>CM038051.1:43735089-45059057 GCA_021397845.1 Areca catechu | reverse complement strand
GTATGGGAGATACCCCGGAGAGGAGTCTGTGCATTTTCAGTTGATGATAGAGAGGCGGCTTTCAGATGCATCCTTGAGCGAGAGGATGTTCGCGGTATCTCAGTGGTTACCGCGAACCAGTTATCATTAGAGATGCGACTGCTGCACCACATTACCGCACGGATCCTTTACCGAAGATTGGCAGATTCGATTTCATCACAGAGAGAGAGCTGATGTTGATGACCAGTCTGATCGAGAGGAGACCGATTGATATACCCGCCTTGATGCTGTCACAGATGCATGATGCTGCCACTCAGCGCCGACACTGTTTGCCATACGGGATGGCACTGACCCGTCTTTTCAGAGCCTGTGGAGTATCATTGGAGGGGGAGATCCCCAAAGAGATACTACACACGGATGTATATGATGAGAGGTCACTGCACCGGATGGGATTCAGGATGGTTGGAGGTCGAGGGTTCGGAGAGAGTCTTGCCAGGAGCCAGATGAGGAGGATGAGATTCGAGAGGCTGAGGCTGGACCATCTGAGCCAGCAGTTCTTCCTCCAGTAGATATGCCATCGACACAGGCAGAGCACCTGTCGCCTGACGCTTCAGCTCCTCCACCTCCATCTACCGGATTATCTTTTGAGGAGCATGCCAGAGCACAGTTCACATAGATCAGAGGTGAGGTGACTCAGCTGCATAGCGAGGTCAAGCTTCTACGAGCACAGACTACCTCGGAGCATGCTGAGATTCGCAGATCCATGGAGGAGGGATTTACACGCCTTGAGAGTCTACTGAGATCACTTATACCTCCTGTTGCACCTGCACTTGCTCGATCTGATGATGATGATGATGATGACGGCGGTGATCACCAGAGCGACCATGCTGATTTTGCTGACGGAGGTGATCAGATGTTGACCGAGCCACTGAGGTAGTGGGCACTGACAGCGATAGTGTAGGCGGAGCTGATGCTTATGAGGTGGTCAATCGAGATCCTCTTACTACACCTGCTCCTTCTACTGCACTGGTTGACTTCGTTCCGGATCCTATTGAGCCAGCTGATCGTCTTTCACCTCCTTCTACCAGATCTTCTAGGGTTGTACCCGCTTTTGGTCCTGCCGGTCGTACCAGGAGTCTTAGAGCTTTAGCACCTCCTAGGGCCTTAGCCACCAGATCTAGGATTAGTGCTCCTTTCAGTCTTGATGTTCCATCTGATGAGGATTAGCCTCACAGATGTCTGTTTCAGATCTTATTTTGTATGTTTGATATATGTATGTTTCAGCTCTTTTGTACTGAAAATTTATCTCATATATATATGTTTGTTATCTTGAAACTTTTGTACTTCAATTTGTCATATTTTAGCTCTGATATAATGGGATATTTTAACTCTGATATTCCTTGATACTAGCACAATTTCAGCTATGATATTTGTTTCTCTACTCTCTTTTTGTATCCATGCTAATTGTGAGGGGGAGGTTATTCCCTTTTCTTATGATTGACAAAAAGGGGGAGAAAAAGTGATGTTAATTATTATTGAGAACAAGTATTTGATTTTATGAAGAATAAGAATATTGATCTTTATTGAGAAAAAGATGCATTATATTGATTATATTGATTTGAAGTTTACCTTAATAAGAAGTATCTAATTAAGGGGGAGATTGTTTCCTCCTATCTATAAAGTTGTTATCTCTATTGTGACTAGAAATTCATGTTTATAAAAGTTTGAACTATATTGTCTCTTTTTCTCAAGATTTTGTCATCATCAAAAAGGGAGAGATTGTTGGCTCCACCCAGTGATTTTGATGAATAACAAAACATTGAGTACATATTGTATTCTAATGAGGATTCCAAGTTGTGAGTTTTCAGGAAGAAAGCATCTCAAAATTCCAAATATTTATGGTGTATGGCACGCAATGGCACGGAGCAATTCTCATATATCCGGGCATCCTCTTCATTGAAAAAGGGCTTATAATTGCTTAATTATTATGTGTTTATGCATTCATGAACATTATTTTTGATTTCAAGGCTTTTACTCTTGATTCTGGATGTTTTCAGTCTCAAGTGTCGACACCTGGACAGTCAAGTATCGACACTTCAGCATTTGGCACGGACAAAAATCCTTGTCACGCCAAGTGTCGACACCTATAATTCAAGTGTCGACACCAAGTGTCGACACTTAGGTTTCAAGTGTCGACTCAAGGCCTGAGAATTTTGAAAATACAGAACTTTGTTGGTTCAAGAATTTTTGTGTCAAGTGTCGACACCTGTGCATCAAGTGTCGACACTTGAATGTTCAAGTGTCGACTCCCAGAAATCAAGTGTCGACACCTGACAGCCAAGTGTCGACACTGACAGCCAAGTGTCGACACTTGCAGCCTGACAGCTCTAACGGATCTATTTTTCTGGCTTGCAGAAACTAGTTTTCAAGCTTCAAACGGCTATTTCCAATTCTCCAACGGTCACAAACCATTTTTAGAAGGTTTTTGGTGTATTTAATTTCCACCAACCTCATTTTAAATAAGGAGATAAAAAAGAAGTGAAGAAAAGAAAAGAAAAGAAGAGAGAAGTCTATTCAAGAGCATTCAAGTCCACTCAAAAGCCAATATTCTCTCCAAACTTCAAATCAAAAGCCTCTTCTAGCTTGATTCCACTGAAAAAGCCTACTAGCTCAACTTTACTACATTCCAAAAGGAGACAACTTGAAGAAGAGTGAAGTCAAAGCATCCTTTGGGCTTCAAAGATTCCAATCCACTCTTGAAGAGAGTTTGTTGTAGCTTTTAAATTTCATATCTGTTTTATTGTGCTTTAACCTTGCTTTCAAGGGTGTCTTGAAAGAAGGTTATTGTGTTTGTTGGTGAGCCAAAGTGTTAAAACCAACTAGGGTTAACTTGTGAGCCCGAAGACAAAACAAGTATTTAGGTTTGTTGGTGAGCCTAGGTGATAAAACCAACTTAGGTTTTGACTTGTGAGCCTTGTAAAAACAAGTCAACTGTAATCTGGTGTGGATTATAGTGGAATTCCAAGGGTGGCTTGGAGAGTGGATGTAGGTGCTAGGTTTGCACCGAACCACTATAAACCTTGTGTTTGTGTGTGATTGCTCTTTTCCTCTCGTACTCTTTAATTAATTGCTATCATCTTGCATCTAATTTATTATTGCTCACAAGCACCACTAGACCTTCACTTTATTGTGTTAATTTTTTAAAGACCCAATTCACCCCCCCCCCCCCCCCCCCCTTGGGCTCCATTTCTGGGCAACAGATATATATACGAATTAGTTGGATGAGATAAAGATAAGAGACTCTTAGCACCACTTGTTTTTGGCATGAGATAGAGATAAAGGAGAGAGAGTCCTGGGCACCCAAAACTCTTGGGACACCTCTTTTTCTCCCTTGACTTTTCATGCACACATAAGCAAAAAAAGCAGGGGGTGCTAATCTTGTTTTTTTTGGTGCTTGGGATGAAGGAGAGTCTGAGTCTAACTTGAACTCAAGAATCCTAATCCAATTAGATTCATTCCAAGCCTACTTCGAATCTGATTCAAATAATTCGAGTCAAACTCAATCCTAGTCTGATTAGGAATTAGGACCAAGTCCCAATTGGCATGGAAAATCTAATTCAACTTGAGTTAAATCAAATACAATCAAACTAAATATGATTTAATTTGATTATGACCTGAACCCTAATTTGATCAAATCAAATTAGATTGTAACTATTGCAATTAGTTCTTCGTTATTAGTTCCTCTTACTTGTAACTTTTATAAATTGATCCTAATCATCAATCACATTAATAATAAGTCATGATCCAACCATTCAATCAAGTCGAATCCCTACTATGCGTAATTACATAGATTCTATTCTGTTTAGTAGTGAGATATACTATGATCTCCATCATAGTATCACTGAAACTTCTTTAATAAATTGGAATGATTTCAACTCACCCCTATCAAGGACCATCGATTTGAAGATGATCTAGTGAGCTCTCACAATCCACCAATGATGACTAGCAACATGTAGTGGCAATCCAACAAAATAAAATATGTAGAATCCCTAGATATAGTTACGTGTGATTCAATTCTTCTATCATGAATCCCGACAAGATGGAAGTTATGAAAAACTCATCAAATCCCTTCGTCTATCATATACAAGATTTAATTTACTCAAGTCCAAATTATGAAAACTTATAAAAATCCTTTTTTATCATTCACATTACTATAGCCATAATTTTAAGGACTCGGCTTTTTAAATCATATGGACTAAGTCTTATCTATTAAGATTAATAGGTCCCATCTAGATATATATATATATATTCTTATAGCTAACCTAATATAGCCAACATACACTACAAGGACCTAAATGACTAGGAAACCAAATGATTATGCAATCAAACTATATCAAGCTCACTGTAAATAGCTGAGGTATCATAGGTTAAAAACTACTCACACTACCACATCATCGAGAAAGTCACTGACAAGTGAGTAAATATCCAAGTAACTTATCGTATGGTCATGCTTAGTACCATTTTTTCTAATGATCACTTGCACTCTCATTCTAGTATTACCACACTGTAGAGCCAAGACTCATCTATTTAAAGGAAAGAGATCCGTGCACCAATCTTGATGGATCAATTACTATTCCTGTGATGATTAATAATCAGGAGCAATTTAGGAATTAATCTATAGTGACACGTATCTTAAATTCTCAATCCTTAAGAATATATATCATTGTCTATTAATTTCTTGGACAATTCAAGAATATATTATATAAGAATAAAAATAAATTACCTATTTTATCGATAAATAAATAAATTGAGTACAAAAACTAAGATCTTGAAAATTACGATATGTCAACTAGATTAGCTTCTAAGGCATATATCTAACATAGCAATGGTGTAATAGGCCATGAAAAGGAGGGAAAGAGAGAGTGAAAGAGGGTTTAAGCCTTGTACCTTGGTTCT
This sequence comes from Areca catechu, assembly GCA_021397845.1. Lineage (NCBI taxonomy): Eukaryota > Viridiplantae > Streptophyta > Magnoliopsida > Arecales > Arecaceae > Areca > Areca catechu. Next base: position 45,054,122 of record CM038051.1, on the reverse strand, counting down.
TGGGGGTTGCCAGTTCTGATTTTTGCTGAACATGATGAAAGGGTGGTTGGCATTAATTTGAAGAAATTGTCAGAAGGGAGGAAGAAGGGAGCTTCTTGCTTGGAGTGGAGGGTTTTGGGAGAGGGGAGGAAGATTTTTAAAAGGGAATCTAGGGTTTTAAGTGCCCTAGACTCTTAATTTTACTTGAAGAAGCTAGAGGATGAAAACTCCTTCCAAGAGTCTTCTTCCTTCTCATGGGATCGTGCATGACTCGAGGCTGGGCATGGCTTGGGCTAGTGGGCTAAGTCGAGCTACAACATTCTCCCCTCCTTAAAAGAGTTTTGTTCTTGAAACTTGGTGTACCTTCATTCTTAAACAAGGGTGCCTAGTTTTCATTTAATAGTCTATCATATCTTTGCTATACAACTCTTATCCAAATCTGTCATTTTAGAAGTCAATACTTTGGAGCATTTTCTGTTAATCCTAACCCCCTCATCTAGGTGTTGCAATTCTTAAACAAAATATCTGTATAACTAACTCTCCTAAAAGAAATGGCAGCATGTAGTGGTTTTCTCAGTTCTTCTTCTATGTAGTTCAAAGAGATAGCATACTTAGAAAATGCAGAGGAATAAGGAGAATCACAATCAAATAATATATAAGTATCTATGGGTTAGCTAGAATGGTACTTATGACTACTTGATCGCTTGCATTGGCATCCTACTCAATCAAAGAAAACACACATGCATTCTCTTTTTAATTTTGATTAATTGATTTGGTAATCTTAGAGTCATTCCTTTTGTTCAAAGAGTCCCGCACCAAATATCCCTTCTAGCTACACTCAATGCACATTCCAAGTTTCTTAAAACAAGGCCTACTATGATTTCTATCACAATTTCCACAAGTCTCTACTTCATTGTTTTTGTTAAAGTTTTTTTCAGAGTTTTCCTGCTTTGAGTTTCTGTAGGTTTGGGTCTCTTTTTGTTATTCTTCTCATGTTCTGATCTTTTAATATCTGATTCAACTTTTAAAGCTTGTTCTAGCACATCTTTGTAGTTGCTAAAAAGGTGCAAACAAGTGAAATCTCATATCTTAAACCTTGTTCAAATCTTTTAGTTTTACTTTTTTCAAACTCTATGAGCTGGGCGCAGAAATGACCTAGCTCATTGAATTTGTTTGCATATTCCATCGCTATCATATCATCTTTTGCCTTAAAGCTAAAAACTCATTCTCCTTTGCTAATCTCACTGACTTTATAAAATACTAATCATAGAATATCTACTTAAACTCCTTCCAGGTCAGCCAGTCATTAGTGTTCTCATATGCAGCTTTTATTGTAGTCTGCCAGAACTCAGCATTCCCTTTTAGCATATGTATGGCTAGCCTGACCTTCACATCCTCGAGGTACTATTGGGCATCAAACATCTTCTTTATTTTCTAAATCCAGGTTTTTGCGACTAGAGGATTAGGTCCACTTTTAAACAATTATGGTTTAAGCCTTTTGAACCTCTTATAATATGACTCTAAAGATGGTATAGGTCGAGAGGTAGCTTGCATCTGTTGCTACTACTGAGAAGCTGGGCCACCACTTGGCATACTCCAGCAATGTCAGCATGAGTGCTAGTGCATTAGGAGCCTGCTCGACCGGTTGATTGGCATCTCCCCTTGTAGTTACTCTTGTTCTTTTTCTTCTAGCAGCCAAATTTGCTATGACTTCCTCCTCTCTGTTGCTCATTATCACCTATCAAAATACTAACTTTAGTTAGTTTTTCTCAAATGAGCATCATAAAAGCCAAGAATACTTATTTGCTTTTATTCAACCAAACATGATCTAACTAAACGTAATCTATCTACCTAATGCTAGATATTAAGTTCTATCCATGATCAAACATATTAGTTTGATACCATAAAATGTCATGTCCCAATCTAGGACATAACATGGCATCCTACCGAGGGGTATAGCCCATGATAATATGAAGCCAATCATCCAGATTCTCAAATAAAAGTATAAGATGCAACCATCATTCATTAAATAATTAACTGAACACCAGTTCAGGTGACTAAATCTAAAAATAAAATATCCAAACACATGTTTTAAAATTTATAAATAGTTGAATATAAGTCCATAATTATTGCATAATTAAGTACAGTTACAAAACTTCCAAGCTTGCTAGCACAGACTTCAAGCCTGGATCACCTTTTATTCCTAACCTTATTCATTTGTAAAAGAAAAGGAAAATAAAAAAAGGTACGTATGAGCTATACTACCTCAATAAGTAAAGCCTACACTTCCTTATCGGATCAGGCTTAAGTTTTTAGATGAACAGTACATCATTTTAAAGTAGTAGACATCATAAATAGAACTTTTTATAATATAATATGATGAAGCAATTCATAAAATCAATCATGCATATATAAATCATGAGCTTTTCATAAACATAATTATCATAAAATTTATAATCATTTATATCATGTATTCATATCATATTTCAAAAATAGTACTCAAAAATTCATGCTATGGTTACTTTGTACCGTGATAGGGCCATATTTCTTAATCAATAAAGTTCTTATTTTATATACCAGCTTTATACCCATTGGCAAGGCTATATTTCTTGCAGATGCTAGCTCTGGATAGTGACATTCCCAATTATAAGAATTCGTTCATAGCTATCAGAGAGTCTTTAAAATTTTTATATATTTTTTTTCAAATATACATATACATAGGTAGAAAATGCTAAATAGAATAATCTAAATCATGTTTTATAAACATGTTTTTGATTAGAAATATTCATGAAATCAATTTTCATAAAAAATATATATTTTTATACATATATGCTAATCCTTTATTTTATGAAAAATATGAATTCATCAATAACAATAATTAATATACATTAAAACATGATAATTTAAATAAATAAAAAATTAAAGATTTAATTATCTTATCTATCCTAGGTCTTTAAACTTCATATTTAGCTAATCCTAGTTAAAACATTAAATTACAATCAATCTTCATTCACTAAATTTAATAATATTTAAGTAATAATAAAAAGAAATTGTTAGCCAGATGGTCGGTCTAATAGATTGCCTTGGCACCAAAGCAGCTTGGAGTCCTTGCCGGGGTCTATACAAGTTCATAAAGTAGGGAATTATGGCTTTATACTAGGGTTGTGGATCTTCTTGGAGAGAGAAAGTGGGTGAGGAAAGAGAAAAAAAGAAGAGAAAGAGAGAGTACCATCATCTCTTCTAAAGGAAAAATCCAAATCAGGTCCGATGAAAATCATACTAGAAGGCCTATTTGAGGTTTGAGGACCACTAATAGCCAATCTTAATGACTGGCTAACAACAAACATGAAAAAACTTGGAAAACAAAGAAGGCAAATGTTGCATGGATTTCCAAACAATTTTGGGTCTCTTTTCTAAAGGATTTCTTAGGTTTATAAACAAGGGATTAAGATTTTTAAATTGGATTTTCGTTATACTTAGAGAGAGAAATTCTACAGAGGATATATATATAGAGAGAAAATTTTAGAAAGTGAAAGTAGGAAAACCAAGAGAGAGGAGAGAGAAGAGAGAAGGGAAAGAGAGAGAAACTCTCTCACTTTTCTTTTCTTTTCTTTATTTCTTTTTTTTCCTTTCTTTCTCTTTTCTTATTCTTTCTTTCTTTATTTGTTTTAGATGAACAAGATAGAAGGGAGGCAGCTCAGGCAGTGGCTGGGTGGTAGCCGACGACTGGCAGTAGTGGATGGCCGGCAATAATGATCGGCCAATGGGAAGACTTGAGAATTTTTGGAGAAACAAGGGATCCATCCCTTCCTTTGGATTTTTTTGATTGTTGGCCAATCATCGATGTCCAAGATGCCTAGGAAAAATAGCTAGGGTGTCGGCCATCACGATCTAAGGCATGGGACCAAGGGATGGTAGTACCGATAGTAGGAAAAAGGAGGAAAAGGATTGGCCAAAATAAAAGAAAAATAGGGGGTGATTTCATGGATTTTTCTGATGAGCCGGTGGCTAGTGGTGGTGCAACAAGCCATGGGAAGGTAGGGAAGAGAGAGGTGAAGAGGGTTTAAGCCTTGTGCCTTGGTTCTTGGGGGTTGTCGGCTCCACTTTCTAGCGAACACGATGAAAGGTTGGTCAACATTAATTTGAAGAAATTAGGAGAAGGGAGGAAGAAGGGAGCTTCTTGCTTAGGGTGGAAGGTTTTGGAGGATGGGAGGAAGATTTTTATAGAAGGAATCTAGGATTTGAAGTGCCCTAGATTCTTGATTTTACTTGGAGTAGTTGGAGAACGAAGACTCCCGGATTGTGCCTAGCTTAGGACTAGGTGCAGTTTGAGCTAGTGGGCCGGGTGTGGTTATTGGCTTCTCGATAAACATGAGACACTCATTTATGGATAGATATCCTCTGGTGCCAAATATCATTATAGAGTGAGAGATAATAAGGCTTGCATGATGAAAGACTATTGATCCATTGAATTATAGCTAAGGAGTCCCCTTCCGCCTATAAGTTCAATGCCAGCAACTCATGAATAGCAATTGTGAGGCCCAGCCCATAATTGGGTCGTTGTGGGCTGAAGTCGGCAGCCCTTGCCGACTTCATCCAGAACTCAGGAAAAAAAAAAAGAGGAAGTCTGCAATAGGGGATTTTGATTTCCCCTTATCCGGCCAGGATTTTCGTTGGAGTTCTCGAGGGAGGAATCATTAGATGCTGCGGGGAAAGAGGAAACGATCAAAGGATCGTCAGAGAAGGGCGGGACTCTCGGACGAGCAGCCTTATCCTCGGTACATTGTGCATTATCTGCACCAAACCCTCCTTTAAAACCCTATTCACCACCTCTATTTGAGCCAGAGCGAGTCCCTCTCCCCCCCTTCTCAATTTCCTAGCTCCGGTAGTGGTGGAGCCGACGTGCAAAGCCATTACCATCTCCCAATTCATCTCTTTGATCCATAGATTTTGAAGGGTTTCGGCCTCTACCATCGCTGGAATTCAAGTGCCGCTGGCCCTATTCCTGTCATCGTTGCACCTCGTCAGTGAGTTCCTCTTCCCTCTTCCCTCTTCCCTGATCCATGGTAACAGAGAGGCCTTTTTGGCCGAGCCAAGGAGAAAGCAAAAAAAAATGATGAATGAAGAAGAGGGGGAAAAGTATGGGACGGATGCCGGTGATCACGCCGCACTCCCCTCTTCTCCGTCCAGCGAGCTCCCTCCTTGGTCAACCATCTCTCATGGCTTCTGATGGCCATGGGAGGCTTGCTTGGGCCAAATGAAGGAAGAAGCCGAGGGGAAAATAAGCAGGGGAGTCGGGAAGAAAAGAAAAAAAATGGAGAAACCTACCTGAGAGTCCATCGCCGGGTGATTTTCGATGGCTGGAGCTACCGTCGGTGGCTCACCCGCGAGGTCCCCCGCCATCATGGGTGAGGAAGAAGAGAGAAGGGGAGGAGTTTGGCAGAGACGAAGGAGAGAAGAAAATAATGGGAAAAAAGAAAAAGAAGAAGAAAAAAAAAGAGAAATAATAAAAATAAAAATATGAGGAGAGAGCGGATTAGGAGACAGAGAAGAAAGAAGGAAGATAGAGTCACGAGAGAGAAGAGAGTTCTGATTGCGTTGACTTGGTTTTCTGGGATGGGCTATTCGGTGAAAGCAAATTTTGGAGAGAGAAAGGAAAGGGGAGAAAAAGTGAAAAAAAGAACTGGGATTCGAGGGTGTTTCAGGAAATTTAGTTTTCTTCTTAGTTCTTATTTAGATATACATAAAAATTAATAAAATGATTAATAAATAAAAGGATTTGTGGTACAAGATTATTGTTGTCCTTGGAAGATCAGGTCTAGTGCTGGATTACACATAGTTGGTGAATGCTCTTCGGTAAGTTATCTTGATCTCTGATATTGTATGCCAATATGTTATATATTTATGAATTATTAAATATGTGTAATATATCTGCATTTGATTGCATTGGTGTGGGTGCATTGCATTGGTGTGAGTGCATTGTATTGGTGTGGGTGCTCTCTAATCTGACTATGATCACACGATGACCTAGTCTCCTTTTGGGCCTCCAATGGGGCGATCGCTGGCATATGACCGTTGAGCAGTATGTGATACAGGAGCTAGTTACCTTATTATATCCATGCATAGCATTTGTTGGGACATGCAAAGGATGCATTTTTTCTCGTGTGATACTTAGAGCTAGTTTTCCTTTTGGGCCGCTAGTGGGGTGATCACTAGCACATGACCGGTTTCGGTATATGTAGTCAAGATCTAGTCTCTTTCGGGAGGAGCCATGGGCTGATCGTGGCCATAGTCAGAGGGACTAGGAGAGTAAAGTAAATGGTTGGCCATCCATAGTCATGTCGTGTCTTTATCGGTTGCATTTAAGTATACACGTTTGCAAAGTATTGCTGGTATAATATTTTGAGATGGACATCTTGTATGTATGAGTTGTATCTATTACTGGTTGTTATTGACATATTTGTATATGCATATTGGAGGTGATGATAACTACTGAGCCTGTATAGCTCACCCCTGTTTTTCTATATTTTTATTTCAAATATCGAAGATCAATTGGACTTTGGGACCAGTCAGTAAGAAGCTAGGATTTAGGTGTTAAATCTTGAGTTTATATTTTATTTATATTTATTTATATTTTATTTATCTGTTAACCTTTATGAAAAATACTATAAATAATAAATAATTTATGAGATTTGTTCATTACCACTGTTTGGATATTAAATTGAGGTTAGGCCTGGCATGATCTCTAGGGTGATACCTAGGGTTGTGCGGCCAGTCGCGTAGCCAATCCTAGATCTGGATTCGGGACGTGATAGAGTGTATCAGAGCCAAGGTTTAAGATCAAGATGACTTAGTTAGTGATAGTGGGATAGAAGTAGAGTTTTGACTTATTTAAGTTCCTTTGATAGGTATATATTATAGTTTCAAGGGTTTTGTTAAGTGTAGAAGGCTTGCATGAATAAAATGATTAAATTCTCTTAATTTAATTTTTAGAAGAATATCATCGAGACTAGATAATGGATGTATGGAAGTATATTTTGAGTTGTATTATAAATTTGATTTAATTTGGAAATCTGATTATGATATAATTACAGACTGTTATATAAGTGATTAGAAATTAATATGATGGTTATTAAGGCATGATTGAGTGATATTGAAGCTTGAATTATGATCTCTTGAGATCGATATAAGTGATTAGGATGTGATTCGAATGATATTGAAGTTTAGGTTGTAATCACTACAGATTATGACATAAAAGATATTTGAACTTAGTATTAAGATTAGTTTGGATGTGATGGATTCAAAGTATGGATTTATAATCTTTAGGTATTGTGCATAGAATTGATATATGATTAGCATAATAGAGGAATATGATTTCTGTAGAGATTGATCTTGGATGAGTGTAAAAGGCTGAATGGTGGATACTAGTTGATCATGATAAGTAAACATATTATGGATATTGAAGAGCTGGATAAGATTTGTCTTCACCTCAGATAAATGGGTTTGATCCAGCTTCAGGAGTAGTGGATTGGAAGTATAATATATTATGGTATGCTAAATATGTATATTCAATTTTTAATTAGATGATTTGGATGAAGATCATGATAGCTTGCAAGTTTTGTTAAATTCTGGATTATAAATTTGAGGACTGTTACAAGATGTTTATGATGTAGGTTATGAAAGAGTTTAATGAGATTAAGAAGGAGAATTTTTGATGAATCAGTCTATGGATTATGCAATGGAAATATGTTTTGGATAATGCATAGATTTGTAATTTGCTATTAGCAGATTAAAGGATATTATATGGTCATGGCATACATATCTTGGTAAAATCTTAGATGGTTTATGTTAGCGGTTTTGGATTGGATTATTTGATCTTCCATATGTTTATGGAGCTTAATGGATATGTTGAACTCCAAGTCATTTATCTTGTTAGAGTTGATGTTAACTTTCTAAGAGAAAAGTTGATCTAAATTATTCAATTGAATTGTTAAGGGAAATATAAATAGTTCGAATTGGTACCAGAATTATTAACGTATTAAATGGATGTTACAATTTTATGTAAAGGCTTTAAATGTAGGAAGTGGATCAGAATTTAAATTTGATGTGATATGCTCGAGGCCTAGTAAGGACTAGAAAATTTAATAGTTTTCATCTCGATATTTGAAGGTTGGACTCTGTTGTAAAGTGGTGGTATCCTTGTTAGAAATTTACCTAATCAAATTAGAGGATTTGAAAATTAATATCAGAGTACGCAGTGGAAGAGTTGTGGATTAAAGATATTACGATTAAAGTGTATTATGATGAATGAATAGGAGCTCTTATTGGGATTACCGAATTTTGGACAAATGAATCATGTGAGTTTTGAATTGCGCATTTTTGAGTTTTGGAAGACTTAGATTTTTAAAATTTCAAGGTCGAAATTTCTTTGTAGGAGGGAAGAATGTGAGGCCCAACCCATAACTGGGTCGTTGTGGGCTGAAGTCGGTAGCCCTTGCCGACTTCATCCGGAACTCAAAAAAAAAAGGAGGAAGTCCACAATAGGGGATTTCAATTTTCCCTTATCCGACCAAGATTTTTGTTGGAGTTCTCGAGGGAGGAATTGTTAGACGCCATGGGGAAGGAGGAAATGATCGAAGGATCGCCCAAGAAGGGTGGGACTCTCGGACGAGCAGCCTTATCCTCGGTACGTTGTGAATTATCTGCACCAAACCCTCTTTTAAAACCCTATTCATCGCCTCTATTTGAGCCGAAGCGAGTCCCTCTGCCCCCTTCTCTGTTTTCCCTAGCTCTGGCAGTGGCGAAGCCGATGTGCAAAGCTGTTACCATCTCCCTATTCATCTCTTTGATCCACAGATTTTGAAGAGTTTCGGCCTATACCATCACTGGAATTCAAGTGTCGCCGGCCCTATTCCTGCCATCATCATGCCTCGCTGGTGAGTTCCTCTTCCCTCTTCTCTATTCCCTGATCCATGGTAACAGAGGAGGCCTGTTCGACCGAGCCAAGGAGAAAGCAAAAAAAAGAAATGATGAATGAAGAAGAGGGAGAAAGTATGTGACGGATGCTGGTGATCACACCGCCCTCCCCGCTTCTCCATCCGGCAAGCTCCCTCCCTAATCGACCATCTCCCATGGATTTCGATGGCCATGGAAGGCTTGCTCGGGCCAAATGAAGGAAGAAGCCGAGGGAAAAATAGGCAGGGGAGTCGGGAAGGAAAAAAAAATGGAAAAACCTACCTGATAGTCTGTCACCGAGGTAATTTCCGATGGCTGGATCTACCGCCGGTGGCTCACCCGCGAGGTCCCCCGCCATCGTGGGTGAGGAAGAAGAAAGAAGGGGAGGAGTTCGGTGGAGACGAAGGAGACGAAGAAGAAAAGAAAAGAAAAAAAAAAAAAAAAAAGAAGAAGAAAAAAGAAATAATAAAAATAAAAAAATGAGAGAGAGGATAAGGAGATAGAGGAGAAAGAAGGAAGACAGAGTCGGGAGAGAGAAGAGAATTCTGATTGTGTTGACTCGGTTATCTGGGATGGGCTATTCAGTGAAAGCAAATTTTAGAGAGAGAAAGGAAAGGGGAAAAAAAAGAAAGAAAGAACTAGGATTCGAAGGTGTTTCAAGGAATTTAGTTTTCTTCTTAGTTCTTATTTAAATATGCATAAAAATTAATAAGATGATTAATAAATAAATGGATTTTTGGTACAGGATCATTGTTATCCTTGGAAGATCAGGTCTAGTGCTGGATTATACGTAGTTGATGGATACTCTTCAGTAAGTTACCTTGATCTCTGATATTGTATGCCATTATATTATATATTTATGAATTATTAAATATATGTAATATATCTGCATTTGATTGCATTGGTGTGGGTGCATTGTGTTGGTGTGGGTGCATTATGTCGGTGTGGGTACACTCTAGTCCGACTATGATCACACGAGGATCTAGCCTCCTTTTGGGCCTCCAGCGAGGCGATCGCTAGCACATGACTGTTGAGTGGTATGTGACACAAGAGCTAGTTGCCTTATTTTAGCCATGCATGGCATTTGTTAGGGCATGCAGAGGATGCATGTTTTCTCGTGTGATACTCAGAGCTAGTTTTCCTTTTGGGCCTCCAGTGGGACGATCACTGGCACATTACCGGTTTCGGTATGTGTAGTCAAGATGTAGTCTCTTTCGGGGTGAGCCACGGGTCGATCGTGGCCATAGTCAGAGGGACTAAGAGAGTAAGGTTAATGGTTGGCCATCCATAGTCGTGTCATGTCTATGTCGATTGCATTTAAGTGTATACGTTTGTATAGTGTTGCTGGTATAATATTTTGAGATGGACATCTTGTATGTATGAGTTGTATCTATTACTGGTTGTTATTGATATATTTGTGTATATATATTGGAGGTGATGATAACTTACTGAGCCTATATAGCTCACCCTATTTTCCTATATTTTTGTTTCAGATATCGAAGATCAATGAGCTTTGGGACCAGTCAGTGAGGAGCTAGAGTTTAGGTGTTAAATCTTGAGTTTATATTTTATTTGTGTTTTATTTATTTGTTAACCTTTATGGAAAACACTAGAAATAATAAATAATTTATGAGATTTGTTCCTTATCACTGTTTGGATATTGAATTGAGGTTAGGCCTGGCATGATCTCTAGGATGATACCTAAGGTTGTTTGGCCAGTCACGTAGCCAAGCCTAGATCTGGATCTGAGGCATGACAATAGTCTACATCCCAAGCTAGGCTGTTGTAAGTTCAACTTGGGGATCTGAAGATAGAGTCATTTCATTATCCCCAGCTCTAATAACCCGACCAGTGTCATCATGAATGATATACCTGGCAACCACAATACTAAAATATTATTAGGACTACAAAGAGAAGATTGTGCATTGTCCCAGTGCCTCAACATAGCCCTGTTAATATGCTGCTAGGCATAATACTTCACTAAGCATGAAGCCTTTCTAACAAACTAATTTGGATTTAAGGGAAGTTGATGGAACATTCTATCATTACAAGCCTTCCATAATGCCCATGCTGCACAAGCAACTAGGCCTCTATCTACATCCATAATTTGGTTGGTAGAGATATATAGAAACATATCCTATAATGATGAGGTCATGGCTTCCAGTGTGCAACAAATGGTTCCAACAAGCAAAAGCAAAGGAGCATCAGAGTACCACATGTTCATAATCTTTAACCATAGAGCCACAAAAGTCACAATATGCTGAATTCTCATCTATGATACCCATCTATGCAATAGTTTTTTAGTTGGCAGCCTATTCCATGATAGTCTCCACCAGGTGATCTTCACCCTCTTCAAAATATCTAGCTTTTAGGTACAATTAAAATCATAGAGAGTATCAGCCAGCACATAAGGCATGACTAGTTGATATATATCTTTGGTGGCAATCCGATGGAGCCTGTTGGGACACCAACATAGCTGATCAGACTAGTTACCTTGTGCAATGGGCATGAATCAAATTCGGTTTATCATTTCAGCTAGAAATAAAGACATTGACAAAGTTTGATTCTAACTATTATCCAAGTCAATAATGTCCTGCACAAGTCAGTCTCGGTTACATGCATTCACATTCAAAGGAGCAGGCCACAATGATAGAGAGGTAGTTATCGCTAAGGCGGTAGCCCGGTTGGTAGAGGCTTAGCCTCACCTTCCACCGGTCATAAGTTCGAGGCATGATCCTCGCGGGTGACTCGATTAAATCCAGAAATTTTCTTGGGATACGTGATTGGGGTGGCGAGAAAATGCACTACTCCGGCGTCTTAATGGTATCAGGCTGACATACTCACTAGTGGTGTGGAGGGTATGCAAAAAAATTGTGGCCCGAATCGAACATTGCCTTGTGGGGTTGGGACCCAATGGAAGTAGCTACACCGAGATTTATACCCCCCTCTCCTTTTGGTTTACCAAAAAAAAAATGATAGAGAGGTAGTTGATAAACAAGGAACCTTCCAAACATTTATCCAAGAGTCGATCTCCATAACCTAGATAAAATAAGGTTGAACTAAAGGTCCACATTCACAAATCTTCTTCAACATGGGAGTGCATCCTCGTGGCCTTCCATAGGTATACCATTCACTTGAGAACTTATATTTAACATAAACCAACTCCACCCATAAGGACTATAGATTGAGGATCACTTGGACAACAAGCTTGCAATGAAAAGCTTTTTGTAAGAAAATTTTTATTATCCCAAGATTCTATGCATGATTTCTAGAATACTAAAAAGAATATTATTTTCAAGAATTGATTTGAGCAAACCATAAATCCGTAAACTCTATAGAACGAATAATAATTTTAGATTTGGGATATGTACTTGCATTTGCCATTAATTTCTAAACCTATAATTATGGATGCTCACATGAACATCAAAGGCCAAGTCTTTCTCTCTAGTATCCTTTTTCAATAGGTGGCTATTAGATGGGACAAGCCATGTAAAATATTATGAGAAGTGGAGAGGAGACCTAGTCGATTTATAAGCAAATCCTAGCAGGCCCTTCCATCATGAGCCAGTTAGGCCAAGGCCTACTATGCAGCTTCAACCACACCAACCAACATAAAGTGCTCAAAGTTCAAATATAAGGATCACATATAATATTGGGCTATACACATGTTTATCAACATGGATCATAAAATCAACTCATTTTTAACAAACCAAGATAAAATAAAATAATAATTAATGGTAGCCCATAATTAGAAAAAATCTTATATTTTTTTATTTAGATAATATTAATTATGATTTTAAAAATATTTTATTTAAAAATGACTTAGGCTGAACACAGTACATGGTCATAAAAACATAATCCATGAATAGTACCTATAAATGACTTGGTCCAACAGTATCAATCATGTAGAATCATGGAAGTCATTGCATCCCTTATTTGATACAAAACCTATCCATGGTTACAAGCACCACTTATACTATCGACATGAGCCTCGGTATGGTAGTATAGCAAGAAAATAGCATCCAAAAATGATTCAAAAATAAAATATGCTATTTTCATTGTCAGTCAATCAATTTCTTTTCAACATGCTTAAAACCAAAATAAGCAAAAAAAAATTTAATGGCTTCAATAACAATAAGTCATTCTATCTCACAAACTCAATATGGTATCAATGAAGAGATAACATAACATATCTGAGACTCGATACTTGATCTCAGTTTCCATATAATAGATACATAAACAAGAGATATATCACATAATAAAAAAACTATATAAATATACCAGCAATCATATTTCTTTTTAATCTTATATTTTATTACAAGCTAGAAAAATTTCATAACTTTAAAAGAAGTCTGTATATCTCTAAACAAATATATTGAGATCTTTAAAGAGTAAATGACACATATCTATATAACCATCATCTCAAGATAAATACACATTCTTAAGATAGTATGATGCATTTTATTTCACATGCATATATAAATCATATAAGAATGCAATCCATCAATTATTATATCAACAATGTATATAAATACTTATGATAGAAAAATAAAACGAAACAAAAATTTATAATAATAAAGCACAAATACAAAGTCACTCTCCCTAACCAAGCATTTCAAAAAAATTCAGCATGCCCATATTTTCAGCAAGCTTTGTAAAGTATATGGACTTCAAATTCTTGGTCAGATGATCAACCAATATGGACTTTATATATATGCACTTGATAGTTATATGTCCTTGGATTACAATCCATTAATAAAGCAATCAATAACAAATAAATTTGTCTATCAAGTCAATGCATAAATACATTAAAATATATCAAACTTCCATTAATATAAAAAATCAAAAGATTCTAAAATGCCCATACTTTAAATATATTTCATAAAAATTATAGATCTTATTTATTTGATTAGGAGATTAATAAACATTGACTCTGTACAAATATACTTTACAAAATATCTTCTTTTTAATTAAAACCTCTGACTGTCAAATATTCTATCTTCACATAGATAGAGATAATAAAAACTTTTATTATTCCTTTAAAAAACATAGCTGTACTATTATTATAATAAATCTTAAATAGTTTTTAAGATAGAATCAATAATTATAAAATCCAAGATAAAGTTTCATAATCAAAATAATATATATTGTAACTTTGTAATATACAACAAACTTTACTTATATATCCAAAAATGCCACTAGGTTATGTTTTCATGCCTTTCTATGAAACAAACCCTTCAGCCATGCATATATTAAGAAACCAAATTATCATAAAAAATGACATATTTCTATTTCCTATTATATGATCTCTTTACTAGTACTGTATCAACTAATAATAAAAGTACCATAATTAGTTTATATATATGATGTTGCTCTTCCACTATCCTCCAATAGAATAAAATATAATATTTTTATAAATAAAAAAATAAAAAAATATCTTATTTTATCTTTGATGTCATATTTCTAGCCTAAGAATATCTAACATCGTGCATAACAAAATCTACAAACATAGTATGATTTAACTCAACATTTATTTATATTCCTATTATGATAGTAGAATCTATATTCATTTAAAATTATTTGGATAACCAAAATAAATAACATGTTATTTCAAATCCAAAATTTATTTGCTAATGAAGTAATATTAATGATTATGTATTGCAGGACAGCCTCAAATATAAAATTAAATAATATTATGCTTCCTACCAACCTTCAATTCAAAAGGTATCTTGTACAACTACCTTACCAAAAACTTTATCCAAAATATAGATAGTAGTTCTTAGAATCTTATACTAGAAATATCATGTCAAATTGCACTCACTCATCACACTTCAAACTATATCCTTCATAGTATGATTTTGCCTCTGAATCATATCATTTTGATTAGGAGTTTTATATATGATGTGTTAAATAATTATCCCATACTTATGTAAATATTTACTGATACTATTTATTTATTATGTATGAGATCCTAGAATGTGACTGATATACCATATTAATACTCTTATCCTTTTCTTAAAAATATAAAAAAACTTTTGAATAAAATAGGATAAAATTACTAATTATTTTACTTATATGGTTTTAAGTTCACTAAACCGTATAGCAAGAAAATTAAAAACATGATAAGTAACCGATGTATTAGAAATAGTGATATCAAAATACTTAGTTTAGATATAATACTCTCTAGTTGCATGATATAAATCTTGGCACCATCATACTATCATATTTCATATTGATTTATTTATCCATCAACTATCCAGATTTTTTTTATCAAATTCTATACACTTTTTATAAATGAGGTCAAAATTATATTAGACACCATTCTTAGGTATAACACCAAGAACAGAATAATTATATATATTACAAGTAAAATAATTCACTCTTTCCACTTTTATAGGTAGCTTTTATTTTAAAGTACTTTTATAAGTCACCAAAAAGAGAAAATTATTACACAATGTAATATCTATAATTTATCATACTTGGTACTGGTACAATTTTAGTTTTCATATTTTATAAATTATTCCAGTCAAAGTAATCATAATGGGAGTATTAACTCTATTGAATACAAGTATACTAACTACTAAATAATCTTTATATAATTAATTAATAAAGAAATATAGATAATATATATACTAGAAAATTTTTATAATCATTATTTTAATGAGAGTCCTTAGTCCAATGCTATAAAACTTTCTTTAGAAAGAAAGTAATCCACATAAGGTATATTTCTTTAATATATAATACTATTCAATTCCTTCTAAATATCTTATAGAATGATCTTATAAATCTTAGTGAACGGGCCACTTTAGTAATCACCATTTATCAAAATTTATAAACTTTCCAATTAGGAATCATCAAGTCATGACCTTTAAGGTGGCACAAAATACATAAACAACAAATCAAGATCATGTACGATGCAACATATATGAGGTACAAATATTAAATAAATAAAGGCTTTAAACATAATAAGCCATTTTTAACAAGAGTGCCATGTGCATTATTATAAAACTTTTCTTTTGGTAGAGAATATGATATATTTTTAAGCTCCAATAATAAGGTCAATATAATGAGAACACAAAGCTTTTAAAAATCTATTCCTTTTAGGTACACAAACTTCTTAGACCTAATATATATACATATTTCTTTTTTTAAAAAATAAATGTTAACATAATGAAGATATAAGGCATTCAAAAATCTATCCCCTTTGGATAAACAAATTTTCTAAGTCCAATATACCTTCACCTTTGATAATTGGACCTAATTTAGATCTTAACAACAACATTGTTATTGTTAACACCAAAAAATGACTATATAATCAAAGATAGAAAGAATATAAAATATTAGGCAATGGATATATACATAAATGATATACAAAAGTCTAAATATAATATTACATATTTTTCTTTGGACAGAATATATAATATATATAAATACTCTTCACATGAAATTATAAGCAAATAAAATATCCTAACATTTATGAACCTATCTCCTTTAGGTAGACAGATCCATAAAAGTTAGAGCACTTTACAACATAATGCCTCATGCAACCTTTTCTAGTTAAAACATACGACAACTCCCTTTGGACAGGTGGTTGTATGTCATAATCAAAAAATATCCTTCTTATAAAGATAAAACTTATGGACAACATAAATGAACTACTTTGGTGATAAATATTTATGCCAATTCATAAAATTATTTATATAGAAAAATAAATACTCAATCAAACATGAAACGACATACTTTAACCATATGTATGCCATAAAAGATCAGTCCAAAATGGTATACTTAATAACATGCACCCCACTGATCAAATCATAATATAATATTAAATTCTAACTGTAACTTCTATCAATAATACTTACTACACAACTATAAAATATCTTTGGACAATAATTATACATATAATAAGTACCACAACTAATTACAGTCATTTTTAGATCAACTATAATAAATACATCAATATACAATTCTAAAATATAATAAAAGATAAAATAACTAGTTCTTAATGACTTAACTATTCAAAATTTATAGAGTACTCCAGATCTTTTGGAGCTACATGAAAATACATGAATTACATAAAAGTAAGTAGAATTAAATAAATTTAAGTAGAATTATATATAAATTATTTATAAATTATTTAAATATTTTATGATATATAAAGAACTCAACCAAAATGTTCTTCAAATCATTACGAGTTTAACAATCTAAAAATCGTTCAAATCGAATGTAAAATAGATAAGTTACAGTGATTTTATTAAAAAATCAATAATAGATGACTAAATCATAAATTAAAGAAATATAGAGACTTTTCTGTAAAATATATTTTTAGAAAATTATAGAAACCTAGATATAAAATCTTAAGGATTGATTTGTAATATTCAAAAACTTTAGAAACCTATATGTAATTTTTATGGATCCATATTTAATCAAAGTTTTATAGGGGCTTAATTATAAAATTTTTCTTAACTCAAAAATAAAATTGACCCAATGTAATTGGGTTCAGCCAATTTCATTAATTAGGTTTAACTTGATTAGTGGGTTGGATTTTAAATGAGTTGAAACCTGAAATCCGTTAACAAAAAATTCATTAAAAAATCCTCTCCTTCATTTTCCTGTGCACGGCCAAAAGAACTTCATGGTGGTTGGAAAGGTAAACAAGAATCGATTAGGACTAAACTTTTTACCTCCCATTCATAACTAAGCAAATGAGATGAAGAGCAAGGATCCGGCCTCTATTATGGTAGATCCCATGGCTACCCTCATCGACACCGATGGTAGAAAATGACGAGAGGGGATTTAAAGCACAATCGTGGGGAGAGGGAAAGATATTTTTTTTAATAGTTTGATCCCTCCAAAGCCATGGCTTTCAATTTTCTCTCGGCGGCCATCAATCTACCATGACCAAAAAACTTGATAGCAGCACTAAAGACTTTCGATAATGGATCCAGAGTATGTCGAAGTCATAGGCGTGAATAAATCTACCGATTCTTTCACGAATCATCGAGGATAGAAGCACAATCTCCAGATGGGAGAAAAAATTAAAAACAAAATCCAGAAGGAAACCAGGATCCTTCCTCATGAAACAAATTAAACATAAAAGAGGTTTTAGATCATGCAGTCCTGTGATACCAATTGTAAGAATGTTTTTATTATCCCAAGATCCTTTGCATGATTTCTAAAACACCAAAAATAATATTATTTCCAAGAATTGATTTGAGCAAACCATTGATCCGTAAATCTTATAGAACAACTAATAATTTAAGATTTAGGATGCGTACATACATTTGCCATTAATTTTCAAACTTGTAATTATGGATGCTCACATGAATATCAAAGGCCAAGTCCTTCTCTCCATTATTCTCTTTTCAACAGATAGCTATTCGATGAGACAAGTCATGTGAAATATTATAAGGAGTGGAGAGGAACATAGCCTATTTATAAGCAAACCCAAGACTTTTCCATCACGAACTAGTTGGACCAAGGCCTACACCATGCCGCCTCAACCACATCAACTAATATAAGATGCTCAAAACACAAATACAAGGACCACATATAATATTGGACATATAAATATTTTTTAACATAGATCATAAATCAAATTATTTTTAATAAATTAAAATAAAATAATAATTAATAGTAGTTCATGATTAGAAAAAAACTCTTATACTTTCTATTCTATGGTTAGCAAAGTGTTGGAAGTTTCATAATACCCGATTAAATTAATCTCGTTTATAATGTGCTTGCATCTTGTGCCCGGTAAATATATGCTCTCTAGAGCTTTGGAGGAGAGTGTCACCATCACGCCTGTATGATAAGTGGTGCCTCTTGCGTTGGGTGACTTCATTTTTATAGTTGCATAAAATGTTCTAGGTGTTTTAAAGGAGTTCTAAAGTCTGGAAAAAATAGTTACTGCCTTTTATCAATAACTTTTTTTTTTTTTGGTTCGTCAAAACAAAAATTAGTTATTGATAAAAGGCAGTAGATTAAATTGCGACGGAAATGAAAATTGTTTGGTAGAATGATCAAGGGGCAATAGGTTAAGAAAATGGCTTTCATTGATTGAGTTGATTTGGTCCCGTGGGGTCGGACATGCGTAACCGCATGATAAATATTTGGCCCAACCGCCCAAATAGGCCGGCGTAACTGTGGACGTCACACAAGCGTCACTGTCATCGACAAGATGTTGCGTTCCTTGACAAGGAGACAAGTTAAATAACTTGTGACAGCCAGTGAAGTACTATATTTGGTTGCTCTCCCCTTTCCCTGGCCCCTAATTTCATATCGCCACTCCGTATGCGATATTGCGAGGGCATCGCTAGGAGGAAACTTGTGATTAAGTAAAATGGATGGTGAAAAAAAATCTACTTGCCAAGCAAATTACAATGAAAATCATATATTAAATTTTGCAAATCGGTATATATATATAGATGGTGAAAAAAAATCTACTTGCCAAGCAAATTTACAATGAAAATCATATATTAAATTTGCAAATTGGTATATATATATATATATATATATATATATATATATATATATATATATATATTGGATGCATATTTACCGGCTTCTGGATATGTTTGCCCTTTTTTTATAGGTCAGGCTGGTATAACTTCATGCAACCATATGGTAGCTGCTCAAATACAGAGAATTCTATGAAACGACGGTTGGTTTCTTAAGGATGATGCATGCAACCCAAGCAAAAGAGAGGGCGAGAGAGGAAACCATCACACATTTGGTGGTTATAATGTTGGCTTCAATCTCTACCTGAATTTTTTTTTATCCCCTAGGCGGTTTCCATGTCCCAAGCTTTGATTTTCCCTCATATACGGCATCCACGATGTTCGCTTCTCTTGGCCATGGCTGAGAAGGACGGTGCAGGGAAATGATCCAAAACCCCAGCCACCCATCGCCAATTAAGCCACAAACAGCGAGGTCCATAAGGATCCTATTGGCATGGAGTCTCTGGATCGGCCGGTCGGAGCTGCTGTATCGCAGGACCACTCCCTAGTTTACCTGCAAAACAGGTTCCTTGCCAGAGTTGTTCTGGCGGGGGATACTCCGATGCCTAAGTCAGTGGTAGATTCCAGCCACAGAATGGGGAAGGTGTCGAGAGTGGGAGAGGGAAGGCTCTTGGAGAATGTATCAATGTATGTGAGCGGGGGTGTTAGTATGTACCTCTCGAATCATCCTTCTTATCCTTATTTAAAAGAAGGCCTCCGGCCTGCGGCTCGCTCTTTTTCCGGTGATCATGGGGAGCCAATCTCTCACATGATTGGCGATCGTGGGTTGTCAATGAGCGGTTCCTGCCAGATCGGAGGCGTGGCAGCAGGAATTGCGCGCCATGATCATGGCATGATGAATGTCGATTGTAACCGTTGGTTACAGTTGCCTTTCTGGACCAGATTATGGTCCAAGCCTCGGATTTTTCCTTGCGTGGACCGAAAGCTTGGTATTTTTCCGGGACTGGAGATCGTGTCTATGGCAAGGACCGAAGTACGTGCCTTCGAAAGTCGATGAGTAGTTCGGTCTTCGACCGAAGCCGAAGACATTACCCGAAGGATTGGCCTTCGGATGTTGTAATCTGGCATGTAGCCTTGGGTTGCATGTAGTTGGCTTATCCTTTACTTGGTCTGAAGTCCGTAGTCCGGAAAGAGAGGACTTCGACCAGTCAAACCGGAGTCCGGTTTATAGCTGAACCGGGATATCCCAACAGTTGCCCCCTACTCTCAGTTTTCAAAGCGGAGATTTGAGAAATGAGAGTATTAAGGCTTTGTCGTTTTCTTCCTGGAAGGCGGTGCAGTGGATGATTACGGGACCCCTGGTAGGACTGCCCATCACGATCCGGGAATCAGATGGTGGACAGTTGTCACTCCTAGATTGGGGAGGAAGGAGAAAGTGGGTGGCCCCGAAGCCACCTTTTCTTTTCCCGTTACACAATGGTTGAGGCAATCTTTTGGTTGAGATTTGGATGGTTGTGGTAGCTCTCCCCCGTCCGTTGGATAAAAGGTATACCTCATCCTGGCGGTTAGTTGCAGGTGGGTTACCTCCCAAGGTAACCTTGAGTCAATTTAACCCCAACGGGGCTCTAGAGACCCTTACTTTTCTCCTAGGGAAGGGCGAAGGTCCGGCCAAGGAAGCTTCTTCAACCTTGTCTCATCTTCCGCCAAAACTGCTCTGGACTACCAGTCTATTACACAGATAGAATCTTCTTCCTGCTCCCTTGCTTCATTCCTTTGTCATGTAAGAGACCGTAGAAAGTCAGGGAGAAAAGGTTGGGCCCTAAGGGGCCGGAGACATAGTAGGTACGGAGTCGGTCCTGAGCTCGGTTTCTCAGGGCAAGGCAGCCCTTCTTTGGGAACACTACCGCATTCCTAAGGAGTTTCCCTTTGTCCTTCCCACGTCCGAGGAGCGGGTGAACGAACCTCCCCCTAGGTGCCTGGCCGTATATGAAGATCACCTGAAAGCTGGTCTTCGGTTTTTCCTGCACCCCTTTTTCGTCAAGATCTTTCGCTTGTACCAGGTGGTACCAGCGCAGTTGACCCCGAACAGCATCAGGAACATTTGCGGGTTCCTGGTTATGTGTAGCATTGCAAATGTAGAACCTAGGACCAATCTGTTCACAGCTCTTTTCGTCCTCAAGAGGGATTTCCACAGTAACGGATGGTGGGTGATTGGCCCTAGATCAGGTCGTAGGGTTATCAATGATATGCCCAGCGCCATCCATGGATGGAAACCCGTTTTTGTATTTATGTTGTCTCTTAATTCAAGGGGCTTCGATACAGTGTGGAAGAAGCCTCGCCTGACCGCCAATGACGGGAAGAAAGTCTTGGTGGCCGATCAGTCAGACTAAGACCTCCTGGTCAACTCCGAAGTTAACCCCATTCGGGAACTGTTGGAGGAGAGAAATCTCTATCGGGCGGGAATTAGCAAATTCCCCTCATTAGGTATAGCAATAGGAATTTCTGCTCTTCTTCCCTAGATTTATTGTAGCTCAATCAATTGATGTGAAATCCTTTGCTTGCAGGTGGCGGGATGAAGCCCAGCTTGAGCTGGCTCCGTCAGACTTCGGAGAAAAGGGTTGCACAAGCCCCCTTGACCAGGTCTGCAGTCCAGAAGAAGGCTCGGAGGGATGGTCCCGAGGGGGACCAAAGTACTTCGTCTTCCCGGGGGACCTCAGAGGAAGACGTAGCAGCTACGGAAGGGGCTCCGTCAAGGCCCTATCTAGTCGAAACTCTACCGGCGGCCATCTCCCCAGTTCGCACAATGGGAGCCCACCCCAAGGAGTGGATGTGCCGCCGTTTTACCCCCTGCTGCTAATAGGGACAAAGCGCGGCAAGTTGAAGGAGAGTTCACCCGTGGGGCTTCCTCAGCCGGGATCCGTTCGACGGACTCCTCGGAGCTTTCGTCTATGGGGGACTGTTGGTCCCGGCCGTAGCCAGGTAGGCGTTGAAGGGTACGCTTCTGCCTCACAACTTGGCTATTTTTCGGAACTGGAGCCTTCCCAGTGTGTCCGATTCTGCTTTCTCCGCCCTGCAATAAGTATGATCCTTGCCACTCCCTTTGTCTTGAGAGTTGCTCGATTCATGACCCCTCTATTTTGATGTAGTTGGTCTACGACCTCACCTTCATGGAGGAGGGCCTGGGGAATGTAGACAACCTCATCCATGGCCTTAAGGAGGAGCTTCAAACTGCCAAGGTTGCTAGGGAAGTAGCTAAGGAGCTGAAGCAATCCATGGAGGACCGTCTTGCCCGGATGAATAATGAGGTTTGCGAACTGAAGGGCGAACTGAAAAGTGCTCATCTGACCATGACAGGGCAAGAGGCAAGGTGGAGGAGAAGCAGGAAACAAGTCGAATCCCTGGAGCAGGCTGCCAGGAAGGATCAGGAGAAGATAGAAAACCTAATCAGGGCGGCGAAGGAGGCTTCCAAGAGGGCCGAAGAGGCGGTCCTGGAGTCTGAAGCTACTAAGAGGGAGTCCACGTCTTTGAAGAAGCAAGTAGACGATGCCATGGCGAACTTCAAGATGTCTCCGCAATTCCAGGCGGAGATCAATGAAGTAACTTTGTACGGCTATCAGCACAGCTTCAACGACGGACTCTCCAGGGTGAAGGAGGCCTTCCCCCATCTCGACCTCTCCGGCATTCCTCCCTTCGGTATAGCTGGAGAAGAAGAAGAGGAAGTGGAGGGGGCCGAAGCCATGGTAGAGGCCGTGGAGGTGCCATGTCCGGAGGAGGAGGCTGCTACCCCAGTCAAAAATCCGGAGGTGACCCCAACTCTGGTACTGATTCAGGAGGAGGCTCAGGCCGGAGGAGTCCAAGCTGAAGGTTCCCCGGTTCTGGCCTGGATTAACGAGGTCCTCTCAGGGCAAATTGATAGGTTGCTCCAGTCCTGTGGTGTGGAGCCTTCTACTGCTGATGTTGAGTGACTTAGGTCGCTCTAGATATATTTTTCTTCTTTCCATTGTACTTATCAATGAATGATAGTTTTTCTAGACTCTAAAATGAATTCTTCTTTCTTTGGGTGTGCATTATTATGCTTCATGTGTAACTCGAAATGGTTTTATCGTTCTTTTTCCGCTTAGTCGAACAGTCACGTTCGAAGGCCGTTTAGTCGATAAGAACTGGTTTTACCTTTCTCTTTCCTGTTCGGTTGAGTAGTCATGGCCGAAGGCCATTTAATCGATGAAGACAAACTTTGGAATGAACCGTAAGTCCGTTGCCGAAGGCCGTCTCCTTCCTTCGGGTGTTAAGTTCATCCATTGGGGCAGACAAGAGTCATTTCCCTGCCAATCAGTGATTAGGGAGATTTGATTGTGATCATCGTTGTCCACGTGGCATGTCGATATTTGTACAGTATTGATTTCTTGCGCCTTGCAAGCCGCCGGGTCTCCCCTTTCCAAAAAGGAGTCATTAATGATGCCGTCGCACGATGAGGATTTCTCCGGATTCGAAGCGATGGCAGTTATTGTCCTGGGGATGGCTCCCGAGTGACTTTTCGATTCTCGAAGCATCGCCCGGACACGTGGCGCTTTCCGATGCGGTTGGGAAGGTCATGGAGCGCACCTCCCCACAG
Source organism: Areca catechu (assembly GCA_021397845.1). NCBI lineage: Eukaryota > Viridiplantae > Streptophyta > Magnoliopsida > Arecales > Arecaceae > Areca > Areca catechu. Next base: position 45,030,116 of record CM038051.1, on the reverse strand, counting down.
TCGGTCGTGGGTGCAGGGTCTCTATAAATAGAACCCTACCTTCTGCTATCAAGGGCCATCGTTCCCGCAAACTCCTTTCCTCTATTAACAATGAGGTTCAGCACTTCTGAGCTCCGCCGTGTGGCAAAGAGAAGGACGATCGACCCGAAAAGGAAGCGAAGCCCGGAGTCTCTTGGGCCGAGGGAAGATGAAGAGGAGCCTCTCGTGGACTGCCTCAAGAAGAAGGTCCGCCTGTTGGAGGCTCGGTTGAGGGAGGCTTGGGCCCAGGTCACGGTGGTGACGACGGTGGTGGAGGAAGCAAGGAGGGAGGCGGCGGACGCTATCTCAAACTTCAAGGCTTCCGCCTCCTTCAAGGACGAGCTCGTCGGGGTGGCTCGGGATTCCTTTCACCAGGGGTTCCGGGAATGCTGGAGGAAGGCCTCCAAGTTTTATAACTTGAAGGGCCTGGACAATATTAAGCCCTCCGTTCCCTTTTCCGGGCATGAATTTGATTCCGACTCCGATGAGGGGTCGGATTCTGGTTCGGACGGGAACCCCGGGGGCCCTTCGTCGTCCCTCCAGATCTCTCCCTGCCGGTACAGAAAAAACCCGACGGGGAGTTATTAAAAATTTTTCACATCCTTCTGGTATCATTTTCTCTTTTTTTTTTTAATCTCTCTTTGTGAGAGTTTCTTTTTCTTTCTTTTTTTTTTCTCTTTAGGAGAGAAAAAAAATGGAATGAAATATCTTTTTGTTACCTCTTCCCATGTATTCTTTGCGATGTATTGCATCATGCTTTGTCTGTAATATAGACTCCGTAGACCATCTTTGGTCTATAGGGAAGAAGTGAGGTCAGTTGGACCGTTCTGAGAATGTCTGTTATCGACAGAAAGGACGACAGTGATCCTTTTAGGCACGTGCTCGGATTTACCGTAGGGTAGGGTGTTTACACCATCCTTATACACTTTCTGTCGTGATTAAGGTAGGCTGTTCAGGCCCGTCTCGGCACATATTCAGATTCACTGTAGGGTATGTTACGAAAACCATCCCTGCACCTTTGATCTTTTAGTGGCCCGGTTAGACCATCTATTACGCTCGTTGGGCGTACTGATAAGGTGAGTGGATCAAACTCTCCTTTGCGCAGTTGACCAATTTTTCAGATCAGGTCACTCAAGTTGTTGTCGTTCAGTCGATGCAACTAGCCATTCTGAGTTGAGTAGGGTTGAGGAGCTTTGCACAGGAATTTCAGGAACTCTTTTATTGATAGTATTTGCAAAAGTTTTGTACATTCTATGGCTGGGATAGGGCTTTTCCCTCTAGGGTCTTGAGTCGGTATGTCCCTGGTCGAATAACTTCTTCGACTTGATATGGACCTTCCTAGTTGGGGGAGAGTTTACCCCGTTCCGTTGGCCTGGATACTTCTGCTCTTCGCAATACCATGTCCCCCATGCAGAAAGTTTGCTCCTTCACCCTTGAGTTGATTACTTGGCGACCTTTTGCTGGTATACTACCATCCTTATCTGAGCTTGTAGCCTGGTGCTTGATAGCAAGTCTAGATCTATCCTTCTGCGATCGGAATTCTCAAGCTCTTCATAGTTGTCAATTCTCAGGGACTGTAGGGAGACTTCGATAGGTAGTACGGCTTCGGTACCATAGGCCAGGTTGAACGGAGATTCACCGGTGGCCGTTTTCAGGGTAGTTCGGTATGTCCAGAGAATGGAGGTCAGCTCGTCGGCCCAAAGTCCTTTGACGGCGTTCAACCTTGTCTTCAGACCATGGAGGATGGTCTGGTTGGTGACTTCGGCTTCTCCGTTAGACTGTGGATGAGCAACGGATGTCATCCGATGCTGGATGTGGTACCGAGCACAGAAGTTCTTGAACTTCGGATTGTCAAACTGTCTCTCGTTGTCCGTGATGATGACATGTGGGATGCCGAACCTAAATATGATGAATTTTTTTATAAAATTTTTTACCTTGCCTTTTGTGATTTGGGCTAATAGTTCGGCTTATACCCACTTCGTGAAATAGTCGATGGCCACTAGGAGAAACTTCCTTTGCCCTGATGCTGGTGGGAATGAGCCAAGAATGTCCATCCCCTACTGGGCAAAAGGCCATGGGGCTGCTAGTTGAGTCAGGTGACTCGGAGGTTATCTCTGTACATTGGCATACCTCTGGCATTGGTCACACTTCCGCACGAAAGCAGCTGAGTCCTTCTGGATGGAGGGCCAGTAATACCCCTGTCGGATGATCTTGTATGCCAGAGATCTACCTCCCAAGTGGTCACCGCATATGCCCTCGTGGACCTCTCTCAAAGCATAATCTGCATCGGTGGGTCCTAAGTATTTTAGTAGTGGCTGGGAGAACGATCTCTTGTAGAGGGTTCCATCTAAGATGACATACTGAGATGCCATCCAGCGGATCTTCTTTGCCTCTGCCTTATCTTCCGGTAGCTCTCCCTTATTCAGGAACCTGATGATGGGATCCATCTATCTTGGCTCAATGTTGATCTAGCGCACCTCTACAGCCTCCTCGGCTATGCTTGGAGTTTCAAGATGTTTGACAAAGGTGCGCCCGAGAGACTCTGGTGCTGTAGTCGCCAGTCGAGACAGTGCATCTGCCCGGGAGTTCTCTGATTGTGAAACATGGATGATTTTAAAATATTCCAGTTGGGAAGATAAAGCACGTACCTTCTCTAGGTATTGCACCATGGTTGGATCTTTTGCTGCATATTCTCTGTTAACTTGATTCACAACCAGTTGGGAATCTGAGAAGGCTCAAAATTGCTGGACTCCTAAATCTTTGGCGATCCATAGTCCGGTGAGCAGGGCTTCGTATTCGGCCTGATTATTTGAAGCATGGAAGGAGAAGCGGAGTGCGTACTCTATGGCATGGCCATCAGGTTCAGCCAACATGAGTCCAGCCCCGCACCCAATAGCATTGGAAGCTCCGTCCACATGAAGCACCCAAACAGACTTCATCTCCTTTGGGGCTTCCTCTTCTACCGAAGAGGCTTTGTCTTCGGACTTCCAGGTGCACTCAGCCAAAAAATCAGAGAGCACCTGGGCCTTCATAGCTGCTCGGGGCTGGAAGCTGATGTTGAATTCACTTAGCTTCACAGTCCACTTGGCTATCCTTCCAGAGGTGTCCAGAGATCGGAGAACGGCCTTGAGAGGTTGATCAATTAGCACCACGATAACGTGGGCCTGAAAGTATGGCCGTAGTCGCTTTGCTGTAATCACTAAAGAGTAGATCAGCTTCTGCATCCTTGCATATCGCGTTTTGGCATCATGTAGGACCTTGCTGATATAGTAGATGAGCTTGTGAGACCCGTCTTCCTCTTTCCGGATAAGAACCGAACTTACTGCTTCATCTAAAGTAGAGAGGTATAGGTAGAGGACCTCGCCTTCTTTTGGCTTGGAGAGCAATGGCGGAGTCTCCAGATACTTCTTCAGTTCCTCAAAGGCAGCACGACAGTCATCGGACCATTCAAAGCCCTTTGATTGCAGGAGTACCTTGAAGAACGGAAGACATTTCTTGGCTGACCGAGAGATAAATCTATTGAGGGAGGCAATCCTCCCCGTCAACTGCTAGACTTCCGTTTTGCAGGAGGAATGTCTCATATCTTTCAAGGCTTGAATCTTCTCAGGGTTCACCTCAATCCCTCGTTTGGTAACGAGGAAGCCCAGGAATTTGCCCGAAGTGACCCTAAAGGCACACTTTGCTGGGTTTAGCTTCATATGGTAGTGTCGGAGAGCGCTGAATGATTCCTCCAAGTCACTGATGTGATCTCTCTGAAGGAGGCTCTTGACGATCATGTCGTCAACATAGGCCTCCATATTTCTCCCCACTTGCTTCTCGAATACCTTGTTGATGAGTCTTTGAAATGTCACTCCAGCATTCTTGAGGCCGAACGGCATCATCTTATAACAGTAAAGACCTTTATCAGTGATGAAAGCCATCTTCTCCTCATCTTGTGGATCCATTCTAATTTGATTGTAGCTGAAGAAGGCGTCCATGAAGCTCAGCAACTGGTGGCCGGGGGTAGCGTCGACCAGTTGATCAATCTTTGGGAGGGCAAAGCTATCTTTTGGGCAAGCCTTATTGAGATCTGTATAGTCGATGCAGATCCTCCACTTGCCATTAGCTTTCTTCACCATCACCACATTGGCCAACCACTCGGGGTAGTGGGCCTCTCTAATGAACCCTGCTTTGAGGCTTCATCCTTATCCCTTCTTTAGTTGGTGGGTTGATGTATCATCCCTACACCTCCGTTGGTGGGCCTTTGATTTGGTAATTCGGCCTCTTCGGGAGGTAGCTGGGGAACAGTTGCTTCTGACCGGGGTCCTTGGCGACCGATACACCGCCCCAAGTACCCTCTCTTGACGAGATCCTCAATTGCATCCTTCAGCTGGATGCACTCTTCTGTGTTGTGTCTGTGGTCCTGGTGGAATCGACAGTATTTGTTCCTGTTCCTGACAGAAGAGGAGGCCTTCATGGGACGATGCCATTGGAGATAGTTTTCTTTTTCTATCTCCATGAGGATCTTCTCTCGAGGGAGGTTGAGGGGGGTGTAAGAGTCGAATCTTCCTCCCAACACTCTAAGCCTGGAAGGACTTCTTCGGTAGTCTGTATATTTGCTGCCATTATTATTGGAAGTTTGGGGACCTTGTCCCCTGTTATTCTTCTTTTTTGAAGGGAGTTTCCCTTCAATCAGTCGTCGATTTGCTACTTGCTCTTCATCATCGGCATATTTCTGAGCCCTTGACAGGAGCTCAGCGTAGCTTTTAGGAAACTCCTTATCCAGGAAGAAAGTAAGCCTGGAGGTACGAAGCCCCTTCTTCAGTGCTGACATGGCCACGTGCTCGTTGAGATCCGGGATCTCAAGCATGGCCGCATTAACTTGGAGATGTAATCTCTCAGGCTTTCTCCTTCATGCTGGTGAAGGAGGAACAATGTGTCCATATTCTGAGGAGTCTTGCAGCAGGTCCTGAAATGCAAGACAAACAATTTCTCTAACTCGGAAAAGGAATCGATGGTACCTGGGCGCAGGCTCGAGTACCACATCCGAGCGGACTTCTTCAAGGTATCTGGGAACGCCAAGCAGTACATCGTGTCCGAAGCTCTTTGGATCATCATATGGGCCTTGAAGCTGCCTAAATGATCGAGGGGGTCGAAGGTGCGGTCGTAGGGTTCCATCTAGGGAACCCTGAAGTGCCGGGGAATGACCTCGGCCATGATGCGGTCGATGTAGGCTGGGCGTAGATCATCCACAATCAAGTCGTCGGGATCCTTCAGATCTCGCATCCTCTGTTCTCGCATCTTCGCCATCTTTGATTCGATGGCTCTGAACCTCCCATCATAATCGAGAGTCTGCTTCGGTGCTCTCTCCACAGAAATGGAGTCTCCGGAGGAGGGTGAGGGAGTTTGCCTAGGCCTTTTCCCTTTATGTAGGAAATCGGCGGACCTGGGCAACCTCGAAATTCGTCCTTCAAGAGAGGGCCGAGAACGGGGGGAGGGATGCATATAATCCTCCCGTGGGGCTCTCTTTCTTCGGGATCGAGAGCTGTGTCTAGAGGCGGCCGGTGGGTTCCCCACCGGAAAGGCTCTATCTTAGAATTCTTGAACCATAGCCATAAGGTTGGTGACCTGGTTCACAAGAGCCTCAAACTGCTATAATCCCACAACAACTGTAGGAGGTGGAACATCGTTCTCCCCTGAGGTGCACCCCCCTGAGACGGAGCACGACTCTGACTTATGGAAGCGATTGGAGCTTTTCCTCTCGCCATCGAAAACTTCTCACTTCCCCTTGTCTGGGAGGGAGCTTAAAAACTTTAACAGCCCCCCTACCTGGCGCGCCAATCTGTTGGCGTGGAGTCCCTGGATCGACCGGTCGGAGCTGATGCGTCGCAGGACCGCTCCCTGGTTCACCTGCAAAACAGGTCCCTTGATAGAGTTATTCTGGCGGGGAACACTCCGATGCCTAAGTCAGTGGTGGATTCTAGCCACAGAATGGGGAAGGTATCAAGAGTGGGAGAGTGAAGGCTCTTGGAGAATGTATCAATGTATGTGAGCGGGGTTGTTAGCGTGTACCTCTCGAACCATCCTTCTTACCCTTATTTAAAAGAAGGCCTCCAGCCTGCGGCCCGCTCTTTTTCCGGTGATCATGGAGAGCCAATCTCTCCCATGATTAGCGATCGTGGGTTGTCAATGAGCGGTTCCGGCTAGATCGGAGGCGTGGCAGCAGGAGTTGCGCGCCATGATCATGGCATGATGAGTGTCGATTGTCACCGTTGGTTGCAGTTGCCTTTCTGGACCAGATTATGGTCCAAGCCTCGGATTTCCCCTTGCGTGGGCCGAAGGCTTGGTATTTCCCCGGGGCCGGAGATCATGTCTACGGCGGGGACCGAAGTACGTGCCTTCGGAAGTCGATGAATAGTTCGGTCTTTGGCCAAGGCCGAAGACGTTATCCGAAGGACTGGCCTTCGGATGTTGTAGTCTGGCATGTAGCCTTAGGTTGCCTGTAGTTGGCTTGTCCCTTGCTTGATCCGAAGTCCATAGTCCAGAGAGAGAGGACTTCGACCAGTTGAACCGAAGTCCGATTTGTAGCTGAACCGGAATATCCCAACAGATCCCAACGTCATGGAAATTGAAGGTTTGTTTTGTCTCTCTCTCCCTTTCTCACTCGCCGCTCACGCCCTCTCCTGATGAGCCTCTACGATCCTATAACTGCATTCAACTCAATTCCCCCTTTCCCTTGTCGTGGCTCTTTTTTCCATTGTTTCGCACGGTGCTCCACTCTTGCACTAGTCCTCAAAAGAAAATCCTAATTTTTGACTTAGCGTATGCAGCCATAATAGATGTCTAATACGTGCATGCCACTTCCATCCAATTAAACATTATCCCTCTGTTTTGTTCAGGACGACAAGACAAGCTAGCAATATGGCTATGGTAGACATTGGATTAGCTAGAAAAATGAAACGGGAAAAGAAGAATAATGATAATAGCATGAATCTAGATATCTTGACCTTCCAAAATTTTTACCACCATATAATAGAAAAAGAAGATGAAGGAATAGGATATAGACAAGGCTATGATCAAATTATGTTACTGCTTCTCTTTAAAGGGTAATTGGAATCTTTGTAGTAAACTACAGTAAAGATAAGGTAAACATGGGCATTCAGGAGAGACAGTGTCCTCTCCAATATCTGGATGTTCCCATTTCTGGAGCTAGGCTAACCAGGGTTGATTGTGCTGCTTTATTGGCGACCGTCATGGACAGGATTGCGGGGTGGCAGGTTAGATCTCTCTCTGCAATGGGTAGGCTTATCCTTATTCGCTCGGTCCTGGCCTCTCTTCCGGTATATATTATGTCCAAAGCTTTTATTCCTAAAGCCATTATCTATAAGATCGAGCAGATGATTCATTCCTTCCTTTGGGACTCCTCAGCTGATCGGAGAAGAATTCATCTTATGAGGTGGGAAATGGTTTGTCGCCCTCTTCAGAATGGAGGGCTAGGTATTCCTTCCCTTTTGGATAGAAGGGAGGCCTTCCTCACTAGACATGCCGCCAGGTTCATCTTATCCCCGGATAGTATGTGTTCTTCCTTCTTGAGGGCTAAGTATGGGGACATCCCCATGGATCCCCTGGTATCTCATCGGCCTACCGGTAGAGCCTTTGTTTTCTGACGCGAGATCATCGCGAGGGCCCCGACTATTACCCCTCACATTACTTGGGTGGTAGGTGATGGCAGATTAATCAGACTTATGTATGATGCTTGGATTGGCGATATCCCTCTCTATCAGTGGCCTACCTTCATTTCGGTTCACGCTCCAACTGATATGACCATCGCCGATCTTAGATAGCCAGGGTGCGGTGGATGGGATATGGACCGGGTTCTGGCCATTTTTGGGGAGATTCTTGGCTCTAGGGTTCTTTCTATCCCCCTCCCGGTTTACCAGTGCCAGGATACCAGAGTTTGGCGCCGCACCACTACTACTCGTGTTCCCATCTCTCAGTTGATGGAGTAGCCCACTATGGACTCTCAGTTGTCTCGTAGCTATCGGTGGATCTGGTCCCTGCCTGTGCATCCTAAGGTCTCCCTTTTTATCTGGAAGCTTGCTTGGCACCGCCTTCCTACTCGAGAGCTTTTGCTCTCGAGGGGCATCTAGCTTCCGGTCTAGTGCCCTTTTTGCAGGACTTATTCTGAGTCCCAGACTCATGCCATATTCTTATGTCATCGTGCGACGACGACTTGGACCTTGGCAGGCATCTATGATCCCTCTACCCATCCTACTCACATTGTTGACATCTTTTATACATTGTTGCGGACGGCACCCAAGATCCAGGTTTCCTTCATGGCTTATCTAGCTTATTACTTGTGGATATCCAGGAATGAGCACATCTTTGCAGCCATGAGGTCGTCCCCGAGGATGGTGATGGAGAGAGCTAGAGCTGCGGCGATAGAGTTCTGCAGATTGTCAGTCATGCCGGCAGAGACCTGGGGTTCCCTCTCCGCTCTCAGAGCGACCCGGAGGGTTTTTGTTTCTTGGGAACCCCCACCTCCGCCTCTGGCTATTATTAGCTTTAATGGTAGTCTGCGTCACAGGATGGGAGGCGCTGGTTTTGTCATTCGGGATTACCGATTTCGTCTCCTGGCGGCAGGGGGTATTCCTTTTATGGATCTATCGGTTCCGGCGCTGGAGCTGTATGCAGCGTGGGCCGGGATTAGATATGCTCGGTAGGTCCTCCATCTTGATAACTTAGTCATCAAGGAAGATTCTGCCACTGTTATACACTGGCTCACACATCCCTCCTCTGAGGTCGCGGCCCATCCTTTGGTTAGGGACATCAGGTTTATGCTGTAAGGCTGTCAGGACCTTGTTGTTAGACATAGGGAGGCCAACTCAGCGGCGGACTAGGTTGCCTCCTTTGTTGCCCAACATACGAGCTTTGTTCTTTGATCCGATTGCCGTTGCATCCCTGTACAGCTTAGGGACATTTTATTAGCTGACTCTTTTGGTTGTATTCGTCTTCGTTCTGTGCAATGAATACACCCGGTTCATAAAAAAAAAAAAGATAAAATAAATATAATTAAAAATTAACTAGATTTATTGAAGGATTCTTTTTCTCATATTATCTGTCACTAATTAATATTTTAAAAACAAACAATATCATAACTATTTGGCAATAATGGTCCAAATCTGGCCTTCACTGATAAATTAATGCTGCCTACTACCATTGCCATAACGGTCGGATCTCTTTTTTTTTTTTTGGTAGAACAATGGGGTGGTGGAGAAGCTAGACCCCGGACGTAGTCACTCCCAGACGGTCCCTCAACCCCAGCTAGGAAATGTTCGATACACGATGTATATTATTTTTTCGCAGTCGTTCCCTACCCGAAGATGAGTACGTCAACCTGACTACCACTAACATCAGCCGAGTGAATAAGATTTATTATATATATTCCTAACTTTTTCACTACCACCAGCCAACAGGAACTTCAGGATTATTTTATTAATTTTTTTCTTTTTTCCTTATTTTATTTTTTTAATTTTTCTCTTTTTTATGTTTTATCCCCAGTTTTTCGTCGAGAATTGCCTAATCGAAGCTCGAACATTTGCCAGCTTGTTGTGAGAAAAGTCTTACAACCAGCTGTGCCACATGCCAGTGGCGTCGGATCTCATTTGATGAAAACCCTACTTCAACATAAAGGCTCATATTCCCACCAGTCTGGAGGAGTCAAATATGCATGCGGGGCAAATCTATTAGGACCTTCTAGCAAAATCTATTACCTACCGGACACCCACCCACCCCACCCTTTTTTTTTTTTTGCAAAAGAGTAATTCTTTATGCACTGTATCCGGTGCAACAAATCCAGCATGGCCTGCACCGCACACTCCTATTAGTCCAAATATATGGCATGACTTGGTCCAAATATATGGCATGATGGGACAGGAGAAGGTGACTAGCATTAATTACCATTCAGCTTTTATTTGAAATTTTCGTCTATACCAAAATATCTCTACAACATTCTAGTTCAAAAACTACGACATCCCAGTTCAAAACCTACGACACCCTAGTTCAAAAAATGACCTGAAACAGTATTATGGCATCCTAGTTCAAAACCTAAAATTTCCTAGTTCAAAACCTACAGCACCCTAGTTCAAAAATGACATGAAACAATATTACAATATCCTTGTTCAAAACCTACGACACCATAATCCAAAAATGACCTGAAACAGCATTACGACATCCAAGTTCAAAACCTACGATACCCTACTTCAAAAATGACCTGATACAGTATTACGACATCGTAGTTCAAAAACTACAACACCTTAATTCAAAACATACGATATCCTAGTTCAAAACAGTATTACAATATCCCAGTTCAAAACCTACGACATCCATGTAAAAAATATATTAAAACCTGAAACAATATTACGACATCTTAGTTCAAAAGCTACAACATCCTAATTCAAGAAACTGAAAGAAAAATATTTTGATCTGAACGAAAACTTCAAATAAAAACTAAATGATAATTAATGTTAATCACGCTCAACTTCTATCCCGTCATGCTACGATAGATACATTTAGACCAATAAAAAAATATGGTGTAAAGCATGTTGGATTTACCGCAAAGACTTTTCCTCTGCAAAATCCACACTTTTCCTTTGCAAAATCCACTTCAGTTGCAGGAAGAACAGATTTAAATGCGTGCAGAAAATGTGCAACCTTGCTTGTCATGATCAGTCCAGAAGACTAAAAACTTGTCAATTTAGCCGGCAAGCTTGTACATCCACTAGAGCTCTATTTCTTCAGAAAATTTGCATTAAGTCTTTAAAAATTATACAAGCAATGGAGATCAAACAAGAACAAGAGAGGCCACAGCCCTAATCGATAGCTTGCCTGGGCAACCCTCACAATCAACTACATCGGGCAAGCCTCAATACATTCACCTGGTTGAAACATTCATCAAATCAATATATACATGCAATGACAGTTCTGACGGTAAGAAAAAGAAACCAATAATAATGAAACAAAAAAAAAACACCAAAGTGATTTTTGTGGCTTAGTGCATACTCTTCCATCTTCCTATATTTCATTACATATCATGTAAAAAACTTCTTAAGAACCAAGACAAGCAAATAATTATAAGAAAACAAAGTACACGCCCATGAGAGATTATCCAAGACACTACTTGATAAGCTGTTGTAAATTGATTCCCCAACCCGAAGCTAACTGCATCATTATCTGGACAGGTGTAGCCCCATCCCAATCCTCCGGAGGTTCCATCGCAGAAGTTTCATGAAGGCTCAACAAGATCTCTCTCTTCCCTTCGATAGGGATGCTGAGGGCGTCTGCTCCATTTTCTATGACCAGATCAGTCAACTGCAAAAAACATTCAGTAAACACGGTTAAATTAAAAGGCACGAACAGAGGGACCTCCAGCCAATACAAAGTTGTGCTGCATATGATGTGGAAGATGAAATGGTATGCAGCAGGCTGTATATTATACATTCAAGAGTGGCCTGTATATTGAAGATGACATGGATGGACTGTACAGAAGATTCCAGACAGATGAGACAGACTGATAATTTTCTGAACTAATGGAGGGAAGCACAAGCTCTTAAGACTAGCGGGCATTTGGATGTATTTCAAAATCATATTTCTTTATGATTTTACATGTCTTTTGAAATTTGAAGTTTGTGATCTTCTAATATCTAGTGATTGATTGTGCAACAAAATTACATTAATGTCCTCAAATCATAAAACCGGACATTTCTACATGGAGTAGAGTTTTCTGAGGGAATGTTTTTAGTAGAATTTTCAAAATTCATGTCTCCCTCTGTGTGACTGCCATGTAACAATTTTTCCCCTTTTAAAAATTCCATTTTCAATAATCAAACATCTCCCAAAAAATCTTAACTTCTGTAGTTAACTCATGATTCTGAGAACTAAAGTTCTGCCAAATCTGCAGATTTAAACCTTGAATGACTGTAAAGTTTAAATACAAGTAAAAATCCTGGAACGTATGGATCATTCTAGCACGGTTCCAACCCATTCACAAACCTAGGTTTCCTCCTTTATCTTCTTCTGCATCATGGACCTCTATGAATTTAAGGTACAATTTGCTTTGGAAGAATTTTTCTCAGATTCAAACATAGAGTTGGAAAAGAAAAATGAGATTGCTACTAAGATAACATTCCAATGCATTGTCCTCCTTTCCTGCATGCTTTAAATATATATAAGCCATGCAACACCATGCAAATATGCACATAAAGTGTAAACAGGAAAGTTCCCATACATGCACAATTGGTTCCTCTATGTAGCTACTTCGTTAAAGAGCAGCTTCACAAAATTTACATATTTTTTGTTCCAGTCCAGATAAACAGAATCTAAATAACACAGATGTGGAAGCAAACTTCCCAGAAGTACCATGCAACAAGCAGCCATGTATACATGCATTGAAATGTATCATCTAACATATCTTAAACATACTATCATAAACTATAATCATATTAACTGATATTTTCTGGACAGAACTACAAAGTTAGAGGCAAACCTGTTGAAGCCAGGTCAGAGCTATATCAAACAAGCTTTGTTCCATAAGAAACTGCCCAACCACATGCAAGACTTCACACGCTATTTCATTAGAAAGTTGATCGATAACTGGACCAGATTTATCCATCAACTTTATGAGTAATAGATCATCACCTGTAGACAGAACCTCAGCATATGCTGAATCCACGTCACCAACATGAAGCGAATCCATAGCACGGGTCCATGAAGCCCAAAGTGGACCCCTTTCCTGCCCTGGGTTATCATCTGTCAAAGCTTCAGCATCCAGCTCTGGGATAGCTGTTCGTGTTGCAATTCGAGAGGAACCATTATCTTCACCAGCCACTCGGATAGCTTCCAAAGTAGCCTCGTCCTTTGATGCTTGCCAAACACTTCTTGCAGAAGGACCCTCACCAAGCCTAAATGGTCCTTGCCCCTTATCCCAAGCTCGCCTGGCACCAACTTGATCACCATCCTGTTCAGTTCTAGGTACCCTACCATCAACAGAAACAGCAGCAGGACCTCTCCTCGAGTTCATGACTCCATTTCTTTGAGAAGTATATGCATAAGGATCCCGTGCTTCAGAATCTGATCTCCAAGGGGGGTCTCTTCCCCTATATCCAGAAATTATACCATCTGACGAGAGATATCTTTCTGCAAAAGGAATCCGTCCATCACCACCCCTGCCAAATTTTGAGCTTGAATAGTCGTGAAGGCCATTGTATTTGCTTGAGGACCTACCAGGAGATGCCTCAAAACCCAGCATCATGTTACCACCTCTCCTTCCTGATGATATTGCCAAATCTCGTGCCATCTCCTCAACAACCCTCTCAAGACCCCGAACTCTGTTTTCTAGTGTTACCATGCTGTCATGGGAGCCTCCCATAAAATCCTGAAATTTTTAAAACAATTCAAATATAACATGTAATAGCAATTTGCTAACATAGATGCATGAGTTAGATAAAGAGAGTTGCTCATTACTTACACTCTCTTCATCCCCAGATCCACACTCTTATTTGATGCTCTATAAAATGAACATTTTATTTCTTGAGATTAGTTGAATTATTAACCTCATCTAATTAAGAGAAGTTCATGTTCAACGTCCAAATGACAATCAAATGTATGGCTAGGTTCAGCAGCACATAGCCTGTATCAAAGACCTACTTGATGAAAACAAGTAGGTACAGTATGAATTCAAAGGAAGGAAGTTACTTTATTAACGCTTCATCTGAATTTCTTTTTTTTCAGGGAAAACTTCGTCTCAATTTCATTCTCATACAAGGGACCATGCATGGAAATAGATCAGCAAAGACACCATCCAGAGCTAACCTGAGGGACAAATTAAAAACTGGGATCAAACAGTTATTGAGCTCTCTGGCCATAAATTAAAGTTGCTGGATGTCATCTGGGAAAAGGAGAGCAGGGACACTTCATCCAAAATTGTAGAGGATTTTCACAGGGTGAATCTTACGAATGTGCAAAACACACATAAGATGCTAATTTTAAGTTTCCTTTATCTATAAATGTGCATGTATTCGCATTATACACCACAGAGGTGCTGGAGAGTTGGAAAGCTACTACAAGATTCAAATGGCACTTCTGAGATAGCCAAGAGGTCTTGCCCATGCATATAGTCTGGACGACCAACAGAACTTATTCTATTGCAAAACCCAGCCTTTCTGTTTATTATAACAACTGTCAGCATATTAGATGATGAACCTCTCTCCAGATTGATGTAGAAGGAATACTTTTCAAGAATCCCCAAAATACAAGGTGTATTTCAATGTTCCACTAGCTTCCAGTGTCAAGACAAGGATGGTTTACACCGGAAACTTACACCGGAAACTTAAAGGGGAAAGCAATATGTGGGCAAGGCACATGTGAGAGATTTGAGTGATTTGATGGAGCAACTATGTAAATCTTCAAATGTTGTAGCATTTTCAAGAAGAAAGAAGAAAAAATGATCACTCTATATCAGTAGCATTGTTCAAACATAAATGACAAGAATCATAGCATCTCTTCAGAGAATACAATATCCAAGTCCAAGAACTTATTTAAAATCAAATCATGTGATTTAAAAAATAAGAAAAGTTGGGAAATGTTAGTTCTGATGAATTTGGAATTCAACAAGTTCATTCATCAAACTTCTTTTTCTTTCTTTCATTCTTTTTTGATGATGTAACTTTAGTATTTCAAAGAATAATCATTTAGATCCATCTGGCACCAGTGCATCACCTCCATCAGTTTGGACACCACCTTCAATCTACGAACCATAGAAGTGTTACCAATTGATTGGTTCTGTCTTCATTGATTTTCCACCCTAAACCAACTAAAGAAACTCCACAAACCACCTAACCTTATTTCCCGATTTAGTTTTACTCATACAATCCCATTAATGTTTTTCCCTTCACCCATCAGCTATCTTGTGAAAAAATATGGCACCACTTACCCTTCTTAAATAAAAAACACTTGGGATTTGTCTCCAGTTCAATGCTTCAGGGCTAAGCCATTCACCATATTTAATTTTCAGCTTATCCCTTCAAGTTTTATAGCCAACAAGGGATTTAGTACAATGACAGAATTGCTATATCCTGCCTGTCAAAGAATTACTAAATGAAACCCGACAATGAAGAAATGAGAATTTTGATGTTCCCAAAGTTTTTCATGAGTCAGTTTCCACTCAACTAAACCACATTGTTCCTTTAATGCACACAATAATTAAAAAACCTCATACTAGTTTTGCTAGCTCTAGCAATGGGAACTCTTAGGTTGATCCCCTAAAATGTCAAGATTGAACACAAAATTTTCTCATGTTAAGATCCAGCTTCACAACAAATTACAGCATAGGAAACATGAATCGTAATGTTGACAAATCAATTTGGTAAATAAGAACACTCATTTTTCATGGCATACCAAACAAAAGCTTACAAGAAAACAAAAGGAAAATAAATTGCAATTAGACAATATAATGGCCCTAAGACAAAAGGCCATAAAGCAAGTAATGCACCATATCTGTCTATCTATATATTGCCCCCGCCACCTAACACATAAAAAGAACATATATATTCCATCATGTCTAAATAAAAGGAACACGTGCAAAAGGCTCACTCCACATGCAGCAGTCATAAAATTTAATTATGTTATCCAAAAGTCATAAAATTTAACTATGTTATTTTGGATAATAGAATTGCAGCTATCGACTTCATTTATAAACAAACCTGCAACATGTTCATGAGATTGGTTTGTTGCCTCTCCAACTGTGATAATTGTCTCTGAATGGCCAACCAATTCCCTTTGTTGTTCATGAAGGATCCTTCAGCTTGGCCATCACCTCTGGCAATATTCATGCGGGCAGAGAGATCCTTCTGGGTGACTTCAATCCTATCATCAACATCAAAAGCCCTTGCTTTTGAGTCTTTAGTCCTAAATCCTCTTTGTTCTGTCCACTTATCCCGAGCAAAATCATCAGAGTGTTGTGGTCTATCGTATGCCCCTGCCCTTTTCTCAGCTTTCTGATAATGATTGATGTGTGCATGAGTGTCATTCGACTCACGACATGCCAAGCCATCATGATTTGAATTGCCCCGAGAATCAGACAATTCTGGTTCTTCTTCACCTTGTGAGTGGGAAGACTGATGACACCTGTGTGGTACCACAACTTCTACAGGCAAGTCATCTGAACTTCTTGTTTCAAGTTTTTGGAAAAATTCTGGATTCAACTCTTTGTCAGTTAAAGTAGGTGCTCTTTTCTTTAATAAAACTGCTGCTTTCTCAAGTATGCTAGTACCTTTTCCTTTGGATACAGAATCACAATCAGTAAGTGAAGAACCAGCAGATGAATCTTTTATGGATTCTGGTCTTCTGCTACTGGAATTTGACATTTTATTCTCTAACTTTTCTTCAGCATCAGCTGATTCACAATTTTTACCATCTGCAACAAAGTGTATAAATCAAAAATAAATTCAAGTAGTATCATATCATGGAGAAAAAAAGAACAAAGAGAAACTGAGAAAGAAGAACAAGAACATTAATCATTGTATAATATAGACCTTTTAAGTCTTCTGAATTTCCATCTTCTCCCTTTCCTGTAATCTTCTTCCATGACACCAATGCCTCCATCATGCTATCTCTAACAGGTTTCACCTGAAATACAGACAACATTTGATTAATTCATTTAGCAGCCTTACATAGAAAATAGCAACATCAAGCTTATTGAACAAAATACCTCCACTATAATAAATGGTTTTCAAAATGATGCATTTGTAAATAAGAAAGCTACCTTATCAAAACGGCAAGCCTCAAGAGCAGCTATTGTTGGAGAAGCCCCATCGGCAATCAAATGGCTTGAAGAAGATGCCAACACACTCAACGTATCAGCTGCCGCCTTACGGGTAGCCCAGTCGTTATTCTCAAGGCATTCACGAACACTTTGCAGCACTTGTTGCATATTCTGGGGACTAATTGCTCCTACCTGAAACAGGTTTATATAGTGAGAGCTCTTGCTACACTCAATTAAATATGTATAGCTACTTTTCCATCAGGATTTTAGAACTAAACTTCTTCTCCATCATTTATTCAAAGATAGGCCATCAGCTTCAACACTAAAACTGAACATACTACAGTATTAATGCAGAAGCTACTTATTTGAAACACATAAAAATTTATTTACATTCCAAATTAATTTTAAATGGGTAATATTCTGTTTTTCAATATGTTTGATCTAACAGCACTTGAAAACTTTATTGGACGGCAAAATGCACATTACTTAAACTTTAGAAAGGGTCAAAATACATTTATCAGCACGCATCTAAACTCGTTCCAGATTTTGCACCAAAGATGGAGTTGCATTCACATCAGAGATGGTTTAAGTGGCTCATATATGATGAGAACCTGTGTCATTAGATATAGGAAAATACAAAACCTGGTGAATCAAAACAGAAATAGAAAGATCGGCATCAAAGCCTTGAGACCCAAAAGAGAAATAATTGGAACAGAAATACAAGAAACATAACGGACACCTATAAGAAAACAATGAGAGCAAAAAAAATAAAAATAAAAAAATCAGGAAGACGCTGCTGACTTCTAGGCACCTTGTCTGGAGCGCGTTAGATCAGGCAATAATCAACTCGAATGCAACAAAGATCATTTGATTTAATAATGAAAAGGGTAACTTTTTCCTTAAAGAAAAAAGGGTTACAGATCCCATCTCCTTCAACTGGGCGATGTGGGTTCTCTGAATTCCATGGCAAGAATCCACCTATAAGCGCCCACGAACCCCCTAAAATCACAACTTTAACACACAAATAAAGAAATAGAGCTCATTAAAAACACCTACATTCATTTTATCTGTTCTTTAAACTGTAATCCAGTCACAGGACAAACCTGAGCCAAGCTGGAAATGACCGACAGAAGCGCTCCCTTGGCCAAAAAGCTCTGCCCGCCAAGAAGCTTATAGATCCTGGGGCACAACCTCTGAAACGCCACCCCAGCCATCGCCGGACGTCCCCCCTCCCCATCCCCACCTTCCCCGGCACACTCCACCACCTTAGCGAGGCACATTGCTGCCCCGGCCTGCACCGCCTTGTTATGCTCCCCCATTGCCTCGAACAAGGGCTTCACAAAGAGGGAAACAACCGGGGAGGAGGACCCACCGCCGCCGGCAGCGGCGGAGGTGTCCTCAGGGTTGGCGCCGGCGGAGGGACGGAGGTAGATAGAGGCGAGGGAGCCGGCGGCGTCGCGGCAGGCGTCGCGGACGGACGAATCGGAGGCGGGGTCCTTGAGACGGCGGACGAGTTGGGCGATAATTTTGGGGAGGTGGGCAGCAGCGGCGTCGGGGTGGGAGGAGCAGAGGAGGGCGAGGAGGCGGAGTGACTCGCGGCGGGCGACGGTGGGAGTCTGCCGGGAATTGGGATCGGGAGGAGGGGAAGGGTCGTGGAGGAGGGCGTTGAGGAGCATGGGGACGCCGTCGGAGGGGAGGGTGCAGATGATCTTTTCGAGGTCGTCGACGGCGATCTGGTGGGTATCGCGATCGGAGAGTTTGGAGAGCGCGGAAAGGATCCGAGACTTGAGCTCCACCATGGCCAAATGAGAAGAAAGCGAAGAAGAGGAGGACTTGGAAGTGGAGGATTGGGAGGGGGATTTGGAAAGCTTTGAGGAGGGTTTTGAGATGGCAGTGGCCATCTTTCTTGGCTCTACTCTATCGAGAGAGACAGAGAGAGAAAGAGAGAGGAGTTAAATTAGGAGGAAACGGACGATTTGAGTCATTTAGTGCGAGATTATGGGAGGCAAATTTGGGGAAAGGAATGGAAGAGGATTGGAAGTGGGATGTTGTTGTGTGGATTTGGTAATTGGGAGTGAGCTATGTTTAACATTTTGTTGGAGGGTGGTAGGTTTTAGGGGTCATGAGCGACACATGGGAATGGATGAGAAGGGGGTGGACATATGAGGCTTTTGCTTTGTAAGGGTTCTGGGGAGGAGAGGGGAATTGACAAGGGGGTATGGGCTTGAAGGAGAAGGGGGGAAGTAGGAATCTGAGAGAGAGAGAGAGGAGGAAGAGTGTTGGGAGTGATGAAATGGAGTGAATCACAAGGTTTGGTTGAGCCCACGATGAGGTGAGAAGTTAAAACAAGGATTGAGTTGAAGAAGGTAAACTACATTGTGACGGAAGGAAGACCCACCATGGGTTGGGGAACTTCGGCGTGTCAGCTATCCGAGAAATTTATATTTAAAATTCAATTATTTAAAAAATATTAATTAGTCATTAAAATATTAAATCCGTGGCCGCCTATTTCCATTACAAAATATTATTTTGTTTGGACCGAGTGATAGCTAAACTTTTTATAATTTTTTTGTTTGATGAGATAAGAAGACTGAGGGGAAGGGGGAGGGGGGTATGGGGGGTGAAGGGCGTGCGCGGGATATGCGACAACGCTACGGACTACCACGTGAATGGTAAGTTTCTATAAAATTTCAAAACTACCATTTCACCAACCTAGCAAGATACCTTCCTTTTGGCACAAATCGAAGTAGAAAAAAATAAACAAATAAATAAATATTTATCTAGATAAATAATAAAAAGATAAAATACTTTGAGAGCTATACATTACCTGATGATAAAAATAAAGTAATTTAAGTTTTATACAAGTTTATGAATGGCAGAAGATGGAATAATTTAATATCAATATATATAGGCAAATGATGGAAGCATGATACTTTAAAATTTATATAAATGGACGGATGATATAGAACAAAGTATATTAAAATCTATATATCTAGATGGATGATAGAAGTATAATGCTATGAAATTTATATAGATAGACAATGTAGATGATAGGATACTTTGACATCCATGCAGGTTGATAGATTATATAAGATGAGTACTTTAATATTTATATAAGTACATAAATGATAAAGGATAAAATACTTTGATATCTATATAGATAAATATATATATATATATATAAGAATGAAATATTTTGAGATCCGTATAAATAGATGAATAATAGATGATAAAATATTTTAAAATTTATATAAATAGATAAATGATAAAAGATGTGGTGCTTTAATATTCATACAAATGAATGGATGATAGAGGACATTGTCCTTTAAAATATGTGTAGGTGGATAAAAGAATAAAGATTTTAAGATTGTGCAACTAGATTAATAATAGTAAACGGAGTACTTTAAGATCTATGTAGATTAATTGATGACAAAGAATAAAATACTTTGAGATTTGTGCAAAATAATATATGACAAATGATAGAATTTTTTAAAATTTGTTATGATCCGAGTTTTTTTGAATCAAGAGTATTTTTATTTTTTATCACTTTATTAACATCCAAATAGATGAATTGATCACATTAAATAAAAATAAATTTTGGTAGCTAATTGATTTTTTTTTAAAAAAAATTTCGAGGACCTAAGCCTAGCTGGCCTAAACTTAAGGATGTATCTATGCAATTTTTTAATTTTCTTCCCTAAATTAAAATTTATATTTATTTGAACTTATAAAACTACCAGAATTGCCATGAAATTTGATAAAACTGTAGATGTATTTTTCAAATTAAAAACATAGATCACTGGTAATAAGAAATGCTAGGTAGAAACTTGTGTATTTAGCACTCTAGCCCACAACAAACAAAAATTTCTGCTGGACAAGCAAATGCAACAAATCTCCGATAATAAAACCTTCGCCTGCACAAAGTTGACTCCACAACCATCAAATTGGCCAATTTGTGAATTAAAACTTCCAAACGAGCTTCCATCAATTTTTTTTATTACATTCCAGCCATACCATCAATTCTCCATCCAAGTGTCCCCATTCGAACTCCTATTTATTCCCGGATGTGCCACAGAAAATGGACTGCAGTGAATGATAGCGCCATTTGGCCGTCATAGTCTCATAGATGACGTCGCATCCACCCCTGTGATGCTATTGTCGTGTGAACCAAGGATGTAGAAATTGGAATGCGGACTTCCACCGACAATATCTCTGGAGTTGGTTCATAAAATATAAAAATATAAAAATATAATTATAAAAAAATTAATTAATCTAAATTTTTAAAAATAAAGATTAAAAATTTTTTTTATTGATTATAAATTATTTTTAAAAAATATCTTTAATTTATATATATAATGAAATAAGATATTATTTCATTAGAGATATAATAGATATTTTATATATTCTTTATTTAAAAAATAGATTCTCGATCAAGTATAAATTATTATAAAATATATCACTTGTTTATAATTAATCGAACATATTAAGTTTTTTTTTGGGATATTAAGTTCTCGGAAAAAAATATTTAGAAACCGCACACCGGATAGCTTGCTTTCTGTTTTAGCATCGGATGAGCTAACCATTTTTATCAAGTATCGTCATCCAACTCAAATGGCATTTATTTGCTAATTTCTTGGTCCAAAAGCAGGTAGAATGGGACCCTGATCTCGTGATAAAATATCCAAGTGTCAATCATGTGAAAGAATTTATACACCATTCTAAAATCAGCCTCCTACCTAACAAGTACAAGCTCTTAACCTTTACAAGACCCCCACGAGCGAATTCCTATGTCCTTGCCCCCCAGCTACACCAAGGAAGCTAATGTAGCAACTTCTTAGCGGTTGATTAATTCCCACTCCACCAAAATATATATATATATATATATATATCTAACAGACCAATTCATTAAAGATCAGATCAAGTCCAAGAAAAAATCAGAATAGATTCAAAGGCTGAAAAGACAGTATATAACTGAGTATACTGAGCTGCTCCCAAAGGCCAATCACTATATTGAGGTCAACCATAATATAAAAGCTGATCAACGCACAAGGCTGATCAACATACAAAGCCGATCAACCTACAAGACCGATTAGCGTACAAGGCCGATTAATGTACAAGACTGATCAACGTGCAATTGCCGACCGACACATAATGGCCGGTCAAGTATAAGAAAGTTGGAAACAGTAAGAAATTAGGTAGTTATCTTACCAAAATAATTAATTACTATTATGATAGGCACGGGTTAGTTTCTAACAAAACTAATCATCTGAGGCACGTCTATGGGACCCCGGAGGTAGGTGGAGTAAAGTGAGATCAACTAGCTAAAATATTGTCTCATACTTTAGCCATATTCCTTGAGATTTATATATCTGTTGACCCGAACCCTTACTGACTTAAGCATCGGAGTGTCCCCCACCGAAATTTTTCTAGTGAGTAGGTTTGTTTTGTAGGTCATCAAGAAGTTCAATAAAGCAAGCACAGTCGATGCATCAAAGTCATGAAGGTTCGGCCACAATAGATTGGCGCACTAGATGGGACAAAAATCAGTTCTCGAAAGGAATCTTGAAAGGAAATATGGTAAAATGAAGAGCATAAAACCTTTATGCTAAAGGAATCCGTCCACCTTTCAAGAAGAATGATCTACCTCGTACAAGGAGGATATCACCTCAACTACAAGTTTAGGGTGGCAACAATTGGATGTTCTTCAAAACAAGATGGAGGTCTTGACTGCTACCGTCCAAACCCTTCAAGAAGTGATGATTAGTGGGCAACAACATCCTATCACTTTCAGATGCAGTCGACCTTCCCCCATATGGAAAGTTCGGCACCTAGATCCAAGCCACCATTCCCATCATTGTCACTTGTCAAGCAGAAGTTCCCCGCACGATGGGATTCCAGACTTCGCGATCATGGAGAAGGCTGGAGTAGAGGAAACATCCCACATCTTATTCTGCTTCCTCCTATGAATCTACTCCAAGAAGCACCCAGCGAAGCTAGGACAATCGAAGACAAGATCATTTTGAGAGGAAGTTTCGCAAATTGAAATTACAAGTTGCTAAACTCGACGATCAAAGAAAAAATGAGGATAGGATGACTGTTTATGACGTGCGGCCACCTTTTTCTAAGGAGAATCATGGAACAAAAAATTCTGCTCCATTTCAAGATCCCTCAGCTATAACTTTATGATGGAACGACCGACCCACTCGATCACTTGGATAGTTTCAAGACTCATATGATGATCTAGGGGGCGTCTGATGCCCTCCATTATCTTGCATTTCCGGCCATACTTAAGAAAGCCACCATGATGTGGTATATGAGTCTTCGACTAGGTACCATCCATTCTTTTGAACAGTTAGAAAATTTGTTTATGACTCATTTCAAGACCAGCCAAAAGATGCTACGAAATTCGGATAGCCTCTTCTTCATCCAGCAATAGAAGGGTGAAACACTAAGGGACTACGTGACCCGCTTCAACTCTACCATGCTAGAAATTCCCGATCTCAACAAGCACGTCGCTATATCGACGATGAAGAAAAGGCTATGATCATCCAGATTTACCTTTTCTCTGGACAAAAAGTTTTCCATCAACTACTCTAGCTATTAGCACGCGCACAAAAGTATGTGCAAGCTGAAGAATAAGTTGCAAGTCGATGCCAAGCGGAGGGAAAACTAGCTCCAAAGAAGAAAAATCCAAAAGGCAATGAATCACTGCCTTCCAATGTCATCAACATGCTGACCCATCGGTAATGCCCGAAGTCGATGAATCTAATCGATAAGGCTTAAGTCGGCAAGTATGACACTTACACTCCTTTATCTCTTCCAAGAAAGAAGATATAAATAGAGATTGAAAAGGAGAGCTTTCTCCAAAGGTCCCGACCGATCCGAGCACCTCCAACCTCGTACAACAAGGTCAAATACTGTCGGTTCCATAGAGATCATGGGCACACTACTGAATAATGCATCTAGCTGAAGGATGAGATCGAATGATTGATTAAACATGGATACTTAGGAAAGTACGTCCACATTCAAGATCACTCAATCGAAGTGACTATTCCAAGGTAGATTACCGATGGTGCGGAGCTCCCTAATTAGTGATCCACCGGCAGCATGGTCGGCATGTTACATCACCGACCATACTGCGGAGATGACAATGCTCCGAAGAACCCCGAATGAGCAATGTTGTTAGTTTCTCCGATGACGACCTGTAGGGATTGTTATGATAAACCAACTAAAAAAGGAGAATGGATCGACGCTATGCTAACTAGTAATGACACACAACTTGAGATCAGCCTTCAGCAAAAAATTGATCCATAATATAATACATGCTCTGAAGCAAATGGCTCCGAAGTAAATGGCTGATCTACAGTCAGCCCACTCCGAAGCAAATGGCTTTGAAGTAAATGGTTGATTTACAATCGGCCCACTTCGAAGCAAACGGCTCCGAAGAAAATGACTGATCTACAACCAATGAAATGATTATTAGCCAACTCCGAAGAGAACGGCTGATCTACTTCGACCTAAAGCTGTTAAGAACGGACTTGGTTATTATAACCAACCAATCATATCATTGACAGACCCGGCTTCAGTAAGACCAAGAAATTTTGATCAGGGAATTATTTTGTAGGAGCCCAAGGAAGTGAACTAGCATCATAAACACTCTATCTGGTCTATGGGGATCAGCGTCAATATGTGCTCAATTTCATATTCTTCACCAGTTAATTTCTCTTAGACATCCTCAAGCTAATGGTGAAGCTGAAGTAACCAATCGAACAATTTTCTATGGCCTGAAGACTCAGCTAAATGAAACAAAAAGACTCTAGGCCGACGAGCTTAATTCAGTTCTCTAAGAATATCGAATGACTCTCCGATCTACAACAGGAGAGTCACCATTCAACTTAACCTATGAAAGCGAAGCTATAATATCAATGGAAATTATCCTTCGATCTAGAAGAACTGACCACTTCAAGGAGTCTGATAATTCAAGCCAAAGAAGAGCCAATCTATATCTACTAAAAGGCACAAGATGCCAAGCACAGCTAAGAATGGCAGAATGCCGACAAAGAGTTGCCCGATACTATGACTCACAAATCAAGGCCAGAACATTCCGACCTGGAGACCCAGTATCATGAAAGGTAGAAGTATCTTGACACATGAATCAAGGCAAATTTGCCCTCTAATGGGAAGGCCCTTATTGGATCTTCGAAGTGATATGACTCGGAACTTACCGAATCGAAAGCCTTGATGGCTACCGAAAGGCCCGATCTTGGAATGTGGAGAACCTTCGCAGATATTATCAATGAAATGATCTCTTCTTTCTCCCAATTTTTTCTGTTATGATCCATCCGACAAACAATGAGTAGGCATAACCAGTCAACTTAATTGGGGCCTCCGACAAATAATGAGTTGACCTAACCCGTCGACTCAATCGATATATCCGACAGATGAAGAGTTGGCCTAACCCGCCGACTCAATCGTTACACCCGACACCTCAAGGGCTGGCCTAACCCATCGGTCCATATCTGACAAATAGAGTTGATCTAGCCCACCATCTCATCGATATATCTGAAGAAAGCTAGTCTGAGTAGCTAGGCCATAATGTTCCTTAAAAAAAAATATTAATGCCCCTTTTAATAGTTCTTGTATCATGGAACCTTCATTCCGAAGACATCACACTATTGGAAATAAGGAGAAGCCGACAGGCTCAGACTTTGAAAAATTTTTGTAAAAGATCTTGAGAAAACACCAGCATCAGGAATCAAAAATAAGATTGACCAATCCATACTTGGATAAATTTCAAAGTGCATTCATTAAAAAGTACTCATTGAACAAATGAAGGGTTTCATTCATCTAGATCTCTTACATACTTCCGAAAGGAAGTTGATCTACATGGATAGATGAAAAAAAAACTATATATATCAAGATTATTTTTCTTCGACCGGTCTAGAAGTTGGAGCAGGAATGATTGCCTCTGGGATGGATACTTCTTCGGTTGAAGGAGTTGGTATATTTTCAGCTGGTTCTTCTGCTCCATCTTCCTCATCAGTATCATCATTGGCAACAGTAATGGTGGAGACATCTAAATCCAGATATATCTTCTTGACTTTCTTCAGGCGATCTTGAAAGCCAACGTTGTAGCTCTCCACTCCCGTTTGCTCAAGAAAGCTTTGGATTTCTTTTATTCTTCGACGGTGTAAGGGGCTTGTTGATCGACTAGCTCTGCCCTCTGTTCGGCCAATTCCACCCTTTGCTCAAGAGTATTGATCTTCTTCTCCAGTTCGGCCTACTGGGCCATGGCCTCTTCGGAATATCGGAGGTTATCTTTTATTATTACTTCGGCCAAACGCTGCTTTCTCCTTCTCTTCTTCAAATCAATCGCAAGTTTGGTCACCTGAACCTGAGCCACCTTTAGTTCTTTCTCCAATAAAAGATTAACGGCGGTGGTCTGGTTCAGTTTCTGTTCCATGGCCGCACGGAGTTTCTCGGCCACCTCTTTCTCAGCTTTAACCAACGCCAATTGATCCTGAAGACCTTTATTGAGGTCGGTGAATCCACCGACGCTCTCCTCTATTAGATAGATTTCATGGATGAACTGCCAAGAAAAGTATGGACAAGGTTAGCAATAATGATAGAGGACTGCCAAAGAAAATCTTGAAGATGATTTTAACACACACCTGCAATACATTGGGATAGATGAAGGTAAAAATGTCCTCCAACCGACATTTTTTCATTTTCTCCTAATCCTTTCGGAAAATATTGGCCTTCAGCATGGTCTTAGCTAGTCTTGGATTGTCAAGACCAGCATCAGCAACATACACATTGGAACCCCCGAAGTTTTTTTCTTCATCGACTTTTGGTTTGGGTCTGGCTTGTGGCTCGGACATTGTCTCGATAATGGGAGCCTTGCCCTTATCCCTCCAATTGGGCTTCGCAGATATCTCAGTGGTGGATGGTGCCACCGGCTATTCAGTAAAAGTATTCGGCTGCTCTAAGGGAAAATCAGCATACCTCCTCTTTGAGAGGCAATCTGCCAAAGGGATGTCATCTTCATTTGAAGACGACTGCGCGATTATAAGGTTACTTTCCCTAACAGGGACCCTTGAAGAAGCACGAGAAAGAGTTGCAGATGAACGGATCCTCTTCATACCCCTTCGTTGTTGTCCTACCGAAGGTTCTATGGCCATCCTCTTCTTGACGGCTTGTCGAAGCCTTCTAACATTTGGTTTCATCTTGACGTCTATGAAGAGAAAGAAATATAAAAATTTGTTAATTGAGAGAAAAGAACAAAGAATTTTGACCACCAGAAAGACCATCGTCGTCTCCACTGGCAAAGGACCTCACGATGGACAGAACTTCTAAAGACTTAACCATTGAAGAAAGCCCAACCTGAGAAAAATGGAAGGAGGACTTGTAGAAGAAAAAGACCGAGATAAAAACTATCCAAAAGGCAACAGTGATAATGCCAGAAAATATTAAACCCTCAGGGACAAAGGCCTCTTATATAGGAGACACTGATGGACTGGATTTCTCGTTCAACCCTTCAACACCCCTTTGATTATGCCACATGTACAGTCCAACCGATAGAAGTTGAGGCGACAACCTTGATCTATTAGAAGGCGGTTGAAAGGAATAAAAGGATGACGATCGATCTGGTTTCGAAGTCACGTGGCTTTAATGACTTTGATCGATGCAACCCTGTGATAATTTCTCTACCAATGAAAATATGATATCTGGTAAGGATGGTACGCCTCATTAATGGCGAGTCAAAACTGCCAACAAAAGCCAAGATTTGTCATTATTGGAAAATACCTCTCTCTCTTCATAAAAAAAAGGGGGCAATCCCTCACAACCTCTTATTAACTCCCATCATTCAAGATACCGAAATTACTTGAGCTCGAGAGTTGGAGGTCAAGTGTTATGACAAACCAAACAAAGCAACTCACTAAAGGCTAGATCAGGCCCAAGGAAAGGCTAGAATAGATCTAAAGGCTGAAGAGGCAGTATATAACTGAGTTGCTCCCAAAAGCCGATCACCACATGGAGGCCGACCATAATATAAGAGCCGATCAGCGCACAAGGCCGATCAGCATACAAGGCTGATCAACGCGCAAGTGTTGACCGACACATAATGGCCGGTTAAGCATAAAAAAGTTGGAAATAGTAAGAAATGAGGTAATTATCCTACTAAAATAATTAATTACTGTTATAACAGGTATGAGTTAGTTCTTAATGGAACTAATCATCTGAGACCTGTCTAACTGAATTCAGTTAAGGCCCGAGCCTATAAATACCAGTTAATGGGAGACCTCCGGAGGTAAGTGATGTAAAGTGAGATCAACTAGCTAAAATACTGTCTCATACCTTAGCTATCTTCCTTGAGATTTCTATATCTATTCATCCGAACCCTTGCTGATTTAAGTATCAGAGTGTCCTTGCCGGAATCCTCCCGGCAAGTGGATTTGTTTTGCAGGTCATTAAGAAGCTCGATAAAGTAAGCCCAGTCGATGCATCAGAGTTATGAAGGTTTGGCCATAATATATATATATATATATATATATATATATATGAGAGAGAGGGAGAAAAATTTCATGGACCATGGAGCATTGATGATAAGCAACCGCCAAGTAAGTTGTGCATTCTAGCAAACAAGATCTGAGACATGATTGACCTTTTGAATATAGTCCCGTTATATTTCACTTCATTGGGGTTTTGGAAAGGCCCCTCTCATCATCAATATACACTGTAATCAAAACATTAAAAATGGAAGCCATGTGCATCACCAATATGGTAGTGCAGGTAAAATAGATCCTTTGATTAAAATCCACCTACTACTTTAATGGAGCTGGGATAACATATTCATCAATATAGTATGGGATCTTAAGATCATATTTAATAAAAAATTAAATATTATTATTTTTTTTTTCTCGATAAAGTGAGAGTTTATGATCATGTCAAGAAAGTATAGGTACGGCCCCTCTTCTCCATTTGTCTTATATATGTATATATTGTAGGCTCATGTGTGGCACGCCCAAAGCCCAGGGGAGCCACACAGGTTTGGGGCCTTAGGCTTATAAGTCCCCAGGGCATCAGAGTCATGTTTGGGTCAAGGGAATTTGATCCAAGGATTAGGATTTTCATATATAACTTATTAGGGGGAGTTTTTTAGAGATTGTATCATAACCCAGTTGGGTTATGGGGTTTTATTATAGGTCCAGATGTGTAGCCTATTTCTCTTGATTGGTAAAGGGGATAATTAGTTAATTGGTTAGGTAGTTAACCCAACTACCTAGGATTGTAACTAATTATATTGGACCAAAACCAAGATCAAGAACCCACTTCCTTGAGGTAAGAGAGGAGACCGTACGGGTTGGTTTCTCATCCGGTTTTGGGATGAGTGGGCATGCATGAAAGAGGGTGTTGTAACTCCCTCTTGTGGTGTCGTGCGCTTGGAGACCTACCGAAATAGAAAAGGGAGCGTGCGTGAGAGAAAAAAAAAAAAAAGATATCTTCCTTTTGGTTGGTTGGGCGTTCTTGGATTGAGGAAGGGAGCGGTTTCCAGAGTCTGTAATAGAGGCTAAGGCTTCTTCTTCAAGTAATAAAGAACAATCTCTTATTTTCTCCTGATGATTATTTTCTTCTCTATTCTGTGCATGGTTTTGGTTCTTAATTCCAAGAAATAGTTTGTGCCGATTGGTTTTTTATTTGTTTCTTCCAAGAAGTCGGTTGCTCTCTATTTTTCTCACGGAGAGTTAAGATCCCAACAAGTGGTATCAGAGCGGGGTTAGTTCGTGAGAAGGATTCAAGAAGGAGGCATCTCTCTCTAGTTCATTTCCAAGAAGGATTTCATCCCAGGATTTTGAGTTTAAGTTGGTTTTCACGTGGTATTTAGGGTTTCATCCCAGGATCCCTTTAGGATATTTCTCAATCTTGATTTTGAGTTGGTTTTTGTGGCCTGATCAAGCATGAGTACTAGCAACAAGGTGGAGTTTGAGAAGTTCAATGGGAAGGAATGTTTTACCATGTGGAAGGTTAGGCTTGAGGATTTGTTAGTGCAGAATTCCTTGGATTTGACTTTGGAGGAAAAGCCTGAGGAGATGGCGGAACGGGAGTGGTTGTCGTTACAGAAGAAGGCGTGTGCAGCCATCAGAGGGTGTTCGGCTGATGTGGCACTATATAGCATCTTGGAGGAGAAGACACCAAAGGGTCTTTGGTCAAAGTTGCACGCCCTGTACATGGGGAAGAACATGTGCAACAAGGTGATGTTGAAAAAGCAGTTATATAGCCTTCGGATGTAGGAAGGTGGAGATGTACTTCTTCATATTCAGAGATATGACCAGGTCTGCAATGATTTGCTGACCCTTGGAGTGAAGATGGAGGAAGAGGATAGGTCTCTACTCTTGCTATGCTCGTTGCCGAGTTCATTTGACCCACTTGTCACCACTTTGCTGTATGGGAAGGAGACACTAGTTTATGAAGAAATTGGTCAGTGCTTAGGTCCAATGAGCAGAGGAAAAAGATGACAACGGATGGAGCACCTCAGGAGGGACTCTCGGTTGGAGAGAGGACCAGGAGAGGAAGGGATGGCAGCAGGCACAGGGGGCGGTCAAAGTCCTGGAAAGGCAAGAGAGAGTTCAGATACTTCAAGTGCAATCAGGTTGGCACATAAAGAGGAACTGTCCTCTTTGGAAGAAGCAACAAGGAGAGAAGAGTGATGAGGAATCTGTGAGCATAGTGGCTGATTTGGGGTTTGAGGAGGACCTCATGGTTGTTTCGGATCTGCACCCCAGAAGGCGGTGGACAGTTGGATCCTTGATTCTGCGTGCTCACATCACTATACACCACATTGGTCTTGGTTCACTGACTATGCCAAAACCGATGAAGGGACTGTGATACTTGGGGACAATCTGTTGCCCAAGTGGCTTTCCAAGAGGGGGGTGAATTGGGATTAAAACTTTTAGCAAGTATGTGCACTTTGAAATTCTTTTAGTGTAGAAGTGAAGTGTGCTAAGCGGAAGTAAACAAATTAAAACAATCAAGCAATGTAATCATAATCACAAACCCAAGAAGTAGAGTGGTTCGGAGCAACTGACTCCTACATCCAACCCAAGGATCACTTGGGATTTTCACTATATCCCCCAACCAGAATACAGTCGGATTGTTTTACCAGGCTCACAATCCAAACCTATACACTTTGGTTTTACCGGGATCACCAAAGAAACCCAACTCCCTTTGGTTTTACACGAGATCACCAAAGAAAACCCAAACACTTGATTTTAAACCGAGAAAACCAAGAATCCAAACTTAGGTTTTACAAGGTTCACCTAAAACCTTCAACTCTCTCTCTAGATACAGTCCCTTGCTGTTCTAAGAGAGCAAACCAAGATAAAGAATGTAAAATAACAACTACAACAAACCAAAGTTGTTTTGATATTGCCGATGAAGATCAAATGAAGTCTAGCTTTAAATACGCTTCAATTCTCTTTAAAGCTGCTTCTTCCCTTCTTCAATGAGTGGGTTCAATGATGGAGTGGAGATGAAGATCAAAATGAAGTCTAGCTTTAAATACACTTCAATTCTCTTTAAAGCTGCTTCTTCCCTTCTTCAATGAGTGGGTTCAATGATGGAGTGGAGTTGGTGAAGCTTTGAATCTCACTTGAATGCTCTTTGAGGTAGGTGAAGGAATAATTTGGAAGCTCTTCTTTTCTCAAGAATATTCAGCAATAAATCTTCATTTTTTCTTTAATCCTTCAAAAATGATCCCCTTTATAGTTTTCCATGTGATATGGCCGTTGTAGGGCCTTGGAATTCGTGAAATGACTATTGGAGGTGAATTGGCATTCAAATTTCAAATTATGTAGCTAGTCGTTGAAGTGCAAACAATGGCTCTACAAGCCGGCTCGAGCTCCAGGAGTCGGCTCGAAATCTCAGGAATGCCAAAAACAAAGTTCTATAGGAGCCAGCTCTTGGACTAGGAGTCAGCTCTTGGCTTCAAGCTTTTAGTCTTAACAAACATGCATATCTGGAGTCTGCTCTTAATCTGGGAGTCGGCTCTATGTCTCAGAACTTCAAAAACTATACTTCTGTAAGAGTCGGCTCTTGAGATGGGAGTCAGCTCTTAGTTCTGAAATTCTGAAATTTTCCTCCATGCCGTGCCGCTTTGAGTCGGCTCTCACAAGACTTTAAAAATTTGCTTCAAGTTTCCCAAAAACTTCATCATTGAAATAACTAGAAGCTACTTTACATGCTTTATCAAATTATTTACACTTTTAAGCCCATTTTTCATGATTACAACATTCATAACTAAGGACATTTACAAACTCAATTGAATTTCCTTAAGTGAATTTGAATACCATTTTAAAACAAAGGTAATTCATTCCTGCAAAAACTTCTTAAACATTTGTAAAGAGTTAGTATCAAATACATGCTCCAATGTTTTGTGATCATCAAATCATTCCAGGGGTCAACACAATCATCTTTGTAGGGTGGCTGGAGTTGGTACAGTCAGAGTGAGGATGTTTGATGGGATTGTGTGGACTCTCACACATGTGTAGTATGTCCCACAGTTGAAGAAGAAACTAGTGTCGCTGGGATACTTGGAGAGGAGCGGTTTCGGTTTCAGTTGCCATTCCGAGAATGGTGTCCTGAATATCATGAGAGGTGCCATGGTAGTGATGAGAGGGAAGAGGATGGATAATAATTTATATCAGCTTGAAGGGTCAATAGAGAGTGGTGGATCTGATACAGCAGCAGCAGCACAGGATCAACAGGGTTTATACCGTTGTGGCATTATCACTTTAGCCACATGGGAGAACATGGTATGAAGGAGCTGATGAAGAATGCATGGATTCCAGACCTGGATACAGGTGTTGCAAAGGTATGTGAGCCATGCCAGATGGGGAAGCAACACCAGGTGAAGTTCTCCACAAGTTCAGCGTGCAGCGGAGGGCCCCTGGACCTAGTGCACATGGATGTTTGAGGTCCGGCTCTGGTTTCTGGGAGAAACGGAGCTAAGTATTTCATGTCGCTAATTGATAACTTTTCGAGGAGAGTGTGGATATTTTTCTTGAGGGAGAAGTCAGAAGTCTTCACCAAGTTCAAAGCCTGGTTGGCAGAGGTGGAGAAGGAGAAGGGGCGGCATGTGAAGTTGTGCGGTCTATAATGGTGGAGAGTTTACAAGCAAGGAGTTCCTAAGATTTTGCCAGGATGGTGGGATCAGGAGGTAATTTTTGGTAGCTAGGACTCCTCAGCAAAATGGAGTGGCCGAGCGAATGAACCGGACTCTCATGGAGAAAGCAAGGTATATGAGGTTGCAGGTAGGATTACCCAAGGTATTTTGGGTGGATACAGTTGACACAGCAGTCAACTTGGTGGATCGATCTCCTCATACAAAACTTAATGGGAGGGTTCCAGAGAAGTTATGGTCTGGAAGAAAGGTAGATCTTGGTCATCTCAGAGTATTTGGGTGCATTGCATTTGTGAACATTGATCCCAGTCAGCGGAGCAAGTTGGACGCCAAGGCCCGAAGATGGTGTTCATTGGATATCCGTGAGGAGTCAAAGGATACAGGATATGGGATCCTTTGGAGAAGAAGGCCACGATTAGCTGATATGTGGTCTTTGATGAAGAATTAGTCCTCAGGAGGCAGAAGGAGGTGGAGGTTCAACAGGAGGTCCAATCAGATGCGGTTGGGCAGGATGCAGCTCAGCAGGTGCAGCTGAGCAACAACTGACCTCATATACAATTTTATCTTTTACAGATATATCAGGAGGATCTCAGATTTAGGTGGAGCACTCTTCAGTGGTGCCTCTACGTGTAGAGAGCAGCAAGACACATGCTCATGGTCCAGATGAGCAGGGGAGGTGCCACCTCCCAGTCCAGGTGTTGAAATCGCATTGCATAAGCCTAGGCAGATTGTGAGCCAATCAGTACGATATCGTTTTGACGAAACCATGTTGTATGCTTTGGTGGCTGCTAGTGGTGGACCGGAGACCTAAGAGGAGGTGGTGGCAAGCCAGGATCATGATAGGTGGGTCCAAGCCATGGCAGAGGAGATGCAGTCTCTACATAAAAATAAAACTTGGCAGTTGGTGGCACCGCCAAGTGGAAAGAAACCCATTGGTTGCAAATGGGTGTTTCAATGCAAGGAAGGAATCTCAGAGAAGGAAGGGCCAAGGTATAAGGCCAGGTTGGTGCAAAGGATACTCCCAGAAGGAAGGCATTGACTACAATGAGATGTTCTTATCTGTGATTCGACATACTCTATCAGATTGTTGTTAAGTGTTGTAGCGGTGCAGACTTGGAGCTGGAGCAAATGGATGTCAAGACAGCCTTCCTCCATGCGGATTTGGAGGAAGAAATATTTTATGGAGCACCACAGGGGTTCGAGGAGCCAGGGTCAGAAGGAATGGTATGTCTTTTGCAAAGATTATTATATGGATTGAAGCAGTCACCGAGGTAGTGGTACCTACGATTTAATGCATATGTGAGGGGCATTGGCATGACCAGATGTGAGTATGATCCCTGTGTGTATGTCAGAATTCTTGAAGATAACTCTATATTGTACCTACTTTTGTATGTGGATGATATGTCAATAGCATACAAAAGTAGAGCAGTTGTAGAGGACCTAAAGGCAGCTTTGTCACATGAATTTGAAATGAAGGATTTGAGTCCTACTACAAGGATACTAGGAATGGAGATCTTCAAGGACGAACCAGAAGGATGCTTCATTTGTCTCAGGGAAATTACATCAAGAGAGTCTTAGAGAGATTCAGCATGGATGGTGCAAAACCGGCAGCATTGCCTCTTGCCGGTCATGTTAAGCTTTCTAAGTTGATGTCGCCCAGGACTGAGGCGGAGGCCTAGGAGATGACGAGAGTACCATATGCTTCAGGAGTTGGGAGTCTGATGTATGCAATGGTGTGTAGTAGGCCAGATCTTGGCATGCAGTTAGCCAGGTCAGCAAGTTTATGGCTAATCCAAGCAGAGAGCATTGGAGAGCACTGAAAGGTATCTTCAGATACTTAGTAGGCATAGCTGGAGTTGGCATATGCTACAGGCGTCGTAGCGTGGAGGACGACTCTAGGGTGTTCATGGAGGCTCAGGACAGGATGCTTGGGTTTGTGGATGCTGATTATGGTAGTGATTTGGACACGAGACGTTCCACTACAGGTTATGTGTTTATGATGAATGGTGGTCTAATCTCGTGGAGGTCAAGTCTACAGGCGATTACAGCATTGTCTACTATAGAGTCAGAGTACATTGGTATTTCTGAGGTAGCCAAGGAAGCTATGTGGCTAAAGGGACTTGCATTGGAGATGGGCATTGCACAGGGGCAATCATTTTTTCGGATAGCTAGAGTGCATTGTGTTTGGTCCAGAATACGGTCTATCATGCTAGGACCAAACATATTGATATCAGGTACCACAGGATTTGGGAGCTGGTGGAAGATGGTGAAGTGGAGCTTGCCAAGGTGTCTACTGTAGAGAACATGGCTGATGCACTTACCAAGGTCTTCTAAGGAATAGCTTCTTCAGATGTGGAGCTTAGATGGGATTGATGGACTGGGGAGAGCTTACTAGAGCTTTGGAGCATCAGGTGGAGATTGTAGGCTCATGTGTAGCGTGCCCAATGCCCAGGGGAACCATACAGGTTTAGGGGCTTAGGCTTATAAGTCCCCAGGCCCCAGAGTCATGTTTGGGTCAAGGGAATTTGATCCAAGGATTAGGATTTTCATATGTGACTTGTTGGGGGAGTTTTTTAGAGATTGTATCATAACCCAGTTGGGTTATGGGGTTTTATTATAGGTCCAGAGGTGTAGCCTATTTCTCTTGATTGGTGAAAGGGCTAATTAGTTAATTGGTTAGGTAGTTAGCCAACTACCTAGGATTGTAACTAATTATATTGGACCAAACCAAGATCAAGAATCCACTTCCTTGAGGGAAGAGAGGAGACCGTACGGGTTGGTTTCTCATCCGGTTTTGGATGAGTGGGCGCGCATGAAAGAGGGTGTTGTAACTCCCTCTTGCGGTGTCCTGCGCTTGGAGACCTACCGAAATAGAAAAGGGAGCGTGAGTGAGAAAAAAAAAAAAAGATTTCTTCCTTTTGGTCGGTTGGGCATTCTTGGATGGAAGAAGGGAGCGGTTTCCAGAGTCTGTAAAAGAGGCTAGGGCTTCTTCTTCAAGTAATAAAGAATGATCTCTTATTTTCTCCTGATATTTATTTTCTTCTCTATTCTGTGCATGGATTTGGTTCTTGATTCCAAGAAATAGTTTGTGCCGATTGGTTTTTATTTGTTTCTTCCAAGAAGTCGGTTGCTCTCTATTTTTCTCACGAAGAGTTAAGATCCCAACATATATATATATATAAAGCCATGTGCAGGTCGTAATTAAAACGATAGACCAAATATTGAGGCAAAGGGATCCATATGTGCGCTTTTAAAATTAAATTCTTCCGATCCGAAGCATAAAGCTAATATCTTATATATTATTGTTTCAATAGCTATGATCTCAATAAAAATTATATATATATATATATATATATATATATAATATATATATATTATATATATATATATATATATATATATATATATATATATCACAAGAAGAATAGAAAATCGAGACAATCACACAGCATAAACAAGCACAAATACAAGAATACTAAAATTTACGTGGTTAGAGATAAACTTCCTACGTCCATGGGAAGAGCACCGAATAAAATCACTATGTAAAGAAGAATACAATGGAGAACCGACCTTACATCGTTCCGGTCGATCTTAGAGAAAATTCCAGGACTCCATGTTTCTCTTCCTGCACTCTAGTCCACGACGAGCACCATTTTCCTGCAGTTCTTGCACAGCACACACATTACAACCAAAAAATGTGGAACAAAAAAGGGAATCCCCCATGCGGAAACAGAAACCGCGTGAGGGGGCCTTTCGTCTCCGCACTGGATATGGAGAGAGAGGACCCGGTTTGACCGGGTCAAAACGTCCTCTCCCTATTTTTCACGGTAACAATCTCCATCTTTGACATGGTCAACACCGGGAGACTCTCCACTGACTTTACACATACAGTTCTGATTTCTTTGGTCTTCAGCAACACTCCCTCTCCCTGAGGCCTTCACTTCTACTAGTTTGCATGAACATTGGCCAAGTCAAGACAATGATTGAACTTGGCTGCTGGTAATGGCTTGGTCAACATGTCTGCTACATTATCATCTATTGATACTTTGATGAGCTTTATGTAGTCACTTGCCACGAACTCCCTAAGCTTGTGATACCGAACGTCAATATGTTTTGTCCTTGCATGATATACTGGATCCTTTGCAAGACATATAGCACTTGGCTATCACAATGCAACTAGACACTTTTCTGAGTGATCCCAAGCTCGTGCACTAGACCTTTTAACTACACTGCCTCCTTTGCCGCCTCAACTGCAGCTATGTATTCTGCCTCGATAGTGGATAATGCTACAATATTTTGCAGTGTAGCTTTCTAACTGATCAGACCTCCACCTAGAACAAAGATGTACCCAAAAGTAGATCTTCTGTCAAGGTCACCTGCATAGTCAGAATCCACATACCTTCAAGAACATCCACACCAAAGTCTCTCTGAAATAATAAACCAATGTCTGATGTACCCTTAGGTATCTCAAAATCCACTTCATACATCCCAATATTGCTTTCCTGGATTTGACATGTACCTACTGAAGGTGAAAAACACCTACACCTAGCATACAATATGCAAGAAAACAGGGCAGAAAGATATGCATTTTAAAATAATTTAAAATCGTGCATAGTGGAAGGCTCGGTAGATAGATCTAAATGATCTACCGAATTGCCTACAATAGGATCTAGCATAATGACCTAGCATGCATATAACATCAAAGCAAGAGAAATAGCAAATATAAAAGTACCACACCTTTATACCAAGAGAAAAGTAGTGGAAGTGCTGTAAGAAGGAGGGTGCTCGAGCCACATATGTGTCTGGCCTCTACAGGATATCCACACCTGGGCTCGACTTTGATCAACTCCCTCGGAGTGCTAGCTCTTTGGGATCCTTGGCCAATCTTCATCAAAAAGAGACTAGGAGGAGAGTAGGAACCCCATCCCAAAACCTCTCTCCCCAAGACTTAGCTTGACTGCTAGGTTGCTCACACCCAATCCCTAGAACTCTCATAACCCTTCTCTATCTTTTCTCTAGTAGTGTTGTTACTTGTAACCTCTGTATCCTATACAATGACCCTCATTTGTAGGTGCAGCCAAGAGAAGGAGAAAGAGGAAAGAGGAGAGATGAGGGGAGAGAATGAGGGAGAGGATCAAGGCCATACCAAATGGGTCCAACCTATTAAGGTAAGTATGACTTTCATACCATATAACCTTGGAGCCAAAACTAGTTTGAATTCGAAATTCAAACTAGGTCAAAACTTGCACAAAATCCTCCCACGAATCTTCCCATAATTTTGTTCATCACAGGAAGTGTCAACACACAAAAATTGCCAAGTATCGACACTTCACCAAGTGTCGACACCTGCAAAATTTCAAGTGTCGACACTTGGAACCTGGTCAATCAAATTGATCTCTAGCAAAGTCAAACGATTTCTTCGTCGATTAGCCAAAAGATCAAATAGAAATCCTCTATGGTATGTGACCCCATAGGTTCGAACACTAAGCCAGTAGCATTGGAACATTTCCAGTACCAGTCAAAGTCCTCATCTAGCAATGATACCGACTCCGGATAGATCGAAGATGCAGAGCACCTCACAAGAACCTCTGGCATATGGTTGCTCATAATTCATCCCTTTGACCTCACAATGCTCGGGATGACCTAGGGTTAGACTGCCAACCCTAATTTGGTTTATCCAGATTATGTCTCAACCTCACAAGTTCTGTAACTCCTCACAAGAACTATCTTGGCCAAGGTTTTGCTGAATTGAGATATAGTGAGTCATTCACTCCAAACTATTTGGAGAAGTCAATTCCATTTTGATCCACCACCGCTCCTCAAGTACTTGACTATACCCAAAAACCTTCCATCACTGGATTGAAATCCAGGTAGTCCGACACCAAAGTATAGTGAGTTTCTTGCAAGCTGCCATGGTGACTCAGGTTTGAGGGACATATATACCCATATCCCTTCACAAGCAACCCTTTGGCAGAAAGGAGCTCCGTAAATGATCACGTTCAGTGAAATGTCACACATTTCACTTGCATGTCACGCTAGTGTCTCTACACTCCTTGGTTAAGAGGACAACCAACAAATGTGACATACAACAACCTACACTTGATACATCGTCATCCTATAACAATGTATCATTTGTTGTGAACCAGTTTGAGAACTACTTGCTATATCCTCTCTATATCAAACAATGTAGTTCTACGGACTCCATCATACAAGAGTTCATTTCAAAAAATATAAATATGATGAACAGCCAAAAAAACTTTTATTTATTAAAGAATTCATATACAAAATACAAGATAGCACAACCGTCTATAGCCTAGATGATTGGCTTTGGGATATAATTCCCAACAACTCCCACTTGGACTAAAGCCAATCGGTACAGAATCTCATTCCCATTTTTCGTTTACAATAGTCGAACTCTTGAACTTCGACGGCTTTAGTGAAGGGGTCAGCCAAGTTCTCCTTTCCATCGATCTTCTAAAGGTCAATGTCATCTCATTCCATGATCTCTCGTACAAGGTGATAGCACTGCAAATATGCTTTGTGCGGTGATGAGACTTCGGCTCTTTGGCTTGAGCAATGGCTCCAGTGTTGTCACAGTACACCGAACAGGACCATCAAGGGAAGGTGACACTCTCAGCTCGCCAAGGAACTTCTGCAACCACACAGCTTCTTTCGCTGCATTTGATGCTGTAATGTACTCTGCTTTGCATACTGAGTCCGTTACAGTAGGCTGCTTGGAACTTTTCAGCAGAGCTCCTCCATTCAGGGTAAAGACAAAACTAACACACTATTGCTATCATCTTTATCTGACTGGAAACTAGAGTTATTATATCCCACAAGTTTCAAGTTGGATTCTTCATAAATGAACCTGGTCCTTAGTATTTCGTAAATACTTAGGATGGTTTTTACCACTTTTCAATGAGGTTCACCTGGGTCAGACTGGTATCTGCTCACCACCTAGTGAGTATGCCATGTCTGGTCTAATACATGTCATGGCGTACATGATAGAACCCACTACCGAAGCATATGGGATTCTACTCATGCGCTCTCTCTCTTCAAGAGTTGTCGCACAATTCCTTTTGGAGAGATCAATTCCGGTGCCTATCGGGAGATAGCCCTTCTTGGAATTTTTCATGCTGAACTGTTTCAGTATGGTGTCGATGTACGTAGACTAGGACAGTCCCAGAAGCCTCTTAGATCTATCTCTATAGATCTTATACCTAATATGTAAGAGGCTTCATCCAAGTCCTTCATAGAGAACTGAGATGATAACCAGACCTTTATTCCTTGCAGTGCTGCGATGTCATTCCCGATTAAGAGAATGTCATCCACATACAGTACAAGGAATACAATCACATAGAACCATTAGCCCATTTATAAATGCAAGGCTCTTCTCCGTTTCTAACGATGCCATATGACTGATACACTTATCAAATCACATGTTCCAACTCCTTGATGCTTACTTCAGTCAATAGATGGACTTTTGAAGCCTGCACACCTTTGACTCATCTGTGGATGTGAACCTTTCAGGTTGTATAATATACACCTCCTCTTCCAGCTCACCATTTAAGAAAGCTGTTCAGACATCCATTTGCCAAATTTCATAGTCAAAGTGCGCTGCTAAAGCAAGCATAATCCGAATGGATTTGAGCATTGCCATAGGAGAGAACGTCTCGTCATAGTCAATACCATAATGTTGACGATACCCCTTGGCAACCAGACGGGCTTTATAGGTCTCTACCTATCCGTCTGCGCCCCTTTTCTTTTGAAAATCCATTTGCACCCAATGGGTTTTATCCCTTCAGGTGGATCAAACAAAGATCAACCAATGTCCATATATTATTGATCTCCATGGACTCCATTTCGGATTTCATGGCCCTAGCCATTTCTTAGAATCGGACCTTTGTATCGCATCCATATAGGTGATCAGATCCTCATTATTCTTATGAGTTCAATGGGATCACCATCCCGGACCAAGAAACCGTAGTATCTGTCAGTCGGCTCGGTACTTACCGGATCTCCTTAATGGTTCCTGTGTGGGCTCTGGATGTGATCTAATCACAACCGATTCTATGTTGTCTCTAAAATATGTCGGTTCTTCTACTTGTTGAACTTCACTAAGTTCAATCTTAGCGGCTACAGTCCCTTCACCAAGGAACTCCTTTTCCAAAAAGATAGCCCTAAGACTGATGAACAACTTTTGTTCCTCAGCTAAGTAGAAGTAATACCCCTTAGACTCTTTGGATACCTAACAATAGGCACCGGTCAGACTTAGATCTAAGTTTGTTCGTTTCCAAACATTTTACATAAGCCGGGCACCCCCAGACCCAAAGGTATGAAAGTGTCGGCTTACGTCCAGTCCACATCTTATATGGTATTTTACTAACGGACTTACTTGGAGCCCTATTCAGAAGATAACAGGCTGATTCTAGAGCATATCCCTAAAAGGATATCGGCAGAGAAGCAAAGCCTATCATGGATTGAACCATGTCTAATAGGGTTCGATTCCTCCTCTCAGACACTCCATTTAACTGAGGTGTCCCTGGAGGTGTCCACTGAGAGAGAATCCCATTCTCCTCGAGATATGTCAAAAACTCACCGGAAAGGTATTCACCGTCTCGATCGGATCGAAGGATTTGGATACACTTTCTACTATTTTTCTACTTCATTACGATATCGTTTGAACATTTCAAACAATTCAGATTTATGTCTCATCAAGAAGACATAACCATACCTCGAAAGGTCGTCTGTAAAAGTAATGAAATAACTATACCTACCTTTGCACTAACATTCATAGATCCGCATATATCAGTATGTATCAGACTTAGATTTTTATTGGCTCGTTCACCTTTTCCAATATAAGGTGTCTTTGTCATTTTTTCAGGAAGACAGGACTAACATGTTGGAAGTGAACTATCTTCACTAAAATCGAGGAGACCCTCGATTTTCATCATGTTTATCCTGTTCCTGTTAATATGACTTAGCCTACAATGCCATAGGTACGCTTCACTGACATTATCTATCTCAGGGCATTTGCTAGAGTGTACATTACATTAACAGGTCATGACAGTACATAAATGCCATCACGCATTTGTCCAATCAAAAGTACAGAACCATTCCAAATGATTTTGCAAATGTATTCTTTATTGATAGTTCGTAATCATACATGTCTAACTGGCCTACAGAAATGACATTCAAAATAAAAGAAAAACAAAAATGACACTCATTCAAAATGATATACAGGACTCGAAAACAAGTTTAAGAACT
Organism: Areca catechu; assembly: GCA_021397845.1. Classification (NCBI taxonomy): domain Eukaryota; kingdom Viridiplantae; phylum Streptophyta; class Magnoliopsida; order Arecales; family Arecaceae; genus Areca; species Areca catechu. Next base: position 44,987,853 of record CM038051.1, on the reverse strand, counting down.
CCCAACACCAGGACTGGAAACTCGGCTTCCATTTCCACGTTCAAGAACCTCTCGTCATCCTTGAATCTTCTACTAACTTAAAGTCCCTACAAAGAATTGCAAATGTGAATTGGACTTCTTGTATCCAATACCAGTTAGTAGTATCGCAAAAGAGAGAAACTACAAGATGTTATCTATAAATACCTTGTCCAGGACCATCTGCAGCTTTCTCTTCTTGGAACTGTTTGGGTCAAGGGATGCAATATAAAGAGGACAGTTCCTTTTCCAATGACCCCTCTTCTTCCAGAAGAAGCACTCTGCCTGGCTTTAATCAGCCTTCACTTTTTTGGCCTGACTGGGCCCAGAAGCACTAAGCCCATTTTTCCCTTATTTTTTCTTCTTCCCTTTCTTAAAGGGACGACACCCTCCCGAAGAACTTTCCACTAGATTCACCATCCCTTTATTCAACTGGTGGTCTTTCTCATAAGTCTGCAGCAATCCCAACAGACTGTGGTAGTTGACTACAGACTTATTCATTCTGTAATGATCGAGAAAGTCTAAATAGGAGGAGGGGAGGGAATTCAAAATTGCATCTTTTCCAAGCTGTTCATGCAAGGGACATCCAAGCTTTCCCAGGTGCTTAATCATCTCGATCATGTACAATACATGATCAGTGATCGAGGCCCCATCATGCATCTGCACGTTGTAGATAGCATAGGAGACCTTTACCTCTCAACGTCATTTGGTGTCCTGAAGGACTCCTTCAACTTTTGAAGGATTTCTTCCCATTAGGCTTCCTCGAATTTGTGACTGAACTCGTCGTTCATCACCGCTAACATAATACATTGGATAGTGGCCCTGTCAAAGAGCCACTTTTGATAAGTATCTCTGACAGAACCCGAGCAGTGGCAGCATGGATCTCAGGTGCCGTATTTGATATCACATATAGAATCCGTTCGTGCTCTAGGACAATCCTGAGCCTTCGATACCAGCTATCGAAGTTGGGTCCATTGAGCTTCTCATTATCGAGGAAAAGATCAGAGTGACAGGTTGGAAGACATCTGAAAGGAAAAACCAAAGCTAATTAGTAGATATGAATTATTAACCTAAAGACATGGACTTAGTCTAAAGGTCCCTCTCACTTTTTGCACAGATTGATAGCCTCTACCTCTAATCCGAGGAATTACTTTAATTCCTTAGTGGGTACTAGAGTCCAATAGACAACACATGAGCCCAACTTTGGCCGGCCCACCCATGCATGTCTAAAGGTAGGTTCTTAACCGATTACTTCTCCAAGTAACCTCTAGTAATTGGGTTTGGCCTCAAGGAGCACTTCAATCGGCCTTTGGATCTCCTATTGAAGGTCCGGTTAGGTCCAATCATTAACATGACAAAATTCAATGCTTCTAACTAACGAATGGTCAAGCTCGACTTTGGCCGGCCCACTTGACCACCATTAAGAGAGTCGCACTGAGCCATCATATTGGAATAGCAATTCCAATAGTCCAATGAATACTCGATCTTTGGATCTGCCGATGAACACCCACTGTTGGACCCATTACCATCCCACTTAATAAGAGGCTAGGACTTGGTTATCCCTATAACTTTGTTTTTAAGGACCTAATAATTTAGAGGGTTTTTAAATAATATGACAGACGAAGAGATGAGAAGACATGGATCAACCTTCCACTAACCACATCAGTAATTTAGGAGGGTTACACATAACTAATGATCCATGAGCACCTAAAATCAGTTAAGACTGATTAACCTTGGATGACAAGGGCTAACACGAGTCAATGAGCTATCTAATCAATCCTGATTGATCATATTGGCCAGGTAAGTGAGATCATGGGTTGGGTTCCACCATTAACCATCTTGCCTTAGACACCAACAGAGTTGGCCAGGTAAGAGGTAGCCCCAAAGAACCATGATCACAATGCCAAACTTATCTTGATACTAATCAGTTCATCAGACTCGATTAAACTAGTCTAAAGACTCGGGCTTTCCACTGAGCCATAAATTAGATCCATTTAGATTATAGACTAATCAATCTAACTATTAAATAGATCTAGAGAAGAAATCCTAACTCAACATTTGATTAGATTAGTTCTCTAATTAGGCCAATGCATCTAAACTTAGGTCTAACCCAATTAAGGACCTAATCGAAGCTAACCCATGACCCTTAAGGCTTATATGAATGACTTAAAATCTTTGAATCAACTTCCTAGAGTTCTTAGTCATTCTTAATTCTTAATTAAGTTCAATAGCCTCAATAAATTAAAACAATTTTAATTTATCATGTAAAATAATTTTACAACAAATCAAAATTTGAATTCACTATATTTCAGAATTTCATTCCAAGTGTCAACACTTCAAGAGCAAGTGTCAACTCAAGGCTTGAGACAGGAGAAAAGAAAACAAAACGATCTGTTTTCTGGACACACTTATGTGTCGACACTTCGAAGGTCAAGTGTCGACACTTCAGGGTCAAGTGTCTACACTTCAGGAGTAAGTGTCGACACTTCAACCTATCTCAAAGAAAAATAAAAACCAGATCTCAGGAAATTTTTCTATGAGTCGACACTTCAAAGGCCAAGTGTCGACTCACAGCCTTAGACAATGAAAAAATAGTGATTTCAAATCTAATGTTTCTCCAAACATTCAATCAAAACAGATCAAAACAATCATTTTAGATCTTATCCAAAGATGTTTATGATCATGTCATTAGATTAAAACATTTTTAACCTACAATTTCTTTCTTCTTATTTTTCTTTTCAAGAGTCAATCACAGCGGCACCCTACACGCCATAGGAGATCACATTGAATGGAAAGAGAGGGTCATGCAGCCCTACTTCTCTTCTATGACCGGACGGATGGTGAAGCACTCAATCCAAGTACTTAAGAAAAAAAGGAGATGTTATTAGCATGCTAGCATCATTATACTACAAAAAGGAACCTATTGCTTGATACCATTGAAGGTGAAAAATATCTACACCTAGCATACAATATGCAAGAAAATAGGACAGAAAGATATACATTTTAAAATAATTTAAATCGTGCACAGCGGAAGGCTCGATAAATAGATCTAAATGATCTACCGATCTGCTCGTAACAGGATCTAGCATAATGACCTAGCATGCATATAACATCAAAGCAAGAGAAATAGCAAATATAAAAGTACCATACCTTTATACCAAGAGAGAAGCAGTGGAAGTGCTGTAAGAAGGAGGAGGGTGCTCAAGCCACACACGTGTCTGGCCTCTACAGGATATCTATAGCTGGGCTTGATGATCAACTCTCTCGGAGTGCTAGCTCTTCGGGATCCTTAGCTGATCTTCTTCTTCCAGGAAGACTAGGAGGAGAGCAGGAACCCCTTCCTAAAACCTCTCTTCCCAAGACCTAGCTTGATTGCTAGGTGCTCCACCCAATCCCTAGAACTCTCACAACCCTCTCTATCTTCTCTCTAGTAGTGTTGTAACTTATAACCTCTGCAGCTATACAATGACCCTCATTTATAGGTGCATCCAAGAGAAGGAGAAAGAGGAAGGAGGAGAGATGAGGGGAGAGAATGGGGGAGAGAATCAAGGCCATACCAAATGGGCCAACCCATTAAGGTAAGTATGACTTTCATACTATATAACTTGGAGCCAAAATTGGTTTGAATTCGAAATTCAAACCAAGTCAAAACTTGCCCAAAATTCTTCCACGATATCCTCCCAGAATTTTGTTATCACAGAAAGTGTCGTCGAGATATAAAATTGCCAAGTGTCAACACCTGCAAAATTCAAGTGTCGACACTTGGAACCTGGTCAATCAAATGACCTCCAGCGATGTCAAACGATTCTCAATCATTGATTAGCTAAAAGATCATATATAAATCCTCTATAGTATGTGACCCATAGGTTCAAACACTAAGCTGGTAGCACTGGAACTTTTCCAGTACCAGTCAAAGTCCTCATCTAGTAATGATACCCGACATCCGGATAGGTCAAAGATGCAGAGCACCTCACAAGAACCTCTGGCATATGGTTGCCGCATAATTCATCCCTTTGACCTTACAATGCTCAAAATGACCTAGGTTAGACTGCTAACCCTAATTTGATTTATCCAGATCATGTCTTAACCTCATAAGTTCTGTGACTCCTCACAAGAACTACCCTGGCCAATGTTTTGTTGAATTGAGACAGTGAGTCATTCACTCCAAACTATTTGGAGAGGTCAATTCCATGTTGATCCACCATCGTCCTCAAGTACTTGACTATACCTAAAAACCTTCGTCACTAGATTAGAAATCAAGTAGTTCGGCACCAAAGTTAGTGAGTTGCTTGCAAGCTGCCATGGTGACCTCAGGTTTGAGAGACACATATACACATATCCCTTTGCGAGCAACCCTTTGCAGAAGGGAGCTCGTAGATGGTCACGTTCAGTAAAATGTCATACATTTCACTTGCATGTCACACCAGCATCTCTACACTCCTTGGTTAAGAGGACAACCAACAAATGTGACATACAACAACCTACACTTGATACATCGTCGTCCTATAATAATGTATCATTTGGTTGTGAACCAGTTTAAGAACTACTTAATATATCCTCTCTATATCAAACAATGTAGTTTTAAGGACTCCATCATACAAGAGTTCATTTCAGGAAAATGTAAATATGATGAACAGCCAAAAAAACTTTTATTTATTAAAGAATTTTATATAAAATACAAGATAGCACAACCAATCTACAGCCTAGACGATTGCTTTGTGACACAATTCCCAATACCTACTGACCACACTCACAGCCTGAGACAGGTCAGGTCTTGTGCAGACCATGGCATACATCAAACATCCCATCGCACTAGCATACGGTACCTTGAGCATCTCTTGATATTCTTTTTCTGTCTTTGGACTTGCTGTAATGTTAACTTGAAGTGTTGTGCCATAGAAGTACTTGCTATCTTTGCATCCATCATGCTGAATTTTTCTAACACTCTTTCAATGTATTTCTTCTGGGTCAGTCGTAACTTGCTTTCTTTTCGATCACGCTGGATCTCCATGCCTAGGATCTTCTTAGCTTCACCTAGGTCTTTCATTTTCAAACTCAGAACTGAACTCCTGCATCAATTTGTTTATCTCCTGAGTGACCTGCAAGCTATGAGCATATCATCTACATAGAGCATAAAGCATTACAATGGAGCCATCTGCAAGAAACCGAAAGTAGACACAACTGTCATACTTGCTTCTTCTGTAGCCATGTATCCCATAAAGGTATCAAACCTCTTGTACCACTGTCTTGGAGCTGCTTTAAGCCATATAAGGACCTTTTCAATTGCACACCTTTTCTCATTGTCAGGCTTCACAAACCAACAGGCTGCAACATAAAGATTTCCTCTTCAAGATTGCCATGTAGAAAAGCAGTCTTGACATCCATCTCCTCCAATTCTAAATCCCACATAGCCACCATCGTAAGTAAGACTCTGATTGAGCCATGTTTCATCACTGGTGTGAAAAATCTCATCAAAGTCTACTTCCTTTCTCTGAGCATAGCCTTTTGCCAAGTTTAGCCGTGTACTTGCACTGTTCCCTTATAATGATGCTTTCTTCTTTCGGTACACCCACTTGCAGCCAATTACCTTTTTGCCTTGGGAAGTGTCGCCAAGTCCCAAGTCTTGTTCCTATGAAGAGATTCCATCTCCTCTTCCATAGCAACTAGCCACTTGGAGCTATCTTTGCTTTCCATCGCCTCTTGGTAGGAACCTGGATCAGAAGATATCACAAGAAAAGATTAAGCTACTATGTCCCTCAGCCTGAGTGAAACTTGCACCTCTCTCTAGTCCTTCCTTTTGTAATGGAATACTACTCTGTCTCTCTGGATGTACCTCCTCTGCATCCTCCTGACTAGAAGTGTCACTATGATCTTTGTTATCATTGCTTGCCTCCAACTCCACTTGAACTGAAGGACTTGGACTCTTCTCGTCATCTTGGACTGCCTGTTGAGTTCTCTTCAACATAAAAGCTTCATCAAAGATTACATCATGCTTTAGCTCCACTGTCTGTGTAGTTGGATTCCACAACTTGTAACCCTTTACACCATCCTTCTTTCCCAGATAAATACACTTCACACAAACTTGGCATCTAATTGGTTCTCTCCTACTCCTGTAAAAGAACATATACCAGGACAATCAAATATGTGAATGTCAGAATAATTTGCTGGTTTACCCGTCTAACTCCTGTGGTGTTTTGAGTTCAAGTGATGTTGAGGGAGACCGATTCACAAGTAGCACGCAGTGCTTATTGTCGGCCCAGAACTGCTTCAGGAGGTTGGCAACAGCCTCATGCATCTAGCTCTCTCCAAGAGTGTTCTGTATCCTTTCAGCTATCCCATTTTGCTGCGGTGTACCGGGATACTGAAATGTCTGTGATACCCTCCTTGCACAAAACTCCTAAACCCTTAGAGGTGAACTCACCACCATGTCTGTTCTGAGACACTTGAGCTTCTTACCTGTCTGTTTCTCCACAGTTGCTTTCCTATTTATAAACTTCTCAAACACTTTTGACTTGTACTTCAGAAAAAACACCCAGACCTTTCTTGAGAAGTCGTCAATAAAAATCACAAAGTACTTGGATCCACCAAGTGATGTCACTGGGCTGGCCCCCATACATCTGAGTGCACATTTTCAAGAATCTGCTTATTTCTGTTGCTGGGAGTAACAAACTTGACCCTGCATTGTTTGCCAAGGACACATGTCTCACAAAAATCTATCTTGCAAGACCTTACTCCCTTGAGTAGACTCTTCTTGTGCAACTCATGCAGTTCCCTCTCACTCATATGGCCAAGCCTAGCATGCCACATCAGAGTAACATCCTCATCAAATAAAGTAGAGACTGCTGCATCACCTGTTACTGTTTTTCCCACCAGTTTGTATAGGAACCCAATTCGCTCTCCCTTCATGACCACTAAAATACCTTTCTTTACTTTCAGAATTCCACCTGCTCCTGTATACGAATATCCACTTGCTTCCAATGTACCCAGGGAGATCAAACTCTTCCTCAAATCAGGTACATGCCTGACCTCTATCAAAATCCTCATAACACCATCAAACATCTTAATTTTGATATTTTTTATCTCCACTGTTCTGCACTCAAAGTTGTTCCCCATGAGAACATGACCATCATTACATGCTGTGTAGGTATCAAACCACTCATTGTGCGGACACATATGATAGGAACATGCAGAATCAAGAATCCATGAATCAAAAGAATCTATACCTAAGAAGACATGGAGTACATCTCCCTCCGCTTCAGACTCTGAAGCCACTGCTGTTTCTTTTGGTTCTACTGCTTTCCCTTCTGTTTATTCTTCTTTGGGCAATTTGCTTTCCAACGACCCTCTTCCTTGCAAATATGGCACTTGTTATTTCGGCCCCTTGATTTGGGCCTGAACTTATACTTTTTCTTGCCTCTCTCTTTAGAGCGTCCTCTATCTTGATCACTACCCTTCACTAGCAAACCTTCACTGATGCTGGAGCTGGTCTTACTCTTTGTCTTATTTGACAATAGAGTGATCTTGACTTCTTCCATCTTCAATGTATCCTTGCCATAGAGGATTGTCGTCACCAGGTGATCATAAGACTTCGGCAATGAAGATAGTAAGAGAAGAGCCTGATCCTCTTCATCCACCTTCACGTCCATACTGTGTAGTTAAGAAATCAACTTGTTGAACACATTCATATGCTTTAACAAATTACCCCCTTCAAACATTCACAGACTGTAAAGTTGCTTTCATATACAACTTGTTGGTAAGGGACTTCGACATGTAGAGTTCTTCAAGTTTCCTCCACAAGTCTATAGTAGTCTCTGCATTTGCGACATTGTACATCACCTCATCAACTAAATATAACTGAATAGTGCTGATGGCCTTGAGATTTAACTCTGCCCAATCTTCATCCTTCTTGCCTGACTTCTCCTTTCCGAGAAGTGCTTTGTGAAGATCAGTCTGCACCAGGACTGCCTTGATCCTCTTTTGCTACAACCCAAAGTCAATCTTCCCATCGTACTTGGAGACTTCAAACCGTATTGCCATGTAGAATCACTTAAACCCGGAGCTCTGATACCAATTTGTTATTTCGGTAGCTATGATTTCAACAAAAATTATATGTATATATATATCGCAAGAAGAATAGATAACCGAGGCAATCACATAGCACAAACAAGCATAAACACAAGAACACTAAAATTTACGTGGTTCAGAGGTAAACCTCCTACGTCCATGGGGAGCGCACCGAATAAAATCACTATGTAGAGAAGAATACAACGGAGAACCGACCTTACACCATTTCGATCGATCTCAGAGAAAATCCTAGGACTCCAAGTTTCTCTTCCTGCACTCTAGTCCACGACGAGTGCCATTCTCCTGCAGTTCTCACACAGCACATGCATTACAACCAAAAAAGTGCGGAACAAAAAAGGGAAAACCCCCATGCGGAAATAGGAACCGCGTGAAGGGGGCTTTCGTCTCCGCACCGGATATGGAGAGAGAGGATCCCAGTTTGACCGGTCAAAACGTCCTCTTCCCATTTTTCACGGTAACAATATATATATATTGGTCAGCAAAAAAGAATGGAGGGATAAATCCCGGTATAGCTATTTCGCAGGCCCCCACCTTGCCACTACACTAATGGTCATGGATCTCAGAAAAAATTTTAAATTTAATTGAGTCATTCACGAGATCATGTCTTGAACCTACGATCAATTAATAGTGATATAAAGTTTCTACTAAATGGACTACTGCCTTAACAATAATATATTATATATATTCAAAATCCAGCTCTGTCAGCCTATGGACGGTAGAAGGGACAATGGGCCTCGCCCAAGAATGACAATGTTGCATTATTGTAGACAGGCTAACATGTTTTATTTTTTTTTTGGACTTATATGGTTCTGCCAGGGACTGTCACAAAGGCCCCTCCATGTGGTCTATATTTTAGGATTAGGTTCAGGGTGCATCGCAAATGAAAATATCCAGATTACACGTCCATGATTGATTTCTCTTGTCGTTCGGTAATTTGGATTTTTTTGGGATAAAGGTGATTCCAAAATAGTACCTCTCTCTCTCTCTCTTTGTGGTGGCGTCCAGGAGTAGATGATACTCACTACAAATGGACTCAGGATAAGCTCGTTGCATCCGCGCTAATTGGATTCAGCCAGCAGAGGAAAAAATTCCTCTATCAGCCACTTGATTTGCTTCCTGATTGACACGAAAAAGTTGGACAGAGTAGAGCAGAACATTTTGATGTTTCTCAAAAGCTGGATGCTCTGCATGCCCCTTTCTATTTTGAGTGGAACAGAGCGCCTCCGTCCCTTGTTTGTTCCATTTCTGATGCAATCCGCTCGGAGGAGTTTTTTTTTTTTAAATAATATTTTTTTATTATTTTGTTTTTTAAATTAATATTACTCTCATTTTATTTATGGATTTAGATATACGGCCCTTCCAAAAATAAAATAAAATAAAATAAAATCATAAATTCTGCACATGATTTCAAAAAAAATAAAATAAAATAAAATAAAAAATTATTTGAAATTGCAGCTTCAACCGCATTTTCTTGAAATCATGGAATCACGGGTTAAACCCACGATTTCTCCTCTATTTTTTTATTATAAATTTTAATAAAAAATAAAAATAAAAAATTTTAATAAAAAATTAGAAAAAAAATTTAAAAATAAAAAATAATAATATGATATTATAATAATTTTTTTAAATTATTATAACCTGTGATTTTGCAGTCCGGTCGTCGATCAGGCCACCGATCTGATAGCTGGTCCGGTTCCGTCCATCGATTCGACAGCTAGTTCGGCTGCTAGGTCGGTGCCAGTCCGATCGCCGGTCAGCTACCAGTCCGGCCTGACAATTGGTCACCGGTCTGACAATTGGTCATCGGTCTGACGGTCGATCCGGTCGCCAGGATCCGGCCACCGGTTTGATCGCCGGTCCAGCCACCGGTCCGGCCATCAGGGTCAAGGCGGACCAGCGATCGGATTGGTGGCCGGACCCTGGTGGCCGGACCGGTGGCTGGACGGACCACTAGTCCACCTTGACCCTGATGGCCGGACGGACCACTAGTCCACCTTGACCCTGATGGCCGGACTGGTGGCTGGACCGACGGTCGGCCAGGTCATGGTGACCGGATCGACTGTCAGATCGGTGACCGACTATTAGACCAGTGACCGGACTGACAGCTAGACCGGCGATCGGACTAATACCGACCTAGCAGCCGAACTGGCTGTCGGATCGATGGCCGGAGCCGGACTGGCTATCAGACGGATGGCCGGATCGGCGACCGGACTGCAAAATCGCAGGTTATAATAATTTAAAAAATTATTATAGTATCATATTATTATATTTTATTTTTAAAATTTTTAAAATTCTTTAAAAATTTTTTAAAATTTTTATTTTTTATTAAAATTTAAAATAAAAAAAATGAAGGGGAAATCGTGGATTAAATACGTAATTTTGCTATTTCAAATATTTTTTTTAAAATCATTTTTTTGAGAGCCGTACATCTAAATTCATAAATAAGATGGAAGATACATTAATAAGAAATTTAAAATATTAAAAAATATTATTTGAAAAAAAAAAACCCCGCTCGGAGCCTCAGAGCCAGCTTGAGGGCCGTTGGGCCTGGGCTTTTGCCTACAATGCTGGTTGATGATCGGTCAGATGTCCAGATAAGTTCACCTGTGACCGGATCACATAGGCGCCCCTCCACACGCCCCAAAATTCAAAAAAAAAAAAAACTAAAAAAAAATAATAATAATGCAGGTTGGTTTCATGATTTGATCAGCTTGCAAGCATTATTTGAGTTGTGACATTCCATCGTCGACAGGGCCCAAGAAATGACACTATCCACCGTATCTGGATTAATCTGAGAGAATAAAATAATGCTATTTATTTTGGACTTCACCAAGGACACATGAGTGCATTCATGGAGTTCCAAGGCTCAAACATCTTGCCTCCCAGATCGCCTATTCTATCATCCTTGCGATCTTTCATGGCAAGCTGGCAATAAAAGGTTCTGTAGAAGATGATTTGTTGAAGGGTTATATAAATACTTGCACTGGAGGCTAGATCTAAAAAGTTAGATCATTGGTAAAGCATAAGGCGTGCATTTCGGTCAAGACCTTAAAAAAAATAGCCTGTCGTAGTCGTTTTTAATCAAAACTCTAATTGAGTCAATATCAACGGGCCATCTGGGACAGGCTTTCAGAAGCAACAGCTGTGCATGAAGTGTCCATCTGTTTTGAGTTATTCTTCCTCGGAGACAAATTATAGCAAGGTATTATTTTGCAAAATAAACTTAGAATTTATGGATGTACATTTTCGCTGATGGGGATTGATTGGCAACTCCATGAAATCTGTCTTCGAATATTAATATGCGAATCTAAGAAATTGCAGCATGTCCAATACTTGGTACAGTCTTTCGAAATGCAGGCTAGACCTGCTCAATGGGTAAATTGAGCCGGGTTTGGGCTCAACCCAAGATGTCACTGCAGACTCCAAGTTCACAACTCCATAAATTTCTCATTGTGGTATCACCCGCGCTGATCAACTTTTCGAAAAAAAAATTATATGAAATACGGATCTTATATCTAAGATCACGATATTGTTGATGCCATAATAGAAGGAAAGAAAATAGAATAGAAAATACAATCAATAGGACATGCAAAGTTTCACTATAAAAAAATTATAAAAAAGAATTATACTCTTATCCTGTATAAAAAACTCAATAAAAAACAAAAAATTTCTCACAAGCTCTTAACTCTTAAAGAGATCCTCTAATCCGTACAGACTTTCTTTATCACTATCACATACTCTCTAGCTCTCTGTCATTCTTTTTATAGATCCCAGGGTTTTCTGTCGAAAAGCTCTTCGATAGGAATCTAGAAGTTCAAATCACATTGAAAAATGATTCCAAAATCTCATAGAAAAAGTATTTGACCCCTGGAGACCTCCAGGCCATAAAATCTCCATTAAACGCATGATAATCTTGCTGGATCATGCCCAATCAAGGTCAAAATGCCCCTTGGCCATCGGATCTCGCTTGTGATTCCTTGAGAGTCGTTCGATCGTGCAAAGCTAACCATAGATTGTGATAATGGATCACGCATCACCTGGAGACCGTGAGAAACATCCCTATGGACCGTGCTAGGCCATGGGCTGCATGTGGACCATCGTCGCTAAGCCAAGCGCATGCGCGTGATGAGCCACATGCCCGTGCATTCCTGGGCTGCGTTCATTACAGGCCTAGATTTTGGGCTTGGTCTCCTGCATGCTTGGTTTGCTGACCTAGTCTCCTACAGGTCGAATCAAGGCGTTGACTCAATAATCTCTACCTTGACCCAATATTCGGCCTCCACCCGAATTTGAGAACTTGTAACTACCACCCACATGCCCTGAGATAAATACTTGACTGACTATGGATGGGCAAATATAGGAGTCAAGCCAAGTCACTCGATCCCATTTCTATCATGTGCTTTGTTTATCTTGATCTGAGACTTACTTAGGATAGCTTCCTGCGATAATAAAAATTTTACTATGCGACGTCACCTATCATCCTTCCAAGTTTTTTGTCTTGTGCTTGATCCACCTGTAACTGGAACTCTACCTTGTGTCAAGCTGTACTTCACACCAGGGACTCTACCTCACGTTAAACTTTCTGTCAGGAAGTAATGTCCTCTATGCGTCTCCCCCTTCATAATGATCATATTACCATAGATAACCTTCAGGATTTTATTATCAACTCTTTACATGTAGCCATTTGAATCCAATTGAGTCAGTGAGATTAGATTCTTACTGAAGCTAGGTATATATCAGACCTTGTCTAATTTTCTCAATATTCCATTATGAAATTTTAAATTGACTATCCCTGCATCCTTGATTGTACAACTTGTTTCATTTGATAGGTGGACAGCACCCTCTCTATATTTTAGAGAGTCAAACAGCTCCTCTCTACAACACACCTGATGGGGACATACAAAATCTAGAATACAAAGCTGGTAAGAAGTAAATACCTTATTTGAGACCAAAAGGGCCTCACCATACTCTCCAAAGTCACTACCATGGACCATAATTGTAGTAACCTTCATTCGATCTGAGTTGCGAACAATCTTTGATACGATATCCTAACTCATTGCACCGACAGTACTTGATCTTGTTAGTATTCTTCAATATGGATCTGGACCACCCACTTTGTGATCCTCTATTACTTCATCATCTGTCGTTAACTCCTTTAGAGACTACCAACACTAAGTTCCCGCCTGAACTTGAAGCTTGGTTCTTTGGCTTGAGAACCTTATTCTGAAGAAGCACTAAAGTGACATTCTCTATCTTGATGATGCTCTTTTTTTACTAAAAGAGCAGTTACTAAAGACAAGAGTACAGAAGTGATGATAGCAAGACCAATGCCACTACAAAAAATTGAGCTACACCAACGTGAAAAATACGTGGATAAAAGCTTAAAAAACGTAGATATATACCTATACCTATGTTGGTACACACGTTTGGTTAAACGTGGATATGTCCGGCATGGATATAGCTTATATCCATATTTTTTTTCATTTGTGTAGGCATACTTTATCCACGTAATATCTAACGTAGGTAAGATTGTATACGTGGGTATAAATCTAGTCTATACCCTCCTTTATAAAACGTGGATAATTAACTACACATAAATTATAATTTGTTAGAATTAATAAAGCATGGGTATAAATGAACCTGTACTATCAATAATAAAACATGGATATATAATTAAATATAGTCATGCTCAATCCAATTTCAAAATATGGATCACCTATAATAACAAATAAAAATAGAAAGACAAAAAATAACTATAAACAAGATAATTTTTATCATTATATTAAATATAGTTGAACATACATAGTAGTAGTCTCACAAAAATATTGTCTCAATAATTTTGTTAATTTCATCAAAATTCAAAGACCAAAAAATAAAATATAGTACTGATTTCAAAAGAAAGTAAATACTAGAACTCAAAACATATCATTAAATAAGTTCCAATTGTTTTGCTACATCATAAAGAGAATAAAGATAAAGTAAACTTTGCAAAATCTCCATATCTTTCTTGACACTTTCCATTATATCACCTGAATCTGTAAAAGAAAGGAATCATTTAAATATATATCATTTCAGAGCTATTATAAATCATTATTAAACCAAAATATAGTACTGATCGGCATGCCCTGGTCTTCTCTTCAACCTTCTCACCTACATCGGGAAGATTGATGAGGATCCTTTGAAAACTGCTCATAAATGCTTCTGCATGCTCTGTCATTCGTTCATTTGTAGTTGATAGAACTACTTTCAAAGAAAAAGTATATTGGTGAAGGACTTTATCATGTACAATTCCTTAAGCTTTGCTTATATCACCATCGACGAAGTCTCACTTGGTACATGGATCACCACATAATCTATTAAATACAAGTGGATCGTCTCACTGCTTGTATCTGAATCTACTTCCAAATCTTGTCCTCTATGGTGGCCGACCTCTTCTCATATATGAGAATGTCAAGCAATCCTTGCTGGATAAGTATATCTTTCATCCTTACTTGCAAGAGAGAGAAATTGCTCTTTCTATTAAACCGATTGATGTAAACTTTGATTATTCCTATCTTTTTAATTTTCTTCAATATCAATCAACATGCATAATTTGGCTTTGATACCAATTGGTATGGTACTACCTATACTGATACCACTTGTTGAAAAATCCTTTATACAAAATATGGATCCTCGTCTCCAAGATCACGTGTCATTGTTGATATCACAAGAGAAGAAAAAAGAGATAATAGAATAGAAAATGCAATCAATAAGACTGATCGCTTATCGTAAGGTGGTCAAAAATAAAAACTTTACTCACTACTATCTAGCTAGGATGAGTAAAGATCGCATCTTCGGGGATCTAGGATAATTGTTTAACAAAGAAAAATAAAAAAGAATTGATTATGAATTTCTAAAAACTAATAAGCAGGGTAAATTAATTCTAAAAATAATTAAACTAACACATCTAAAGGATTAGGAATTCATTCTTTTTGTTAATAGATTTTGGTATTTATTTATACGAAGGGCTTGTGATTAATCAGTATTTTAGTGTAACTTATCTCTACTTGAGTACGAACCATATCCATGGATCACGATCTATCCTCTTATAAGTATAAATTATTCCAAATCTAAATAAAAAATTAATTAACTTCAAGATAATTTATCTTTTATTCGAGTACAAATAGTATCTTATCATGATCACAGTACCACTCTTTTAGAGAATAAATTGTAAAAGTTAATACATTCAATAAAATGTGACACAAGCATAATTAAAAGAAAAAAAATTATTTCAATTGTATAAAATAAATATATATGATTGGGGGAAAGAAAATAAATTTGCTCTAAGAAGAACTTCATCCCCTCCCTGAGATGGAAGAGCCTTAGCCATGCATTGGTTGAGTTGACAGCATCTTCTTTCTCTCTATCTCAAATCCATAATAAAATAACATAAAATTTAATCTCTATGGATGCTTGCTGATGCTTGGACTATTGCTTAGGGTCCTTGTTATAGAGGGGAGACAAGGCTTATTTGATATCAAAATGGGTATTAAACTTGCAGTAGGATTGTTAAGCAACCCATGGCCATTGGATCATCTCAAATTGTGCTGAAATCACTGCATCACATGCTCATCAAAGCCTAAATTCTGATTAAGAGGTATTATGGCCGTCGGATAGCTTCAAGTTAGGTCCAAATCCCACTGAAATCATGTCCAAATCTTGCTAAAATGCTGCTAATCATGCTAAAATCTAGTCTCCTTGGGCACTCTCTGGTCAGGAGTTATGCATAGCCATAGGATCGGCTGATATCTCATGCAAATCATTGCTAGATCATGCTTCAGCTAGCCCAAATGCAATTAGGGTCATTGTTGTCTGGCCGATTGGTTCCCTAGATGCCACCTAGCTATTCATTGGAAGAAAGCCAGTGCCCAGTTGGGAAGAGGGAGGCAGCCGGTGAATCAGGGCGATGGTGATGGGAAGACAGTGGTGACGGCCACTCAGGAGGCAATGATGGTGGGATGTGGTAGCGATGAACAAGGACTGTTGGACTTAGGAAGAAGGTGGCGAGTAGCAACTGTGATGGAAAAGAGAACAGCGGTGACAAGGAAGGCAGCGACGGGCGACAGTGACAACGTGGAAACATTCAAGATGGGGAGTCGGTGATGGGGAAGATGGTGATGCTCGAGACAGGGAAGAGGCAGTGATGGAAAAAAGGTAGCACGATGGGCGGTGGCTCGGGATGGTTTCACCCCAATCGTGCCCTCTCTTTCGTTGTCATGGCATGGGGAGCGGTGATAGCTCTGTGATTCACGTCCTGCTTCATGGACTGTGCCTCAGTGGTTTATGGATCAAGGATGATGCATCTTTTCAATGGATTGAGCAGACCAAGTGCTTTAAAATCTATGTTAATCTTGGATTTAAGTTAATTTTGGACCTATTTGAGTTCCGATTTGACTCCAATTTATATCCTCTCGACTTGTATATCGAGCTTTTCATATTGGTGAGTATTTAAATCATTAATCTTGACAAATTTCTTGGATTCTGGGATTCTAAACATCTCCACTACTTTAATTATACCTGCCAAAGAAGAAGATATATAAATTCAATCTTTCATTAAACTTCCAATGGGTGTGAATTTATTTTGGTGCTTAAATTGATCAGTCAACTTGACATCTAGTTCTTATAATTATGCTCTAATTTCATATTTTTCAAAATTATTTTAAAAAATAATTAATTTTGCCAGAAAGTCTAGTTTATTTATGAAATTAGAAATTTTAGAAGATGTTAGCACCATTAATTATTTAAAATACTTAAAAATAAATGATAAATATGTGACTTATCATATCTCCTAATTTACTCATTGCTAGTCCCTTAGCAATCTAATAAATATATAAGTATTTATTATCATATGTTATTAAGATTCTACTTCGTAAAAAGAGATTTAGGATTGAAAGTAAAAAGAGTTTAGCAAGTACCACTAAGTATTGGGTTTCAAAAGTAAATTTTACTATCAACATAGTCAAAAACTTCCTTAAAATTCATACAAAAATCTATAGCACTTGTGTTTGTGATGGCTAACTTAGCATTTAGGTACTAGCTTGTAAATGACAAATTTATCTTCTCTTATCATCTACTTTGATTAACTTTCTATACACCCTCAAATTAAGCTCATGAACTAAGGTAACTTTTATATTGCCTAATTTTTTTATGTTGTATTGCTATTAAGTATCTTAACCCCTTAAGATTTTTGTTTGACTCATGTAGCAAGTTTTCAGTCAATAACTTCCAACTCAGATGACCTTATAGCACTAGGTATAGAATACTTCTCATGCTTACTTGCTCTAGTCAAATAGGTTACAAGTGAGGACTAGCTTTACAATGAGCTTCTTTGCCCTCCTCACCTTTTGATGTGAACCATAATACTTGCTTAGATGAAGGGACCCGGTTATTCAGTAAGGAGTACTTGAAAATTATTTTATTTTAAATTTTTTTATATTTTTATTTTAGGCAGGTAGCTCTTTTCTTAAATTTAAGTTTTTAATTAGGATGATATCAATTACCAGTTTTCAGTGATAATTGAATCTTTAGTTGACCTTGCAACCAATACCTACTTTATCTCATTAGTATGCATGTGCAATGGAAGTGCTAATAGCCTTTAGATGATTATATAGGCCACTAAAAGTCTAACTAGCTAGTCTACTCCTTGATTCGTTATAGTCATTAGTAAATACTTTCTAACTCTATTATTTTTCTTAGCTTATTTTGCTTAGATTTTCTTTCATGGCATATGATTTATTAAAAATTTTAATTTTTTTTTAAGTTTTCAAAGATTTTTTGAATATTTTTTTAAAAAAAATTTTAAAAAACTTTTAAAAGGTTTTCCTTACCCTCTAGCTTAATTTTCATTATCCTCCATGGAGTAGAGAAAAATAAAATATAAACAAGTAAATAAAATAAGGATAGATACCACCTGAACTAGCTATGCTCATTCATTGACAAGTGCTTCCATGCAGAGTGATCCCTTATTCCTTTGAGCTACATTACTTTTAGTTTAGCAGGATCTTCATGTTTCCACCTGAAGTTCTTGTAAAATTAGTTCTCCCCCAACTTAGTCCTAAACATTGAAAAGAAGGTAAACAAACTAAAAATAAAAAAGAAATTAAAATATAAAAGCTGGGTTGCCTTCCAATAAGAACTAAATTTAACATCTTCAACCAGACCTTTATTAATGCTCATCCTATTCTTGCCAAAATCTTAATGTGGATCTATTCCCTCCATGATTCGGGATCAACCTCAGAATATTTCTTGCATAAGATTATTGAGTGGCTTATTCCCTTGATAGCTAACAACTCTTTTTCTATAATTAGATCTAGGTATAATTTAAATATTAGTTAAGATTTTAAACGACCTAGATTTATGTACCCAATATGCTAGCTTGATATGTTAAAGAAGCATTTTAGGATCCCCTTTTGGTGCCTTTTTCATTGTAGACAAAGGTTCAACCAGTGTCATGAGGGGTTTAACTAATAATTCGAGTCTTGGTTTAGTACAAGGTTACTAGGTATAGATAATATTTTTTGTTTCAGGTATCTCTGCTAGTTCTTCAGTCTGGAATATTTTCAATTGATCAAACTGGTCTCTTTGTTTGGATTATGGACCATTCTGGGCTTTAGGTTCAACCTCAAATTTGCTTGGTAATCTACCCTCTTCTTGTCCATTAAAGATATTGACTAGTGGTCCAACTACATCTCTAAATAGGCAATAGCCTAGGTATTAAAAGTTACAAGTTGGACCATGGTCTATATGAAGTTATTGAGAGTATTTTTAATATGTGAGATTGATTGTGCCAAGGCTTCTAAATTTTTTTTATTGTACTAACTTCTTTCTTAAGATCTAAATTTGGTTGATTATTCAGTATTTGATGGGATCTTAGATAGGGCTGATAAAAAATATGGGCTCCTAATGTTGCATCTTGTGACCATGCAAAATTGGGATGATTTTTCCATCCTAGATAATAGATTGTGCATAAAGTTCAGTTATATATCTTTCATTAGCAGCACTCTCTTGTATGAACCCATTTTAGATTGGATGCATCAAGTGAGGACACTTCTCCACATCATGATTTGCTACATCACATGCAGTGCACATAGGTGCTAGCACATGGTTTAGTTGCACATATCCTTTACATTTTAAAGCTTCAATTTTATGGGTCAAAATTATAAATATATCTTCTTCAAATTCTCTTGTATAATTGTATGCATCTTCAAATCTAGTAAATTTAGGATGCATGTCAATTAGTGGAGGTCTATTCATAAACTTGTTAGTTGGAAACCTACTTCTAAACATTTGGATAGAGTTAATTGGATACCAATAGTCTTGTAGGATTTTAAATTGTATATAGAATTCATTTGAACAGAGCTACTCAAGTACCAATAGTTCTTTAGTATTTTAGGTCGATCACTAAATTCCATTTCTCCCTCAATGATCTTATAATCTTGTAAAGCTTAGATTGTGTCTGATCAATTATCATTTTGTCTTAGCAAGAATTTTTTTGATTAATTTTATTTATTGCAAATGAAAAAAGAAAAGAATGGAGAGATAGATGAAAAAAGAATTCTAAAGATGAGAAACATAAAGAATCCTAAATCTAGAGACGATAGAGAAGAATTAGTTAAGTTTTTTTTACAAATAAGTTAGCACACAATGGACTCTTTATTATAAGGTTAACCTATATTTAGATAGCTCTTAACTACCAAGACCACCTTGGAGCTCTCCAAGTCAGAAACAACCAGCCAACTAGCCAAGTAAGGTAAGGTTGGTGGGGTTCCCCCTTGCTTTCTTTAGATACCAAATAAATAGACCAGGTCAATCAACTAAACCAATTAAATAACCACTTTTTTTAGGATTATATCATCCTTGAACTCCTTTCCTAGATACCAATCAACATACTAATCTTGACTCGATCCAACTCTTCAATGTACCTTGTCTAAATGAGCTTAAATATTCTAGGGGTCAATGTCTAATTGATTTTAAGTTAAAAGTTTGGGTCAATGCGATATGCATAATGATGATTTGTGGACCAAGAAAAGGTAATGATATATTCACCTTATCTTATTAATGGGTTAACATCCTTAAAGTAGTTTATGAGATATGCAACGCAATTAAAACAAGATGTCCAAATATGTTAAAATGTTTTTAGATTTTTTTTTTGTTTGTTTCTTTAAATTAATTAAGTTTTATGGAAAGGAGTATTTTTGTTAATTTAAAGTAATTGAATAAATGTGAAAACTTAAATTAGGTTAGGAGTCAACTTGGGAATAAAAGGAAAGAAAATATTTATAATTTTTTTCTCTTTCTTTTTTTTAAGTGCTAACAAGAATAAAATGTAAGTAAAATAATAAGAAAACTAAAATAAGACAATAATAATTAAGATGACAATGAAACTAAAGAGAGCAATAAATATAATAGAAATAAAAAAATTATCTTTTTTCAAAAAATAATCATTCCCAGATCCCTAACAATGGTGTCAAAATTTGATCACCTATCACAAGGTGGTCAAAATTAAAAATCTAACTAACTACTATATAGCTAGGATGAGTAGGGATCATATTTTCAGGGATCTAAGATAATCATTTAATAAAATAAAAGAGAATAACTGATTGTGAATTTCTAAAAACTAATAAGCAAAGTAAATTAATTTTAAAGATAATTAAACTAACATATCTCAGGGATTATGAATCCATTCTTTTTGTTAATAGATTTTTGTATTTATTCATATAAAGGGCTTGTGATTAATTGGTATTTAAGTATAACTTTTCTCTACTAAGTATGAATCATATCCTCAGGATCACGACCCGTCCTTTTATGTATATAGATTATCCCAAATCTAAATAAAAAAATTAATTAACTTTAAGATAATTTATCTTCTATTCGAGTATGAACCGTATCTTGTCAGGATCATGATATGTCTCCTTTGGAGAATAAATTGTAAAAGGTTAATTCATTCAATAAAATATAACACAAGCATATTTAAAAGGAAAAATAAATTTTATTTCAATTAAATAGAAGAAATATAAAGATTATGGAAAAGAAAATAATTTTTTTTAAGAAGGATTTCATTCCTTCCTCGAGATGGAGGAGCTTTAGCCATGCATGAGTTGAGTTGACATCATCTTCTCTCTCCCTATCTCAACCCATAAAAAAATAAAACAAAACAAAATAAAATAAAAATTAATCTTTGCGGCTGCTCTTGATGCTTGGACTACTGCCTAGGATCCTTTTTATAGAGGAGACATAAGGCTTATTTGATATCAAATTTGGTATTAGACTTGTAATAGGATTGTTAAACAACCCGTGGCCATTGGATCATCTCAAATTATGCTGAAATCACTACATCACATGCTCATCAAAGCCTAAATTCTGATTAGGAGGTATTATGGCCATTGGATAGCTTCAAGTCAGGTCCAAATCCCACTAAAATAGCATCCAAATCTTGCCAGAATGCTGCTAATCATGCTAAAATCTTGTCTCCTCAGGCCATCTCAAGTCAAGAGTTATGCATAGCCATAGGATCTCTTGATATCATGCATAAATTGTTGCTGATGAATCAGGGCGGCGGTGATGAGAAGGTGGTGGTGACTGCCACTTGGGAGGCAGTGATGGCATGAGGTGGCAGTGATGAATAGGGAGGATGGTTGGACTGAGGAAGAAGGTGGCAGGCAACGGCTATAATGGAGAGGTGAACGGTGGCAATAGCAACACAAGAGGTAGTGGTAGGCGGTGGTGACAGCATGGTAGCATTCAGGACGGGGAGTCAGCAACGGAAAAAATGGAAGTGCTTAGGAGAGGGATGAGGTGGTGATGGGAAGGAGGCAGCATGATGGGCGATAGCTTGGGATGGTTTCACCCTGATCGTGCCCTCTCTTCCATTATCTATGGCATGGGGAGCGGCGATGGCTTTGTGGTTCATGCCTTGCTTCATGGATTTCACCTCAGTGGTCTATGAACAGAATATGATGCATCTTTCAATGGACTATGCAGCCGGTCCATGGTAGACTGACATCTTTAAA
The DNA here is from genome assembly GCA_021397845.1 of Areca catechu. Taxonomy (NCBI): domain Eukaryota; kingdom Viridiplantae; phylum Streptophyta; class Magnoliopsida; order Arecales; family Arecaceae; genus Areca; species Areca catechu. The sequence goes on along the minus strand of CM038051.1, from coordinate 44,965,705 downwards.
ATATATTTGATCTTGGATTTAAGTTGATTTTGGATTTGTTTGAGTTTTCATTTGGCTCCAGTTTATGTTCTCTCGACCTGTACATCGAGCTTTTCATATTGGCGAGCATTCAAGTCATTAATCTTATCAAATTCTAATATTCCAGGATTTTAAACATCTTCACCAATTTAATTATACCTACCAAAGAGAAAGAATATAAATTAAATCTTTCATTAAACTTCTAATGGGTGTAAATTTATTTTAGTACTTAAATTGATTAGTCAGTTTAATATCTACTTTTCATAATTTGCACTAATTTTAAAATTATTTTAAAAAATAATTAATTTTATAAGAAGCTTCACTTTAGTTATGAAATTAGAATTTTTAGAAAATGTTAGCACCATTAATTACTTAAAATATTAAAATAAATATATAAATATATGACTTATCAAGGCTATACAAGGTTTTACTATGAGAAAAATTATAAAGAAGACCTTACACTTTCACCGTCTATAAAAAAACTTAACAAGAAATCTAAAAATCCCTCTCACAAGCTCTCAACTCTCCAAGAGACCCTCTAGCCCCTATAAGCTTTGTTCAGCCCCTTTTGCACCAATCTGGAGAGTAGCCGTCTCACCTCCCCTGGGGTCCCAGCTAAGAAATGAAAGACTTTCGGACCTCCTATAGTCCCTTGCAAGTCCATTTTGACTTCTATATGAACGATAGGCTTTCCTTAGCCTTTCCAAACTTGGAAGACCCTTTTTTGGAAGCACCAAGCCCAAGAACTCCCCTAAAAGCCTTTTCCCCCCTTAAACTAGGTTGATCCAGCACCGACCCATGTCATCCTCACTAGGTCGGGCGCGCTTGGGCTGACTGGGGCTAGCTCGCCCCACTTCCTCTCTCAACCCACTAGGCTTTGTAGGTTCATGACCCGCCATCCCTTCTAGTGGGCCAAATTGGATGTTGGCTCAGTTTGCACCCAAGGGCGAGTCCATGGTCTCTACACAAATCTCCATGCCATTCCTACCTCCGATCTAGCTATCGGACCATGGGAAAATCTCCTCCATGCGATCTTAAATGAATAACACTATTGCCGCTCTAGGAGGTGGTGCTGACTCAAGCTTGACTCAAATAGGACTGGAGCTGATATGACTGCTATCATGGAGCTAGGTCTTATAGGGTCCTATTACTGGGAGTTAGTCCTACAAGATAGAAAAGACAAAAAAGTTTGACACACCGGGGGTAGTTTCTTGATGGTAGACCCTCCAATGTCTAAGTCAGTTTCTTGAAAAGGTAAATATAGGAGGCTTGAGACTTTGGGTTTAAAGAGTGGAGAGGAGTTCAAAGGAGCCAGGGAAGAGGCTAGGGGTGATGAGGTGGAGCGATGCCTGAAAGGGTGCTCAGGGAGAATGAGACCCACTTCATGGGAGATGGCACACTAGTGACTGGATTGGTGGAGGCCTGAACACTCTTTGAACAATGGGAAATGTATAAAGAGGCCTACAAATATCTTTACGAGTACTTAAGTGGATGGTCGTAGAATCAAGGAGCAAGGGATGTGTCTTTTAAGGTGGCTAGCAGTGAGTTCTTAGCTCTAGGTGACCTCGCCTCCCTTTTTGGGACCTTTTCTTTCTTGCTTCCTCTTGTTCTCTACTTTTTTCTATTTACCTTGAGGGTCTCAAGGAACCAATTCGTAGACATGCACCCGATACCTAAAGACAGGAAATGATGGCTGATATATTTTGGCTATTGCAGGCATGTCTAGAATAGTAGATCATGTCATGGTTGGTGAGGCAGGGAGTGGTGACTAGCATGGCACATCCCTGCAGTAGGGTGTCCCTCAAGTGGCAAACATTAATGGCTGCCACACCAAGAGCACATGCGATTGGATGAGCGAGGCAGGCCTAGCAGTGGTCGATACTCTTGCGAGAAGTTGGTGAGCACACATCCAGGTGGCATGATGTAGGGAGGTAGCCCCATCGCTTGAGCTAGCTGACATGTGTTTAGAATGCCTGGGCATTATGTTGGGCCAATTGGACCCTGATGTATTAGATGCCTCCCACTTCCAAACTCAAGTGGCTTGGCTTCTAGGACTTTTGTGAAAGAAGTAGAGACCCAATTAGTACAGTGGTGCATAGCGGCCTACCATGCTAGGTGAAGCTGGCAAGGCAATCACTATGCGAGGCTCGTGACAAGGCAAGGGAGGCTATGCAAGATGAGGCAGCTCATGAAGGGGCAGGCAAGGCTATGCTCGTCGAGGTAGCTCATGGAGAGGCAAGTGAGGCTATACTGGACGAGACAACTCACAAAGAGGCAAGTGAGACTGTGTTAGGTGAGGCAGCTTATAGTGAGGCAGGTGAGGTTGCACTAGGCAAGTAGCTCATGATTGGCAAGCAAGGCTACACTCATCAAGGTCCGTATCTGGATTGGGTGTGGCCCATTGGGAGGTGATGTCATTTAAAGTGGTGGCAATTTTTAAAAGTTACCATGGCGATTTAAACTTCTAGGACATTACAATGTGCCTCTCGGGATGGCACTTTTAATAATGAATAGACATAAGTTGCATGATCGGCAAGGCTGAAACTAGTGCCCCCTCATCTAGGAGTAGATGGGTCTTTTCAATGAGCATATATATGTATATGAGGGTTGGTCAAGCCTCTTCTATTAGCAGCATTTTGGGTGGTCGAGAATAGCAAGGCTGCAGGAAAGAGGAGAGTAGTCTATAATCAATCAGAGAGGTGTACCAGTGGCTACCTGTGGTGGATTCCTCTACCTTTCTTTCCTCCTTCCTAAAGAAATCATCTAAAAATTTCTAGGTTGCATGCAATTTTTTCAAAAATAATTAATTAAAATTGATTCGTAGTAAAAATAAAAGCCTACTCTAAGCATGCATGGCATGAACCAATCATAAACATCTAATATAGATTTATAAATAAAAAAAAACTATTAATACAATTACTATTGTGCTACTCTATTTTCATCGGATCGGATTTGAGAAAAAAAATCTCAGTTTTGCTGGAGCCATGCACATGCCCGACTTTCGCTGGTATCCATATGGAGATGGCCTGATTAAAGTCCTGAGGCCACCAAAGTGCTAGCACCTTGCAGGCCTTGCTTTGATCGTTGGATCAAATCTCCCTTCCTTCTTATTTTCTTTTTTCTCTATGTTAGAGATTTTGAAAGAAGAATGATCTCTTCTCAAGAAATCAAGAAAGAATATTTTTCTCTTCTTGAACTGAACCTTTCATTCAAGATCGAGAGGAGGAAGAAAAAGGGCAAAGAAAATTATTTTTCTCTCTTTTTTTAGTTTGGTGGTGAATATCAAGAAGGGTGGGCATTAAAAGTGAGAAGCTTATCTTACATTAAAAAACCAAAAAGAACTCCATGCTAATTATTTTTGTGCCCACTCCTTATTCTTCTTTTCCTATGCCACCTTAAGATTTATCTCTCCCTATAGCCCATCTCATCTAGAATTAGAACAAGAGATTTAAATCAAATTCAAACACCTAATTTAGATAGACAAGGATAAGAGGAAGGGAGAAAACCTTGGAGACTCAAACTTCTTTGGTGCCCCCACTATGATTCCATGCCATATCTGATTTTTAACATGAAAGACAGGCACTAATCCTTTTTTCTTATATACTAATAAGAGAGATCAAGGCACAGGGAGGGAGAAAAACTAAGTTAGGATTAGTTAAAATTAGTTCAACCAACTAACTAACTAATTTCAACCAACTAGAAAACTAACTAACCTAATTCTTAACTAATTTAGGTTTAGGTTTAAATTTATAACTAATTAAGAATTAGATCCTAATCTAATTAAGACCACTAAATCCAAATAGAATAGATTAAACTTGACTGAATTAAATCAAATTTAATTTATCTAGGATTAGGCTATCAATTAGGTCAAATCGAATTGGCTCATAATAATTGTAATTAGGTTAGTCTAAAATCTAATTAGACTAGGTCATCACCTAAACTCAACTAAATAAAATTCAATTCAATTTGAATCAAATCTAATTATAATTAAATGATCAAATTATCTAATGAAATTAAAACTCTTATAATAAAGTTCTTCTTGCTAAAATTAGCATGTACTAAAAATAGCAGGTTAGAAATTTATAACTCTTACAAGTTTAGAGTTTCTAAATATGTAACTCTTATATATTTTGATCTAACCATGTAATTAGGTTAAGCTCCTATTGTGTGTGATCCCTCAGGTTCCATTCTATTTGGTAGTGAAATATATTATGATCTCCATCATAGTATCATCAAACTCTTTTGATGGACCGAAATAATTTCATCTTACCCCATCAAGGATCGTTGATCCAAAACGATCCTATGGGGTTCTCATAATCTACCAGTAATACCAGTAGCATGTAGTGGCAACCCAGTAGAATAGAAAAAAAGAATCCCTAGGTGTAGTTACTATGTGATTGAGTTCTTCTATCGAAAGTTTCGATAAGATACAGGTCATTGAAACTCCCCAATCCCTAAGCATTTGTCATATGTCAAATTTAATTAGCTTAAGTTTAATGTGAAATATGTTAAAACTCTTTTTTATCCTTCACTTATTGTAGTCATGGATTTTATGGACCAACTTCTTAAATTACATAGGGCTGCACTTTAACTACCAAGATCGATAGATCCCCTATAAGTATACTCCCACTCCTATAGTAAACCTACTAAGCCAACAAATACTGCAAGGGCCTGAATAGCCGGGGTTAATATTTTGTATTATCAAACTACAACAATTTTACTATGAGTGGTCAAAGCATCATAGGTCAAAAAACTACTTATACAACTACAATATCGAGAAAGCCATTGATGAGTAAGTAGGCATCCATGTGACATTTTGTGATGGCCACGCTCAGTACCATCATTCTCTAATGACCACCTATACTCTTGCTCGAGTATCTCCATACTGTCAACTCGAGACTCATCTATTCTAAAAGGGAAGCAATTCATACATCGATCAAATCAGATCAATCACCATCCCCATGATATCCTATAATTTGGAGTATTCAGAAATTAATCTATAATGACATATATCTCAAATTCTCAACTCTTGAGAATATGTGTCATTGTTTATTAATTTCTTAGATGATACATGGATACATAAATTATATGATGAATAAAATAGTCAAAATTAAAATATTAAATATAATTTAATATCCTGGAATTAAAATATATCTCAGCTAGATTTGCTTCTAGGGTATACATCCAATGCTTCTTTCTTTTTCTCCTGTATCTGATGCACGATGGTTATCAGGGTAGAAGAGCCAGACCTAACGTATGAGACCATGGCCTCTATCTTGATGGAAGAGAAGGTCAACCAACTAGGAAAGAAGTTTGTCCTTGTGGTGGGTGTTCATCTGGAAGTTCTTGGGGAGAATGAGCAGATCATCGAAGGGATGGTGATGAGGGTCACCCTTCATCAGGAATCGCTAAACATGGGTCTCAAGATCCCATGCTTTTGGCGATGGCAGATCTACTATAGTGGTATAACTTGTGTCTAGTGCAATTGGACCCATATGCCTAGAGAACCATTGTTGGCTTCTTCAACTTGATGATTCACCATTGCATGGAGCACAAGGTGAGGGTATTTCATCATTTCTTCTTGGTGAAGGTATTCTAAGGATGGTGGTATGTCTCCCCTCGTAGGGGATTCAACTTTCGGGCCAATCTAGTGAAGTTTGCATGGTTAGAAGTCATGATTCTTCTTCATGATTTCTCCATTGTCGTGGCTATTCCTCAAATATTGGGATGAGGTGGAGCCTTTGTGGTTGTTAGATTCCCAGTATTGTAGGAGAATGAATAAATCATGGTGGACAAGCTATCAGTAGTGCAAGTCCCACTATATGATACTGTTCTATCGGAGAGTTGGTTGGAGGCTCTTTATATGACAGGGATTTTATTGTCCTGAGGTAGGCTCCCCATCAATTATTTGATGAATAGTCTCTCACCTTGATAAATACTAGGATTGACTTCATCCTTTGGTGTAAGCTTAACTATCCATAACAGACCATGGGTGGTGACCGTCAGTGATCCTTCTCCACCACCTTTGACTGATTTGAAGGGGAAGAGGGTGCATTCTCCATCCCCAGTGGAGAGGGAGGGGAAGGCAAAGAAGAACAGATGGCTTCCTCCTCCCTTGGACCTCGCTTCAAGCTCTAGCAAGATGCTGGTCAGGAGATTGAGGAGGGAGTCAGGGATGGCCCTCCAGCCAGTGCAGGTGAGGCAAGTGAGGCTCCAAAGTGGACAAAAGGAGGAGGCAGTGATTGTCACAGAGACTCGAGTAGGGGCTGGTGAAGCTCGAGCATTAATGATGGAGTCTCCAATGCAGATAACTTGGCCATGAAGGCTAAGGCAGCCATGGTAGACATGGTTAAGAGTGGAGAGGCGAGGCCTTCCACCACTCATGAGGGTGTTCCCACCCTTAGAAAGATTCATCTACTAGGGGTGGATAGGTGCCTTTGGTTTTTGGATGACTCCATCCCTTTAGAAGTCAAGGAGGAGGCACTAACAAGGTCCATTAGGGAGGGCCTGCACTGGTTCATCTAGATCATAGTGTTAGTAAGTCTTTTGCTTGAGGGCTTTGAATATTGATTCTCCTTCAAGGATATGAGCCCCTCTCGAATAGGGCATCTGAATATAGAGTTATTTGGAGGCCTAGGGTTTGTTGCAATATATGGACTACCTTTTCAAGGAGTTAGAGCTATCATGGAAGCTTGCTAAAAAGGTGGAAGGAGAGAGTGATGCTATAGCCAGGAAGGTAGGAACTTAGTCTATTTAGTGATCAACTGGCAAATGAGAAAGCAAGGGCAGACATTGCGGAGGCCTCCTTAGCAGTCATGTCTGGTTGCCTTGATAAGAGTGTAGTGGAGTGCATGAAGCTTTGTCGCCTGTTGGTAGAGGCATGAGGCTAAAGGGAGAGGGACCTTGTCAGAGCATAAGTGGCACTGGGCAAGGCTGAAATGAGAGCTGCCAAGGCAAAGATAGCACTCAACAAAGTAGAGGCCAAGGGCTTCGAGGCTATCACGAGGATCACCAACATTGAGGCGAAGGTTGCAGAGGCCAAGGCGAGGGCCTTGGTAGCAAAGGAAGCACCACACGAGACTAATGATCAAGCCTCAAGTGTGAAAGAGGAGACACTGGTGGCAGGGGCACTGGCCTTCAAGGTAGCAGCGGAGGTGGTTGAAGCCCTCAAGACTGGAGAGGAGTTCCACCTAGAGGTATTGAAAGCTAGCAAGGATGCTTTCCAATAAGCTTCGAGTTCTTGAAAGGGCAAGTCGCCAAGCTCTTCCTAGATGTTGATGTTGGAAATCTAAGGATGGAATTGCCTTTGGGTAGTAGCAAAGGCTTTGCTGGCTCTAGCAAAAAGGCCCATACGGAGGAAGAAGATTAGGCTATCCTTTCCTGATCGACTTGCATGTCTTTTTGCTTCTTCTTCCCTTTCCTTTCTTTTGCGTTGGCCACTACGACCTATACAAAATACTAGAAAATCCATTGAAAAAAAATTAATTTTGATGAACTCTAATTTTGGTGTTTCTTGCTTCCTGTTTTCCTTGCTTGTGGGTTAATCTGGCTAGCTGCTATGTTATCTTAGGCAATGAGGTTCAAATTTATACTAGAAGAGCTGCTTGGTGATCTTGCCAAGAAGGGATCATGAAAGAGAAAGAGAAGTGATGGCAAGGCCTTGATAGAGAAAAAGAGTGCTACAATAGGTGGAGAGGCACCGGCTCCTTTGGGGGGCATCACCAAAGTGGACTCGGGGATACCTGCCATAGATCTAGTGGTGGATGCTCCTATTGAAAGGATAGGGGCAGCTCCGCTTGCCCAAATGGATGTCGAGGCAGTGGAGGTAGCTCTGGTGGTTGCCCCACCTGCACTCCCTACTGTTGTTGAAGAAGAGGTGCAGGTGTCTAGGTTGTCGATATCTATAATGCTAGTGAAACGAATCGCTACCAAGACTATCGAAGAAGAGGTGCCCATTATAATGGGTTCATCGACAGTTGATGCTAGGTCTCTCTTGGCCATCGCCGATGTACTGATGAGCAATGTAGCAGGTGAGGTAGAGGTAACTACCATGGCAAGCTTGCTAGTGGTCTAGGCGATGGCCAAGGTTCTCTTGGCTACCATCGAGCTGTTAGCGATTGAGATGGTAGGAGAGATGGCAGGTTTGGTCAGTATACATAGAGAGGCTACACCTTCTATTATGGCATCTCCTAAATTAGTTCACTTGGAGGGGTTATTTTCCATGGTAACTAGGGATAGCAGTAGTAGTCGGCTTCATGACTCCCCGCCTCATGCTAGATGGATGCCTAACCCATTGCTTGGGAGGCCAATTGATTGTCTTACCTAGAGCTTGCAAGTAGGGGGCACCTATCAATGTTGTGAATTTCTTCCTTCATCTCCACTGATCATTTTATTTCCCTGGTAGGTTGCAAAGTCCAACACCATGCATCTTTGGGAGAAGGTCAAAAGTATGAAAAGAAAACTCGCTGATGGCAGGCATAGATTGAAGGTTGCAAAAAATGTATGTGCTTCTGTGGAGTATAATCGGTCCGCGATTGAGGAAGCTAGGCAAATGGTCGAGTGCCAGCTGGACCTGTGTATAAGCATGAATGAGGATTTGACTGAGAAATGAAGGCTGCACACTATAAGTTCACCTAGTTCTCAGAGGGTGCCAGGACAAGGTCGAGCATGGGCAAAGCTTCTATGGTGGTGGATAAGTTCTCTATGGATTTGTAAATAGAGGATCCCGAGATTGCTACAAGGGTCAATACAATGACCCAAATTGAAGATGCTTGTGGGAGGTGTGCCATCCTGCACTAAGGGTTTTTGGTCTATTGGTAGAAGGCATGCATCATGGGCATTGCACGTTGTCCGATGCCATTACTGAGGCTATAATGGTGAAGTTTCCTCACAAGTAGGAGATGGTGTCTGACACTACTGGCAAGGTATCCATGAAAGAGGGTGAGGTTCCCTACAAGGTGAGTGCATCGACTGGTGCCTCTAATGAGGTATCCACGAGGAAGGACGAGGCAATCCCTCCCTTGGGAGGCAAGGCTGCAGGTGATGAAAAGGGCTTGCAAAAAACATGGTGGTCCGCTGAGCCCATCAAAGGCCTGTAGCATGAACTTTCTGATGGGGGACAAAAATAAAATGATGAATGGAGAGTTTTAGCAAGCTAACCAGCAAGTAAACTTGAATAATTAATTATCAAATAAATGGTCTAAATTAATCCAAGAAAAGAATCTTCATAAAGAGACTAGTTGATCTAAATTACAATACCCGAAATGTAGATCTAGTTCAAAATAGAGATTAGGATCTTCATGGCAAGGAAACCATCACTACTAGGGTAAGTTAACCTTCAAATGATCGATCTAATGAAGCTTAGGAAGAATTTTCCCACCACAATGATGGCTAATTATTTGGTAGAAGAAAGAGCTCTCTTCACTCAAGGATTGAGGTCTAAACCATAAGACTAGCACTCCCTACCTTTAGGACTCACCTTGGCCATGATCCTTGGCTTGGAGACCTTCATTTTGGACTTGAAAAATCAGAGAAAACCTGCATCAAATCAAAGATTAGGCATGGAAGGAGAATTCAAAATTGGAATGGAAACAAGAAGAAGAAGAAAGGGAAAACAAGGAAGTAGAAACCGGCGCCTTTAAGGAATGATGCTTGGATCAAGCAAGGAGCACTCCACCTTTCAAGCACTCAAAGGACCTCTCACTCCCTTCTCAAACATGAATTTAAACACTCCAACTTAAAGGATTAAATCACTCCAACTAGAAGAACTAAATCACTCCATACAAGAAGAACTCAAGATAGAACTCAACAAGAAAAAAACTTTCATTAATTCTCAAAATATTTCATACATGGAATGCCTTACAAGGGGATCCTTGGACCTTATTTATAGCCTTAGGGGTCATCCAAAGTGAGGAGGGAGGTGGGGTTAGGTTAGCTAACCATTTCTAGTTAAATCCAACTCCTTTGGTTACATAGTTGCAACAAGAAACAACTTCTAGGTAAGAGATTGTAACAACTTGCTATGTGGCACCTAGGTGGCTTTGACATTGCTGATGTGGAGCTCTAGGTGTCATGTGATGTGTCATCACACTTGGCAAGTTGGTTGGGGGTTGTTGGGTGAGTGAGGAGTGGTCCCATGCTTCCCCTCAAAATGCTTGATGTGTTGTTTCTCATGTCTCCCAAAATGTATCCCATATGAAGAATAAAATGGGTTTCTAAGAGATGGCATCATGTGGTTCAAAAGGTCGTATCTTGACTTGCTTGGGCTTTGACTTGGGCATGCTTGAAGTTGGTCTTGATTTGGATTGAGTCGACTCAAGGGACTGGCGGCCTTCTTTCATGAGTCGGCTCATGAATTGGTCTTTGTCTTCAAGGATTTGGTGGGCTTCATTCCAAGATTCTCATTAATCCTAAGTACACTATTTTAGCTGAAAAAAATATCAAGAGAATTAGTTGAAAAATATTTTTTTCTTGTTGATGTCCCATCAATTCTCCCGGGGTGGAAAAGAGCTTGACTTCGTCGAGTAGGAATCAGTTTGACTTTAGTAATACTCTAGTAGGTCTGGTAAATTCTTTGTAGGTCTTTTCAAGTAATCATGAGTCTTCAGAATCAGGGCATCCGTGCCAATGAACCAAGTAGCGTTGATAGTCTCTGTTTCGGGTAGTGATAGTCTTATTGTCTAAGATTCGCTCAGTCCTATCTTACTGCTTTGGTAACTTGGCTGGTGGACACTCATGGGTTGGCTCACTCTCAAAGATAGAATCAGGCTTGAAAGGCTCACTAGGTATCATTGTTGGTTCCTTTAACCTCCTAGATCTGAATTGTTGAAAGTAGAACTGATACCAAAGTCGGATGGTCAATCTAGCACATATTAGGTCCAAATTCTCCTTACTATTTTGAAAATGACCTACACCATGGGCATATAATCGTTCAGGTTTGGCCTTACCATGACATAGTCTCCTTCCTGAAATTCTTTGGCTCTTTTATGTGAGTTGATCATATGCTTGTTAATTTCATTGCTCAAATTTCTTACTAATCATGCATGCATATGACTCTTGCAGTCATGGACACTTATGTATGGGAAAGTCAAATGACATCAAATGACAAAACATAAATGACACCAAAACAAAACAAGCTCTAATGGACTTTATTATCTATGAACTAAACTTTATTGCTAGGAAACAAATGTTTCTAATTTCCAATATTCCCCTAAATGGCTTTGAAAACTCTGGTACACAACTTTAGATAGGTGGCAGTGAATCTTAGTTTGGTGCCCAATAAATGCCACAATGTCTTCCAAAAGTAACTGTTGAATATTATTGGGACTTGATCAATTGTATGGTGGATGTCCTAGCTGGGTGGATTAGGATTGGGGATGTTCCAGAAGGGTGAACCAGGCTTTGGGCAATTATCAAGGAATTCATTTTCTATCTTCCTTCTCTTACACTTCCATCTTTTAATTCCTACCATCTCTTCACTTCTAATCTTCATGTTAAATTCTTTTGCAGGTTCCATAAATTCTTGGGGTTGACCCGTTGAAGTTGGTTCTAGATTTTCTTTGATGGTCAATACCCCATTAGGTGATCCTTCATTAATCTCTAGATGTAAATCCTCAACAGTGATTAATTCCGGGTCCTCTATTATCTCCTCGAATTGTTCTTCATGGCTTTGTTCTTGGATCTCATTTTGATCATCCCCATTATTGATTTCTTTATGCTAGATAATTATTTTATCTTCAACTAATTGTTCTTGATCATATTCATCCATAAGGTTAGACCCAGCTTCATAAACTTCTTCCTTAAGTTCTTCAACGGGTTTAGGATTTTCTCTTTTTAGCCCTTCATTTGGACAAGATTTTGATTCTATTTCATCCTTAAATTCTTCAATAGGTTCAGGAGATTTTTTCTCGAGTTTTTCTATAGGTTTGGTCTCTTCTTCATCTCCCTCATACTTATTGAATTTGGCAATATAATCAAATACAAGTGTATCATATTGTCTCAATTTGTACCATTGGTCTAAAAGTTTTTGCTCATAATATTTACCTAGGTACTTTTTCCTCAGTTTACTCTTCATTTCTCTCCAAGTATTTATTTTATCCCCACTATAATAACATTTTCGCTCAACTTCTCCCCAATATGCTTTAGCATGTTGGACTAACTTTGATTTGGCAAATTTACACTTCATTGCTTCCGACATTTCATCAATTTCAAAGTATTGATCCATTTTCTCTTCCCAATCGACATACACTTTAGGATCTAAATTTTCATTGAAAGTGGGTGCATAGGATCGATTGCTGCTAAATACTCTCTCCTCCTGATCTATAAAGTCTTGGTAGGGATATCTGGGATTATACTCAGGGGTGAGATCATGACATTGGGCTCCTGGACCAAGGGGAGGTGGACTAGGTGATTCAGGTTCAATATGGATCATATGGGCTTCTTTTATGAAGTCATGGTGAAGTCGTCTTGAATTGTATTCAGTAGTGAATTCATGATGATGGACTCTTGGACCTCGAGGAATTGACCTAAGTGACTCAGGTTCGGTGGGGGTCATTGGGGTCTCTTCAAGTGTCCCAACATGGTCCTTCACTTGACCTAATTCCTTTCTCATTTGTCATAATTGCCCATTTATGGTATCAAACTTTTTTGTCAGGGTTTTCAAAATAATTCAAGATTAGGATCCATGGGTAAAAATAGACTGAGTGTGGGACTATTGGTATTGAGCTTCAAAACAAGCAGTACAAACCTAACTTCTAGGGCTCCTGACCTAAAAGTTCAAAATACAAGACTTAACTGGTACTACTTAAGTATGTAATTACTCTGTCCATTGGCCAGGTAAGAGGTGGGGTTGTGGGAGGCTCCCCTCGCTTTCACGAGGTTCTAATTAAAAATTGCAAGTCCGCTTAAGCCGTTTGCCATTTGACCTCTTGCCTTAGACACCAATTTTAAGGAATAAGTACAAACTCAAATAATACTTGTCTTACCTTGTACTTGAACCCGACTTGTGGGTGTCCCTAGCTTTAGGTTCCTACTCAATTTCAATTATGATTTAGGTCAATGCAAATGTGGGTGATTGTTTTGGGCCAAGGAAAGGTAATGACCTCCTTCCCTTATGTTATGATTGAATGCCCTTCATTAGTTTAGGAATGGATGCACAACAATTCACCAACTAGATAACTAGTATTAGCACAAACATGTGATTCAAACCCAAATTTAAAAAATTAAAATTAAAAAATTAAATTAAAAAATTTAGATTTTGAAGTCCAAATTTAGAAATCAAATTTTAAAATTTTAATATCGAATTAGGATTAAAAATCATTCTTGAAGTTAGAGTTATTGCAAGATAGTTTCAGCCCAGACAACTTCTAGTCAACTAGTTTTAAACAAATTCGAAATTAAAATTTTAAATTTCAAAAAAATAAAAATAAAACTTGAATTGTTAGATCCCTCAGTGAAGATTCCAGATTCTAAAGTTTGAAATTTAGTTCCTAGAATTTGGTTAAGAAATTTGTTTTGAAAGCTAGTTGTAAAAAAATTTCAGCAAGAAACAATTTTCAACTAGCTAGTTTTAAAAATTCAAAATTTAATCTTTTCAAAAATTCAAAAATTTAAAATAAAATTGATTTGGTTAAATCTTAGATAAAAATTCTCATATTTTAAAGTTTTGACTTCAGATTAACACGAATTTTTGTTGAGAAGGTAGTTTGAAAGCACATGCTAGAAGGTTCCAGCAGTTTAGCTAACTCTTGACAACCTAAATTCAAATTTCGAATTCCTAACTTTAGATCCTTCTAAAATCTAAAAAGCTAATGGAAAATATAAAAATAGAAGTCTGGATATAAGATCTAAAAATTAAAAATTTATAAAAAATATTTTTATATTTTTTGAAAATTAAATGAAATAGAAGGCAGAAACAGAATTCTGGACAGAACTTTAGAAATAATCTAAGAACTTATATTTTTAAATCCAGAAATAAATGGAAAATATTTTTTTGAATTTTAATTTAGAATTATAGAATATTATGGTACTGGAAAAGTATTTTCATAGATTTTTTTCAATGTAAAAAAAATTACTAAAACTCATGAAAAATTTGGGTGAATACAAGAACAGAAATTTCAGCAATCAAATACTTGACCTAGTAGAACCTTAAGCTTTGATACCAAAAATTGATGGGAGACGAAAATAAAATGATGAATGGAGAGTTTTAGCAAGATAACCAGCAAGTAAGCTTGAGCAATTAATTATCAAATAAATAGTCTAAATTAATCCAAGAAAGAATCTTCATAAGGAGACTAGTTGATCTAAATTACAATACCCAAAATGTAGATCTAGTTCAAAATAGAGATTAGGATCTTCATGGCAAGGAAACCATCACTACTAGGGTAAGTTAACCTTCAAATGATCAGATCTAATGAAGCTTAGGAAGAGTTTTCCTACCAACAATGATGGCTAATTATTTGGTGGAAGAAGGAGCTCTCTTCACTCAAGGATTGAGGTCTAAACCATAAGACTAGCACTCCCTACCTTTAGGACTCACCTTGGCCATGATCCTTGGCTTGGAGACCTTCATCTTGGACTTGGAAAATCAGAGAAAACCTGTATCAAATCAGAGATTAGGCATGGAAGGAGAATTCAAAATTGGAATGGAAACAAGAAGAAGAAGAAAGGGAAAACAAGAAAGTATAAACCGGCGCCTTCAAGGAATGATGCTTGGATCTTGGATCAAGCAAGGAGCACTCCACCTTTCAAGCACTCAAAGGACCTCTCACTCCCTTCTCAAACATGAATTTAAACACTCCAACTTAAAGGACTAATCACTCCAACTAGAAGAACTAAATCACTCCAACTAAAAGAACTAAATCACTCCATACAAGAAGAACTCAAGATAGAACTCAACAAAAAAAAAACCTTCATTAATTCTCAAAATATTTCATACATGGAATGACTTACAAGGGGAGCCTTGGACCTTATTTATAGCCTTAGGGGTCATCCAAAGTGAGGAGGGGAGGTGGGGTTAGGTTAGCTAACCATTTCTAGTTAAATCCAACTCCTTTGGTTACATAGTTGCAACAAGAAACAATTTCTAGGTAAGAGGTTGTAACAACTTGCTATGTGGCACCTAGGTGGCTTTGACATTGCTGATGTGGAGCCCTAAGTGTCATGTGATATGGCATCCCACTTGGAAAGTTGGTTGGGGGGTTGTTGGGTGAGTGAGGAGTGGTCCCATGCTTCCCCTCAAAATGCTTGATGTGTTGTTTCTCATGTCTCCCAAAATGTATCCCATATGAAGAATAAAATGGGCTTCTAAGAGGTGGCGTCATGGGCTTCAAAAGGTCGTATCTTGACTTGCTTGGACTTTGACTTGGGCATGCTTAAAGTTGGTCTTGATTTGGATTGAGTCGACTCAAGGGACTGGCGGCCTTCTTTCATGAGTCGGCTCATGAATTGGTCTTTGTCTTCAAGGATTTGGTGGGCTTCATTCCAAGGTTATCATTAATCCTAAGTACACTATTTTAGCTGAAGCTGAAAAAAATATCAAGAGAATTAGTTGAAAAATATTTTTTTCTTGTTGATGTCCCATCACTTTTCCTCTTGCAAGGAAAGTAGATAGATGTAAAAGAGGTCATTGTCTCTAAATGAGCTGCCAGGGTGGATGAAGCTCAACACTTGGTGACATTATAGACCTGGGTGGTCAAGGTGGAGATGAAAGCCTACCACCTAGAGATAGAGCTTACCCATGCCTCGGAGGTCATTAATGCATAGGTGCTGCCGAGAAGGAGCCTTTAAAGAGCAAGCACGAACCTTTATTCACCAGGGAAGTCCAGGGCTCATCCAGGATAGCAAATAAAGCATGCCTACAAGGGTACAACTTTGGCTTAGAATGTGTGAGCTCATCATGGAGGGTTGCTTTCTCGAAACAGGAGGGGCGACCGAGCCACTTGTTCCCTGCAATGCCATGCCTGAGGAGATTGTAGACATAATGAGGCATAAGAGGGAGAGATTGATGAGGGCCTTAAGGCTTACTGATTTTGTACTCCCCCTCTTTTTCTAAAAAATGAATAAGAATTCCTTTTCTTTTAACTCATTTTTGTATTCTGTACTTTGAACTGTGATGCTTGTATATATCTGCATCACCTAGAATAGTTTTGTCTAGCACTTGATGCGTTATCGACTAGAGAATGCTTTCACTCGGATCTCGGGGGTCACAATCATAGGATGCAACATGGTTCGATGCATTGCTTGATGTAGACTTGATCCTAGTGGGGTTCCTAGTTGGAGGTGATGCAGTGCTTACCTGGCATCACCTTGGTTGAAGTGCAAAGGGTTGTGAATGCTGGACCTCCCAAGAGAATCATCAACCCTAGGGAAGCCACTCGATGCCTTATCTTCCAGTTTCATAGGAGCGGTCGCTCGACCAATGGGACAGTGCCACCTATCATGTGTTGATATGCTGTTGATAATTATATTATATGCACATATAAAAGTATTAATTTAATAATTAATTATCTTTATTTATATCAAATTAATACTTTTCTACATTTTTTGTAGGAAATAGGATCATCATTGTGAAGAGCTCAAATTTTAAAGTCCAATGGTGCAAATGGCACTTGAATCAGACTTCAGACAGATCCAAAATTGAATTCTGAAAGTTTATATAAGAAATACACAAATATTAAAGTAGCCGGTCCACCATGGACCGCCGCTTGGTGCATATACTGCTGACCGATCTACATCTACCATTAACCATGGTCCACAGCTGGGCTTCGTGGACCATAGGTGGTTTTGAGGCTTTGCTGGCCAAGAGGAAGGTCGGCGACCATCTCACAGCTTTCGACGACTATCCTGTGAACTCCGGCGACCACCCATCACTGTCCAAGTGCTATCCAATCACCGATCTTCACGGTTCATCGTTAATCACAAGATCCCATTGTTGCCCATCGTCGTCGTCCTCCATGCCGCCTTATCGAGCATCCCTCTCATCACCGACCGTCTCCTCGAGCCACCGGCCAGCACCAGCTTATTGGAGAAGCCCATCATCTATCCTCCCCTATGTTCTGTCACCCTACCATCATGTAAACTAGTTGCTAGTCATCCTCAACCACCGCCCAAGAACTCCACCCCCATCGCCGGCCATCACCTCCTCCCCTCGTTCGCCAACTACCATTTGCCACTAATCCACCCTGCAACTGCCCCTCTCTGCCACCATCTTCTTCAATCACCCAGCCACCATGAACCGCCTGCTGCCCATCCAATAGCTAGCTGACCAGCGCCCAACACCGCCGCCATCTCGTCACTGCACTAAACTGGGAGAAGGGAGTCCAAGTCCAATTAGGATTCGGGGATTCAGGGATTCGAGAATTCGAGGATTTAAAGATTCGAGAGTCTGGATTGAACTCTCTCTACCAGAGAAGGAATGAGGCAACGATCATTTCATCTAATCACACATCGGATGGCCAAGGATTATTTTGGTAATATCTAGCTGATTTAGAGCCTGATTGAGTCCAAATTTGATTAGGTGGAAGTCCTAGATGAGCTCTATTTAAAGGAATCCTGGGTTATAGAAGAAGGCATCTTGGAGAGAGGAGTACGATATAGAGTAAGAGGTCCAGCTTTGGATTGTGGTTTGGCCTTTAAGAGTGGGGTTTCTTAGAGGAGAAGCTGTGCCATCTACACCATCTTTTTCCTATGCTGATCTCCACATTAAGATCCAAGGAGGAAGAAGCAAAGAAGCTAGTTCTCTCCAAGGAGTACGAAAGAAAAAGGGAGTTCTTGACCATCTTTCCGACGAGGCTACACAAATCTACTTCTAGTTTTTGTTACTATTTTTCTTAGTTTATTTAGTTATTATTTTCAATTCCCTGTAACCAAATTTTTTTATATCATTTAAATTTTTATTATTTATTTTTCTTGTAAGTAGATGCTAAGATCCAACTAGTGGATCGAACGTACCGAGTTTTACTTCTTTGTTGCATTTTGAACATCTGTTTCTTTCCAACTTCAAATCATTCATTTCCTGTCCTACTAAAATTCAAGATTTTAATTTCTTTGATGCATTGCCTTTTATATAGATTCGACACGACTTATCTTTTCTATGGATTTTTAATTTTCTTAAGAAGTCGGTTAATTTAAACTGATAGCCATGGTGTCTCAATGACAACATCACGTCCTATCAAGTTTTTGGCACCATTGCCGTGAAAGGCATGAATGCTAATATTTTTGATCTCTTGATTTTTTATAAATTGGTATACTAATTTTTCTTTTTTTTTTTTGCAGATTCAAAAAAATCAAAAAGAGAAAAAAGGAAAAAAAAAAGAGGAGAAGAAAAGTTCTACAATTTTGATAAGATCAACCCTAACCCCAGATTTATTCCTTTTTATTTACTTTCTTTTAATTAGTTTCCTCCTTTCAACATAACACTAATATATATATATTTTTATTTGATTTTAGTTAGTTTCTTTCTTTTCAAACTAACCTAAAAAGAAAATAATTTCCTTTTAAATTCCTTCCTTTTAAATAAACCTAAAAAAAGAAAAAAAATATTGAACCTTTTAAATAATTGCCTTAAATACTAGATTTAATTTTTTGCTTTAGTTTAGAATATCTAGTTACCTTAGTTGTTTAACCTAATTTAGTTTTCTTCCTCTCATATCTAACTAACCAAAAATTAAAACCTACCTTTTATTCTTTTTACTTAAATTATCATAACCTAAAAAAAAAAATAAATATATCGCATAATACTAAAGTAAAATAGTGTAACTAATCAAAACTTAAAAGATTTTTACTTATTTGGGACATCTTTCTTTTTATATTGCATATTTTCATAAAATATCTTAAGGGCATTAATCCATAAATGGTGGAGAGTTGATAATCCTTTCTTGGCCCACAAACCACCATCCTATATCTTGCATTGATGCAAGCCTATTAATTAAAATCAATTAGATGCTAGCCCTTAAGAAACTCGAGCTCAATAGGACATGACATCCAAAAGAGTTGGACCGAGCCAGGATTGGCTAATTAACTGGTATCTAGGAAAGGGGTTTAAGGATGATGTAGCCCTGAAGAAACATGATTTTTAATTAGTTCCATTGACTAACCTGATTAATTTTAATTGCTGTCTAAGGAAAGCAAAGGGGGGTTCCCCACCGATCTTATCCTTACCTGGCTCGTTGATTAGTTAGTTTCTGACTTGGAGGGCTCCAAGGTTGCTTTGGCAATTAGGAGCTATCTAGAATTAGGGAACCCTATGATAGAGAGTCCATGTATGTTAACTTGTTTGTAAATAATACCAAATCCTAACTAATTCTTCTTCTCTCTTAGCTTTAGGACTCCTTAGCCCCTTTTTTAGAACTCTTTTCCTTATTCATCTCACCACTTCTCTTTAAAAATATATAATAATAATAAATATATATATATAATAAATAAGGATTGTTCTGATCTAAAATTTTGATTGTATATCTGAATAATCAGTACAATCCAATAGACTAAATCAGTGCCAGGAGCATGAATCCTTATAATAGAGTACCTTTTCTCCCAGCACACTAAATTGGTTCAAGCCCCACCCACTTTGAGAGTGAGTGCCCTACCGAATACCATCTCTTGAGTTTAGGTATGACCGAGTTTATTAGGATCAAACAACCCAAATGACTTACAACTCAAGAGATAATCCATACTATAATGCCTATAATTTAGGTTGAGGGACTCAACCAGATTTTTCATGGCAACCATATCCAGTGGTTATCCCAGCTATCCAAGGATCTATGTTTATAAAGGAACCCTATTATATAGCCCTACCCTATTATCAATCTTCTCCATTAATTATACCCATTATTTGAAGAGAAGGTTCAGCAAGTACCATACCCACCTCCACTACAGACCAACCTAGATGTCAATAGATTTGCTCAATTTTAACAAATGATTATAGCCAAACATCAATCTATCAATAGGCTAATGGATCAAACTGGTCAATGATTAATTGAGCTTAATAAGAGGAGAGAGGTGAACCACCTAGTCAACCCGAGAGTAACCTAGAGGGACCATACCTAGCTCAAAACTTTAATAACCCTCTATCTTTTCTTGAACAATCAACCATGACTCCTGGAAATGAATTGGTCTTAGAAAACTTTGCACAACTATAAAGACCAATATAGATAATTTGGCTAAGGTAGAAAAATACATGGAGAAATAAACTTGTGGGACGAACCTATTCATCATTACCCCACTCACCTATGGCCCCATTCCTTAGTAACCTAGAATCATCCATGCATTTTAATAGGATGGGAGAACAAATTGATGCAATAATGGAATTAGTAGAGACCTCCCAAGAACCATAAATGCATAACCCAATAATGGAGGCTACCCCATAATTCCTTTCCAGGATTTGTTCGATCCCTATCTAGCTCAACTCAAGGTAGATGATTTTAACATAGATGGATATACCTCACAAGTGAATGACCTACTTTGAAACGGTCCACTTTTAATTGATGAACAATAAGAACCATCATCTAGCCCACCAAATAGCTCCCTTATTAGAATCGCTACCTGAACTAGAACTGAAATCACTTCCTGATGCACCCATTGAAACTCTTTCAGTGAACCTTACCTAGGAAGCCCAACTCAGTGATGTTCTAAAGCACATGAAGAAGCTATTGTGTGGGATATTACTGAAATAAGGGATCAAGATCTTAAAAAACTTATAGTTGATTTCTCCATATCGATAACAATTTTGAGACACTCTCCAAAACCTTCCATGATACTTAAATAATATATGAAGACAGCTCTAATATTAATCTAGAAAAGGTGCCTAATTTAAAATGGGAAGGGACATTAACCAAAACACATACCCAAGAAAGGGGTAGGGTAGACCAACCCATAATTGAAGAAAATTTTAAACTACTACCTCCAATCTCAGCCCAACAAACACAATCTCTTCCTAGCTATTTTATAAACTATAATAATATTTTTAAATTCTGGAATAACATGCTTGCCTAGTGTATTTTATTGATTTGGGCCAATTGTCATAGAGTACTCTATGAACGATTTTCTGCTATGATGACAAGGCCTCCTGATTGGTCCTATCCTTTAGATATTATGAGGGACATACTAAAATTAACTATCTATCGGACTCCTTCATAATGTCCGGCTGAAGATGTTAAACTTAGCACTGGTTGGGAGGTAACCCAACAATCTCATTTTTTTTCTTTAATATAATTACATGAATTTAGATAGAAGTATATTTCTTAGTATAATTACAGGAACTTAGATGGAAGTTTAATAGCCCACTACTTCACGAGCCCACTATTTTATGAGCCTACTACTTTGCAAAGCCTTCTTCAATTTCCAAAGCACATCCAATCCAAGTGTACTCTTTCCTATTCCTTTTTTATATATTGCATCCTTTATTTTCTTTTCCATAAGGATAATGTCAATTAAGTTGGAGAAGAGAATAACTAATCTAATTAAGTCCTCAAGTATGACCAGAAATAATTAGTTTTGTATCAAATCTTATCTCAATTTGAAGTTAATTAGGCACCTAATCAATGATTGATTAATGACCTATACAGTTTTAGAGATACTAAGAAAATAATTTATAAGAAACCCGATAAATGGTAGGATATTGACCAATTCAATTTTGGAAGTAATTATTCAAGAACTCTCTCCCTTCTTATCTTAATAAAGAATTTGCTTATTGAGAGTTAGGATGGAAATGTTGAAAAGTCCTTAAAAAAATATTGAGAGTTAGGGTGAAAATGTTGAAAAGTGTTAAAAAAAAAATAGGAGTCAGTTAACCTCACAGCTCTTCTTGAACTCTTATTGAGTAACTGGACCCTTTCACTTAAGTAAGCATCATGGTTCATATTAAAAAGTGAGAAGGTCAAGAGATCTATTAAGCAATGGCAGCCTACTGAGTAACCGGCCCCTTCGCTTAAGTAAGCATTTGGTTCTCACCAAAAGGTGAGGATGCTAATACTTAAGAGGCCAAGATATTGCACTAGACTTCTCAAAAAAAAAAGAAAAAAAGAGAAAAAAAAGAGAAGGAATAAAAGGACTAAAGTGTAAAAAGGTAACAAACCCGACAAAAATTAAGTTGAGTATTAAAGGGGTTAAGTTAGAAAGATAGTAAGGAAGATTTCTAAAGATTTCTATGATCAACACCCAGCCACTAATTGGGTTAACTCGGTGATCCAATGAAGTACCTCATTAATGGTCTGGTCAGGTATCAGCTATCTTTAGGACTACCAAAGTCAACTTTCAATTCAAGGATGAGTTTGTATACATAGCTAATTCATCTACTTTACTCAAGGATGAGCAAAGTTCAAGTTAGGGGATGTGATAATTATATTATATACACATATAAAAGTATTAATTTAATAATTAAACTATCTTTATTTATATTAAATTAATATCTTTATATATTATTTGTAGGAAATAAAATTATCATTGTGAAGAGCTCGATTTTTGAAGTCTAGTGGTGCAAACGGTACTCGAATCAAACTTCAGATGAATCCAAAATTTAATTTTGGAAAGTTATATAAGAAATACACAAATATTAAAGTAGCCGGTCCACCATAGACCGGTCGCTTGGTCCATATACTATTGATCGATCTATAATTGCCATTAACCATGGTCCACGGTCGGGCTTCGTGGACCACAGGTTATTTTGAGGCTTTGTCGGCTAAGAGGAAGGATGGTGACCATCTCACAACTTCTGGCGACTATCCCATGAACTCTGGCGACCACCCATCACCATCCATCCAATCACCGATCATCATGGTTCTATCGTCAATCATAAGATCTCATCATTGCCCACCGCTACCATCCTCCACGCCACCTTGTCGAGCATCCCTCTCATCACCGGCCATCTCCCTGAGCCACCGGCTAGCACCAGCTTATTGGAGAAGCCCATCATCTATCCTCCCCTGTGTTCTGTCACCCTACCATTATGCAAACTAGTTGTCGGCCATCCTCAATCGCCGCCCAAGAACTCCACCCCCATCATTGGCCACCACCTCCTCCCCTCGTCCATCGGCTACCATTTGCACTAATCCACCCTGCAACTATCCCTCTCCACCACCATCTTCTTCAATCACCCAGCCACCATGAACCGCTTTGTTGCCCATGTGGGTACCCAAGAGGAGGGTGAATTAGGAATTTAAAATTTAAAGTAGATAATGTGCAATTAAAAATCCTTTGCAAGTGATAGGTGCTGTGACAAAGTAGTAAATTGCAGAAGCTAAGTAAGAATAAAGAAGCACAACACAAACACACGAAATTTATAGTAGTTCGGAGCAACCCAGCTCCTATGTCCACTACCCAAGATATCACTTGGAATTTCCACTATATTCACACTCGAATATAGTCTGATTGTTTTACAAGATCACAATCCAAACCTCTATACTTTGGTTTTAACGGGATCACCAAAGAAAACCCACATCCTTTGGTTTTGAACAGGCTCACCAAAGAAACATAACTTGGTTTTACCAGGATCACGAAGAACCCAACACTTGGTTTTTATCAAGGCTCATCAAGAACCTATTTGGTTTTTCAACCGGGCTCACCAATAACCCAACAATAATTCAGAAAAAGAATTGAAGTAAATGCAATAATAAATGACAAACTCAATTTGTCAGATAGTTGCCAGTGTAGCTTGATAGAAGTCCACTTGAATTGCACTTGAATGAGCTTTAATTACTTTAGTGGCTTCTTCCAAAATTGCTTCAAGCTTTAGATCAGAGTTGGTAAAGACTTGAAGGCTTGCTTGAATGCCCTTGTGCTCTCTTTCTTTTAGTAGGTAGGATATTCAATGTAGCTCTCAAAACTTTGAAGAATTCTCTAGTTCTTGCTTCAAGGAAGTTCAGATCTTTCAAATATAAGGTCTTCCATCACTTAAAGGCAATTCTAGCCATTGTAGATCATTGGGAAGTGGTTTGTGACCGTTGAAGCACCTTTTGGCATTCAAAAATAAATTCTGGAACTAGCCGTTGGATACCGGAAAGTGATGTTCGAGTCGGCTCGGATTCTTTCAAGTTGGCTCGGATCCTTCGAGTCGATAGGTCGAGTCACCAAATCTTCAGTGCAGTCGGCTCTTTGTCTCAGGGTGCAAAACTTTACTCTGGATGAGTTGGCTCTTTGTAGCTCGGTCGGCTCAAACTTATATCTTTGAAAAACTTGAACTCGAGGAGTCGGCTCTTTTGATCATTGGTCGGCTCTTCTTCTTAGGTTATGAAATCTTCACTCTGGAAGAGTCGGCTCGATGCAGTTCAAGTTGGCTTACTTTTTCAGGTCTTCAAAATTCAGTCTAGTGGAGTCAGCTCTTTTTGATTCAGGTAGTCTCGTCTGGCTGTTCTCAGAAATCTTCGAAAACTAGACTTTGGAGGAGTCGGCTAGGACATATTCCAGTCGACTCGGATTCACTGGAGTTGGCTCGGTTACCTTCGAGTCGGCTCGAAGTGCTGCGTACCAGAATCCTTGTTGCATGCCATGAAGTAGAGTCGGCTCTTCAACATGTTGGGTCGGCTCGAGTATCTTCTTCAGGATTTTTACAATTAAACTCAAAGAAAAACTCTCACCAACTCTCTTACATTTTTCAAGCATACCAACTCAAAATAATTTTAAGGCACACATACATAGAAGTAACCCTTTTTACATAATTTTTTCTTAGCTTTTTCATTGGGTTCTTCTTTACAGAAACACATACAACACAACTCAAACAAGAACAAAGGTATAGGAGTTGAAGTTTAAACAATTAACTCATCTTATAAAAACTTGTAAAACACTTGAAGAGTTGTTAGAAATAAATGTACATGCTCCAATGTTTGGTTATCATCAAATCACTTATGAGGTCAACAATCTCCCCCCTTTTGATGATGACAAAATACTAGGCATGAAAATTCTTTACACTTTACATGTATAAAAGTATTTGAAGGTAAATATCCACATGTATCAGAGCTAATTAAGTTTGTAAATAAGTATCATAGCTCAAGAGATGATATTATTGTATATCATCAAGGTATTAACTTTTCATGCTTCAAAATATTATGATTAACACAAAACATGGAGTATCAGAGTTTTGAACAAAAACTGATAGAATTAAGATCAATTTGTAGAGCAATAGCAATCAGATCATTAAGATTAACTAGCAATCAGAGCAAAACCATTCAAGAGAATCTCCCCCTTTCTTTAGGTTTAAAGTAATTAAGCATTAGGTTCTTTTGAATACTATCACTTTTGTGCTTCCCCTTTTTCATTCTTTTTATGCACTTTAAGAATAATTAGTAGGAAACTCAACATAAGTAAGAATTTTCATATTGGTAGGAAACTCAACATAAGTTAGAATTTGCCTGGCAACACATTTCTCCAACACATTTCTCCCCCTTTTTGTCAATCAATCGAAAAGGTGATTTCAAATAAAGTTCAAATTTTGAAATAGATTGAGAAAGTCTTTAATATTTGTTTGAGATAATTTTACTTTCTAAAATTGGAAATTCTAATTAAAAATTTGTCACCGTTGTATCAAAGCATTGTATCAGATAGTATATGATAATAAAGAAAATTGCTAAAAGATCTTTCATTTCACTAAGAATATTGCAATACAAAGTGAGAAGGAAAGTACAATCATATTGTAAAAGATAAAAAGTAGAGCATTAACAAAGTCAGAAGTACAACCAAAAGACTAGTCAAATAAACTATTCTTCTTCTTCTTCACTAGAAGAAGAGGAGCCTACCTCTATAACTTTATCAAAGATCTTAGTTTTCAGGGGTTTGAACCTTAAATCCCTGAACCTAGTTCTAACAGGGGCTCTAAAAGTCTTAGTCTTCTTGGTTTTGGATTTTTTCTTGATCTCAACAGGTTTAGGTTTAATTAAGGAAAGATTAGATGAAGGAATAGGAACAAGAGTTTCAAGTGACTCCTTGAAGATCTGTACAGGAGCATCTTCAGTAGTGATTGTGGTGCGGGCACCAGACTCAGAAGAAGACTTCAGGGCTCTATCTGGATCTCTGATTGACATTGCCCGAAGAATTAGGGTTTTCTGGTTTTGTAATAAGGGTTGACTTGGTCAACTCAATTTTAGTTTGAGTCTATATTTCCCTGCATTTAAATTTTGTTGAGTCATGTTGACTCAATACAAGTCCTAGTAGTGGTCTAGGTCTTCTCCAAGGTGCCACATTTTCTCCCAAGACCAAGCAAGTGGGCGCCACACTCCCAGCCACACGCCAGAGTCCAGGAGGCACCACATCTCCATCCAGTGTGTCTTGGTCCCCACACCACAAGAAAGCAGGTTCCTTCTTTCATGCACCACTTGGGGGAGAAATCCATCAAGATACCTCAATCCAAGGAGGAGCCAACTTCTTTCCAAATAAACCCAAGCCAGGATGGCAAGAATTTTTCTTGAAGAGAGGATCAAGGAGGTGCCCCACAATGTTCCATAAAAACCCAAGTTATAAAAGGGAAGAGAGCATGTCTTGGGGAGAAAATCAAGGAGGCACCCAAAAGTTACCTAAAGTGCCAAAGCCATGAAAGGAAGAAGCCTAAACTTGTGGAGCAAGACTAGAAGGTGTCCAAAAGAGCCAAACCATGAAGGAAAAATCCTTGATTCATGGAGAGATACTAGGAGACACCCCCATAACCTGCCATTTGGAGCTGATTTTCAAGTTTTCTTGGAGTTTTTGGGCTGCCCACTCATGGAAGGAGTCTTGGGAAGAGAATTTGATGCCTAAAGTGTGGGTTAGTCCTATTAGTCCCATATGGAAAGTGTATGAAATTTTATTTCTTTGTTATGTCTATATATTCAACTCTATGTAACTCTTGAAAGAAATGATGAATGCAATCAATTTCTGTGTGAGCAACTTTGTGTTTCTCTCTTCCGCACTTGTATTCAGGTGTTGAGCTCCATGAGGGAGTAAATCCGGGTTCCCTAGGAACCTTGAGGAGGTGTGAGATCTCCAACCCCAAAACCTAGCTTAGTCCACCCATCTCTACTCCACCACCACCAAACCCTAATTTTCCATCTTCATCCCACGGCCCCTCTCTTCCATATCGAAGCCGGTCACCAGCATCCAGGTTCAGATCAACTATTTCAACTACAGAGCCAGTTCAAAGGAGAGTCAGATCAGTATCAAGATCTTCGGAACTTCTACATCCAACAATCTTCATTAAGTCCTCAGGTCAGTGTCTTTCTTTGAGTTTCTGGTTCTTTTTTTTGTTCTTCTTCTTCCAGATCCTGAGTTCGAGAAGAAGGCCAACCTTGCCATAGGACTACAATCCGAGGATCCATTGCGAAGATACCCCATCTCCAAGGATCCTACAATCTGCTCGAGAGTGTCCTTCAATTAAAGCAACGAGAGATATCACAGTCAGGTATAAAACCTTCTCTTCTCTCTTCGTTTGTTTCTTGAAAGAGGAGTAAACCCTAGGTCTGGGGTTTCTCAATCCCCAGCGATCCTACTTCTGAGTTACTCTGATAATCCACTCCTTTTAATTATGCTTTCTGTCATTTCTTAGTTTCTTTCAACATTAGTTTATCTTTTCTTTGAGTCAAAGCCGACTTCTGAAAATAAATAAATAAAAAAAATACATTAATTTTAATTTACTTCTGCATCGCATCATCTCTTTTCTTCCGCATCATTTTTGGTATCAGAGCTTTCGTTCTGCATCAAATTGTTTCCTTTTGGGATTGCAGTAGGATGCTTTTGATCTCTTCTTTAAAATCCTCCATTTTCTTTTCAATTTTCTCCTAGTGAAGCTTCTGTTCAGATCTCATTTCCTACAAGCTTGCATTAACTATACTTTTCATTTCATCAATTATAGAATTCATGTGATCTGTCAATGAACTTGAAATTATTTCCATATTTTGAAATATTAGCTTCTTGAGGTCAAATGGAGTAATCATTGTACCTTCAGATCTTTCTTCAACAGCAGTAGCTTCATCATCTTCAGAAGGGGTAGTAGCAACCTGACTAGACACTTTCTTTGTCCATATTCCTTCTTATAGTTTGTAACCCATTCTTTTCAGTGAATTGAAGGAATACGTGTCAGAGTGATGTAGTGGCTTGCCTATTTCATTGGTTAAGTCAACTCTAGCCTCTTCAAATAGTAGAGTGAAAACTATACCGTAGGGTAGATAGGCTTTGACTTTCCTTACTGCTTCAGTCATTTGAATCATCATTACATAGGGAAGGTTGAGAGGCTTTTCTTCTATCAAATGTTCCAATAAAGTCATATCTTTTTCGCTGACCCAGTCAAAGCGACCAGTCCTGGGAAGAAAAATCCTGCTGATCATATTATGAAGAAGACTCATTTTCTTTGATAGTAAGTTGGCCTGAACATGCTGAACGGAACTCATGTCTTCTTTCTCCAAAATGAGCTTTAGTATATGTTCTTTATCAGGTAGAGTGAGCTCAGTGGTGCCGTCCATTGGCATTTGTAGCAAATTGCCCAACATCTCTTCATCCATGATGATCTTGATTCCCTTAACTGTTGATTCTAAATGAAATTCTTAAAGAACTATATTTTCATAGAAGATCCGTACTAGTAAGGGGTAGGTTAAGATGTCCAAAGAACAGAAATGCTTTTAGCCCTGACTTTCTATCCATCTTCCGATCTTCATTTCCATCTCTTTTAGGAAGGAGAAGTCTATTCTTCTTCCGCAAGTGACAGGCCAGTTGGCCATTGAGACAATCTGTCTAGGAGGAGGAGTTTCTTCTTCTTCTTGCACAGGAGCAGACCTTTTCTCTTTTCTCCCTTTCCTTTTGCATTTTCACTGCGTGCGCTTGATTCACCTACTTGAAGAATCTTCCATGCAGATCTTCGAGGAGCCATTGTAGTGGAATTTAGGAAATTTAGGTTCTAGGGAATGAATTTTGGGAGTTTGGTAAAGTTTCCCAGAGGAGTAGAGTGTGTTTGAAGTAAAGTACAAAGAGTGAAGTACAGGAAAATGCAGCTCAGACTTACTTAAATAGCGATTTCCTGACTTTCAAGTTAGCTCACCCAACCCTAGAAAAATTTGAGTCGGCTTGACCAGAGCAATAGGTAGAGAACTCAAACATTTGAGCCGGCTCGACCAGAGCAAAATTGCTCGAGTTGACTTGAACAAAAACTTTTCATCGAAAATGAAATGATTCAGAAATTGAATTCGATAAAATGAAAGTCCAAGAAAAATTATTCAACAATCATGAATAATTATAGGAGGTTTTCTAGATAATTTTTTTCTTAATCTCAAAGGAAATTAGGTTAAAGAAATCTAGAAAGGATTACAAAGCCCTAATTCTCCTCTAAGTAATTCAAATCTATCCTAATTTAGTGGCTTAGTAAAAATGTCAGCTAATTATTTTTCAGTAGGGATAAATTCTAATTCTATATCAGCATTCAAAATATGGTCTCTAATAAAATAGTGTCTAATTTCTATGTGCTTAGTCCTTGAATACTGAATTAGATTTTTGATTAAATATATAGCACTTGTGTTATTACACTTGATAGGAATTTTGTATTGTATAACACCAAAGTCTTCTAGTTATTGTTTAATCTATAACACTTGTGCACAACAACACCCTGCAGCAACATATTCTGCCTCATCAGTAGAAAGTGCTACCGAGTTTTGTTTCTACAGTGCCATGAGATTAAATTCAATCCTAGAAATTGACATGTGCCACTAGTGCTTTTTCTATCAACTTTACAACCAGCATAATCAACATCAGAAAATCCAACAAAATTCAAAGATGATTCTTTTGAAAACCAAAGACCTAGATTACTTGTACCTTTCAAATATCTTAATATTCTTTTAACAACAAGCATATGTGTTTCTTCAGGATTACATTAAAATCTAGCATATACACATACATTATACAAGATATCCGGTCTACTTGCAGTTAAATATAACAAGGATCCGATCCTACCTCTATATAGCTTTTGGTCAACATTGGATCTATTTTCATCTTTGTCCAATTTGCAAGATGGGCTCATGGGTGTGCTCATTTGTTTGCTCGTCTCCATACCAAACTTTTAATTATTTCCTTGGTATATTTGGCTTGGTTGATGAAGATCCCTTCCTTTGTTTGCTTTACTTGAAGTCTGAGGAAGTAATTAAGTTCATCCATTAGGCTCATTTCAAATTCTTCCTGCATTAGCTTAGCAAATTCTTCACAAAAACTTTCATTAGTTGCACCAAATATTATATCGTCAACATAAATATGTACAACTAATATATCATTATCTTTCTTTTTGATAAAAAGAGTTTTATCAACATTTCCTCTTGAAAAATCATTTTCAATTAAGAAAGTACTAAGTCTATCATACCAGGCTCTAGGGGCTTGTTTTAAATCATATAAAGCTTTATTGAGTTTAAATACATGGTTTGGAAAAGCATGATTTTCAAAATCCGGTGGTTGTTCTATAAAAACTTGTTCGAAAATAAAACCATTTAGAAATGCACTTTTTACATCCATTTGAAAAAGTTTAAAATTAATGCAGCAAGCAAATGCAAGGAGTAATCTAATGACTTCTAATCTTGCTACGGGTGCATAAGTTTCATCAAAATCAATACCTTTTTCTTGACTATATCCCTTAGCTACTAATCTAGCTTTGTTTCTAATGACATTTCCTTGTTCTAGTTTGTTCCTGTAGACCCACTTGGTTCCTATGATTGGGTGGTCTTTAGGTCTATCAAGTAGTGTCCAAACCTTATTTCTTTCAAACTGGTTCAGTTCATCATGCATAGCCATCATCCAATTGGGTCACTTTCAGCTTCTTCTAAAGTATGAGGCTCTAACTGTGATACAAAGACTAGCTCGTCATATGCAGTCCTATATGCAGACCTAGTCCTAACACCTTGTGAAGGATCACCAATACTTAATTCTTTAGGATGGGAAGTAGTGTACCTCCATTCAGTTGGCAGATCGTATGATCCTTACTTACTGTTTCTTCTCCTTCTTCAATTGGTCTTTCTTGAATACTCATGTCTTCCATCTCTTTTTGATAGTACCTGCATCATTGTCAATACACTCATCTTTTCTAGATGGTGAAGGGTTAGTTTCATCAAAGATAACATGCACCGACTCTTCAACAGTAAGAGTCCTTTTATTAAATATCCTATATGCTTTGTGATATGGCAACATCGCTGACATGGAGTGTGCGTCAGATCCAGAGTTGATATGGCAACATCGCTAATGTAGAGTATGCATCGGATCCAGTTGGCAGTACCATGCGGTGTCATCTCTGGGCTCTACTACCAGGTGGCTTGGCTAACGGTAAAGCCGAGCTCGGCTCCTCTACTACTTCACCAGGTGTCAACCCAGGCGGGGTCCATCTCGACCGAAGTGGCCCTGCCTCTGCTCTTTTGCCAGGTGGCGCCTCTAGATGGGCCCACCTCGCCTAAGTCAAGCCAGGCTCTCCCTGCTCCTTCACCAGGTGGCGCCCCCAGATGGGTCCACCTCGATCGAAGTTGAGCTGGCCTCTGCCACTTTGCCAGGTATCAACCCAGGCGGGGTCCACCTAGATCGAAGTGACTCTGCCTCTGCTCCTTCGCTAGGTGACGCCCCTAGATGGGCCCACCTCATCAAAGTCGAGCCAGGCTACCCCTGCTTTTTCGCCAGGTGGCGCCCCCAGATGGGTCCACCTCGGTCGAAGTCGAGCTGGTCTCTGCCACTTCACTAGGTGTCGACCAAGGTGGGGTCCACCTCGATCGAAGTGGCCCTGTCTCTGCTCCTTCGCCAGGTGGTGCCCCTAGATGGGCCAACCTCGTCGAAGTCGAGCCAGGCTCCCCCTGCTCCTTCGCCAGGTGGCACCTCTAGATGGGTCCACCTCGGTCGAAGTTAAGCTGGCCTCTACACTTTGCCAGGTGTCGATCCAGGCGGGGTCCACCTCGACCGAAGTGGCCATATGATGCGGACATCGAGATGAATATTGAACCTGATCAGTTGACTCATATATCAGGACAGCCCGTGATAGTTCGGCGAAGCCCAACCCAGACGTTTCGGTTCAGCTTCCGGCCCATGATGATTTGGGGTCGCCAGCCTCGCCAGCAGGAAACGTGCGCAGGTCCAGACGCCTTCAAGAGAAGCAAGTTTCAAATCTGACCCATTTTTGGGATGAAAACAATTAATTGGGAATTGGGCCAAAGGCCCAATACACTAATTGCGTCCATGAAGTTTTGGATCCGGAAAAACACCGGAGACTTTAGTCTTATTATTATTATTTTATAATTTTATTAGTGGCGTGATCTCTTGATATTTTTTTTATAAAAAAAAAAAAATCCATTTGGAGTTTTCATGCAAGAGTCAACGTGTTGGATTGTGTTACAATTGTTTTTTCCTCCCCCCTGTTAGTCACGTGGGGGTCATTAATGCTTGTATTTTTTTTAAAACCCGAATCAAGGAAAGGTAGCCTTTTGGTTTTTGTTTTGGAATATACAATTAGAGTGTGTTGTTCGGTTTTAAAAAAATTACACGGTGATTTTCTTTTTGGGCGTCTTCTTTCCGTGGAAGGCAGCCGGATTCTTTTTCCCCCTTGCGCACATCAGGCTGAAAGCCTGGTTGGGAGAAGACGATTCCGTGAGGAATCTCTTCCATCCGTTCCAAGTTCCTGATAAAAAAAAAAAAAGAAAAAAAGAAGAAACAGGGACTCACGGTGAGAAGCCCATCGTTCGTCCCTTCCAATTGTGAAGACCCGGATTGAAATCCGGTTGAGGGCTGGCAACGTGAGGAATCACGCGGCCCTTCCAACACTTGATCGTTGCAGGTTTCAAAGGATCTTCCCCATCTTGCTCAATCCTAGCATCCAAGAATTCCCAGAACCCGTTTCCTCGCTGAATCAGGGTTTTGGTCGCTGCAGGCGTTTGACAACCGCCCTGCACCAGCTTGGTATCAGAGCCTTGATCCATTCTTGATCAGAGCCTTGATCCGTTATTGATCAGAGCCTTGATCCGTTCTTGATCAGAGCCTTGATCCGTTCTTGATCTATCCTTGATCCGTTCTTGATTAAAAAAAAAAAAAATTTCTGCCGGCAACCATGGAGCGGAACAACGAGGAGCCTTCTCTTCGTGACGTTGTAGAGACCAGCAGCAGATGATGGCTGTTTTGCAAGCAATGATGGCACGGTTGGAGGCGCAAGATAGTGTTATATCTCATCAAGATCGCAATGTACCTGACAAACATCGAGAAGGTGATGCCGACCCTTTCCAGAATATTGAAGATCCTCCACCATTGCAAAGAGGGCAGCAACCGCGGCGTGATGTAGCGCTTCCCAGGGATTTCAGACCTCGCCTGTGCATGACATTATACTCGTTGGGAGTCCGGGTTTCGGATTGAAATACCGGAGTTCAGAGGTGGTTTGAATCCTGATGAGTAGTGGATTGGACCCTGCAGGTTGATGATGTTTTTCGGCTGAAAGAAGTGCCTTTGGACAAGCAAGTGCCGCTTATCACATCCGATTCCGAGATCGAGCAGTGGCTTGGTGGCATGCACAGCACTACCGGAGGTATATGGATGGGAGGCCACCAATTGCATCATGGGCAACCTTGAAGCAGGAGATGAATCGGGAGTTCCTTCCTCAGAACCATGAACAGGTCCTTTTATTCTAAATTGCATGGTTTAACACAAGGAAATCGAAGCATGGAAGATTATACTACAGAGTTCTACTGACTGATGGCTCGAAATCGATTGATGGAGTCAGAACTGAGGTTGGTAGCTATGTATTTGCTTGGACTGCGATTCCCCATCCAGGATGCGTTGGCTCTGCATCGGATTGACAGTGTTGGTGATGCGCACATGCGGGCGCAAGCAGTGGAGCGGAGCCTGATGTGGAATAGAGGGTTCTAGAGTAGAGGAAAATTATCTGGTCAGTTTTCGGGGTAGAGTTCTGGTAGTAGGAGTGCACCTCCTGTGGTGAGGCAACAAACTTCGGCTGTTCCTCCGAGACCTGCAGTGCCGAGTGGGGCTTCAGGTCCCCAGCAGAGAGTGGGCAGCAATCGAGCCAATATTCACTGCCATCGGTGTCATGACTTAGGACATTATGCCAATGAGTGCCTCAAGGCGCGTACCCAGTTATTTATGGAGAGGAGCAGGAAGTTGAATTTCCCGAGGATGAGGAATTCGAGGATAAGATGTATATGATTGACCCAGACCACATCTAGGGAGAGAATCTGATTATTAGGAGGATGTGTCTTGCTCCAAGAGCTGGAGGAGATTGGCGTCGGCACGATATTTTCTCAACAAAGTGCACTGTAGCTAGTAAAACTTGCAAGGTAATTATTGATTCTGGAAGTTGGGAGAATGTGATTGCTGAGGAAGTTGTGAAGAAATTGGGGTTGATGACTGAGCCCCATCCTTAACCATACAAGCTCGGCTGGGTGAATCGGGATGCAGATATTAAGGTCAGTCGACGTTGTAGGTTGGCCTTGTCTTTTGGGCCTCAGCTTGAGACGTCAATAGTAGCTGATGTGTACCGATGGATGCGACACACATCATTTTGGGATGACCTTGGCAGTTTGATAATAAAGCAGTGTATAATGGTTACACTCATACTTATATGCTGCGACCAGATGGAGAAAAGTGATCTTGAAACCGCTACAAGACATGGCTGAACAGAAGGTAATAATTTGTTTGCTAAGTAGGGAGTTTGAGGCGAGTTTAGAGGGAAAGATTTATGTTTTGCCTTGATTAGTAAGCCAGAGGAGTTTGGCCAGAATGGGGAACAGGAGCTACATGATCTTCCTCAGAGTTGTTGTCAGTTTTGGAGGATTTCGGATGTTGTACGGAGTGAGCTTCCTGTGAGTTTGCCACCACTTCGAGATATTCAGCATGAGATTGATCTGATTCCGGGTTCTGTGTTGCTGAATAAGGCTCATTATCGAATGACCCCGCAGCAGCATGAGGAGCTGAAGAGGCAAGTTCAAGATCTTTTAGACAAAGGCTTGTACGGGAAAGCATTAGCCCGTGCACGGTACCAGCACTTTTGGTGCCGAAAAGGATGGTTCATGGCGTATGTGTGTTGACAGCCGGGCAATAAACAGAATTACTATGAATATAGATTTCCAATACCGAGGCTGGATGATATGCTAGATCAGTTGAGTGGTGCCATGTTCTTTACTAAGATTGATTTGAAAAGTGGGTATCATCATATCAGAATGAATCTTGTGATGAATGGAAGACAGCCTTCAAGACAAAGGAAGGCCTGTATGAATGGTTGGTGATGCCATTCGGGCTATCTATGCTCCTAGTACGTTTATGCGAGTAATGAACCAGGTTTTGCGTCCATTCCTTAGTTCTTTTGTTGTTGTATACTTTGATGATATATTGATATAGTAAGACAGCACAAGAGCATGTTGAGCATGTTTCTAGAGTTCTAACAGTATTACATGAAAATCAGCTTTTTGCTAACCCAGAGAAGTGTATTTGGATGGTAGACAAATTATTTTTCTGGGATATGTTGTTACTGGTGATGGGATTCTTCCAGATGAAAGTAAGGTGCAAGCGATAGTGGACTGGCCAGCACCTACAACTTTAACTGAATTGAGATCCTTTTTGGGTCTTGCGGGTTTTTACAGAAGGTTTGTGAAGAGGTATAGTGAGATTGCTGCACCCTTAACAGATTTGTTGAAATTAAATCAGTTTGGATGGAATGACACTGCTCAGGCAGCATTTGATGAGATGAAAGTCAGGTTGACCCAAGCACCACTGTTGGTTCTTCCAAATTTTGACAAGGTATTCGAAGTGGATTGTGATGCTTCGAAGACTGGGATTGGCGCAGTACTTAGCCAAGATGGGAGACCCGTTGCTTTCTACAGTGAGAAGCTTGGAGGTGCCAAACTGTTGTATTCGATTTATGATTTGGAGCTATACGCCATTGTGAGGTCATTGCAACATTGGCGACATTACTTGATCCAGCGAGAATTTGTGCTGTACTCAGATCATCAAGCATTAAAATTTCTATAGGGACAGCATAAGTTGAGCTCCAGACATGCAAAATGGTTAAGTACTCTACAGGAGTATACTTTCAGCATCAGGTATAAGTCAGGCACTTTGAACAAAGTAGCAGATGCTTTAAGTAGATGGAGTTTATTGATTGGTGCTATGCAAGTATACACCCTTGGGTTTGAAAGCATGAAGGATGATATCCGTGCAAATGAGCATTTTCAGAGCATTGTGACTGAATTGGAAGCTGAGGTCGATCTGACTTCGTCCTACATGATGGATATTTGTTCCGTGGTAATTGTCTCTGTATTCCTAACACTTCACTGCGTGTATTAATTATTCAGGAGCTGCATAATCGAGGACATTTTGGAAGAGACAAAACTGCATGGTTAATTCGTCAACAATTTTATTGGCCTGGGCTTGACCGAGATGTCAAAACCTTTGTAAAGAGATGCCGTTTGTGTCAGGAATCCAAAGGATCATATACAAATCAAGGTTATATACCCCTTTACCGATTCTAGATGAGCCGTGGCGAGAGGTATCTATGGATTTTGTTGTAGGTTTACCACGGACGTGAGAGGTCAAGATTCAATTATGGTAGTCGTAGATCGTTCAGCAAGATGGCTTGTTTCTTGCCATGCAAAACAATATTTGATGCGTCGAAAGTAGCTGATCTTTATTTTTCTGCAGTTGTTCGACATTATGGGTTAACATCGTCGATAGTTTCGGACCGAGATAGCAAGTTTATGGGGCATTTCTGGCATGAATTATGGAAAAAGTTGGGTACAAAATTAAAATTCAGTAGTCCCTATCATCCTCATACCGATGGCAAACCGAGACTGTCAACCGAAGTCTTGGTAACTTGTTGAGAGCCAATGTGCAAGAATTTAAAAATTGGGATGTATGTTTGCCAAAGATTGAGTTTGGGTTCAATTCTTCAGTGAACCGTTCTACTGGTTTTGCACCCTTTCAGGTATTGTATGGATTTCTGCCAAGAGGACCACTTGATATTTTACCTGTTGATGTGCCAAACAAATCAAGTAAGAAGATAGAAGATCGAGTGGCTGATCTCCGTGAGGTGCACGCAACTGTTAAAGCCAATCTAGAGCAAATTATGCCAAGTATAAGGCTAAGGCTGATCAGACATGTCGACAGCAGACTTTTGAGGTTGGTGATTTGGTATGGGTCTTCTTGCCAAGAGAACGATATCCACAGGGGGCCTACACCAAACTCAAACCAAAGAAAATTGGTCCTTGTCAGGTGTTGGAGAAATTTAGTGACAATGCCTACCGAGTTGAATTACCAGACGATGTCCTTATTTCTAATGTATTCAATATTCGACATCTAACCCCTTATGCAGGTGATAATTCAAGCTTGAGGACAAGCTTTTCAGAGGAAGGGAGAGTGATGCGGACATCGAGATGAATATTGAACCTGATTAGTTGACTCATATATCAGGACAGCCCGGTGATAGTTCGGCGAAGCCCAACCCAGACGTTTCGGTTCAACTTCCGGCCCATGACGATTTGGGGTGGCCAGCCTCGCCAGCAGGAAACGTGCGCAGGTCCAGACACCTTCAAGGGAAGCAAGTTTCAAATCTGACCTGTTTTTGGGATGAAAATAATTAATTGGGAATTGGGCCAAAGGCCCAATACACTAATTGCATCGATGAAGTTTCGGATCTGGGAAAACACCGGAGTCTTTAGTCTTATTATTATTATTATTATTATTATAATTTTATTAGTGGCATGATCTCTTGATATTTTTTGTATAAAAAAAAAAAATCCGTTTGGAGTTTTCATGCAAGAGTCAACGTGTTGGATTGTGTTACAATTGTTTTCCTCCCTCCCTTGTTAGTCACATGGGGGTCATTAATGCTTGTATTTTTTTTAAACCCGAACCAAGGAAATGCAGCCTTTTGGTTTTGTTTTGGAATATACAATTGGAGTGTGTTGTTCGGTTTTGAA
The DNA here is from genome assembly GCA_021397845.1 of Areca catechu. NCBI lineage: Eukaryota > Viridiplantae > Streptophyta > Magnoliopsida > Arecales > Arecaceae > Areca > Areca catechu. The sequence goes on along the minus strand of CM038051.1, from coordinate 44,927,819 downwards.
AAAATTACACGATGATTTTCTTTTTGGGCTTCTTCTTTCCGTGAAGGCCACCGGATTCTTTTTCCCCCTTGCGCACATCAGGCCGAAAGCCTGGTTAGGAGAAGACGATTCCGTGAGGAATCTCTTCCTTCCGTTCCAAGTTCCTGATAAAAAAGAAAAAAGAAAAAAAGAAGAAATAGGGACTCACGGTGAGAAACCCATCGTTCGTCCCTTCCAATTGTGAAGACCCGGATTGAAATCCGGTTGAGGGCTGGCAACGTGAGGAATCACGCGCCCTTCCAGTGCTTGATCGTTGCAGGTTTCAAAGGATCTTCCCCATCTTGCTCAATCCTAGCATCCAAGAATTTCCAGAACCCGTTCTTGCTAAATCGAGGTTTTGGTCGCTGCAGGCGTTTGACAACCGCCCTGCATCACCATGCCTCTGCTCCTTCGCTAGGTGGCACCCCTAGATGGGTCCACCTCGATCAGAGTGGAGCCAGGCACCTCTGCTCCTTTGCCAGGTGGTGCCCCTTGATGTGTCCATCTCGATCGAATTCGAGCTTGTCTCTACCACTTCGCCAGGTGTTGACTCGGGAGGGATCCACCTCGATCGAAGTGGGCCTGACTTTGCTCTCCCACCAGGTGGCACCCCTAGATGGGTCCACCTCGGCTGGGGTCGAGCCTGTCACCCCGCTCCTTCTGCCAGGTGGCATCCCAGACGGGTCCACCTTGGTCAAAGTTAGCCTTCTCTGCGAAGCACGGAAGGACTGAGGGTGCAAGCCCCAAGAAGGCTGCTAGGGACGGCGTGCACAGGTGGCGGATCTAGTACGGTGTCCCCAAGCCTATAACGATGTGCAAAACCTCATTTGCACTAGTTTAGAAGGGGCACCCTGCTCGAGATACCAAATCCAGCACTCGGTAACCCGGTACTCCAAAAAGGGAGAGCCACGATCAACGCCTCAGACCCAAGGATGCCTTCATAAGGATCGAGACCCTGCCAAGTTCTCCCTTTCATGGCTGCATGGCAAACGAGACCGGCTCACCACTTAACTCCCAACCGTGAGAGGGAATGTCCTGGGAGAACGGTCGCTGAGCGTCGCTGACCTCCAGAGCCTCCCTAGGAGGAGGAATCGAGGCATGAATGTATCCAACGACCAGCGACCTAAAAAGAAAGACCAGGGGCAAGAAGGAAGGTAAGCAATCGAGAGGGCAAGCACGCACACGAGAAGAGGAGGTGATCCTGAGATAAGAGCTCTAGAGGAACTCGCAGGAGCGAGCTCAACGAGCTCGGTTACAGGAACCAGAGTGTTGATCCCTCTCATTTTCACTCATCTTCCCATCAAAGATTCCTCTAAGCATGGAAACCTCGCAGGGATTCGTCTTAGTGGATATGCTCTACTTTACCACTTTCTAACTTGACCATTAGAGTGCCCCACCGGATCCTCGGCTCGGATCTCTAACCTCATTTTGCAGGTCTGGGAGCATTGGGATTTCGCAGCAAAGGGGATCGCAGTACGCACCAACTCATAGCTACAGGCCACAGCGGTAAGGTTTACAACAGATTGGCATGCCAGGAAGGGGGGAACAAGGCCCCTATACGAGTAAGCCCCCCTCGAGCTTGAGAGTAGCTCGATCCCAAGTATGGTGGTGACTCGCGGACGTGAAGCCTCCACCAGCTGGGCGGGGGAGGTTCCCTCTTCTTCGGGCCCCCGCAACCCAGAAAGGGAACTCCCCGCTCCTCTTGTTCCACTTCCTCAGCTGCCCTCGATGGACGATCAGTATGCTGCCATTGTTTAACAATTGCAGACACCGACCATGGCCGTGAGGCAGCTGCGACATCAGTAGCGCTCCCTGGTGACTCAACCCCAGCTAGGGACCCCTGCGACCCAAGCTGTGGGCCCTCTTGGAAGCCTACGCTCCATCCAAGGCAGGCCTTCACATCTGCAGGCAGTAACCAATCTCCGTGGGAGTCACCAGACCCCCGCGAAGAGAACTCATTCTGGGTTGGTGGACCATGATAGTCGATCCTCGGTGGACAACAATGATGTTTCCAAGCGCAGCAAGCGCCGCCACAGCAAGGCCCCTCGCCGCGATCGATCGACACCTTCTTCTCCAGCGGCCTCGATGGAAGGTTCCACTGATGAGGCCATCAGGCGTCTAGCTAAAAGGCGCCTGGAAGAGCAAGAGCACAAACTGGCAGATCTCTCTCGTCAATTTGCCAACATGCAGGGCTCCCCTAGTGAGCCAGTGGGCTATAATGCCCGACCCCCCTTCTCCCAGAAAACCAAGAGAAATCGATTCCGAGTTAGTTTCGCATGCCTCAGGTGGATCCCTACGATGGACCACCGACCCCCTGGACCACCTGGAGAGCTATAAAGCTCTTATGAGAGTCTAGGGGGCGACGGACGCCCTTTTGTGCATTGCCTTCCTAGCCACCCTCCGAAGGCCGCTCGAGTTTGGTTCATCCGTCTCGAGCCTGAATCTATCGACTCCTTTCAGCAGTTGGAAGGAAGGTTTGTGGCACACTTTGACACTTGTTGAAAGGTGCCAAGGGAGGTGGATAGCCTCTTCTCAATCCACCAGCAAGACCAGGAGCTCCTGTAGAACTATGTAACCCACTTCAAGATTGCTGCTTTGGAAATCTATAGCTTGGATGAGCCCGTCGCCATGTTGGCATTGAAGTGAGTGCTCAAGACCTCCCGTCTGACATATTCGTTGGACAAAAAGCCACCCAAGATTATTTTCGAACTCCTCCTCTGCATCCACAAATACATCCATGCTGAGGAGGCTGACCGTACCAGGAGAGAGCTGGATGGAAAGCCTTAGAAGAAGCCTGCCCCGAGGGATGTTCCCAGGACCCGGAGGCCTGGGCCGCCTGCGGACTTTCGATCGGGACTGAAGCCGAAGATTGGTCCCGCACCGGAGCAGACCTACACTCCTCTCCTCACTCCAAGAACAAAGATCCTTATGGAGATCGAGGGCAAGTGCTACCTCCACTGACCTCCTCCTTAGAACTCGAAGAATCGTCACGATAAAATGAAGTATTGCCAATTCCATCATGACCACGATCATAACACGAAGGAGTGCCACAACCTGAAGAGGGAGATTGAGGACCTGATCAGGAGAGGTTACCTCAAGAAGTTCATGAGGAATGAGGCCTCGATGGAAGACCAACCACTTGCAGCCCTTCCCCCCATCCCTGTAGTCGACAACCACCCCACGGAGAAGCCGGTGGGCATGATCTCGTGGGGATAGGGCACGCATCGAAGAGAGCCCGGGAGGAAGGAGACCCAGAAAATGTACTCCTCTTTGAAAAGGGAAAGGGAGGTGAAAATGAAAATGTAAATAACGATACGATGGTGGTCGAGATGACCTTCGCTATGCATCCTGTACATCGGATTATGGTTGATAATGGGAGCTCTACTGACATACTTTTTTATGATGCTTTCTCCTAGATGAACTTATCTCCTGATTGGCTAAGGCCAGTGCACACCCCTCTCGTATGTTTCACCAGAAACTCTATGGGAGTCGAGGGAGAGATCATTCTCCCTATTACAGTCGGGACTCTGCCTCGGCAGAGCATGGTCATGATGACCTTCACCGTCATCCGACTCCCATCACCATATAATGCTATCTTGGGCCACCCAGGGCTCAACCAACTTGATGCAGTTTTTTCCACTAAGAGATTACTGGTGCAGTTACCTACCAATTTCAGGGTAAGGGAGATGAGGGGGGCAGTTCAGCCAATCCAGCATTGCTTGCAGGCTATCCCAGGGGCCCGGAGCATCGAGCTTGGCTTTGATGTTGACGACCTCAACCAAAGGGCGCAGGACCCCAGGGGTGGCCCCGTTGAATGCCTGCTGATGTATCCCTTAGGCTCGGACCCACTGAAGACAATCCAGATAGGAGCCCAACTTCCGGAAGATGAGCGGATCCGTTTGCTAAGCTTCCTCCGGGTGAACATGGACGTGTTTGCTTGGTCCGCTATAGATATGCCAGGTATTCCTCTAGATGTTATCACCCATCAATTAAAAATCGATCCAAAGTACCATCTAGTTTGGCAGAAGGAGAGGAGCTTTGCTATAGAAAGGCAGATGGCGATGAAGAGGTAGAGAAGCTCCTCACTGCTGGCTTCATGCGAGAGGTACAGTATCCCAGTTGGCTGACGAACATGGTGATGGTGAAGAAGAATAACGGTAAGTGGAGGATCTGTGTGGACTATACCGATCTCAACCGAGCTTGCCTAAAAGATAGCATTCCCCTCCCGAAGATCGACCAACTTGTGAATGCCACTTCGGGTCACCGCCTCCTATCCTTCATGGATGCTTTCTGCGAGTACAATCAGATCCGAATGCACCCGGAAGATGAGGAGCACACTGCCTTCATCATGGATTGTGGGACCTACTATTATAAGATGATGCCTTCGGCCTGAAGAATGCCAGTGCCACGTACCAGCGGTTGGTTAACAAGGTCTTCAGAGACCAAATTGGCCACAACATGCAGGTATACATGGATGACATGCTGGTGATGATCAAGCCGACCTTGGACCACGTCGACAACCTGGTGGAAACCATCCACAATCTCTGCCTCCACCAAATAAAACTGAACCTGACGAAATGTGCTTTGGTATGGCAGCGGGAAAGTTTCTTGGCTTCATGGTGACCTAGAGAGGGATAGAAGCCAACCCGGAGAAGGTTCAGGTGATCCTTGACATGGAACAGCCCACCTCTAAGAAGGAAGTCCAGCGGCTCACTAGCCAGGTAGTAGCCCTAAGCCGATTCATTTCATGATCTGCTGATCAGTGCCGGCCCTTCTTCAAGGCGCTAAGGAAGATGCATGACTTCTCATGGATGAAGGAGTGCCAAGAGGCATTTGAGGAGCTGAAGAAGACCTTGGCATCACCACCACTACTCTACTGGCTAGAGGGAGAAGAGCTCCTCCTATATCTGGCGGTCACTTCGGAGGCTATCAGCTCGGTCTTAGTCCGGACGGACAATAAAGGAATCCAGAGACCTGTATACTATACAAGCAAGCTTCTCCATGATGTAGAGCTCAGGTACTCTCGACTCGAGAAATTGATTTTTGTGCTAATAGTGTCAACCCAGCGTCTTAGGCCTTATTTCCAAGCGCACCCAATCACAGTCCTGACGGACCAACCATTGAAGGCCGTCTCAGCCGACCTGACACATCTGGATGCCTGGCGAAGTGGGCACTGAAGCTCAGTGAATTCGAAATCGCCTATCGACTGCAGTAGGCCATGAAGGCACAGGTACTGGCTGACTTTCTAGTTGAGTGTGCAAGCCTGGGCGAGGGGCCGGAAGAGAACCCCCGGAATGAACAACCAGGACCTGAACTGGAGGAGGACATATGGGTCCTGCATGTGGGCAGAGCCTCTAACTATGGTAGAAGCAGGGCTGGGCTCATCCTCATCAACAACGAGGGAGTCATAGCTGAATGCGCACTCTGCCTCCAGTTCCCCACCACAAACAACCAGGTGAAGTATGAAGCACTCCTTACGGGATTGAGGGTCTCCCGCGAGCTCGGTGTGACCAGCCTGAGAGTCTTCACTGATTCATAGCTGGTCACCGGGCAGGTCTCAGACGAGTATAAGGCACGGGACCCTCAAATATTGAAGTACCTGGAGTTGGTGCGGGCAAGCACGGTGGGCTTCAAGTGCTTTAGTGTTTCCCACATCCCACATGGAGAAAATGCTCGTGCTGACGCCCTCTCTCGCCTAGCAACCCTGTCAGACTCATTGTTGGGCCGCGCCCACATCGAACATCTCCAAACCCCGAGCTATGAAGTCCCCAGAGAGATCCAACAGGTCACCCCAGAGCCCAGCTGATGCAGGATAGAGATCGGGGATGGATTGCTGGTGAGCGTAGAAGTCACCAGAGATTAGGGTTTGCAAAAAGAGAGGGCGAAGGACAACTGGGGTTCACACAGATTTCCCGTAGAGGACAAGCACACAGCAAAGGGCTCACACAAATGTCCTAGGGATCATACAGAAATCCTGAAAAGTTCACACAAAACTAAAAAAATATTCATTTATCATTCATTGTTAAAAAATACAAGAGGGGGTGGGGTATTTATAGATTCACCCCATGGTACATAACTTGAGGGCTAAGAAACCCTAACTTGTGGGCTAAGAAACCCTGGTGGACCTGGTCAACAATGGGCCTGTCTTGGACTAGAGCTCTCTCTTGTGGGCTTGGCGGCATGAAAGGGTCCAAGTGCATGAAGGCTAGCTTTGGTTGGGGTGGCCTGGTGAATCTCATAGATGCGAACTCTCCTCTTGCACATGATCTGAATGGACTCGATCAGACTCACTTGATTGGATTGACTGGACTGAAAATAACTGGACCTGACTAAGTGGACTCAACTGAACTCAGTTGTCTCACTTTATTACAGAACTAATAGACTCAAATAAAATAAAATATATTTTTTTGGTCCCCATCACTAGCTAGATGGACAAGTATGTCAAGTACATCACCGACGACACCTTGCCAGAGGATTGGGTAGAGGTCGGCCTCATCAAAAGGAAGGCCACGCGCTTCGTGTTGATGGACGGACTGCTCTATCGGATGTCATACTCCTATTCGCTCCTCAAGTATTTGAGGCCCACAGAGGCCACACTCGTGCTCCAAGAAATTCATAAAGGCCTCTGCGGGAACCATGAGGGGGGCAGGACTTTGGCGTACAAGGCCCTCCATCAAGGATACTTCTGGGAGATGATGAGGGAGGATGCAGCCAACTTTGTTAAGAAGTGTGACCACTGCCAACGTCATGTCATCATGCAACGCCAGCCAGCTGCGCCACTCTCCTAACTCTCCACCCACTGGCCTTTTGCCCGTGGGGCATGGACCTCCTCGATCCCTTTCCTCCCGCGTCCGGGCAGCATAAGTTCTTGATTATCACCATCGACTACTTCACGAAGTGGGTTGAGACCGAGCCATTAGCTTGGATTATGGAGGTGAATGTCAGTAAGTTCCTTTGGAAGTCAATCATATGTCGCTTCGGACTTCCCCACACCATCATCATCGATAACAGACGTCAGTTTGACTGTCGAGAGCTCGAGGAGTTATGCAACGACCTTAGAATCCATCACCGCTTCACCTCGGTAGCGCATTCCCAAACGAATGAAAAAGCCGAGGTGACCAACCAGACCATCTTGCAAGGGTTCTAGACCAGATTGGATCAGGCCAAAGGGAAATGGGCTGAAGAACTTTCCAGCATCTTGTGGGCGTACCATACAACCCCAAGGATGGCCACATATGAAACTCCCTTCAACCTTGTCTTTGGAGTGGAATCAGTAATCCCGGTGGAACTTAGCCTACCAATGCTGCATGTGGAACAGTACGATGAAGCCGAGAACCCAGCACGGTTGTTGCTCAACCTGGATCTCCTCGAGAAAAAGAGGGACAAGGCATGGGTTCGGATGGTGGCCTACCAGCAACGGGTGGCCAGATACTACAACTCCAAGGTAAGGTCGAAGTCCTTCTGTCCGAGAGATCTGGTGTTGCATCACGCCGAGGCCTCCCAACCTTGAGAATGCAGAAAGCTCTCTCCGAATTGGGAAGGCCCTTACCGGGTGTCGAAGCACTTCCTCACGGTGCCTACTATCTTGCCGAGCGCAGTGGGGATCAATTTCCACGGACATGAAATGCCATGAACCTAAGGATGTATTACCAATGATGTAAGACTTCCTGAATATTAATAATGAGATTCTTTCCTTGCACAATGTTTATTTCTATCTCATAGGACTAGCATCACCCGGCCTTAAGTCTGGCGAAAGAGAGTGAGGCAAAGATTTTGCGAAGCGGTTTGCGAGAAATGCAAAGTCCTGGATTTCAGTCCGGAAGGTGGCACAGAGTCCACGAGATCCCGGAGTTCAGTCCGGAAGGCCGCACAGAACCCAGTTCCAACAACAGGCCTCGAAGTTCAATCCGGAAGGTGGCGTGGAACTCAGTTCCCTCGTGAAATCCTGGAGTTTAGTCTGGAAGGCCGAACGGAACCTAGTTCCAGCATGAGGCCCCAGAGTTCAGTTCAAAAGGTGGCATGGAGTCCACGAAATCTCGGAGTTTAGTCCAGAAGGCCGCACGAAACTTAGTTTTGGTGTGAAGTCCCGGGCCTCGGTCCGGAAGGTGGTACGAAACCCAGTTCCTCCATGAGATCCTAGAGTTCAGTCCGGAGTGTCGCACGGAACCCAGTTCTGGCATGCAGCCCTGGGATTCAGTCAGGAGGATGTCCCGACGACCTAAGTGCTGGTGCAAGAGACTTCCAAAGTGCAAGCTAGAAGCCCCAGGAGTTCCTTCCCGAAGCCTGGAGGTCCCCTGAGCCTTTTTTCAAACTGAGAGTCCAAGTCAAGCTGTAAGTTGGAGCTGTAGGCTTTGGGCTCCCACAAAAGACAATGACAAGCAATAATATAAAGACCAAGCACAATAATGGCAAGCAACAAAAAGGGGAGTTTAAGGCAAGAAGCAGTGAAGAAAGGCAAGCTTTCATTTCTAATGTAAGGTTTTTACAAGTAGGAGGGTCCCGACAAACCGGGTGGCCCAGAAAAACAAAATGGAAACCCAACACTAAGAGTGCAAAATGGAGGGCACGAAGTCACTCCACTGCTACCGGTTCCTCCCTCAGCTGGGAGGCCTCTGTGTCACCGGTCGCATCCTCGGAAGACTGCCTGGCAGCCTTCTCGACAATAGCTCTTGGTGTTGCTCCTACACCTTCGGGCTGCTCCCTGTGGCTGCCCAGACCGACCTCAGTCAGGTCAAGCTCAGGAAAAAGTGAGCCCACCTTTTTCATGCAGACTCCGAAGCCTTTCAGAAAGGAGTCCACCACGGCTTCGTGCAGCTCATTCTTGAACTCCTCGAAGGCCCGAAACTTGGTCACGGCCTCCTGGGTTTCCTTCTGGGAGGCCTCCAGCAGCCCATTGACATAGGAGGTCTTCTTATTGGCCGCCGCCAACTCTTTTAGGACCTCTTTGACCCGGCGCTTCAGTGACCAGGATTGCCCCCTGAGGCGGGAGATCTTGGTCACGTTATCCTCGGCCAAGTGCTGACTCGAGATCCTCTCCTCAGAAAGAGATGCCTCGAGTTCCCTGACATGCCCTTCAGAACGGGCTAGGTCCTCCCGGAGGGCCTGGTTCCTCCCCCTCAGCTCATGGCCCTTGTCCATGAGGTCTTTCATGTAAGTTGCCAGCTTGCTCAGCTTCCGCTCCTTCTCGACCTCCTTCTTCGCCGAAGTGGAGAGGAAATTTTAGAGTAAAAGCATGTCGGTTTCAATCTGCATTGAAGGAAGAGTTGAGACTCTAGAAGGATCCAACTGGAACATTAAAAAGAAGAGCTAGATGCTTACCATGAAGAGCAGGGGAGGATTCTGAGTAGAGCATCCGCATAGTCCCGGCAGCCCCTCAGGCGACGGTCCCAAGGCTGAGCCACGTACTCCATCATCTTCTTCGTGAGACCCTGGTCGTGGATGACAGAGGAGCCCCCACTGAGAATGGGTGGTACGGGTAGAGGCTCGAAGGGGGCTGAGCTGGAGTCCCTCCGCTGGGTGGAGCTATAGTCAATGGCACCACCATCAGGATGATCGGCGCAGCCACTGGTGCAGCTGTCGGTGCCATCGCTAGTGCAGTAGCTGGTGTAGTAACCACCGGGGGAGGTGCCGGTCGCCCCACCTCCCCGCCCTCGTCGATCTCGATGACATCTGCAACATGTGACCACTACTGAGATGGCCTGGGGGCTAAACCCGTCACCCTGGGCCCAGCTAGAGCTGGAGTGGGCCTGGACCCCTGGCCCGTCTCCATGCGGGCCCTTTTTGGGGGAGCCTCTGGGCTCCTTTAGGAGCATTCCTCTTCTGGTCCCCCTCCATCAAACTTTCAATGGAGAACTTCATCCATGGAGAAAGAAAAGGTCAGAATGTCAGATGGTTCAAAAAAAAAAGAAGAGAGAGAGAAAGAAGAAGAAAAGAGGTCCGGAGCCTCACCAATCGTCCGGATTGGGCTGACCCCCGCCTCGAACAAATTTTGCTTTGAGAGCAGAACCTCGAGGGATGGGACAACATCGGCCAGTAGTTGAGAGTGGACTTCCGGTCAACTTGCTCGACCTGGAAGTTCTGGTTCGGGGACCGGTCTGGCTCACTCTAGACCTAGTCAACGTCCCGAACCAAGGTAAAGAAGAACCGGCTCTTCCACCCCTTGATCGATGTGGGGAGGTCAAACTGAAGGCACCTAGGCCAGGGGAAGATACCACCAGCCATCATCAGTGGAGTAGCATTTCAGGATAAAAAGGGCCTTGAACAGTGAAAAACGGGCGACAAACCCATGGAAATCGTAGAAGATAATAAAAGCAAAGATGACCCGGACGGCATTGGAAGCCAACTGGGCTGGGACAAGTCGGAAGTTATTGAGAAAAAAAAGGAAGAACGGATGAAGGAAAAAATGAAGACCCCCGGCAAGGAAGTCCTCATAGAACGCAACCCTCCAAGGGTCGCTCGAGGTCACTCGATCCCTCGACCCTAGGAGGGAAAGCTGGATGGAGTCTGGGACCCCATACGTGTCCCGAATTCAGGAAAGATCATCTCCGATCATCATCAAAATGAAACCGGAGGACCGGAAGGAGTCTCTGCCACCAGAGGGGGAAGGGCAAAGATGGGAATAGCAAGAATGATAGGAGGAGCCCTAGGAGCCCTAGGGACTTCGATGGTTATACCATCCGGTCGCAACCACCGCTGGACGTCGATGGGAACATCGTCCTCCGAAGAGGAGGGCGATGGAGTCCTCGGCCAGGATGGACCGACCTCGTCCGGGTTAGAAGAGAAATGGCGATGATGTCTCAAAGGATCCATTGAGACAAAGAAGGAAAAGGAAGGCCTGGTTCGAGAGGACTAGGACTCGAGAAGAAGCAGATGAAGAAAATATGGGTCGCAGGACACTCACCGAGATATTTTGGTGGAAGAATGGCGACCCGAGAGAAGAAGGGGCTGCTGCAACCGCCGGCGTGGTGTGAGAAAGCCAAAATACCTCATTTCCGGAAAGTCTCCTCTCTTTTCAAATCAATCAACAGTGGCCGTACAGCTCCTTTTTTCGCTTAAGCCATCGGATGAGCACCACGTGTGAAGACGCCCGATGATGATACTTCGGTTTGCTGGAAACTACCTCGAGTCTGGCACATGTGATTATGACACACTAAACACGTGGACGTGGTGCCCGTGCATTGGATCACGGGCATGACGAGCGAAGCGGCAGCGATTGCAATTTTATTATGCAGGATTTTTGTCCTCCCATGTCATCTCCGCATTAACTCCCCATGTCCCTGCAGTGGCACTTCGATGGGACTTAAGAGTGGGGGACAACTGATATGGCAACATCACTGACATGGAGTGTGTGTCAGATCTAGAACTGATATGGCAACATCGTTGACGTGCAGTGTGCGTCAGATCCAGTTGGCCGCCAGGCAGAACCACGTGGTGTCATCTCCGGGCTCTCCTACCAGGTGGCTTGGCTAGCGATCAAGCAGACCTCGGGCCGAGCTCGGCACCTCTACCACTTTGCCAGGTGTCGACCTAGGCGAGGTCCACCTTGATCGAAGTGGCCCTGCCTCTGCTCCTTCGCCAGATGACGCCCCAAGATGGGCCCACCTTGTCGAAGTTGAGCCAGGCTCTCCCTGCTCCTTCGCCAGTTGGCGCCCCCAGATGGGTCCACCTCGGTCAAAGTCGAGCTAGCCTCTACCAATTCACCAGGTGTCGACCCAGGCAGGGTCCACCTTAGTCGAAGTGGCCATGCCTTTTCTCCTTCGCCAGGTGGCACCCCCAGATGGGCCCACCTCATCGAAGTCGAGCTAGGCTCCCTTGCTCCTTCACTAGGTGGTGCCCCTAGATGGGTCCACCTCGGCTGAAGTCGAGCTAGCCTCTGCCACTTCACTAGGTGTCGACCCAAGCAGGGTCCACCTCGATCGAAGTGGCCCTGCCTCTGCTCCTTCGCCAGGTGGCACCCCCAGATGGGTCACCTCGGCTAGAGTCAAGCCAGGCACCTCTGCTCCTTTGCCAGGTGGTGTCCCTTGATGGGTCCACCTCGATCGAAGTCGAGCTTGTCTCTGCCACTTTGCCAGGTGTCGACCCAGGAGGAATCCATCTCAACCGAAGTGGGCATGACTTTGCTCTCCCACTAGGTGGCACCCCCAGATGGGTCCACCTTGGCCAGGGTCAAGCCTGTCACCCCACTCCTTCTACCAGGTGGCACCCCAAACGGGTCCACCTTGGTCGAAGTCAGCCTTCTCTATGGAGCACGGAAGGACCAAGGGTGCAAGCCCTGAGGAGGCTGCTGGGGATGGTGCGCACAGGCGATGCATCTAGTACGGTGCCCCCAGGCCTGTAACGATGCACGGAACCTCGTTTGCACAAGTTTAGAAGGGGCACCCTACTCGAGACACCGAATCTGGTGCCCGGTAACCCGGTACTCCAAAAAAGGAAAGCCACGGTCAATGCCTCAGGCCCGAGGGCACCTTTGCGAGGATCGGGACCCTGCCAAGTTTCCTCTTTCGTGACTGCATGGTAGATGAGACGGCTCACCACTTAACTCCAGACCGTGAGGGGGAACGACCTAGGAGAACGGTCGCTGAGCTTTGCTGACCTCCAAAGCCTCCCCAGGAGGAGGAATCGAGGCACGAATGTATCCAATGACTAGCGACCTAAAAAGGGAGACCAGGGGCAAGAAGGAAGGTAAGCAATTGAGAGGGCAAGCATGCACATGAGAAGAGTACGCGATCCTGAGACAAGAGCTATAGAGGAACTCGCAGGAGAGAGCTCGACGAGCCCAGTTGCAGGAACCAGAGTGCTGATCCCTCTCGTTTTCACTTATCTTCTCATCAAAGATTTCTCTGAGCATGAAAATCCTGCAGGGATCCATCTTAATAGATCTGTTCCACTTTACCGCTTTTTAACTTGACCATCGAAGTGCCCCCGCTAGGATTTTTGGCCCGGGTCTCTAACCTCGTTTTGCAGGTCCGGGAGTGTCGGGATTCTATAGCAAGGGGACCGCAGTACGATGCCAACTCATAGCTGCAGGCCATAGTGGTAAGGTCGGCAACACTTGGCTATGTAGTGAATAACCAAGGAAAATTGCTTCGTTATCAAATTTTTCTAGATTATCATTTCCATTATTAAGTACAAAGCATTTATATCCAAATACATGAAAATAATTTATGTTGAGTTTCTTTTCATTCCAAAGCTCATAGGGGGTTTTCTTCAAAATAGGATGGATCAAAAAATGGTTTACAATATAACAAGCAGTGTTCACCGCTTCTATCCAAAAGTATCTTGGAAGATTACCTTTACATAATATCGTTCGGGCCATTTCTTCCAAGGTCCTATTTTTTCTCTCTACAACACCATTTTGTTGTGGTGTTCTAGGAACAGAGAAGTTGTGATCAATGCCATTTTCAGTGCAATAATCATCAAAAAATTGATTTTTAAATTCAGTGCCATGATCACTCCTAATTGAAATTATTGAAAGATTTTTCTGATTTGAAACCTTTTTATAAAATTTTCTAAATATTTTGAAAGTTTCATCTTTGTGAGCAATAAACAAAACCCATGTAAATCTGAAAAAATCATCTACAATCACAAGGGCATATTTCATACCTCCTAGGCTTGTGATCCTAGTTGGTCCAAATAAGTCCATGTGAAGTAGTTCTAGAGGTCTAGAAGTTGAAATTATATTTTTGGATTTTAACCTCCCCCTAGTTTGTTTACCTATTTGGCATGCATCACAAACATGATCAAAATCAACTTTAAACTTAGGCATGCCTCTAACAAGATTTTTGGAATTCAACTTGGCAATAGTATGCATGCTAGCATGACCTAATCTTCTATGCCATAATAAACAAGACTCCTTGATCTTAGCATTCATTGTAACTAAACTGGAACTACTAGTCATGGCTAGATCATTTAGATCTACCACATAGATATTTTGAAGGTTATGTCCAATGAATTTACTACTAAAATCAAGAGAGTTTGTTACTATACATAAAGATGATTCGAAGATAACTTTGAAGCATTTATCACATAATTGACTAATACTTAATAAATTATGATTCAACTTATCTACTAGCAATATATTTTCAATGAAAGTACAAGGGGTTATTTTGATCTTACCAATTCTGATTATTTTCCTTTGCCATTGTCTCCAAAAGTAACAATACCTCCTTCTTTCATTTCCAAAGTGATGAACTGATCCTTGTCACCTGTCATATACCTTGAACAGCCACTATCGAGATACCATCTTTTCTTCAATTTCTGGGCTGCAAGACATTCCTGCAAGAAAATACAGGAGTTCTTTTAGGTACCCAAGCTAACTTGGGTCCTTGCAGGTTAGCCGAGATGGTTCCTTTGGGAACCCAAATTTTTCTTGATTTATTGTGGACATTTCTAATAGTATTGCAGTTAAAAGCTTTATGTCCTAGTTCTTTACAAGCAAAACATCTGATTCTAGAATTTTGAAATGCTTTATACTTTGAAATCCTAGATGCATGAAGTGCAGAAATAGTAGGTTTTGTAATTGACCTTTTCGAAACATACACAATGGCTTTTGAAATGGAAGTAGAACCTTTAGTTATAAAAGTTTTTTGAGAAGTAGGCTTGGGAACAAAATCTTTTTGTTTCACAAATATAGTTGCTGAAATATAATTTGAATTTGAAGTATTAAAACTGATTTTAGCTTTATTACCAGAAATTCTTTGATCTTTAAGAATCAACTCAAGCTTGTTAGAAGATAAAGTTAATTTTTTAACAAGTGGCTTAAGTTTTTCAACCTCTTTTTTTAGCTCATTATTTTCTTTCAACAAAATATTATTTTTGTCATGAAATTCACTATTTTCAGTTTTCAAATATTATACTTTTTAGAAAGGATATGAAGTTCTTTTTGCAATAAAGTATTCTTTTCTAAAATTTCTTCTTTTTCTTTAAGTAAAGAATCATTGATATACTTTAATGATCTAATCTTTACTCCTGCCTTTTTAAATTCAGATAAAAGATCATGAAATGCAGAATTTAACTCATCAAATGTAAATTCAATTTGGGTATTGAGAGAAGTTACCTCATCCTCGAGACCTATTAGACATAAGTTAGCTATTTTCGTGATCTCTTCTTTTTCAGTTGAAGTGGAGTCTTCAGTGTCACTCCACGTGGCAATCATCGCTTTCTTTTTCTTCTTTTTAAAAAATTTCTTTAGTTGTGGATAGTACGGATGAATGTGCCCCGGTTTCTTATATTCATAGTAGGTGGAGACTTGTTCCTTATCTTTCTCTTTGTCCTTGTCCTTTTCTTTTGAATGTTCTCCTCGTTTATGAAATTTTCTGTTGTATATACCTTTCTTCTTTTCCATAAACTTTCTGAATCTTCTCGTGACTATTATGATGTCTTCATCTTCAAGATCATCTTCGAAGGAGGTAGAGTCATCTTCCGTCTCTTCATTATCCTTTGATTCTAGTGCAGCCTTGAATGCAATTATTTTCTTCTTTTTCTGATCATCATCTGTTCTATGCTACATGGCTAGTTCATGTGTGATGAGAGAACCCATTAGTTCATCCATGGATAAAGTGTTCAAATCTTTAGCTTCCTGGATGGCAGTAAATTTAAGACCCAATTTGTCAGGAAGTGATCTCAATATCTTTTGTACCAAACCAGCATTTGAGTATACCCTGCCAAGACTTTAAACCGTTAATAATATCTGTAAATCTAGTGTACATGGCAGAGATATTTTCATTAGGCTCTATTTTAAACAATTCATAATTATGCACTAAAAGATTAATTTTTGAAGTTTTCACTTGAGAAGTTCCTTCGTGGGTCACCTCAAGTTTATCCAAAATTCTTTTGCTAAAGTGCAAGTGAAAATTTGATTAAACTCATTTGAATCCAAAGCACATTAAAGCAAGTTCATGGCTTTGGCATTCAATTCTCCTAACTTCATGTCGTGTTCATCTCATTCCTCTTCAAGCTTAGGGACATCCATGCCATCAATTTTAATCATGGGAACATGTGGCCCTTTAAGAATGACCTTCCACAATTAAAATCAATAGCTTGTATATAAATTTTCATTCTTGCTTTCCAATAAGAATAATTTGTGCCAGTGAAGAGTGGAGGTCTGTTGGTTGATTGGCCTTCCGCCAAGGATGTACTCATTGGATGAGCCATCAATCTTTACTCTAGTATAATCAGAGACACTACTTTGATACCAGTTGTTACCCAGGTGGCTACCTAAGAGGGGGGGTGAACTAGAAATTTAAAAATTTAAAGCAGATAATGTGCAATTAAAAATCCTTTGCAAGTGGTAGGTGCTGTGACAAAGTAGTAAATTGCAGAAACTAAGTAAGAATAAAGAAGCACAACACAAACACATGAAATTTATAGTGTTTCGGAGCAATCCAGCTCCTACGTCCACTACCCAAGATACCATTTGGAATTTTCACTATATTCACACCCGAATACAGTCGGATTGTTTTACAGGATCATAATCCAAAACCTCTATACTTTGGTTTTAACGGGATCACCAAAGAAAACCCAACACTCTTTGATTTTGAACAGGCTCACCAAAGAAACCTAACTTGGTTTTATCAGGATCACCAAGAACCCAACACTTGATTTTTATCAAGGCTCACCAAGAACCTATTTGGTTTTTCAACTGGGCTTACCAATAATCCAACAACAATTTAGAAAAAGAATTAAAGTAAATGCAACAATAAATGATAAACTCAATTTGTTGGATAGTTGCTGGTGCAGCTTGATAGAAGTCCACTTGAGTTGCACTTGAATGAACTTTAATTGCTTCAATGGCTTCTTCCAAAATTTCTTCAAGCTTCATATCAGAGTTGGTAAAGACTTGAAGGCTTGCTTGAATGCTTGGTGGGGACACCGGAGGCACCAGAATAAGATAGAGGCTTTTCAATCCTCTGTGAATTGATCAATAATTTATGAGTCCATCTGTAATAAGGGCTTAGCTCATCTGAGTCTATTTTAGTTGTTATTTGAGTATTTTGAGTTGTTATTTCAGTTCTGTACTTGTCAGCTCATGTTGAGCTAGTTCAGTCCAATGCTAGTCAGCTCATGTTGAGCTAATTTTATTTTTTTGAGTCCTGTCCAAGCATACTGAAGACTCAAGACTATATCATACAAGTGAAGACCAAGTCCAACTAGATTGAAGACATGGAAGTATAGCACAAGTCCAACCCAGCTTGAAGATTTGAAGACCCCAAGAGGAAAATTTAGAAAATCCTGATTTCTTGTAGATGCCCTCCAGATGCCCAGATTCCCTTCTAGATGCCAAAGTATATTTATAGATAAGGTCATCCATGATTCCAGAGGTCCATCTGCATCCTAGCCCAAAGAAATCAAGCCCAGGTGCCAAGCCCAAGCCCCTAAGAAGCAAAATACCAGGGAATATTCCTGCTACCAGGCCACCCCAGCTTCCAGAGGCCCAAATCCATGCACCCAAGCCCCTTTGGACCGGCCTTTTGCTGCTCCTAGAAGCCCAACACGCCCCCCTAGGCATCCTTGGAGTCTTGACCAAGTCAAGAAGATTTTTAGGGATTTTTCTACCTAATATTTCCTTATTTTCTAGCTAGGGTTTGAGAGGGAAAAGGATTCTTATGTAAAGACTTATGTACCCTTACTTGGAGCCCAAGGTTAAGGATCTATTTAAGGGACCCTAGCCTCTTGTATGAAGGAGAATTTTTGATGAATGAAAACCTTGAGTTCTTCTATTGAGTGGTGTGATACCCTGCTGTGTGCATAAAGGGATTTGTGAGAGTTTTTCTTTCTAGTGCTGCAATCATCTTCCTGTTGCCAACAAGCCTCTCAGATCCCTGGATGCCCACTCCAAAAGAAGCCTTCCCTTGCTGTTTTCCCTTTGTTTTCTTATTCCTTTATGAGTTTTCTAACCCCTGACAGGTCGTTTGCAGGTCCCCGAGTTCCTACGAATCCAAAGACTCCAGCCAAGCCTCAATCGGACCACCGAGCAGAAAGCCGGATATCCGCGGGTCATTGGCTCGGTTTTCCAGGCCGCATCCATCGAGGAACGAGAGACCCCTTCACTGCAATCTTCATAGACGTTGTCAGGTACACCCCTCTACCTCCAGTAGTTTTATTGTAGGAGAACATGCCCTAACCGAGGCTTCTCAGCCCCGGCGGTCCTTCTTTGCTACTTTTCTAGGTCCTAATCTGCATGCTGATTTTCAAAAATTCATACAAAATTCCCTACAAATAATTTTGATCTGAAATTTGGGAATTAATCACCTAACTCAACATGTAAAACATACAATAAAACTTGCATGCATATTAGTTCCCCATCATTTGGTATCAGAGCTTAGATTAGGGCTTGTTTTCTGCAATTATTTTGTCCATATATGCTCTATTAGTTTGATTATTTCTCCCTAATAAAAACTCCAAGAATTCTGAAATTTATTTTTTGGATGCATCATAATTCGCAGTAATTTTAAGAATTTTTTAAGATTTTATTATGGCCTGTGAATTTTCTGCAAGCCGAAATACAGCATACAAATTTTTGGCTCTATTTTTTTCAGCAAGACAAGTTTGGAAGTTTTAGGGTTTTGTTTAGCATCTTTTGCATATCTTTTAATTTTAGTATATTTATTGCATATTAGGCCATGATTTGCAAGTTTTCTTCTATTTAAAAAAATATAAAAAAAAAATACATATTCTCCAAAAATACCAAAAAACATCAAAACCCTAATTTGCATCCTCATCTGCCTGCCATCATTGCATAATTTACTTTTAAGGGCACTCTTGCTATATCAGATGGGGGGAGGATTTGATCACCTCTCCTTAGCCCAAAACCACATCTCTTGCATTCGGTCCCAAGCCTTAACCTAAAATTAACTAGACTTAATTTGCCCTAGTGGGCTAGGGACACCAACTGGTCGGGTCTGGGCTAGTGTTAGATCACTGTGTCAAGTTAACCTGTGTGTGCCTTGTGCTCAGTATCTAGAACGGTGGTTTAGGGATTCAATCCCGAAGGGCTTGTGTGCTGGTCCGCCTACCTGGCCAATCTCTGATTGGTGTCTAGGATTGGCAATCAGGGACCTAACACTCCCCTTACACCTGCCTGGCTAAGTACAGGGTTACTATAGGCTAGTTTGCCATCCTGATTGAGCATCTAGTTTGGACTCTAGGTCTAGTCAGCTATAGTCGGTCTGATCGAGTCTTGCATAAGCACTAGATCAGGAGTTTCATATCATCCACCTCCTTCACAAATGTCTGAACCCATGAAAAACTTACAAGCCCAAATAAAAGCCCTAGCTGTTCAAATGGCCCAGATGGCTACCTAGATAACTACCCAATTGACTACCCAGTTAACTCAGTCTAGTACCCAAACCAACAATAGAATTGACCATCTTGCTGATAGGTTTGGCCAGTTAGAAGGCCATGTAGGGATCATAGAAAGAACCCATGGGTCACAGTCTGATCCAGATCCTGGGTCCCCTCATCCTGACCCATACTATGATACTGAACCTAGGAGGACCCCAAACCCTGATCCATACCTTGAGGCTGAACCTAGGAGAGCCCATCGTCATGACCCAATTTCTAAGGTTAGTCCTAGAAGACCCAATCAGGATTTTGTAGACCAGGAAGATAGATCCTATTTACCCACATCCTCTAAGCCTAGTATACCCACAACCTATAGATCTTATGACTCCAAATCCTATGAACCTAGAACCTATGAATCCAGAACCTATAAACCTAGATCCTATGACTCTAGATCCCATGATCATAAATCCTATGCACCCACACCCTATAAGCCTAGTAGACCCAACACCCAATATTCTGACCCATATAGGGAGTCCAACCCTAGGAGAACCTAATATTCTGACCCATATAGGGAGTCCAACCCTAGGAGAACCCAGTATTCTGACCCATATAGGGAGTCCAACCCTAGGAGGACCCAATATCCTGACCCATATAGGGAGCCCAACCTTAGGAGGACCCCATACCATGATCCATCCTTAGAACCTGATCATAGAGCTGACCCAAAATGCTATGACTCCAGATCCTATAATCCCATTACCCATAGATCTGCACCCTTGTCCTATGAGCCTAGAGAACCCATAAACCCTAAGTATCAACCTAGTACTAGTCATGCTTCCCCTAGTCAACTTGAACCCCATAGGATTAGTATCCCTAAATATGAACCCAGTAGTGAGCCACTACCCCTTATACAACCTGAACCTACTAGGAGTAGTACCCATAATCAGAGACCAGAACCTAACCAATTTCCTGCTAGCCGACCTTCTCCAACTATTCCTAAGATTCACAAGGCTTACATTAACGCGAAAGTGTATGAAGCTGATGTGAGCCTAGTGGATGAGTATGAGGGAGAAGAGGAGACACCTTTAGTAGACCTAGAATTAGCTGACCCAGTAGATGCCCAGGTAGAAACCAACCCAGAGCTAGTTGACCTTGACCATATCCAACCTAAAGCTATAATGAAAGAACAAATAGAGGAAGAGAACCTAGGTACTGCTACTAGAGCCCTACCTGAGGAAACCATAGAGGAGAGCCAAATTATAGAGTATAGTCCTAAAATACAAGAACCAGAAGAATTTATTAAGGACCTGATCTCTTTGAATCAGTACCCTCAGGATGAGTCTCTTCCTATAGTTCCCCTTAAGGACCTCTTTCCTGAGATTAATAACCCATCCTTCCATTATACAAACCCCGTAGATATATCGCAACCCCATAAGGTTAACCTCATTAGTCTAGGATTAGTCCCTGACATGCCTTCTTTGATTCTACTTTATCCAACTAACCCAGAACCTTTTTCTCCACCCTACCAGAGTAATTCTGAACCTACTTCCTATTTTCTACCCTTTCCTGAGTTTTCTCATGTGTCTAGAACTATTAGGTTACATTTTGTTGAGGTTACTAGGTTGCAAGGATCCATAGAGCCCATCCCATTTGCTACCTACTTTTGGCAGACCCTCTGGCACTTATTAGGAGTTACTAGCAAATTTTCTTCTGCATGTCATCCATCAAACATGACTCATGCCCCCATGCCCAAGTGGTAGTTAAGACCTAATAAACCTCTTTAGTCGAGTCTGTTAGGTGTAGGTTTGAGTCCTTTGCATCATCTTGTTAGGAGTCGCCATGTGCCTAGCATGTTCACCACCCACACTAATGTTAAAACAACTGGCTAATTCCCGAAGATGGATCAAAAAAATTTGATGTAGTGGATTTTATCTTGGTTAGGCTTAGGCCTAAAAGAAGCTTCATGCTCGCAGAGCCGGACCTTTTAAAGTGATAGAGAAGGTTGGATCAAATGCCTAGGTGTTAGACTTGCCTTCGGATTTGGGCATTAGTTCTACCTTCAATATTACAGACCTGGTTGAGTATAGGGAACCGGCAGCGATACCTAGTAAGGCCTTTGGACCTATTCCTTTTCATTGTGAGTGACCCTAACCTAGAGTGTCCACTAACAAATTGGCCTGAGAGAGGAGAACGGATCGAACGTATCCTGGACGATCAAGCCATCACGACCCGGGGTCGTGACAATCAATGCTTCCTGATCCGATGGCAAGGCCAGCCAGAGTCGGACGATTCGTAGATTTCTCGAGAGGACTTGCAATGCCTCAACCCAGACCTTCTCAAGAGATATGTGAGCCAGTCTGATCTTCACTCGACAGGGTCGAGTTCCTCCCATCCCGGAGAATTGGTGGGGACACCGGAGGCACCAGAATAAGATAGAGGCTTTTCAATCCTTTGTGAATTGATCAATAATTTATGAGTCCATCTGTAATAAGGGCTTAGCTCATCTGAGTCTATTTTAGTTGTTATTTGAGTATTTTGAGTTGTTATTTCAGTTCTGTACTTGTCAGCTCATGTTGAGCTAGTTCAGTCCAATGCTAGTCAGCTCATGTTGAGCTAATTTTATTTTTTTGAGTCCTGTCCAAGCATACTGAAGACTCAAGACTATATCATACAAGTGAAGACCAAGTCCAACTAGATTGAAGACATGGAAGTATAGCACAAGTCCAACCCAGCTTGAAGATTTGAAGACCCCAGGAGGAAAATTCAGAAAACCCTGATTTCTTGCAGATGCCCTCCAGATGCCCAGATTCCCTTCTAGATGCCAAAGTATATTTATAGATAAGGTCATCCATGATTCCAGAGGTCCATCTGCATCCTAGCCCAAAGAAATCAAGCCCAAGTGCTAAGCCCAAGCCCCTAAGAAGCAAGATACCAAGGAATATTCCTGCTACCTGGCTACCAGGCCACCCCAGCTTCCAGAGGCCCAAACCCATGCACCCAAGCCCCTTTGGGCCGGCCTTTTGCTGCTCCTAGAAGCCCAACACGCCCCCCTAGGCATCCTTGGAGTCTTGACCAAGTCAAGAAAATTTTTAGGGATTTTTCTACATAATATTTCCTTATTTTCTAGCTAGGGTTTGAGAGGGAAATGATTCTTATGTAAAGACTTATGTACCCTTGCTTGGAGCCCAAGGTTAAGGGTCTATTTAAGGGACCCTAGCCTCTTGTATGAAGGAGAATTTTTGATGAATGAAAACCTTGAGTTCTTCTATTGAGTGGTGTGATACCCTGCTGTGTGCATAAAGGGGTTTGTGAGAGTTTTTCTTCCCAGTGCTGCAATCATCTTCCTGCTGCCAACAAGCCTCTCAGATCCCTGGATGCCCACTCCAAAAGAAGCCTTCCCTTGCTGTTTTTCCTTTGTTTTCTTGTTCCTTTGTGAGTTTTCTAACCCCTGACAGGTCATTTGCAGGTCCCCGAGTTCCTACGAATCCAACGACTCTAGCCAAGCCTCAATCGGACCACCGAGCAGAAAGCCGGGTATCCGCAGGTCATTGGCTCGGTTTTCCAGGCCGCATCCATCGAGGAATCAGAGACCCCTTCGCTGCAATCTTCATAGATGTTGTCAGGTACACCCCTCTACCTCTAGTAGTTTTATTGTAGGAGAACATGCCCTAACCGAGGCTTCTCAGCCCCGGCGGTCCTTCTTTGCTACTTTTCTAGGTCCTAATCTGCATGCTGATTTTCAAAAATTCATACAAAATTCCCTACAAATAATTTTGATCTAAAATTTGGGAATTAATCACCTAACTCAACATGTAAAACATACAATAAAAGTTGCATACATATTAGTTCCCCATCAATGCTCTTGTGCTCTCTTTCTTTTTAGTAGGTAGGATATTCAATGTAGCTCTCAAACTTTGAAGAATTCTCTAGTTCTTGCTTCAAGGAAGTTCAAATCCTTGAAATATAAGGTCTTCCATCACTTCATGGCAATTCAAGCCATTGTAGACCACTGGGAAGTGGTTTGTGACCGTTGGAGCACCTTTTGGCATTCAAAAATAAATTCTGGAACTAGCCATTGGATACTTGAAAGCGATGTTCGAGTCGGCTTGGATTCCTTCGAGTCAGCTCGGATCCTTCGAGTCGATAGGTCAAGTCGCAAAATTTTCAGTGCAGTCGGCTCTTTGTCTTAGGGCACAAAACTTCACTCTGGATGAGTCGGCTCTTTGTAGCTCAGGTCAGCTCGAACTTATATCTTTGAAAAACTTGAACTCGAAGAGTTATCTCTTTTGATCATTGGTCGGCTCTTTTGATCATTAGTCGGCTCTTCTTCTCAGGTTCTGAAATCATCAGTCTAGAAGTGTCAGCTCGATGCAGTTCAGGTCAGCTCGCTTTCTCAGGTCTTTAAAATTCAGTCTAGTGGAGTCGGCTCTTTTTGGTTCAGGTCGGCTCGCCTGGCTGTTCTCAGAAATCTTCAAAAGCTGGACTCTAGAGGAGTCGGCTCGGACATATTTCAGTCAACTCGGATTCACTAGAGTCGGCTCGGTTACCTTCGAGTTGGCTTGGATTGCTGCGTACCAGAATCCTTGCTGCGTGCCATGAAGTAGAGTCGGCTCGAGTATCTTCTTCAGGATTTTTACAATTGAACTCAAAGAAAAACTCTCACCAACTCTC
The DNA here is from genome assembly GCA_021397845.1 of Areca catechu. Taxonomy (NCBI): domain Eukaryota; kingdom Viridiplantae; phylum Streptophyta; class Magnoliopsida; order Arecales; family Arecaceae; genus Areca; species Areca catechu. The sequence goes on along the minus strand of CM038051.1, from coordinate 44,903,852 downwards.
TTACATTTTTCAAGCATACCAACTCAAAAAATTTTAAGGCACACATACATAGAAGTAACCCTTTTTACATAATTTTTTCTTAGCTTTTTCATTAGGTTCTTCTTTACAGAAACACATTACAACACAACTCAAACAAAAAACAAAGGTGTAGGAGTTGAAGTTTGAACAATTAACTCATCCTACAAAAAATTGTAAAATACTTGAAGAGTTGTTAGAAATAAATATACATGCTCCAATGTTTGGTTATCATCAAAATCACTTATGGGGTCAACATGCTTGCTGCCCATCCAACCACCGGCCGACCACCGCCCAACACCACCACCATCTCGCTGCCAAGCTAAACTAGGAGAAGGGAGTCCAAGTCTAATTGGGATTCAGGGATTCAGTAATTGGAGAGTCCAGATTGGACTCTCTTACCAGAGAAGGAAGGAGGCAATGATCATTTCATCTAATCACACATCGGATGGCAAAGGATTTTTTTGACGATATCTAATGGATTTGGAGCCCGATTAAGTCCCAATTTGATCAGGTAGAAGCCCTAGATGAGCTCTATTTAAAGAGCCCCTAGGTTACAAAAGAAGGTATCTTGGAAAGAGGAGTATGGTAAATGGTAGGAGGTCCAGCTTTGGGTTGTGGGTTGGTCTCTAAGAGTGAGATTTCTTAGAGGAGAAGCTATGACATCTATGCCATCTTTTCATCTACGCCAATCTCTAGATCAAGATCTAAGGAGAAAGAAGCAAAGAAAGCTAGTTCACTCCAAGGAGTACAAAGGAAAAAAGGAGTTCTCGACCAGCTTCCTAACGAGACTGCACCGATCTACTTCTAGTCTTTGTTACTTTTTTTCTTAGTTTATTTAGTTATTTTTTTTAATTCCCTATAATCAGGTTTTTTTTATGTAATTTAAATTTTTATGATTTATTTTTCTTGTAGGTAGATACTAAGATTCGACTAGCGGATCAAGCGTACCGAGTTTTACTTCTTTGTTGCATTTCGAACATCTATTTTTTTCTGACTTCAAATAATTCTTTTCCTATCCTACTAAAATCAAAGATTTCAATTTCTTTTATGCACTACCTTCCCTAAGGATTCAACCTGACTCAACTTATCTATAGATTTTTAATTTTCTTAAGAAGTCAGTTAATTTAAAATGATAGCCACGATGTCTCAACGACAACATCGTGGCCTATCAGCTATTGGCATGGTGACCTTCCTTCCTTCCCTCTATAAATAAGGCACCCAAGAAGCAAGGCTTTGCCAAGTCCTTTTGAAGACTCGATGGCCAGGGAGATGCCATATTATGGGTGGAGATTCTCCAGTGTTGGTTCATGGGAGTTTCTTTTCTTGCTGGAAGGGTTCTCTTTGGGGTTGGTACCCTCATAATGCGAGAGTATTGGTTGGCACTCTTCCTAGCATGGTAGGTATTGGAAAAGGCCAACACCTCTGTCGCTGGATCATAGCCATCGCTGGTTGGATGATATAGTCGGAGGAAGAGCGATGGTTGTATGCCTCGTTAACCAATTCCTCCTCCACCGTGACCCATCTTCACGTTTGATAGTAGGTGGGTCTACAATGGGTGTAACTCTGGAAACCCACCCTGCTCGTCATCTGGTGAATCTAAATGAGGAAGGTGCGATGGTGGCCCTTCTCCATCTACAACATGATTTTGGACCTTGTTGAGTAGGGCCTGACTCTCTGTCGGGAGTCAGCCAAGTCAAGAATAGGAGTAGCCTCAGAAATGTCACCTCGCTCATTGAGTTGTGTGACCACACTAGGGCATGGTGAGGTATTCCTATGGGATCTTTGATGCATCCTAGGACTTTGCTTTCCATCTTCAGTAGGCGAGGCTTAGCAATGCCTGTGGCTCACCTCCACCTCCCCTACATGTTGGCTAGGTATTCTATGAACGATGCACATCATCTCTTTACCGGCCAGTATCATCACTTTCGAGTGTCTCCAAATGATCTGGGAGCCCTTCATGATCCAGTAGAGGAAAGGAATCGTAATCTTCCCAGGAAGGACTCTCACCTAATTGTGGGAGTCTTGGAAACTTCGAGGAGCTTTGACTTGGTCCTAATCCTCCTCTTGCAAGCGAGGTATCGAAGGTGCTTTGGAGCTTTAGGAAATTTTATACAACCTGTATAACTTACCCTATCCTCTATCTACCTCTTAAGGCATCCTTGGTATGATGTAATCTGGTTATAGAGCCAAAAATATGTATATTGAATCCTTATTAATGAAATGAATCTTCATTCTTTTGATACTTGCTTGTATTTGCATGCTGGTGCTTATATGTCGCATGAAGGACTCACCAACCTTGTTTGGGGTGACCTCGCCCAGAGTTCTTTGGAATAAGGGGTGTCATAACCCCGCCTGAACTACCTCACCTAAGGTTTCAAAATATGGGAGGCTTATTGTTTAACTAGGATTTAGGGGTATCGCGACCCAGCCTTAGAGTCTAATAACTGTGAGGGTGCTTGGGGTAACCTCATCCAAAGCTTTAGGATCTTGGAGACTTACTACTTAACCAAGACTTAGAGGTATTATGATTAAGCCCAGGAGTTCGATAGCTTGCCAGGGTGCTTGGGATAACCTCGTCTAAGGCTTTAAGACCTAGAAGACTTACTGCTTAACCCGGATTTAGATGTATCATGATCCAGCCCGGGAGTTTGATAGCTCATCGGGGTGCTTAGGACAATCTCGTCCTAGACTTTAGGACCTGAAAGACTTATTGCTTAATAGGAACTTAGGGATATTACGACCTAGCCTGGAAGTGTAATAGCTCGCCAGGATGCTCGGGGCAATCTCATCCAAGGCTTCTAGAACTTGCATGGGATATCCTTATCCAGGATGCTCATTACACTAACTACTTAGCTAGGGATCACAGGTACTGGGACCGAACCTAGGTATCTAACTGCTCAACCGGGGCTACAAGAATAAGGGATCTTGAAACCTTGCCCAGGATGGTTCTGCCCCAGGACTTTTAGAGATGTCCCCAGCCTTGACTGCTCTTTCTTTATAGGGCAAAAAAAGGAAAGGATTTGCATTGAAGGGATCAAGTATAGCAGCTAGGAATATATCTCATTGGTAGTATGGTTGGATGTTTGTCGGAGTTCCACGTTCGGGAGATAGGATTGCTATCCAGCTGCTCCAACTGGTATGTGCCAGGTCGAACCACCTCGATGACATGATAGGATCCTTCCTAGTTGGGGGAGAGCTTCTCATGCTTTGTCGGTTAGCTAGCCATCAAAGGATAAGTTTCCTTAGCTAAAATTGCTTCGCCTTCACACTGGTATTAAATTAGTGAGCTGTGCATTGCTGACATGTAACCATTTGGATTTGGGCTCTATCCCATACTTCCTCTAGGAGATCAAGGTTCACCCTAAGACCTTTCGAGTTGTGCCATTCATTGTAGGCTTTGATTCGGGATGATGGTAGGCCCACTTTAAGGGGATAATAGCCTCAGTCCCGAAGGCTAGGTTGCTAGGAGTTGGTGGGTTATACGGTAGGTCCAGAGGATGCTATGCAATTCCTCCACCCAGAGTCCTTTAACTTTATCTAGTCGGGTCATTAGTCCTTAGAGAATCATCGAGTTGGTGACCTTAGCCTCTCCATCTATCTATGGATCCTTGACTAAAGTAAATCGATGGTTGATCCGCAGGTCCTTGTAAAACTTGTCAAAGGATGCATTGTCAAATTATCAGTGATTATCGGTGATGATGATATGACAAAGTCTGAAGTGGTAAATTATCGATCTCCAAATGAACTTCCAAACCTTTTAGTGATCTGGGCCAAAAGCTCCACCTTGATCCACTTAGTGAAGTAGTCGATGGCAATAATCAAAAAAATTTTTTGGCCGATGGCCAATGAAAAGGACCAAAAATATCTACTCCCTATTTAGCAAAAGGCCATGGTGAGCTCAAGGAGACTAGAGGTATTGCTAGTTAGCACTAGATATTGGCTTTTGGTAATGATTGTAGTGTTGCACGTACTCATAGAATCCTTGAGGATGCTCGGTCAATAATATCCTTGCCTCAAGATCTTGTAGCCCAAGGCATAACTTTTTATGTGGCTACTGCAGATCCCTTCATGAACCTCACAAAGGGTGAAGTCTGCTTATGAGGGGTGAAGGTAGCGAAGGAGTGGCATCAAGTAGGCTCGCTTGTATAACTTTTCATCGAGTACCATGAACAAGGTGGACCAATGTTTGAGCCTCCTCACCTCAATCTCGACCTCATCCTCTGGCAGCACACCCTCTTGCAGATAGCGAATTATGGAATCCATCCAGCAAGGCTTGTTGCTTACCTGCATGAACGGGCTGACTCTTCCTCAATACTTGGCTTCTTAAGAGAATCTAGATAGGCAATTTTTGGAATATCCATATAACCAAAGGTTGCTAGCCTTGATAGGAGGTCTGCTTGGCCATTTTCTACCTAGGAGATCTACATAATCTCAAAGAAAAGGAAAGATGGGATGATTTTTCTTATTTGTTTGAGATACATTTTCATGGTAAGGGCTCTAGTATCGAATTCTTTATAGACCTGCCTCACTATCAGCTGGAAATTACTGAAGGCTATCAGATGTTGGACCTTAAGCTCATGGATGAGCCTCAAGCCTATGAGGAGGGCCTCATATTCCACCTCATTATTAGAGGCCTTGAAGTTGAAGTGAAGTGCCTATTCGGTGACAACTCCTTCTAGTCTAGAAAGTATCATCCTGGCTCCAAACCCCTTAGCATTGGAAGCACCATCAATATGGAGTCCAAGGCTTGCTTGCTAGCTCTAGTTTTGCCTGTGTAGGTCTGGCCCCCACTTCATCGGGGACCGTACATTCTACGATGAAGTCCGCCAAGGCCTAGTTTTTGATGGAGAGGTGAGGTGGTAGTGAATATCGAACTCACCTAGTTCCACCACCCACTTGGTGATCCTTCTAGAGGCGTCGATCTTCTACATGATCTATCGCATGGGTTGATTGGATAGAACCACAACCAATATGCTTGAAAATAGGGGCAAAGTCATCTCACCAAAGTCAAAAGGGTGAAGGTGACTTTCTCCACCTTCGAGTACCGAGTCTTAGAATCCTCGAGGACTTGGCTAATGTACTAAATTGGCTTCTGCACTCCATCTTCCTCTCGGACGAGCATAGAGCTCATAGCCATGGGGGAGATAGTTAAGTAGAGATAGAGCATCTCTTCCATAACTAACCTCATAAGGAGCAGTGCAATGGTAAGGTAGGTCTTGAGCTATTCAAAGATGACTTGGCACTTATCTATCCATTGGAAGTCCTTAATCTATCTCAAGGTCTTAAAGAAGGGTAAGCACTTGACGCTGAACCTTGCAATGAATCGGCTTAGTATAGCAACCCGTCTTATGAGGCGTTGGACCTCCATCTAGCTTCAAGGGGGTGTCATCTCTAGATCACCTGGAGCTTCTCAGGGTTCACCTCGATTCCATGGTGGGACACCATGAAACCTAGGAGTTTCCTTGAGAAGACTCCAAATGCACACTTATTGGAGTTAAGCAACATATGATACTTATATAGGGTTTGGAAAGTCGCCTCCAAGTCTGCTACATGCTGACCTTTCTTGCTACTCTTCACCAACATATTGTCGATGTAAACTTTCACATTATGGCTGATCTAGTTGCTAAAGATTTTGTTGACGAGGCATTGATAAGTGGCCCCTGCATTCTTCAAACTAAAATGTATAACCTTATAGTAATACAAACCTTGTCTGTAATGAATGCGGTCTTCTTTTCAACCTCGGGTGCCACATCTAGATATGGTTATACCTAGAAAAGACATCCATGAAACTAAGAGTCTCATGTCCAAAGGTTGAATCTACCAGTTGATCAATCCATGGCAGGGGGAAGCAATCCTTCAAGCAGGTCTTGTTCAAGTCCGTGAAGTTGATGCATGCCTACTACTTGCCATTTGCCTTTTTTACTAGGACAACATTGGCAAGCCAGTTTAGATTTTGGACCTCACAAATGAACATGGCTTTTAGAAGCTTCTCCACTTCCTTTTTGATGGTAGCTGGCACTCAAGGGTGAAGCTTCTTTTCTTCTAGCGAATTAGGGGTACATAGGATCAATGTTGAGATGATGTGCCATGACCTGGTGTCAACACTTGGCATGTTGGCTATTGTCCACACGAGAATATCAATGTTTGCATGAAGGAACTCCACTAGTTGAGTTATAGACTCTTTGCTTTGCTCTCTCCCGATATACACCACTCGAGAGGGGTCGGTCAAATCCAAGGACACAAGAACTAGCACCTTGGCTAACTCTCCTTGCTGCAACTTCTACTGGTCTCAGAGGTTGAGACGTTTGATGGACATAGCCTCCTTGGGCTTCTGCTTGAGGGTCGCTACATAACATCGCCTTGCCAAGGCCTGATCGCCTCACACCTCTCCAACTCCTTGGGGAGTGGGGAATGAAGTGGGGAACTCATCAGTAAGTGGTTGGTCAAAACCATAACCTGCAAAGCATTCAAGCCGGGTCTTTCTAGAATGGCATTATAGGCTGCCAGTATTTTGACCACCAGGAAATCTAGGAGGACCATGGCTTGAGTTGGGGCTCGACCCGCTGTCATAAGAAGTATCACAATGCCATTTACGGGAATGACATCTCTTGAAAATCTAATCAAATGAGTGCTTGCCCTTCGAGGGCAATCCTTGGACATACCAATTCAAGAGAAAGCATCGTAGAACAAGATATTTGTAGAGCTTTCATTATCCACCAGAACTCTTTTTACATTATAGTTTGATATAGCAAGGAAAGCAACCATATGGTCATCATACAGGAACAAGACTCCATTGGTATTTGTGGCAGAGAAGATGATAGGCCACTCTCCAGCTCTCTGATGCTTGGGTTAAGGGATTTCCATTTGGGCCACCCTGGCATATGCTCATTGCCTAGAGGAGCTTACCCCCCAGCAGCCAGTCCATCAAAGATGGTACCGATGTGGATCTATTCTCTGTAGGAGGTTCGGCTACTGACTAGGATCTTGCCTAGTGGCCTTCGAAGCATTAGACTGACTGATGTAGCCACGAAGGTAGCCTCACCAAATCAGCAACTTAATCTTCCTTTCAGGGAGATGTAGTTTTTAGTGTCGTGCTTGTAGTCCCAACAAAATTGATAGTACTTCTTGGGATCCTTCAGAACCTTCTTATTTATCTTTTCTAGACATTGGACAATATCCTAATCTTTGATCTCGATCAGGATCTGCCCTTGGAGAGCATTCAAAGGAGTAAAATCCTCCTAGTGAGGTGGCCTAGGCTTCCAGATCAATAACGGAACTCCTTGTCCTACTTTTTGTTCTGCTGCTATTGTTGCTATTGTTAAGGGAGAAGTGTAGGATAAGAGTGGTTCTCTTGGGGACATTTCCAGTCCCCTTTCTCCTTTTGCTTTGCAACCATGCCTTCCTCGGTGTTGATGTATTTTTCAACATGGACCAAAAGCTCTGGAAGGATCTGGGAAAACTTCTTGGAAAAGGAGAACTAGAAACTATCTCCATGCATTCTTCTCTTCAATACTGACATGATAACGAAGGGCTCAAGGCCATAAACCATGAGCATGGCCTCTTTAAAGTGACCCATGTAGTGGTAAAGAGACTCGCCTTCCTCTTGCTGGATGGAGAAGAGGAAGTCGGAGCCTCGTTTAGGCCTCTTACTGCTCTAGAACTAGGCCATAAATCACTGGCCAAACTCTTCAAAGAAATGGATCAACCCTGATGGGAGTCGAGAATATCAAGCTCTTGCCACTTTCTTAAAGGCAATCAGGAAGGTCTTACACATGAGGGCGTTCAACGCCCCCTGGAGTAATATAAGGGACCTAAAGCTCTCTAGGTGGTTGAACAGGTCAGAGATGCCATCATAGGCCTCCATTATAGGTGTCTTGAAGCGGTGAGGCACTGATTCCTCCATGATCTTGCAAGAAAACATGGGACAAATCATAAACCGAGGTTCACCACCAGAAAATAGGTTCTATTAGTAAAACTCCCTCAGGTAGCTATCCACCTCCTAAAGCTTATGGGCCAACTCACCTTATCGCCTAAATCATTTCGTGGGGCAAGGGCTTGAAGATTCCTTTAGCGAAGCATCCTATATAGAGGAGGAAAAAATAGAACTAAGATAGTTAGATGGGAGCACCTCGTTCGACTCCCAGTAAGAGTGATGATTGTGAGATGCAGTGGGTAGGGGCAAGGCTCGACAGGGAGCTCGCCTCGCTCTCAAGGTCGATCACCTAGCTAGAGGGACCTCTTGATCTGTAGCTGGAGCAACCCTAAGCTTGGCCTGCACCCCAGGCAGTTCATCTCACACCCTAGGCAGTTCATCTCGCACCCCAGGCTATTCACCTCTCACCTTAGGCTGTTCACCTTGCCTGGGGAATGGCAGATGCGGTGGAGACAGGTGACAGGTTGGTTCCACCTCCAACCTCAATAGGGTCTGCTGTAGACCCTGCACCAAGGCTATTAGCACCTAGACCTACTGGGAAAGCTATTGAAACAATTTAAAGGTGATAGTTGGAGCATCCAAGGACCCCGTCTCTCTCTCTTTCAAAGAGACTAGGGACTAGACAGCCAAAGTTGTGGACGTCTCGATGTGGATAGACATGATTGTCCTCTTCTCCTTGGCCATGGTTAAAATCGAGGACAAGGTGAAACTAGAAGTAAACTCCAATCCTTAATGAAGTTTACAGGCATTGCCCTTCCTCTAGTACCAATTGGTTACCACTTCGAAAGGTGGTGTTGACTTTGACTTGACTCAAACAGGGCTAAAGTTGATGTGGCTGCTATCATGGAACCAGGTTTCATGGATCCAATCGCTCAAAATTGGTCATGTAAGATAAAGAAGACCAGAATGTTTGACACACTGGAGGTGGGTTTCCGGTGGTAGACCCTCCGATGCCTAAATCAATTTCTTAGAAAGGCAAACTTAGGAGGATTGAAGTCCTCTATGGATTTAAAAAGTGGAGTAGAGTTTGAAGGAGCCAGGGAAAAGGCTAAGGGCAATGAGGTGGAGCAAGGCCTAAAGGGGTGCTCAAGGAGAATTAGACCTGCTTCCTTAGAGATGGCATACTAGTGAGTAGATTAGCGGAGGCCTGAACACTCTTTGAACAATAAGAAATGTATAAAGAGGCCTGCAAATGTCTTAATAAACACTCGAGTAGATTCTCATAGAATCAAGGAGCCAGAGGTGTGTTTCTTAGGATGGCTAGCAGTGAGTTTTTTGCTCAAGGTGACCTTGCCTTGCTTTTTTGGGACCTCTTCCCTCTTACATCCTCTTCTTCTCTGCTTGCTTTTGTTTACCTGGAGGGTCTCAGGGAACTAATTTTTCAGGTATGTACCTGACATCTAAAGACAGGGAATGATAGTTGATATATTTCGGTTATTACAGGTACATCCTAAATAGGAGATCATGCCATGGTTAGTGAGGTAGAGAGTGGTGACTGGCATGGCACGTCCTTACCATGGGGCATCCTTCAGATGGCAAATATTAATGACCACCATACTGGGAGCATGCACGACTAGGTGGGCGAGGTAGGCCTAGCAGTAGTCAATGTTCATGCTGGAAGTTGGTGAGTGCGTGTCCAAGTGGCACAATGATGGGGACATCATCCTGCACGAATCTCGAAGCAGCACAAATTTTGGAGCAGCAAATAAATTTGAAAAATAAATTTAGGATTTATCTTTTATTTGAAATTTAAATTAAGATTTTGTTGGTTAGGATTGAGATATGGATAGGCTTATCTTATCCTATCTTGTATTTAAATTTGAGTTATCCCTATCCTGTATTCAAATTCAAATGAGGGTTATGGAGCTTATAAATAACCCCTCATTCCTATTGTAAAAAGGTAGAAGAAATTAAATTTTTGGGATTTGGTTTGTCAGTTGGTTTGGCAGTTGTTGTTCAGGGCTATGGCCCATTATGTCTTCACCTGCGGGTGTTGATGTTGTCTTTGTCCTTCAAGACATCATAGGGGCATGATGCCCTAGTTATCCCCCATCTTCGTTTTCCTCCACGTTCTTTGAAATCCCCCTCATAGCTCCAGGAGTGACCTGGGTGGCAGGTGAAATACCCTGGGCTCCGCATGTAGTGAGATGGGTGGTAGGTGAGATACCCTAGACTGCATGTAGTGAGGTGGGTGGTAGGTATAATGCCCTAGAGGTGTGAAGTCTCTCTGTGAGAGTGGGTTTCAGGGTTCGTGGTAGTCCATCCTCGTTATCCTCCATCCCTATTTTTTCCTTCGTCACCACCATAAAGAAATCATAAAATAGAAAAAAAATAAGATATCCTAATCTTCGGCGACTTCTTAGCTCGCCGACGATCCTATCCCTATCCCGTGCCCCATCAACTTGGTATCAGAGCCTAGACGAATTAGGGTACGTTTCTTCTTCCCAACTCTTTTCTGTGTCGACACCCCCTGCTACCATCGCTCGTGAAGATCGTCTCCGTCACCTGCAGCCGATTCATAAGTTCACGCCCGAACCCCTCTGATCAAGCCTCCCCTCCGCCTCCGTCTCATGATCCCCCTCTCCGTCTCTTCTCTGATTCTTCTTTCCCTCTTCCTCCTCTAACTCTCCTGCTTCTTCCTCTTAATCTCTATCATTCAAAACATCCTGTGAATAATTCTCCCAAGCACACCATTGCCAGCAAACCCTTTTTCGATCCCCTGTTTTCGTCACAGTCGATCCCACCAAAGGACTCCTCCGCTCCCGTCTTCGCCAGCAAGACACCGGATCCGCCAGGCTCCTCCCTTGTCCACTGTCAATCATCGGAATCGGGCCCCCATGCATCACCATTGTCGCTGCAGCCGAACCCCTCCGTGAAGCCCCTCCCGCCGCCTGAGATGCCGTCTATCGTGTGGGCCCCTTCCACCATCACCAGCCGCCGGAAGCAAGGCTCGCGTCGCCCCCGAGCCGGTACACCCGTGCCGCCAGCAACGCCCTCGTGCCAGCACCCTCGTGCAGCCTGCGAAGTCTCAGGCCGGAAGACCATCGCCGCATGCTCGCCGCCGCACGCCCGTGTCGCAGATTCGCCCGACGTTGGAGAGTCACCGAAACCCGCTCGGCTCCCCATCTCCGCCCGCGATGCCTCACGGACATCCGCCCGATTCCCTGCTGCCATGACGCCTGCCGCCCGCTGGAGAGGCCGCGCCACCATTCCCCGGGCCGTCGTCCTCATCCTCGGCCCCGTCACCGACGAAGCTCGCCGGATCTCCACGTCCGGGACCTTCCCTCGTTCTCGCACGACCGTTAAAGCATCGGGAGAGGCCTCGCATGATCGTGAAGGCATAACCGGCGTTGGCAGCCGACTTCAAGTGTAGGAAAAAAAAAAACACCAGCCATGAGAAAAAAAGGAAAAAAAAAGAAAATCAGTGAAAAAAAGACAAAAAAAATTCATAAAAAAAAAAAATATATTCTACAAGTCATGTGCATCTTGAGCCTGAGCTAGCCTGACTCGACGGAGTCGAGTTTTTCCCCACCTCAGGAGAATGATGGGGACATCATCCTGCACGAATCTCGGAGCAGCACAAATTTCAGAGCAGCACAAATTTCGGAGCAGCAAATAAATTTGAAAAATAAATTTAGGATTTATCTTTTATTTGAAATTTAAATTAAGATTTTGTTGGTTAGGATTGAGATATGGATAGGCTTATCTTATCCTATCTTGTATTTAAATTTGAGTTATCCCTATCCTGTATTCAAATTCAAATGAGGGTTATGGAGCTTATAAATAACCCCTCATTCCTATTGTAAAAAGGTAGAAGAAATTGAATTTTTGGGATTTGGTTTGTCAGTTGGTTTGGCAGTTGTTGTTCAGGGCTATGGCCCATTATGTCTTCACCTGCGGGTGTTGATGTTGTCTTTGTCCTTCAAGACATCATAGGGGCGTGATGCCCTAGTTATCCCCCCATCTTCGTTTTCCTCCACATTCTTTGAAATCCCCCTCATAGCTCCAGGAGTGACCTGGGTGGCAGGTGAAATACCCTGGGCTCCGCATGTAGTGAGATGGGTGGTAGGTGAAATACCCTAGACTGCATGTAGTGAGGTGGGTGGTAGGTATAATGTCCTAGAGGTGTGAAATCTCTCTGTGAGAGTGGGTTTCAGGGTTCGTGGTAGTCCATCCTCGTTATCCTCCATCCCTATTTTTTCCTTCGTCACCACCATAAAGAAATCATAAAATAGAAAAAAAATAGGATACCCTAATCTTCGGCGACTTCTTAGCTCGCCGACGATCCTATCCCTATCCCGTGCCCCATCACACAATATAAGGAGGTAGCTCCATCGCTTGAGCTGACTAACACGTGTTTAAAGTGGGTTGGAGCCTAGGCACAATGCTGGGCTAACTAGACTTTGACATATCAAACACTAGCTATGGATCCCTATCTTGAGTCAACTCCACTCGAGCCAGTAGAGATCGCTTGTTTCCTGAGTCCACTCATTCCCATATTTTTTTTCTTGCCCAACACCTACAGCCCAAGCATCCATTACTAGACCACCACCAGCCAAGGCCCTAGGCCCTGTCCGCCATCATCGCTGACCACCTCCTTGCCTCCAGCTCGGACTATATTGTCTGACCGAAGCCCCGCCAGAGATCTTCCATTTCTTACCCCTTCTAAACATGGCTCCCTGGAGGTATGGAATTGACTGCACTAGAAGTAGACACTTCCAAGGATCTAATAAATGAACCTTTGCTAGTGGCTTCTCTCCAAACCGATGATCAACACCTCATGTCTCAATGATCAGAGAGGTCAATCTTTAAACACACCCAAGTGAAACCGATCTATTTGTGCTCCACCATCCAGTCATCCACTACCACCAACTCACCCACCAACCTGATAATTCTTCGAAGCATCACCACCCCCAGAGCTCTACTAGCAGTAGCGGCAGCCACATCCACACCAAGGCAGAGAGGATGTCTTTAGTTAATGGATAGAAGCGTGGCCATCATGGTTCCAGCACCAGCGCCTAGCTAGCCACCACCAAGGATGACCTAAGATCAACTCCCCCTTCCTTATCTCTTGGAACTGGAACATAAGGTGTCCTTGCTCTAGGTTGAAAGCTGCTACCATCTCTTTCAGTATGTCTCGTTGCTGGAATTCACATGCCATTGCCTCTACTGCACTACTTCTATTGAAACTCTCCAACCTAGGCTTCTAGCGACCACCGCCTCGGCTGTCCAGCCCTCGATCTCCATGTTGACCTCCTCTTTTAGGAGCTCTGCCATCTCTAAAAATCGACAACCAGCTCCATCACCTCTTCTGGTGATGGCCCTAGTGAAATCCACATCGACCACTTGAAAACCTCCTTCTTCCAATTTTAGAGCAGCCGATCCACCTTCCACGAGATCCTTGCTTTAGTCCTAGCAAAGCTCACCATCCTCACACGCTCGACTGACAATAGCAACCAACGATTGCTGACAATCATGCAAGATAGCACTAATCTCAAAGCACTACAATGGAAAGCTCAAATGGTCACTATTCAAATGTACCAAACTTGCTCCTCAATAAATTCTATCTTCCAACAAAACTTGGTTAATGGATGACCGCTAAATTCCAAAGAAGACAAATCAATCAATCACTTAATAACTATCAAGAAATCTTTCTCCAAAATAAGGTAAGAAGCTTTTAAAAGTTTAACCATATACAACATACCTTCTCATATAGCTTGTATCAAACAATCGTATCTCAAGTACTACTGGTATCATTCCACACGTACTTCCAATGCAGCTTTCTCCCATTGAGTCTCCCCTATTGGACATTTTAACATTACTTTAAAAAGAAAAGAAGAGCTTTTTTTTAGTTTCAGTCGGGCGGTCACATAAGTCTATTGTGAGAGTAGCCTAGAAGATAAGAAAAAGAAGATCCCAAAGAAGCGGCGAGATACTATCACCTGAATGGTAAGCAACAAAGGAGGCAACCTAGTCAGTAGCACTATTTGCCTCCCGGTAGATATGATGAATGAAAGCACTCAAGGGCGACCGGAGTGAACTCCAAATATCACATAGGAGAGGATAGACATCAGAATACTCCATCCTATCCTGAATCCAGCTAATGACAGTGAAGGAATCTCCCTCAATGAGGATTCTCCTAGTATGTAAGTTATGTATGGCTCTGATAATGCCGGTCCACGTAGCTCTGAGCTCAGCCTTTGGGATCGAAGGCTCATGAAGGAACAAGCCGCCAGCTATAAGAAACCTACCATGGGCATCCCGAATGACATACCCTGCACCACCAAAAGTACCACGGATACTGCCATCAAAGTTTATCTTGACAAATCCCAGAGGTGAGGGCTCCTAGCAAATATATATAGCTCTCCGGGCTGCTGTTGAGGCAGCATGGAAGTTCCAGGGATCCAGGATTATAAGGGTTGAACAGTGTCATAGTGGTAATACTCCATCGCCATAAACGTAGCTCTCTAAAGAATCCTATGTGCCGGAGTAGCCAACTCCTCAAAACCATAGTATTTCTGGATAACCAAATCTAATAGGCAATATAGGCATAGTAGTGACCATCCTCAATCGAACACTATCGGAGCATGTCAAGGAAGGAGGACAACCATGGCCCATCACCCTCAGTGACACACGTGCATATGCCGGTGCACCTTTTCAACCGATCACTTTTTTCAATATCTATTTTTGAGGAGAAATTATTGGTAAGAGCCATTCAATCGTGTGAACTTGGATCATCCAATAAAGATCCAAAATATTATTTATTATAGTGAAAAGATACACTATTATCTAAATTTAATTAAAATTTAATGAAAATATTTGAATTTTATATTTTAATGGGAGCAAATTCTATATTGACTAGATTTAGGACTAGATTCGTGGACAAGAGGTGTTTCGATATCTTTTGTGATTGTTGGGATACGAACCCACATTTATGAATAAGAAAAGAAAAGAATTTTGACTCGGCAAATTGGAAACAAGTTGGCATGGAACCAAGTTGGTTAGAAAGCTACTCGGTGTGACTTATCCAACTCAACTTTCAATTGAGAGGCCCGAGTATGATCTACTTGGCCTTCGATGAGTGATTTCAAAGAAGATGCCTAGTTGGTTCTCAGCTGACTAGACCCAAAGAAAGGAGAATACATCTAGTTGGCACCAAGTCGATTAGACCTAAAGAATGGGAGAGGATACCTAGTTGACCCTGGCTGGCTAGGCCTAAAGAAGCTCCAAATAAATGCCTGCGCGACCCATGGCTGAATAGCCCCTATCACCCTTCAATCTAGTCGATTCTAGGCTGACTGGATTTGGCAGTCTCCTAATCTAGTCAGCCCTTGACCAACTAGGTAATGTAGCTCTCCATCTAGTCGGCTGATGGCCGACTAGACCTTCCAATCCCCCCAATCTAGTTGGCCATTAGCTAAGTAGATCCAAGAAGGCTCCAGGAAGGGTTCTAGTGGGTTTTAGGAAAGTCATGTTTTTGCAAACTTCAAGAAAATTTCAACGAGTTTTTTGCCATTGTCTTTAATTAAGTTCCAGTAATCGACAAGTCAGTAAATTGCCCAACCAAGAACCCCCTCCTCATGGCCAATAGAAAATCATGGATGTGAGCATTGAGCACTTTGTTATAAATAGGGATGGTAAAGAGGGTCCAGATATAACTGATATGATTTTTACTTTTCTTGCTTTATTGATTTCGCTGATTTAGACCACCAACAAAAGAGATATGCACAGGTATACCTCGCCCAAGAGCTCTAGGTGCATATCATCCCCGGGAGATCGATGGCAACAGTGATGTTCTTGGTTTGCTCTTATTTGAAGCTGTGATGCAAAAACTTTGATCGAATTTTGGGCAGTCTTCCACCTTTTGATCGTGGGAAAGGAGGGATTTTGTGCGTTTATGAAGGAAATCTGTGGGGATTTTAACTGATTCTTGTCTTTGGAACCTCCGAATCTTGCTCTCGCCGGTGACTTTTTTCTATGGGGATTGCGACTGTGATTCATTCAGTATTCATGCTGAAGGGTCGCCTCCAGTCCTTAAAAATGTAATGTTTTGGGGCTATTCTACATGAATGTGGGATCAGGGATTTATATATTAGTGTTGATCAGGTTTGTAAATACTTCTATTTATCCATTTGATCGTCCGACTGTTGACAAAATCGTCGTAACGATGTTAGTTCAGGGTTCATGTACCTGATTTGAAGTTGCTGCCAGAAAACGTTTTGGTATGATCATTTGGGATTTCCATCGGGGAGATGCAGTGTAACTCATTGTTGGGAGCTTTGAGTTAATAAAACTTGTTAGAAGATCTTAGGAAGGGAAGATTTAAGGAAACAGGGATGTATGTGGTTGTGAGAAAAGATATGGAAGAACTTGAAATTGGGCCTGAGGTGGCTCTAAAGATTAAAACTTGGTGAGATGGGGATTCCTAAACCCAACCTAAATAGTTTGAACAAGACTGATGGTTTCAGTTATGCGGATCTTAATATGGTGAGAGTTATTTCAATGCAAATCACTAATCCCATGGGAATTAGGATGCAATCAGCTTTTGATCTAATCAATAAGCTTCCCTTCCATGGTATGTCTTTCAAATATGCATGTATGTTTGGAATGTGCTTAAACATGTATGCTTGAAATTCAACTGAGATCATGTTGCTTTTTATCTATAATTTTTTGACTTAGAGATGAATATGATTCCTTGTAACAAATGTTCCCTTCCAATTGCTTTATCTAGATTCTTTCCTTATCTAGGGGTTTATTTAGGGTTGCTTCCTTTATAACATGAACTTCAATTGCATAACCATCAGACTGGTTTCACTCTCTTGGATTGGCATTCCAGGCTTCATGACAAGCCTTTCTTTGCCCTTGTAATTCTACCAACTGGAATTCGGCACCAGATCATCAAAGCTGATATCAGGTTGAACACAAAGTTATGATAAATTTGTGCAAGTTCTGACTTCTGATGGATGATGACTGATAAATCCCCACAGTATGGCTTAAATTTATGTCCATCTGGACCACAAACTTATGCTTGATAATTTTTAGGTCTTGTTGTTTGTTTCGTCTTCCATCTTGTTTGTGTTTGTTTCCTATATACATATAATTTTGGGCACAAGAATCTACTTGCAACTTATATTACTGGTTCTAGAAGATGGTTTTTTTTTTTTTTGGTTGAATCATTTCTGTGAATTAAAAAGCACTAATTTGTTGCTGAAACCCAGAAAAGTGTTCCTTTTTTGGACTCTAAGATCTTGCCTTTCTTTCTAAAACCCAAATGATGTTATATGCAACGCATCTACTTTTTTTAAAAAAAATTCTTGCTAATCCTCTACTAATTCCACTGTAAGGAGGGGTAAAATTCCTTCACCATCCTATTTCTCTACAAAATCTAGTGGTGTGCTAGTTCTTTTTCTTCTTTGGGATTGAATGTAGAAAATTAAATACTAAGTTGGATGAATTTATAACCACAACTCACATTTCGCCATCTGTACATTCTACTGCACCTAACCAGGACTCTGGACAACAATTTATTGGAACAGCCAGGACTCTGAACAACAATTTATTGGATCAGCCATCTGATTCAAGCAATACCACCTGGCTGACCTTCCATTGAGTTCACTCATGGCAGACATCTAAAATTCCTTATCAGAAGAAAATATTATGCCTTGGACAATGGAAGTCGTAAATGGCAATGGAGACTCGATATAATATAAGGTGGGAACTACTGGTACAATTGGCTCCCTGATTTTACGAGAGTTATCACAAGCATCCTCTTCCAAGCTCAAACAGGCCCAGTTACGGTACCCTGTAATGCTAGCCATAAGAAAACATTGCAGCGGAAAAATCCACCTATTGAAGCTGGCAGCAGCAGCAATGGCACAGATCATGGAACCCCAACACAACCCCCGGAAGAATGGTCACCTAGTTCCAATGCTTGCTTCTGACTATATCCCTATAGACAAATCCAAACACAGATAAAATTGACAAAGGACAACCTTACATTGTGGAAATTGTAGATCTAAAATGCAGCAACCCCATGAGCAGCCGGCTCAGAAAGCTTGGCCTCTCCAAGCTTTCCGAATCCCTTGCCTAGTCCTGAGGCAGCTTGTCACCATCCGTCCTTAGGTTTCTGTATCTGATCCCTTGATCCTCTCCGTCTGGCCAGGATTAGCCATCTCTGCTGCGGAGCAGATGCTTGGCAGGAATCCTCCACTGCTCACCTTCTTCTTCTTCTCCTTCTTCTTCTTCTTCTTCTTCTTCTTCTTATTTGGAGTCGTGCCATTAGAGCCCGAAGTGTACCTGGTGCTGTCAGAGGATGAAGCTTCATCCATGGTCAGCTTCTTTTGTTTTTGGGAAGAGACTTTGTGATGGCCTAGATCAAGCCTTCTGAAGTACTCAATCTCCTGTGAGAGCAGAGACCCAATTGTCCCTCGAGTGCCAACCTCGACTGGAGCAAGTCTTGCTGCCATTTTCTTGAGGTAAGATGGTTGTTCTTGGTGTTTGATTTTATGGCATGATGTAGAGGATGGTGTGGAGTAGCTTGGAGGGGTCTCTGGGTTTGTTGGAATTGCTTTTTGTGCTTTGAGGTGGTGGGGCAGTTGTTGCTTACCCTTCACGTAAATGCTACTACGGCAAAAATTAGAGGAGATATGACGAACATGATGATCTGGACTCTCATTCTTGCATCTTCACTCTAAAATATATGGGGAACTTGGTATACTTAGGTTTTGAGACTAGTGTTTTCTTGTATGATTTTTGGTCCTCCAGGAGGAGGATATTGGCATAATTGTCTTGTGGTGCTACTCTATTCTATTTATAACTACCTATTTATCTCTTTCACTGGTTTGGGAGCACTCTGAGGTGGTCCAAGAAGAGGGGACATCTATCTATGACGGTAGGTATTATGATAAAAATGGTCTACCCGTTCTTGAATGACGAGGCAAGTGCACATCAAGAATGACAGGAAATTCGGCAGCCATCCTACAGGTCAAGAAATAAATATCAGCCAAGATCGACTATAAGATCAGGCGATTGTCGAGACCTACCTCAGACCCCCGTTGAGTGAGTAAGAACGCTACAACTTCAACTACGGCCCCATGTGCGCAAACCCATAATATCGGTCTTTCCATCAAAGCACATGCTATATCTTAGCCTGCGACCTCTTGCAGCCACTACTTCCCCGCCACCAGTAGCTCTCTGCTGAATGGATGATGTTGGCATATAACCTTCTTCGCGGACGGAGCCGATGGATCACCGGTTTGTTCCCCCTGCTTACCTATAAAATATGTTCATGACCGGATTTTCTCCGGTGAGGATACTTCGATTCCTAAGTCAGGAGCCGGTTCCAGCAACATAACGGAGAGCAGTTCTGAAGAGAAAAAAAATGGTAGCTAGGGAAGGAAGGGCAGTTCTTTTTTCAGGTTATTCTTCCTTTTTTGGAGTATCCCCTCTTACCGATATTTATAGTGGTCAGGCCAGCCTGTCGTTCATTATTTTCGTCCTATGATTAGGGCAGAGATTAATCAATTCCATCCCACCCATAACCGTAGGTGGTTACCAAAAAATATTGACCGGGCTGGAGGCGTTGAAGTTGGAGCTAACGGCTGCGTGGCCGTTCTGATGCAGTTTCAATTTGTTTTCGTCGTCATGGAGTCGATCGGAGATCCGTTTCCTGGCCTCCTCTTCACGAGAGGCTATTGTCGAGTTGCCGAAATGTCTTCGAACTTACCTTCTTCGGGTCGGCTTCTTTCAATAGTGTACTGGGGATCGGTCTTCAGAGTCGAGGTCCTCGAACAAAGCCGAAAACTAGGCTTACGTCCATTCTAGTGGCTTTCTCAGGATGCTTTGGCCTAGTCATGTGGTTCGAAAAAGATCTAACAGCGGTCGAACCGATAATTGTTTGGCGCTTGAACCGGCATATCCCAACAATTGCCCCCCACTCTTAGTTTTCGAAGTGAAGATTGGCCTTGAAAAGTGAGAGTACTGCTAGGTTGTCATTTCTTTCCGGGAAGAGTGTAGCCAATGATGGAGAGACATCCCATTTGGTCGCTTGCCATAAATGCCGTCGGATTCGGAGATCAAATTGAGGACAGTTGTCGCTTCCTTACGGCAACGTATGAAAGGATAGGGTCATTCGACGAGTCGTTTCCCACTTCTTCTGCTATGGCTGTTCGGCTGATCTTTTCATTGAAATTTGGACGGAGGATGTGGCCCCCTCCTGTCCCTTGGAGAAGGCGAAGGCTCCATCTATGCCATCGGGTGAGGTCACGTAGATCATGACTTTTGGTTGGCGTCATTGAGAACTTCGTGTCCGTCTCCAGCATTTTGTGCATGTGGCAGACTCAAAGAGCGGGTCTCTTCCTTCGAAGGGGGGGGTCCTAGAATGGCGCCCCTCATCCTTTTTTAAAAGAAAGGAAAGGCTGTCGATGAAGCTTCCCTGTCTTCGTTTGTCTCCTTCCTTTTGCTCAGCCCTTTCTTGCTTCTGGTCTCCAACCCTCTCCCGCAGGTAGGGTTCTTTCATTTTTTCCTTGTATTTCTTTCCTACCATAGCTGAATCTGTAGGAGCCTGTGTCACTAGTGGGAGGGAGGCTGGGTCTTTTGGTACTGGCGATGAAGTCAGACCAGAGTTGGTCCTGTTGGCATAGAACCTTCCTCGACCGGACGGAGCCACTGGATCGCCGGTTCGCTCCCCCCGCTTACTAGCAAAACAGGTCACTGACCAGATTTTCTCCGATGGGGGACACTCAGATTTCTAAGTCAGGAGCTGGTTCCAGCAACATAACAGAGAGCAAAGAAGAAAAATGGTGGCTAGGGAAGGAAGGGCTGTTCTTTTTCCAGGTTATTCCTCCTTTTTTTGTTCCTTTGGAGTGTCCCCTCTTATCAATATTTGTAGTGGTCAGGCCAGCCTGTCGTTCGGTATTTTTGTCCTATGATTAGGGTGGAGATTAATTAATTCCATCCCACCCGTAACCGTAGGCGGTTACCAAAAGATATTGACCAGGCTAGAGGTGTTGAAGTTGGAGCTAACGGCTACATGGTCGTTTCGATGCAGTTTCAATTTGTTTTCGTCGTCATGGAGTCGATCGGAGATCCGTTTCCTGGCCTCCTCTTCACGAGGGGCTATTGTCGAATAATGGAAATGTCTTGAACTTACCTTCTTCGGGTCGGCTTCTTTCAACATTGCACTGGGGATCGGTCTTCAGAGTCGAGGTCCTCGGACAGAGCTGAAGACTGGGCCTGCATCCATTCTCGTGGCTTTCTCAGGGTGCTTTGGTCTAGTCGTATGGTTCAAAAAAGATCTAACAAGCGGTCGAGCCGATAATTATCTGGCGCTTGAACCGACATATCCCAACAGTTGCCCCCGACTCTTAGTTTTCGAAGTGAAGATTTGCCTCGAAAAGTGAGAGTACTGCTAGGTTATCATTTCTTTCTGGGAAGAGTGCAGCCAATGATGGAGAGACATCTCATTTTGTCACATGCCATAAATGCCATCGGATTCGGAGATCAAATTGAGGAGCTGTTGCTTCCTTACGAGAATGTATGAAAGGATAGGGTCATTCGACGAGTCGTTTCCCATTCCTTCTACTGTGGCGGTTCGGCCAATCTTTTCATTGGAATTTGGGTGGAGGACGTGGCCCCCTCCTGTCTCTTGGAGAAGGTGAAGGCTCCATCTATGCTGTCGGGTGAGGTCACGCGGATCATGACTTTTGGTTGCCGTCATTGAGAACTTCGTGTCCGTCTTCGGCATTTTGTGCACGTGGCAGACTCAGAGAGGGGGTCTCTTCCTTCGAGGGGCGGGTCCTAGGACGCCCCTCATCCTTTTTTAAAGGAAAGGAAAGGCTGGTTGAGGAAGCTTCCCTGTCTTCATTTGTCTCCTTCCTTTTGCTCAGCCCTTTCTCGCTTCTGGTCTCCAGCCCTCTCCCACAGGTAGGGTTCTTTCATTTTTCTCTTGTATTTCTTTCCTACCATGGCTGAATTTGTAGGAGCCCATGTCACCAGTGGGAGGGAGGCTGGGTCTTCTGGTGCTGGCGATGAAGTCAAACCAGAGTTGGTCCCTAGTTCTATTTCACTTAGGAAGACAGCCCACCTTTAGAGCATTATCGCTTACCCGAAGGGTTCCTTCTGAAACTTCCGAAACCCGAAGAATGGGTAAATAGGCCTCCTGCCAGATATGTTGCCATATACGAAGATCATCTGAAGGTTGGTCATCGTTTCCCATTGCACCCCTTCTTGTCAAGATTTTTGCACGTACCGGATCATGCTCGCATAGTTGACTCCGAATAGTATCTTGAACATCTGTGGGTTCCTAGTGCGGTGTCACATAACCAATGTGAAGCCTGGGACCAATTTGTTCACTTCCCTCTTTGTCTTGAAGAGGGACTTCCATGGCCATGGGTGGTGGGTTATCGGTCCTAGCCCTGGTCGTAAAATAATGAAAGACATGCCTGGTGCCATCCATGGGTGGAAACCCAATTTTGTTTTTATTTTTTCCGACCAACCATGGGGCTTTAATAGTGAGTGGGGAGAGCCTTATTTGGATGCTAATGCCGGCAAGAAGATTATGGCGACCGACCAATCCGACTATACCTTGTTGTCTGGTTCGGAGGCTATTTCCATCCGGGAGTTGTTAGAGGAGAAGAATTTTCACCTCGCTGGGATCAGCGAGTTTCCCATATTAGGTACAAATGGTAGGGGACTTTGGCTTTTTCCCTTTTTGTGATTTTATTGCCCAGCTAATCTTGAAAATTGTTCTCATCTGCAGGTGGTAGGATAAGGCCCGATTTGGGCTTGCTTCGTGAATCCACCAAGAGGAAGCTGGCTCAGGCATCCTCCTCGAGAATAGGGACCTGAAAGAAGGCTCGAGGAGAAGGCCTTAGTAGAAGTACTTCATCCTCCAGGGGGACGCCTGGTGGGAGCAAAGCACCATCGATGGAGTTTTCGACAGAACTTCCACTGGCCGAACCTTTGCCGAGGGCTGACTCCCCGATCCAGATTAGGGAGAGTCCATCTCCGATAGTCGATGTACCCTGCCTTGCCCCCTACTGTGGATAGGGGGAAGGCAGTTCAAGTTGAGGAGAAGCCTGTGAGGTGGACTCCTCCAGGTCGGACTCCCTTAGGCGAGGACTATTCTGTGGACCCTTCGTAATTCTTCGATGCGGGGGGTCTTGCCGTTCTGGCCAGGCAGGTGCTGAAGAGGGTCTTGCCTCCAACAATGTCTTAAAAAGATAACTGGGGATGCTCCAGGCGCAGGCGGCAGATATGGTGACTATTCTGCAGAAGAAGAGGAGGAAGGTGATCTCTCTTGAGCTGCTATTGAGGGAGGGTCTTCGGGATGTTGAGGAGCTGACGACTCAATGAGTCGAATTGAGAAAATGGATTAGTGAGATGGAGACGGGTCTTTCAGCAGCTAATTTGAGGGTGGCACAGGTTGAGGAAAGGTCTTCCCGGGCCGTTGAGGCTTACAAGGGTTCGCGGGCTTTTAAGGATGAAGTGCATGAAGCCGCGGTGGAAAGTTATCTCCTTGGCCATGCCGATTGCCTAGGCAAAGTGAGGAGGCCTTACACCAACTTGGACTTCACTTCGATCGCCATCCCAGAGGACAGGGCTGAGGCAATAGGAACTCCGGCCGAAGAGACATCGGCGCATCCTGCTGAGGGTGATGGGATGGACACTGGCGAAGCCTTGACTTTTGCTTCGGCTGCTAAAGGGGTTGACGAGAGATAAAATTGTTATTTTTTCTCCTTTTTTTTTGCCAACCAGTTGTGATGTCTCCTCTCTTTTGAAATAAATGACTACTTTTCCTTGAGTTCGTCTCCTTCGAGTCGATCATCTTCTGGTAGATATGCAGAAGATTAGTTGGTTGTCCAGTAATAGGCATCTGGGGTAAGGAGTTCAGAGTCGAAGTCTTTGGCTTGAGCCAAAGACAAACTCTGAAGCGAATTCGTGGTGCCATCAAGTCATCGCCGATTCCTTTAGCACAGTCGAACGCTTTGGAGAGGACCAAGCTAGACCATGATGGTCTTAGTTGGACCGGTGTTGACCTCCCATCAAGGTTATTTCCTCTGGGTAGGGAGTCATGCAATGGACAGATGTCGCCCTACCTTTAACGGTTGGTTGGAGGACATCGAGTACGTTCTTTGTTGTCGTCGTCGAATGCATTGGTATCCGAGCGGTTGCATCTCTATGCACCTTGGGAGCTGCCGAGTGTCCTTTTTTGAAGATGGCCATTAATACCATATCCATATGGAAAGGGTCACTCCAGATTCGAAGCATCGTCGACTCCTTTCTCGAGGGTGGTCATTAATGAGTGTATCATCTCTGGAAAGGCCGTCTAGGTCTCGATGCGTTGCTTCGACACGTGGCACCTTCCGGTTGGATTGGAAGAAGGAGTGGAGCACGTCCTCTACAGACCTTAGTGGGCATGGAGTGCCATTAAATAGGACCCATCTTCTCGGCAAAGAAGCAAATCCTTTCTCTGAAAGTCGCTTTATTCTTCCTTCTTAGTAGTCTTCGACAATGAAGTTCAGTCTGGCAGAGCTCCAAGCGATGGCCCGAAAGAGGGCCGCTAGTCCTCGAAGCGAAAGTGAGCCTAGTGGAAAGGCTCCTTGGGGGGATGACAGCGAGGTCCCCCAATCTGGGGACGTGGTCCTCCTGGAGAGGAGGGTATGGGTACTAGAAGCCCAATTGGAGGAGGCGAGGGCTCAGGTCATGGAGGCCGTCGCGAAGGCAGAGGAGGCCAAGAAGGAGGCGGCGGGGGCCATCGCCAAATTCTTGGCATGAGTTCGCCATTAGGATAGGCTGGTTAAGCCATTCCATGGGGCATCGGTTGTTGGTAAGGTGAGCAATTTGGGCTTGCTTCGGCACGTTTTGGGTTTTCCGTAGGGTAGGACGTTTAGTCCATCTCTGTGCCCTCTTCTGGAATCAAGGAAGGCCGATTAGGCCCATCCCGATGCACCTTCGAATTTACCATAGGGTGGTTACGTAAACCATCCCTGTGCCTTTGGTTGATCATAAGGGAGCATGGCTAGGCTCTCCTTCGTACTCGTTGGGTATACCGATAAGGTGAGTGGATAAGACCCACCTTTGTACTTGTGATCATAAGGTCACCGAATTAGGCTTCCTTTTGCGCTCATCGGACATACCAATAAGGTAAGTGGATCAGACCCACCTTTGCACTTGTGATCATAAGGTCACCGGATTAGGCTTCATTTTGTGCTCATCGGACATACCGATAAGGTGAGTGGATCAGACCCACCATTGCACTTGTGATCATAAGGTCGCCGGATTAGGCTTCCTTTTGCGCTCGTCGGACATATCGATAAAATGAGTGGATCAGACCCACCTTTGCACTTGTGATCATAAAGTCGCCGGATTAGGCTTCCTTTTGTGCTCATCGGACATACCGATAAGATGAGTGGATCATACCCACCTTTGCACTTGTGATCATAAGGTCGGCGGATTAGGCTTCCTTTTGCATTCGTCGAACATATAGATAAGATGAGTGGATTATACCCACCTTTGCACTTGTGATCATAAGGTCGGCGAATTAGGCTTCCTTTTGCACTCGTCGAACATACAGATAAGATGAGTGGATCAGACCCATCTTTGCACTTGTGATAATAAGGTCGCCAGATTAGGCTTCCTTTTGCACTCATCGGACATACCGATAAGATGAGTGGATCAGACCCACCTTTGTGCTGTTTCGTCGTTTGTGTCAAATGGGCTACTGGGGCCATTTCTATGTCACCGATTGATGATCAAGTAGATTGTTCAGGCTCGCTTTCAGATAGACTTTTGCGAAAGCCTTCCTTTGGTGGGAATATTTATTGATAGTATTTGTGAAGGTTTTGTACATTCCAAGGCCAGGATAGCATAACACCGTCTAAGGTTTCGAGTCGATATGTCCCCAGGCGTATGACCTCCTTGATCCGATAGGGTCCTTCCCAATTGGGAGACAGCTTGCCTTGTTCCATTGGCCTGGACACTTCGACTCTTCGCAGCATCAAGTCTTCGGGCCGAAAGATTCGCTCTTTCACTCTAGAGTTGTAATACTTAACAAATTTTTTCTGGTACGTCACCATCTTGATCTGAGCCTGAAGTTTGGTGCCCTACAGTAGATCCAGATCCTCTCTCTTGCATTCTAAATTTTTGGGTTCCTCATACCCCTCAATCCTCAAAGATTGTAAGGTGATCTCAATGGAGAGGACTGCTTCGGTACCGTATGCCAGGTTGAATGGAGATTCACTCGTGGCCATTCTAGGGGTCGTCCGATACGTCCAAAGAATTGAGTTCAGTTCTTCGGCCCAAAGTCCCTTGGCATCGTTCAGTTGGGTCTTC
Source organism: Areca catechu (assembly GCA_021397845.1). NCBI lineage: Eukaryota > Viridiplantae > Streptophyta > Magnoliopsida > Arecales > Arecaceae > Areca > Areca catechu. The sequence continues at coordinate 44,877,568 of CM038051.1, read as the reverse complement.
AAGCCATAGAGAATGGTCCGATTTATCATTTCGGCCTCTCCGTTGTACTGTGGATGACTGACTGATATCAATTTGTGAAGTACATGGTACTGGACATAGAAGTCTCTGAACTTGGGATTGTCAAATTGCCTTCCATTATCAATGATTATGGTGTGGGGAATCCCGAACCGAAATATAATGAAGTTCTTGACAAAACTTTCAACCTTCCCTTCTTTGATATGAGCTGGAGTTCAGCCTCGACCTACTTAGTAAAGTAGTCAATGGCGATAATTAAAAATTTTCTTTATCCAGATGCCGGTGGGAACGGACCAAGAATGTCTATGCCCCACTGGACGAAGGGCCAGGGGGCCATCAGTTGGGTGAGTTGGCTTGCCGCTGTCTCTGGACATTGGCGTACCTCTGGCATTGGACACATCTTCGGACAAAGTCGGCCGAGTCCTTTTGGATGGTGGGCCAGTAGTAATCCTGGCGTATTATTTTGTATGCCAAGGATCTACCCCCAAGTGATCATCACATATACCTTCATGGACTTCTCTTAGGGTATAATCGGCATCCGATGGTCCAAGGCACTTCAGTAGAGGTTGGGTGAATGATCTCTTGTACTAGGTCCCGTCTAAGATGACATACTGAGATGCCATCCAGCGGACCTTTTTGGCTTCTGCCTTATCTTCCGACAATGTGCCGTCGTTCAGGAATTTGAGTATGGGATCCATCTAACTAGGTTCGATCCCAATTTGGTGCACCTCTGAGGCTTTTTCAGTTATGCTTGGAACTTCAAGGTGCTCAATGAAGGTACATCCGAGAGATTCTGGAGTAGTGGTGGTGAGTCTAGATAATGCATCCACTCGGGAGTTCTCCGATCGGGGCACATGTGTGATTTCAAAGAACTCCAATCGAGAGGATAGGGCTCGTACCTTCTCCTAATATTGGATCATTGAAGGATCCCTAACTTCGAAGTCACCTTTGACTTGGTTCACTACCAGCAGGGAGTTCAAAAAGATTTGGATCTTTCGAACTCCTAAACTTTCAGAGATGCGGAGTCCCGTAAGTAGGGCTTCGTATTCGGCTTGGTTGTTTGAAGCATGAAAGGAAAACCGAAGTACGTACTCCACTGCGTGTCCATCTGGTTCGACTAGTATGAGGCTTGCTCCGCATCCCATGGAATTGGATGCCCCGTCCATGTGGAGGACCCAGACGGATTCCGCGTCCTTCGGATTGGCTTCTTCTCCTTCGGCCTCCCTATCGGCTGATCGGACCTCGTCTTCAGCCCTTCATGTGTATTCGGCTAGGAAGTCGGATAACACCTGTGCCTTCATGGCCGGTCAGGATTGAAAGCTGATGTCGAACTCACTTAACTTAACAGTCCATTTAGCTATTCTTCCTGAAGTCAGGACAACAGAGAATGGCTTTGAGGGGCTAGTCAGTTAGGGCCACAATGGTGCGGGTGTGGAAATAAGGCCATAGATGCTTTGCCACAATTATCAAGGAGTATATCAGCTTCTACATTCTTGAGTACCTTACCTTTGCATCATGCAAGACCTTGTTGATGTAGTAGATTGGCTTATAGAGCCCATTTGCTTCTTTTCGGATGAGGACTGAACTAATTGCTTTGTCCGTGGTGGAGAGGTACAAGTAGAGAGTCTCTCCTTCATGAGGTTTGGAGAGTAACGGTGGTGTCTCCAAGTACTTCTTTAATTCCTTAAAGGCAAGACAGCAGTCCTCGGTCCATTCGAAGCCTCGGGACTGTCGGAGTACCCTGGAGAAAGGGAGACACTTCTCAGCCGACCGGAAAATGAATCTGCTTAAGGAGGCGATTCTTCCTATCAGTTGTTGTACTTCCTTCTTACAAGAAGGGTGTCTCATATTCTGGAGGCCTTGGATCTTTTTAGGGTTTGCCTCGATTCCTCGCTTGGTAACAAGGAACCCCAAGAATTTTCCTGAGGTTACCTCGTGTTGCCGCTCTCGCCACCGCGCCCGTGCCACGGATCAGCCGATCCTTCCTGACCGCCTGGCGAGAGAGCCTCCCTTACCGTGGAGAACCTGCAATAAAGGGGTTAGAGGACCCTGGCCGGGGATCCCGGCGAGGGAGCTCTGACGGTCAAGTCAGTAGACGACGAGAAGGAACAGACTCTCCAGCCGGACCCTCGAAAGGATTCCAGACTTAAAGAGTTAACTAGTGAAGGAAACGCTCTGGGGACCAGAATCTCGGCTGGGCCTCCTTGCCGAACTCACACCCAGTGTTCCCCTCTCGGGGTCTCTGGTTTCTTTCTCGGAGCAAGGCCTTTCGCCGGTGCTTCCTCCCTGTCCCCAGGCTAATTGGCTTACCTCGTCGTCCCCAGATTCCTCCTTCTTTATCTCCTTCCGTCGTGCGCTTGTCTTTTTCCTCCTCGGAAACTCCCCTCCCCCGTCCTCTTCTCTTTTCCTTTTTCGGTGAAGGAGGCCAGGCGGCTTTCCGACCTCGTCCGCCGGGCCCAGCAGGAAAAAGGCAAAAAACAGAAGAGAAAGAGGGGAGGGCGGTGCTGGCAGGATGGCCGGTCAGGCCTCGGGCTTAGTGAGAGCACTCTCTTCCCCAAGCGCGGGCGCCACCCATCTATGGGGCCTGTTCCGTCAGGATCGGGTCCGTCGGCCGCGGGACCTGTCGGGCCGATGCAAGTGATGTTCCGCGTGCCGCCGCCCTCCGTACGAGACACCGTCTGGGATTCGTACGGCCCGAGGGATGGCCTCGGGGCCCGTCTCTCTCTCCCCGGGGCCCTCTCCGTACGAGCGGTCTGGCCTCGGCTGAGTTGGACCCGTCTCCGGGGGCCAACTGGCGAGGGGCGAGGGATCGGCCGACCTCGGCTTAGGTGGACCCCTCCTGGGTGGACACCTGGCGAGGTGGCAGGAGGTCGCCTGGCTTCGGCCGAGGTGGGCCCGTCTCCGGGGGGCCACCTGGCGAAGGGCGAAGGATCAGCCGACCTCGGCTTAGGTGGACCCCTCCTGGGTGGACACCTGGCGAGGTGGCAGGAGGTCGCCTGGCTTCGGCCGAGGTGGGCCCGTCTCCGGGTGGCCACCTGGCGAAGGGCGAAGGACCGCCGACCTCGGCTTAGGTGGACCCCTCCTGGGTGGACACCTGGCGAGGTGGCAGGAGGTCGCCTGGCTCTGGCCGAGGTGGACCTGTCTCCGGGTGGCCACCTGGCGAAGGGCGAAGGATCAGCCGACCTCGGCTTAGGTGGACCCCTCCTGGGTGGACACCTGGCGAGGTGGCAGGAGGTCGCCTGGCCCCGGCCGAGGTGGACCTTCTCCGGGTGGCCACCTGGCGAAGGGCGAAGGGCCGGCCGACCTCGGCTTAGGTGGACCCCTCCTGGGTGGACACTTGGCGAGGCGGCAGGGGGTCGCCCGACCTCGGCCGACCTCACTTAGTCGGACCCCTCCGGGCCCGGGCGCCAATGAGGTGGTAGAGGAACTCCGAGCCGAGCTCGACCTCGACGAGGGCGGTTTGCCTTAGACAGTCGTCGGGAGGTGTAGTTTTGCCGATCCTGGCTTTGAAGACGTGGCGCCGACTCGGCCGGGGAAACTTACACGTGGCTCGCTCGCATTCGGTGATACCTGAGCCGGCCACGTCACTGTCACGGCTGTAACAGTTACCCCCCAGCCCGCCATTCCGTCGGGGCATCGTAGAACAGAACGTCGGGATTAAATGCGGACATGACGTGGAGAGGCGAAGATCTTGCATCATAATTGCCACGATCCTCGGCGCCGTGGCTCGATGCGGCTGAAGACCTATGGGGAGCCATCACGCGTCGCCCACTTGCCCATAATTAATGCATCGCTTCGAGGCAGAGGCCGTTACTCTGCTATCGAGGCGTCGGTGTCGGGCGTGCGCCCACGTGGCGATCATCCAGTGGCCTGAGACGGAATGACGGGTACGGCTGCTGTCGGCTGAGTTTGAAAGGGAGGGGATTTCCAGAACGAGGCCTTTTCCCTTGCTTCGTGGGCGGTTTGCTGCAGGCTAACAACTCCTGTTGCTCGCGCTCGTCTGGCGTATTTTCGGTGAGTGCCTCCTTCTTCTCCTCTAGCCCCCCTCCTTCTTTCTCGTTTCTTTTCTGATCTTTGGTCCTTTCCCTTTCTATGGCGCGCCGTCGCCATGTCTCTTCCAATCCGGACGAGGCCGGTCCATCCCGGCCGAGGACTCCATCTTCTTCCTCCTCAGATGAGGAGACAATCCCGGAGGAGGTCCGCCGGCGTCTGCAACCCGGGGGTATCACCATTGGTATCCCCAGGGGGATCCGGTCCCCTCCGGTTGCACCTGCCGTGCCCCTCCGTTCTCTTCCTGCTCTGCCTTCTCTTCCTGCTCCGCCTTCTCTTCCTGCTCCGCCTTCTCTTCCCGCCGGTCCCTCCGGTCATGCCTCCACCATGACCGAAGGTGATCTTTCTTTGCTCCGGGATGCTTACTGCATCCCGGAGTCCATCCGCTTGTTTGTTCCGCGGTCCAGGGAGCGCGTCACCATGAGTGGCCCCGGCCGCATTGCCTTCTACGAAGACTTCCTCCTTGGGGGTCTTCGGTTTCCTCTGCATCCTTTCTTTCTTTCCTTCCTCAGCCACTTCCGGCTTGTCCCGGCCCAGCTGGCTCCTAATGCCATCCGGGTCATCTTCTCCTTTATTGTTTTCTGTCACTTCCACGGGTTCGTTGCCCGTTTTTCTCTCTTCAGGGCCTTGTTCACCCTGAAGAAGTGCTCCACCGATGACGGCTGGTGGTACATTTCGTCCCGGCCCAGGTGTCTCCGGTTCGACCTCCCTTCCTCGATCAAGGGCTGGAAGAGCCGATTTTTCTTCGCCTCGGTCGACGACGTCGACTGGGCCTGGAGTGAACTGGACCGGACCCCGAACCAAAATTCCCGGGTCGAGTCGGCGGACCAGGAGTCCTATGCCCAGCTCCTGAGCGACGTGGTCCCGGCGCTCGAGGTTCTGCTCTCTGAGCAGAATCTTTTTGAGGCCGGTATCAGTCCCATCCGTGAGACCGGTGAGATTCGGCCCCACTCTGACCTCTGCCCCCCTTTCTCTTCATAACCAAGCCGGCTGACTTCCTGTTTCTTTTGTTTTGCAGGGATGAAATTTTCACTGGAGAATATCTTGGAGGGGGCAGCCCAGCGGGATGTCGTGGAGGTGGACGAGCCCGCAGCGAAGAGGGCTCGCACGGAGACGAGCCGGGAGGTCGTGGCGACGACCGTGCCCAGCCCGGTTGCTGTCATTCCCCCGCCCAGGCTACCTCAGGGCGGGGCTACTGATACCCCGGCCGCGCGTCCTGGCGGCGCCGCCGCCGAGAGGACTCCACCGCCTGCTGCTCCACCCATCGCCGGGCCCGTCGTTGCTGCCAGCTCGACAGCGCCGCCTGTGGCAACCGCCGGTCCATCGGTTGCGGCCTCGGCTGAGGGGGCGACCGCCGTAGGAGCCGGCCCGAAGGCTCCGGCGCCGGTGATCACCCACCGGGACTCTGTCATCCTCGACAAAGGGCTGGCGGAGAAGATCATGGAGTACGCCTCCACCGCCCGGGACCGCCGAGCTCGGGGCGGCCGGGATTACGCAGACGCGTTGCTCGGGATCCTCCCGCAGCTCTTCACGGTAAGTCCGAGCTTCTTCCTTCTCCTTTTTCTTTCTTTCGAGACTTAGCTTCCTTCATTCTGACCTGTGTTGCTTTTATCGTTGCAGATCGGGAATGACGTTCTCCTACTGAGGAATTTCCTCGTAGGGAACGCCAAAAGGGACTCCGAGCGGGAGCTGAGACTCGGCAAGCTCGCGGTCGACGTCAAGGACTTGATGGAGAAGGGGGCCGAGCTGCGAGCCGATAAACAAGCCCTCCAGTCCGACCTGGCGTGTTCCGAGGAGCGGAACAAGGAGTTGGAGGCCTCCTTGTTGGAGGAGCGGACCTCCAACCAGCGCCGAACAGAGGAGGAGGCGGCGGAGAACGCCCGCCTGCAGGCCCACTCCCAATGGCTGGAGCGCCAGCTGGAGGAGGCCCGGCGAGACACGGCCGCAGCGAAGGACCGGAGCGCGTACGTCAACGGGCTCCTGGAGGCAGCCAAGCAGGAGGCGCAAGAGGCCGTCCCCAAATTCCGGGCTTCCGACGAGTACACGTCGGAGGTCCGGGAGGCCGCCGTGGACTCCTTCCTGAAGGGGTTCCGGATGTGCCGGGAGAAGGTGAGGGCCTTCTTCCCCCAGCTGGATCTGAGCGGGGTTGTGATCGGTGGCAAGAGGCCAGGGGGCGAGAGCAGGGCCTCCGGCACGGCCGAAGCGACTCCTGCGGCACCGTCGACCAGCGATGCCGCGGCCCCGGAGCAGCCCCAGGAGCCGGCCGTTGTAGAAGTCGAGGACGCAGCACCCGTGCCTCCGGCAGAGGGCTCCGACCCCGCACCTCAGTGAACCCGGCGTCTTCTCCCTGATGTCTCCTTCTCTTTTTGCTTCTGTTTGTTGTTTTTGTTTTGTGTTGTTTTTTTTTTTTGGGGGGGGAGTCCCGGCCTGTCGGGACCCCCAGCTTGTACCGACTACTCACATCAATGGAAATCTAAGTTTATCAAAACCTTGAGCTTTCTTTTTCATTTCATCTCACCTTTCTTTTCCTTTCTTTCTGAGATGTCGGTTTGGAACACTTGAAACAGTTGCAGGCCTGGTCCTCCCATTGCTCAAATCGAAGGATGGGGCCTGCTGAGTCGCATCGCAGCAGAGCAAGCCTTAAGCGGGCCCGACTTTGGGTCGCCTTCATGCTTGCGCAGGCAACACGGTTTCTGCATCGCCTTCCAGGCCGAAGCCCAGGATCTCCAGACTGAGCTCGGTGCCGCAGGCTTTCTCAAGCCTTGCGCGGCTTGCTGAGCTGTGCTCCGGGCTTGCGTGGGCGAACTGGGTTCGGCGCCACCTTCCAGGCCGAAGCCCGGGATCTCCGGACTGAGCTCGATGCCGCAGGCTTTCTCAAGCCTTGCACGGCTTGCTGAGCTGTGCTCCGGGCTTGCGTGGGCGAACTGGGTTCGGCGCCACCTTCCAGGCCGAAGCCCAGGATTCTCCGGACTGAGCTCGGTGCCGCAGGCTTTCTCAAGCCTTGCACGGCTTGCTGAGCTATGCTCCGGGCTTGTGTGGGCGAACTGGGTTCGGCGCCACCTTCCAAGCCGAAGCCCAGGATCTCCGGACTGAGCTCGGTGCCGCAGGCTTTCTCAAGCCTTGTGCGGCTTGCTGAGCTGTTCTCCGGGCTTGCGTGGGCGAACTGGGTTCGGTGCCACCTTCCAGGCCGAAGCCCGGGATCTCCGGACTGAGCTCGATGTCGCAGGCTTTCTCAAGCCTTGCACGGCTTGCTGAGCTGTTCTTCGGGCTTGTGTGGGCAAACTGGGCTCGGCGCCACCTTCCAGGCCGAAGCCCAGGATCTCCGGACTGAGCTCGATGCCATAGGCCTTCTTGTCGAAGTTAGAAGGGAGTGTTTGAAGTGGGGAAACTTTGTTACAGGAACTGGGAGCCTTACATCACTGATAGTACATCCTCAGGTTCGAGGAGTTCCACGTCCGGGGAAACCTGGCACCTCCCAATTCTTCCAAGTAATATGCTCCATGAGGGAGGGCTTCTGCCACCCGATATGGGCCTTCCCAGTTGGGTGATAGCTTGCCGCATTCCCGTGGCTGGGAGGCTTCAGCGCGCCGGAGGACCAAGTCTCCGGGGCGAAAAACCTTCGGCCGCACTCGGGAGTTGTAATATCTGGCTACACGTTGCCGGTACGCCGCCATTCGAATTCGGGCCTTGTCCCTCGTTTCCTCGAGAAGGTCTAGGTTGAGCATCATCCTGGCCGGGTTTTCTGTCTCGTCGTATTGCTCCACGCGCAGCGTGGGTAGGCTGAGCTCGATCGGGATGACTGCCTCGGTTCCGAAGACGAGGTTGAACGGGGTTTCGTCGGTAGCCGTCCTTGGGGTGGTGTGGTATGCCCAAAGGATGCTGGGAAGCTCGTCGGCCCACCTGCCCTTGGCCTGGTCCAGCCGCGTGCGGAGGCCCTGAAGAATGGTCCTGTTCGTGACTTCGGCCTCCCCGTTGGTCTGAGGGTGCGCCACCGAGGTAAAGCGATGCCTGATGCCGAGGTCGCTGCAGAATTCTTCGAATTCCCAGCAGTCGAACTGGCATCCGTTGTCGGTGACCACGGTGTGGGGGAGGCCGAAGCGGCAGATGATGGACTTCCAGAAGAACTTGGCGACGTTTGCTTCGGTGATCCTCGCCAAGGGTTCGGCCTCGACCCACTTCGTGAAGTAGTCGATAGCCACTATCAAGAACTTCCGCTGGCCAGACGCCGGCGGGAATGGGCCCAGGAGGTCCATCCCCCACTGGGCGAACGGCCAGGAGGCTGAGAGCTGAGAGATTGGGTTGGAGGGTTGCCGCTGCACCGTGGCGTGACGCTGGCACCGGTCGCACTTCTTCACGAAGTCGGCGGCGTCTTCCTTCATTGTCTCCCAGAAGTAGCCCTGACGGAGGGCCTTGTACGCCAATGCCCTGCCCCCCACGTGGTTCCCGCAGATGCCTTCGTGAATCTCCTGGAGCACAAGCCTGGCTTCTGTGGGTCCTACGCACTTGAGGAGGGGGTAGGAGTAGGATCTTCGATACAGCTGCCCGTCCATCAGGACGAACCGCACGGCCTTCTTCCTGATGAGCCGAGCCGCCTCTCGGTCCTCCGGCAGGGTGCCGCTGGTGATGTACGCAGCGTACTTGTCCATCCAGCTGGGCTCCTGGCTGACCTGATGGACCTCCACCGGTGCTTCGAGGCTTGGGACCTCAAGGCGCTCCACATGAGCGCGTCCCAGCATCGTGTCCGGCAGGGTCGCCAGCCGAGAGAGGGCATCCGCGTGGGCGTTCTCCCCGGGGGATATGGAAGATGTTGAAGCGCCGGAACTTGGACGCGCCCGCCTTGACGAGCTCCAAGTACTTCGCCATTTGGGGGTCGTGTGCGACGTACTCCCCGGATACCTGCCCCGCCACGAGCTGGGAGTCAGTGAAAGCTCTGAGGTTGGTCACGCCCAGCTCGCGGGAGACTCTCAGTCCGGCAAGAAGTGCCTCGTACTCCGCCTGGTTATTTGTTGCGGGGAATTGGAAATGGAGTGCGCACTCGGCGACGACCCCGTCGCCGTTGGCAAGGATGAGCCCAGCTCCGCTCCTGCCAGAGTTTGAGGCTCCGTCTACATGGAGGATCCAGGCATCCTCTCCGGGCTCATCGGTGCCAACCTCCATTGGCTGGGCCGGGGGGCCTCCCTCGGGCTCCTTGCCCAAGCCTGCACATTCGACCAAGAAATCGGCCAGCACCTGCGCCTTCATGGCCGACCTTGGCCTGTAGGTAATGTCGAACTCGCTGAGTTTCAGTGCCCACTTGGCCAATCGTCCCGAAGTATCGGGTCGGCTGAGCACCGCTTTCAGCGGTTGATCCGTCAAGACGGCGATGGGGTGCGCTTGGAAATAGGGCCTGAGACGCTGGGCAGACACTATTAGCGCAAAAACAAGTTTCTCGGGCCGGGAATACCTGAGCTCCGCATCTCGGAGAAGTTTGCTGGTATAGTACACCGGCCGCTGGAGCCCCTGGTCATCGGTTCGGACCAAGACAGAGCTGACGGCCTCCGGGGTAACCGCCAGGTAGAGGGTAAGCTCCTCTCCCTCCTTGGGCCTGGACAGTAAAGGTGGCGATGCGAGCATCTTCTTCAGCTCCTCGAAGGCCTGCTGACACTCCTCGGTCCAAGCAAAGCCATTCATCTTCCTCAGCACCTTGAAGAAGGGACGGCAGCGGTCCGCCGACCTGGAAATAAAATGGCTAAGGGCCGCGACTCGGCCGGTCAGTTGCTGCACTTGCTTCTTGGAGGCGGGCTGCTCCATGTCCAGGATGGCCTGGACCTTCTCCGGGTTGGCCTCGATTCCTCTTTGAGTCACCATAAACCCTAGGAACTTCCCGGCGAGACGCCGAAGGCGCACTTCGCCGGGTTCAGCTTCATCTGATGGCACGGAGGTTGCCGAACGTCTCCGTCAAGTCAGCCACGTGGTCCGAATCGAGTTTGCTCATCACCAGCATGTCGTCCACGTACACCTGCATGTTGCGGCCTATCTGGTCTTTGAAGGTTTTATTGACCAGACGTTGGTACGTCGCCCCCACGTTCTTGAGGCCGAAAGGCATCATCCTGTAGCAAAAAGTCCCGCGGTCAGTTATGAAGGCAGTGTGCTCTTCGTCCTCCGGGTTCATCCGGATCTGGTTGTATCCGGAGAAGGCGTCCATGAACGATAGGAGGCGATGCCCCGAGGTGGTGTCGACCAGCTGGTCGATCTTTGGAAGAGGGAAGCTGTCCTTTGGCAAGCTCGGTTGAGGTCGGTGTAGTCCACACAGATCCTCCACTTACCACTATTCTTCTTTACCATGACCACGTTTGCCAGCCAACTAGGGTATTGGACCTCTCGGACAAAACCGGCGGCGAGGAGCTTCTCTACTTCCTCGTTGATCGCCTTCTGCCTCTCCATGGCGAAGCTTCTCTTCTTCTGGCGGACCGGGCGGCAACTTGGGTCCACGTTCAGTTTGTGCATGATAACCTCGGGCGGGATGCCCGGCATGTCGGCTGCTGACCAGGCGAACACGTCAGCGTTGGCATGGAGGAACTCCAGCAGGGGGTTCGCTCTTCCTCGGGGAGCTGGGCCCCGACTTGCACCGTCTTCAGGGGATCCGAACCGAGGGGAAAAGTCAGCAGGCGCTCTACGGGCCCTCCCCTGGGTTCCTTCTCTCTCAGATCGAGGTCGTCAATATCATGGGCGAGCTCCGCGCCCCTGGCGCCTGGGACCGTCTGGAGGCAGAGCGGGACTGGTTGGATCGTCCCCTTCATCTCCCCGAGCCCGGAAGGCGTGGGGAACTGCACCAACAGCCTCCTCGTGGAGATGGTGGCGTCCAGTTGGTTGAGCCCGGGACGCCCGAGAATGGCGTTGTAAGGCGAAGGGAGCCTGACGACGGTGAATGTTATTAGGACGGTCGCCTGCCGGGGCGGGGATCCGGCAGTGACCGGGAGAGTGATCTCCCCCTCGACCCCCACGGAGTCCCCTGTAAAACCTACCAGGGGGGTGTGCACTGGCTTCAGCTGATCGGGGGACAAATTCATCCGAGAGAAAGCATCGTAAAAAAGTACGTCAGCGAGCTTCCACTATCCACCATGATTCGATGTACAGGATGCTTCGCGATGGTCATCTCGACCACCACGGCATCGTTGTTTACATTATCATTAATTTCCCCTCCCTTGGGAGGGATTACATTCTCCGGGACTTCCCGGGCCCTCTTCATTGCTCGGCCAGACCCGCGTGAGATCATGCCCACGGGCTTCTCCGTTGGGCGGTTGTCGATCGCAGGGACAGGTGGTAGGGCCGCGAGCGGCTGCCCTTCAGAGGGGGCCTCGTTCTTGACGAACTTCCTGAGGTAACCCCTCCTGATTAGCTCCTCAATCTCCCGCTTCAGATGGCGACACTCCTCCGTGTCATGCCGTGCTCGCGGTGGAACTGGCATACTTCGATTTGTCTCGGACGGCTCTCGGGTTCTGAGGAGGAGGTCGGCGGAGGTAGCGCTCGCCCTCGATTTCCATGAGGATCTTCGTTCGAGGTGCGAGGAGAGGGGTGTACCTCCGCTCGGGAGTGGCTTCGCCCCTCGGCCTTGGATTTGGGCGAGGGTCGGCAGACGGCCCGGGCCTCCGAGCTCCCGGGGTGTCCCTCGGGAGCGGCTTCTTTGAAGTCTTCCCGTCCATTTCTCGACGGGTGCGGTCAGCCTCCTCCGCTCGGATGTACTTGTGGGCGCGGAGGAGGAGCTCGGAGTACGTCCTGGGCGGCTTCTTGTCCAGGGAATAGGTTAAGCGGGACGTCTTAAGCCCGCGCTTCAAAGCCAGCATGGCGACGGGCTCGTCCAAGCTGTAGATCTCCAGGGCTGCGGTCTTGAACCGGGTGATGTAGTCCCGGAGCAGCTCCTGGTCCTGCTGGCGGATGGAGAAGAGGCTGTCCACCTCTCTTGGCACCTTTCGACAAGCGTCGAAGTGCGCCACGAACTTTCCTTCCAACTGATGGAAGGAGCAAATGGATCCGGGCTCGAGGCGGGTGAACCAGACTCGAGCGGCCTTCCGAAGGGTTGCCGGGAAGGCGATGCATAGAAGGGCGTCGGTGGCCCCCTGGACCCTCATGAGAGCCTTATAGCTCTCCAAATGATCCAGGGGGTCGGTGGTCCTGTCGTAGGGATCCACCTGCGGCATGCGGAACCGTTTCGGGATTGGTTCCGCCTGGATTTCTTCAGAGAAAGGGGGGCAGGAGTCGTAGCCCGCCGGGTCTGCCGACGAGTTCTGCAGGTCGGCGAATCGGCGGGCGAACTCCGCCAGCTTGCGCTCATGCTCCTCCAGGCGCCTCTCGGCCTGGCGCCTGATGGCTTCGTCGGTGGAGTCTTCCACCGAGGCTGCGGGTGAAGGGGGCGCCGATCGGTCCCGGCACGAGGTCTGGCCTCGGCGTCGCTTGCTGCGATGCGCCGTTTCGGCCCCGTCGGCCGGGGATCGACTCTCGTGATCCTCCGAACCGGAATAGTTTCTCTTTGCGGGAGCTTGGTGGCTCCCCCGGGGGTTGGAGATGGCCCTCGGATGGGATGGCCTGCCCTGAATTGAGCGTAGGCTCCCGCGCTGCCCCGCGGGGGTCCCTGGCTGCGACTGGGTGACCGGGACCGTTGCTGATGCTGAAGCTGCCGGACCGCTGAGGTCAAAGTCTGCAGCTGCTGGACGATGGCCGCAAGGGATCCGTCCACCGGTGTAGGCTGTTGTGGAAGAGGAGGGGAGCCGGAAGCTCCCCTTCGGGGCTGTGGCCCCCTGGAGGGGAGTGGACTTCCCCCACACGGCTGGTGGACGCCTCGCGACCACGAGTGACCACCATTGCTGGAGAGCGTGATACCTGCAGAAAGCTGGTTCCCGCTAGGGGTTAGTGTCCTTAACCCCTACCTGGTGCGCCAATCTGTTACCGCTCTCGCCGCCGCGTCCGTGCCACGGATCAGCCGATCCTTCCTGACCGCCTGGCGAGGGAGCCTCCCTTCCCGCGGAGAACCTGCAACAAAGGGGTTAGAGGACCCTGGCCGGGGATCCCGGCGAGGGAGCTCCGACGGTCAAGTCAGTAGACGATGAGAAGGAACAGACTCTCCAGCCGGACCCTCGAAAGGATTCCAGACTTAGAGAGTTAACTGGTGAAGGAAACGCTCTGGGGACCAGAATCTCGGCTGGGCCTCCTTGCCGAACTCACACCCAGTGTTCCCCTCTCGGGGTCTCTGGTTTCTTTCTCGGAGCAAGGCCTTTCGCCGGTGCTTCCTCCCTGTCCCCAGGCTAATTGGCTTACCTCGTCGTCCCCAGATTCCTCCTTCTTTATCTCCTTCCGTCGTGCGCTTGTCTTTTTCCTCCTCGAAACTCCCCTCCCCTGTCCTCTTCTCTTTTCCCTTTTCGGTGAAGGAGGCCAGGCGGCTTTCCGACCTCGTCCGCCGGGCCCAGCAGGAAAAAGGCAAAAAACAGAAGAGAAAGAGGGGAGGGCGGCGCTGGTAGGACGGCCGGTCAGGCCTCGGGCTTAGTGAGAGCGCTCTCTTCCCCAAGCGCGGGCGCCACCCATCTATGGGGCCTGTTCCATCAGGATCGGTCCCTCGGTCGCGGGACCTGTCGGGCCGATGCAAGTGATGTTCCGCGTGCCGCCGCCCTCCGTACGGGACGCCGTCTGGGATTCATACGGCCCGAGGGATGGCCTCGGGGCCCGTCTCTCTCTCTCCCCGGGGCCCTCTCCGTACGAGCGGTCTGGCCTCGGCTGAGTTGGACCCGCCTCCGGGGGCCAACTGGCGAGGGGCGAGGGATCAGCCGACCTCGGCTTAGGTGGACCCCTCCTGGGTGGACACCTGGCGAGTGGCAGGAGGTCGCCTGGCTTCGGCCGAGGTGGGCTCGTCTCCGGGGGGCCACCTGGCGAAGGGCGAAGGATCAGCCGACCTCGGCTTAGGTGGACCCCTCCTGGGTGGACACCTGGCGAGGTGGCAGGAGGTCGCCTGGCTTCGGCCGAGGTGGGCCCGTCTCCGGGTGGCCACCTGGCGAAGGGCGAAGGACCGGCTGACCTCGGCTTAGGTGGACCCCTCCTGGGTGGACACCTGGCGAGGTGGCAGGAGGTCGCCTGGCTCTGGCCGAGGTGGACCTGTCTCCGGGTGGCCACCTGGCGAAGGGCGAAGGATCAGCCGACCTCGGCTTAGGTGGACCCCTCCTGGGTGGACACCTGGCGAGGTGGCAGGAGGTCGCGTGGCCCCGGCCGAGGTGGACCTTCTCCGGGTGGCCACCTGGCGAAGGGCCGGCCGACCTCGGCTTAGGTGGACCCCTCCTGGGTGGACACCTGGCGAGGCGGCAGGGGGTCGCCCGACCTCGGCCGACCTCACTTAGTCGGACCCCTCCGGGCCCGGGCGCCAATGAGGTGGTATAGGAACTCCGAGCCGAGCTCGACCTCGGCGAGGGCGGTTTGCCTTAGACAGTCGTCGGGCGGTGTAGTCTTGCCGATCCTGGCTTTGAAGACGTGGCGCCGACTCGGCCGGGGAAACTTACACGTGGCTCGCTCGCATTCGGTGATACCTGAGCCCGGCCATGTCACTGTCACGGCTGTAACACCTCGAAAGCACACTTTGTTGGGTTCAGCTTCATCTGATGGTGCCATAAGGCATCAAATAACTCCTCCAGGTCTTTGATGTGGTCTTCTTTAAGGAGGCTCTTCATGATCATGTCGTCGACATAAGCCTCTATGTTCTTCCAAGCTATTATTTGAACACTTTGTTGATCAGCCTTTGGAACGTCGCCCGGTTGTTCTTCAGTCCGAATGGCATCATCTTGTAGCAGTAGAGACCTTTTTTGGTAACGAAGGCAATTTTTCTTTATCCCAAGGGTCCATTCGGATTTGGTTGTACCCAGAGAAGGCATCCATGAAGCTTAATAACTGTTGGCTTGCATTGGCATCGACCAATTGGTCAATTTTCGATAAGGAAAAGCTATCCTTCGGGTAGGCTTTGTTGAGGTTTGTGTAATCTATGCAGATCCTCTATTTGCCACTAGCTTTCTTTACCATTATCACGTTGGCCAGCCATTCGGGGTAGTGGACCTCCCGAATAAATCCCGCTTTAAGAAGCTTGTTTACTTCTTCATCTATCGCCTGCTGCCTCTCCGGGGCGAAATTTCTCTTCTTCTGCCGGATCGGCTTGTATTCAGGGATAACTTCCAGCCAATGAGTAATCACTTCGGCCAGAATTCTAGAAATATCTGAAGCTGACCAAGCAAAAAAGTCAGCGTTGTTCTTGAGGAAGTAGATTAGCCTTGCTTTCGTTTCTTCATCAAGCAGGCTTCCAATCTGCACAACTTTGGTGGGGTCCTCTTCGATCAACTATACCAAGATGGTTCTTTCCATAGACTCGCCACAGTCTATGGTTGGGTCCCTTGGATCCAATGGTTCGAAGTTGTGGGATTGATCACCTATTTGTCCTGGATCATCAAGCACTGTTGTGTGGCCCTTTGGTCTCCCTTCACTTCCTCAACCCCACTCCTAGTGGGGAACCGCACTAAGAGGTGATAAGTTGATACTATGGCCTGAAATTTATTCAGGACGGGCCGTTCCAAGATCACGTTATAGGCCGAAGGGATTCGAACTACCGTGAAATTAATCGACAGTGTCTTCTGTCAGGGTTCGGTACCGAGGGTTACAGGCAGTATTATTTCACCTTTACATCGACTTGATTTCCTCCAAAGCTGGTGAGTGGAATAGGAGATCTTTGTAACTTGTTCTTAGGCAAACACATTCGGGAGAAAGCATCATAGAGTAAGACGTCTGCGAAGCTTCCATTATCAATTAGGATACGCCTTACATCGTAGTTGGCCACTATGGCCAATATTACAACTGGATCATCATGTAGGAGTTGAACTCCCACGAGATCATCATCGGAGAAGAGTATTGAGTTATTGTCCTTGAGTCGTTTCGAGGCATCATCTTCGGCTCTTCCCCAGTTGGTTAGCCGATGTAGCATTTCCACATTGCCGCTAGTGGGTCTTTGGTTCGATAGCTCTGCTTCCTCAAGGGCCCTCTGGGGGGCCGTGGCCTCAGGCCTAGGTGCTAGGCGATTGATGTATCGTCCCAAGTAGCCACTCTTGATGATATCTTCAATGGCATCTATAAGCTGGATGCACTCTTCGGTGTTATGGCTGTGGTCCTGATAAAATTTGTAATATTTATTTCGATTCCTCACAGAAGCGGACGCTTTCATGGGATGCGGCCATTGGAGATAATTCTCTTTTTCGATCTCCATCAGAATTCTCTCCCTGAGGAGATTGAGGGGGTGTAAGAGTCGAATCTCCCGTCCAACGCTTTGGGCTTGGGACTTCGTCACCGATTGGAGCTACCATTGTTGCTGTTGCTATTGTTGGAGAGTGCAAGGGGATCCAGCCCCCTGCTGTTCTTCTTTGGAAAGGGTTTCCCTTTAGATAGTCGTCGATTTGCCGCCTGCTTTTCAGCATCGGCATATTTCTGAGCCCTTGATAGGAGCTCAGCGTAGCTTATAGAGAATTTCTTATCCAGGGAGAAAGTAAGCCTGGATAATCAGAGCCCCTTCTTTAACGTGGACATGGCTACATGCTGGTTGATATTAAGAATCTCGAGGGTAGCCGAGTTGAACCTGGAGATATAGTCTCGCAGGCTTTCTCCTTCATTCTGGTGGAGGAAAAGGGTGTCCGTGTTTCGGGGTGTCTTACGACAGGTCCTGAAATGCTAGACAAACAACTTTTCGATGTCAGAAAATGAGTCAATAGTACCTAGATGTATGCTCGAATACCATATTTGAGCCATCTTCTTCAGAGTAGCAGGGAAGGCAAGACATTATAGTATATCCGAGACCCCTTGGATCATCATATGGGCTTTAAAACTACCCAGATGATCGAGTGGATCAGTAGCACCATCATAAGGTTCCATCTGAGAAACCCTGAAGTGCCGAGGGACGATTTCGGCCATGACACAAGGGTGAACGGAGGACGTGACTCGTAAGCCACAAGACCACCATCCTTCCTCTCGTCCTGCAGTTTCGCAACCTCCGATTCGAGGGCCTTAAGCTTCTCTTCATAATTAGGGCAGGCTTCCTTCGGCAGATCTCTCTTTGGGGTGGAATCTTCAGAGGAAACGGAGGGGGATCGCCTAGATCTTTTTCTCCTCCACAAGGAACTGGCGGTCTTCGAGTTGCGAGAGTTGTGGCCCTCGGGAGAAGAGTGGTCCTGGAGAGAGAGATGGGAAGACCCATGTTGATGGTCTTCTCTTCTCCGGGATTGATGACTGTATCTGGATACGGTTGGTGAGTGTCTCACTTGGAGGGCTCTGTCTTGGAAATTCTGAATCATGGCCGTAAGAGCGTTGACTTGGTTCAGAAGGGTCTCAAATTATTGCTGCCCCACAACAAGTGTAGGAGGCGGGACATCGTTTGCCGATGGGTCATTCTTATGAGAGGGAGGATGACCCCGACTTGTCGAAGCATTCTGAGCTCTTCCTCTCACCATTTAGATTCCCTCTTTACTCTCATTTTTTAAGGAAAAAAGGGGGGGTTAGCAGTAGATGCGTAGATATTGCCCCCCTACCTGGCACACCAATCTGTTGGCATTGAACCTTCCTCAACTGGACGGAGCTGCTGGATCGCCGGTTCGCTCCCCCGCTTACCTGTAAAACAGGTCCTTGATCGAATTTTCTCCGATGGGGGACACTCCGATGCCTAGTCAAGAGCTGGTTCCAGCAACAGAACGGAGAGCAGTTCTAAATAGAAGAAAAATGGTGGCTAGAGAAGGAAGGGCTATTCTTTTTCCAGGTTATTCTTCCTTTTTGGAGTGTCTCCTCTTACCGATATTTATAGTGGTCAGGCCAGCCTGTCGTTCGGTATTTTTCGCCCTATGATTAGGGCAGAGATTAATCAATTCCATCCCGCCCATAACCGTAGGCAGTTACCAAAAAATATTGGCCAAGCTGGAGGCGTTGAAGTTGGAGCTAACGGCTGCGTGGCCGTTTCGATGCAGTTTCAATTTGTTTTCGTCGTCATGGAGTCGATCGGAGATCTGTTTCCTAGCCTCCTCTTCACGAGGGGCTATTGTCGTGTTGCCGAAATATCTTCGGACTTACCTTCTTTGGGTCGGCTTCTTTCAACAGTGCACTGGGAATCGGTCTTCAAAGTCGAGGTCCTCGGACAAAGTCGAAGACTGGGCCTACGTCCATTCTCGTGGCTTTCTCAGGGTGCTTTGGTCTAGTCATGTGGTTCAAAAAAGATCTAACAGGCGGTCGAACCGATAATTATCTGATGCTTGAACCGGCATATCCCAACAGATGATGATTCATCACTCGCTTGTATAGAAAGTTTTTTGCAACCACCTTCTGATAGTCCACTTACCAAAATCAACTCCGACTCTCCGAATCATGGTGGAGAAACCACCAAGCTGGTTCTCTTAATATTAAAAAGAAAAGGGGAACCTTCAAAGGAAGGTCCTATGATCCACTCCCTCTTTCTTTCATGTCCATTTTCATTATTTTTTTTATTGTTCATAATCTCCGGTTGACTTAACCATCGAAGGGTCTCTAGCTAGAAAATCTTCGACCTTGTCCATTTCCACTATTTCTTTGTTGCTCACAATCTTTGGTTGACTTAACCATCGAAAGGTCTCCCGCTAGAAAATCTCCTTTCCCATCCATTTTCAATTGCACGAGAGACCATCCCTATCATCCCCGGCTGGAGTATCTGCATAATATTAGGTGATGGTTGCTTTCTATCATACCTTATGTGGATGAGTACAATCGGTGCTGGTTACCATCTCTACCAAATTTCAGTTTTGAGATTGATGCAACTTCGTCCATAATAATGGCAAACCTAGAAACTTAATGCATTTATTTAACATACATAAGGTTGGTGCATATGTGCAAAAAAAGGACGATTATGATGGATTTGGAATTTGAGCACCCTTAAATTGAAAGGATGATATGGTGGCGGTCCATCTCAGCCTATGCCAATCTGATTGATTACCAACTTAGAGAGGGTTTGTCCTTAAATTTCTATAACCCACTTCTCTAATGGATGCTAAGACATATAAATAATTGGACCAGATCCAATCTGACCTGAAGAAAGATTCCAGATTTGGTTGAATTGAAAATGACCGGATAGACTTGATGAGTTTTATAAAGTTGCTTGCTTGTAAACATTTGCAAATTCATGTCGGTATACAGCAAATTGTTATAATCCAACTCTAAACATGCTAGCCAAATCCAAGCCAACCAGGTCCAAAGTCTACAGTGTAAACCATGCATAGACAAACATGATGTTGTTGTCCAGTGGGGATAGCTATATCGGGATTTATTTTTCCTTTTCTTTTTTTTATCAAAAAAAAAATATATATTATGTTGTTGCACTTCCAAATATACAAGGAGGATCTCACATTTTCACTCAAAAATACCACTTCCAAGTATAGATGTCTTTTTTACATATTGCAAAGTGTAAATTAACTTTCAAGTTTTGTTATTTTAAACCTGTTTATCATTCAAAGTGAATCTTAAGATGTATTTGCTATATAAGCGACATACTAAAAACTTGCCAACGAACTACTTCCATCCCAATTAATATGCTAAAGTAGAAGGACCAAGGGTGTATATTTTATGCAAAAGAAGAATTTACTTTTATTTATACATGGGATTATCTACCGTATAAATTATTCCGAACTCCATAATTCATTTATCTGCATAGATCTCAAAAAAACCTATGAGATCTAAACTGCGAAAATACACTTCCAGCTCAAAGAAGAAATCTAAACTGCAGTCCTCTATTCACTAGCCCTGTACAAGCTGCATCACCCGAAGCCAGTGAAAAATTGCACACATAAAGGGTAAATTGCCAAGTTAATCTTTGACAACCCAAGTTGCTTAGCTAATCGGTCCATAACTGCTCTCAATTTCGTGGATGAGATTTCCCCTCTCCCTCCACCACCTGCGGACCAACTAAACCCCACGAAATCCGATCCTTATCCATTGAATGAGTAATATTTCCTCATCCAATCCGAAATAAATGCCGCCATTCCGTTGATTTATCTCACAACAGATTCCGAATTCAGCACAAAAAAGAAAAAGCTTCGTATCCTCTCTCTCTCTCTCTCTCTCTCTCTCTCTCTTCTCTATATTCTTTTATAAAGTGCTGGATTGGATAAAATCCCAACCTTTTCCTCTCTCATCAACGCCGAGTGCGCGCGCGAGAGAGCGTGAGCCGGCCATGGCGTCGATTCCTTGCGCTATCTATATCTCCATCCCACCTTCTTCTTCTTCTTCTTCTTCTTCTTCTTCTTCGGGACTGAGATCTCCGCTCCTGGCTCTTACGAGGCGGCTCGGTTGGCTCCGGGACTCGAGGATGAGGACCAAGGTGGGGCCCGGCTCCGCCGGCTCGAGGGCCAGGTGCTGGTTCCGCTTCGGGAACAAGGGGGTCGACGCAGAGGGCGCCGGGATCTACGGCAGCCAGTCCCGCGACGATTTCGACCGGGATGACGTCGAACAGGTGACCCCAGTCCATATTCTTTGTTCCTTGTTCTTGCTGTCTTTGCTTATAATGTCAAATTTCCTTATCAGGCTGTTGATACTCCCAAATGATTTCATAATTGCACCCATGAATTTGTACAAATTGGTTGGATAAAGCTTTCAATTCTGCATGCATTGAGAAATATCAAATTCCTTCTTTTTATGTATAGGATTTTCTTGTAGTTTTGATGCATTTTTAGTTGTTTGTGCTGAATGTTTCGATCTCTTGGAGAAGAAGATGGCGCCTCTTTGTGACCGAGATCTCCCATAAATTTTGCTCTAGGGCCTTTTGTTGGGGCTAATAAAGGTATACCAGACACTTATTTGAGAACGGATGCAGTCTTTTTTTTTTTTTTTTTGATAAGGGAGAACATATGCAGTCTTTTGTAGTCTCCATTTAACATTGTAAGGTTTCACAGTTAAATATAAAAATTGCTCATGGAGACGTTGCCCTCTGGAAACACGGAGCTGCTGGATTGATTGTTCCGTGCCACCCTACCTATGGGCATCTCTTATCCTTGGATTTGCATGCTTTGCTTCTCTACCTACTGAAACATTAAAGGTTTTTCCTTTATCTACCAATTGCAATTGCTTATTTCCAGGGACAAGGGTTATGTCTACATTTTACCATCCAAAATCTCTCATCAGGGCACCAAGCTACCATTGCTTCGTGAGAATTGTAGTGCTGTTCTCATGGATTCCCACCAGATCATGCCAGTGATTGAGTTTTGACCACCCCTTCTCTCCTCTTTTTTCTGTGTTGCTCATGCACTGCCAAAGCTTGCTTCTTCTTTAGTTGATAGCTACATCCTCCTTCTTTGCCTTTTAGGCAACTCAGTATTCTGTCAACCCTAACTTGATCCTAGGATTTTTTTTTTTTTCCCTGAGAGAACTTGATCGAAGCATTTTGTTCCTCTATTATCAATGTCTGACTCCTATCTTACGGACATCTACTACTTGCTTTATGCCCTGAGCTTCATAGCATCAAGGCTTTCTTTTGTTTGCTCTTTTTCACAATACTAGTTTATTGTATCCATAAAAACTCATTAGCAGGTGCGGAACTATCATTATTCGTTTAAACATCCAAAGTTGTATCAGTTATTCTAGTTGTTTGACATGCATGCACCCATTATGTTTTGGTTTTGATTGGGAAGGGTAGGAATATCCCATAATCTCATAGGGTTTCTTGTCCTATGGATTAGTAAACATTTGCTTAAGTTCAAGCATTAACATTAAGCCACTTGTCAGCAATTAAAAAATGAGGTTATTTTGCATCGATTTGAGCATATTTGGACATTCTTCATATTATATTATATGTTTATATGTGAATATGACTTTTCCTGTTACCTTTTCCTCTAGTATGATAATGAAAATTACTATAAACAGCTCATTTGTTTGGTTAAATACAATCAAAAGCTTTAGCGTGGCACTAACACCGTGGGGTTCGCTATGCCCAATAAATCTTAGTAAGTAAAGGTATTCGAAACTTGAGAGGGTACTTATATTTGAATCTTACATTTTCATTTTTCTTTCTTTAGTCTTTAACTACTTAATAAGTTGAAAATAAGGATTTAAATCCTGTGGGTGGGGGTGTCCTAGTTTATCTAGGGAACGGTATAGCCCATTGCACCATCCTATCCCGATGGTCGTCCTCGTTGATCATCCAATGAGTACGCTCCATCTCCCCTCTTTTTTATTTCTTTTTCTTCTTGTTTTACTTTGTCACTTCTTTCATTATTTTTTTTCTTTTCTTATTACTTCCTCTCTTTCTTTCCCTTTTTTTCTTCTTCTTTTTTTCCCTTCTTTCCTTCCTACCTTCCATTTTTGTCTCCCTTCCTTTCTTTCTTTCTTTCTATTTTTCTTTTTTTTCTTCCTTCTTTCCTTCCTTTCATTCATTCCATCTTCTTTCCTCTCTTTCTTTCTTTTTTATTCTTTTTTCCTTCCTTTCTTTTCCCTTTATTCTTTGCTCACGTAGATGGTTTTTGAAGTCTTGCCTTGTCTTAATCCCATTTTCTCACAAGGATAAGATGGGATGACTGGGATGCCCCCTGTCCTGCCAGGGTTTAAACATTGGTCAAAAAAATTGTTTGGTATTAGCTTACAGACACAAGTGTGAATGTGCATGCCTACATGTCCACATACATAGACACACACACACACACACATAAATACATGCATGTATTTGTACTTCTAGTTTTTGAATTTTCAGAAATTGATGCATTCGAAACTTAACCTTTATCGTCTTATCATAGGTTATTTAGATATCTTCCCAATCCTAATGTTTTGTTTGTTGCGAAAGTCCCTGCTCTTTTTAGTTGCATTATACAGAAAATGAATCAGTCTAGCTTTTTGAGTCATACACTCATGTTCTAAACTCCCTTTTTTTTTTTTTTCCCTTTCATTTTTTCCTCTTTTTTTTTTTTTTTTGGAGATCTTTATGATATTTGGTGGAAGTTAGAGAAAGAAGCAAAATACCCTGGAGGTGGCATGGTCATTGAATCATAATAGCACTTCATGTTGGTATTCCATCAAATTCCATTTTCAGTCTGAAAACTATTATGCCCAGTTATTGCTCTGCAAATTATTGATGGCTTATGAAGTTTGTGGTTCTTTTAGAACTATCTTGATTTATGATCTACCTGAGAAGACTGAGAAAATTTTTTTGCGGTTCTTGACACAAACAGATATCTGGAAAATCTACATCATGCTACCAAGTTGTTTCTTCTCATCTCTATACATTTTTGGCAAGAAACAAGAACAGTTTAGTTGCAGATAACAATGTTTGTTGCCAAGGAAAATGATTTACATAAATGCCAAATTACTGATGAATCATGATGTCTTCCAATTTGCAGTACTTCAATTATATGGGGATGCTTGCTGTTGAGGGTTCATATGATAAGATGGAGGCCCTTCTAAACCAGAACATTCATCCAGTGGATATTTTGTTGATGTTGGCAGCCTCAGAAGGTGACAAGCCAAAAATAGAGGAACTATTGCGAGCTGGTGCAAATTATGATGTTAGAGATCCAGATGGAAGGACAGCTTTAGATAGAGCAACCAGCGATGAGATCAAGGACTTCATCCTAGGGTTTTCTGTTCAGAAAGCATGATTTCTGAGTTGCTCTAATTCGTAATCATCTCCTTTATCTTTTCTTTCATATTTTTTTGTTCAGTTTTACTTTTGTTGAACGCTGGAATGTAAATTTAAATGTTTTGCAGAATGTCAAACAAATCTTGCCTTGATGTTGCAATTGTGAGTACAAACTGACGGTATCATTCTTGTCCCCTATTAATGCGATCTATGCGAAGCACGAAGTGCTCAAAAAGATGATTTAATTGCACTAGATATGGCCATCTGTGCTGCCATGTCCATGCAGCGATGAGCTCCATTGACTTCTAATGAAGATATTCAATTTTTGAGTCAATTTAAGCATATTTCGGCCATCAAGTTAGACCTTTTTTTCAATTATCTCAACATTGGTCGCCATCTGAAATGTGGTTCCCTGGCCTGTTTGCAAAGGAAAAGTTTTGTCAAAATTATATCAGATTTGGGAATTCCATGAATAAAAATCTCGTTTTCTTTTTTAAATACTGTTTAGATGATTTATAGGATAAATAATTTCAAAAATGGCTAACTCATAGAAAAAAATATTCTTGAAATTATTAGTTGTTTTATAATTCTCGAGCTCACACCCTCATCATCTTTGACCCCTTTTAACCAGCACCATCTCCTCACCCATTCATGCAGCCACTCTTTTCCTCTTTCGCTTCTAGTCCCCCTTCCCCTTGCTATTTGACCTCTTCCATGTGCTCTTTTTCATCACAAATCTCCAAAAGAGAGTGAAATGAAAAGAATATGAGGTGAGAAATAAAGAAAAGAAAAGAATTAATTGATGGAAAAAAAAAAAACTTTACCTTTCAATTTATTTTATCTTTTTTTTTTGTTCTCGTTGATTTTTTCTATGTATTTTTCTAGTTTTCATATATTCTTTCCATTCTCAAGGGAGGCTTGAAGCTCTCGAATAGGGAGGGTTAGAGGATGGTTAGGCATTTATGTTGAACGTTTATATAAAAAAATTCAAATAAATATATAAAAAAATAATTTAAGTATAAATAATTATAATTTTTTAATTAAGATGATGATTAGACCGTCCAAAAATTTAGAATCCAGATTTTCATTTATTATTTAAAAATTTGGGTGTGTGTGCTAGTGATTAATCAACAATTCGAAGTGCTTTTCTTGCATATTCTTAATGAACTAGCATTTATATATAGATATAGAAGGATTTGTTTGGTAAGTAATAAGTTCCTTTGACATCTCTTCATCTGCAAAGAATTTTTGACATAAAAACATAGCGACAAAGGGCTGATCTTTGAATAGAAAAAAGAATGGATCCGCAGGTCCTAAATGAATTGGCTTATTCGAAAAAAGCCTTATTCTTTGGAAGATCTATCTTATATCTGGTACTGCATGGTTCCACCATGCAAGAACTCTGAATCATTTTCAATGATCTGCTTGTCCCAAAATGATCCGCTCCAATAGGGAAATCCCAATTCAGTGGGCCTTTCGATATAATCAAATAGATTGCCACAAGGACGCCATATTCTAGGACCCCAAACTATGTGATTGAATAAATCCTCCTCTATCTGTTGCGGGTCGATGGCTCCATCCCTTTCTTCAAACTTCGATTTGTATTTTTCATATAGAAATCTCTGATCAACGATATGACAAGATCCATTTTGCATCATATCTAACTGATTCCTTGGTTCGGACCGAAAAAAGTAATCACTCGATTATTATCAAACTGACTGCAATCTTTTTGTCTGTAAGGATCCCACCAGAGCGCTTTCTACTTTTAATAGGCCATGAGCTAGATCAAAATCATTCTCAACAAATCCATAAGAAGTGATCCAAGTTTTTTCATCGAATCCGGGTGAAGACCAAAGATCTTGAGAGATTGATCTAGCAGAACAATTTAAAAGATAAAGAAATATTGTTAATTTTTTCAAGCTCGTTTCAAGTTTGAAGTACTATTTGTACAAATAAGATTCCCTTCCTTACATGATTTTTTCTTCGTACAGATAGATATAGAATTTATGGAGCAATTACTTAGAAGTACAATTTATGCAACATCCCTTCGTATATGATAGAAAAGGATCCTATGATTCTAAACTGATCTTACCTGGAATCACAAATCCAAAATTTGTCTATGAAGAGCTGATCTAATTGTATTAGTTTTTATAATTGATTTTTTCTATGTAATACTAATTGACAGGATCTCATTGATAAGTACTACAAGATCTCGTACATTGGAACGCATGATAATGGACTCCGAATATGTTAGTAGGGAATATTTCTTTTCCTAGTGAAATCCCTTAATATATAAAAGAATAAAAAAATGCTTTCGTTGTTGTGAAATAAAAAGCATTCGTATCTTAGTATGTGCGCGCGCGCGTCATCCAAGCTGCCATGTGCATGTAGCTATATGCACCATTGGCTTCTCATGAAGATATTTGAGATGCCAATGAATTCAAACATGTTCGGCAAACTAGCTGATCAATTTTTAGGTTAGATCTAATGATTAGAATCCAATATCGATGATCTACCATTTTCAAATTTCATATATACTAAAAATCATATAATTTATAAACTCTTAGTAGTTGGTAGAATCCTAATTAAAATAAACAGTTTAAATAGTACATAATAATGTATATTTTTGATAGCTAGACTTCAAAACATGTGATCTTTTGTGTGCAAGCAATTAGAGAGAGAGAGTAGATCACATCCAATGATGGATCATCGAGGTCCGGCGCCCTCCAGGGTATCACTCTGAAATGTGCTCATGTTCTAGTAACGCTAGCAGATGGAGTCACAGCTATCGATCAAAAAACCACGTAAGAGTCAGCACAATCTTAAACAACTTACAATTTGGCAGAATGCAACTCTCAATGGTCCTCTAGAACTTCCAGGGCCATATCATTACAAGCAAAAGCAATAACAATCATGCATCACAGGACAAAACTTCAACAATATAATGACAGAAATGACACCAAAATCTGTGATATGACTGTGAGTGCATATGTGTAGTTGAGAACAATTTCTTTCAGATAGAACTGCAAAAGTGCCAGAGAAAAATAAAGGTCTGAAAGGACCCCACATTCATGCATTAAACTGTATCTTATAAATACAGACGATGTGTCTATTGCTGCAAGAGCGTGCACATGATTGCTGAATCCCTATTTTTCCTTTTTCAGAGTACACGAGGAAACATGCTCTATAGTCCAAAAATGGATTTCACTCTTTCCCATATATTTTCTTACTTTTACTATATTGAATTATTTATAGTTTTAAATGTTGTTTTCCATTACAACTAAAGTATGTTTTGTAGGTGGCAAGTGTATTTCAACTTTGGATGGGAGCGGAGTGCATGCTGCAAAGCAGCATCTACTCTTGATCCCTCTCGGAACAACGTGTCATACAAAAGGCAAATGAAGTGGGATAGATCCTCTTCATTGTCATCGGTCAGGTTCAAAGGGTGGTCACTACCTTTCTCCACATCGCTGTCTTCCCAATCACTTGCAGGACTGGCTGGCTCTGTCTCTTCATCCTCAGCCTCTTCATCCCCAATAACAAATTTTCCACTCTCGCAGCCATTATATTCAGCTGTCCCCTGGAATAACACAGACTGCGGATCTGGAGGTTCAAGCATTGATGAGACAACAGCTTTTGCGCCTGAATCCAGGAACGCCTTCACCAACTATTTGCAAGCCCATACTTCCCAGTGCAGATTATAATTCTGTCTCTCCATGCTCCAACCTGGAAAAAATTTCTGATAGTTCAGGAGCACGCTTCATAAGAAAGAGAACTGCAGATAAATGAACTTGCAAACCTTAAAAATAGAAAATTTGTGAGCTCATTTACAGGTGAGAAGTGAACCATCTGTTAACACAAAAGTCATAGCAGAAGCTGATCTATGTAACAAAATGCCTAAACTGATTTGTCCATGAACACATTAATAAGTGTATCTTTCTGAGAAAATGAAAAGCAGAGCCATCCACACTTCACCAGTCGCACCCCTGAAATAGTTGTGTACCTTTGCTTTTAAATTACGGAAAATGTTCTCTTAAATAAAACTCTAATCACCATTACAACTATAATGAACCAATAACAATGCCGCAGTCTCTTTTTCCCTTAACTATGTCCTTGTGCATTCACTTGTTTAGACCATGATAATATTACCTTCTGCTAACCTCCTATGTGTCTCCTTGGCCCTTGCTATCTAAACTCGATGACCACCACCTGCCAGGCAGAAAACTTAATCGTGTGGGAAGTCCTCTAATTCCAAAATCCCTTGCAGACCAACACACCCTCTCAGTAAACAAAATGAGTCTCCGGTATGTTGCAAGGATTACAACCCTTTTACATTCAAACCCATTGGTTTTCCACTGATGGTGGGATGTGAATATAGTGTCATATTCACAAGAAAGTTTTTCAAAGCTAAATAGCTTCCAGTACACATCTAGTTGCAATGAAACTACAAATCTGTGTCTAAACATTCCGATTCCAAATGATCAATCTAGTTAAACACCTTTCACACTAAAAACTTTTCAGAGAACAAAATCCCTAAAGAAAAAGTTCCTCACATAATTAAGTCAAATGGTAAAGATCAATAGTAAGATTGGTTGCCCTACAAGAGTTCCACTCCCATGATGCTTTGGCAGATATTCCAGCGAGACTCCCAGTCCATGGACTAAACCCTATCATTTTTCTTTCATTTTAAACCTTACTCATAAAAAATTATGTAACTAAGATTTCCTGGCAGTGGGAGAAAATCCTACTAAAATTAGAGCATTAAAATGGCATTTCAAGCCCTACCATAACAAGAAGCTGAATTTTAATTGTCACAGCAGCCTATAAAAACCAACAGAATAAAAATAGTATTCATATTCTTTTTCCTGTTTCTACCTGTGTCTTGCTTATAAAAAACAACTCAAATAGTTGGGAGAACACTTAATAATCATGGTTACATTATAAAGGTGTATTCAAAATGATATCCCATATTGCATGAGTTTACAGAACAACAGGAAATTAGATCTTCTTACTCGCCAACTCAACTCAGGTGTTCATGGCAGGCCCCCTTCCTTGCTTAAATTTGCATCGGTCATTAAGTCAACATCAACCAATAGAGAGTTTACATTACACTGAAAATAGGTTTTAAAATCTGCTCAAGCCTTTCAAGGAGCTTTCTCAGCCCGGAGATACGCTCCATGAACCCGATATTTGACAGTAAGTACCTTGGATGATGATGATGAAAAATGGGTGTTGAGATGCCATGCTGTAGAACTTTTGAATAATTTATAAAAGATAATCCTCATGAGGTCCTGCCTTATAGCAAGTACCTGTGACAGGCATATTGCAAGTTTTAAATGCACTAATTCTAGGTGATCAGATTGCTCGACTTTCTAAGGAGGTCCAAGCCTCATGGGATGTTGAATAGAAAACCTTCAGGTTTGTTCTTTTGGGGCATGAAACTTACCCAGGAATCTTCACTTTCCTGGATAAGTGTTATCCAGCCAACACTTAGAAAAATAATTTACCTGTTCTTTTATGTATTGAAAAATGGCTCTGGAATCTGTTGCTCATGTTCTCTTGCATTACAATTGTAACACAAAAAACCAATGAACCAACAATTTCCACCATGGTCACCATGTACAAAGAACCCACATATCGATTGTCAAGATAAGTCAGACGATTCTGATTTGGAAACAGTCAAAGGGGAACTCAGTTTCTTTGATTATGATTGCAGCACTTCTACAAGGCTTTAATATATTGCAAAATGAGAAGATCAGATGCACGCATCAATTGCTTGCTTTCAAAAGAGTATGAAAATGTGGAAGGCTTCTGACCTTTTTGAACAATAGAATGAGTCTAAGAAAACCAACAGAGAACTTTAATGCTTTGTCCTCCCTAACTTCCTACTTTATTTTTTGATGGAACTTATTTCCCAAGTGTTTGATTTGACCAATCAAAAGTGGCAGTATATGAAAACTATTTAGCCTAGCAATCAGCACAATGATAAGGTATGCTCTTTCTACAATTCAAGAAGATAGATTACTATGAATTGTAACACAACTCACCATCCAGCGAACATCCTCAGATGTCAAGTGAACAGCAGGAACTGTCCTTCGAAACATAAATGCACTAATTTCTTGGTTATCCTCCATCACCTGCGATCATAAAATTGAAAATTATACACCATTAATGGCCTAGTAAGGGTGAACAAATAATATAGAAGAAACTGAAAAAAAAAAATACATACTTGTGTTTGCCGTCCTATATAACGATGGACAATCCCTCCAACTTGAAACACAGGCCATTGTGCAACCAAATCAGCGACAGATGAAACCTTTGTTAATGAATAAGCATCTTTTCTGTTATGCCCTCGCATCATTGATGACAAGCTCAGCTTAACACTCTGAAGAAATCTATCTGCAAGCTCACCAGGTTCCGCAACCACAAACACATCATTCTGCCAACTGATAGAAAGATCACCATCTCAGGTTACAAGAAGATTAAAAAGAATCAAACCAAAGATGCATGCTACAATATATCAAAGAAAGAGGGGCAATGTTAGACCTTAATATTGAACCTGTTGAGTCATTTTGAAGAGCCAGATGTATTATGCCTACTTGGGGCAAATTCTGTAATTTATCATGTAATGCACGAACATGTATAGAGGGTTGCCTAGACAATAATGGTGATGTTGGTGGTGATCCTGGTGCCTTCACAATTGCATGACCATCCAGGCTAAGTGGTGGAACTAAATCAATCCGATTTGCTCGGTGAGGACCAAATTCAGGACTATATAGAAGTGGACTTGATGGAAAGCTTCCAGTAAACAATGGTGATGTAAATGGTGAAGGAAATGCAGTTGCTGGCTTGGAAAATCCAGATGCTTGATTCAGAAGAGATAATCTAATGCCATTCTGAGCACAAAAGGTCTCAAGAGAACGAGCATGATGAATAGTCCTTCCAGAATCAGGACTGTATGACGATTCCACAAGTAGTACCATGCGCCTCCAGCCTAATGAAGGGTTGTTTTCATCGAGCCCTGGGGGAAAAGACTCATCAAACTCCAGCAACTTATGAAAGACCAGAATGAGTTCAAGTTTAATGACACTCAAGCAACAGAGAAAATTCTGCTATGATAGAAACCTGAGTTTGATGGTTTCGATTTAGAAAATTGCCGAGTCTTCAATTTCTCCATTAAATTTTTTTCACTATGATATCTTGGAGCTAGTCTCTCACAGAGATTCTTGAAAGACTCAGAATTTTTCTGAATGTACTCCTCAATTGCAGCTTCCAGCTTAAGCCAAATGGCAGGATCAGTCTCATCTAGTTCCATTCCACATCGCTCATCAACTGTCAATATGAAACAAGTTCCCACTGTATCATTGTTCTCCATAACTTACAAGTCAAACAGAGCACAAAAAGACTTCCTTGAAATTAGCTGGTATTATCTAGATTAATCACACAATAAAAGTCTGTGACTGAAGCTGAAACAATGATATAGATGAAAGAAAATCCACAGATTCTTCAACTCATGCACATGAATTTCTCAGTTAATGAATCACCTGGGTTAAATCGAAAATAATGCATTTGAGGAAGCATTGGTATCAAAGTGTCCATTGCTTCCTCCACTCGCTCCACTGAGCAAGCACTCTCAATCAAGACTTGTCCTGTATCTAGATAACGCCAACCACCTTTACGAGCCTAAAAATTGGCAGTAAAAGCAAAAGAGTTTAAGAACATGAAGAATTTATAATAACATGTGTTCATCAATGTAGTGCCAATCAACATTTAAGTTTCCAATAAGAATATAGAAAATGGAATTTATATTGGAGGTAATGTATTTTAAATTGCTATACAACACTCAGATTACAATTCTCATACATTTGTAGCAAGCTACCAGCATGTCATTAATTATTGAGTAGCCAATAATTTTCATATCACCTTGCCAGTCTACATGGTGGGTTATGTCATGGACCTGTGGTTAATTGAAAATACACAGGCAACAAGGTCAGACAGACAAGAGGGGACATTGAACAAAAAGTGCAACTTACCTTGGTTGGAACCGAACCACATCCTATTGAAACTGTACAATCAATTTGTGTATCAGGCCATAAAAGTTGTGCTTCTCTTATAGCAAAGATAGTTGGATTATTGGCTACAATAGCTCCATCTTGCCAACGATTTACATCTGAAAGAAATTGAAGCAAAGAACAACAAAACTGCCACAAATTACAAAGTTTCCAGATAGGGTCAACCACATGCACATGATTTAAAAGAATCCAGGGCAAGATCAAGCAGTTACAAGGCTAGGAATGATTACCATCTGAGTAATCATCAAGATAATATGGAGCAGCAGATGATGCTCTTATAGCTTGCCATATATGATGCTTGCAGCTTCCAATAAAACCACTACGCCGGATACCAATTTGAGCACCAGGGGCAGATGTTCCAATTGCACTGATTGCAGGATTCTCAAGCATTCCTGAAGAGAACTCCGGGGTGCCAGCAGGATACTAAAAGACATGCGGAAGCTGTTATTTGCCAATTCAGTATTCACAAAGAGAGAGAAAGAGGGAGAGAGAAAGGGGGGGGGGGGATCTAACTCCCATGCTGCATATATCAAATTATGTAAACCATGATAGTTAAGGAGGAAAAAGATTATCATGAGCATCCAGACAAGCATTGTTGTGAGAGATCTTTTAGCTATTGCATTAAGAAAAATTCAAACCACAAGGTAGATCAAACATTCCATGGCAAGAACTTCAGAATACATTTTCTGTAACAAAAATAGCTGGATGACTATAAAAATATAAAAGATCACTTTATTCATGAAGAGATTGTTCCCAAAAATGAGTAAACATGCAAGAAGCATCTTTTATAAGTGTAGTAGGTCATTAATGCACATATAAACTAGCATGGAACATACTGCAAATAGACAAACCTGATAGTTTCGGAACAGAAATGGTTGAGCTGGCATAACGCTGACCAGAGTTGATACTACAAAAACCTTTGGGATGCCCTTCACAGCAGACTCTATTAAGAGGTCACCATCTTCATCAACACACATCTCTTTCAGTAACCTTTCAAATTGATCTGCACTGTGCTGAAAGAAAGCTCTTGAGGTAAGGTCCTGAAGAACAGAAATAAATCAGACAAAAA
Organism: Areca catechu; assembly: GCA_021397845.1. Taxonomy (NCBI): domain Eukaryota; kingdom Viridiplantae; phylum Streptophyta; class Magnoliopsida; order Arecales; family Arecaceae; genus Areca; species Areca catechu. The sequence continues at coordinate 44,844,744 of CM038051.1, read as the reverse complement.
AGTTCAAATTTCCTTACTTTAGACCCATGCACAACTACTCTAAAGCTTTGTGATGAACTTTTGTAAAGTTGATCAAGTTTCTCTCTCCAGGTAGTAGCTTCATCTTTAGGGATAGGCTCAGCAAATACGAGCTTTCCTGAGAAAGAAAACAGTACTTAAGAAAGGGTGTGATACTTAGAAAAAAATGAACATGGCATAACTTTTACAGTCACAGTCCAGACTCTTCACCAAGTTTTTTGTATATTTCTTCACATTGATCCAAGGTCATTTGTTTCATGCCAAGAGCTACTGCAAGCATACCACCCGTGGATGTACCACAGATAAGGTCAAACATTTCATGAATACGCTTTCCAGTTCCTTGTTCAATTTGTTTAAGCATCTGAACTGTTGCCAAACCCTTCATCCCACCCCCATCCATTGATAGTATACGTAGTCCTTGCTTCCCAACTGGCCTTCCTCTTACTGCTCGACGCAAATTTTCATTTTCTCCTAAAGTGAGGACAATAGAAGACAAAGATTAATTTAATGACAAAATGATATAAACAGAACCATAATTAAAAAAAATGTACCAAGAATTGCCAAAGCACGTGCAGCAGACTTGTTCACACGTGGCTCTGGTGTAACTGTCAGGCGTAGAAGAAGTTCACGCAAGCTTTCTGATTGAGCTAGGGTGCGACGATTCTCCAAACAGAAAGCTAAATTGCCAACTGCAAATAAAGATAGGCGTTGCACCTGATAAAAGAACAGATATAAAATGCATGTAATTGGGGGGCAAAACTGAGAAAGCAATTCATCGACAAGAATCTTATCTCTAGGTTATCTTGCCTCTATGTTCTTGTGTGCACACAGTGCTTTAAGTGATTTCAGTACATCTTTGGTCAACATCTTTTGAGCAACACTATCAGAGGCAAAAGCCAAGGTGACCACAACTTGCAATACAGATATCAGCTCTTCTTGGTCAACTGATCTCAGAACTAATTCAATAGGTTGCATTATGTCAGATTTCATCAATTGCATTGCCAAAGTAACATCTGCTGCCAGTGAAGAAAGAGCAGAACATGCTTGTTCAACCTGCAACATGTGGTAACCGTTGTAAAAGATATTATCAAATTGACAACTGGAGTTAAAGACTACATTAATCTTTTTTCTTGAAAGAAATTGCAGCTACATACCACATGGCGATTATCACTGCTTATCATACTTATGAGCTGCCTTATAGCATTTTCTTCCTTGCTAACAGCTATACGATTGCCATGATCTTGCATAATCTTGGCTAGCGCAGATGCCAGCAAAGGATGATGACATGAAGAAAACCGGAAGATAAGAGAGAAGAACGCACTAAGCTTGTGTCTAGATGCAGTGAAATAGGAACTGTTATCTGTCTGAAATGACCAAAGGAGGTTATAACGATTACATAATTCAAAAGGCTAGCACAAGACTTGTAGAAGTTGCAGGAGTGCTATACCTCAATTTGCACAGTTACAGATTTTAGATTCTCAGTTGCCTCGATTCTGATATTAGCAAGGGATAAATGTCGAAGATTGTGCAATGGCAAAATTTCTGGAAGAAACTCAAGAGGATTGCCAAACAATCTCAGAACACGAAGCTCTGCCATAGCCCTGCCATATAACTGAAGAGAAATGTTAAGGCTAAGAATATCTCAGAGAAATTTGGAATGGAGAAGGTAAATGCCCTTATCAAGACAACTGATAATCGAATGACCTGAAATCCAGAAGTGGGCGGACCAGTTTGTTATGTTCTAGTGATAACTCCACCAGCATAACACACTGCCTAAGCTCAACTGCTCAAAAAACAAAAGTTTGTGGTTCAATTAGGCTAGCAAGTTTTGCAACTTGAATGCTCAGTTTTTTTAAGTTTCTGTACAATAGCAAATAGCATATTCCAAAAATCTATGGATGAAATAGTCTTTAGGTACAGGCCATAAAAGATTTGAACTTACCAGGGACAGAAACCAACATGTTATGGTCAACTCGTAACACTTTCAGAGTTCTCAATTCACCAAGTTCTGGTGGCAAAAGTGTTAGCTTATTGTTATCAAGGTATAGTCTCTCAAGTAGTGGCAGTCGTGTCAACTCTACTGGAAGGACCTGTTATCTCCATAAGACCATTTCATGGTAAGGGCCACATCATAGCATAAAGATAATACTACAAGAAGCTCCATTAATACATTTGGGATCTACAACAGCACCATGCCACAGGAAACTCAAAAAGCACATCAGATGATCTCAACTCCTTCATAACTATAAAGAAAGAAAAATGCAAATAATAACTAGTATAAATCAAGTAAAATGCAAACTTTACTAGACAATAACCAGAATTTATAATGTTACAATGATCATCAATAGTAAAATTAAATTAAATTTAAAAAGAAACTAAACAAAGATATAAAGTGTAAGAGCACCACATGAAAGAGTGGTTACAAAATGTTTTACCAAAATTGTCTGAAAAATCAGTTATATCCATATTCTCAGAACATGCTTATCAAGAAATACTATGAAGCTTATATTCATATTCTCAAAACATGACTATAAGTAATGAGATTCTCTCGTCTCATCAGTTTGCAGAAATCTTACCCATTGTCCCTCAAGGAGTCCATTTTACTTTGGCAATAATACCTCTTTACCTAACATTTTCTTCTTCACCCACTTTTTTAGTTTCAGAATTGCAAGAAACAGATGTTGGATATGCCAACATGGCAGACACTAATCACACATTGACCTTGTACATGATATTGGTTTCCATCTCCTTTTAAACTTGGTGCCTCCAGAAGAGTTTCTCACCTTTTTGGGTAAGCGTTTAGGATGCTGGTGATGTTTTTACTGGATTAAAAATTAGCTTGGCAATAGACAGTCTAGTTAATTGAAAAGAGAATGATAATGATTATGATGATTCTCAATTGGATAGCGGGGTTGGTCTAATAAGTTTCAAAGGAAATTTTGTAGGAAGTTTAATAAGAAACTAGGTAAATTGATTCAGACTTGTCTAATTATCATTTGAAAGGCAAAGAGGTTGTGAATGGCAAAATTTGGAGATGGGGTTCTCCATGGATCTTTATGGTCAAATCTTTATACAGTTTCTTCACTCATAAAAGATATACATCATTGCAACTTAAAAAATAAAAAAAGTATACAACTTCATATAACATATGATCTTCAATCCCAATTACAATTGTCACGAATGTGTATGCCATCCAGTGAGCCACAAGTAAGAAAAAAAATGCTAGAGGGTGCAAATAGGTGGTGGTAGAGATCAAAGAACATAACCTATAGAACAAATCATTTACAATCTTCAATGGCAGGTCCCATAATTGAAAAAAATTAAAAAATCATCTAGGTGGTAAATGGTTAGTCCATCCACACTCACATCCTCATCCACATGAGCTAACAAAAATAATGATATCAACAAGATGGGCCATTAGCCTCTGATGCTTCATGATTCTATGCCCATATTACAACTATCTGCAAGGTCATGTTGTTTATCTCATAACCCAAAGCTGCATGCAACTGCAGATTTGTAGAAGCATTGTCTTGGGACATCAAGTGGGTGGGAGGTCACCAATTTCTCCTATATCCATTCGATGCATCTCTTCTGAACATCATTACAGACTCCTACTCATATTTCTATTATCCCATTCTAATCATCCTTGATGAAGATACACATGGGTGGCACCTTTGGTCAAAAGATTCATCAGATTTGAAATAATCCATCACCAAATCCAAACCCAATGTCATCTGAGATCACCATCTTCTCTTCAATGTAAGTATCACATACACCACGACTCCACCTGCTTGTGATGAATAGAATGTTGTTTAGAATGCTAGCGAGCCTTTTCCAGAAGTGAACAATGCATGTGAGATCGATGCCACCTTACCCAACACTGATATTTCAAATATTTGCGAGTTTGTACTTTTCAACAAAGATGCAAACCACCAAATACTTCTAGTCTATTAGGCAAAATCTCAATCTCCAATCCATCATGAGTTTGAATGTCAATGAAAATGTGTTGTATTTCATATGTCAACAGTCATTTGGTTAACAAGCCACATTGTGTAATCATATGTTACAAGAGAGGGCCATTGTCTACTTTACACAGAATGCTACCGCGGACCATTACATTTATGTAGCATTTGAAGCAGCTGTTCTTCATGTTACAAAGGCAATATAAGAAGCATAAATATTATGACTGTGATTGATAACTGATCTGAGAATATGCAGTGTAATTCAGAGATGGAGCCTATAAGGAGTCAAGAGGTCAGCTCAACAGTAAGAGCCAGGCACCTTAAAAGTCCTGAATTGGTATATTTGAACAAATATTAGACTAATTCCTTGGATATTTTATCAGCTACAAATCCTATATTGACCAACAGGAAGAGAACCACAACACAAATCGGGAAAAAACAAAAATTAATTATCAGAAACATGACAGGTTGAATTCCTTAAATAAAATTAAAATCACGGTGCAATCTGATTTTGAAATCCAAAAAAACGAAGTTCAAGAACGCACCATACGAAATCACGAATCTATTGATAAACATAAGATCAAACGAAGCAAATGAACGAAAGAAGTTAAAGATCGAAACTTTGACGACCAAACAAAATCGGCCTCACCGACAAGCCACATCCACCCAGATTTAGAACCTTAAGGCTCTTCCAGTGATCCGCAAGCCTTGGAGACTCTTCCCCGGACCCAAGAGCTGCCAGATCTGACCTGATCAACCGCGTCAAAACCCCTATCCCATCACTCTGCTGGCCGGAATTCAGAACCTTCGACATCTTCACCGATCTCAGAGGCTCCCGCCGCTTCACGACCTTCATGTCCACTCTGATCCATCCCTCCTCATCCTGGTGGAGATCTAGGACCACAGTATCCTGCGGCAGGGGGAGGGCGACCATGAGCTGGGATTGGAGGCGGAGAGCGACCTGGTCCTCGTCCTCGCCGGCCGACCAGTCGAGATCGATCCGGAATCCCAATCCCGCGGAGGAAGGAGATGGTGGGGGTGACAAGGACGGCGGCGGTGGCGAAGAAGGGGGAGAGGGGTTATCGGCATTGTCGTCGGATTCGCCATAGTCGAGGGCGAGATGGAAGGTCTCGGAGAGCCGCTTCCACCCCAAACCCCATGACATGGCCTCGGGGTGGATGGAATTCCAGGATTTCTCCAAGAATGGAATCGCGGTTAGGGTTGAGATTATCGGGCGGGGAAGCCGGGCGAAGCGGTGGGAGACAAAAATGTATCGAGACGGTCGGAGTTTTGGAAAGACGAAAAGATGGAGGGAGCATCGCAGGCTTTTCTCGTTTTGTTCGCTACCCGGTGCATCTCACACGGTCACACCTCATGGTCGGATCCCTCGGAATCGGTAAAAATTGTAGGCATGCGGGTATCTTGCACGGGCGACGCGAGCCCTTTACCCAAGCCATGAAGCTACAATGCCAATGAAGCACGTATCTTCGAAAACACACGCCACCGGACGCGGTCATAAATAAACTCTTGAATATATAGCCTATACAACATATTCTCGGGCACGTTGCTTGATAAACTTTTCTTCCATTCTAAAATTTGCACTTGAAGGCGAGTCAAGCCTCCAATGGTCATGCTCATTAAAGGAGAACTGGATTAAATCAGACTATTATATCTTGAAGATGAAATCATCGCAGACTCAAATGTAAGAAGACGTGAATCATACTTCTAGGATAATGCTTTCATACATCTTGGTCCGATCAAGATTTATTTCTAACCGTCTAAGAACGTGATTCATGTTTGTACTAGAAATTACTATTAATTACTTAAAACATTTAATTTAACTGTATAAAACTGAATTTTACTTTTTTAGTATATAATCGAAAGTTTTAATTCTATCATTTAAAAGTTGTTTGAAAAACTTAATCTTTAAGAAACTTATTTTGCTTTTAAAATAATACAAATAGGATTTTCTACAACTTTAAAAATTGTATAAAAATTTTATATAGATTTATAATATTTGCAAAATAGTTTTGCAACTTTAAAACTTATACAAGTTTTTTTTTTACAGATTTAAAAATCTATGTATTTATTTGTTATTGCTTTAAAACCGGTATAGAAGCATTAAAATCTGTTGGCTTTGACTCCTTAGTTTTGATGATCAACAAAAGGTTGAGTATATGTTTGGACTAATGTTTAATCTCAAGATAAAGTTTCAGGACTTAGGTTATTCAAAAAGAGTATCAAAAGGACAATGATGAAACTAAGTTTACCTGATTTGGAAAAGAGCTCTTCTACCTTGGACAAGATCAAAATTCTCATAATGGACCTTCTTGTTAAGAAATATTTGACAAAAGAAACAAAGGCTTAAAGAAACTCAAGCATGGCACGCATATCTCAAGAGTTTCAGAAAAATTCAGATCAGAGGTCGACCCCCAGAGGTCGACACCTTGTCAAAGGTCGACCACCAGAGGTCGACTCATGAAGAAAAGGAAAGTTCAGCATGGCCGGCACGGCAAAGTCTCAGTGGCACGCTTCAGAGGTCGACCACCAGAGGTCAACACCTGTCCAGAGGTCGACCCCAGAGGTCGACTCATAGCCTGAGAATTCAAAATGGGCAGAACTATGGTATTCTGAACTTTTGCCTAAATTTTACTGGAGGTCGACTCATGAGGTCGACACTTGATCCAGAGGTCGACTCATGAGGTCGACTCATGGCATAACGGCTAGTTTTTCTGAACTTCTGATTTGATTTCCAACGGCCATAAACGGCCATATTTTGAATCTAACGGTCTTGTGGAGTTGTTTCAGCATGAATGAGGTATTTAATCTCCACCAAACTTCAAAAAAGACAAGGAGACAAAGTGAAAAAGTGTTGATTCAAAGTACAAAGCCTTCAATCACTTCCAAGCCAAAAGAGTGAGAAAACCAAGAGATTCCCTAGCAAAAAGTTCTTCATCCTTGAGGAATCCAACATTCAAGTATTTGGCATTTAGTGAGGTCCAAAGATTCCAAGGGAAAAGGCTTGAAGAGTCTCCATCAAGAGCTTCAACGAATTTATTTTTTGCTCAAAAGGAGTTTGTTTAGTTTTAATTCATTATTTCATACTCTTTTGTCTTTAGCTAGTTTCAAGGGAATTTGAAACTAGAGTGAGGTTTGTTGGTGAGCCAATTGATAAAACCAACTAGGGTTGCTTGTAAGCCCGAAGCCAAAACAAGTGAGTGAGGTTTGTTGGTGAGCCAATTGATAAAACCAACTAGGGTTGCTTGTTTGCCCGAAGCCAAAACAAGTGTGTAAGGTTTTGACTTGTAAGCCTGGTAAAACAAGTTGGCTGTAATCTAAAGATTATAGTGGAAATTCCCAAGTGGAGCTTGGGGAGTGGATGTAGGTGCTAGGTGCACCGAACCACTATATTTCTTGTGTGTTTGCATTGCCTTTCTCTTTTACTTCTTTAGCTCTTTAATTGCCATTTTATTTCATTGCTTCCGTTGCACAATTATTAAAGCACTATCACTCTTCATCTTAAAACTTGATAGCACATATATTGCGTTAAATTTTTTAAATACCCAATTCACCCCCCCTCTTGGGCACCTTATCTGGGCAACAAGTGGTATCAGAGCGCCGGTACTCTCTTGTAGGTCCAACGATCTTGAGTGAAAGATCATGGCCGCCCCAATTGGAATGGGTATAGTTGAAGGACAAGCATCAAATCGCCCTCCTTTCTTTAATGGCACAAACTACACATATTGGAAAACTCGTATGCGTATTTATTTAGAAGCTGTAGATTATCATATTTGGAGAGTAATTACGAAAGGGCCTCATCAGCCCACTCACTTGGTTAATGGCATTATCACCCCGAAATCTGAAGAAGAATGGGATGACAATGACATCAAACAAGCTGAGTTAAATGCTAAGGCAATGAATTTGCTATTCTGTGCACTTGACCCTAGTGAATTCAACAGAATATCAAATTGTATTTCCGCCAAAGAAATTTGGGATACACTTGAGGTTACCCATGAGGGTACACACCAAGTGAAGACCACTAAGGTGAACATGCTCATTCATACGTATGAGATGTTCAGGATGGAACCAACTGAAAGTATAAGTGAAATGTATACTAGATTTACAAATATAGTAAATGGTATGAGGAGTTTGGGAAAAATTATATCTAATGGTGAACTGGTTAACAAACTTCTCAAGTCTCTTCCGGCTTCATGGGATGCGAAAGTCACAGCCATAGAAGAAGCCAAGGATGTCAACACTCTACCTCTCGAGCAGCTTCTTGGATCACTGATGACCTACGAGCTGTCACTAAAGCAGAAGACAGTGGACAATGACAAGAAAAAGAAAGCCATAGCCTTCAAGTCCACTACAAAAGAAGAGTCAAGTGATGAATCAGAAGAAGAAGCTGATGATGATGAGACAGCCCTCATTACAAGAAAATTTAAAAGATTCATGAGAAAGAAGAAGGGCTTCTACAAAAAGAGACCACAAAAGGGTGATCACAATAAGGAGAAAGAGAAAGACAAAGAAAGGGATCCACCCATCTGCTTCGAGTGCAAGAAGCCAGGTCATTACAAAACGGATTGCCCTTTGCTTAAAAAGAGTAGAAGGATGTTGAGAAAGAAAGCCATGATGGCTACCTGGAGTGAGAGTGAAGACTCCAGCAGTGAAGAAGAGCAGCAGGTAGTCGCCAACCTATGTTTCATGGCCAATGAAGATAATGAGGTAAATTCTGAACCTGAAACTGAATTTACTTTCAATGAATTGCATGATGCTTTTGATGACTTGGTAATGGAATATGAAAAATTAAAATTGAAAAATAAGAAATTAAGAAAGCAAAATTTTGAGCTTACCAAAAATTCAGAAAAGTTTTCAAGTGAAATTGAAAATTTAACTCAAGAAAACAAGAAATTAAAAGAACATGTAAAGACTTTGACAAATGATAAAGATAATCTTTTAAAAGAGAATAATTCTTTGAAAAATAATAGAAGTCTTAAAACTAATGAGAACATTGAAAAACAAAATAAAGAACTATTGCTTCAAAATAAGAATTATAAGGAAGAGTTAGAAAAAGTAAAACCTTTTGTAGAAAAGTTTATTTTTAGTTCAGAAAAACTGAATATGCTTTTAAATAGTCAACATGCAGTGTTTAATAAAGCTGGACTTGGATTTAAGCCACATAATCAACAAAAGCTTTACAAAAACTTTTTCATACCAGCATCTTCTAATATTACCTGCTATGCATGTGGTAAAGTAGGTCATAAATCATATGTTTGTAATAGAAGAAAATTAAATACCTTTAAAAAGATTTGGGTTCCAAAAGGAACCAATTTGACTAACCCTAAAGGACCCAAGATGACTTGGGTACCTAAAGTTTCAACTTGATCATTTTATTGCAGGTGTGTCTTGCAACCAAAAATAAAAGAAGAATTTGGTATCTGGATAGTGGTTGCTCAAGGCACATGACTGGGGATGTGAAGCAATTCTCATCACTAGCTGCTATTGATGGTGGAAACGTTACCTTTGGTGATAATGAAAAAGGCAAAATCGTCGGTATTGGTAAAATCCATATCACCCCTAATGCTTATGTAGATAATGTATTATTTGTTGATGGCTTGAAGCATAATCTTTTTAGCATTAGTCAGTTTTGTGATAAAGGTTTTAAAGTAACTTTTGAATCATCTTTGTGCATGGTATCTAGTCTAGATGTCGATGGCATCAAGTTCACTGGTCTTAGGCATGGAAACATTTACATGGTTGATCTTGATGATCTAGCCATGGAAAGTGGTCAATGCCTAGTGGCTAAGGAAGCCAAGGCAAGTGAAACTAGTTGGCTTTGGCACCGTAGGCTAGGGCATGCTAGTATGCAGTTGATTTCAAAATTAAGCAAAAAGAATCTTGTAAAATAATTGTCAAAACTCACTTTTGAAAAAGATAAAATTTGTGCTGCATGTCAATTTGAAAAACAAACTAAATCTACTTTCAAACCTAAAGGAGTAGTATCTACTACTAGACCCCTTGAATTATTGCATATGGACCTCTTTGGACCAACCAGAACAACTAGTTTGGGAGGTAAAAAATATGGGCTAGTAATTGTAGATGAATACTCACGATTTACTTGGGTAATGTTTTTAGCTCATAAAGATGAAACATTTTCAGTTTTTGTTAAATTTCATAAAAGGGTTTCAAACGAAAAAGATCTCTCTATTGTGTCTTTGCGTAGTGATCATGGAACTGAATTTGAAAATCATGATTTTGAAACTTTTTGTAATGAAAATGGTATTAGTCATAATTTCTCTGCACCTAGGACACCTCAACAAAATGGGGTGGTAGAAAGAAAGAACAGGACTCTTGAAGAAATGGCACGCACAATGCTTTGCGAAAATGATTTACCTAGATATTTTTGGACAGAAGCCATTAATACTTCTTGTTACATTTTAAATCGTGTTTTAATTCGACCTATTTTGAAGAAAACACCATATGAGCTTTGGAAAAATCGAAAACCTAATCTCAAATATTTTCGTGTATTTGGTTGCCGCTATTTCATATTAAACAATGGCAAAGATAATATCAGTAAATTTGATGCCAAGTCAGATGAGGGTATCTTCTTAGGATACTCTACTTCTAGCAAGGCATACAGGGTCTTCAACAGAAGAACATTCTGGTTGAAGAATCAATTCATGTAGTGTTTGATGAATCTAACGAAAAATCTTCTAGAAAAGAAGATTCTATTGATGTTGAAACAGGTACAAAGAAACTTGAACAATTGACAATCAATGAAGATGAGCCCAAAGGAGATGATGATCAAGAAAGTCAAGATCAAATTCAAGAAATCAATGCAACTTCACCAAAACCATTACCTAAAGAATGGAGGTATGCACATGGACACCCTAAAGAGCTAATAATAGGTGATCCATCAAAGGGGGTAAGTACACGCTCTTCTATTAGAAATGTTTGTGATTATTTAGCTTTTGTATCTCAGATAGAGCCTAAGTCAATAGAAGAAGCTGAAAAAGATTGTAACTGGATTAATGCTATGCAAGATGAACTAAATCAATTTAAAAGAAATAATGTTTGGACTTTAACTGAAAGACCCCTTAATGTTTCAGTAATTGGCACAAAATGGGTTTTTAGAAATAAACTTGATGAACATGGTATTGTAATTAGGAACAAAGCTAGACTTGTTGCTAAAGGCTGCAACCAGGAAGAAGGGATCGACTTCGATGAAACCTTTGCTCCTGTTGCTAGGCTAGAAGCAATTAGACTTTTACTTGCTTTTGCTTGTTTTATGGATTTCAAGTTATTTCAAATGGATGTAAAGAGTGCCTTTTTAAATAGATTTATTGAAGAGGAGGTTTATGTTGAACAACCTCCTGGTTTTGAAAATCATGAATTTCCTAATCATGTCTTTAAATTGCATAAAGCATTGTATGGTTTAAAGCAAGCTCCTAGAGCTTGGTATGATAGATTAAGTTCATTTTTAATGAAAAATAATTTCTCTAGAGGTAATGTAGATAATACATTATTTTTGAAAAAGAAAAATGATGATCTCTTAGTAGTACAAATATATGTAGATGATATTATTTTTGGTGCTACTAACGAATGTCTTTGTCAAGAATTTGCGAAGTTAATGCAGAGTGAGTTCGAGATGAGCATGATGGGAGAACTCAACTTCTTCCTCGGACTCCAAATTAAGCAAACCAAAGAGGGGATCTCCATCAACCAAGCCAAGTACACAAGGGAGATATTGAAAAAGTTTGGAATGGAGACTACAAAACCAATAGGTACCCCTATGAGCTCTTCATGTAAATTAGACAAAGATGAATGTGGTAAATCAGTAGACCAAAAATTATATAGAGGCATGATTGGTTCATTGCTATATCTAACTGCCAGTAGACCAGATATAATGTTTAGTGTTTGTATGTGTGCACGTTTTCAGTCTGCTCCTAAAGAATCACATCTCTTAGCTGTAAAACGTATACTTAGATACTTATCTGGGTCTATCAAATTGGTCTTTGGTACTCTAGAGAGTCATCATATGAATTAATTGCATATTCTGATGCTGATTTTGCTGGGTGTAAACTTGATCGAAAAAGTACTAGTGGAACTTGTCAATTCCTAGGAGTTAATTTGATTTCATGGAGCAGTAAGAAACAGAATTCGGTTGCTCTATCTACGGCGGAAGCCGAATATATAGCAGCTGGAAGCTGTTGTGCTCAGATTCTATGGATCAAACAACAACTCGAGGACTTTGGCATCAAACTAACTAAGACACCCATAAGATGTGATAATACTAGTGCAATTAACTTAACGAAAAATCCTGTACAACATTCAAGAAGCAAACATATTGAAATAAGACATCACTTCATAAGAGATCACATTCAAAACTCTAATGTGTTGTTAGAATTTATTTGTACTGATTATCAATTGGCTGATATATTCACAAAATCATTGAATGAAGATAGATTTTGTATGATTAGAAGAGAACTAGGAGTCATTGATCCTTTTGCTTGAAACTCTTCAATTTTCATCAAAATTCCTCAAAAATGATTTATAAATTCTCAAATATGTTTAAAGGTTATTTTTCTAAATTTTATCAATTTTGTAATTTTACAGAATTTTATTTTGGGTGATTTATTGTTGGAGGTCGACACTTGAGATTTTCGGAGGTCGACACTTGAGGTCGACACTTAAGTTTTGGAGGTCAACACTTGAGGTCGACCCCTGAAAATTTTCAGAGGTCGACACTTGAACGAAAACTTGCTTTTTAAAAACCCGTCCGCAAGCCTTATTTTTCCAATTTTTTCCTTCCTCTCCTTCGTGTGGTCCCCCTCCAACATTCCTAAACTCCTAAATAGTGGATTTCCACCCTTCTCCCTCAACATTTTGGGAAATCCTCTCCTCTCCTCTTGCATTTCTTCGATTCAACCTCTTTTTGACCGTACTTTTGATTTTGGACAACCGAAAGCCTTCGAATCTATCTACCCTCTAATCCCGGTTGTATTTCAATAGAAAACACTTATTTCTACCCTCCGTCTCTTACTTTTTCTCTATTTATTTTCTTTTTTCTCCACTCTCACAAACCCTTTTTCACCATTTCACATTCTTTTCTTTTTCCAATCCGCAAACCTCTCTTTCCCTCTCTTTTCCTCTTAACCTTACCTCTTTGCATTTCTCCCTAAGTTACCCCTCATCCTTACACATGGGTCCGAGAAAACACCAGGCAGTAAGGAAAAGGAGACTGGAACAGGGGCAGGGTAGTACTGAGCGGCGAAGGAAAGTCAGACATGAGCGTGAGCCGACCCCAGAGCCACCTGCACCAGTGCCAGCCAGCCTAGTCCGGAAGAGCATTGCTAGTGGGAGGCGCGTGGATATTCCATTCTGGGATCAGCATCACTTCTTCATTGGAGATGTACTGAGAGATGCAGGTCTGGTTCATTTTTGTACCATGTCCGAGAGATTCTACCCAGACCTCATCAGAGAGTTTTATGGATCCATGGTCACTGATGGCATTGGATGGTCTGCTACAGTTCGAGGGATCGAGATTCCAGTGACACCTGAGGTCATCAGTCGCATCTGGAGGATTCCACTTCATGGCACTACTGCCACTACGATCAGCGACAGAGAGCACGCCTTCAGGTGTATCCTAGAGCGTGAGGATGTTAGCGGCATTTCCACAGTAGCCGCTAACCAGCTTTCACTGGAGATGAGAGTGCTGCATCACATCATCGCCCGTATCTTGATTCCGAAGAGCGGGAGATTTGATTTTATTACTGAGCATGAGCTGGTGTTGATGGTGTCCCTGAGTCAGCGGACTCCCATCAACCTCCCCAGGATCATGCTTCAGCAGATGGGTGAGGCAGCTTCTCACAGGAGACTCGTTCAGCCGTACGGCATGGGACTGACTCAGATATTCAGAGAGCATGGTGTCTCATTCGACGGCATACCCTTCAGTCAACTACAGCACACAGATACTTATGGAGAGAAATCCCTTCATAGGATGGGATTTCGACTGATTAGTGACTGATGGGTACGACGAGAGTCTGGCCAGGAGCCAGATGAGGAGGATGAGATCCGAGCTGCTGAGGCAGGGCCTTCAGGGCCTACTGATCATGGTACACCTCCTCGCCCAGCACCGGAGACAGAGACTGAGGATCCTGAGCCATTCACGCCACCACCTTCATCAGCTCCGGCACCTACTATTACTGCTACACCACGGAGGACTTCAGTGAGGATATCGGACTTCGAGCAGCGAGTGACTGATCAGATTTCAGAGGTCCGGACAGAGATCACTGGTGTACGACAGGAGCTTCATGATCTGCGGATACACACAGACACACGCATTAGTGCTCTCTCAGCTAGTATGGATACAGGATTCAGACAGATCCTCAGCTTATTGAGATTAGCACTACCATCAGGGACTGCAGATCCGACAGTATCTCCTCCACATGATGATGATGATGATGATGATGATGATGATGCTGATGACTCTGGTGGATACAGTGACAGTGATGGAGATCAGCCTGGAGCAGGTAGTTCTAATGTTCCACCTGCAGAGCCGATTCCAGAGATTCCCCCTTCAGCTGATCCTCCTTCCACTGATCTTCCGAGTTCAGATCCTCCAGCCACAGCTGTGCCAGTTGATATTGAGCCTACAGAGTCACTATTTGAGACTATCACTGGGATTCCGGATGACATAGATGAGCATACAGAGACAGATATCGATGATCCCACAGCTTATGAGCTAGTCAGCAGGCAGACCCCAGCTCAGTCTACTCAGCATGCTGATCCGTCCACTCCTTCAGCTACTGCCTCTATCTCGACATCTGTGGAGCCCTTACCTAGGACATATAGATCTCGTAGGACTACCCCTAGGTCTGGTCCCTCTCTGAGGACTCGGAGTTCCTCTCATAGGACTCCAAAATCCTCATCTAGGATCATGGCTCCTGTATCTTTTGACATACCTTCTGATGAGGAGTAGCCTCATAGTTTTATTTGCTGTACTTAGTTTGCTTGTGTATGATCTGTTGTATCAGAATTTTGTGCCTACTTTGTAAGCAATTTTGTAACTGAATACATTTGCTTTTATCTACATTGTGATATTTTATCTATCTTGTGCCATTTTATCTGATACCAGCTCTTAACATTTTTTTAGAATATTTTATTATATTGAATGCACAAATTGAGGGGGAGCATGTGTTTTATGCACCTAAATACTTCATTATAATTGATCATAAGTTTCATTAATATATCTTTCACTACAAAAATGAACTTTTTGATTCCTGACAAAAAGGGGGAGTAGTAAAGTATATATGTATTTATGAGATCAAATTTAGTAAAGTATATATGTATTTATGAGATCTCCGTCTTATGAGTAGTAAAGTTTATATGATTCTTACTTTTTTGACTCATTAGAATGTTTTCACAAAAAGAAAGAAGTAAATAAAAAGTAACTCATGAAAATATTTTTCACAAAAAGAAGATGAAAAGCAAATTTTTATGATACACTCATGCATGTAAGGATTCTTTGAAAATATTTTATTATTGCTATATCTTGCTTTTGGTCTTAATTGCATATATACTCAAGGTTTTGTCATCATCAAAAAGGGGGAGATTGTTGGCTTTGACTCCTTAGTTTTGATGATCAACAAAAGGTTGAGTATATGTTTGGACTAATGTTTAATCTCAAGATAAAGTTTCAGGACTTAGGTTATTCAAAAAGAGTATCAAAAGGACAATGATGAAACTAAGTTTACCTGATTTGGAAAAGAGCTCTTCTACCTTGGACAAGATCAAAATTCTCATAATGGACCTTCTTGTTAAGAAATATTTGACAAAAGAAACAAAGGCTTAAAGAAACTCAAGCATGGCACGCATATCTCAAGAGTTTCAGAAAAATTCAGATCAGAGGTCGACCCCCAAGGTCGACACCTTGTCAAAGGTCGACCACCAGAGGTTGACTCATGAAGAAAAGGAAAGTTCAGCATGGCCGGCATGGCAAAGTCTCAGTGGCACGCTTCAGAGGTCGACCACCAGAGGTCAACACCTGTCCAGAGGTCGACACCAGAGGTCGACTCATAGCCTGAGAATTCAAAATGGGCAGAACTATGGTATTCTGAACTTTTGCCTAAATTTTACTGGAGGTCGACTCATGAGGTCGACACTTGATCCAGAGGTCGACTCATGAGGTCGACTCATGGCATAACAGCTAGTTTTTCTGAACTTCTGATTTGATTTCCAACGGCCATAAATGGCCATATTTTTGAATCTAACGGTCTTGTGGAGTTGTTTCAGCATGAATGAGGTATTTAACCTCCACCAAACTTTAAAAAAGACAAGGAGACAAAGTGAAAAAGTGTTGATTCAAAGTACAAAGCCTTCAATCACTTCCAAGCCAAAAGAGTGAGAAAACCAAGAGATTCCCTAGCAAAAAGTTCTCCATCCTTGAGGAATCCAACATTCAAGTATTTGGCATTTAGTGAGGTCCAAAGATTCCAAGGGAAAAGGCTTGAAGAGTCTCCATCAAGAGCTTCAACGAATTTATTTTTTGCTCAAAAGGAGTTTGTTTAGTTTTAATTCATTATTTCATACTCTTTTGTCTTTAGCTAGTTTCAAGGGAATTTGAAACTAGAGTGAGGTTTGTTGGTGAGCCAATTGATAAAACCAACTAGGGTTGCTTGTAAGCCCGAAGCCAAAACAAGTGAGTGAGGTTTGTTGGTGAGCCAATTGATAAAACCAACTAGGGTTGCTTGTTAGCCCGAAGCCAAAACAAGTGTGTAAGGTTTTGACTTGTAAGCCTGGTAAAACAAGTTGGCTGTAATCTAAAGATTATAGTGGAAATTCCCAAGTGGAGCTTGGGGAGTGGATGTAGGTGCTAGGTGCACCGAACCACTATATTTCTTGTGTGTTTGTATTGCCTTTCTCTTTTACTTCTTTAGCTCTTTAATTGCCATTTTATTTCATTGCTTCCGTTGCACAATTATTAAAGCACTATCACTCTTCACCTTAAAACTTGATAGCACATATATTGCGTTAAATTTTTAAATACCCAATTCACCCCCCCTCTTGGGCACCTTATCTGGGCAACAAAATCTATGCAAAAATCATTGTTGCTTTTAAAAACCATGTATATTATTAATTTTTTTTCAAATTACCTATTCATGCTGCTTTTTGGAAAACATGCTGAAACCAAAAAGTTATTTTATTTATTACTTTTTTTAGTACAATTATTTAATTTATTGTTCTTTATAATAGTTATTGGTGCCGAAATCCGTCAAGTACTAAGAATACTGGAGCTGGTGATGTAGGAAGATCTCCGGGAATCGAAACCTACAAAATAATCCTGGCCAGAAGGTATTCCAGCATGAGTCCTCCGATGCTCAAATATATATCTTCGCATGACAATAGTATGAAGAGTGTAGGATGGAGCTTTTTTTGCATATCTTGGAGATCCTCGGGGGGTCCCTTTTTATAGGTCGAGGACATAGACATTTTTAAAATAACAAGATCTTAATAAATTTGATGAGAAATGATAGGACCTATCATGCGGCTATTAAAGAATTTTTCGTTTGCAAGGAATGTCTATTATATTTTAATTAGAACCTTGTCTTTTGTATGGAATTGGCCATGTTTCTTAATGGCAATGCCAACTATTGCATGGACCCAGACACGCTCCCTTAATTACAAGATATGATGGTAATTCGCAATCATGGGCTGTGATATGACCTTTCAACTATATAATCAAGGATGTAGCAGTGAGCATCGATTGTGCTGGCCTTCGAAAAATAGTAGAAATATTGTCTAAGGTCCTGTCTATCACTAGATCAGGGGTCATCCGAGCACCCTTATTGAAACGAAAGAGTTATCGACTGAACATGCTTGATTGAATTACCCTGGTCAAGCGAATATGCGTTGATAGCCTTATAAGGACCAACTAGTGAGCGGTTGGTCGCTGCTGAGGCCAAGTCGAACGAAGGTGGTCAGCGAGCGGCACTTATTTAGGTCTGGTTAATCGAGATACCATTTTTTTCGGTGAGATGGTGAATAGACAAGGGGATGCTCATGCACTAAGCATGTGGTCGAGTTGCATCCAGGGCCATTAGAATGAATGAATTGCTAGCCGATCAAGGGTTAGATCCAATGAGTGGTCAACGAGTTTATGTAGATAACTTTTGGAGATCAGTTGATGAGGAAGCATGAGTCACCATCGAGGCTTGCTCGAATAAAGATACTTGGCAATTGGTGCTTAGCTGGACATGGTTGGCTGGGAAAGGTACCAACTTCTCCGATAAGGAGTCGGTTGAGTGGTAGAATTGACCATGCATCAATCATGTTGACTTGTTTAATAACATTGAAGCCAAGGAAAAATTCTCTTGTGATTGAGATCTCCCCCCAATGAATAATCAGCATACAAGCACCAGGGCATTCCGACCAGTATGTTAAATTATGTAATAATGTTGGGGCCAAGAGGCAATCCTTTGCTAACTAAGGTCCTAATTTGATGAATTGTCAGAATATATGTAATGGGACTATATGACCAGGCTTATTGATTTGGGCTTCACATCATGGGTGATAAGTAGCCAGTGGTCATAAAGCAGAGCCAATCAACTGGACTCGCTGACGGGCTTCATATCCTTGGACCCAAGTGAAATTTCTTCCAATAGATACCCCCTACTCTCTACTCTAAGCTTTGGTCAGGCTATAAGAGTATGTATTCAAAAATATCAGGGATATAAAAGGCCCTTTCTAATTGAAGAGTTGCGCATGACTTTTGAGATAAATCTAAATGGTCAAAAATAATCATGGGCTCCAATTTGTGAATATGGTGGATGCTTTGACTGTCACACTGTATTTAATCCTGGTGACCATGGTTGTGGGGACCAACAGGGGCCTCCCACGTGGTATGCACCGATCATTCTGAAACGGCCTAGGATTTTTTGAAACCTCATTGTTATAGAAGGCGATTTCTTCTATTGCTTTGGCATATCACTTGCATTCTTGCTTTTTAGATCTTTCTTTCCTAGAGCATTCTTCCACCGCCCCTTGCTCTGGTTATCGGTGTCCCATTCTCTCTCTCTTTTTCCCTACTTTTCTTGCTAGAGATCTTTCAGGAGGTTCCCATCATCTTTGACTATTTTTGCCTTCTTCCTATTCTCAAGTGGGTATTTTAGTCTTTTCTTCTAGCTCTTTGTTCTTGCTCTTCTCTTTAGCAATAGCTAGTTCTGAGAGTTTTGAAAGAGGGAAGTTGTTGTCGAAGCAAGATTTTAGGATAGTAGGGACAAGAATCCTAAGGTTCCAATGAGGGGATGCATCGGGCAGGAGACCTTCGAGTCTGATGCATAGTAGTTCGTATTGAATGTAGATGACTTAACTAAGATTCAGATTTTGTACGGAGTCCCAAGATAGTTTAATTTGGAGCTCCCCAAATCTAACATGCATGCGAATAACCCATCTCCAGGTAGACTTGTAGTATATGAGGAGGCATTTGAGGCCAGATTAAGTTTTTTTCTCCCATTCCTTCTTTCCTCCTCGATCTTCTTAAATTTTACAGTATTTCTTTATATACCCTTATCCCAAATCTACTCAAACTTGTCTTAAATTTTTTGGCTATTTGCTTCTTGGCTAAGGTTCGATTCTCTTTGTTTCTTCCATTCCTTTTATACAATCAAGAGGCACCCTTATGCCAAGGACTGGTGGTATTTTTCTGCTCAGAAGGGGGTTGCCCCTCTAATCAAGGGTGCTCATTTTGCCATCCTTGGGTAGAAGGGTGGTTTCTTTTTGTTTCCTATTCTTCAATTGTCAATTAGGACTTGCCAAGCTAGGATCTGCTAGAGCCATCCATCTCTGGTGCGGACACCAAGGCCAAAAAAGATCGACAGGTCGAACCCATATCCCTGTGGATCACCTGTGAATAAAGCCCTAAATCCAAACTCTTTTTACCTGTAAATATTTTATTTTAAGTTTTCTTATTTAGGTTTAGTTGGGTTTAGCCCTTTTTACCAACTGTAATTAGGGTTTTTATTTTTTAGCCTTTTGGGTCAAATCCCTTTTACCAAGTTGAACCACATGTTTACATGTCTATGCCTTTTGATCAATTTGATCAAGTTGGACTTAGAGTTGGTTTTTAGTTGGTTAAATCATGTGATTAGTTAGTTAGTTGAGTCCTGTAATACAAAGGGGACCTAAGTCCAGATCCATGTGATTCCATGTGCTAGCTCAAGACAAGCCATGTACTCCATGTGCTAGCCCAAGTCACTTGTCATATGCAACCACTTCTTGGTGCCACCTTTTCAAGAATTTGGACAACATCACATGCTATGTTTGGACATCACTTGACACTTTATCGGGACAATACCACTTGGCACTTCATCGGAACAACGCCACACTTGCCATATCACCCTTTTGGTCGGCCAAATGAAATCAAGTTTAGTGCCCCTTCTTTTTAAGATAAGTAAATGAGAAGGAGTCTTCAAGTTGGTGCCATCTCCCTCAAATACTTCACGCCAAAACCAAGGAGTCAGCCAAGCTATTACAACCTCTTTTTGTCACCAACTTCCAAGGAGTTTCAAGATTGTTGATTGCCCAAAGTGGAGGAAATTCAGTGTCTTTCTACCTCAAGTGTTTTGGTCAATCAGGTTCCAAGTTGCTCAGTTAGATAACTCAAGAATCCTATAAGAACTCTTAAGTTTTCTTATATCCAGACTGGAGAGTCCACTATCCTACAGGAGCCCACATCATCCAGACTTCAAAGTCCAGCAATCAGGGCAATCCATGAAGCAATCTTGGCCCTTCATCATGATACCTCACCTATCCTCCTCTTTGGCGCTCACTTTGGATGAGAAGCTCATGATGTCGCCCACCTTGGAGAGAGCCCCAGATCAGCCCAAGAGCAGGAGTCCAAGATGCCCATAGCAAGGTTTCCAGGAGTTGTTGCTTAAGGGAAACAAACACTAGTCTTTGTAACCCTTACATCTCTAGTTGTTGGTCTATAAATACTCCATCAACCTCCTTGTAAAAATTAATGATTATTGATGAAATACTACGATATTTTGTCCAATTTTTTTTTGCTATGTGCATCGCGGGGTGTGAGGCTTACTTATCCAGACATCAGAAAAATCCTAGCTGACCTCTTCCTTCCCTCTTCTCTTTCATGTTTCCATCCTTTCCCTTCTTTGCTTCTTTCTAACTGAAATCTTCCTTTGTTGAGTGATTGCAGGTAATAATGAACTAAAGTCAAGGTGTTCTTGTCTTGGAACCGATATTGTGAAAGATCAGAGCCTGAAGATCAAAATCTTGAAGCCCTACCGTGAGATCCTGAGAGTTCCAACAGATCTACTTCATAGAAAAAAATTCTTCGTTAGAAAAATTTAAAAGCCCTTCCCTACTCTTTATTTTCTGACTCTTTTGAAAGTAAACTCTAGTTTATGGTGATTTCTTATCCACCAAATCATGATTTTTTAGTTATTTTGTTAGATCTACTCGTGCGGGCATAAACTAGCTGACTAGTTTACATAATTACTTCCTTTGAGTCTCTAAAAAAATAAAAGATATAAAAAATAATAATCTCTATTTTTTCTCTACTAATTAAGTTTAAAATCAGTAAATTAGGTTTTCATAATTATTCCGCATTATTTTTAGCATCAGAGTAAAGGTTAAACTAGGGTTTAACTACTAGTTCTGAAATTTATGCATACCTAGAACTAGGCTGAAATTAAAACTGCATAAAACCTATCTAAAAAAACTTAAAAAAATTAGAAATAATTTTTTTGTTAATCCTCTATTAATCTCAAAAAAAAATTAGATAATTTTTTTTTATTTGCTATTTTCTGGTGGAAGGAAATCATGCCTCCTGAGTGGGTATACACAAGTATACTGTCCGATCCACTAGAGTAATGAGCTACGGCCGGACGTGATATCCCGAGATCGGATTAGATATGAAATTTAATTTTGAGATAAAAAAAATTAATTTCTATTTTCATGCTATTTTTAATTATTTTATTGCTTCATTACATATTAGGGTTTCATCTTGTGTGTGCATCATCAAGTAACCGAATCTTAAGGGCACTTGAGCATCTCAGATCAGGGCAGGATCTCATTATCTGTCCTGGGTGCACAACAACCTTATTTGCATCCGAGCCCCACCTGATTAAAATCAATTAGACTTAATTTGCTCTAGTGAGCTAGGGACACCAATAGATCGGGTTCCAAGTATTGTGTGAAAGCTAATGCACACAATCCTTTGATTATTATTTGAATCTGGTGTCTAAGGCTAGAGGTCCAGAGGCAAATGCCTTAAATGATTTCATGATTTTTAATTAGGACCTTGCGAGAGCAGGGGGAGCCTCCCACGACCCCACCTCTTACCTGGCCAATGGATAGGGTAATTATTGAATTGGCTATAATTTGAGCTAACCCATTCTACTTGAGCTCTAGGTCTAAGAAACCCTAGTTCGGGTCGAGTTCTATGTGATTGCATTGTATGACAACTAGGTCAGGCATACCCTATCAGCCTACCCAAAACCAACCCAATCCACCCGTGGATCCTAATATGGAGAATTTTATGAAAACTATAACTGATCAATTTAGATAGCTTACTATAAGGTTTGACCAAATGGAAGAGAGACTAGGTAACCTTGAAGAATCCCATGCTACTAAATCAGATCCTGAAACACCTAGACCCACTCCCCTAGGTCAAAGCTCTGAGACACCTAGACCCATTCCCCCAATTCCACGAGCCTAACTCACTCCCCAGATCCAAGAGGTCAATATAGAGAACCTGCTTCCCCAAGTCTAAGAGCCCAACATAGGAAAATTATCCCTGACCCAATTCCTAGGCACCACACCCCTGATGTGAATGACCAGGAAGAAAGGATTCTTAGGAGCATTCAATTAGATGCACCCACATTTGAGGATAGTTTAGATCCTAAGGTCTATACTGATTGGGAGAGTGATATGGACCAGTACTTCGAATGGTACAAAATGTCGGAGGAGAGAAAATTTAAATTTGCTAAACTTAGGCTAGTCCGACATGCTAGATTGTACTGGAAAAATGTAAAACGATTGAACCGACGAAGAGGTGATCTACTTATAGACACATGGCGAGCAATGAAGGTAAAGCTTAGGGAGAAATACCTACCATTCTCATATGAACAAAAATTGTTGGATCAATAACAAAAATTGACTCAAGGAAATAAATATGTGGCTGATTATATAACCAAATTTGATGAGTTTGTTATGAGGTGTAGTGTAGTCAAGTCAGAAGCTGTTACCCTATCGAGGTTTAGAGCTGGCTTACATGAAGATATCCAGAGGGAGCTATTCTTAAGAGAGGTTAGTGACTTAGATCAGGCTTACCAGATTGCTAGGGATTGTGAACGATTTCAGAAGAGACCTGTTACCTATCAACCTAAGTCAAATAGGTTCAATACCCCTGGAAGTAGACTTAGCCTTAGCCGATTTCCACCTAGCCGACCCAATCCTACCTCCCAACCTGCTCGTAGGGAAGATAAAGTATTGCCCAGGTGGCTTCCCAAGAGGGGGATGAATTGGAATTAAAAAATTTTTGCAAGTATGTGCACTTTGAAATTCTTTTAGTGTATAAGTGAAGTGTGCAAAGCGAAAGTAAATAAATTAAAGCAATCAAGCAATGATAGCACAATCACAAACACCAAGAAATAGAGTGGTTCGGAGCAACTGGCTCCTACATCCACTACCCAAGGACCACTTGGGATTTCCACAATATCCCCTAACTGGAATACAGTCAGATTGTTTTACTAGGCTCACAATCCAAACCTATACACTTTGATTTTACCGGGATCACTAAAGAAACCCTAACTCCCTTTGGTTTTACACAGGATCACCAAAGAAAATCCAAACACTTGGTTTTAAACCGAGAAAACCAAGAACCCAAACTTAGGTTTTACAAGGTTCACCTAAAAACCTTTACTTCTCTCTCTTAAGATACAGCCCCTTGCTGTTCTTAGAGAATAGACAAAGATAAAGAATGTATAACAAGCAACTACAACAAACCAAGTTTATTTTGGTATTGCCGATATAGATCAAGATGAAGTCAAGCCTTGAGTGCTCTTTAATGCTCTTCAATGCTGCTTTTTCCCTTCTTCAATGAGTGGATTCAATGATAGAGTAAAGTTGGTGAAGCTTTGAATCCAACTTGAATGCTCTTTGAGGTAGGTAGAGGAATAACTTGAAAGCTCTTTGTTTTCTCAAGAAAATTCAACAATAAATCTCAATTAATTGTTTAATCCTTCAAAAATAATTTCCTTTATAATTTTCCATGAGATATGGCCATTGTAAGGCCTTGGTGATGCAGAACGAAGAACAAGAAGCATATGCGGAAGTAAAATTAAGATTAATTCTTTTTTTTTTTATATTTCAGAAATTGGCTTTGACTCAAAGTAAAGTTAAACTAAGTTGAAGGAAACTAGGTAAGGATTGAAAGCACAATTTAGAAAAAACTAGGTTATCAGAGTAGTTCAGAAGTAACGGATCACTGGGGGTTGAGAAACTCCCAGACCTAGGGTTTCGCTCTGAACTTTCAACAGGACAGAAATAGAGAGGAGAGATGGTTTACCAACCAGACAGTGATCTTCATAGAATTTGGGTGGAAAAACTCTCTCGAGCAGATTGTTGGATCCTCGGAGTCGGCAATCTTCGCAATGGATCCTCCAATACTGGTCTCGTGGCTGGGTCGGCTTCTCCTGAACTCAAGATCTGGGAAGAAGAAAAACAAGTGATGGATTCAGAGACTCAGGGAAGGATTACCAGTTTGAAGAACTTGAAGGCTGATGTCGCTGAGAGCCGGATTCTCTTGAAGGCTGATTCGACTCCCTCTGGAAAGAGCTTTGGATCTGAAGTACCCGGACTGTAGCTGGATGCTGGTGGTCGGCCTGGACTTGGAGAGAGAGGCCGTGGGAGGTGGAATAGGCTAGGGTTTGGTGGATTGAAGAGGATGGTGGGCGGCTAGGGTTTTGGAGTAGAAGTGGCTAACCTAGGGTTGGGGTTTTGGAGATCTCACACCTCCTCAAGGTTCCTGGGGAACCCGGATTTACTCCCTCACGGAGCTCAACACCTGGATGCAAGTGCGGAAGAGAGAAAATACAAAGTTTGCTCACAAAAAAATTTGGTTTCATTCATCTTTTTTTTTTTCAAACTTACATGGGGGTTTAATTTATAGGCCATTACAAGAGAGTAGGGTTTTACATCTTCCCATGTGGGACTAAAGGAGGGGATCTTCAAATTAGGATATCAATCCCTACTCATATGGCCGGCCAATTAATTCCAAAGTTGATTGAAGCTTCAAAAAGGAAAGTGGGTGGCGCCTCCTTGTCTTGACCTCCAAGAAAATATTTTTTTCCTTCTATGCTTGGCCTTATCTGGAAGTGTTTGGGCGCCTCTTAACCTTGCCCTCCAAGAGAAAATTTGTTGCCTTTTATATCTGGCTTTAGTTGGAATGATTAGGGCACCTCCTAACATTGCTTTTCAAGAGAAATCTCCTTCCTTCCATGGCTCAACCCTTTTTGGATACCTCCTTTTCTTTCTCCCCAAGTTATTGCTCCTTCTAACTTTGTTTTGAATATTTCTGGCAGGTAATGGGCACCTCCTTGAATTTCTCTCCAAGAGAATTTCTTCCCTTTCATAGTTTGGTTCTTTTGGGAAGTCTTGGGCCGCCCCCTTGATTTGTGGGCCCCTGGTGGATTTCTCCTCAATTGGCGCATGAAAGAGGGGAGCTGCTATCTGTGGTGTGGGGACCAAAGCCTGCTGGATGGAGATGTGGTGCCCCCTGGACTCAGGCGTATGGCTGGGAGTGTGGTGCCCACTTGCTTGGCCTTGGGAGAAAATGTAACACCCCAGGTTGAAGCCCTAGTCCACTACTGAGTCAACATGACTCAACAAAATAAAATGCAGGTAATATAGACTCAAGCTAAAATTGAGTTGATCCAGTTAACCCTTATTACAAGCCAAAAAAACCCTAATTCTTCGGGCAAGGTTAATCAAAGATCCAGATGGAGCTCTGAAGTCTTCTTCTGAGTCTGGTGCCCGCACCACTTGGGATTCGTGAAATGGCTGTTGGAGATGAATTGGAGTTCAAATTTCAATTTCAGCAACTAGCCGTTGAAGTGCAGACAACGGCTCTACGAGTCGGCTCGAGCTCCAGGAGTCGGCTCGAAGTCTCAAATAGGCCAAAATTAAACTTCTGTGGGAGCCGGCTCTTGGACTAGGAGTCGGCTCTTGCCTTCAAGCTTTTAGTCAAGACAAACATACATACCTAGAGTCAGCTCTTGAACTAGGAGTCGGCTCTAGTTCTCAGACCTTCAAAAAATATATTTCTGGAAGAGTCAGCTCTTGAACTGGGAGTCAGCTCTTGGTTCTCAGAACTTTGAATCTTCCTCCGTGCCATGCTACCTTGAGTCGGCTCTTACAAATCTTTTAAAAAATTGCTTCAAGCTTCCGAAAAACTTCAACATTAAATCAACTAGAAGCTAATCTACATACTTTATCAAAATATTTACAACTTTTAAGCCCATTTTTCATGATTACAGTATTCATAAGTTAGGGCTTTTACAAACTCAATTGAATTACCCTTAAGTAAATTTGAAAACCACTTTAAACAAAGGTAACCAATTCCTGCAAAACTTCTTAAACAATTTGAGAAGAGTTAGTATCAAATACATGCTCCAATATTTTATGATCATCAAAATCATTCAAGGGGTCAACAATCTTCCCCTTTTTGATGATGACAAAATACTGGGCATGATTAAAAAATTGAAAGCACTTTACAATTGCAGTAATTTCAAGTCTATGCGCATCATATAGGTTAGGTATCAGTGTATCAATGCAATGTGCCATGATGTATCAAATGTATATAACTGAATACCAATTATTATGTGTATCAAGTGTATCGAGACATGAAATATCATATGTATCATAACATGATGTATCGATACATGATGTATCAAGGGTATTAACTATACACTGCGTATCAAAACTTATGAAATTTTCAAACTTTTGAAGTAAACTTAAGTTTCATCAACTTTCTATGAATCAAATGTTCATTTTATCAAAATTTCATAACATTCAATTATCCATATAGCATTTGTAAATAAATTTTGAGCAATTTTCATGAATCAACATAGTTCATGAATATAGCATAGATTTATTAATATAGCTTTTTCTTTTTCATGCCACACACAGTCTCCATTCTTCCCCTTTTTGTCATCAACAAAAGGTGTATGAGAAATGGACATTCATTCATAACATATATTTATAACATTAATTCAAGTGAATATGTATCATAACAAGTGAAGTATATATATATATGAGAAATAAGCCAATACATAGCATATGTGATACTTTACACACGTGTCACGGCACAATAAAATAGTATCACATAACCAAAATACAACAACATCGAGTCTCAAAAAGATAAAACCTAAACATCAGAATGAGGTGCTAGGATCACTATCAGGTTCTTCCTCATCAGAGGAGGAACCAACCTCTAGAATACCTATACTAGGTTTGAGTTTGGGGAACCTAAGGCGTAGATCCCTAATCCTAGTCCTAGTAGGTGTAGAAGTCCTAGTTACTTTAGATTTAGGTTTAGGTTTGGTTTTTGATTCTGATGAGATAAAGATAGGCGTAGGTCTGGCAGTAGGTGGATCAAGAGATAGGGCCAAAGTGCTGGTGGATGAAAGCATCTGAGTAGCAGGAGTCACTCCAACATCAGCATATCCAGCAGCCTCCATACTATCCTGAGGCTCACCAACAGCAGGTGTGGCTCAATAAGGTGCATCAATGCAATGTGTCTCCTGTCCCTGCTCAGCATGAGTGCTAGTACCAGTCTCAGTGCCCGTGCCAGTCACTGTGCCAGTTGCTGTGCCAGTCGCTGTGGAAGTAGAAGGTGCATACTGGCTGGCCGCAGAAAGCTGTCTCAATATAGCCATAATATCACAAAAGCCCTGCTGCATCTCGGACTGTAGAAAACTAATCCTCCCGTCAGTGTTAGTCCTGAGACAAGAAATCTCCTCTAAAACTCTGTGAAGTCTATCATCAGTATCATGTCTGGCAGTAATAGGAGTCCTGACTGGTGAATGTGGTGAAGCAAGAGCTGGCTCGGATGGTCCAGCCTCATCAGTCTGTCCCTCAATCTGCTCACCATGTCCTTGTGCAGCCTGTACATCATCATTCGTGTCCTCTGAATGTACTACAGGAACTCCTGAAGTCTTTCTGATCCAATTTTCATCAACTCTAATAAATCCCATTCTAGTTAGGGATTTCACTGTGTACCTGTCGGTGTGCGGCAATAAACAACAGTCCTCTCCAGTGAGATCAATATCAGCATCCTGGAACAACAAAATAAACACCATCTCGTAGGGCAAACAGGCTCGTGCCCTACGTACAGCCTCTCTCATCTGAGAAATCATAATAAATGAAAGGTTGAGGGGCTCCCCCTCAATCGGTCGCCTCATGAATGTAAGATCTCTCTCGCTAACCCAATCGAATCTGCCTGTCCCGGATAAGAAAATCCGGCTAATGATGTTGTGCAACAGTCTCATCTCCAATGAGAGCTTATTTGCACTCACATGAATAATTCCTTTCACATTAGATCTTTCCAAGATGAGTCTAAGAGTCTTCACTTTTTCCTTCATAACCAAATAGCATTCCCCTTCTTTAGGTATATTCAATAAACTTGAAAGTTTTTGCTCATTTACCTCTATCAATTTCCCTTTTACTGTTCCTTCAATATGAAAAGCTCCTAGTGACATGTTCTCAAAGAATTGTCGAACTAGATTTAGATAAGTTGGGACATTTAATCGACAAAAATCCTTCCAACACTGTCTTTCAAGCCACATATCAATATTCAACTGTTCCTGTTCTAGAAAACTGAAATCGATGCACATACCAGGAGTCACTTGTCGATTTCTCATTGGAATGACTTGCCGGGGTGCTGGAACAACTTCCTCTTGCTCAATCTATTGTTCCTCTTGCAGAATCGAAGTATCCAGTTGCCTCTTGCTCCTCCTTTCCTCAGCCACAGTCCGAACAACTCTTGTTGCTTTCTTTGCCACCGCCTTGCGAGGCACTATCTCCAAAGATTAAAGGTTTGAGAAGGTTTGAGAGGGTTTTTGGAGAGTTTTCTAGTGTGGAGTGAGGAGTCGGCTAAGATAAAAAGGTCAAAATCTAGAAAATACAATGAATAGGGACAGTGGAAACCTTACTTAAAAAGCTTCGGCCCAATCTGCAAGTCGGCTCGCCCAGAGCTCTGAGAACTCGAGTCGGCTCGAGCAAAAATCTATTCTAAAAATCAAAATGGGTCAAACTCAGTTCCTAAGGGTTTCTAGAGTCTAAACTAGGTTGCCCTATGCTCTAAAGAGAAGTTTGAAATTTCTAGATAATTTTTTCTTAATTTTCAAAAATTAGGTCAGATAGGTTTAAAATGGGTCACATAACCCTAATTCTCCTCTAATTTTCTCAAATCTATCTAGACTTAATGGTTTAGTGAAAATGTCCGCTAGTTGGTCTTCAGTAGGTACAAATTCAAGTTCCATAACATTGTTTAGAACATGATCACGAATAAAATGATGTCGAATTTCAATGTGCTTAGTTCATGAGTACTGAATTGGATTTTTTGATAAATTAATAGCACTAGTATTGTCACATTTAATAGGAATTTTAGATTGGACAACATCATAATCTTTTAGTTATTGCTTGATCTATAACACTTGAGCACAACAGCTCCAAGCAGCTACATATTCTGCTTCAGCAGTAGATAAAGCTACAGAGTTCTATTTGCGACAGTGCCAAGAGATCAAGTTAACACCTAGAAATTGATAGGTGCCACTTATACTCTTTCTATCTATTTTACATCCTCCATAATCAGCATCAGAATAACTAATTAATTTCAATGATGTGTGTTTAGAATACAACAAACCTACATTACAGATGCCTTTCAGGTATTTAATAATTCTCTTAACAGTTGTGATGTGTGATTCTTTAGGATTAGTTTGAAAACGTGCACACATACAAACACTAAATAATATATTAGGTCTACTAGCTATTAAATAAAGTAATGATCCAATCATACCTCGGTACAGCTTTTGATCAACATTTGTGCCATTCTCATCTTTGTTAAGTCTACATGCAGGACTCATTGGTGTTCCAATTACCTTGCTTGATTCCATGCTAAACTTCTTGATTATTTCTTTAATGTACTTGGCTTGGTTGATCAGAATACCTTCTTTAGTTTGTTTAATTTGAAGTCCAAGAAAGTAACTTAATTCGCCCATCAAGCTCATTTCGAATTCTCCCTGCATTAGCTTAGCAAAGTCTTGACACAAAGATTCATCAATAGATCCAAAGATAAAGTCATCAACATATATTTATGATGTGACAGGATCGCTGACGTGGGGGAACCGACAGGCGCCATATCAAAGGAAGATGCCGCGTCGGACGCCGCATCGGATGCCGCATCAATTATCCAGCCTGGACTCCGCTGCCGAGCTGAGCTGAGCTGAGCTCCCTCAAAACAACGAGTCGATCTCTGTCCTTTGCCAGGTCAGGCCTGCGAGCTCGGGATGCCTAGGCCAGAGCCGTATTCTGCCCTCCAGAGCGAGATCCTCGGAGGTTTGAGCCCTGTGGCCAAAGTCGAGCTCAGCGCTTACCCGCCAATGCGGAGCCTCTTCAAGAGTGCGCCCTCTGGATCGGGTCTGCCCTCTGCCCTCCAGAGCGAGACCCTCGGAGGATTGAGCCTTATGGCCAGAGTCGAGCTTAGCGCTTACTCGCCAACGTGGAGCCTCTCCGAGTGCGCGCCCTTTGGACCGGGTCTGCCTTCCGCCCTCTGGAGCGAGACCCTCGGAGGTTTGAGCCCTATGATCAGGGTCGAGCCCAGAACTCCTCCACCAACGTGGAGCCTCTCTGAGCGCGCGCCCTCCAGACCGAGCCCGTCCTCTGCCCTCCAGAGTGAGACACTCGGAGGTTTGAGTCCTGTGATCGGAGTCGAGCTCAGCACTCCTCCGCCAACGTGGAGCCTCTCAGAGCGCGCGCCCTCTGGACCGGGCCAGCCTTTCGCCCTCCGGAGCGAAACCCTCAGAGGTTTGAGCCCTGTGGTCGGAGTCGAGCCCAGAACTCCTCCGCCAATATGGAGCCTGTCCGAGCGCGCGCCCTCTGGACCGCACCCGCACTCTGCCAGGATGACCCGGCAAGCTCGGAGGGTCTAGGTCAGAGCAAGCCCTGCCATTCCAGCTCAGCCCCAGCTCGGACGAGGTCCTCGCCAGTCCAGGATGCCAGCGAGCCGCCCGAGGACCACACTGGAGCATCTCCCAGGTCGTACTGACCACCTGCACCCACCAATTACACTAGAAAGGGAAGAAGCATACTGATCGAGATGCTACGCTCCTTACCAACCACCCGGATCACCCAAGAGAGGAAGCCAACCGGGAGATTTGAATCCCACGGGCGGTGGCCCACTGTTCGAGGCTCTGCCAGGTTTTCCAGAATGAGGCGACCAAGAAGAGTGTCGGAGCACATGACAGCCCCCCTTATCACGAATCAGGAAAGACTTCTCAGGACACCGCCGCTCATGCCTGATAGCCCGGTGGAGATCTCGAGATGGATGCCCAACAGTAACCAAGTTTGCAACAAACCTGGAGGTAACACAACAACACCAACACAGGCAAAACACAAGCCAG
This sequence comes from Areca catechu, assembly GCA_021397845.1. NCBI lineage: Eukaryota > Viridiplantae > Streptophyta > Magnoliopsida > Arecales > Arecaceae > Areca > Areca catechu. Next base: position 44,813,060 of record CM038051.1, on the reverse strand, counting down.
AACATAAGAGAAAAAAAAAGAGAGGAAAATGCAATCCCCACCAAGAAGAGGGGCATGGCACCACCAGTATTCCAGAGCAAGGTCGGGAGGAAGGGCCACACAAGGGCTCCCCCTAACCAGGCCACACTTCCCCGACACACCTGCTACTCACATCCACACCACACACTCCTCGTGTGGAGTCCATCAAGAGGGGCTCGACCAGGAGGATCTGTTCCCCTGGATCATCACTGACTTGACCGTCAGAGTGCCCTCGCCGGAAACCCCGGCCCGGGTCACTAACCCCTGTCTTGCAGGTCTAGGAACGGAGGACCGGCAGGCAGCGAAGGGAGCGGACGAAGAGGCGTGCTCTGATGCTCACAGCAGCTATGGACCACGACGATCCTGGCAGCAACAGATTGGCACACCAGGTAGGGGGGCGGATCAAGCCCTCCACCTCTTTACAGATTGACACTCCACGGAAGAATGGTGACGACACCAGCTCAAGAGGCCTCCACTAGCCATGCATGGGGCTCCCCTCCCCAAGGGCACCCACGTCACCTTCTCCGTCTCCTCCAGTGAAGGGGTCTGCTGACGAAGCCATCAAGCGCATAGCGAAAAGGCGCTTGGAGAAATATGAGCATGGGCTAGCGGAGTTCTTCCATCAGCTCGCCAGTATGCAAGGCTTAACTAGCGAGCCAGTGGACTACAACACCATCTACCATTGAAGCCTTTCACCGGTCATAGCGAGGCGAAGTATTGTCGCCTTCACCGTGATCACGGTCATGGCATCGAAGAATGTCGCAGCCTTGAGTAAGAAATCGAGAAACTCTTCAAGAGAGGCTACCTCCAGAGGTTCATGGAGGGGGGCAGACTTCAAGCGGGGCCCCAAGCACTTGTTGCTCTCCTGCCATCTCCAACCATCGACAGCTGCCCCACCGTGAAGCCGGTGGGCATGATCTCCTAGAGAGCTGCGCGTACGTCCAAAAGGACCCGGGGGAGCAGGGGACCCTAGGAATGTACTCCCCACTGTGCGAGAAGGAAAAAGCGAGGAAAAAAGGTAAATAAAGATGCCGCGGTCGTTAGGATGACGATCGCGAACCACCCTAGAACAGTGCACCACAGTCGATAACGAAAAGCTGGCCCCAATAAAACTCGCCAGCAATGAGCAGCCCCGGCGTTACAATGCCCAGGCTTGGCCAAGAACCTTTGGGCCCGGAAATTTGGTGCTGCGCCGTGCAGAGGCAAATCAGTCTCGAGAACGCGGCAACCTCCCACCAAGCTGGGAAGGTCCCTACAAGGCGACCGAAGCCCCATCATGAGGGGCTTATCATCTCGAAGATCTCGATGACATCAGGCTCCCCCGGGCATGGAGTGCCTGCAGTCCGCGAAGACGCCACCTATGATGTAAGGTTCCTTATCGATAATAATGATAACAACTTTTAACTTGCACGAGTATCTATATGTCTTGCAGGGAACAATCTCAAGCATCCCTGAGCTTAGCTCCAGAATGTCAAGGGATCTTCGAGCCATGCCGCTCTCAATCTCAAGCATCCCCGAGCCTAGCTCTAGGATGTCAAGGGATCTTTGAGCCATGCCGCTCTCAATCTCAAGCATCCCCGAGCCTAGCTCAAGGACATCAAGGGATCTTCAAGCCTCGCCGCTCTCAATCTCAAGCATCCCGGAGCCCAGCTCCAAGACGTCAAGGGATCTTCGAGCCATGCCGCTCTCAATTTCAAGCATCCCCGAGCCCAGCTCCAGGATGTCAAAGGATCTTCGACCCATGCCGCTCTCAATCTCAAGCATCCCCGAGCCTAGCTCTAGGACATCAAGAGATCTTCGAGCCACGCCGCTCTCAATCTCAAGAATCCCTGAGCCTAGCTCCAGGACATCAAGGGATCTTCGAGCCATGCCGCTCTCAATCTCAAGCATCCCTGAGCCAAGCTCCAGGATGTCAAGGGATCTTCGAGCCATGCCGCTCTTAATCTCAAGCATCCCCGAGCCCAGCTCCAGGATGTCAAAGGATCTTCGAGCCATGCCGCTCTCAATCTCAAGCATCCCCAAGCCTAGCTCTAGGACGTCAAGGGATCTTCAAGCCATGCCACTCTCAATCTCAAGCATCCCCGAGCCCAGCTCCAAGATGTCAAAGGATCTTCGAGCCATGCCGCTCTCAATCTTAAGCATCCCCGAGCCTAGCTCCAGGATGTCAAGGGATCTTTGAGCCATGCCACTTTCAATCTCAAGCATCCCCGAGCCTAGCTCCAGGATGTCAAAGGATCTTCAAGCCATGCCGCTCTCAATCTCAAGCATCCCCGAGCCTAGCTCCAGGATGTCAAGGGATCTTCGAGCCATGCCGCTCTCAGTCATCAACGTCCTCGAGCCTAGCTCCAGGACACCAGTCCAAGACCGGAGCTTAGATCTCCGGCCAGGAGACCTTCGAGCCAAGCCGCTCTCAATCTCAAATGTCTCCGAGCCCAGCTCCAAGATGCCAAGAGATCTTGGAGCCAAGCAGCTCCTATCAATGCCTCGAGCCTAGCTCCAAGGTGCCAAAGACCTGGGCCAAGTCCTCAGGCAACCCTTGGACCCGAGCCAAGCTCCCCGTCTAGGAAGGCCTCGAGCCTAGCTCCAAGGCAATCAAGTCTTGTAACCCTCTTCTCTGATCTCCCCACTAAAAAAGAAGAAGAGAGGGGAAGGAAAGAAAGAGAACAAAAGGGGAACACGACAAGAACCCTCTTCTCTAATCTTCCTACTCAAAAAGAAGAAGAGAGGGAAAGTAAATAAAGAGAACGAGAGGGGAACATGGCAAGAACCCTCTTCTCTGATCTCCTCGCTCAAAAAAAAAAAAAAAGAAAAAGAGAGGGGAAGGAAAGAAAGAGAACGAGAGGAAAACATGGCAACAAAGCTCCCACTTCTCAGCCCAAGACCAGAGCTCATATCTCCGGCTAAGGGACCATCAAGCCACGCAGTTCTCAGTCATCCACGTCCCTGAGCCCAGCTCCAGGATGCCAGCCCAAGACTGAAGCTCAGATCTCCAACCAAGGGACCTTCGAGCCGCGCATCTCTCAGTCATCCACATCCTCAAGCCCAGCTCCAGGATACCAGCCCAAGACCGGAGCTTAGATCTCTGGCCAAGGGACCTTCGAGCCACATAGCTTTTAGTCATCCACGTCCCCGAGCCCAGCTCCAGGATGCCAGCCCAAGATAGGAGCTCAGATCTTCGGCCAAGGGACCTTCGAGCCATGCAGCTCTTAGTCATCCATGTCCCCGAGACCAGCTTTAGGATGCCAGCCCAAGACCGGAGCTCAGATCTCCGGCCAAGGGACCTTCGAGCCATGCAGCTCTCAGTCATCCATGTCCCCGAGCCCAGCTCCAGGATGCCAGCCCAAGACTGGAGCTCAAATCTCTGGCCAAGGGACCTTCGAGCCACGCAGCTCTCAGTCATCCACGTCCCTGAGCCCAGCTCCAGGATGCCAGCCCAAGACTGGAGCTCAGATCTCTGGCCAAGGGACCTTCGAGCTACGCAGCTCTCAGTCATCCACGTCCCCGAGCCCAACTCCAGGATGCCAACCCAAGAACGGAGCTTAGATCTCCAGTCGAGGGACTTTCGAGCTATGCAGCTCTCAGCCACCAGCATCCCCGAGCCCAACTCCAGGACGCCACCCAAGATTGGAGCTCAGATCTCTGGCCAAGGGACCTTCGAGCCACATAGCTCTCAGTCCGCAACACGTTCGAGCCCAGCAGCTCTCAAGTATCATAACTCAACCCCCAGGCAAGGTGAGGCCCTTCTCTCTGATCTCCCCACTCATATACAAAAAAAAAAGGAGAGGAAAGAAGGGGAGTGAAAGGAAGAAAGAAAGAAGGGAAGAGCCAAACAAAAAATAAATGGCAAGGAAGCTCAAGTTTCATTGATCAAATGCGAGTTACGAGTATTTTATGGGCCCCCGACATGTCGGGCGGCCCTGACTAAGTACAAAAAATAAAAATACAAAACAAAGAAGGAAAAATGGGGCTACTCCACACTGGCCGGCCTCCCTGCTGAGCTCTGAGGCTAAGAGTTCCCACCTTCAGGAACCTCCGGCTGGGTAGTTCTGGTCTCGGATGGTTCAGCCTCGGCTGGCATCAGGAACTCTGAGGCCATGGCTTCCTCCACAACCTCCTCGAAGGGCTCCGTGTCTGAGGCCGAAGGATATTTGAGGCGGTCACGGTTCTTATCAGGGACAAGTGCCTCGACCTTGCCGTGCAAGAACATAAAGCCCTTGTAGAAGGAGTCCGATGCCATCCGATGAATTTCGGTGATGAACTCCTCCGAAGCCTTGAACTTCGCAACGGCATCCTCGGTGCCCTTCTTGGCCTCAGCAGCCACCTCCCTCGCCTCGACGGCCTCCGTCCTGGCAGCCTCCGCTGACTTGGCCGCCACCTTTGCCACCTTCTTGGCTGCGGCCAGTTTCTCCCTCCCTGCTGCCAGCTCCGCCTGGGCAGCCCGGGAGGCCTCCTTGTGCCGATCTGCCTCGACACTATACCAATTCAACTTCTTCTCGATGGTGGAGAGATCATCGATGGCCTTCTTCGAACGGCTCCGCTCCAGGTCACGAGCCTCTAAAAGCCTCTTCGCTCGCCCCTCGGCATCGGCGAGCTGTTTCTCAAGGTCCTTGACCTTCAGTTCAAGGGCCCCGTTTGCCCCGACCTTCTCCTTCAGGTCGACTTTTAGGGATTCGATCTCGATCGCCCGTTGCTGCTCGAGACACTCCCAGTTCTGATAGCAGCCCTTGATGAAGAGGACCTCGGCACCGATCTGCACCATAAAAAGAGGTCAGCTCAAAAAAAAAATAAAAAGAAAAAGAAGAGAAGAAAAGAAAGGAAGGGACAGCTCACCGAGTACAGCTGGGGGAAGATGGCGCTGATAACATCGCCCAGCTTCATTCCGGCCATCTCTTGCCAGTCGCATGTCTGGATCGAGAAGTCCATCATGCGCTCAGCCAGTTTGGGGCTCCAGAAGAACGAGCTCTCCGGCCCCATCTGAAGGGGAGACGGTGTCATGCCTCCTCCCTCTTGCCCTCTCTGGGAGTGGGCGGCCTTGCCCGCTGGCTGAAGAGTCCCGGGGGGCAGGCTGAGAAGCTGGCACTGGCATAGGCGATGCTTCGGTCGTGGTCCTGGTCACGGCTTGGACCTCCTCATCCCTAATCTCGATGACAGGTGGACTCGGAGGATGGCAGGGTGCAGTGGAAGCAGCAGCGGCCCTTGCCCGGGCCACTACATCGGGCTTCGTAGCAGGGGCCTGTTGGGCTGGCCTTGGTGCCATAGAAGCCGCCCTCTTCACTGGCGCAGGAGCAGCGCGAGTCGCCTCCAAACTCGAACCAGCTAGAGCAGCCGAGCTCAGACCAACCACCACAGTAGGGGCAGCCACAGGAGCGCTCTCGCCCCAGACTCGCCTCGATGAAGGCTCCCCGGCCAGCTCGGTCGGTGGCCTCTTTCGAGTGATCGCCAGTAGGTCGTTCTCAGAGAAAATCATCCCTGCATACAAGTCACACAGCAGTCAGAATCCGTGGGAAGCAATGCAAGGAGTGCAAGGTAAAGAAAGAGGAAAGTTCAGGTCGAAATTCCCAACCCATTTGTTGGGTCGACCCCGGAGTCGGTGAGGTTCTGCTCAGATAACATGACCTCGAGAGGAGGAATCTGGATGGTGCGGAGCTACTCGTAATCATCCCGGTCAGCCACATCAATCACATAATTTCGATTGGGAGACTTGTTCGGATCGCTCCAGACCCAGTCGACCCCCTCAACCTCAACAAAGAAAAATTTACTCTTCCATCCCCTGATGGAAGAGGGAAGCTCGAATCTGATGCCCTTTGGACGGGAGGACAGGGACCACCATCCTTCCTCGGTTGTGTGGCTCTTCAAGGTGAAGAAGACCTTGAACAAGGAAAACCGGCCAACGAACCCATGGAGGTGGCAGAGCACAATGAAGGAAAAGATAACCCTAATGGCATTTGGCACTAATTGTGCAGGGACCAAACGGTAGTTATCCAAGATGGACAAAAAGAAAGGGTGAAAAGGAAACCGAAGACCCCCGGCGAAGGTCTCCTCATAAAAAGCAAGACGGCTCGGGCCACTGGAAGTAACCCGTTCCCCCAGACGGGGGACATGAGCTGAACAGAAGGAGGGATGCCATAGACATCCTGAACGGTCCTTAGTTCCTCGGCGGTGATCGTCGAGGCGACCCCACCTAGACCTGTGGACCAGACGAACTCAGAAACAGGAACATAAGAAGGAGGAGGGAGAGAAGGACCGGATCCTGGTTCCCTGATGAGTACCGGACTGGGAGGACACCTCCTACTGAGCTCGAAGTGAGGTACATCTTCCTCCCTGCTAGAAGAAGAAGAAGAAGATGCCGGCCTCCGCTTACAGGGATCGGCCTCGCCTTGATCAGTGGAGGGGCGGAAGCCCGGACCAAAACGGGACATCCTCAAGAACAAGAGGAATGAAGGACTCGAAGTGGAAGACGGAAGAGCATACTCAACTCAAAGAAGACCCCAGGCCCGGAGAAAGAACCCTACTTTAGCAGGGGGAGAAGGAAGAAGAAACTGACCTGATTCCTTAGAAAACCTGAGGCAACTGTGAAGAAGAAGAAAGCTTGGGCGCAGCAGCAGCAGGCATGGAGAATTCAAAAGAATAGATGTTTTGGATAAGGCCCTCCTTTCATTTTGAAATGACCCGATGGATTCGTACCGATCCAACCCCTCCACCAATGGATCCATGCCACGTGCCGCCCATCGACGAAAATGTCATCCCGGCCACTCTGGATTCTGTACCAACATTAACTACTCCTTGGACGTGGCCACGCGGCACCCATGCATTGGTCTATGGGGCCATCTCTCGAAGCGCCAGCAATCATGGCCATCATCGCACCATATTTTGCCTTTCCATGTCAGCACCGCAATTACTCCCTTCGACCCGAGCGCTGTGCACTAACGAGCATCGAGAGTGGGGGTCAAATGATGTGGCAGGATCGCTGACGTGGGAGAACCGACAGGTGCCATGTCAAAGGAAGACGCCGCGTCGGACGCCGCATCAATTCTTCAGCCCGGACTCCGCTGCCGAGCTGAGCTGAGCTCCCTCAAGACAACGAGTTGAGCTCTGTCCTCCACCAGGTCGGGCCCGCGAGCTTGGGATGCCTTGGCCGGAGCCGTATTTTACCCTCCAGAGTGAAACCCTCGGAGGTTTGAGCCCTGTGACCGGAGTCGAGCTCATCACTCACCCGCCAACATAGAGCCTCTCCGAGCGCATGCCCTCTAGACCGGGTCTGCCCTCTACCCTCCAGAGTGAGACCATCAGAGGTTTGAGCCCTGCGGCCGGAGTCGAGCTCAGTGCTCACCCGCCAACGTGGAGCCTCTCCGAGCGCGTGCCCTCTGGACCGGGTCTGCCTTCCACCCTCCGGAGCGAGACCCTCGGATGTTTGAGCCCTGTGGTCGGAGTCGAGCCCAGAACTCCTCCACCAACGTGGAGCCTCTCCAAGTGCGCACCCTCCGAACCGGGCCCGCCCTCTACCCTCCAGAGCGAGACCCTCGGAGGTTTGAGCCGTGTGGTCGGAGTCGAGCTCAGCACTCCTCCGCCAACGTGGAGCCTTTCCAAGCGCGCGCCCTCTGGAATGGGCCCACCTTCTGCCCTCCGGAGTGAGACCCTTGGAGGTTTGAGCCCTGTGATCGGAGTCGAGCCCAGAACTCCTCCACCAACATGGAGCCTCTCCGAGCGCGCGCCCTCCAGACCGGGCCCGCCCTCTGCCCTCCAGAGCGAGACCCTCGGAGGTTTGAGCCCTGTGGTTGGAGTCGAGCTTAGCACTCCTCTGCCAATGTGAAGCCTCTCTGACCGCGCGCCCTCTAGACCGGGCCCGCACTCTGCCAGGACGACCCCGCAAGCTTGAAGCGTCTAGGTCGGAGCGAGCCTGCCATTCCAGCTCAGCCCCAGCTCGAACGAGGTCCTCGCCAGCCCAGGACGCCGGCAAGCTGCTCGAGGACTACACTGGAGCACCTCCCAGGCCGTACTGACCACCTGCAGCTGCCAGTTACACTAAAAAGGGAAGAAGCGTGCTGATCAAGATGCCACGCTCCTTACCAACCACCCAGATCATCGAAGAGAGGAAGCCAACCAGGAGATTTGAATCCCGCAGGCGATGGCCCACCGTTCGAGGCACTACTAGGTTTTCTAGAATGAGGCGACCAAGAAGAGTGTCGGAGCGCATGACAGCCTCCCTTATCACGAATCAGGAAAGAATTCTCAGGACACCGCCGCACGTGCTTGATAGCCTGGAGGAGATCCTGAGGCGGATGCCCAACAGTAACCAAGTTTGCAAAAAACCTGGAGGTAACACAACAACACCAACACAGGAAAAACACAAGCCATAACACAAGAGAAAAAAAAGAGAGGGAAGTGCAATCCCCACCAAGAAGAGGGGCATGGCACCACCAGTATTCCAGAGCAAGGTCGGGAGGAAGGGCCACACAGGGACTCCCTCTAACCAGGCCACACTTCCCCTGACACACCTGCTACTCACATCCACACCACACACTCCTCCTCATGTGGAGTCCATCAAGAGGGGCTCTTTCTATTCCCCTGGATCGTCACTGACTTGACCGTCGGAGTGCCCCCGCCGAAAACCCCGACCCGAGTCACTAACCCCTGTCTTATAGGTCCAGGAGCGAAGGACCGCCAGGCAGCGAAGGGAGCGGACGAAGAGGCGCGCTCCGATGCCAACAGCAGCTACGGGCCACGATCCTGGCGGCAATAATTTGAACAACTAAAATATCATCTTTCTTTCTTTGAATAAACAGTGTGGTGTCAACACTACCTCTTACAAATTCATTTGCAATTAAAAATTTGCTTAGTCTATCATACCAGGTTCTAGGTGCTTGTTTTAGACCATATAAAGCTTTATTCAGTTTAAAAACATGATTTGGAAAAATATGATCGATAAAACTAGAAGGTTGTTCTACAAAAACTTCTTCATATAAAAATCCATTCAAAAATGCACTCTTTACATCTATTTGAAATAATTTGAAATTCATAAAACATGCATAAGCTAGTAGCAATCTAATGGCTTCTAATCTAGCTACAGGTACATAAGTTTCATCAAAATCTATTCCTTCTTCTTGATTATATCCTTGTGCAACCAATCTAGCCTTATTTCTAATTACATTTCCATCTTCATCTAGTTTATTTCTGTAAACCCACTTAGTGCCTATAACGGGATGATCATTGGGTCTTTCTACTAAGGTCCAGACATTATTTCTTCTAAATTGGTTTAATTCATCATGCATTACTAACATCCAATTAGGATCAGTTTCGGCTTCTCTATATTATGAGGTTCTACATGAAAAACAAAAGCAATTAAATCATATGCATCTCTATGTGCAGATCTACTTTTAACACCTTGAGATGGGTCTCCTATAATTAATTCTTCAGGGTCTGATTGTACATACCTCCATTCTTTAGGTATATCATCATGCTTTTTACTTACCTCTTCTTCATGTGGTTGACCTGATTGTGTGTCTTTGAAGGTCAAGTCTTTCATTCCATGCTCTAGTGTACCTGCATCATCATCAGCAAAATCTTCCTTTCTCGAAGATGTAATGTCAGATTCATTGAAAACAAATAAACAGATTCTTCAACGGTCAAAGTTCTTTTATTGAAAACTCGATAGGCTTTGCTATTTAAAGAATATCCAAGAAAAATAGTCTCATCGGATTTTGCATCAAATTTACCAAGATTGTCTTTTCCATTGTTAAGAACAAAACATTTGCATCCGAAAACATGAAAGTGTTTGATATTTGGTTTTCTATTATTCCAAAGCTCATAGGGGGTTTTTCTGATAATGGGTCTAATCAAAACTCTGTTTAAAATATAGCATGTGGTATTAACAGCTTCTACCCAAAAGAATTTTGGAAGATTTCCTTCACAAAGCATTGTTCTGGACATCTCTTCTAAAGTATGATTCTTTCTTTCTACAACACCATTTTGCTGTGGTGTTCTAGGTACAGAAAAGTTACAATTAATACCGTGCTTTGTGCAAAAATGGTCAAAATACTGGTTTTTAAATTCGGTGCCATGATCACTACGGATTGAAATAACAGATAAGTTTTTCAAATTTGTAACTATTTTGTAAAACTTTTGAATACATTAAAAGTATCATCCTTATGTGCAATAAACAAATTCATGTGTATCTTGAAAAATTATCTACAATCACAAGTTCATATTTCATACCACCTAGGTTGGTAGTCATAGTAGGTCCAAATAGGTCCATGTGAAGTAGCTCTAAGGGTCCAGAAGTTGAAACTATGTTTTTAGATTTAAAACTCCCCCTTACTTGTTTTCCTAACTGACATGCATCACAAACATAATCAAAATTAACTTTAAACTTCAGCAAACCATTGACTAAGTCCTTTAAAATCAATTTAGCTATTGTGTCCATACTAGCATGACCAAGTCGCCTATGCCATAGTTTACTTAATTCCTTGCTCTTGTCATTCATTGTTATAAGACTTGTATTACTTGACATAGCTAGATCATTAAGATCTACCACATAAATGTTGCCAAGTCTATGTCTAATAAATTTAGCACTAGAGTCAAGTGGATCAACTACTATATACATTGATAACTTGAAGAATACATTATAACCAATGTCACATAGCTGACTAATACTCAAAAGATTATGCTTTAATTTTTCTACCAGTAATACATTTTCAATAAATGTAGAAGGAGTAATTTTGATTTTACCAATACCTATTATCCTTCCTTTTCTATTATCACCAAATGTTACCATTCCACCATCATTCTGTTCTAGGATGAAGAATTGATCAGCATCACCCGTCATGTGTCTTGATCAACCACTATCCAAATATCATCTTTTCTTTATGCTTGTGGCTGCAAGACATCCCTGCAAAATAATCATTTAATAGATTTAGGTACCCAAGCTCTCTTGGATCCTTGCAAGTTAGTGGAAAAGGTTCCTTTTGGAATCCAAACTTTCTTAATTTTTCTTTTGTCATTGTGTTTCAAATGACATTCAAAAGCTTTATAACCAATGTTATTACATGCATAGCATACAATCCTTGAATTTGAATAATAACTACGAGATGATGCAAATTTAGGTTTAACATGTTTAGAACTAATGAATTTAGAAGCATATGAAGTAGAAGCAGAAAATGTATTTGAAATAGAGCCTTTTAACCAATTCCAAATCTATTATTTATTTCTTTTTGATCTTTTAAGATTAACTCAAGTTTGTTAGAACTTAGGATTAATTTTTTAACTAAGGGTTTCAATTTCTGAATTTCTTTCTTTAGGTCATCATTTTCATTTTACAAATCCTTATTTTTCTCTAAAAGCTCTTCTTTTCAACTTGAACAATCTTAAGTCTTTCACAAACCAAATTTAGTTCTCTTTGTAAGATTTTGTTTCTTTCACAAGATTCATTTTTGTCATTTTCAAATACATCACATTTATTTTTAAATCTCTTAATTTTAAACCAGCTTTTTTATATTCTATCAATAATTCATAAAAAGTATTATGCAATTCATCATAAGTGAATTCTAAATTAGGTTCAGAAGTACCTACCTCATCCTCCAAACCCATATGACAGATTTGTGCAGTTTTTGTTGTCTCTTCATCCTTTTCAGTAGACGTAGTTTCATCACTATCACTCCAAGCAGCTAGCATTGCCTTCTTCTTCTTTCTAGGGAATATCTTTTTCTTTCCTTCAGGGCAATTAGGGTGGATGTGTCCTGCTTTCTTGCATCCATAGCAGATAGGTACTTGATCTTTATCTTTATCTTTATCTTTTTCTTTATCATTTTCTTTTTCTTTTCCAAAGTCACCTTTTCTGTAATGCTTTCTCCATCTGTTCATTTTTCTTCTACCCTAAACCTTTTGAATTTTCTCATGACTAGGGCAATTTCATCACTTCCAAGATCATCATCATCTGATGAATCAGATTCTTCATTTTTATCTTCCTCAGTAGCTTTAAATGCAATAGTTTTCTTTCTTTTTGTATCTTCTTCAGTCCTTTGTTGCATAGCCAATTCATGTGTGATTTCCAAGTAGTTCATCCAAGTAGTTCATCCAGTGGCAGTGTATTTAGGTCCTTTGCTTTATGATTACTGTCACTTTGGCTTCCCACTTATCTGGCAAAGATCTTAAGACTTTTTGGACAAGATCAGCATTAAATAAGTTCTACCCAGACTCTTGAGACCATTTATAATATCAGTAAAACGAGCATACATGGTAGATATAATCTCATTAGGATCCATCTTGAAAAACTCATAATTATGTACAAGTAGATTGATTTTTGATGTCTTAACTTGAGAAGTGCCTTCGTGTGTGATTTCTAATTTGTTCTAAATTTTTTTAGCAGAAGTGCAAGTTGAAATTTTGTTAAACTCATTTGGATCCAAAGCACAATACAATAGGTTCATTGCTTTGTCATTTAATTCAGCTAATTTTATATCATTCTCGTCCCAATCCTCTTCTGGTTTGAGAACCTCTACATCATTAACTTTAATTGTGGGTGTGTGAGGTCCCTTCATGATAATTTTCCATAGGTGAAAGTCTACGGCTTGAATGTATATCTTCATTCTTGCCTTCTAATAAGTGTAATTAATTCCGGTGAAAAGTGGTGGTCTATTTGTGGATTGACCTTCGGTCAATGAAGTGCTCATGGGATGTTCCATATGTCTTTACTCTAACTAACTTTCAAAGACTTTGCTCTGATACCACTTGTTGCCCAGGTGGCTTTCCAAGAGGGGGGTGAATTGGGATTAAAAAACTTTTACAAGTATGTGCACTTTGAAATTTTTTTAATGTAGAAGTGAAGTGTGCAAAGCGGAAGTAAATAAATTAAGCAATCAAGCAATGATAGCACAATCACAAACACCAAGAAATAGAGTGGTTCAGAGTAACTGGCTCCTACATCCACTACCCAAGGACCACTTGGGATTTCCACTATATCCCCTAACCGGAATACAGTCGAATTATTTTACTAGGCTCACAATCCAAACCTATACACTTTGGTTTTACCGGGATCACCAAAGAAATCCTAACTCCCTTTGGTTTTACACGGGATCACCAAAGAAAACCCAAACACTTAGTTTTAAACCGGGAAAATCAAGAACCCAAACTTAGGTTTTACAAGGTTCACCTAAAAACCTTTACTTCTCTCTCTCAAGATACATCCCCTTGCTGTTCTTAGAGAATAAACAAAGATAAAGAATGTATAACAAGCAACTACAACAAACCAAGTTTGTTTTGGTGTTGCCGATGTAGATCAAGATGAAGTCAAGCCTTGAGTGCTCTTCAATGCTGCTTCTTTCCTTCTTCAATGAGTGGATTCAATGATAGAGTAAAGTTGGTGAAGCTTTGAATCCAACTTGAATGATCTTTGAGGTAGGTAGAGGAATAACTTGAAAGCTCTTTGTTTTCTCAAGAAGATTCAGCAATAAATCTTAATTAATTATTTAATCCTTCAAAAATAATCTCCTTTATAGTTTTTCATGAGATATGGCCATTGTAGGGCCTTGGGATTCGTGAAATAGCCGTTGGAGATGAATTGGAGTTCAATTTTAATTTCAGCAACTAGCCATTGAAGTGCAGACAACGGCTCCATGAGCCGGCTCGAGCTCCAGGAGTCCGCTCGAAGTCTCAAATTGGCCAAAAATAAACTTTTGTGGGAGTCGGCTCTCGCCTTCAAGCTTTCAATCAAGACAACATACATACCTAGAGTCAGCTCTTGAATTGGAAGTCGGCTCTAGTTCTCAGAACTTCAAAAAATATATTTCTAGAAGAGTCAGCTCTTGAATTGGGAGTCGGCTCTTGGTTCTTAGAACTTTGAATCTTCCTCCGTGTCAAGCCACCTTGAGTTGGCTCTTACAAATCTTTTAAATATTTGCTTCAAGCTTCCCAAAAACTTCAATATTGAATCAACTAGAAGCTAATCTACACACTTTATCGAAATATTTACAACTTTTAAGCCCATTTTTCATGATTACAACTGTTGCCGATCTCACCGCCGCGCCCGTGCCTCGGAACCGCCGATCCTACCAGACCGCCTCGTTCCTGGGGCCTCCTGGCGATGGAACGAACCTGCAAGGCAAGGTCAGAAGACCCTGGCCGGGGATCCCGGCGAGGGAGCTCCGACGGTCAAGTTAGTAGGCGGCGAGAAGGACAGATTCTCCCGGACGGCCCCCGAAGGAGTCCCAGACTCAAAGAATTTACTAGCAAAAAAGGTGCTAGAGGGACCAGAAACCCGGCTGGATCTCCTTGCCGAGCTCACGCCAAGCGATCCCCTCTCGGGGCCCTGGATCTCACTCTCGGTGCGGAGTCTTCAGTCTTTGTTTCTTACTCATCCCGCCTTACCTGGTCGCCTCCCTCTCCTTCCTTTTATCTCCTCCCGCTGCCTGCCTGTTTTCCACTCTTGGGAGGCTCCCCTTGTCGCTCTCGTCGCCCCCTCTCCATCCTTTTCTCTTTCCCTTCTGGTTTTGAGGGCCAGGCGACTTTCTGACCTCGGGTGCCGAGCCCAGCGGGGAAAGGGTAAAGGAGGGGGAGCGCCAGCAGGGCGGCTGGTCAGACCTCGGGCCCGGTGTGGGCGCTCCCCTTCCTAGGTGCCGGCGCTATCCGTTGACGGGCCCTGTTTTGCCAAAACCGTATCTTTCTACTGCGGTACCTGCCGGGCCGACGTAAGTGATGTTTCGCGTGCCGCCACCATCCGTACGGGGCACCGTCTGTGGTGCGCATGGCTCGAGGGCCAACCTCGGAACCTGCGCCTCCGCTCTTTGGGACCTTGATGCAGAACAAATAAAGGGATGCGATGCGGAAGTAAATTAAGATTAACTAATTTTTTTGTTATTTTAATATGTTTGTAGAAGTTGGCTTCAAATCAAAGAAAAGTTAACCTAACATTGAAAGATACTAATATGATAATTGAAAGCACAATTTTAAGGAAACTAAATTATCAGAGTAGTTCAGAAGCAACGGATCGCTGGGGGTTGAGAAACTCCCAGACCTAGGGTTTCGCTCCGAACCTTCAACAGAACAGAAATAAAGAGAAGAGATGGTTTATCTAACCAGACAATGATCTTTACAGATTTTGGTGGAAGAACTCTCCCGAGCAGATTGTTGGATCCTCGGATTCAGATATCTTCGTAATGGATCCTCCAATACTGGTCCTTTGGCGAGTTGGCTTCTCCTGAACTCAAGATCTGGAAGAGAAGAAAATAATTGATGGAATCAGAGAGTCAAGGGAAAGATTTACCAGGTTGATGAACTTGAAGATTGAAATTGCTGAAAACTGGATTCTCCTGGATGTTGATGTGATTTTCCTTGAAACTTGCTCTGGATCTGAAGTAGCCAGACTGGATCTGGATGAAGGTGGATGGCTGGACTTGTAGAGAGAGAGAGGCCGTGGGAGATGGATGGAGCTAGGGTTTGATGGATTGAAATAATGAAGGGCGGCTAGGGTTTTGGAATTTCAAGTGGCTAACCTAGGGTTTTGGATAAAGATGGAGATCTCTCACCTCCTCAAGGCTCCAATGGAACCCGGATTACCCCCTCACGGAGCTCAACACTTAGAATAGTGCGAAAGAAGAGAAACCTAGGTCACTCAACACAAGAGAATAGCAAAAATAATTTTTCTTCATTGATTTCTTAAAGTTACAAAGAGGGGTCTATTATATAGACCTAAAATTTTTTCCAAGCTTGTACAAATTCCCATGTGGGACTAAACTCCTCCAACTCTAGATTAGGTAGAAAATCTCCTCTCTTGGCCGACCAAGAGTTCAAAAAAATTTGGGACGGCCATAAAGGAATTTTTTTTGGAATTTTTATGGCGCCTCCTTTGGAGTTGGATTTGGATTTGGAGTCCTCTTCTTCTTATGGCATTTCTTCTTTTCTTCCACTCCAAGTTAAGCTCTTTGATTTTGATTTGAACTTCAATTGGATGTCCTTCTTTGATTTTTTTCTCCAAGAGAAGTCTTTTCCTTCTTTGCTTAGACAAAATTGGCAGGTATGGGCGCCTCCTTAAAATTAGCTTCCAATTTGATTTTTTTCTTCTTTGGATGTGGGGACAATGACACTGGGATGCCTCTGTGGCGCCTCCTGGACTCTGGCATGTGCTCGGAGTGTGGCTGGGCGTGTGGCTTGGAGTGTGGCCTCCACTTGCTTGAACCTTGATTTGATTGGAAGACAAATGTGGCACCATTTTGGACCAATTGAAACCACATCGGGACTTGCATCGAGTCAACATGACTCAACAAAATTTAAACGGTGACTCAAGAAATAAATAAACTGGTTGACCAGGTCAACCTTTATTACAAACCCTAATTTCTCGGCAATGTCAATCAGAGATCCAAATGGAGCTCTGAAGTCTTCTTCTGAGTCTGGTGCCCGCACCAGACCTTCTCTGTACGGGCGGCCTGACCTCGGCCGAGGTGGACCCCTCCCGGGTGGACACCTGGCGGAGCGGCAGAAGGGCGCTCGGCTTCGGTCGAGGTGGACCCGTCTCCGGGGGCCACCTGGCGAAGGAGCGAAGGGGCCCGACTCGACCTCGGCATTGGTGGGACCGTCTTTGGGCGCCACCTGGCGAGGGAGCGAGGGAGCAGCCGACCTCGACCGAGGTGGACCCCTCCCGGGTGGACACCTAGCGAGGTGGCAGGAGGGTGCTCGGCTTCGATCGAGGTGGACCCGTCTCCGGGGGCCACCTGGCGAAGGAGCAAAGGGGCCCAGCTCGACCTCGGCCTTGGTGGATCGTCTATGGGCGCCACCTGGCGAGGGAGCGGAGGAGCAGCCGACCTCGGTCGAGGTGGACCCCTCCCGGTGGACACCTGGCGAGGTGGCAGGAGGGCGCTCGGCTTCGATCGAGGTGGACCCATCTCCGGGGGCCACCTGACGAAGGAGCGAAGGGGCCCGGCTCGACCTCGGCCTTGGTGGGACCGTCTATGGGCGCCACCTGGCGAGGGAGCGGGGGAGCAGCCGACCTCGGCTAAGGTGGACCCCTCCCGTGTGGACACCTGGCGAGGTGGCCGGAGGGCACTCGGCTTCGATCGAGGTGGACCCGTCTCCGGGGGCCACCTGGCGAAGGAACGAAGGGGCTCGACTCGACCTTGGTGGGACCGTCTATGGGTGCCACCTGGCGAGGGAGTGGGGGAGCAGCCGACCTCGGCCAAGGTGGACCCCTCCCGGTGGATACCTGGCGAGGTGGCAGGAGGGCGCTCGGCTTCGATCGAGGTGGACCCGTCTCCGGGGGCCACCTGGCGAAGGAACGAAGGGGCCCGGCTCGACCTCGGCCTTGGTGGGACCGTCTATGGGCGCCACCTGGCGAGGGAGCGGGGGAGCAGCCGACCTCGGCCAAGGTGGACCCCTCCTGGGTGGACACCTGGCGAGGTGGCAGGAGTGGACCCGCACCGAACTCGACTTCGGCGAGGGCGGTAACGTCTCGGGACATCACCTGGTGAGGTAGCCGGGGGGGAAAGGGCCGAGCTCGACCTCGGTAGCGTGGGAGCCGAGGCTGACTCGGCCGAAGAAACCTCCACGCGGCTCGATCATACCTGTCGGAATCTGAGACCGGCCACGTCATCATTACGGCCGTAACATTTGCCCTCCAATCCGCTGTTCCGTTGGGGCGTCGTAGAACGGAACGTCGGGATTAAATGCGGATATGACGTGGGGAGGCGAAGATTTTGCATCATAACTGCCGCGATCCTCGTCGCCGTTTCTCGGTGCGCCCGAAGCCCTATAGGAGGCTGCCACGCGTCGCCCACTTGCACGTAATAAATTCGTCGCTTCGAAGCAGAGGCCGTTTCCCTGCTAACGAGACGTCGGTGTCGGGCGTGCGTCCACGCGGCGATCATCCAATGGCTCGGAGCAGAATGACGGGTATGGCCGATGTCGATTGAGTTTGAAAAGGAGGGGACTTTCCGGAATGAGGCCTTTTCCCTTGCTTCATGGGCGGTTTGCTGCAGGCTAATTTCCATTGCCCCGCGTTCGCACAGTGCATTTTTGGTGAGTGCCTTCATTTTCCTCCTTGTTCCCCTCTTCTTCTGCCTCGAATCCTTCTTGCCTTCTTCTTTGTCATGGCGCATCGTCGCCATGTTTCCTCTAATCCGGACGATGCCGGTCCATCCCGGCCGAGGACTCCGTCTTCTTCCTCCTCGGAGGAGGAAGTAATCCTGGAGGAGACCCGCAGGTGACTGCAACCTGGGGGGATCACCATTGGCATCCCCAGGGGTGTCCGGTCTCCTCCTATCGCTTCTGCTCTTCCACTTCTCTCTCTTCCTCCTCCTCTTTCTGCCGGTCCCTCCGGTCATGCTTCCACAATGACCGAAGGCGACCTCTCTTTGCTCCGGGAGGTCTACGGCATCCCGGGGTCAATCCGTCTGCTTGTTCCGTGGCCCGGGATCGCGTCACCATGAGTGGCCCTGGCCGCATAGCCTTCTACGAAGACTTCCTTCTCGGGGGTCTTCGATTTCCTCTGCACCCCTTCTTCCTTTCTTTCCTTAGCCACTTCCGTCTCGTGCCGGCCCAGTTGGCTCTCAATGCCATCCGGGTCATCATTTCTTTTATTGTTTTTTGTCATTTCCACGGGTTTGTTGCGCGTTTTTCCCTTTTCAGGGCTTTGTTTATCCTGAAGAGGTACTCCACCGACGACGGCTGGTGGTACATCTCACCCTGGCCCAGGTGTCTCCGGTTCGACCTCCCTTCTTCTATCAAGGGCTGGAAGAACCGGTTCTTCTTTGCCTCGGTCGAGGATGTCGACTGGGCCTGGAACGAACTGGACCGGTCTCCGAACCGGAACTCCCAGGTCGAGTCGGCGGATCAAGAGGCCTACTCCCTGCTCCTGAGCGATGTGGTCCCGGCGCTCGAGGTTCTGCTCTCGGAGCAGAACCTGTTTGAGGCCAGGATCAATCCCATCCGCGAGCCGGGTGAGATTCAGTCCTCCCTTGACTTCTGTATTCTTTCTTCTTTTTAGCCGAGCTGACTGACCTTCTTTTCTTTTGCGTTGCAGGCATGAAATTTTCGCTGGAGAACCTCCTGGAGGGCGCGGCCCAAAGGGACGTCGTCGAGGTGGATGAGCCTGCAGCGAAGAGGGTTCGCACAGAGGCGAGCCAGGAGGTCGTGCCGGCGACCGTACCCAGCCCGGTGGCCGCTGCTCCCCCACCCAGACTGCCCCGGGTGGGGCCATCGATGCCTCCGCTATCAGACCCGGCGGTGCTGCTGACGAGGGGGCTCCACCACCAGCAGTTCCGCCCAGCGCTGGCCCCGCCATCGCCACGGCTCCGACAGCGCGGCCCGCGACCTCTGCTGCACTGTCGACGGCGATTCTTGCTAGAGGGGCAGTCGTCGCCGCGACCGACCTGACAGCTCCGCCACCGGTGATCACCAACCGCTGCTCAGTGATCCGCGACAAGGGGCTCGCAGAGAAAGTGGAGTATGCCTCCACCGCGCAGGATCGCCGATCTCGAGGCGGCAGGGACTACGTCGATGCCCTGCTCGGGATCCTCCCGCAGCTCTTCATGGTAAGTCCAAACTCAGGCTCCTTTGTCTTCTTTGGCCTTGGTTAGCTTTTATACTAACCCGACTATTTTACTGTGCAGATCGGGAACGACGTGCTCCTGCTGAGGAACTTCCTCGTAGGGTACGCGAAGAAAGATGCCGAGAAGGAAGAGAAGCTCGGCAAGCTCGCGACCGACGTCCAAGACCTCATGGAGAAGGGGTCGAGCTGCGAGCGAACAACCAGACCCTCCAGGCGGACCTGGCGCGCACCGAGGAGCGAAACAAGGACCTGGAGACCTCTCTGTCCGAGGAGAGGAACTCTCACCAGCGCCGCGCGAAAGAGGACGCGGCCGAGAAGGCTCAACTTCGGGCCCATTCTCAGTGGCTGGAGCGCCAGCTGGAAGAGGCCAGACGGGAGGCGAGTGCGGCGAAAGAGCGGAGCACCTACGTCAACGGGCTCCTGTAGGCCGCGAAGCGGGAGGCGCAGGAAGCCGTCCCGAAATTCTGGGCCTCCGACGAGTACATCTCGAAGGTCTGGGAGGCCGCCGTGGACTCCTTCCTGAAGGGGTTCCGGATGTGCCAGGAAAAGGTGGGGTCCTTCTACCCTGAGCTTGACCTCAGTGGGGTGGTGCTCGGAGGTAGGAGGAAAGGACCCGACCGAAGGGCTTCCGGTGCGGTCGACGCCACAGCTGCGCCCCCGGCGGGCGATACGGCCGAAGCCCCGGAGCAACCCCCCGAGCCAGCAGCCGCTGACGGCGAGGGAGTGGAGCCTGCGACCCCGGCCGAGGACCCCGCCACCGTGCCAAACTGATCTATCGTTCTTTTTCTTTTTGATTTGTTCTCCTTTTTTTTTTTTTTTTTTTTTTTGGGGACTCCCAGCCTGTCGGGACTCCCAGTTTGTACTTTCCTCTATTGAATCAATAAAAATTCAGTTTGGCCATGTCTCAGACTCGCCTTCTCTTTTGCTTTTCTTTCTGAGATGTTGATGTGGTGGAGTGCCGGGACGAGGGTGGACCTGGTCCCATCCGGCGTCAGATCAAATTTTGGGACATTCCGGACCGGGTGGCATCAGAGTAGGCCTTGAGCGGGTCCTTCTTTGGGCTTGCCTTCGTGCTCGCGTGGGCGAACCGGGTTCTGCCCCGCCTTCCAGACCGAAGCCCGGGACTTCCGGACTGAACCCCGGGGTCGCAGGCTTTCTCAAGCCTTGCGTGGCTTGCCGAGCTGTTCTCCGTGCTCGCATGGGCGAACTGGGTTCTGCCCCGCCTTCCAGGCTGAGGCCCGGGACTTCCGGACTGAACCCCGGGGCCGCAGGCTTTCTCAAGCCTTGCACGGCTTGCCGAGCTATTCTCCGTGCTCGCGTGGGTGAACTGGGTTCTGCCCCACCTTCCAGGCCGAAGCCCGGGACTTCCGGACTGAACCCCGGGGCCGCAGGCTTTCTCAAGCCTTGCGCGGCTTGCCGAGCTGTTCTCCGTGCTCGCGTGGGCGAACTGGGTTCTGCCCCGCCTTCCAGGCCGAAGCCCGGAACTTCCGGACTGAACCCCGGGCCGTAGGCTTTCTCAAGCCTTGCACGGCTTGCCAAGCTATTCTCCGTGCTCGCGTGGGCGAACTGGATTCTACCCTGCCTTCCAGGTCGAAGCCCGAGACTTCCGGACTGAACCCCGGGGCCGCAGGCTTTCTCAAGCCTTGCACGGCTTGCCGAGCTATTCTCCGTGCTCGCGTGGGCGAACTGGGTTCTGTCCCGCCTTCCAGACTAAGGTCCGGGACTTCTCGCTTCCTTCGACCTTCGGCCATGATTGGGTGTGCCGAACCCAGGGCCATGCGCCGGTTTCCCTACGAGGTGAGAAAGAGCGTTTGAAGCAAAGAAACTTTATTGCAGGAGTGGGGAACCTTACATTACTGATAGTACATTCTTAGGTTCGAGGCATTCCACGTCCGGGAAACCTGGCCCCTCCCAATTCCTCCAGGTAGTAGGCACCGTGGGGGAGGGCTTCTGCTACCCGTATGGGCCTTCCCAGTTCGGTGAGAGGTTGCCGCACTCTCGTGGCTGAGAAGCTTCAGCGCGCCGGAGGACCAGATCTCCGGGACGAAAGGACTTCGGCCGCACTCGGGAGTTGTAATACCTGGCCACCCGCTGCCTATACGCCGCCATCCGAACTCGGGCCTTGTCCCTCGTCTCTTCAAGAAGGTCAAGGTTGAGCATCATTCTAGCGGGGTTCTCTGTCTCGTCATATTGCTCCACACGCAGTGTGGGTAGGCTGAGCTCGATCGGGATGACCGCTTCGGCTCCAAAGATGAGGTTGAACGGGGTCTCGTCGGTCGTCGTCCTCGGGGTGGTATGGTACGCCCAAAGGATGCTGGGGAGCTCCTCGGCCCATCTGCCCTTGGCTTGGTCCAGCCGCGTGCGGAGGCCCTGTAAAATGGTCCTGTTTGTGACCTCGGCCTCTCCGTTGGTCTGAGGGTGCGCCATCGAGGTGAAGTGATGCCTGATGCCGAGGTCGCCGCAGAACTCTTCAAATTCCCGGCAATCGAACTGGCGCCCGTTATCAGTGACCATGGTGTGGGGGAGCCGAAGCGGCAAACGATTGACTTCCAGAAGAACTTGGCGACGTTTACCTCGGTGATCCATGCCAAGGGTTCGGCCTCGACCCACTTCGTGAAGTAGTCGATGGCCACGATCAGGAATTTCCGCTGTCCAGACGCCGGTGGGAATGGGCCTAGAAGGTCCATTTCCCATTGGGCGAATGGCCATGGAGCTGAGAGCTGGGAGATTGGATTGGAGGGCTGTCGCTGCACCACGATGTGCCGCTGGCACCGGTCGTACTTCTTCACGAAATCGGCGGCATCCTCCTTCATCGTCTCCCAAAAGTATCCCTGACGGAGGGCTTTGTAGGCCAATGCTCTGCCCCCCACGTGGTTCCCACAGATGCCCTCGTGAATCTCCTGGAGCACGAGTCTGGCTTCCGCGGGTCCTACGCATTTAAGGAGGGGTAGGAGAAGGATCTTCGATACAATTGCCCATCCATCAGGACGAACCGCACAGCCTTCTTTCTGATAAGGCGGGCCGCCTCGCGGTCCTCTGGCAAGGTACCGCTGGTTATGTATTCGGCGTACTTGTCCATCCAGCTGGGCTCACGGTTGACCTGATGGACCTCCACTGGGGTCTCGTGGCTTGGAGCCTTAAGGTGCTCCACGTGAGCGCGACCCAGCATCGTGTCCGGCAGGGTCAGCAGCCGGGAAAGGGTGTCCACCCGGCATTCTCCCTGCGTGGGATGTGGAAGATGTTAAAGCGCCGGAAACCGGCCGTGCTCGCCCTGACGAGCTCCAAGTATTTCGCCATTTGGGGGTCGTGCACGGCGTACTCCCCGGAGACCTGTCCTGCCACGAGCTGGGAGTCAGTGAAGGCCTTAAGGTTAGTCACGCCCAGCTCGTGGGAGACCCTCAGCCCGACGAGGAGCGCCTCATACTCTGCCTGATTGTTTGTCACGACAAACTGGAAACGGAGCGCGCATTCGGCGACGACCCCATCGCTGTTGGCAAGAATGAGTCCGGCTCCACTCCCACTAGAGTTCGAGGCTCCATCCACGTGGAGGATCCATGCATCCTCTCCGGGCTCCTCGGGGCCCGCTTTCAGCTGTCGGTGCAAGGGATCCTCCTCGGGCTCCTTGCCCAATCCCGCGCATTCGACCAAGAAGTCGGCTAGCACCTGTGCTTTCATGGCCGACCTGGGCCTGTACGCGATGTCGAACTCGCTGAGCTTCAGTGCCCACTTCGCCAATCGCCCTGAGGTGTTGGGTCGGCTGAGCACCGCTTTCAGCGACTGATCCGTCAGGACGGCGATGGGGTGCGCTTGGAAATAGGGCCTGAGACGCTGAGCAGACACTATTAACGCAAAAACGAGCTTCTCGGGCCGAGAATACCTGAGCTCCGCGTCGTGGAGAAGTTTGCTGGTATAGTACACCGGCCGTTGGACTCCTTGGTCGTCGGTCCGAACCAGGACCGAACTGATGGCCTCCGGGGTGACCGCCAGGTAGAGGGTGAGCTCCTCCCCCTCCTCGGGCCGGGAAAGCAGCGGTGGCGATGCGAGCATCTTCTTCAGCTCTTCAAAGGCCTCCTGGCATTTCTCGGTCCAGGCAAAGTCGTTCATCTTTCTCAGCACCTTGAAAATGGGACGGCAGCGATCGGCCGACCTGGAGATGAAGCGGCTGAGGGCCGCAACCCGGCCGGTGAGTTGCTGCACTTGCTTCTTGGAGGCGGGCTGCTCCATGTCCAGGATGGCCTGGACCTTCTCCGGGTTGGCTTCAATTCCTCTTTGGGTCACCATGAATCCTAGGAACTTCCCGGTGGAGACGCCGAAGGCACACTTCGCAGGGTTTAGCTTCATCTGATGACGTCGGAGGTTGCCAAATGTCTCCGCCAGGTCAGCTACGTGGTCCGAATCGGGTTTGCTCATTACCAGCATATCGTCCACGTACACCTGCATGTTGCGGCCGATCTGGTCCTTGATGATCCTGTTGACCAGACGCTGGTACATGGCCCCGGCATTCTTGAGGCTGAACGGCATCATCCTGTAGCAAAAAGTTCCGCAGTCGGTGATGAAGGCGGTGTGCTCCTCGTCCTCCGGGTTCATTCGGATCTGGTTGTATCCCGAGAAGGCATCCATGAATGACAGGAGGCGATGCCCTGAGGTGGGGTCGACCAGCTGGTCGATCTTTGGGAGAGGGAAGCTGTCCTTCGGGCATGCTCGGTTGAGGTTGGTGTAGTCCACACAGATCCTCCACTTACCACTGCTCTTCCTTACCATGACCATGTTCGCTAGCCAACTGGGATATTGGACTTCCCGCACAAAGCCGGCGGCGAGGAGTTTCTCCACCACCTCGTTGATGGCCCTCTGTCTCTCCATGGCGAAGCTCCTCTTCTTCTGGCGGACCGGGCGGTAGCTCGGATCCACGTTTAGCCTGTGCGTGATGACCTCGGGGGAATGCCTGGCATGTCGGCCGCTGACTAGGCGAACACGTCTGCGTTCGCACGGAGGAACTCCAACAGGCGGGTCCGTTCTTCTTCTGGGAGTTGCGCCCCGACCTGCACCATCTTCAGCGGGTCCGAACCAAGGGGATAAGTCAGTAGGTGCTCTACGGGCCCCCCTGGGTTCCTTCTCCCTTAGGTCGAGGTCATCAACGTCGGGGCCGAGCTCCGCGCCCCGGGCGCCCGGGACCGTCTGGAGGCAATGCGGGACCGGCTGGGTCGTCCCCTTCATCATCCCGAGCCCGAAAGACGTGGGGAACTGCACCAATAACCTCTTCGTGGAAATCATGGCATCTAGTTGGTTGAGCCCGGGACACCCGAGAATCGTGTTGTAAGGTGAAGGGAGCTTGACGATGGTAAACGTCTTCAGGATGGTCGTCTGCCGAGGTGGGGATCCGGCGGTGACCGGGAGAGTGATCTCCCCTTTGACCCCCACGGAGTCCCCGGTAAAGCCTACCAGGGGGGTATGCACCGGTCTCAGCTGATCATGGGACAAATTCATCCGAGAGAAAGCATCATAAAAAAGCACGTCAGCCGAGCTTCCACTATCTACCATGATTCGATGTACAGGATGCTTCACGATGGTCATCTCGACCACCACGGCATCATTGTTTACATTCTTGTTTTCCTTCCCCTCCTCAGGAGGGATTACATTCTCCGGGTTCCCGACTTCCCAGGCTCTCTTCGCCGCCCGCCCGACCCCAAGTGAGATCATGCCCACCGGCTTCTCCATCGGGCGGTTATCGATTACAGGAAACGGTGGTAAGGCCGCGAGTGGCTGCCCCTCGCGGGTACCTCGTTCCTGATGAACTTCCTGAGGTAGCCCCTCTTGATCAGCTCCTCGATCTCCCGCTTCAGGTTGCGACACTCCTCCGTGTCATGACCGTGCTCGCGGTGGAACTGGCAGTACTTTGACTTGTCTTGGATACCTCTTGGGTTCTGAGGAGGAGGTCGGCGGAGGTAGTGCTCGCCCTCAATTTCCATGAGGATCTTCGTTCGAGGGGTGAGGAGAGGGGTGAACCTCCGCTCCGGAATGGCCTCGCCCTTCGATCTCGGGTTCAGGCGAGGGTCGGCAGGTGGCCCGGGCTTCCGAGCTCCTGGAATATCCCTCGGGGATGGCCTCTTCGGAGTCTTCCGTCCAGCTTTCGGCGGGTGCGGTCGGCCTCCTCCGCTCGGATGTACTTGTGGGCACGGAGGAGGAGCTTGGAGTACGTCCTGGGAGGATTTTTGTCCAGGGAGTAGGTCAGGCGGGACGTCTTGAGCACGTGTTTCAAAGCCAGCATGGCGACGGGCTCATCCAGGCTATAGATTTCCAAGGCTGCGATCTTGAACCGGGTGATGTAGTCCCGTAGCAGCTCCTGGTCTTGCTGGCGGATGGAGAAGAGGCTGTCCACCTCTCTTGGCACCTTCCGACAAGCATCGAAGTGCGCCATAAACTTTCCTTCCAGCTGGTGGATGGAGCAAATAGATCCGGGCTCGAGATGGGTGAACCAGACTCGAGCGGCCTTCCGGAGGGTAGCGGGGAAGGCGATGCACAAAAGGGCATCAGTGGCCTCCTGGACCCTCATGAGAGCCTTGTAGCTCTCCAGATGGTCCAGAGGGTCGGTGGTCCCATCGTAGGGATCCACCTGCGGCATGCGGAATCGGCTTGGGATTGGTTCTGCCTGGATTTCTTCAGAGAAGGGAGGACGGAGTCGTAGCCCGCCGGGTCTACCGATGAGTTCTACAGGTCGGCAAATCGGTGGGCGAACTCCGCCAACTTGCGCTCGTGCTCCTCCAGGCGCCTCTCGGCCTGATGCCTGATGGCCTCGTCGGTGGAGTCTTCCACCGAGGTCGCTGGCGAAGGGGGCGCCGATCGGTCTCGGCGCGAAGTCACGCCTCGGCGTCGCTTGCTGCGATGCGCCGTCTCGGCTTCATCGGCCGGGGATCGACTCTTGTGATCCGCCAAACCGGAGTAGTTTCTTTTTGCGGGAGCTTGGTGGCTCCCGTGGGGGTTGGAGACCGCCCTCGGGTGGGATGGCCTGCCCTGAATGGAGTGCAGGCTCCCACGTGGCCCCGCGGCTCGAGCCGCGGGGGTCCCCTGTTGTGGCTGCGTGACCAGGGACCACTGCTGATATTGAAGCTACCGGACTGCCAAGGTCAAAGTCTGCAGCTGCTGGATGACGGCCGCGAGGGGACTGTCTGCCGAGGTCGGCGGTAGTGGAAGAGAAGGGGGAGCCGGGAGCTCCCTCTTCGGGCTGTGGGCCCCTTGAGGGGAGGGAACCTCCCCCACACGGCTGGTAGATGCCTCATTCCCTCGAGTGACCACCATTATCGGAGAGCACCGTGCCTGCAGAAAGCTGGCTCCCGCTAGGGGATATTGTCCTGCCCCCCTACCTGGTGCGCCAATCTGTTGCCGATCTCGCCGCCGTGCCCGTGCCTCGGAACCGCCGATCCTACCAGATCGCCTCGCTCCTGGGGCCTCCTGGCGATGGAACAAACCTGCAAGGCAAGGTCAGAAGACCCTGACCGGGGATCTCGGTGAGGGAGCTCCAACGGTCAAGTTAGTAGGCGGCGAGAAGGAACAGATTCTTCGGGACGGGCCCCGAAGGAGTCCCAGACTCAGAGAATTTACTAGCAAAAAGGTGCCAGAGGGACCAGAAACCCGGCTGGATCTCCTTGCCGAGCTCACGCCAAGCGATCCCCTCTCGGGGCCCTGGATCTCACTCTCGGAGTGGATCCTTCAGCCTCTGTTTCTTACTCATCCCGCCTTACCTGGTCGCCTCCTCTCTCCTTCCTTTTATCTCCTCCCGCTGCCTGCCTGTTTTCCGCTCTTGGGAGGCTTCCCTTGTTGCTCTCGTCGCCCCCTCTCCATCCTTTTCTCTTTCCCCTTCTGGTTTTGAGGGTCAGGCGGCTTTCTGACCTCGGGTGCCGAGCCCAGCGAGGAAAGGGTAAAGGAGGGGGGGCGCCGGCAGGGCGGCTGGTTAAACCTCGGGCCTGGTGTGGGCGCTCCCCTTCCTAGGTGCCGGCGCTGTCCGTTGACGGGCCCTATTTTGCCAGAACCGTGTCTTTCTACTGCGGTACCTGCCGGGCCGACGTAAGTGATGTTTCGCGTGCCGCCGCCATCCGTACGGGGCACCGTCTGTGGTGCGCACGGCTCGAGGGCCAACCTCGGAACCTGCACCTCCGCTCTTTGGAACCTTCTCTATACGGGCGGCCTGACCTCGACCGAGGTGGACCCCTCCCGGGTGGATACCTGGCGGAGCGGCAGAAGGGCGCTCGGCTTCGGTCGAGGTGGACCCGTCTCCGGGGGCCACCTGGCGAAGGAGCAAAGGGGCCCGGCTCGACCTCGGCATTGGTGGGACCGTCTCTGGGCGCCACCTGGCGAGGGAGCGGGGGAGCAGCGGACCTCGACCGAGGTGGACCCCTCCCGGGTGGACACCTGGCGAGGTGGCAGGAGGGTGCTCGGCTTCGATCAAGGTGGACCCATCTCCGGGGGCCACCTGGCGAAGGAGCAAAGGGGCCCGGCTCGACCTTGGCCTTGGTGGGATCGTCTATGGGCGCCACCTGGCGAGGGAGCGGGGGAGCAGCCGACCTCGGCCGAGGTGGACCCCTCCCGGGTGGATACCTGGTGAGGTGGCAGGAGGGCGCTCGGCTTCGATCGAGGTGGACCCATCTCCGGGGGCCACCTGGCGAAGGAGCGAAGGGGCCTGGCTCGACCTTGGCCTTGGTGGGACCGTCTATGGGCACCACCTGGTGAGGGAGCGGGGGAGCAGCCGACCTCGGCCATGGTGGACCCCTCCCGGGTGGACACCTGGCGAGGTGGCAGGAGGGCACTCGGCTTCGATCGAGGTGGACCCGTCTCCGGGGGCCACCTGGCGAAGGAGCGAAGGGGCACGACTCAACCTCGACCTTGGTGGGACCGTCTATGGGTGCCACCTGGCGAGGGAGCGGGGGAGCAGCCGACCTCGGCCGAGGTGGACCCCTCCCGGGTGGACACCTGGCGAGGTGGCAGGAGGGCGCTCGGCTTCGATCAAGGTGGACCCATCTCCGGGGGCCACCTGGTGAAGGAGCGAAGGGGCCCGGCTCGACCTCGGCCTTGGTGGGACCGTCTATAGGCACCACCTGGCGAGGGAGTGGAGGAGCAGCCGACCTCGATCGAGGTGGACCCCTCCTGGGTGGACACCTGGCGAGGTGGCAGGAGTGGACCCGGACCGAACTCGACTTCGGCGAGGGCGGTAACGTCTCGGGACATCACCTTGCGAGGTAGCCGGGGGGGAAAGGGCCGAGCTCGACCTCGGTAGTGTGGGAGCCGAGGCTGACTCGGTCGAAGAAACCTCCACGCGGCTCGATCATACCTGTCAGAATCTGAGACCGGCCACGTCATCATTACGGCCGTAACAACAACATTCGTAAGTTAGGGCTTTTGCAAACTCAATTGAATTATCCTTAAGTAAATTTGAAAACCACTTTAAACAAAGGTAACCAATTCCTGCAAAACTTCTTAAACAATTTGAGAAGAGTTAGTATCAAATACATGCTCCAATGTTTTGTGATCATCAAAATCATTCCAGGGGTCAACATAAAGGAAAGGCACCTATAGTCCAAAGAGATAGGAACCATAACACATTATGTTTTAGGTGTTGTAAAATAGGCCATTTTGCTGCTGACTGCCCAGTAAGGACCTTACATATAGGTGAGTGTGAAGAAGAGAATCTAAAAAATGTTGAAGAATTTGAGAAAGAAATTTATGAAGCTGAGAAAGATTTAGTAGAAGAGTATGAAGGTGATGAAGAGCCTATAGAGCCATCTGACCTACTAGGTATAGTTAGGTGTATTCTAGCTCAGATCAAGAAGAACGAGGACTGGTGTAGGATGAATATCTTACAGACCTTTATTAAGCTAGGAGATAAAGTATGCAAGATTATTATAGATAGTGGAAGTTGTGTAAATGCCATATCTACCAATGCTACTAAGAGTTTAGGCTTACCCACAGTACCACTTCCTAGCCCATATAAGGTATCTTGGATTGACGTGACATCCATTCCTATTAGGTTACAATGCCAGGTCCCAGTCTAAATTCAATCTTACCAGAAGAAAGTATGATGTGATGTGATTCCAATGGGGGTTAGTAGTATCATTCTAGGCAGACCATGGTTATATGTGTTGGAAATTGTATCCCAAAACCAATCGTCTAGGTTGTAGGCGGTTATGCTAATTTTGTAATTGTATATGAATTTTTTAATAAAAGTTATTCTTTTGGCTGTTCATCATATGTGCATTTTCCTGAAAAGAACTCTTGTATGATGGATTCCTTGGAACTATATTATATTTGATATAGAGAGGATATATCAAGTAGTTCTTAAACTAGTTCACAACCAAATGATACATTATTATAGGGCGACAATGTATCAAGTGTAGGTTGTTGTATATCATATTTGTTGGTTGTCCTCTTAACTAAGGAGTGTGGATGGTGCGGGCACCAGACTCAGAAGAAGACTTCAGAGCTCCATTTGGATCTCTGATTGACATTGCCCGAGAAATTAGGGTTTGTAATAAAGGTTGACCTGGTCAACCAGTTTATTTATTTTATTTATTTCTTGAGTCACCATTTAAATTTTGTTGAGTCATGTTGACTCAGTGCAAGTCCCAATGTGGTTTCAATTTGGTCCAAAATGGTGCCACATTTGTCTTCCAATCAAACCAAGGTCCAAGCAAGTGGAGGCCACACTCCAAGCCACACGCCCAGCCACACTCCGAGCACACGCCAGGGTCCAGGTGGCGCCACAGAGGCATCCCAGTGTCATGGTCCCCACACCCAAAGAAGAAAAAATCAAATTGGAAGCTAATTTAAAGGAGGCGCCCATACCTGCCTATTTTACCTAAGCAAAGAAGGAAGAAAACTTCTCTTGGAGAAGAAATCAAAGAAGGACATCCAATTGAAGTTCAAATCAAAATCAAAGAGCTTAACTTGGAGTGGAAGAAAAGAAGAAATGCCATAAGAAGAGGAGGACTCCAAATCCAAATCCAACTCCAAAGGAGGCGCCATAAAAATTCCAAAAAAAATTCCTTTATGGCCGTCCCAATTTTTTTTGAAGTCTTGGTCGACCAAGAGAGGGGGTTTTCTACCTAATCTAGAGGTTGGAAGAGTTTAGTCCCACATGGGAATTTGTACAAGCTAGGAGAAAATTTTAGGTCTATATAATAGACCTCTCTTTGTATCTTTGAAAATCAATGAAGAAAATTATTTTTTTGCTATTCTCTTGTGTTGAGTGACCTAGGTTTCTCTTCTTCCGCACTATTCTAAGTGTTGAGCTCCGTGAGGGGGTAATCCGGGTTCCATTGGAGCCTTGAGGAGGTGAGAGATCTCCATCTTTATCCAAAACCCTAGGTTAGCCACTTAAAAATCCAAAACCCTAGCCACCCTTCATTATTTCCAATCCATCAAACCCTAGCTCGTCCCATCTCCCACGGCCTCTCTCTCTCTACAAGTCCAGGCCGTCCACCTTCATCCAGATCCAGTCCGGCTACTTCAGATCCAGAGCAAGTTCCAAGGAAAATCACATCAGCTTCCAGGAGAATCCAGTTTTCAGCAATTTCAATCTTCAAGTTCATCAACCTGGTAAATTCTTTCCTTGACTCTCTGATTCCATCAATTGTTTTTCTTCTCTTCCAGATCTTGAGTTCAGGAGAAGCCAACCCGCCAAAGGACCAGTACTGGAGGATCCATTGCGAAGAAATCTGAATCCGAGGATCCAACAATCTGCTCGGGAGAGTTCTTCCACCAAAATCTGTGAAGATCATTGTCTGGTTAGGTAAACCATCTCTTCTCTTTATTTCTGTTCTGCTGAAAGTTCGGAGCGAAACCCTAGGTCTGGGAGTTTCTCAACCCCCAGCGATCCGTTGCTTCTGAACTACTCTGATACTTTAGTTTCCTTAAAATTGTGCTTTCAATTATCATATTAGTCTCTTTCAATGTTAGGTTAACTTTTCTTTGATTTGAAGCCAACTTCTACAAACATATAAAAACAACAAAAAAATTAGTTAATCTTAATCTACTTCCGCATCGCGTCCCTTTATTTGTTCTGCATCATTTTTGGTATCAGAGCTTCCGTTCTGCATCATTTTTGGTATCAGAGCCCAGTCTAGGGTTTCTGATTTGCTTGCTTGCATGTTTTGATCGTTTTCTCTTTTTATTTTGTCTGCTCGAAGTAGACTCCCCAGGACGTCCGGTCCTAGGAACTAAGCGAGGCGCAAGCCTCCTCCTCCCATTTCACGGGTGTTCCTAGGGCGTGTAGGGGATCCATTGGGTTATAACTTCGTAGCAGGGATTATAAACGGGGAAGACAACATAGTTGCAGCCCGTAATTGCCCTGTTGTCTAAATTATTTCTCCCTGCATAAAACTCTGAATTGCATGATTTTTGCTTCGTTGAAGCCATTATAATTGAAGCTATTTTCCATAATTTTTCTGTGATTTATTGGTTTCGGTAAAATTTCTGAGAATTAAAATACAACAACTCTGTTTTTGTGTTCTGCAATTCAATTCTTTTTGGAGTGATCATCTCATAATTTACTTAAGGGCAATTGAGCATCTAAGATAAGGGGAGGAGTTGATTACCTCTCCTTAGCCCAAAACCACCATCCAATTATTCGAACCTAGACCTAATTTAAAACCAGTTAGACCTAATTTGCCCTAGTGGGCTAGGGACACCAATTGGTCGGGTCTAGGCTAGTGTTGAGTCAGTTTGCCGAGTTATTCTGTGTGTGCTTAGCACTCAGTGTCTAGAACGGTGGTTCAGGGATCCATTCCCGAAGGGCTTGTGTGCTGGTCCGCCTACCTAGCCAATCACTGATTGGTGTCTAGGATTGGCAATCAGGGACCTAACACTCCCCTTACACCTGCCTGGCTGAGTCCTGAGTTACTACAGGCTAGCTTGCCACTCTGATTGGGCATCTAGTTTGGACTCTAGGTCTAGTGATCCAGTAGTCGATTTAGTCTAGTCTCATTTTGTGTGCTTGCTTGAATCATCATGTCTACCAGAAACGGAGTGCCATATCAACCTGGTCAAACCCAACCTGATTTAGAGGCCATGATCAGAACTCTTACTGAAAGTATGGCTAAAATGAATCAGGATATGACAAACACTGTGGCCCAGTTTAGCGCACAAATTCATGAGGATCTTACCCAACTTAGGGACCGAGTCCAAGTACTTGAAGAACCTAGACATCGGAATTGGACTCCTGACCCTGATTTTAATGTGCCTCAACCTCACCCACATCAGGAGCCTAGAAGGCCTTTATATAGAGATCCTGAACCTAATCATAGGAGGCCTGACCTAGAGCCTGAAGATAGAGATGATAGGTTCATCAGGAACATCAAATTAGATGCACCCACTTTTGATGGTAGTCTGAACCCTAAGGTGTATTCTGATTGGGAGGGTGAGATGGACCAATACTTTGAGTGGTATGCTATGTCTGAGGAGAGGAAATACAAGTTTGCCAAGATGAAATTAGTGCGTCAAGCTAGGTTATACTAGGGGAACATTGAGCTAACCACTAGAAGACGGAATGTTGAGCCCATAACCACTTGGCAGGGTATGAAAGAAAAACTAAGAGATAAATACCTACCCATTTCATACCAGCAAAACCTGTTAGACCAATGGCAAAACCTGAAACAAGAAAACCGATCTGTCTCAGACTACATAGCTACTTTTGATGAATACCTAATGAGATGTGATGTGAGTGAAGCCCACGAAGTCACTTTGTCTAGATTTAGGGCTGGACTGAGGGAAGATATCAAGAGAGAACTATTTCTGAGAGAGGTTACTGATCTAGACCAAGCCTACCAGATTGCACTGAACACTGAGAAATTTCAGAGAGGACCTATACCTTCTAGGGTTAGTGCCCCAATCCCAAGGAATGGACCTAGCCAAGTTATCCCTAGTAAACCTTTTCAAGGTACTTCTACCCCTAGGCCCATGGACAAAGGTAAGGCACCTGACACCCAGAGAACCCCTAGTTCAAATATCACCTGTTTTAAGTGTCAGAAACCAGGTCACATTTCCAGTCAGTGTACTGCCATAGCCTGTTTCAAGTGTCATAAGGTAGGTCATGTTGCTAGCCAGTGCCCACGGAGATCCCTTTACATAGAAGAGGGAGAGAATGATAATTCCGAGCCCAGTGAGGAATTTGAAGAAGAAGTTTATGAGGCCGGAATGAATTTGGTTGAGGAGTATGAAGGAGAGGAGGAACCCAATGAATCTGACCAATTAGGAGTTGTAAGATGCATCCTATCCCAGAATCTAGTTCAAGAGGATTGGCGTAGGACTAACATCCTACAGACTTTTCTTAAATTAGGGGATAAGGTATGTAAGATCATCATAGATAGTGGGAGCTGTGTAAATGCCATCTCTACTAGCACTGTCAAGATGTTAGGCTTAATCCCAGTTCCCCATCCCAACCCCTATAAGGTTTCTTGGGTAGATTCTACCTCCATACCCATCCAGTCTAGATGTCAAGTCCAAATCCAAATGCAATTTTATCACGAAAAGATTTGGTGCGATGTCTTACCCATGGGGGTGAGCAGCATAATTCTCGGAAGACCTTGGTTGTATGATCATGATGCCACCCTCTTAGGAAAATCCAATACCTGTGTCTTTAGTTTTAATGGGAAGAAGATTACGATCCATTCCGTTCCCCCTAAGGACAAGGTAACTAAAGGAGCCGGTAAGGTTAAGGAGATGAAAACTGGAGTGAACCTAATCAGTGCTAAGGATCTAGAACAAGAAATTCATAGTGGTTCACCCATCTGGATGTTGACTGCTAAGGAACTTAGAACTTCGGAACCCTCAGAGCCTCCTCAAGAAGTTAAACCTGTGTTAAAAGAATTTGAGGATGTCTTTCCCGAGGATTTGCCAGACCACCTTCCACCTCTTAGGGATATCCAGCATGCCATAGATCTAATCCCAGGAGCGACTTTGCCCAACTTGCCCCATTACAGGATGAATCCATCTGAGCATGAAGAACTGCAAAAGCAGGTTGGAGAATTATTGAGGAAGGGGTTTATTAGAGAAAGTCTTAGCCCTTGTGCAGTCCCAGCCTTACTGACCCCAAAGAAAGATGGCACGTGGAGGATGTGTGTTGACAGTCGTGCCATCAATAAAATTACAATCAAATATAGGTTTCCCATCCCTAGACTAGATGACATGCTTGATATGATGGCTGGTGCAATGGTTTTTTCTAAGATTGATCTCAAAAGCGGCTATCATCAGGTTAGGATTAGACCCGGGGATGAATGGAAAACTGCTTTCAAAACTAAGGATGGTCTTTATGAATGGGTTGTTATGCCTTTTGGGTTGTCCAATGCCCCTAGTACCTTCATGAGAATTATGACCCAGGTACTTAGAGCTTTCATAGGAAAATTTGTGGTGGTCTATTTTGATGACATCCTGATCTATAGTAAGACCCCAGCAGATCACCTAGGCCACCTGAGAGCAGTCTGCCAAGTTTTGAGGAATGAGAGACTCTACGGTAATCTTAAGAAGTGTGAATTCATGACTAGTAGAGTTATCTTTCTTGGTTTTGTAGTAACCCCTGACGGCGTGGCGGCCGATCCTGAGAAAATTAGGTCCATAGTAGACTGGCCAGAGCCAACCAATGTGCATGAAGTTAGAAGTTTCCACGGCTTGGCTATCTTCTATAGGCGATTCATCAAGGGGTTTAGTACTTTAGCTGCTCCTGTCACTGATTGTATTAGGAAGGGAGAATTTCATTGGACTAAGTCAGCCCATAAAGCCTTCCTAGATCTTAAGGAGAAAATGACCCAGGCACCCATTCTGAGATTACCCGATTTTTCTAAAGTATTTGAGGTTGCCTGTGATGCTTCAGGTGTAGGAATAGGTGGAGTCCTAAGCCAAGAGAATCATCCCATAGCATTCTTTAGTGAAAAACTTAATGATGCTAAGCTTAGGTATTCTACCTATGATAAGGAATTTTATGCGGTGGTGCAAGCTTTGCGTTACTGGAGACATTATTTGCTACCGCAGGAATTTGTACTATTTTCGGACCATGAGGCTCTTAGATTTCTGAACTCCCAAAAGAAGCTTAACCCTAGGCATGCTAAGTGGGTAGAATATATCCAGTCCTATACTTTTGTCCTGAAACATAAGGCTGGAGTTGAGAATAAGGTAGCTGATGCCCTTAGTCGCCGATCCCTGTTATTAACTTCTGTTAGAACTGAGGTCATAGGGTTTGAGCAAATCAAAGAGGAATATGAGTCTTGTCCGGATTTCACAACTGTGTATCAGGATCTAGTTCAAGGACCATCTAGTAATCACCAGGATTATACCCTTGTAGATGGTTTTTTGTTCTTCAAAAATAGGCTTTGCATCCCTAGAACTTCTCTTAGGGAATTTTTGATTTGGGAAATCCATGCTGGAGGTTTAGCCGGCCATTTTGGAAAAGACAAGACCATTCTAGCTATTGAAGACCACTTTTTCTGGCCTAGCTTGAAAAGGGATGTAGCTAATATTGTAGCTAGATGTCGAACCTGCGCTGTTGCCAAACAGCGAAAACAAAACACTGGCCTTTATACCCCACTCCCTGTCCCAGATCGTCCTTGGCAAGATGTGAGTATGGATTTTGTGTTAGGTTTACCTAAGACCCAGAGGAGACATGATTCTATCTGTGTCGTAGTCGATCGATTCTCTAAAATGGCCCACTTCTTGCCTTGTTCCCAAACCTTTGATGCGTCTAAGGTAGCCACGCTTTTCTTCAATGAGATAGTTAGACTCCATGGCCTACCTAAGACAATCGTTTCAGATAGGGATGTCCGGTTCACCAGTTACTTTTGGAAGACCCTTTGGCATAAGTTAGGGACAAAACTTAAGTTTTCAACTGCCTATCATCCCCAAACTGATGGCCAAACTGAAGTAGTGAACCGTAGCCTAGGAAATCTGCTGAGATGTCTTGTTGGTGAAAACACCAGAAATTGGGATTTATACCTACCAAGGGCAGAATTTGCGTACAATGACTCGGTCAATAGGTCTACGGGTAAGAGTCCATTTGAAATTGTACATGGGTACAAACCTCACACACCTCTTGACCTAGTCCCTTTACCTGTCCACACTCGAGTCTCCGAATCTGCTGAGAATTTTGCACAGCATGTAAAAGACTTGCATAAAGAAATTCATGCCAAAATAAATTTAAGTAATGAAACTTATAAGAAGTTGGCTGATACTCAAAGGCGAGTCAAATCTTTTGTTGAGGGAGACTATGTGATGATTAGGTTAAGGCCTGAACGGTTTCCTCCTGGAACCGTTAGAAAGTTACATGCTAGGGGAGCTGGACCATTTAGAGTGGTAAAGAGAGTAGGATCCAATGCCTATGTGCTCGAGTTGCCTCCAGAACTAGGCATTAGCTCTACTTTCAACATTACAGACTTAGTAGAGTACAGGGAGCCAGCTGTGATTCCTAGTGAGCCTTTTGAGCCTAACCCTATCGTTGAGAGTGATCCCGACCCTGTGTGTCCACCAACAAACTGGCCTGTGAGGAAAGAGCAGATTGAAAAGATCCTGGATGATCAGGTTATCTCTACTCGTAATCGAGGATACCAAAGGTACCTGGTCCGCTGGCAAGGAAGGCCAGATTCTGATGACTCTTGGATCTCCCGAGAAGAATTACAAGAATTGGACCCAGACCTCTTGGAGAGATACCAGAGCCAACTTGAGCCTTACTCGACAGGGTCGAGTTCCTCCCACCCTGGGAGAATTGGTGTGGGCACCAGACTCAGAAGAAGACTTCAGAGCTCCATTTGGATCTCTGATTGACATTGCCCGAGAAATTAGGGTTTGTAATAAAGGTTGACCTGGTCAACCAGTTTATTTATTTTATTTATTTCTTGAGTCACCATTTAAATTTTGTTGAGTCATGTTGACTCAGTGCAAGTCCCAATGTGGTTTCAATTTGGTCCAAAATGGTGCCACATTTGTCTTCCAATCAAACCAAGGTCCAAGCAAGTGGAGGCCACACTCCAAGCCACACGCCCAGCCACACTCCGAGCACACGCCAGGGTCCAGGTGGTGCCACAGAGGCATCCCAGTGTCATGGTCCCCACACCCAAAGAAGAAAAAATCAAATTGGAAGCTAATTTAAAGGAGGCGCCCATACCTGCCTATTTTACCTAAGCAAAGAAGGAAGAAAACTTCTCTTGGAGAAGAAATCAAAGAAGGACATCCAATTGAAGTTCAAATCAAAATCAAAGAGCTTAACTTGGAGTGGAAGAAAAGAAGAAATGCCATAAGAAGAGGACTCCAAATCCAAATCCAACTCCAAAGGAGGCGCCATAAAAATTCCAAAAAAATTCCTTTATGGCCGTCCCAATTTTTTTTGAAGTCTTGGTCGACCAAGAGAGGGGTTTTCTACCTAATCTAGAGGTTGGAAGAGTTTAGTCCCACATGGGAATTTGTACAAGCTAGGAGAAAATTTTAGGTCTATATAATAGACCTCTCTTTGTAACTTTGAAAATCAATGAAGAAAATTATTTTTTTGCTATTCTCTTGTGTTGAGTGACCTAGGTTTCTCTTTTTCCGCACTATTCTAAGTGTTGAGCTCCGTGAGGGGGTAATCCGGGTTCCATTGGAGCCTTGAGGAGGTGAGAGATCTCCATCTTTATCCAAAACCCTAGGTTAGCCACTTAAAAATCCAAAACCCTAGCCACCCTTCATTATTTCCAATCCATCAAACCCTAGCTCCTCCGATCTCCCACGGCCTCTCTCTCTCTACAAGTCCAGGTCGTCCACCTTCATCCAGATCCAGTCCGGCTACTTCAGATCCAGAGCAAGTTCCAAGGAAAATCACATCAGCTTCCAGGAGAATCCAGTTTTCAGCAATTTCAATCTTCAAGTTCATCAACCTGGTAAATTCTTTCCTTGACTCTCTGATTCCATCAATTATTTTTCTTCTCTTCCAGATCTTGAGTTCAGGAGAAGCCAACCCGCCAAAGGACCAGTACTGGAGGATCCATTGCGAAGAAATCTGAATCCGAGGATCCAACAATCTGCTCGGGAGAGTTCTTCCACCAAAATCTGTGAAGATCATTGTCTGGTTAGGTAAACCATCTCTTCTCTTTATTTCTGTTCTGCTGAAAGTTCGGAGCGAAACCCTAGGTCTGGGAGTTTCTCAACCCCCAGTGATCCGTTGCTTCTGAACTACTCTGATACTTTAGTTTCCTTAAAATTGTGCTTTCAATTATCATATTAGTCTCTTTCAATGTTAGGTTAACTTTTCTTTGATTTGAAGCCAACTTCTACAAACATATAAAAACAACAAAAAATTAGTTAATCTTAATCTACTTCCGCATCGCGTCCCTTTATTTGTTCTGCATCAGTGGAGACACTGGGGTGACATGAAAGTGAAATGTGTGACATCTCACTGAATGTGACCATCTACAGAGCTCCTTTCTGCCAAAGGGTTGCTCGTGAAGGGATATGGATATATGTGTCCCTCAGACTTGAGGTTACCATGGTAGTTTGTAAGCAACTCACTATACTTTGATGCCGGACTATCTACATTTCTAATCTAGTGACGGAAGGTTTTTGGATGCAGTCAAGTACTTGTGGAGTGGTGATGGATCAAGATGGAATTGACCCCTCCAAATAGTTTGGAGTGAATGACTCGCCATGTCTCAATTTAGCAAAATCTTGGCCAGGGTAGTTCTTGTGAGGAGTCACAGAACTTATAAAGTTGAGAAATGATCTGGATGAACTAAATTAGGGTTGACAGTCAAATCCTAGGTCATCCTGAGTATTATGAGGTCAAAGGGATGAATTATGTGGTAACCATATGCCAACGGTTCTTGAAAGTTGCTCTGTAATCTTCGACCTATCCGGACGTCGGGTATCATTACTAAATGAGGACTTTGACTGGTACTGGAAGTGTTTCAGTGCTACCGGCTTAGTGTTCGAATCTATGGGGTCACACACCATAGGGGTTTCTATCTGATCTATAGGCTGATCGACGATTAAGAATCGTTTGCTATCACTGGCGATCAATATGATTGACCATGTGTCGACACTTGAGGGGTCGATACTTGGCTGTGACAAGAAGTATAATTGGAAGTCTTTTTTGCACGAGCCAACTCGACCCCTGGTCGAGCCGACTCGTTCTGTGTTATGGATGAACTGACTCGACCTCTGCTCGAGCCGACTCGTTCTATGTTTTGGACGAGCCGACTCGACCCCTACTCGAGCTGACTCGTTCCTACTAAAAGAATAGTCTAACTGTTCTATGTTTTAGACGAGCCGACTCGACCCTTGCTCGAGTCGACTCGTCTCTGCTCGACCAGAAAAATCTGAACAGTATTTCTGGGAAGCTTTTTGAGAAGGTTTTGACCTAGTTTGAATTTTAAGTTCAAGCTATTTTGGCTCCAAACTTTCATGGAATGATTGTCATTCCTTCCTAATATGGTTAGAGCTAAATTGGTATGCCCTTGACCTTCTCCCCCAATCACTCCTCCTTCCTCTTTCTCCCTCTCATAGCTATCTCTATTAATAAAGGTTCTTTTAGGGACTGCTGGTTGGTTGAAGAACTAGAAGAGAAAAGAGATTTTGTGAGGACTTGGGATTGGATATGAGAATACCTAGCATTCAAGCTAGGTCTTGGGAAGAGAGAAAGTTGGGAAGGGCTCTACCTCTCCTCCTTGTCTTCCGAGAAGAAGAAGATCGGCTCGAAGGATCCCAAGGAGCTAGCACTCTGAGGGATGATCAGAGTCGAGCCCCGGTATGGATTACTTGTAGAGGTCAGACACGTGTATGGCTCGAGTACTTTACCCTTTTCCACAGCATTTTCAAAGGTATAACGGTAAGGTACTTTTATATCTTTGATTATTTTCTTGCTCTTGATGTATATTGCATGCTGCATTATCTTATTAGATCTTATTGCTGGCGGATTGGTAGATTATTTTGATTGATCTGCCAAGCATTCCGCTATTCATTTTAACATTATTTTAAAATGCTTTTCTTTCTGCATAGCATGTTTTCCTTTCAAATGGTATCAGAGCACAGGTTTTCTTCATAGTATTATAATGCTAGAATGCTTTAATATCATTGTTTTCTCTTAAGTACTTGGATTGAGTGCTTTACCATGGCCGTTCGGTTATAGGAGAGAAGTAGGGCTGCAAGACCCTCTCTTCCCATTCAATGAGATCTCAATTGGCGTGTAGGGGTGCCGCTTGTGATTGACTCATGAAAAAAAAAATAAGAAAAAATGTAGATTAAAAATGTTTTAATCTAATGTTATGATCATAAAACAAATTTAGATGAAATCTAAGTATTTTGTTTTGATTGTGTTTAATCTTCGACTTTGAATAGTTCAAGTAAGATGCATGAATTTGAAGTCATTGTTTTCTACCCCCGTTGATGAGCTGACTCGAATCTTGCTCGAGCCGACTTGTTTATGCAGATAGAACAGTCTATCTGTTCTGGTTCTGGACAAGCCGACTAGACCCCTGCTCGAGCCTTCTCGTCTCTGTTAACAGATGAATCTGTTAGTTTTTGGTTCTGGATGAGCCGACTCACATTCTACATGAGTCGACTCGACTAGAAAGCCCTGAAACAGTGAATTCAAATTTGCTTGTAAAATTATTTTACATTCTTAATTAAAATTGTTTTGATTAATTAAGGCTATTGGACTTAATTGAGACTTAAGTTATATTGAATGACAAAAACTCTAGGAATATGATTCAAAGATTTTAAGTCATTTCAATAAGCCTTAAGGGTCTGGGTTAGCTTCTTTTGGGTCCTTAATTAGGTTAGACCTAAGTTTAGATGCACCGGACAAAATAGAGAACTAATCTAATCAAATATTGAGTTAGGATTTCTTTTCTATAGATCTCTCTAATAGTTAGATTGATTAGTCCATAGATCTAAATGGACCTAATTTTAAGGCTCAGTGGTCAACCCGAGTCTTTATGCTAGTCTAATCAACTTTGATGAATCAATTGGTGTCTAGGTAAGTTTGGCAGTTTGATCATGGTTCTTTAGGGCTACCTATTACCTGGCCAACTCGGTTGGTGTCTAATGCAAGATAGTTAATGGCGGAACCCAACCCATGACCTCACTTACCTGGCCAATGTGGTCGATCAGAATTGAGTAGATAGCTTATTGACTCGTGTTAACCCATGTCATCCAAGGTTAATCAGTCCTGACTGATTTTAGGTACCTATAGATCATTAGTTATGTGTAACCCTCCTTGATTGCTAATATGGTCATTGGGAGGTTGATCCATGTCTTCTCATCTCTTCTTCTATCACATTAAAATTAAATCCTCTAAAGTATTAGGTCCATAAAAGGATGAAGTTATAGGGATAATCAAGTCCTAGCCTTCCATTAAGTGGGATGGTAATGGGTCTAATAGTTGGGTATTTATCGACAGATCCAAAGATCGGGTGTTCATCGGGCTATTAGAATTGCTGTTCCTAATATGATGGCTTAGTGCGACTCTCTTAACGTTGGTCAGGTGGGCTGGCCGAAATCGGGCTTGACTATTCATTAGCTAGAAGCATTGAATTTTGTCATGTTAATGGTTGGACCCAACCGGGACCTTCATTAGGAGGCCCAAAGGTTGATTGAAGTATACCTTGGGACAAAAACCTAAATACTAGAGGTTA
Source organism: Areca catechu (assembly GCA_021397845.1). Taxonomy (NCBI): domain Eukaryota; kingdom Viridiplantae; phylum Streptophyta; class Magnoliopsida; order Arecales; family Arecaceae; genus Areca; species Areca catechu. The sequence continues at coordinate 44,770,886 of CM038051.1, read as the reverse complement.
CTTGGAGAAGTAATCGGTTGAAGAACCTACCTTTAGACATGCGTGGGTGGGCTTGCCAAAGTTGGGCTCATGTGTTGTCTATTGGACTCTGGTACCCACTTAGGAATCAAAGTGATTCCTCGGATTGGAGGTAGAAGCTACCAGTCTGAACAAAATAGTGGAAGGGCCTTTAGACTAAAGTCCATGTCTATAGGATAATAATTCATATACACTAATTAGCTTTGGTTTTCCTTTTAGATGTCTTCCAACCTGTCACTCCAGTATCTTCTCGATAATGAGAAGCTTAAGGATCCCAACTTCAATAGCTGGTATCGAAGACTCAGGATTGTCCTGGAGCATCAACAGATATTGTATGTGATATCGAATCTAACACCTAAAACCTTTGCTCCCAATGCTCGGGGTTTAGTCAGAGACACTTATCAGAAGTGGCTCTCTGACAGGACCACTATCCGATGCATAATGTTGCAATGATGAACGATGAGTTTAGTCACAAATTTGAAGAAGCCCAGCCGGAAAAAATCCTTCAAAGGTTGAAGGAGTCTTTCGGGACACCAGACGATGTTGAGTGGTACAGGATCTCCTATGCTATCTATAACACGTGGATGTGTGATGGGGTCTCAGTCACTGATCATGTATTGTACATGATCGAGATGATTGAGCACCTGGGCAAGCTCGGATGTCCCTTGCATGAATAGCTTGGAAAAGAAATGATTCTAAATTCCTTGCCCTCTTCCTATCTAGACTTTCTCAATCATTATAGAATGAATAAGCCTACAGTTAACTACCATGGTCTGTTGGGGTTGCTATAGACTTATGAGAAAGACCACCATCTGAATAAAGGGATGGTAAATCTAGTAGGAGGATCTTCGGCAGGGCATCATCCCTTTAAGAAAGGGAAAAGAAAAATAAAGGGAAATAGGTGCAGAATGCTTCTAGGCCCAGTCAGGCTAAAAGAGTGAAGGCTGATAAGAGCCATGCAGAGTGCTTTTTATGCAAGAAGTGGGGACATTGGAAGAGAAACTGTCCTCTTTACATTACATCCCTTGACCCGAACAGGTCCAAGAAGAGGAAGCAGCCAGAAGGTGCTGGACAAGGTATTTATATGATAACACCTTGTAATTTCTCTATTTGTGATACTACTAACTAGGTATTGGATACTGGATGTCCAATTCATATTTGCAATTCTTTGCGGGGACTTCAAGTTAGTAAGAGATTTAAGGATGGTAAGAGATTCTTGAATGTGGAAAATGGAAACCAAGTTCCAGTCCTGGTGTTATGAGTCCTCAAACTTATTTTTGAGTTGTATTATCATTCTGAATGAGTGTCATTATTGTCCATCTTTTATCTTGAATGTCATTTCTGTAGGCCAATTGGCCATATATGGTTATGAACTATCAATAAAGAATGACATTTGCAAAATCATTTGGAATGATTCTATTGTGATAAATGGATTTATGAACAATGGCATTTATGTACTATCGTGACCTGTTAGTGTAGTGTACATATCTAGCAAATGTCCTAGGATAGATAATGTCAGTGATGCATACCTATGGCATTGTAGGCTAGGTCATATTAACAAGAGCAGGATAAACAGGTTGAAGTGCGAGGGTCTCCTCGACTTTAGTGAAAGTGGTTCACTTCCAACCTGTGAGTCTTGTCTTCTTGGAAAGATGACAAAATCACCTTTTACTAGAAAAGGTGAATGAGTCAAAGAGATTCTAAGTCTGGTACATACTGATGTATGCGGACCCATGAATATTAGTGCTAGAGATGGGTATAGTTATTTCATTACATTTACAGATGACCTTTTGAGGTATAGTTATGTCTTCTTGATGAGACATAAATCTAAATTGTTTGAAATGTTCAAACGATATCGTAATGAAGTAGAAGAACAAACTAGAAGATGTATTAAAACCCTTCGATTAAATCAAGATGGTGAATATCATTCCAGGGAGTTTCTGACATATCTCGAGGAGAATGGGATTCTCTCAATGGACACCTCCAGGGATACCTCAATTAAATGGAGTGTATGAAAGGAGGAATCGAACCCTGTTAGACATGGTTCGATCCGTGATGGGCTTTGCTTCTTTATTGCTATCCTTTTGGGGATATGCTCTAGAATCAGCCTATTACCTTTTGAATAGGGCTTCGAGTAAATCTATTAACAAGATCCCATATGAGATATGGACAGGACATAAGCCGACACTCTCACACCTTCGGGTTTGGGGTTGCTCGGCTTATATAAAATGTTTGAAAATGGATAAACTTGGACCTAGGTCTGACTGGTGCCTATTTGTTGGGTATCCAAAAGAGTCTAAGGGGTATTACTTCTACTTGGCTGAGGAACAAAATTGTTCATCAGTCTTAGGGCTATCTTTTTAGAAAAGGAGTTTCTTGGTGAAGGAACTGTAGCTGCTAAGATTGAACTTAGTGAAGTTCAACAAGTAGAAGAATTGACACACTTAAGGGATAACATAGAACCGGTTATGATTAGATCACACCCTGAGCCCTTACAGGAACCATTAAGGAGATCCGATAGGGTATCGAGTCGATCGGATAGATACTATGATTTCTTGGTCTAGGACGGTGATCCCATTAAACTCGATGAGAACAATGAGGATCCAATCATCTATATGGATGAGATGCAGAGGTCCGACTCTGAGAAATGGCTGGGAGCCATGAAATCCGAAATGGAATCCATGGAAATCAACAATGTATGGACATTGGTTGATCTACTTGAAGGGATAAAATCTATTGGATGTAATGGATTTTCAAGAGGAAAAGGGGCATAGACGGGCTGGTGGAGACCTATAAAATCCATCTGGTTGCCAAAGGATATCGTCAATGTTATGGTATTGACTATGACGAGTCGTTCTCTCTTGTGGAAATGCTCAAATCCATTCGGATCATGCTTGCTTTAGCGGCACACTTTGACTATGAAATCTGATAAATGGATGTCCGAACAGCTTTCTTGAATGGTGATATGGAAGAGGAGGTGTATATGATACAACCTGAATAGTTCACATCCACAGATGAGTCAAAGGTGGGCAAGCTTCAAAAGTTCATCTATGGACTGAAGCAAGCATCAAGGAGTTGGAACATACGATTTGATAAGTATATTAAGTCGTATGACTTCATTAGGAACGAAGAAGAACCATGCATTTACAGATAGGCTAATGGTTCTATGATTGTGTTCCTTGTATTGTATGTGGATGACATTCTCTTAATCGGGAATGACATCCCAGCACTACAAGAACAAAAGTCTGGTTGTCATCTCAGTTCTCTATGAAGGACTTGGGTGAAGCCTGTTATATACCGAGTATGAAGATTTATAGAGAAGATCTAAGAGACTTCTGGGACTATCCCAGTCTACATACATTACCACTGTGCTGAAGCGATTCAACATGAAAAATTTCAAGAAAGGGTATCTCCCGATAGCTACTAGAATTGCTCTCTCCAAGAAGGATTGTGTGACAACTCCTGAGGAGAGAGAGCGTATGAGTAGAATCTTGTATGCTTCGACAGTGGATTCTATCATGTACGCTATGACATGTACTAGACTAGACATTGTATACTCACTAGGTATATTGCATGCTGCGTTATCTTACTAGATCCTGTTACTGGCAGATTGGTAGATCATTTTGATTGATCTGCCAAGCCTTCCACTGTTCATTTTAAAATTGTTTTAAAATGCTTTTCTTTCTGGCTAGTATGTTTTCCCTTCAATATGACCATGATGCAACCCTCTTTGGCCGATCTAACTCATGTTCTTTTAAACACCATGAAAAGAGAATTGTGATTAACTTGACCCCACCCAAAGACAATACCAAGTGAGGGTCTAGTCATTTAAGAGAGAAAGAATCCGGATTGAACTTATTATGGCTAAGGAATTAGGGCATGAAATTGTTGAAGGTTCAACAGTCTGGATGCTAACTGCTAAAGAAGTTCATGATGAACCATAAAAGGAACTATGTAGTTTGGTTGACCGTTACCTAGTCTGACTAACCAGTACTAGTATGATTGATTGTTACCCAGTCTAGCTAATTATCACCTAGTTTGGTCGATCGTTGCTCATCCAGGCTAACCTGGTCATGCAGAAATGATTAAGGCATGCAATCTGGCTGACTCCTGCTCATCCAAGCCGACCATTGCTCATCCAAGCTGACCCAATCATGCAAAAATGATCAAGGCATGCAGTTTGGCTGACCCCTGCTCATTCTAGCTGACTGTTGCTCATCTAGGCTAACCTGGTCATGCAGAAATGACTATGGCATGCAATCTAGCCGACCCCTACTCATCCAAGCTAATCGTTACTCATCCAAGTTGACTAGTCATGCAGAAATGATCAAGGCATGTAGCCTAGCCAACCCCTACTTATTCAGGCTGATTGTTGCTCATCCAAGCTGATCAATCATGCAAAATGACCAAGGTCTGTAGTCTGATAGATCCCTATTCATCTTGGCCAATTTTTGCTCATCCAGCTAACCCAATTATGCAAAAATGACTAAGAGATACGATCTAGCTAATTATTGCTCATCCAGGCCGATCGTTGCTTATCCAAGCTGACCCAATCATGTAGAAATGACCAAGGCATGTAGTTTGGCTGACCCCTACTCATCTCGGCTGATCGTTTTTCATCCATGCTAACCTAGTTATGCAATATGATTAGGTCATGCAGTCATTCGACCCCAGGAGCAGTCATTTGACCATGAAAGTGATCATCCAACCCCAGGAGCGGTCATCCGATCATAGGAGTAGTCATCTGACCCTAGGAGCAGTCAATCCAACCCCAGGAGTAGTCATCCAACCCTAGGAACATCAATCCAACCTCAAGAGTAGTCAATCCGACCCCAAGAGTGATCATCTGACCTTAAGAGTGGTCAATCCGACCCAAAGCATGTAGTCAATCCAACAACATTATGTAGAAGGCCTCTTCAGGTCACTCTAGGCACTCCATGCAAGCTAAGACATAGTTAGGCCAACCATGCCCCTCCAAGCAGCATTCCCTTAGTTAACTAAGGGTTGACTGACATTTTTGTACCTAAAAGATCCGATAAGTCACATCATCTCTCATAACCACTATAACATTTTGGCATTTAAGAGGAACTCATGCTTAAGTGGGATCCATGCAACCAACATAGAAATACAAAAGCACTCCACAAATTGACAGGCATAAATGAATAGGGAAAGGACATCTCTCTGCCAATGGGAAGCTCTTGACAACCCACATGATATGCATGTCACTTCCTACCAATTTTTTCCAAAACCATTAAATGACTCCCTTGTCTTCAACCTCTACAAAAGGGGCTCCCTAAGAGCCCCAAAGTATGCACTCTTTCTGCCTGCACTCCTCAATACTATTGGTATCGATACTAACTTAAGTGTTGAAGTACCATCATCAAGATCATCCTTGGTAAGACTTTTTTGTAGATACCTCTTCCTAGAGTCTGACCTGCATCGCCTATTCTAGCACCTCTATTAACTCTAACAACCCTTTCCCACTGCTTAATAAATTATGGCACCAATAGATTAGAGGAAGGGCCAAAAACTATTGAGGAGTGCCAAATAAAGTCAAAAAGTTGTATCTCGCCACACAAGCACCACCACTTCTCGACTAGCAGAGAGTCAGGCCAACAACCTGGTCCCATCACCTATGCTGGAACCTTCACAACCGGCAGGAGTAAGCATGATACCATTCATCCCACTCCTGTAGTAGGCTTCAAACTTAACATTGGTAGTTCAACTTATTCCGACCATCCTTGCACTGCTCCCTATAATACAACCTCATCCTATGGCACCACCGCCTGACTTGGTGCCATAGGCACTGCCACCATCAACAGAAAATCATGGGCATAAGCTGAGATAGCGAACACCATTACTAGGGGGTGCTACAGTGAAGATCCCAGTGACGAGCAAAGAATGGTGCTAGAAGGAGGTCCCTTCCAACTGTATAGAGCACCCCAACCATGCACAAACTCCCCCCTGACTGGGGGGTGGCTGTGGTAAAATCAGGAGGAGGGTGCCTTTAATCCACATAACAACGTCGGCAATCAATAAGGAACCAACTATTTCCTTGGATTGAAACGAAGCATCAACACTTCGCATTACTCGATGAATGGAAAGGATGCAAGTAAAAAAATTTCTTTATGTTATTCTTATCGAAAGTGCCCAAAGGCTTCAAAGTGGTCACCATCTGAGTGATAAAAAGAAAGGGGAAGAAGGAGGAATGGAAGAAGAAGAAAAGGAAGAAAATGAGAAGAGAGAAATGGAATCTCTCTGACTCTTTGTCACTCCTCATAAGTACCTCTTGCATAAAGAAAAAGAAGAAGAGGAAAAGAAGAAAAGAGAGAAGTGGGATCCCTTTGGCTTTTCATCACTTCTAATAATTATTTTTTACATAAGAAAATGAAAAAAAAATAACACCTCTCTGAGTCTTATCACTTCCCATAAGCATCTTTAGTATAAAAAAAGAGGAAATAAATGAGAGAGAGAAATGGCATCTCTCTAACTTCCTATCAACTCTTGCATAAGAAAAGATAGAAAATGTGAGAGAGAGAAGTGGTTTCTCTGACTCATTACTTCTCGTGAGTACCTTTTACATAAGAGAATAAGGAGATAAAAGAAAGGGAAAGGTATTTTCCTGTCACTTATGATGCCATTTAAGCAAAAAGTTTTGGAGGCCTCCTCACCCCTATCTCCATCTCCATCCATGGCAAACTTGTCGAAGGTCCTCCACCTCCATCTTCATCTACCTTTCCAAATGGTGCTCTCACCTTTGCTATCATTTCTTCTTTGATCGGGGGAACTTGCCAACCTCTACCTCATCTCCTTCCCATAGGGAGCTGTAGAAAGCTAACCACCTCAGTCTCTTCTCTGCTCAGATTGATGACCATGGAAAAGCCTCACCAATTACCACAAGGCCCCTAGCTCTTCACTTGGATCAATGCCCATGGTGGATCCTGCATTGGCTCTCCTCTACCCACTACAAATTGGCACTTGGAAAAGACCCCATCTTGGCCTCTTCTCTGCTTAGATCACGATAGCAAGGCCCCTCAAGCTCGGCTCTGCTCGATGACTAAGAGGATCTTTGGTCAACAACCAAACGACCCTACCTCAAGCTCAACTCCAATTAGGTTGACTGCAAAGTCCCTTCGCTCACCCCTCTAACTTTCCTCCAGTCAGATCGACACACATAAAAGATTGCCACTTTGCATTTTCTTCATTCGGGTAGACAATCAGAAGATCGCTCCTCACTTGGGTCAAGCTTGGTGCTCAGACCAGCACCCCAGGAAGACTGCTCCCTTGGCTCAGCTCTAGCTGGGTTAGTTGAAAACTCCTCTGATTCTCCTGTGGATGGACCATTGACTAGCATCCCATCGAGCTAGGCAAGTCTCCTATGCACTTAGGCCACAGAGGGGGGATAGTAGAGCTTAAAAGCTTTATATCCCCAAGCTATCAATGCTCATAAAAAGAAGCAGCCACAACTAACAGTAGTGAGAGTACTCAACAAAGGAGGAAAAGGGATGGGCCATGATGGAAGAGGTGGAATAGGCAGGATAATAGGGCAATAATAAATCAAGAAGGATGCACATCATGGCATAATGACTCGCAGCCACCAAATGGTTTTATTTTATTCAAAGGATGATAGGTCGATAAATGTTTATGGGATTTGAAATTGATCGACAGAGTGTGGATAAAAATTGCCTCCAAACTTTCTACTCAGATGGAGAGGAGAATGGAAATCAGAGCCTGAGCAAGGTCAAAGTGAAGGCCAATTTTTTGAAGCTGATTGCTCAGAAGCTGAGCCCTTAAGGAGTGTGAGCTCCAAAAGAAGCAAACTCCTAATGGTTCTATGGTAAGAGGCATTAAAGCCCTCCTATCATTCTATCTTTTCTCATAGATCTACAGGCCTCCAAAGCCACGGGAAGCCTATTCATAGCAAGGATGATAAAAGTCTTCATCGGGAGAAACTCGGCTATGAATCCTGAAGCTTGATGGGATCCTACCATCCAAACCATGAAATTCCTCCCATCCATCAGTAATGTGACTCATCCCATTTGTTAATGAAAAAACTATAATTGGACTATGCACATTTCTACTAATTAGCAAGAAATTGAAGAAGCTTTGAAGCTCTAAGGCCATAGCTCCCATGGCTCCAAGTGACCTTAGATCGGTCAAAGCCCTAAGGATGCTTAGTGGCTTGCAAAATGGAAGGCCAAAGTACCCATGGCTCCAAAGGACTAGCTTGCAACCAATCAGAGCTCTCAAGTGATCGACGCTCACTAGCTCCAAGCGATCGAGTAGTACTTGGTCAAAGCCCTCATGTGATCGTGCCTATTGGCTGCAAGTGATCTTAAATCGATCAGAGCCCCAAGGTCAACATAGCATCTACTGGCTCCAAGTAGTCGAGTAGCGCTCGTTCAGTATCCTTAGTTAATCAATGCCCATTGGCTCTAAGTGATTGAGTAGTGCTCGGTCAAATCTCTCAGGTGATCAATGTCCACTAGTTTCAAGTGATTTTAGATCGATTAGAGCCTCAACAGCCCCTTAATGGCCCATAAAATGGAAGGCCAAAGTACCCATGGCTCCAAAGGACTGACTCACAATTGGTCAAAGCCCTCAAACGATTAATGCCCACTAGCTCCAAGTGATCGACTAGCTCTTGGTCAGAGATCCAAGGTTTCATAGTGCCCACATGGCTTCAAGTGATCGAGTAGTACTTGGTCAGAGCCCTCAGGTAATCAATACCCATATAGCTCCAAGGTCACTCAGCTCCCATAGCTCCAAGTGTTGCTTAGGTGCTTATCCAAGAGGGGGGGGGGGGGGGTAGGGGTGAATTGGGTATATAAAATTTTTCTCAAATATGTGCTCCTTTTAAACAAACTTAGTATGGTGAGTGCTATGAGTTAGATAACTAATGCAAAAGCAAATCAGAAGCATAAGAAACACAATCACAAATACATCAGATTTAGAGTGGTTCGAAGCAACCTTGCTCCTACATTTACTATCCAAGAAATCACTTGGGATTTCTACTATATTTACCCTTGGAATGCAGCCAGATTGTTTTCACGGGCTCACAATCCAAAATCCAAACTTAGTTTTATCTTGGGCTCACCAAAAATCCAAACTTGGTTTTATCTCAAACTCACCAAAAATCCAATACAATGTTAGTTTTTCCGGGCTCACTAACAACCCACACTTGATTTTTTTAGGCTCACCAATAACCTATACAAATGCCAAGTTACAACCTCTGCTATACTTGGAACAACTCAAATAAAGAGTATGAAAACAAAGCAACTTATGACAACCGATCATTGTTGGATGGTTGTAGTTGTAGCTTTTGAGAAGCCCTCTTGATTGCTCTTTGAATGCTCTTCAAGGCTTCTACCTTCTTCAATAAATGCCTCAAGAAATCAGATAGAACTTTGGAGTGGTTTTGAGTGCTCTCTTGAATGCTCTCTTGAGTATTCTTTCAAAAACTCATTAATTTCTCATTCACTGCTCATTCTCTTTTTCAAAAGTGATTCAAATCCCTTAAATATATTTTTATTAATTGATTTCAAGTGGATATAGCCATTGTAGACTATTGGGATTCGAAATATGACCATTGGAGACCATTTTGGGTTCAAAAAGAGAGTTCTGAAACTAGCCATTACAAACCTAGAACTGGACTTCGAGTCGATTTGGATGCTTCGAGTCGGCTCAGATTCTTAGACATGTCAAAACATCACTCTGCTCGAGTCAGCTCTTTTTCTTCAAGTCAGCTTGCCTGACTGGTTCTTCAGAATTGAAAACATATGAACTCTGGAAGAGTCGGCTCCCCTATACTTGAGTCGGTCGATTGTTTGTCTAAGGAATCATCACTCTGGTAGAGTAGGCTTGACTTCCCTCAAGTCGGCTTGAGTTCTCAGAAGTTTAGAAGTTGGACTCTGCCCGAGTCGGCTCTTTACTCACAAGTCGGCTCAAATGTCTGCGTGTCAGAAAACTGAGTGCTGTGCCAGACTTCGAGTCGGCTCTCCTGCTTTGAGTCGGCTCTTATGACTTAGGTCCAAAAACTTTCCAAACTTCTCAGATTTCTTCCAGAGACATTCAATCAAGTCCAAAAGCTCTCCAACTCCATCAAAGTTAAATCTAAGAGATTTAAACTAGAAAAATACATGGAGATAGCCCATTTTCATAAATACATAAAAGACTTTTCTTTGGGCTTATCATTACAAAATATATTTCAACAAAATAAACTTGTCATACACCAAGGTTGTAGGAAGAGTGGATTTTTATTAAAGACATCCTACAAAAACTTAGACAATACTTGAAAATAATTAGTAAATCAAATACATGCTCCAATATTTGTTATCATCAAAATCATTCTAGGGGTCAACAATCTCTCCCTTTTTGATAATGACAAAAAACTGGGCATGGAAAAACTTTACAGTTATGAGTATATAAATATTTAAACATATCAAAGTAACTTGTGTATGACTTTAAACTGATATATGTCAACATGTATCAAAAGGTATTAGAGCTTATCAACAAAGTATCAAAGCTTTTGAAATATAACCAATATGTATCAAAGTTAACATTTATCAAAAGCTATTAATGATTTGAAGTATCAGAGCAATAATGTATCAACACAAAAATGTATCAAGAGTTTGCAATTGTATTGAAGAATGTGTCAGAGCTTAAGTGTATTATGTGTATCAGAGTTTAAGGTAGCAAAAATGAATCAGAGCTATCAAAGGTAGCAAAAATGCATCAGAGCTCAGAATTAGCAAGAGTATATCAGAGCTATTATCAGAGCTATTAGAAGCTAGAGATGAATCAGAGCAAGTTATGATCAGAGCAAATTTAAGCAAAAATAGAAGCAAAAATAGGATAACTCCCCCTGTTACATTTATTACAATGCACATTTTCAATAGTTTTGCTAGTTGTCCATGCTAGTTTTCCATGCACATACAATTACTCCCCCTTTTTGTCATTAATCAAAAAGGTGTTCAAAAGCATATTACTTTCCTTTTTAAAATAGAATAAGAAGATCAATAACATTGTTTGAGATAATTTTACCTTCTCATAGAATTTTTTCAATTGTAATTCTGTTGAAGTGCTCCCCCCTTAATAGGATAATTAAAGAGATCAAACATTAAGATAACAAGATATAACAACATTGTATCAATGCACACTTTGATTTGCAAATAAACATTTCATTACTTTTGAAAAGAAGTACAATGCATCAAAATGCAATACAAGATACATCCAAAAAGAAACAATAAAAATATACATCAACTACTCTTCTTCCTCACTAGAGGAAGAGCCAATCTCTAATGCAGTAGAGGAGGTCTTAGTCTTCAAAGGTTTAAATCTAAGATCTCGATTTCTAGTTATGGTTGGGGCCTTAGAAACCTTAGATTTTTGTTTACCCCTAGATTTGGGTTTTGCTCTATCAGGTACAGGCTCAGCTTTAGTATCGGTAGGTAAACTAGGCTCGGCTGTAGGTGGTGCAGGGGGCTGTGAAGCAAGTGGTGTAAGATCAAAAATAGGAGGTGGTGACTGAGGTGGCTCTCTAGATGCTAAAGCTCCTGAAGCCTCAACTGTAGAAGATAATCATGATAAGAACACTCAGATAGTCCGAAGCTTGATAGAGATGCCCTGAACTCCCTTTTGTAAAAATTGAAACTCTGCAATATGCTAGGCACTAAGAGCATCCACTGCTTCTCTCAGTCGATCAAAATTCGAGTGCAGGTCTCTAATATCTGACTCAATATCATCCTGCGGGTGCTGATGACTCTCAACTACCTCAATCCTGGAGGTCAACTCTCCCAGATATGATATGATCTCATGAAATCCTGTATCAACCATTTGACGAAGCTCGCCAAACATCGAACTGAAAGTAGTAGTCAAGGACTCAGAAAGTTGTCTGAGCTGCTGAGCAATGAAGGCCTGTGAAGCAGTCGGTGCTGATGGAGCAACTGAAGGTCCTGGTGGAGTCCTAGGACTACCAGGCTATCTCTCTGACTATCTCTACTCCTCAGTCTCAGCCTCTGTAATATGATCATCAATATCTTGAATAGAAGCAGTCTCAGTGTCAGCCAAAGGGTGCTTTGCCTGCTCATCCTCATCCTCATCCTCATCTAAAGAGGTAGCAACTCTCTGACTTGACACCCTCTTCGACCAAACTCCCTCAACTAGATGGTAGCCCATCCTCTGAAGGGACTTTACAAATTGGTGTCAAGTATGATAAAAATAAAAAAATGTTTCTAATGTATCATTAATTAAATCATTACTATTAGATTGAGATATATGGACAAGCATTTGGGATTGACATGATTTCATGCTCATAGCTTATTCGGAATATTGTTTGATTGAAAGATTGAATTGCACAGTAACTTGGCATAGAACGGTATTTTGATAATGCTAACAAATTTCATATCTTCTAGATAATTATGACATGTTCTAGATGTTAATCATGACTTACAGGCTTGCACGAACTAAAAATGTTTAATTCGAAAGTTAATTAGAATCGGTTTTAGTTAACTGGTGCATTTGGGCTTAACCTAATATCTAATTAATCTAATTAGGTTAGCCTGAGTCTATTACTGGCAACATGTAGAATCCAATGGGTCACACATTCGAAAGTTAATTAGAATCGGTTTTAGTTAACTGGTGCATTTGGGCTTAACCTAATATCTAATTAATCTAATTAGGTTAGCCTGAGTCTATTACTGGCAACATGTAGAATCCAATGGGTCACACATTTTGGGATTGATCTTGGACTTCAATTAATTAGATTTATTAAAAATCTCATTGGATTATATAATCATGCTAGCGTGTGAGCTAACCTAAGTTTTCTAAATCTTAATCCATTGAACCTAAGCTCTTTGTATTTTGACCAAGCCAAGCCTCTTAATTAACATGGAAAATTAGTTCAATATGGCACTCCTATTTATTCTCCATGTCAAGAAAGATAGATAAGGTTTAATTTTATTTAAATAAGAAGAGTTCTCATTTATATAGGAAAGCATTTATGATGCCACCTATCCTACCTTGCTCCACACCTAAGAGTTCCACGAGAAATCTCTCAAATTCTAAAAGGTGTGCCTAGAAGGAAGAGTCATTCTAGATCACTCATCTACCATTATATGAGAAGAGTTTTCATATAAGATGGAAGAGTTATTTATGATATGATATAAATTAAATACCTTATCTAGATAAGGTTTAATGCTTTAATACCTTATTAAATGAGAAGAGTTTTTCATTTAAATGAAAATCATTTTATGGCATTATGTGAGGAGAGGATAAGTTTCTCTTCCATTGATATTTTCTCTCTCCAATTCACTTCATTTATTGTGCCTCCCTTATTTATTTGGGATGTTGGTGGTACATGGGGAGAGGAAAAATCCTCTTTCCTTATAATTCTTTTCCTTTCCTAAACACCAAGAGTTGGCATGTAGGAAATGAAATTGGTGGCACTTTATTTCTCTCCTCATGTGTGAGGACTTTCATACAAAATAAAGATAGGTGGTGTGCCTCTTGGCTTTTTGGCTTCCCACCTTATGACCCTTCTACGATTATAAATGAAAGGGCTTTAAAGGTAAAAAATAAGAGAGAAAAAAGGAGAACTCAAGAAAAATCTAAGAGTTAGAATTTTTTTCTTCTTGAGTCCTAGGTGTCATATATAGGAGATGTGAGGCTTTTGTGGTGGGATGATTTGAGACCTTTTGGAAAAGGATCTTAAGACAATTCTGGAAGGAGTTATCTTGATCAAATGAGAATCATAAGATGAGTTCTCTTGATCAAAGAAAATTCACTAAATAGGTTATCTTGATTAAATAATATGTATTAGATGGATTTCATTGATTAATAAATTAACCTATTTGGTTTTTGGTATGAAGTTTTATTTGGACTGGATTTACTAGACCAAGTTAACCAATTGTGGTCCTCTTGATCAAATTAGATAACCCAATCTAAGAGGCTATTCATAGTGGTCAATTTAGGTTAAATGTATTCTAACCCAAGGAGATTTTAGACACCTAATCTTCAAGCCCCAATATCCTATAGGTGATCCAAATTGTTAGGATATTTTAGGGCATCATGTCCTAAGGAATTCATGAATTAAGAAATTGTTCAAATACTTAATGAAATTCCTAACTATTAGGATTTTGCGCATGAAGAGATACTGTCCTGGTTCCTGGCTATAGGTTCATACCAAAGATGGATTATTGATAATTTTCGAATCATTTAGAGTAGGAAGAGGTCCTTGGTCATTCCCGTATGGACTAGCATTGGAGGGCTTCCACTTGGATGTCTTATGGAATTCAAAAAAATATCGGAGGGTCAAGGATCTATGTACAGTTATTGTAGCTTCAGATGAACAAAGATGATTTCCACGTATATTAATAGTGGTGAATTTCTATCTGCACAAAGGTATTGCTCATTTACTTATGTTTAATTATAATTATCAAGATGATCTATTAGCTTTAGGATTTGGTTTAGTTGTTTTCAAATATTGATTACATAAAAAGTTTAAAATTCAATCTTTTGCTATGCAACCATTTTCCAACAGAAATTAAGGAAGGAGGTGTTGTTACATTTGGTGATGATGGTAAAAAAAAAATCATCAAAATTAGTAAAATAAAAATTACCTCTTCTATTTATATTAAAAATATCTTATTAGTAGATAACTTTAAGCATAATCTACTAAATATTAGTAATTATGTGATAAAGCTTCAAAGTTATATTTGAATCTTGTATATACATAGTTACTAGTTTATTTGATGCAATCATTAATTTTGCAAGACATAGACTTAGAATATCTATGTAGTAGATTTAAATATTCTAGCCATGAAGAATAGTATAACTCTAGTGGACATGAATGCCAGAATAAAAAAACTAGTTAGCTTTGGCATCAAAGACTAGGACATGCTAGCATGCATACTATTTCTAAATTGATTTTTAAAGATCTAGTTAGAGGTTTACCAAAAATAAATTTTGAAAAAGACTATGTATATGATGCTTGTCAATTTAACAAACAAACTAGGAAGAATTTTAAATCCAAAAATATTATTTTAACTTCTAGACCATTGGAACTACTTTACATGGACTTATTTGGACCTACTAGGATCACAAGCCTAGGATGAAAGAATTATGGGCTTATAATAGTAGATGATTTTTCAAGATTCATATGGATTTTATTTTTAGCACATGAAGATGAGGTTTTTAGTATTTTTCTAAAATTTTATACAAAATCTTAAATCGAAAAAACCTTTATATTATTTCAAATAGAAGTGATTATGGTATAGAATTTGAATATCAAAGTTTTGAAAAAATTTATAATGAAAATAGGATAGATCATAACTTTCAGCTCTAAGAACACCACAACAAATTAGTGTTCTTGAAAGAAAAAATAGAATCTCATAAGAGATCGCTTGAACCATGTTGTGTGAAGGCAATCTTCCAAAATACTTTCAGACTTGTTGACTCCATTAATTGATTTTGATGATAAACAAAATGGTTAAGTATAAGTTGAGGACTAATGATTTGCTTTGAGTATATTTCTATTAAAAAGGTGCCTACAAAATTTGAAGATTTTGAAGAAGTCAAGTTTGAATGAAAAGATTGCTTAAAGAAGACTTGGACACTCAAGAGTTGGTTGATTGGATAGCTAAGACAAATAGAAATTTGTTTCAGCTCAAATTCAGCACTTTCTATGAATTTTTCAGAGAACTGTTGACTCAAAGTGTCGACACATGACATGAAGTGTCGACACATGAAGATGAAGTGTTGACTCAGGCCGGTACGTAGCAATGTTTCAAATGGCACAAATCAAGTGTCAACACATGGACCTGATGTGTCGACTCAAAGTGTCGACACATGGATCAACCCATCGTCTGAGATTTTCAAGCCACAAAACTTACCAAAGTTGAAGGAACAGCTGAAGTGTCGACACATGGAAGCAAGGTGTCGAGTCAAGATGTCAACTCAACTGAGAAAGTGTCGACACATCTGAGATTTTCAGAGAATCTGAATGGAGCAATTTGAACTAGGTGTCGACTCAAGAAGATCATGTGTCGACCTTATGTGTCGACTCACAACCTGAAGTGTCGACACATGAAGTTCTGACAACAATAATGGCTAGTTTTTCAGATGCAGAACTCATCCCAAATGCCTTCCAATGGCTAGTTTTTCAAGTCTAACGACTAGAAACCTATTTTGAGGCCTTCGAAAGGTATTTATATGGTCCAAATTAAATCAAAACACAACATATTGAAGACCATTAAAGAGTTTTGAGAAAAGAGAAGAAAAGTAAGCTTTAACTCCTACTCATTGAAGTTTCAACTACTCTCAAGCTAAAGGAAGCCTCCAAGCATTCAAGATCCTTCAAGAGCATTGAAGATCACCCATTCTTGGGCAGTCAAAAGGCTTCAACAAGTTCAAAGTAACTCTACATCAAGCTACAAAGAGATATTCGCTTTGTTTTAGAAAACTTATATTGGTTCTTTACTTTTAAACCATATTTCTTATAAGGGTTCTTGGTTAGCCTATTGTAAAACCAAGTGAGGTTATTGGTAAGCCTTGGAAAATCAATTAGATTGGTGGTTAGACAGCAAAACCACTGAGATTCTTAGTTAGCCTAAAAAACCAAGGGAGGTTGTTGGTTAGCCTTGTGAAAACCAATTAGGTTCTTGGTTAGCCTGAAAAACCAAGAGAGATTTTGACTGTTGGCCTTGTGAAAACAAGTTGGATTTTTGATTAGTGAGCCCATAAAACTAATCAACTGTTATCGGTGTGATTATAGTGAATTCCCAAGGGAATCTTATGGAGTGGATGTAGGTGCATTGGATAGCACCGAACCATTATATTTTCTTGATCTTTGTGAGTGCTTGATCTCTCTCTCCTTGCTCTTTACTTATTGCTTTTTATTTTCGCTGCATTTTATTTTAGAGCATTGCAATTGTTTTAATAGTACCTTGCTAATTATTTTGTTGAATTAGATAGCATTGCTTAGTATCAAGTAATATTAAGTGTTAATTTTTAGAGACCTAATTCATCCCCCCTCTTGAGTTGCTTACTGGGCAACAAGTGGTATCAGAGCCCTGTTCTCAGTGTATTGGCTTTACCACCTTGAGTAAAGATCTATGGCAGCCCCAATTAGTACTAGTGTAGTTGAGGGACAAGCCTCAAATAGACCTCCATTTTTCAATGGATCAAATTATACTTATTGAAAAACTAGGATGAGAATTTATATGCATTCTATTGATTACAATTTATGGAAAGTAGTTGATAAGGGTCTTCATATTCCTTTGGTAGTGGTTAATGGTGTTTCCATCCCAAAGCTCGATGAGGATTGGGATGCAAATGATATTAAACAATCCAAGATTAATGCTAAGGCAATGAATCTCCTATATTGTGCATTAGATCCTAGTGAATTCAATAGGATATCTACATACATATCTGCCAAAGAAATATGGGACACACTTGAAGTTACCCATGAGGGTACCGATCAAGTGAAGAACACTAAAGTTAATATGTTAGTGCACACTTATGAGATGTTCCGAATGGAACCTAATGAATATATCACTAATATGTACACAAGATTTACAAATATTGTTAATGGTATGAGAAGTCTTGGAAAAGTCATGTCTAATGCTGATCTTGTAAATAAAATTCTCAGGTCACTTCCAACATCATGGGATCCGAAGGTGACCGCAATTTAAGAAGCCAAGGATGTTGACAAGTTACCTCTTGAGCGGTTAGTTGGATCACTCATGACCTATGAGCTCAATCTGAAACAAAAATCAATGGACATGGATAAGAAGAAGAAGGGGATTGCTTTCAAGTCAAACATACAAGAAGAATCCTCAATAGATGAGTTTGAAGATGAAGAGGAAGATGAAGGTGAAAAAGCCCTCCTTGCACGAAAGTTTAGAAGATTCATGAAGAGAAGAAAATTTTCTTATAAAAAGAAATATCAATCAAAGGAAAAAGGAAAAGAAAAAGAGAAAGAAAAAGAAAAGGAAAAGGAGAAGGAAGTACCTATATGCTTCGAGTGCAAGAAGCCGGGACACTACAAGTTTGATTGTCCTCTCCTCAAGAAATCTAGAAAGAAATTAAGGAAGAAAGCAATGATGGCCACTTGGAGTGACAGCGAAGACTCTAGTTCTAAAGAAGAGCAGACCGAAGTTGCAAATCTCTACGTAATAGCACATCAAGATAATGATGAGGTAAATTCCGACACGGAAATTGATTTCATATTTGATGAACTTAGGAATGCTTTTGAAGAACTTATGCATGATTACAAACTAGTTTTATCTGAAAACAAGAAATTGAAAAAGCATGCAAATAGTTTCTCTTTTGAAAACAATTCTTTATTAAATGATGTTAGTAATTTGAAATCTAAATTAGATGTTTTTTAAAAGAAAAATAATGCTTTATCTATGAAAAACAAAGTTTTGAAAAGACCTAAAAATATTATTTCTAACAATGATCTTTTAAAGAAAAACAAAGAATTAGAACTTGAAAATATTAAGTACAAAAATGAACTTGAAAAGATAAAACCTTTTGTTGAAAAATTTATTTATAGTTCAGAAAAGTTAAACCTACTTTTAAACAATCAAAGAGCAGTTTTCAATAAAGCAGGTTTAGGATATAAACCACAAAAACAATAAAAGTATTTCAAAAACTTTTTTGTACCTGCATCATCTATCATTACTTGTTTTACTTGCAAAAAATTAGGACACAAATCATTTCAATGTAATTTTAGAAAAATCATTTCTTTTGGTAAAGTGTGGGTTCCAAAAGGAACCATTTTGAATGCTAACCCTAAAAGATCCAAGTTGGCTTGGGTACCTAAAAACAAAGCTTGATTTTATTGCAGGTGTGTCTTGCAACCAAGGAGAATAAAATACTTTGGTATCTTGATAGTGGTTGCTCAAGGTATATGACTGGAGATGTGAAGCAATTCACTTCTTTTGAAGCTTTGAATAGAGTAAGTGTGACCTTCGGTGATAATGGTAAAGAAAAAATCATTGGTATTGGTAAGGTTCACATAACTCCTTCTAGTAGTATTAATAATGTACTTTTAGTAGATGGTTTGAAGCATAATCTTTTAAGCATTAGTCAGTTTTGCGATAAAGGTTTTCAAGTAGTTTTTAAATCATCATATTGCATGATTACTAGTCCGGATATAAATGGAGTACAATTCATTGAAAAAAGCATGAAAATATTTATTTGGTAGACCTAGATGATCTATCTTTGCCTAATGGAGAATGCCTTGTTGTAATGAATTCTACTAAAGATGAGGCTAGTTGGCTATGGCATAGAAGATTAGGGTATGCTAGTATGTATCTTATTTCAAAACTTTGTAAAAATAATTTAGTTAGAGATTTACCTGAACTTTGTTTTGAAAAAGATAGAATTTTCCAAGTATGTCAATTTGGTAAATAAGTTAAAATTTCTTTCAAACCAAAAGGATTTGTAACTACTAGTAGGCCACTTGAACTACTCCATATGGATCTCTTTGGACCAACTAGAACATCAAGTCTAGGAGGCAAGAGATATAGATTAGTCATTGTGGATGAATTTTCAAGATTTACATGGATTTTCTTTTTAGCACAAAAAGATGAATCATTTTTAGCTTTCATAAAGTTTTATCGAAAAGTTTCAAACGAAAAAGGTGTTTCAGTTGTTTGCATTCATAGTGATCATGGAACTGAATTTGAAAATCAAGATTTTGAAAACTTTTGTAATGAAAAAGGAATATAACATTATTTTTCTACACCTAGGACACCTCAGCAGAATAGGATAGTAGAAAGAAAAATCATACTTTGAAAGAAATGGCACGTACTATGCTTTGTGAAAATGATTTGCCAAGATATTTTTGAGCTGAAGCTATTAATACAGCTTGTTACATTTTAAATCGAGTTTTAATCCGCCCTATTTTAAAGAAAACTCCTTATGAGCTTTGGAACTAAAGAAAACTGACTTTGAAATATTTTTGAGTTTTTGGATGTAAATGTTTTGTTTTGAATAATGGAAAAGATCATCTTGGAAAGTTCGATGCCAAGTCTGATGAAGGTATCTTCTTAGGATACTCTACATCAAGCAGGGCATACAGAGTTTTTAATAAACAAACTTTGGTTGTAAAAGAGTCAGTGCATGTTGTCTTTGAAGAATGTACTAACAAATCCTCCAGAAAAGGGGATACATCTGATGAATGTACAGGTACTGACAAGCTTCAGAAGCTGACATTGAATGATCAACCCCAGCCAAATGAAGAAGATCAAGACAAGAATGAAAAAGGTGATGACACTCCAAAGCATCAAGATTTACCTAAGGAGTGGAGGTATGCTCATGGACATCCTAAGGAATTAATCTTAGGTGATCCATCTAAAGGGGTAAGAACTCAAGCCTCAATTAGAAATGAATGTGATTATCTAGTATTTGTATCTCAAGTAGAACCTAAATGTTTTGAAGAAGCTGAAAAAGACTCTAATTGGATCAATGCTATGCAAGAAAAACTAATTCAATTTGATAGAAATAATGTTTAGACATTTGTAGAAAGACCATCTAATATTTCAATTAATGGAACTAAATGGGTATTTAGGAATAAATTAGATGAAAATGGTATTGTTGTTAGAAATAAAGCTAAGCTAGTTGCTAAAGGCTACAATCAGGAGGAAGGGATTGACTTTGATGAAACTTTTGCTCCGGTTGCTAGACTTGAAGCAATTAGATTATTATTAGCATTTGCTTGTTTTATGAATTTCAAATTATTTCAAATGGATGTTAAGAGTGCTTTCTTAAAGATTTTATAACTGAAAAGGTTTTTGTTGAACAACCACCTGGATTTGAAAATTATGCACATCCTGATCATGTTTTCAAATTACACAAAGCACTTTATGGATTAAAGCAAGCACCTCGAGCATGGTATGAAAAACTCGGCAAATTTTTGATTGAAAATAAATTTTCTAGAGAAAATGTTGATAAAACACTATTTTTAAAAAGGAAAGGTAATGATTTGTTAGTAGTGCAAATATATGTTGATGACATCATTTTCGGTGCTACTAATGAAATTCTTTGTCAAGAGTTTGCTAAGCTAATACAGGGTGAGTTCGAGATGAGCATGATGGGAGAGCTCAATTTCTTTCTCGGACTCCAGATTAAGCAAACTACAGTTGGTATCTTCATCAACCAAGCTAAGTATACAAGAGAAATTATCAAGAAGTTTGGGATGGAGACTTCTAAACCAATAGGTACGTTTATGAGCCCCTCTTATAGACTTGATATAGATGAACTTGGTAAATCAGTAGATCAAAAGTTATATAGAGGTATGACTGGCTCTTTATTGTATCTAACTACTAGTAGACCAAATATAATGTTCAGTATTTGCATGTGTGCTAGATATCAGTCTGAACCTAAAGAATTACATCTTATGGCTGTTAAGCGCATTAGTAGATATCTATCTGGTACTATTGATATTGGTTTATGGTATTCTAGAAATTCATCTGCTGAATTGATTGGATATTCTGATACTGATTTTGCTGGTTGTAAATTGGATAGAAAGAGTACTAGTGGCACTTGCCAATTTCTTGGAGTTATCTTAATCTCATGGTTTAGCAAGAAACAAACTTCAGTTGCACTATCCACAACTGAGGCTGAGTATATTGTAGCAGGAAGTTGTTGTGCTCAAATCTTGTGGATTAAGCAACAACTTGAAGACTTTGGAATCAAGTTGGCTAGTACGCCTATTAAATATGATAATACCAGTGCTATTTGCTTGACTAAAAATCCTGTTCAACATTCTAGGAGTAAACATATTGAAATTAGACATCATTTTATTAGGGATCATGTAGAAAATAATGATGTTTTGCTTGAATTTATTAGTACTGAATTTTAATTAGCTGATATTTTAACTAAACCTCTTCTAGAAGATTGATTCTGTATGATTAGAAGAGAGCTCGGGATCATCAATCCATTTGATTAAATTTTTCCTACATTTTGACTCAAAGTAGATCAATTTGATATTAATCATGATAAATCTTGCTCAATCACTATTGATTTCACTCTAAAATTATCATATTTTAATTGATTTTGATCTACCCTTGAAATCCATGAATTTTAGGTTTTTAAGTCGATGTGTTGATACATTAATGTGTCGACACCAAAATGTGTCGACACATGCATGAGCTGACACATGAACGATAGCAGACTGAGAATAAAGGGGTTTCTAAATCATTTTTTCTCCCCATTTCTTTTCTCCTTCGAGCCGATACAAGGTTTCAAGGTATCTATACTGTTTCCATTCCCTATTCTACCTTTTAGCCATTGTTTCTTTGATTTGGACGAGGGGTATCCGGTTTTTTGGTTAGATTTCTCCTAGGTTTTGATTTCTAAACCCTAGAAACCCTAGATTTCAACCAAAACCTAGCCCAATCTTTCAATCCAAGCAATGGGACCTCGCAAGCAAGTTGTTCGTCAACCTTGTCAATCAAATCAAGAAGAAGAGCGAAGGATGAAGGCCCGACATGAGTCTAGAGCTACAGATCCGCCCGCACGACCCTTGTTTGTACCGTCTAGCCGGATGAGCTCGAAGACTATAGTTGGAGGATGTCGAGTGGATTTTTCATTTGTCGACCAATAGCATTTTCATATTGGAGAGTGGATTCGTCTAGCTAGTCTGACTATATTCTATTCACTCAGTGAGAAGTATTACCTTGGGTTGATGAGAGAGTTTTATGGATCACTCGCCCGTGGGACAGATGGTTGGTTGGCACAGGTCAGAGGATGAGATATCCCGTTTACTTCAAGATTTTGAGCAGAGTATGGGATATACTGATGACAGGATCTATTGTTAATAGTTTGATGGATCGAGTCAGTGGACTTTAGTGCATTTTTGAGTTTGACATTCTACCGAGGGAGCCACTGTACCAGCATCCAGGTTATCTACAGAGATGAGACTACTGCAAAACATCGTCACCCAGATATTTCTGTCGAAGACCGGATGCTTCGACTATATCACTGAGCGGGAGTTGCTCGTGATGGTCTCACTAGTTCAGCGCATGCCCGTATGCATTCTAGTACTTATGGTACATCAAATTACAGAGGCATCGACTAGCCAGTGGCTCTGCTTACCTTATGGTATGGGATTGACAGTTTTATTTAGGGAATATGGAGTTAGCTTTGAGGATGAGCCCTACCGTACTCTAATTCATATTGATGTATATGACATCAGGTCATTGCATCGAATGGGCTATCACTTGTTCCGAGGCCAGTGGACTTGCAAGATATCAGGTCAGGCCAAGGACAGAGCTGATGATGATGATGCAGCAGAGGAGGAGCAGATTCTCTCTAGTGAGGCAGGACCCAGCGAGACTCAGCCTGAGATGGCGGCGTAGCCAGCGGTTGCTTCTCAGCCTGATCCTTCTACCTCAGCACAGCCTCAGCCAGCACAGATGGAGACTCCAGGCATTTCAGATAGTTTAGAGGATAGAGTCAGATGCATCGAGATTGATGTTTTTATCATGAGGCAGCGTCTTGATGTATTTATAGCTGAGACGAGAGAGAGCCATATTGGACTTAGTCATGGCATCTCAGCTATTCTTTCTGCACTATCCAGATCTTCAGTGAGTTCTCCAGTTACTGACACTGCTCCTACATTTGCTCATGTATCTGCTCCTGCACCAGCTGATGACGTTGATGATATTGATACTGGTGTAGATACTACTGTTGGAGATGATGTTACTGTTGGTGATATAGTTATTGGAGATATTGGAGATGATGATGGAGACAACCAGACTCAGACATATTTGACTTTGCTGATCTTACTTCAGAGCTAATAGCGGAGGTGATGGCTGACTTGCCTAGGAGTCCTATTGACCCTTCCTATTCACCTACCCAGACTCCTGTTCCATCTTCTCCTTCTAGATCAGATGATCACATTCCTATTCCTATTCCTATTCTCTCTACAGTTATCGATACTCCTATCAATACACCTATTGTTGATTCCCCTGATATTGATACTCCTGTTATATATACACCTATCATTGAGACCCCCGTTGTTAATACACCGATTATAGACCTACCAGTTCGTTCTACAACTGATACTTATGTTTTTGATACGCCTATTGTATCATCAACTGTTACCCCTATCCTTGATACACAGATTATTGAGAGTCCTACACTTCACACATCCTCGCTTATCAGAGAGCTTAGGTTTTATACACCCAGCTTTCAGTATCTTGACTCCGGTCCTTCATTTGATCGCACACCTCTTCCACCGGTTGCTGAGATTGTTGATCCGATCACTTTTATTCCTGCGGAGGATATTGCTTCTACCTCTACTGCTCCAGCCAGAGGTCGGACATATACTCATCGCAGAGGACGTGGTTGTCGTACCCCTCCATAGCCGATCAGGACCAGACTTAGAGATCTTCGATCGAGATGGCCGCAAGCTTGATTCTTCACTGATACAGGACCAATTGAGATCGATTCATCTTCTGATGAGTCCATGGATGAGGATTAGGACTTTTATGTACTTTTAGATAGTTTGTTTTTATGCTTCTATGTACTTTTATCCTTGTTATGTATCTGTTGTACAAGTTCTAAGTTTATATGAAAAACTGTGTTGTTCCTCATCTTGATATGTTTTGAATTGCTCTTCGATGTCTTCATTATTGAATGAATGAATGAATTTTAAATTCAATGCAATATGTTAAGGACGAGTAGATTAACTCTATGCTACATCTTAACTGCTCAATCTATTTGCTTTCCTACCTTTTTAATGATAACAAAAAGGGGGAGTAGTTTAGTAATGAGATTTAAGTATAAATGAGTATACTTCACAAAAAGGGGGAGTAGTTTTGGTGATTTATATTTATAATGTGCAAAGGGTAAACATTTTTTTTGAAAACCTAAATTAAAAATCATTTACAAAATTCCTTAAGAAAGGGAGAGCTTTACTTTATTTTTATTTGGAAATCCTTTCAAAATGAATTTCATCTTAAAACCCCTCTTTAAATGTTTTAAAAGATTCTTACAAATTATGTTATGAATCATTGATTCACGAGAAGCTTTGCTGTTTGCTGAAATTTTTCTTGTAGAGTATCATGATACATGTTTTCTATGCATTTAAATGAATCCCAAAACTCCAATACTCTCTATCTTTATAACAAGCTCTAGCTCTATTACTTGTGTTCTGAATTGTCATATCATTAATGCAAGTAATGTTGATATACTTAATGCTTTCAGCTTTATGCACCTTGATGATTTCATTTAAAAGCCTTTTAAAAGCAATTTATATTTAAGGATTTTGTTATCATCAAAAAGGGGGAGATTGTTGACTCCATTAATTGATTTTGATGATAAGCAAAATGGTTAAGTATAAGTTAAGGACTAATGATTTGCTTTGAGTATGTTTCTATTGAAAATGTGCCTACAAAATTTGAAGAAGCCCAATTATTTTGAAGAAGCCAAGTTTGAATGAAAAGATTGCTCAAAGAAGACTTGGATACTCTAGAGTTGGTTGATTGGATGGCTAAGACAAATAGAAATTTATTCCAGCTCAAATTTAGCACTTTCTGTGAATTTTTCAGAGAAGTGTCGACTCAAAGTGTCGACACATGACATGAAGTGTCGACACATAAAGATGAAGTGTCGACTCAGGCTGGTACGCAGTAATGTTTCAAATGGCATAGATCAAGTGTCAACACATGGACCCGATGTGTCGACTCAAAGTGTTGACATATGGATCAACACATCGCCTGAGACTTTCAAGCCACAGAACTTGCAGAAGTTGAAGGAATAGCTGAAATGTCGACACATGGAAGCAAGGTGTCGACTCAAGATATCAACTCAACTGAGAAAGTGTCGACACATCTGAGATTTTCAGAGAATCTGAATGGAGTAATTTGAACTAGGTGTCGACTCAAGAAGATCATGTGTCGACCTTATGTGTCGACTCATAGCCTGAAGTATCGATACATGAAGTTCTGACAACAGTAACGGCTAGTTTTTCAAATGCAGAATTCATCCCAAATGCCCTCCAACGTCTAGTTTTTCAAGTCTAATGGCTAGAAACCTATTTTGAGGCCTTGGAAAGGTATTTATATGGTCCAAATCAAATTAAAACACAACATATTGAAAACCATTAAAGAGTTTTTAGAAAAGAGAAGAAAAGTGAGCTTTAACTCCTATTCATTGAAGTTTCAACTACTCTCAAGTTAAAGGAAGCCTCCAAGCATTCAAGATCCTTCAAGAGCATTGAAGATCATCCATTCTTGGACATTCAAAAGGTTTCAACAAGTTCAAAGCAACTCTACATCGAGCTACAAAGAGATATTCGCTTTATTTTAGAAAGCTGACATTGGTTCTTTATTTTTAAACCATATTTCTTGTAAGGGTTCTTGGTTAGCCTATTATAAAATCAAGTGAGGTTAGTGGTAAGCCTTGGAAAACCAATTAGGTTGGTGGTTAGCCCACAAAACTACTAAGGTTCTTGGTTAGCCCGGAAAACCAAGGGAGGTTGTTGGTTAGCCTTGTAAAAACCAATTAGGTTCTTGGTTAGCCCGTAAAACCAAGAGAGGTTTTGACTTATTGGCCTTGTGAAAACAAGTTGGGTTTTTGATTAGTGAGCCCGCAAAACTAATCAACTGTAATCGATATTATTATATGTTTTTGATTAGTGAGCCCGCAAAACTAATCAACTGTAATCGATGTGATTATAGTGAATTTCCAAGGAGATCTTGGGGAGTGGATGTAGGTGCATTAGATAGCACCGAACCACTATATTTTCTTGGTCTTTGTGATTGCTTGATCTTTCTCTCCTTGCTCTTTACTTATTGCTTTTTATTTTTGCTGCATTTTATTTTAGAGCATTGCAATTGTTTTAATAGTACCTTGCTAATTATTTTGTTGAATTGGATTGCATTTCTTAGTATCAAGTAATATTAAGTATTAATTTTTAGAGACCTAATTCACCCCCCTCTTGGGTTGCTTACTGGGCAACAGGACTGAAGCTATGAACACTGCTTATTATATTTTAAATAGTGTTCCAATTCAACCTATCTTAAAGAAAATCCCTATAAACTTTGAAATGATAGAAAACCAAAAATAAATTATTTTTATATTTTTTATTACTTTATTTAAAATAATGGAAAATATAACCTTAATAAATTTGATATAAAATTTGATGAAGATATATTTCTTAATTATTTCACTTCAAGTAAAGCTTATAAAGTCTTCAATAAGAGAACTTTAGTTATTGAAAAGTCTATATATATAATATTTGATAAAACTAATCCCTCACCTTCTAGAAAAGAAGGGTGTATTTATGATGATGCAGGTATAATTAACAAAGAAATGAAGGAATTGAGATTGAAAGACAAACCAATGAAGAGAAAGCAGAGGTAAGAAAAGAGTATAATCATTTGCTAAAAGAATGGAGGTAACATATAATCATCCTAAAGATTTGATTATAGGTGACCCCTCTCAAGGTGTTTGAACTACATCATCATTTAGAGATACTTTTAATTATCTAGTATTTGTTTCTCAAATTGAACCTAATTGCATAGATGAAGGTGAAAAAGATCTGAATTGGATGATTGCTATGCAAGAAAAGTTAAATCAATTTGAAAGAAACAATGTATAGATCTACGTTAGTAGACTTAAAGAATATCCTGTTATAGGTACTAAATAGATATTTAAGAATAAGTTATATGAAAAAGGCAATATAATAAGAAACAAAGCAAGATTATTAGCCAAATGATATAATAAAGAAGAAGGAATATATTAATGAAAGATATGCACCTGTAGTAAGATTAAAAGCCATAAGACTACTACTTGCATTTGCATGTTATATGAATTTCAAACTTTTTCAAATTGATATAAAAGTACTTTCTTAAAATAATATATTTTAGAAGAAGTTTTTGTAGAACAAGTCCCTATATTTGAAAGCCATACATTTTCTAATCATGTTTTCAAACTTAACAAATCATTATATTATTTGAAACAAGCATCTAGAACATAGTATAAAAGGCTTAGTGAATTTTTGCTAGAAAATAACTTTATTGGCGAAAGTGTAGATACAACTCTTTTTATAAGAAAAGGAGATGATATGTTAGTTGTACAAATACATATGTATTATATTATTTTGGTATGACTAATGAATAACTTTGTCAAGAGTTTGCTGAGCTTATATAAGGTGAATTTGAAACAAGCATGATGGATGAACTGACATTCTTTTTTGGACTTCAAATCAAATAAATAAGGAAGGATCTTCATTAACTAAACCAAGCACATCAAAGAACTACTCAAAAAATTTGGGATGGAATCTATAAAAGAAATAGGCTCATGATAATTATATTATATACATATATAAAAGTATTAATTTAATAATTTAATTATCTTTATTTATTTAAGATCGATACTTTTATATATCGTTTGTAAAAAAGGGATCACCAATGCGAAGAGCTCTATTTATGGATTTAAACAAAATAAGTTTGAAGCAAAACAGATTTAAAATGAACCCAAAATCGATTTTTGAAGATTAATATAGAATTACATGAGTTTTGGAGCATCTGGTCCATCATGGACTGGCTACCTGGTCTACAGAAAGCTCTGCGGTCCATAAGTTACCATGGCAATCAATCCATGGTGCAGAGCCATGGACCGTGAGTGGTTTTTAGCCTAGAAACACCATCCCACCACCACCGGAGTTGCCATCTACCTTCCTCACCGCCAGAGAACCTCCTCCATGTCCCTCTCCTCCAAAATCCGGCCATCTTTCTCCTTTTTATCACCTTCTTCTTCCTTCAGTTTGAGATGCTGCTCATCCACCACCCACTACCAACTTGCCAGCCGGGAGCCATCCTGACATCAACTGAGATATCCCCTACAGCCTCTCACCGCCATCAGAGCCACCGTGGTAGATCCGGCCATCCTCCTAACATGAGCCATGTCTCTGCCACTGCCAAGCATCGCCTTTTACTGCCCCTCCTGAAAGTTTAAAAGGCATAGCAAGCAGACGGACTATATTTTAAAACTATTTTAAAGTACAGCATAGCAGAAGACTTGGTAGATCGATCAAGTCGATCTACCAATCTGCCTGTAACAGGATTCGACATAATAAAAGTGCATGTAGAGATATCAAGAGCAAAGAAAAGGAAAGGGTAAGTTACCTTTGACCTTTGGATGCAGGTGATGAAGAGCCGCTGAGCCATACAAATATCTGGTCTCTACGGGTAGTTCACACCAGGGCTCAATCCCAATCAACTCCCTTGGAGTGCTAGCTCCTCAAGATCCTTGAGGCCGAACTTTTCCTTCCTTGGACCTCCAAGACTTTCTTGAAGTCGTCGAGAAAATTTGGTTGGAGGATAATGGGGAGAAGTAGAAGTGGAACCCTTCCCAACTAACTCTTTCTTTCCAAAACCTAGCTTGATAGCTAGGTAGGCTCACACCTAAAATCCTAATCCTCTCAAACCCCACTCTTAAGATTCCTTCCCTTCCTTTCTATGAAAAGCCCAGCAAAAGTCAACCTCAACTAACTTCGCTGCCCTTACAAAGATACCTATTTATAGTAGTAGCAAAGAGGGAGAGAGATATGGAAGGAAAGGTGATTGGGGGAGAGGGTTAAGGGTTGAACCAAATTAGCTCTCGATTTATATAGGAGAAAATCTGCATTCTAATAATGCATTCCATAAAAACCTTGGAGCCAATTTCAGCCAAGATTTGAAATTTGAATTCAAAATTCAAATTTGAATCTTTTAAAGGAAAGTGAGCATGTCTAATCAAATCTAATTTGATCCTAAGCTGAATCACATTTGGCTTGACCCATCAAGTTGCAATCATATTGTAAATAAGTCCTCCAAAAATTCACTAATCGAATTAGTAAAAAATTCTCATCACAGTCAAGTGTCGACTCATGAAAGTATCGACATTTGGGTCATGGTCAATCATATTGACCCATAGTAATGCCAAACGATTCTCAATCATCGATCGGTCTTTAGATAAGATAAAAACTCCTATGGTGTATGACCCCATAGGTTCGAATACTAAGTCGGTAGTACTGAAACATTTCCAGTACCAATCAAAATAATCATCTAGCAATGATACCCGATATCTGGATAGGTTGAAGATGTAGAGCAACTCTCTAAAATCTCTGGTATATGGTTACCCCATAATTCATTTCTTTGGCCTCATAATGCTCAGGATGACCTAGGATTTGACTACCAACCCTAATTTAGTACATCCAGATCATGTCTCAACCTTACAAGTTCTGTGACTTCTCACAAAAACTATCATGGCCAAGGCTTTGCTAAATTGAGACATAGTGAGTCATTCACTCCAAACCATTTGGAGGGACCAATCCCATATTGATCCATCACTGCTCCATAAGTACTTGACTGTACTCAGAAATCTTTTATCACTAGATTAGAAATCCAGGTAGTCCCGTACCAAAATACAGTGAGTTGCTTGTAAGCTACCATGGTGACCTTAGGTTCGAGGGACACATATACCCATATCTCTTTGCGAGCAACCCTTTGGTAGAAGGGAGCTCTGTAGATTGTCACATTCAGTGAGACGTCATACATTTTACCTGTATGTCATATCAGTGTCTCTACCTCCTTAGTTAAGAGGACAACTAACCAATGTGACATATAATAACCTACGCTTGATACATCGTCGTCCTATAACAATGTATCCTTTGGTTGTGAACCAGTTTAAGAACTACTCGATACATCCTCTCTATATCAAATATAATGTAGTCATAAGAACTCCATTACATGAGTTATTTTCAGGAAAATTCACATGTGATGAGCAGCCAAAAGAATAACTTTTATTCATTTAAAAAATTCATATACAATTACAAAATAGTACAACCATCTATATCCTAGATGATTGGCTTTGGGATACTATTCCCAATAACTCCCACTTGTACTAAAGCCAATCAGTACAGAATCTTATTTCTATTTTTCATTTATAATTGTTGAACTCTTGAACTCCAATGGCTTTAGTGAAGGGGTCAGCCAGGTTCTCCTTTCCATCGATCTTCTGAAGGTTGATGTCGCCTTGTTCCATGATTTCTCATACAAGGTGATAGCATCGTAGAATGTGTTTGGTGCGGTGATGGAACTTTGGCTCTTTGGCTTGAGCAATGGCTCCAGTGCTATCACAATACACCAGAACAGGACCATCTAGAGAAGGTGCCACTCCAAGCTCGCCTAGGAACTTTCACAACCACAGCTTCCTTTGCTGCATCCGATGCTACGATGTATTCTGCTTCGCATACTGAGTCTGCAACAGTAGGCTGCTTGGAACTTTTTCAGTAGATCGCTCCTCCATTTAGCATAAAGATAAATCTTGACACACTCTTGTTGTCATCTCTATCTGACTAAAAACTGGAGTCAGTATATCCTACGAGTTTCAAGTCAGGTTCTCCATATATCAGTCGTTGGTCCTTAGTATTTTGCAGATACTTAAGGATGGTCTTTACCACTTTCTAATGAGCTTTACCTAGGTCAGACTAGTATGTACTCACTACGCCTAGTGAGTATGCCATGTCTAGTCTACTACATGTCATGGCATACATGATAGAACCCACTACCAAAGTATATAAGATTCTATTCATACGCTCTCTTTCCTCAGGAGTTATCGCATAATCCTTTTTGGAGAGTGTAATTCCAGGGCCTATGGGGAGATATCCTTTCTTGGAATTCTCCATGCTAAACCACTTCAGCACAGTATTAATGTACATAGACTGGGATAGTCCTAGAAGCCTCTTAGATCTATCTTTATAGATCTTCATATCTAGTATGTAAAGGCTTCATCCAAGTCTTTCATAGAGAACTAGGATGATAATCAGATCTTTATTCCTTGTAGTGCTGGGATGTCATTTTCGATTAAAAGAATGTCATCCACATACGATACAAGGAATACAATCATAGAACCATTAGCCCATTTATAAATGCAAGGTTCATCTTCGTTCCTAATGAAGCCATACAACTTGATATACTTATCAAATCGCATATTCTAACTCCAGGATGCTTGTTTTAGTCCATAGATGGACCTTTGAAGTTTGCACACTTTTGACTCGTCTGTGGATGTGAACCCTTCATGTTGTACCATGTACACCTCCTCTTCCAGCTCACTATTCAGGAAAGTTGTTCGGACATCCATTTGCTAGATTTCATAGTCAAAGTGTGCTGCTTAAGCAAGCATGATCTGAATGAATTTGAGCATTGCCACAGAAGAGAACGCCTCATCATAGTCAATACCATAACATTGATGATATCCCTTGGCAACTAGATGGGCTTTATAGGTCTCCATCTACCCATCTACACCCCTTTTTCTTTTGAAAATCCATTTGCATCCAATGGATTTTATCCCCTCAGGTGGATCAACCAGTGTCCATACATTGTTGATTTCCATGGACTCCATTTCAGATCTCATGGCTCCTAGCCATAGTTCAGAGTCGACCTTTGCATCCATATAGGTATTGGGTCCTCATTATTCTCATCGAGTGCAATGGGATCACTGTGCTAGACCAAGAAACCATAGTATCTGTCCGGTCAATGTGGTATCCTACCAGATCTTTTTAATGGTTCCTGCATGGGCTCTGGGTGTGATCTAATCACAATCGATTCTATGTTGTCCCTTGAGTATGATAGTTCTTCTACTTGTTGAACTTAACTAAGTTAAATCTTAGCGACGACAGTTCCTTCACCAAGAAACTCCTTTTCCAAAAGATAGCTCTAAGACTGACGAACAACTTTTGTTCCTTAGCCAAGTAGAAGTAGTACCCCTTAGACTCTTTTGGATACCAACAAATAGACACCTATCAGACCTAGATCTAAGCTTATCCATTTCCAAATGTTTGATATAAACCGAGCAACCCTAGACCTGAAGGTGTGCAAGTGTCAGCATACGTTTAGTCCATATCTCATGTGGGGTTTTGCTAACGAACTTACTCGGAACCCTATTTAAAAGGTAGCAGGCTGACTATAGAGCATATCCCCAAAAGGACAGTGATAGAGAAGCAAAGCCCATCATGGATCGAACCATGTCTAACAGGGTTCGATTCCTCCTTTCAGACACTCCATTTAACTGAGGTGTCCCTGGAGGTGTCCATTAAGAGAGAATCCCATTCTCCTCAAGATATGTCAGAAAATCACCGGAAAGATATTCACCACCATGATTTGATCGAAGGGTTTTGATATACATTCCAGTTTATTTTTTTACTTCATTATAATATTATTTGAATATTTCAAATGATTCAGATTTATGTCTCATCAAGAAGACATAACCATACCCTGAAAGGTCATCTATAAATATAATAAAATAATTATATGTTGCCCAGTAAGCAACTCAAGAGGGAGGGTGAATTGGGTCTCTAAAAACTTAACAAACTAATATTACTTAATACTAAACAATGCAATCCAATTCAACAAATAAGTTAGCAAGGTACTATTAAAACAATTACAATGCTCTAAGATAATAATGCAGTGAAAATAAAGAGCAATAAGTAAAGAGCAGGAGAGAGATCAAGCAATCACAAACACCAAGAACTATAGTGGTTCGATGCCAATCAATGCACCTACATCAACTTCCCAAATATCCCCTTGGGAATTCACTATAATCACACCCGATTACAGTTGATTAGTTTTGTAGGCTCACTAGTCAAAAACCCAACTTATTTTCATAAGGCCAACAAGTCAAAACTTCACTTGGTTTTATGGGCTAACCAAGAACCTAATCGGTTTTCAAAGGCTAACCAACAACCTCCCTTGGTTTTTCGGGCTAACCAAGAACCTTAGTGGTTTTGCGGGCTAACCACCAACCTAATTGGTTTTCTAAGGCTTACCAATAACCTCACTTGGTTTTACAATAGGCTAACCAAGAACCCTTACAAGAAATATGGTTTAAAAGTAAAGAACCAATGTAAGCTTTCTAAAACAAAGAGGATATTTCTTTGTAGCTCGATGTAGAGTTGCTTTGCACTTGTTGAAGCCTTTTGAATGTCCAAGAATGGATGATCTTCAATGCTCTTGAAGGATCTTGAATGCTTGAAGGCTTTCTTTAGCTTGAGAGTGGTTGAAACTTCAATGAATTGGAGTTAAAGCTTACTTTTCTTCTCTCTTCTCAAAACTCTTTAATGTTCTTCAATAGTATTCAAACTTTCATGTTTTGATTTGACTTTGGAGCAAATAAATACCTTTCCAAGGTCTCAAAACTGATTTCTAAGAAGATACCTTCATCAGAATTGGCATTGAACTTTCCAAGATGATCCTTTCCATTATTCAAAACAAAATATTTACAACCAAAAACTTGAAAATATTTCAAAGTCGATTTTCTTTGGTTCCAAAGTTCATAAGGAGTTTTCTTTAAAATAGGGTGGATTAAAACTCGATTTAAAATACAACAGGCCGTATTAATGCTTCAGCCCAAAAATACCTTGGCAAATCATTTTCACAAAGCATAGTGCGTGCCATTTCTTCCAAAGTACAGTTTTTTCTTTTTACTATCCCATTCCACTAAGGTGTTCTAGGTGCAAAAAAATTATGTTCTATTCCTTTTTCATTGTAAAAGTTTTCAAAATCTTGATTTTCAAATTCAGTTCCATGATCACTACGAATACAAATGACTGAAACACCTTTTTCGTTTGGAACTTTTCGATAAACTTTTATAAATGCTGAAAATGATTCATCTTTTTGTGCTAAAAAGTAAACCCATGTGAATCTTGAAAAATGATCCACAATGACTAATCCATATCTTTTGCCCCCTAGACTTGATATTCTAGTTAGTCCAAAGAGATCCATATGAAGTAGTTCAAGTGGCCTACTAGTAGTTACAAATCCTTTTGGTTTGAAAGAAGTTTTGACTTGTTTACCAAATTGACATTGTTGTCGATCTTATCGCGGTGGCCCGTAGCTCGTGAGCTGGCACCGATTTTCGGACTCTCTCACCTTGAGATCTCCAAGCCTCCGGTCCTGCAAAACAAAGTCAGAGATCTGGGCCGGGAATTATGGCGAGGGCACTCCGACGGTCAAGTTAGAGAGCGACAAGATGGAACAGGTCCTCTAAGGTGGGTTCCTGAAGGATTCCCCTGCTTAGAGGAGGTGTAGATGAAAGAAGTATGGGGAAGAGAGGGGTTGGAGCCCGGCTTCCTACGCTGTATTCACCGAGCTTGCGCCTGAGGACTTCTTGGAGGTCCCAGGATTGTTCTCTCGGTACTTTTTTCCTTTTGTCGACTTACCTTTCCGTTCGCTTTTACCATCCCTTTTATACCACCAAATCGCCCTTGGCCCACGTCCCCTCCCGGAGGCTCCCGAAGATCTCTGAATCTTCCCCTCCCCCTTCTCCTCCAAGTCCAGGAGTTAAGTGGCCGGCGCGTCTCGTCCGCCGTGTGTCACGAAAGGGAAAAACTGGCGAGACCTCGAGCCAAGTGTGGGGGCTCTCCTTTTGGGATGTTGACGGTGGGCTTCTAGCGTTCTAGGATCCTATCCATGAGGATTTTATTCCTCGATCGCGGGGCTCTGCTTATTTGATTTAAATATGGTTTCGCGCATCGCTACGGGCCATACTGGCACCCTGTACGGGATGCGATGCACGCCGATTCTAGTGGCGACCTCGTGGCCCGTGTCTCTGCCTCCTCGAGGCTTTGCAGAGTATGGCTGACTTCGACCGAGGTGGACCCATCAGGGGGTGCCACCTGGCGAAGGAGCAGAGGGCCCGACTCGACCTCAATAGAGGTGGACCCGTCTTGGGGTGCCACCTGGCAAGGGAGTATGGGGCTGCCAGCTTCGACCGAGGTGGACCCCTCTTGGGTGGACACCTGGCGGGGTGGCAGAGAGAGGCTCGACTTCGACCGATGTGGATCCGTCTTGGGGTGCCACCTGGCGAAGGACCCGGAGAGCCTGGCTCGACCTCGGCAGAGGTGGACCCATCTTGGGGTGCCACCTGGCGAGGGAGTAGGGGGCTGCAAGCTTCGATCGAGGTGGACCCCTCTTGGGTGGACACTTGGCGGGTGGCAGAGAGAGGCTCGATTTCGGTCGAGGTGGATCCATCTTGGGGTGCGAAGGAGCAGGAGAGCCTGGGTCGACCTCTGTAGAGGTGGACCCATCTTGGGATGCCACCTGGTGAGGGAGCAAGGGGCTGCTAGCTTCGACCGAGGTGGACCCCTCCTGGGTGGACACCTGGCGAAGTGGCAGAGAGAGGCTCGACATTGGCCGAGGTGGACCCATCTTGGGGTGCCACTTAGTGAAGGAGCAGGAGGGCCCGGCTCGACCTCGGTAGAGGTGGACCCATCTTGGGGTGCTACCTGGTAAAGGAGCATGAGGGCCCGGCTCGACCTCTGTAGAGCTGGACTCGTCTTAGGGTGCCACCCGGCGAGGAGCAGGGGGCTGCCAGCTTCGGCAGAGGTGGACCCCTCCTGGGTGGACACCTGGCGGGGTGGCAGAGAGAGGCTTGACTTTGACTGAGGTGAATCCATCTTGGGGTGCCACATGGCGAAGGAGCAGGAGCGCCTGGTTCGACCTCAACAAAGGTGGACCCATCTTAGGGTGCCACTTGGCAAGGGAGTATGGGGCTACCAGCTTCGGCCGAGGTGGACCCCTCCTGGGTGGACACCTGGTGAAGTAGCAGAGAGAGGCTCGACTTCGGTCGAGGTGGACCCATCTTGGGGTGCCAATTGGCGAAGGAGCAGGAGGGCCCGGCTCGACCTCGGCAGAGGTGGACCCATCTTGGGGTGCCACCTGGCGAAGGAGTAGGAGGGCCCGGCTCGACCTCTACAGAGATGGACCCATCTTGGGGTGCCACCCGACGAGGGAGCAGGGGGCTGTCAGCTTCGACCGAGGTGGACCCCTCCTGGGTGGACACCTGGCAGGGTGGCAGAGAGAGGCTCGACTTCAACCGAGGTGAACCCATCTTGGGGTGCCACCTGGCGAAGGAGCAAGAGGGCCCGGCTCAACCTCAACAAAGGTGGACCCATCTTGGGGCGCCACTCGACGAGGGAGCAGGGGGTTGCCAGCTTCGACCGAGGTGGACCCCTCCTAGGTGGACACCTGGCGAAGTGGTAGAGAGAGGCTCGACTTCGCCAGGGTGGACCCGTCTTGCGGTGCCACCTAGCGAAGGAGCAGGAGGGCCCGGCTCGATCTCAGCAGAGGTGGACCCATCTTGTGGTGCCACTCGATGAGGGAGTAGGGGGCTGCCAGCTTCGACCGAGGTGGACCCCTCCTGGGAGGACACCTGGTGAAGTGACAGAGAGAGGCTCGACTTCGACCAGGATGGACTCGTCTTGGGGTTCTAACTGGCGAAGGAGCAGGAGGGCCCGGCTCGACCTCGGTAGAGGTGGACCCGTCTTGGGGTGCCACCCAGCAAGGGAGCAGGGGGCTGCCAGCTTCGGCCGAGGTGGATCCCTCCTGGGTGGACACCTGGTGAAGTGGCAGAGAAAGTCTCGACTTTGGTCGAGGTGGACCCGTCTTGGGGTGCCACCTGGCGAAGGAGCAGGAAAGCTTGGCTCGACCTCGGTCGAGGTGGACCCGTCTTGGGGTGCCACCTAGTGAGGGAGCAGGGGGCTGCCAGCGATCGAGGTGGACCCCTCCTTGGTTGACACCTGGCGGGGTGGTAGAGAGAGGCTCGACTTCGGCCAAGGTGGACCCGTCTTAGGGTGCCACCTAGCGAAGGAGCAGGAAAGCCTGGCTCGACCTCGGCCGAGGTGGACCCGTCTTGGGATGCCACCCAGCGAGGGAGCAGGAATTTTGAAAGAAAAATCCACGTGGCACCGGAGGCATCCAGCTAGATCTGACACACGTTCCATATCAGCGATGTAGTCATATCAGTTGCCCCCCATCCCTAGGTCCCATCGAAGCATTGCTGATGGGGAACTAATATGCATGCAATTTTTTTTGTATGATTTACATGTTGAGTTAGGTGACTAATTCCCAAATTTCAGATCAAAATTATTTGTAGGGAATTTTGTATGAATTTTTGAAGATCAGCATGCAGATTAGAACCTAGAAAAGTAGCAAAGAAGGACCGCCGGGGCTGAGAAGCCTCGGT
This sequence comes from Areca catechu, assembly GCA_021397845.1. Classification (NCBI taxonomy): domain Eukaryota; kingdom Viridiplantae; phylum Streptophyta; class Magnoliopsida; order Arecales; family Arecaceae; genus Areca; species Areca catechu. The sequence goes on along the minus strand of CM038051.1, from coordinate 44,732,843 downwards.
TAGGGCAAGTTCTCCTACAATAAAACTACTGGAGGTAGAGGGGTGTACCTGACAACGTCTATGAAGATCGCAGCAAAGGGGTCTCTCGTTCCTCGATGGATGCGGCCTGGAAAACCAAGCCAAAGACCCGCGGATACCCAGCTTTCTGCTCGTTGATCCGATTGAGGCCTGGCTGGAGTCGTTGGATTCGTAGGAACTCAGGGACCTGCAAACGACCTGTCAGGGGTTAGAAAATTCACAAAGGAACAAGAAAATAAAGAAAAAATAGCAAGGGAAGGCTTCTTTTGGAGTGGGCGTCCAGGGATCTGGAGGGTTTGTTGGCAGCAGGAAGATGATTGCAAACACCGGGAAGAAGAACTCTCACAAACCCCTTTATGCACACAGCAGGGTATCACACCACTCAATAGAAGAACTCAAGGTTTTCATTCATAAAAAATTCTCCTCATACAAGAGGCTAGGGTCCCTTAAATAGACCCTTAACCTTGGGCTCCAAGTAAGGGTACATAAGTCTTTACATAAGAATCCTTTTCCCTCTCAAACCCTAGCTAGAAAATAAGGAAATATTAGGTAGAAAAATCCCTAAAAATTTTCTTGACTTGGTCAAGACTCCAAGGACGCCTAGGGGGGCGTGTTGGGCTTCTAGGAGCAGCAAAAGGCCGGCCCAAAGGGGCTCGGGTGCATGGGTTTGGGCCTCTGGAAGCTGGGGTGGCCTGGTAGCCAGGTAGCAGGAATATTCCCTGGATCTTGCTTCTTAGGGGCTTGGGCTTGGCACCTGGGCTTGATTTCTTTGGGATAGGATGCAGATGGACCTCTGAAATCATGGATGCCCTTATCTATGAATATAATTTGGCATCTGGAAGGGAATATGAGCATCTGGAGGGCATCTGCAAGAAATCAGGGTTTTCTGAATTTTCCTCCTGGGGTCTTCAAATCTTCAAGCTGGGTTGGACTTGGGCTATACTTCCATGTCTTCAATCTAGTTGGACTTGGTCTTCACTTGTATGATATAGTCTTGAGTCTTCAGTATGCTTGGACAGGACTCAAAAAAATAAAATTAGCTCAACATGAGCTGACTAGCATTGGACTGAACTAGCTCAACATGAGTTGACAAGTACAGAACTGAAATAACAACTCAAAATACTCAAATAACAACTAAAATAGACTCAGATGAGCTAAGCCCTTATCACAGATGGACTCATAAATTATTGATCAATTCATAGAGGATTGAAAAGCCTCTATCTTATTCTGGTGCCTCCAGTGTCCCCACCAATTCTCCCGGGGTGGGAGGAACTCGACCCTGTCGAGTGAAGGTCAGACTGGCTCACATATCTCTCGAGAAGGTCTGGGTTGAGGTGTTGCAAGTCCTCTCGAGAAATCCACGAATCGTCCGACTCTGGTCGGCCTTGCCATCGGACCAGGAAGCGTTGATAGTCATGGCCCTAGGTCATGATGGCTTGATCATCCAGGATACGCTCGATCCGTTCTCCTCTCTCAGGCCAAATTTGTTTGTGGACACTCTAGGTTAGGGTCACTCGCAATGAAAAGGAATAGGTCCAAAGGCCTCACTAGGTAGCGCTGCCGGTTCCCTATACTCAACCAGGTCTGTAATATTGAAGGTAGAACTAATGCCCAAATCCGAAGGCAAGTCTAACACCTAGGCATTTGATCCAACCTTCTCTATCACTTTAAAAGGTCCGGCTCTGCGAGCATGAAGCTTCTTTTAGGCCTAAGCCTAACCAAGATAAAATCCACTACATCAAATTTTTTGATCCATCTTCGGGAATTAGCCAGTTGTTTTAACATTAGTGCGGGTGGTGAACATGCTAGGCACATGCAGACTCCTAACAAGATGATGCAAAGGACTCAAACCTACACCTAACAGACTCGACTGAAGAGGTTTATTAGGTCTTAACTACCACTTGGGCATGGGGGCATGAGTCGTGGTTGATGGATGACATGCAGAAGAAAATTTGCTAGTAACTCCTAATAAGTGCCAGAGGGTCTGCCAAAAGTAGGTAGCAAATGGGATGGGCTCTATGGATCCTTGCAACCTAGTAACCTCAACAAAATGTAACCTAATAGTTCTAGACACATGAGAAAACTCAGGAAAGGGTAGAAAATAGGAAGTGGGTTCAGAATTACTCTGGTAGGGTGGAGAAAAAGGTTCTGGGTTAGTTGGATAAAGTAGAATCAAAGAAGGCATGTCAGGGACTAATCCTAGACTAATGAGGTTAACCTTATGGGGTTGCGATATATCTACGGGGTTTGTATAATGGAAGGATGGGTTATTAATCTCAGGAAAGAGGTCCTTAATGGGAACTATAGGAGGAGACTCATCCTGAGGGTACTGATTCAAAGAGATCAGGTCCTTAATAAATTCTTCTGGTTCTTGTATTTTAGGACTAGACTCTATAATTTGGCTCTCCTCTATGGTTTCCTCAGGTAGGGCTCTAGTAGCAGTACCTAGGTTCTCTTCCTCTATTTGTTCTTCCCTTATAGCTTTAGGTTGGATATGGTCAAGGTCAACTAGCTCTGGGTTGGTTTGTACCTGGGCATCTACTGGGTCAGCTAATTCTAGGTCTACTAAAGGTGTCTCCTCTTCTCCCTCATACTCATCCACTAGGCTCACATCAGCTTCATACACTTCCGCGTTAATGTAAGCCTTGTGAATCTCAGGAATGGTTGGAGAAGGTCGGCTAGCAGGAAATTGGTTAGGTTCTGGTCTCTGATTATGGGTACTACTAGTAGGTTCAGGTTGTATAAGGGGTAGTGGCTCACTACTGGGTTCGTATTTAGGGATACTAATCCTATGGGGTTCAAGTTGACTAGGGAAAGCATGACTAGTACTAGGTTGATACTTAGGGGTTATGGGTTCTCTAGGCTCATAGGACAAGGGTGCAGATCTATGGGTCATGGGATTATAGGATCTGGGGTCATAGCATTTTGGGTCAGCTCTATGATTAGGTTCTAAGGATGGATCATGGTATGGGGTCCTCCTGAGGTTGGGCTCCTATATGGGTCAGGATATTGGGTCCTCCTAGGGTTGGACTCCCTATATGGGTCAGAATACTGGGTTCTCCTAGGGTTGGACTCCCTATATGGGTTAGAATATTTGGTTCTCCTAGGGTTGGACTCCCTATATGGGTCAGAATATTGGGTGTTGGGTCTACTAGGCTTATAGGGTGTGGGTGCATAGGATTTATGATCATGGGATCTAGAGTCATAGGATCTAGGTTCATAGGTTCTGGATTCATAGGTTCTAGGTTCATAGGATTTGGAGTCATAAGATCTATAGGTTGTGGGTATACTAGGCTTAGAGGATGTGGGTAAATAGGATCTATCTTCCTGGTCTACAAAATCCTGATTGGGTCTTCTAGGACTAACCTTAGGGATTGGGTCAGGATGATGGGCTCTCCTAGGTTCAGCCTCAAGGTATGGATCAGGGTTTGGGGTCCTCCTAGGTTGAGGGGAATCAGGATCTGGCTCAGACTGTGACCCATGGTTTTTTTCTGGGGTCCCTACCCGGACTTTTAACTGATCAAACCTATTGGCAAGATGGTCAATTCTATCATTGGTTTGAATACGAGACTGAGTTAACTGGGTCATCTGGGTAGTTATCTGGGTAGTTATGTGGGTAGCCATTTGGGCCATTTGATCAGCTAGGGCTTTTATTTGAGATTAAATTTTCCATGGATTCAGACATTTGTGAAGGAGGTGGGTGATATGAAACTCCTGATCTAGTGCTCATGCAAGACTTGATCAGACTGACTATAGCTGACTAGACCTGGAGTCCAAATTAGATGCTCAATCAGGGTGGCAAACTAGCCTATAGTAACCCTGTACTCAGCCAGGCAGGTGTAAGGGGAGTGTTAAGTCCCTGATTGCCAATCCTAGACACCAATCAGAGATTGGCCAGGTAGGCGGACCAGCACACAAGCCCTTCGGGATTAAATCCTTAAACCACCGTTCTAGACACTGAGCACAAGGCACACACAGGTTAACTTGACACAGTGATCTAACACTAGCCCGGACCCGACCAGTTGGTGTCCCTAGCCCACTAGGGCAAATTAAGTCTAATTAATTTTAGGTTAAGGCTTGGGACCGAATGCAAGGGATGTGGTTTTGGGCTAAGGAGAGTTGATCAAATCCTCCCCCTATCTGATATAGCAAGAGTGCCCTTAAAAGTAAATTATGCAATGATGGCAGGCAGATGAGGATGCAAATTAGGGTTTAGATATTTTTTTTGGTATTTTTGGAGAATATGTAATTTTTTTTGATATTTTTTTAAATAGAAGAAAACTTGCAAATCATGGCCTAATATGCTGGAAATATACTAAAATTAAAAAATATGCAAAAACTGCTAAACAAAAACCTAAAACTTCCAAACTTGTCTTGCTGAAAAAACAGAACCAAAAATTTGCAGGATGTATTTCGGCTTGAAGAAAATTCAAAGGCCATAATAAAATCTACAAAAATTTTTAAAATTACTGTGAATTATGACGAATCCAGAAAAATAAATCTCAGAATTATTGGAGTTTTTATTAAGGAGAAATAATTAAAATAACAGAGTATATATGGACTGAAAAATTATAGAAAACAAGCCCTAATCTAAGCTCTGATACCAAATGATGGGGAACTAATATGCATGCAATTTTTTTTGTATGTTTTACATGTTGAGTTAGGTGATTAATTTCCAAATTTCAGATCAAAATTATTTGTAAGAAATTTTGTATGAATTTTTGAAGATCAGCATGCAGATTAGAACCTAGAAAAGTAGCAAAGAAGGACCGCCGGGGCTGAGAAGCCTCGGTTAGGGCAAGTTCTCCTACAATAAAACTACTGGAGGTAGAGGGGTGTACCTGACAATATCTATGAAGATCGCAGTGAAGGGGTCTCTCGTTTCTCGACGGATGCGGCCTGGAAAACCGAGCCAAAGACCCGCGGATACCCGGCTTTCTGCTCGTTGATCCGATTGAGGCCTGGCTGGAGTCGTTGGATTCGTAGGAACTCAGGGACCTGCAAACGACTTGTCAGGGGTTAGAAAATTCACAAAGGAACAAGAAAACAAAGGAAAAATAGCAAGGGAAGGCTTCTTTTGGAGTGGGCGTCCAGGGATCTGGAGGGTTTGTTGGCAGCAGGAAGATGATTGCAAACACCGAGAAGAACTCTCACAAACCCCTTTATGCACACAGCAGGGTATCACACCACTCAATAGAAGAACTCAAGGTTTTCATTCATCAAAAATTCTCCTCATACAAGAGGCTAGGGTCCCTTAAATAGACCCTTAACCTTGGGCTCCAAGTAAGGGTACATAAGTCTTTATATAAGAATCCTTTTCCCTCTCAAACCCTAGCTAGAAAATAAGGAAATATTAGGTAGAAAAATCCCTAAAAATTTTCTTGACTTGGTAAAGACTCCAAGGATGCCTAGGGGGGCGTGTTGGGCTTCTAGGAGCAGCAAAAGGCCGGCCCAAAGGGGCTCGGGTGCATGGGTTTGGGCCTCTGGAAGCTGGGGTGGCCTGGTAGCCAGGTAGCAGGAATATTCCCTGGATCTTGCTTCTTAGGGGCTTGGGCTTGGACAGGACTCAAAAAAATAAAATTAGCTCAACATGAGCTGACTAGCATTGGACTGAACTAGCTCAACATGAGCTGACAAGTACAGAACTGAAATAACAACTCAAAATACTCAAATAACAACTAAAATAGACTCAGATGAGCTAAGCCCTTATTACAGATGGACTCATAAATTATTGATCAATTCATAGAGGATTGAAAAGCCTCTATCTTATTCTGGTGCCTCCGGTGTCCCCACCAATTGCGACTTGGGACGTGGGGAGTTATTGCATAGATGATGTGGAAAGGACGAAAATCCCGTGCCATAATTGCCATGATCACTGCCGCCGCTTCTGTTGTGCCCGAAATCCTGTGGGAGGCTGCCACATGCACGCGTCTAACAGGCCATTAATACACCGTTCTGTAACTGAGGCAGTTTTCATCAGACCAAAGCATCGATGTCGGGCATGCCTCCACGTGGCGGGTGATCTGATGGCCCGGGATAGAAAGAGGTGTATGACTGCTGTTGATTGAGTTTGAAAAGGAGGGGGACTTTCCGGAAACGAGGCCTCTTAGCTTTCTCGCACCTCGCTGACAGTTGCAGCGGTCTCCCTTCATCTCTAAGGGGTTACCATTCCTTAGGTTCAAAACATCCTGATGAGTGCATGTGCCCTCTTTCTTTCTTCTCCCGTCTCCCGACTCTCGTGTTAGTTCTTCTTGCTTCTCCTTCCTTGATGGCGCGTCACCGTCATGTTTCTTTAAACCCAGATGAGGCCGGTCCTTTCCGGCCAAGGACTCCATCGTCTTCCTCTTCAGAGGGGGAAGAGATTCCAGTCGAGGTCCGGAGGTAGCTTCAACCGGGAACTTTGACCATAGGCATCCCTAGGGGTCCTAGGTCTCCCCCTGTAATCTCCGCACGTCCCATTTCTTCTCTTCCTCCTCCAGTGGCAAAGGTCTCTTCTTCTAGTCCCTCTGGTTATGCCTCGACGATGACCGGAGACGATCTTTCCTCGATCCGGGATACCTATGGGGTTCCGGATTCAATCCGTCTCTCCCTCCCAGGACCTAGGGACCAAGTAACCTTGAGTGGCCCTAGGAGGGTCGCCTTCTTTGAAGACTTCCTTGTTGGGGGTCCTCGTTTCCCCCTTCATCCCTTCTTTCTTTCGTTTCTCAGTCACTACTGTCTTGTCCCGGCCCAGTTGGCTCCCAATGCCATCTGGGTCATCTTTGCTTTCATCGTCTTCTGTCACTTTCACGGGCTTGTGCCCATTTCTCCCTTTTTAGGGTCCTCTTCATCCTGAAACACTACTCTACTGACGATGGCTGGTGGTATATTTCACCTCGGCCTAGGTGTCTTAGGTTCGACCTCCCTTCGTCGATCAAGGGCTGGAAGAACCGCTTCTTTTTCGCCTCGGTCGAGGACATCGACTGGGCCTGGGGTGAATCAGACCGGTTGCCGAACCAGAACTCCCAGGTTGAGCTGGTGGACCAAGAAGTCTACACTCAGATGCTGGGTGACATGGTCCCGGCTCTCGATGTTCTGCTTTCAGAGCAGAATTTATTCGATGCAGGGATCAGTCCCATCTGGGAGTTGGGTGAGACCCCGGATCTCCTTCTTTCGCCTTCACTTTTTGCTCTGCACTTCTTTTCTTTTAAATTGGCCTAATTGTCTTTCTCTTCGGGTATGAAGTTCTTCATCGAAAGCCTGATGGAGGGTGCCCGGAAGAGGGACGCTGCTGAAGGGACCCAGGCGGCCCCAGCGAAGAGGGCTCGTATTGAGGCGAGCCAAGGGCCCGCACCCACTTCTGCCGCCATCATCCCCGAGACAACGGGTCCTACTTATAGGCCGGCTCAGTCCCGTGCACCTGACATCCCTATCGTCAAGCTCGACGGGGCAGGGGGAGAGAGGATGCCGGAACCCCCTCGGGCAATGCCTGCTCCAGTTGCCGTGCCGGTCATCTCCACGGTGGCCACCAGGGCGACGGCAGCCCCACCGACGCCGCATCGCCCGGCGAAGGGACGGCCACCCAGCCTAATGCCGATGCCCACATTCCACCCCCAAGTCTCACTACCAGCTCCTCCGTTATCCATGACCAAGGGCTCATGGAAAGGGTGATGGAGTTTGCGAGCACCTCCCGGGACCACCGTTTGAGGGGCGGCCGGGACTATGCTGATGCGCTACTAGGGATCCTCCCTCTACTCTTCACGGTAAGTCTCGAGCTCTCCACTTTTAAAGTTCTAGTTGGATCTTATTGACATCTCGTCTCTTCTTTGGCGCAGATCGGGACCGATGTTCTGTTGCTGAGGAACTTCCTCTTGGGCTACGCCAAGAAGGATGCCGAGAAGGAGAAGAAGCTCGGCAAACTCACGGCTGACGTGAAGGACCTCATGGAAAAGGGGGTCGAGCTGCGGGGGAGCAACCAGGTGCTACAAGCGGACCTGGGTCATGCCGAGGGGCACGTGAGGGAGCTCAAGACCTCTCTGTCAGAGGAGAGGATCTCGAACCAGCACCGTGCTGAGAACGATGCGGCGGAGATGTCTCGCCTCAGGGCCCAATCCCGGTCGTTGGAGCGCCGAGTCGAGGAGGTCCTCAAGGAGCTCAGCGCAGCCAAGGATAACAACTCCTACATCAATGGGCTGCTAGATGCATCCAAGAAGGAGGTGCAGGAGGCCGTGTCGAGGTTCCGAGCCTCCGAAGAATTCAGGGTGGAGGTACATGAGGCGACCGTCAACTCCATCCTGAAGGGCTTTGAGGTGTGTCGGGAAAAGGTAAGTTCCTTTTTCCCTGAGCTCGACCTCAGTGGAGTAGTTCTGGGTGGCCGGAGGGAGGAGTCCATCGAGGGAGCTCCGACTGGGGCGGTTGCTGAGGTGGTGGGTCCCGAACAGCCTTCAGACGACGCTGCTGACGGAGAGGCTATCCCCCAGCCGGAGGAGGACGCAACCACAGCGAAGTAGCCCTGCAGCTCCATTTGCTCTCACTTTATTTCTGCATGAACATGTGTTCTTTTCTTTCTTTAGGGCCACCCGGCCTGTCGGGGCCCCCTTTTGTAAGGAACTTTTATCAGAAATGAAAATTCCTTTCCTATTAACTTGTTCCTTCTTTTTTTTTTTGTGCATCTTCCGGACTGAACCCCGATTCCAGCCTTTGGGACTAAGTCCCGTGGTGCATTCCAGGCTGAACTTCGGGATTGCATGGGCACACTGGGTTCTGTCCACCTTCCAGACCGAGGTCCGGGACTTCGCTTTGGAACCAGGTTCCTTGTAAACTTCCGGACTGAACCCCGGGGCCGCAAGCTGGAACTGAGCCTTGCGCAACTCACCGAGCTATTCTCCAGGATTATGTAGGTCCGGGACCTAAGTCTCCAGGACCTCTTCCGGACTGAACTCCGGGGCCGAACGTTGGAATTTAATTCTGTGCGGCGCTCTGGACTGAACTCCAGGATTTTTATCAAAGGAGACTTCGCGCCTTCGCGGAGCTTTCATCGTGCACATGCTAGCCGAACCCAGAGATGGATGGCTTTTATCCTACGAGATGAAAGTAGGCATTTGGTGAAAAAGATTTTATTGCTTAAGTTTAAGGCATTCCGGGTCTGGGGGAACCGGGATCTGCTTAGCTCCTCCGGGTAGTACGCCCCGTGGGGGAGTGCCTCCACCACCCTATAAGGGCCTTCCCAATTTGGGGAGAGCTTTCCGCACTCCCGCAGTTGGGAAGCTTCAGCGCGGCGTAGCACTAAGTCTCCCTGGTGGAAGGACTTCGGTCGCACTCTGGAGTTGTAGTATCTGGCCACTCATTGCCGGTAAGCCACCATCCGAACTCGGGTCCTGTCCCTCATTTCTTCAAGGAGGTCCAAGTTCAGTAGCAGCCGGGCCGGGTTCTCTGCCTCGTCATACTACTCCACGCACAGGGTCGGTAGGCTGAGCTTAATTGGAATAATCGCTTCCACCCCGAAGATGAGGTTGAATGGGGTCTCGTCCGTAGCCATCCTTGGGGTAGTGTGGTATGCCCAAAGGATGCTCGGGAGCTCTTCTGCCCACCTCCCCTTGGCCTGGTCTAATCTCATCTGGAGGCCTTGCAAGATGGTCTTGTTTGTTACCACGGCTTCTCTATTTGTTTGAGGATGCACCACCGAGGTGAAACAATGATGGATTTAGAGGTCGTCGCAGAACTCCTCGAACTGTCGATAATCGAACTAGCATCCGTTGTCGGTGATGATGGTGTAGGGCAAGCTGAAGCGGCAAATGATCGACTTTCAGAGGAACTTGGTGACATTCGCCTCCGTGATCTAGGCCAAGGGCTCGGCCTCAACCCACTTCATGAAGTAGACGATGGCCACAATCAGGAATTTTCGCTACCCGGACGCCAGAGGGAAAGGTCCTAGGAGATCCATGCCCCACTGGGCGAACGGCCATGGGGCGGAGAGCTGGGAGAGTGGAGCAGCAGGCTGACATTGTACTACAGCGTGTCGTTGACATCGATCGTACCTTTTTATGAAGTCAGCTGCATCTTCTCTCATGGTCTCCTAAAAATAACCTTGATGGAGGGCCTTATATGCTAGTGTCCTGCCCCCCACATGGTTCCCGCAAATGCCTTCGTGGATCTCCTGGAGCATGAGTGCATCTTCGGCGGGTCTCAGACACTTGAGGAGCGGGTAGGAGTAGGACCTCCGGTACAGTAACCCATCCATCAATGTGAACCGTGCGGCCTTCCTCTTAATGAGGCCAGCCGCCACACGATCCTCGAGCAAGGTGCCATTTGTAATGTACTCGATGTACTTATCCATCCAGCTGGGCTCTGGGCTGACCTGCTGGACCTTCATGGGTGTCTCGTAGCTCGGGGCTTTAAGGTGCTCGATGTAAGCGCGGCCCAACGACGAGTTTGACAGGGTTGCCAAGCGGGAGAGGGTGTCCGCATGGGTATTTTCCCCTCGAGGAATATGGGTGATGGGGACATCGCTAGCACGGATCCCGGAGCAAGCACGAATCTTGAAGCTGCACGAATCTCGAAGAATATCCAGAATAAAGTAGTTTGGGATTTTATCTTTTGTTTGAAATTTAAATAAGGATTTGGTTGGTTAGGATTTAGATATGGATAGGCTTGTCTTATCCTATCTGGTATTTGAATTTGAATCATCTCTATCTTTTTATCCTGTATTCAAATTTAAATAAGGGTTGGACAAGTCTATAAATACCACCCTCAGTCTTTTGTAAAGAAAAAGTTTTTGGAGTTTAGTCAAGTTTTGGGAATGAAAATGAGTTTTAGAAAAGAGTGGTTTTTTTATTTCACTCCGTGAGGAGAGGGTGTGAGGCCCAACCCCAGGACATGATATGAGGTCATGCCTAGTTATCCCCCTTCCCATTCCATCTTCTCTATCCCCTCGTGGCCTTTGAGATCCATCCTAGCACCTCCAAGTATTGAGGAGGGTGTAATATCCTAGAGGTGAGAGGTCTCTTTGTTAGTGTAAGTCCCAAAGTCCATGAGATCCAAATCCCTATCCAACATCCCCACTATTCCTTCGCCACCCCTTGAGAAAAAATACCAAAAAAAATAGTACCATAATTTAGGTGACTTCTAGGCTCACCAACGATCCTACCTATCCCTGTCCCTCATCAATGGGAGATGCTGAAGTGCCTAAAACCTACCGCGCTCGTTAGTACAAGCTCTAGGTACTTCGCCATTTGGGGGTCCTACGCCTCGTACTCCCCCGAAACCTACCCGGCTACTAGCTATGAGTCGGTGAAGAGCCTGAGGCAGGCCACGCCCAGCTCACAGAACACTCTTAGTTCCACGAGGAGCGCTTCGTACTCCGCCTGGTTATTGGTGGTGGCAAACTGGAAGCGGAGCGCACACTCGGCGATAACCCCTTCGCCGTTGGCAAGGATGAGTCCGGCTCCACTCCCACAGGAGTTCAAAGCTCTGTCCACATGAAGGATCCAGACATCTTCCTCTGGTCCAGGCTCTGGCTGCCGGTCTACGGGGCTCTCTTCTGGCCCCTCACCCAGGCCTGTACACTCAACCAAGAAATCAGCGAGTACCTGCGCCTTCATGGCCAACCTCAGCCGGTAGGTGATGTCGAACTCGCCGAGCTTGAGTTCCCACTTCGCCAGGCATCCAGATGTGTCAGGTCGGCTGAGAACCGCCTTCAGTGGCTGATCCATCAGGACCACGATGGGTTTGCTTGGAAGTAAGGCCTGAGACGCTGAGCAGACATGATTAGTGTAAAAATCAGTTTCTCAGATCGAGAATATCTGAGCTCCACATCACGGAGGAGTTTGCTCGTGTAATACACCAGCCTCTGTATCCCTTTGTCGTCCGTTCGAACCAGGACTAAGCTGACGACCTCTAGTGTGACCGCCAGGTACAGTAGGAGCTCCTCTCCCTCCTCCGGTCGGGAGAGCAATGGCGGTGATGCCAATGTATTCTTCAGCTCTTCAAATGCGTCCTGGCACTCCTTCATCTAGGCGAAGTCGTGCATCTTTCTCAGCACCTTGAAGAAAGGCTAGCAGCGATCAGTAGACCTTGAAATGAACCGGCTCAGGGCGGCTATCTGGCCGGTGAGTCACTGTACTTGCTTCTTGGAGGTGGGCTGCTCCATGTCTAGGATCGCCTGAACCTTCTTTGGGTTGGCCTCTATCCCTTTTTGGGTCACCATGAACGCCAGGAACTTCCCTGCAGATATGCCAAAAGTGCACTTTGCGGGGTTCAACTTCATCTGGTGAAGCTGGAGGTTACTGAAGGTCTCCGCCAGGTCATCGATGTGGTTCGAAGTGGGCTTGCTCATCACCAGCATGTCGTCCACATATACCTGCATGTTGCGGCCAATTTGGTCTTTGAAGACCTTGTTGACCAGGCATTGGTACATGGCACCTGCGTTCTTGAGGCTGAACAGCATCACCTTATAGCAATAGGTCCCATGGTCGGTGACGAAGGTGGTGTGTTCCTCATCCTCCGGGTTCATTCGGATCTGGTTGTACCCGAAGAAAGCATCCATAAAAGAGAGGAGGCGATGCCCCGAGGTAGTGTCCACGAGCTGGTCGATCTTTGGAAGAGGGAAACTATCCTTCGGGCAAGCTCGGTTGAGGTCGGTGTAGTCCACGTAGATCCTCCACTTGCCATTGCTCTTCTTCACCATTTCCATGTTCGCCAGCCAGCTGGGGTACTGTACTTCTCGTATAAAGTCGGCGGCGAGAAGCTTTCCACTTCCTCATTGATGGCCTTTTGTCTTTCCGTAGCAAAACTTCTCTTCTTCTGGCGGACCGGGCGGCACCTTGGATCAATCTTCAATTGGTGGGTGATGACCTCCGAGGGGATACCTGGCATGTCCACAGCAGACCAGGCGAACACATCAATGTTCATTCGGAGGAAGTCCAGCAAGCGAGCCCGCTCTTCTTCCAGGAGTTAGGCTCCTATCTGCATGATTTTTTGTGGGTCCGAGTCGAGGGGGTATGTCAACAAGCGCTCCACGGGACCTCCCCTGGGATCTTGCACTCTTAGATCAAAGTCATCGATGTCGAAACCGACCTCGGCACTTCGGGCCCCTGGGACTGTCTGTAGGCAATGTGGGACAGGTTGGGCCGTCCCCCTCATCACCCCCATCCCAGAGGTGGTAGGGAACTGCACTAGCAACCTCTTGGTGTAAATGACCGCGTCCAGCTGGTTGAGCCCTGGACGGCCTAGGATAGCATTGTAAGGTGATGGGAGTCTGACGACGATAAATGTCTTCATGACCGTGCTCTGCCGAGGTGGGGATCCGGCGGTAACAAAAAGAGTGATCTCTCCTTCGACCCCCACGGAATCTTCGGTGAAGCCCACAAGGGGGGTGTGCACCGGCTTTAGCTAATCATGAGACAAATTCATCCGGGAGAAAGCATTGTAAAAAAGTATGTCAGCAGAGCTCCCACTATCCACCATAATGCGATGTACAGGATGCTTTGTGATGGTCATCTCGACCACCACTGTATCATTGTTTATATTTTCATTTTCATTCCCCTTTTCAAAGGGGAGTACATTCTCAAGGTCTCCTGCCTCCCGGGCTCTCTTTGAGGTGCACCCTATCCCCCACGAGATCGTGCCCACCGGCTTCTCTGTTGGACGGTTGTCAATTGCAGGGATGGGAGGAAGGGCCACAAGCGGTTGGCCCTTCGCCAGGGCCTTGCTCCTCACAAACTTCTGGAGGTAGCCCCTCTTAATCAGCTTCTTGATCTCCCATTTTAGATTACGACACTCCTCTATGTCGTGTCCATGCTCGTGGTGAAATTGACAATACTTCGTCTTGTCACGGATGTTCCTCCAGTTCTGAGGAGGAGGTCGACGGAGGTAGTTCTCACCCTCAATTCCCATGAGGATCTTCATTCTAGGAGTGAGGAGAGGGGTGAAGGTCTGCTCCGGGGCAGCACCATTCTTCTGCTTCGGACCTGGGCGGAAGTCCGTAGGTGGTCCAGGCCTCCGGGTTCCAGGGACATCCCTTGGGGCAGGCTTTTTCGGAGGCTTCCCGTCTAGCTCTCGCCTGGTACGGTCGGCCTCCTCAGCTCGGATGTACTTGTGGACGTGGAGGAGGAGCTCAGAATACATCTTGGGGGGCTTCTTATCTAGGGAATAAGTTAGGCGGGAGGTCTTGATCCCGTGCTTCAATGCCAGCATGGCGACAGGCTTGTCCAGGCCATAAATCACCAGGGCGGCGATCTTGAAGCAGGTGATGTAGTCCCACAGCAGCTCCTGGTCTTGTTGGTGGATAGAGAATAGACTATCCACCTCCCGTGACACCTTTCGGCAGGTGTCGAAGTGTGCCACAAACTTTCCTTCCAGCTATTGGAAGGAGCTGATGGATTCTAGCTCGAGACGGGTGAACCAAACTCGAGCAGCCTTTCGGAGGGTGGCTGGGAAGGTGATGCACAAAAGAGCGTCCGTCGCTCCTTGGACCCTCATGAGAGCCTTATATCTCTCCAAGTGGTCCAGGGGGTCGGTGGTCCCATCGTAGGGATCCACCTGGGGCATGCGGAATCGATTCGGGATCGGTTCCTCTTGGATTTTCCAAGAGAATGGTGGCTGGGTGTTATAGCCCACTGGCTCAGCTGGGGAGCTTTGCATGTTGGTGAAACGGCGGTAGAACTCCGCCAACTTGTGCTCGTGCTCTTCCAGACGCCTCTCGGCCTGGCACCTAATGGCTTCATCAGGGGAACCTTCCATCGAGGCCGCTGGAGAAGGAGGTGCCGATCGATCTCGGTGAGGGGCCTTGCCTCGATGGCGCTTGTTGCGCTGTACTGCTTCAACGTCGTTGGCCGGGGATCGACTCTCGTGATCCGTCGAACCGGAGTGGTTTCTCTTCGCGGGAGTCTGATGGCTCCCGCAGTGATGCGGTATGATGAGGATGATGCAATCTAGTTAATGGATTGAAATATTTGAGCAATGAAACCTATTAACATTCACTAATATCCTAGATAAAGAGTACTAAGGTGCAACTATGGAAAGAACATGAAACATTAAATCTATGCCGCGATGTAGCTAATTAGTCATAGAGAAGATTAGGATTAAATGATTATGAATCTTAAACCTAGGAGAATACCTTCAATAATTCAGACTTAAGATATTAGGATGTATTCATTACCCATGATGATCACTCCCTTGTTGATGTAGTTCTGTTGAAACACTCGAATGAACTAACCCTGGAAGTAAAGATTAGTATTCCAAAAAACAGGCTCCAGTCATAATTGATCTTATGGCAAGTGACCTCCTCTTGGACTTCGAATCGTAGAAGGACCCTGCACAGTGAATGGATTAGGTTTGGACTAATTTGAAAAGACATCAAAACAAAGTTAAGAGACAAGAAATCAAGGAGACAAATGATCTTTGATGGAGGGATGAATCCTTGGATGGCAAAGGCTTGACGCTGAAACTTGTTGTCTTGAGATGGAGATGTCACATGCCCAAAGAAGAAGCACTTAAAATACTACAAACATTCTTCACAAACAAATGCAAATTTATTTCATTTCCTCATCAAAAAAATAGGCGTCCCCTTACAATGGGAGATGAAGAGGTCTTTTAATAGCCTTTCAATCCCTTTTGAAAATCCTCAAATCAAGGAGAGATACAAGGAAGGTTGGAGGATATGGGGGAAACTTGTTACATGAATGTGAAAGTGGGTTGGCCGGCCAAATTGAAATAACCTTGGTCGCCCACTTGAAATGACATTTGAAAATTGTTGGCCTTCTTCATGGTGCCACTTGGTGATGATGTGGCTAAGTGAGTTGGTGATGACGTGGCTTTCCAACTAGGATGAGGATTTGTTTATTCCAATGACTTGCTTTATCCTGGATAACTGGACTTATTCCAAATAAGTAGATTCCATCTAGTAATTATTCCAAGTAGCAAAAATACTCTCCAGTGCTCAAATCGGATTAGCATGTTGAGGAGGCTGAGTGTGCTGCTTTATGAGTCAATCCATAATGATTGAAGTTATTTACTGATGTCCGCACCATGCGGGGGTTGGTAACTACCCGTGAATGGGAAGGCCTGCCTTAGATGGAGCGCAGGCTTCCATGGGGGCCCGTGGCTCGAGCCACGGGGGTCCCTGGCTGGGGATGAGCGGCCACGGAGCGCTGCTGATGCTGCAGCTGCCACACTACCATAGTCAGTGTTTGCAACTGCTGGACGACAGCTGCGAAAGGACCGTCCACCAAGGATGGCTGAGGAGGAGGAGGTGGAGCAGGAAGTTCCCTCTCTGGGCTGCGCGGCCCCTGGGGAGAAGGAACCTCTCCTGCTCGGCTGGTGGATGCTTCATGCCCATGCATCACCACCATGGTCGATGTACGCTCTTGCTCACGGAAAGCTTGTCTGTGTAGGGGTTGCTATTCTGCCCCCCTACCTGGTTCGCCAATCTGTTACCGATCTTACCGCGATGGCCCATAGCTTGTGAGTGGCGCCAGTTCTCGGACTCTCTCACCTCGAGATCTCCAAGCCTTCGGTCCTGCAAAACAAAGTCAGAGACCCGGGCCGGAGATTCCGACGGGGGCACTCCGACAGTTAAGTTAGAGAGCGGCAAGATGGATCAGGTCCTCTAAGGCAGGTTCCCGAAGGATTCCCATGCTTAGAGGAGGTGTAGATGAAAGAAGTGTGGGGAAGAAAGGGGTTGGAGCCCGGCTTCCTGCACTGGGTTCACTGAGCTTGCGCCTAAGGACTTCTTGGAGGTCCCAGGATCATTCTCTCGGTATTTTTCCCTTTTGTCGACTTACCTTTCCGTTCGCTTTTACCATCCTTTTTATACCACCGGACCGCCTTTGTCCCACGTCCCCTCCCGGAGGCTCCCGGAGATCTCTGAATCTTCCCCTCCCCCTTCTCCTCCAAGTTCAAGAGTTAAGTGGCCGGCACGCCTCGTCCACCGTGTATCATGAAAGGGGAAAACTGGTGAGACCTCGAGCCAAGAGCAGGAGCTCTCCTTTCGGGGCATTGACGGTGGGCTTCTAGCATTCTAGGCTCCTGTCCGCGAGGGTTTTATTCCTCGATCATGGGGCCCTGCTTATTTGATATAAACATGGTTTCGTTCACCGCTGTGGGCCGTACTGGCACCCTGTACGGGACGTGGTGCACGCCGATTCTAGTGGCAACCTCGTGGCCCGTGTCTCTGCCTCCTCGAGTCTTTGCAGAGTAGGGCTGACTTCGACCGAGGAGGACCCATCAGGGGGTGCCACTTGGTGAAGGAGCAAGAGGGCCCGACTCGACCTCGGCAGAGGTGGACCCATCTTGGGGTGCCACCTGGTGAGGGAGCAGTGGGCTGCGAGCTTCGGCCAAGGTGGACCCCTCTTGGGTGGACACCCGGCGGGGGGCAGAGAGAGGCTCGACTTCGACCGAGGTGGATCTGTCCTGGGGTGCCACCTGGCATAGGAGCATGAGAGCCTGGCTCGACCTCGATAGAGGTGGACCCATCTTGGGGTGCCACCTGGCGAGGGAGCAGGGGGCTGCCAGCTTCGACCGAGGTGGACCCCTCCTGGGTGGATACCTGGCGGGGTGGCAGAGAGAGGCTTGACTTCGATCGAGGTGGATCCGTCTTGGGGTGCCACCTGGGGAAGGAGCAGGAGGGCCTGGCTCAACCTCGGCAGAGGTGGACCCGTCTTGGGGTGCCACCTGGCGAGGGAGCAAGGGGCTGCCAGCTTCGGTCGAGGTGGACCCCTCCTGGGTGGACACCTGGCGAAGTGGCGAAGAGAGGCTTGACTTCGACCGAGGTGGACCTGTCTTGGGGTGCTACCTAGCGACGGAGCAGGAGGGCCTGGCTCGACCTCGGTAGAGGTCGACCCGTCTTGGGGTGCCACCTGGCGAAGGAGCATGAGAGCCTGACTCGACCTCTGCAGAGGTGGACCCGTCTTGGGGTGCCACCCGGCGAGGAAGCAGGGGGCTGCCAGCTTCGATCAAGGTGGACCCCTCCTGGGTGGACACCTGGCGGGATGGCAGAGAGAGGCTCGACTTTGGTCGAGGTGGATCCATCTTGGGGTGCCACCTGGCGAAGGAGCAGGAGAGCCTGGCTCGACCTCAGCAGAGGTGGACCCGTCTTGGGGTGCCACCTGGCGAGGGAGCAGGGGGCTGCCTGCTTCAACTGAGGTGGATCCCTCCTGGGTGGACACCTGGCGAAGTGGCAGAGAGAGGCTCTACTTCGGTCGAGGTGGACCTGTCTTGGGGTACCACCTGGAAAAGGAGCAGGACGGTCTGGCTCGACCTCGACAGAGGTGGACCCATCTTGGGGTGCCACCTGGTGAAGGAGCCGGAGGGCCCGGCTCGACCTCTGCAGAGATGGACCCGTCTTGGGGTGCCACCCGACGAGGGAGCAGGGGGTTGTCAGCTTCGACCGAGGTGGACCTCTCCTGGGTGGACACCTGGCGGGGTGGTAGAGAGAGGCTCGACTTTGGCCAAGGTGGACCCGTCTTGGGGTGCCACCTGGCAAAGGAGCAGGAGGGCCCGGCTCGACCTCGGCAGAGGTGGACCCATCTTGGGGTGCCAACCGGTGAGGAAGCAGGGGGCTACTAGCTTCGGCCGGGGTGGACCCCTCCTGGGTGGACACCTGGTGAAGTGGCAGAGAGAGGCTCGACTTCGGCCAGGGTGGACCCGTCTTGCGGTGCCACCTAGCGAAGGAGCAGGAGGGCCTGGCTCGACCTCGACAGAGGTGGACCTGTCTTGGGGTACCACCCGGCGAGGGAGCAGGGGGTTGCCAGCTTCGACCGAGGTGGACCCCTCCTCGGTGGATACCTGGAGAAGTGGCAGAGAGAGGCTCGACTTCGACCAGGGTGGACCCGTCTTGGGATGCTACCTAGCGAAGGAGTAGGAGGGCGTAGCTCGAACTCGGCAGAGGTGGACCTGTCTTGGGGTGCCACTTGGCGAGGGAGCAGGGGGCTGCCAGCTTCAGCCGAGGTGGACCCCTCCTGGGTGGACACCTGGCAAAGTGGTAGAGAGAGGCTCGACTTCGACCGAGGTGGACCAGTCTTGGGGTGCCACTTGGCGAGGGAGAAGGTGGCTGCCATCGACCGAGGTGGACCCCTCCTGGGTGGACATCTGGCGAGGTGGCAGAGAGAGGCTCGACTTCGGCTGAGATGGACCCGTCTTGAGGTGCCACCTGGCGAAGGAGCAGGAAAGCCTGGCTCGATCTCGGTCGAGGTGGACCCATCTTGGGGTGCCACCCGGTGAGGGAGAAGGAATTTTGATAGAAAAATCCATGTGGCATCAGAGGCATCTAGCTGGATCTGACACATGTTCCATGTCAGTGATGTAGTCATATCAGACATGCTTTACAAATTCTATCTTTTTCAAAACTAAGTTCAAGTAAATCTCTAACTAAATTCTTTTTACAATGTTTTGAAGTAAGATACATACTAGCATGCCCTAATCTTCTATGCCATAGCCAACTAGTCTCTTCCTTAGTAGAATTCATTGCAACAAGGCATTCTCCATTAGGCAAAGATAGATCATTTAGGTCTACCAAATAAATATTTTCAAGCTTTTGTCTAATAAATTGTACTCCATCTTTATCCAGACTAGTAATCGTGCAATATGATGATTTAAAAACTACTTGAAAACCTTTATCGCAAAACTGACTGATGCTTAAAAGATTATGTTTCAAACCATCTACTAAAAGTACATTATTAATACTATTAGAAGGAATT
Organism: Areca catechu; assembly: GCA_021397845.1. Classification (NCBI taxonomy): domain Eukaryota; kingdom Viridiplantae; phylum Streptophyta; class Magnoliopsida; order Arecales; family Arecaceae; genus Areca; species Areca catechu. The sequence goes on along the minus strand of CM038051.1, from coordinate 44,713,152 downwards.
ATGTGAACCTTACCAATACCAATGATTTTTCTTTACCATTATCACCGAAGGTCACACTCCCTCTAATCAAAGCTTCGAGAGAAGTGAATTGCTTCACATATCCAGTCATGTGCCTTGAGCAACCACTGTCAAGATACCAAATTCTTTTGTTCTCCTTGATTGCAAGACACACCTGCAATAAAATCAAGCTTTGTTTTTAGGTACCCAAGCTAACTTGGGTCTTTTAGGGTTACCATTCAAAATGGTTCCATTGAAATGATTTATGTCCTAACTTTTTGCAAATAAAATAAGTAATGCTGGAAGATGCAGGTACAAAAAAATTTTTGAAATACTTTTGTTGCTTCTGTGGTTTATATCCTAAATCTACTTTATTAAAAACTACTCTTTGATTGTTTAAAAGTAGGTTTAGCTTTTCTGAACTATATGTAAATTTCTCAACAAAAGGTTTTATCTTTTCAAGTTCATTTTTGTATTTAGCATTTTCAAGTTCTAAATCCTTGTTTTTCTTTAAAAGATCATTGTTAGAAATAATATTTTTAGGTCTTTTGAAAACATCATTTTTCATAGACAAAGCATTGTTTTTCTTTTCTAAAACATCTAATTTAGATTTCAAAGTACTAACATCATTTAGTAAATAATTGTTTTCAAAAGAGAAACTATTTGCATGCTTTTTCAATTTCTTGTTTTCAAATAAAACTAGTTTATAATCATGCATGAGTTCTTCAAAAACATTCCTAAGTTCATCGAATGTGAAATCAATTTCATTGTCGAAATTTATCTCATCATTGTCCTGATGTGCCATGAAGCAGAGATTTGCAACTTCGGTCTGCTCTTCTTCAGAACTAGAGTCTTCGCTGTCACTCCAAGTGGCCATCATTGCTTTCTTCCTTAATTTCTTTCTGGATTTCTTGAGGAGAGGATAGTCAAACTTGTAGTGTCCCGGCTTCTTGCACTCGAAGCATATAGGTACTTCCTTCTCCTTTTCCTTTTCTTTTTCTTTCTCTTTCTATTTTTCTTTTCCTTTTTCCTTGGATTGATATTTCTTTTTGTAAGGAAATTTCCTCCTCTTCATGAATCTTCTAAACTTTCGTGCAAGGAGGGCTTCTTCACCTTCTTCTTCCTCTTCATCTTCGGAATCATCAATTGAGGATTCTTCTTGAATATTTGACTTGAAAGCAATCCCCTTCTTCTTCTTATCCATGTCCATTGATTTTTGTTTCAGATTGAGCTCATAAGTTATGAGCGATCCAACTAACTGCTCAAGAGGTAACTTATCGACATCCTTTGCTTCTTGAATTGCGATCACCTTCGGATCCCATGATATTGGAAGTGATCTAAGAATTTTATTCATATGATCCGCATTAGACATGACTTTACCAAGACTTCTCATACCATTAACTATATTTGTGAATCTTATGTACATATCAGTGATAGATTCATTTGGTTCCATACGGAACATCTCATAAGTGTACACTAACATATTAACTTTAGTGTTCTTCACTTGATCGGTACCCTAATGGATAACTTCAAGTATGTCCCATATTTCTTTGTTAGACATGCATGTAGATATCCTATTAAATTCGCTAGGATCTAATGCACAATAAAGGAGATTCATTGCCTTAGCATTAATCTCGGATTGTTTAATGTCATTTTCATCCTAATCCTTCTCAAGCTTTGGGATGGAAACACCATTAACCACCATCGAAGGAATATGAGGATCCTTATCAACTACTTTGCATAAATTGTAATCAATAGAATGCATATAAATTCTCATCCTAGTTTTCAATAAGTATAGTTTGTACCATTGAAAAATGGAGGTCTATTTAAGGGTTGTCCCTTAACTACACTAGTACCAATTGGGGCTACCATAGATCTTTACTCAAGGTGGCAAAGCCTATACACTGAGAACAGGGCTCTAATACCACTTGTTGCCCATTAAGCAACCCAAGAGGGGGGGTGATTTAGGTCTCTAAAAATTTAACAAACTAATATTACTTGATAATAAACAATGCAATCCAATTCAACAAATAAGTTAGCAAGGTACTATTAAAACAATTGCAATGCTCTAAGATAATAATGCAGGGAAATAAAGAGCGATAAGTAAACAGTAGGGAGAGAGAGATCAAGCATCACAAACACCAAGAACTATAGTGGTTCGGTGTCAATCAATGAACCTACATCCACTCCCTAAGATCCCTTTGGGAATTCACTATAATCACACCCGATTATAGTTAATTAGTTTTGCGGGCTCACTAATCAAAAACCCAACTTGTTTTTACAAGGCTAACAAGTTAAAACCTCACTTGGTTTTACGGGCTAACCAAGAACCTAATTAGTTTTCAAAGGCTAACCAACAACCTCCCTTGATTTTCCGGGCTAACCAAGAATCTTAGTGATTTTGCGGGCTAACCACCAATCTAATTAGTTTTCCAAGGCTTACCAATAATCTTACATGGTTTTACAATAGGCTAACCAAGAACCCTTACAAGAAATATGGTTTAAAAGTAAAGAACCAATATAAGCTTTCTAAAACAAAGCGGATATCTCTTTGTAGCTCGATATAGAGTTGCTTTGCACTTGTTGAAGCCTTTTGAATACCCACGAATGGATGATCTTCAATGCTCTTGAAGGATCTTGAATGCTTGAAGGCTTTCTTTAGCTTGAGAGTGGTTGAAACTTCAATAAATTGGAGTTAAAGCTCACTTTTCTTCTCTTTTCTCAAAACTCTTTAATATTCTTCAATAGTATTCAAAATCTCGTGTTTTGATTTGACTTTGGAGCATATAAATACCTTTCAAAGGTCTTAAAATCGATTTCTAGCCATTACACTTGAAAAACTAGCCATTGGAGGCAATTTGAGCGAGTTATGTGTTTGAAAAAACTAGCTGTTACTGTTGCCAGAACTCCATGTGTGGACACTTTCTCAGTTGAGTCGACACATAAGGTCGACACATGATCTTCTTGAGTCGATACTTAGTTCAAATTACTCCATTCTGATTCTTTGAAAATCTCAGATGTGTCGATACTTTCTCAGTTGAGTCGACACCTTGAGTCGATATCTTGCTTCCATGTGTCGACACTTCAGCTGTTCCTTCAACTTCTGTAAGTTCTGTGGCTTAAAAGTCTCAGGTGATGTGTTGATATGTGTCGATACCTTGAGTCGACACTTCAGGTCCATGTGTCGATACTTTATCTATGCCATTTGAAACATTGCTGCGTACCGGCTTGAGTCGACACTTCATCTCCATGTGTCTACACTTTGAGTCGACACTTCTCTGAAAAATACACAGAAAGTGCTGAATTTGAGCTGGAACAAATTTTCATGTCTTAGCCATCCAATCAACCAACTCTTGAGTGTCCAAGTCTTCATTTGAGCAATCTTTTCATTCAAACTTGGCTTCTTCAAAACAATTAGGCTTCATCAAATTTTGTGAGCACCTTTTCAACAAAAACACTCTCAAAGCAAATCATTAGTCCTTAACTTATACTTAACCATTTTGCTTATCATCAAAATCAATTAAAGGAGTCAACATTATACCTACCTCTGGCATTAATATTCATGGTCTGCATACATCAATATGTACCAGACTTAGAATTTCTTCGGCTCGTTCAACTTTTCCAGTAAAAGGTGATTTTGTCATCTTTCTAAGAAGACAAGACTCACAGGTTGGTAGTGAATCACATTCACTAATCTCAAGAAGACCCTCGCTTTTCAACCTATTTATTCTGTTCTTATTGATATGAACTTCCTACAATGCCATAGATATGCTTCGTTGACATTATCTATCCTTGGATATTCGCTAGATGTATACACTACATTAACAGGTAATGATAGTACATAAATGCCATTATTCATGTATCTATTCATCACAATAGAACCATTCCAAATAATTTTGCAAATGTCATTCTTTATTGATAGTTCATAACCATACATAGCCAACTAGCCTACAAAAATGATATTTAAAATGAAAGACGGACAATAATGACACTCATTCAAAATGATTGTATAAGACTCGAAAACTAATTTGAGGGTTCCCAATGCCAGGATTGGAACTTGGGTTCCATTTCCCACATTCAAGGATCTCTCGCCATCATTGAACTCCTACTAACTTGAAGTCCCTGCAAAGAATTGCAAATGTAAATTGGACTTCTAGTATCCAATACCTAGTTAATAATATCACAGATAGAGAAATTGTAAGGTGTTATCATATAAATACCTTATCCAGCATAGCCCTACTACTTCCTCTTCTTGGACCTATTCTCGTCAAGGGATGCAATATAAAGAGGATAGTTCCTTTTTCAATGACCCTGCTTCTTACAGAATAAGCACTCCGCCTTGCTCTTATCAGCCTTCACTTTTTGACCTGATAGGGCCTAGAAGCATTTTGCACCTTCTTCCCTTTATTTCTCTTTTTTCCTTTCTTAAAGGGACGACACCCTGTAGAGGATCCTCCTACTAGATTTACCACCCCTTTATTAAGTTGGTGGTCTTTCTTATAAATCTGTAGTAACCCCAATAGACCGTGGTAGTTAACTACAGGCTTATACATTCTAAAAGTGAATAAACTGGTCCTAGGCCTTACATTAGCTATATGGCATCGGACCAGAAATCCGCTGATATTTCAAATACTGTTCAGAGTCAACTACACGGGAACAATCTGATACATGCTGAAGATCCTAATGAGAAAAGGATGAAGTGGAAAATGAAGACCGGCTTTCAAATGGTCTTCGTATATGGCGATGCGCTCAGTGGGAGGCCTATTTACTCGCTCTTCAAGTTTAGGGAGCACTACGAGGAAACCTTCGGGAATGTGATAACATTCTCGAAGGTGGGCTATTTTTCTAAGAGAAATAGAACTGGGAACCAGCTCCGGTATGATTTCGGTAGTGGCATCCCTAACAGAACCTGAAGGCCCAGCCTCCCCCCATTGGTGGCACAAACTCCTAGAGACCTAACCATGCTAAAAAAAAAAAGGGAGGAAGAAGCAGGGAAACCCTACCTGCGGAAGAAACTAGAGACTAGAAGCAATAAAAGTTGAGTAGAAAACAAAGGCAAACAGGAGTGGAGAAGCTTCTTCGACCAGTCCTCCCTCTCCCTTTATAAGGGGATAAGAAGTATTTTAGAGTTCCTCCTCAAAAGAAGAGGCACCCTCCCTCTGAATGCGCCATGTATGTAGATGCCGAGGATGGGTGCAAAACTCCAAGCGGCGACAAGCTGATTCGACATGGGAAGAACCAAGAGCCATGATCCACGTGACTTCACCCAACAACAGAGATGAAGCCCATACCTTCTCCAAGGGACGGGATGAGGCCACGTCCTCTACCCAGATCCCAATTAAAGGATCGATCGAATCGCCATAACAGAAAGAAGAGATGTGACCTGTCGACTGACTCTTTCCTTTTCATGTTCTAATAGGAAAGCGACAGCTATCCTTAACTTGATCTTCGAATCAGATGTCAGTTATGGTGAGCAACCAGACCAAAGACTCACCATCATTGGTTGTTCTTTTTTTGGTGGAATACGATAATCCATTAATATTCTCACTCTTTAAGGAAAATCATCGCTTCAAAAACTGAGAGTGGGGGGAAACTGTTATGATATGTCGGTTCAGCACAAGCTAATTACCAGTTCAACCACTCACCAAGTTCCTTCTGAGTCAAACATCTAAACTAGAGCACCTGTAGGAAACTATGTGGGTAGACAAAGTGATGACTCTACCTTCGTCACATCGTAGGGTCAGTCTTTGGCCTTGGCCAAAGATGTTAATCTCGAAGAGTTCTACCATGACCAACCATTGACCAGTCTCCTGCACACCGATTGAAGAAGGTCGATCTAAAGAAGGCTGGTCTGAAGACGATGCCAACTTCGCTCCATAATCCATTCTAAAGGGAAAGACTTTGCCACAAATGACAGAAGTGTCTTCGGCTTATCCCAGAGAGGACAGACCGAAGACACTTCGCCAATTCAATACCAGTCCCTCCTGAAGAAGAGGCCCAAAAGCAAATCTCTAGTTGATCTCAAATCTTCGAACGTGGATATGGTAGTTATGGTCGACCGTGTGGCCACTACCTCCAATCGCAACCACATCGGGGTGGCCACATAGCCACTTACTCCAACACCAGCAATTCTAGACTAGCCAGAATCGATTGGCAATCACTTATTGTTATATGCGAGATAAAGTTAATCAACCCCATCTTAACCATAGGTGGGTAAACCTAACTACACACTGGCACGACAACTATAAATACTAGTAAGAGGAGACACTCAAGGTACTTTATGCAAGCCTGGAAAAGAGAATACTTTCATCATCTTTCCTCCTCCTCAGAAAACTCTCCATTATGTGGCTGGAACCTATCTCTAACTTAGGCATCGAAGTGTCCCCCACCGGAGAAAATTCGATTAGGGACCTATTTTGCAGGTATCCAGGGGAGCAAACTGGCAATCCAGCAGCTCCGCCCGGTCGACGATGGTTCCATGTCAACAGAGACCTCACCCATTTTGCCTCAAGCATAAACCCATTCTAATCACCAAGGACTCCCAGCTTTCCTCGAATCCAATGCTTTGTTCTGACCATTTTCAGCCTTCCATGCTCGGACAATAGACTTCCTCTCTATTCCACCAGCAAGCTATCTTCCTCCTCTTCAATAGCAATTACCCACTCCCAACTGCCATCACTCGCTTGCCCAACCTGTGAATAGCTTCCCTGAACAGCGAGCCGCAAAAAAATTGAATGAAATGTTTTGGACCGCGACCCATTCTTCTATTTCCTTTTTTTTTGTTTGGTGCACCACGTGATGGATCTTCATGGACCGCACCATAGATATATAAATAATGTGAAACTGGGCGACATGCCTTTCCCATCTTCCTTCTCTATGATGTGGACCGAAAGAATAGCCTGTAAACGAGCCCTTGTTTGCTGCTTTTTATGCTGGTCCATGGCAATGCCTCAAGGACCATGGTTGTGGCTTCCATGAGCCATGCCATCCTTTGATAGACCTGGTCTATGATGGACCAACTATAATAAAAATATTTCATGTAGCCTGGTTGGTAGAGGCTTAAACACGCCTCCCACCAGTCACGGGTTCGAGGCATGATCGTTCAGGTGACTCGATTAAATCTAGATATTTCCTGGGGCATGTGATCAGGGTGGTGAGAGAGCGTACTATTCCGGTGTCTTAGTGGTGTCAGGCTGACGTACTCATCGTTGGTGGTGGGATAGTTCGCGTAAACATGCAGCTCAAATCGAACATAGTCTGGCAGGGTTGGGGCCCGAAAGGGGTAGCTACACCGGGATTAATCCCCTCCTCTCCTTTTGGTTAATCAAAAAAAAAAATTCTTGGACTAGTTTGGACAGCTTTTTAGACCTCATTTAAACTCAGTTCAGGCTGGGTTCGAGCTGAATTAAACCTATATGACTTACATGCACCCACTTCTTCAAATTTCCTACAAAATAAACTAGAAGTTATTATATTATTTATATATTAATGATCAATTAGATAAAATACTTTTAGTAACATTATTTAAGTATTTATCATGTACTATGCCATGTAAAAGTAACCTTCCAAGATACTTTTAGATAGAAGCTATCAACATAGTATGTTATATTTTAAACCATAGTTTGATATGTTTGATTTTAAAGAAAATATCTTATGAACTTTGGAAATATAGAAAATCAAATATAAAATATTTTTATATTCCAGATGTCAATATTTCATACTAAATAATGAAAAATATAATTTTAAAAAAATTATTGTCAAGTCAGATGTGGGTATCTTTCTAGGATACTCCATATCTAGCAAGGCATATAAAGTTTTCAATAAGAAAATCCTTGTTATTGAAGAATCTATCCGTATTTGATGAAACTAATGACAAATCTTCTAGAAAAGAATGTTTTGGATAATGATACAGGTCTTCAAAGGATAAAAAATTTGACCTTAAAGCATGCACCCTCCAAGGACTTTGAAGAAGGTCAAAAGGAGGAAGAAGAAAAGAAAATCTCATCAAGACAAAATGATCTATCTAAAGAATGGAGATATGCCCTTGGATATTAAAAAGAATTAATTATAGATGATCCATCAAAAGGAATAAAAACTCGATCTTTTCTAAGAAATGTTTGTAACTACTTAACTTTTGTATCTCAAATAGAACCTAAAAGAATAGAAAAAGCTAAAAAAGATTTTAGTTGGATTAATGCTATGCAAAAAAAAACTAAATCAATTTGAAAGAAATAAAGTTTGGACTTTAGTAGAGAGACCACATAATTTTTCAATAGTTGGGACTAAATGAGTTTTAAGAAATAAATTAGATAGAAATGAAACTATCACTAGAAAAAAAGTCGAACTAGTTGCTAAGGGGTTTAATCAAGAAGCTGGCATTGATTTTAATAAAACTTTTAAACTTTTAGCTAGATTAGAAGTAATGAGGTTATTACTTGTATTTACATATTGGATTTCAAACTTTATCAAATAGATGTTAAAAGTATATTTTTAAATAGATACATAACTAAAGATGTTTATATAAAATAACCACCTGATTTTGAAAATCAAACTTTTCTAAATTATGTTTATAAACTACATAAAGCTCCATATGGCTTAAAATAAGCTCTTCATACATGGTATGATAGATTAAGCAAATTTTTTTTAAAAAATCATTTTATAAGAGAAAATGTAGATACTATTTTATTTTTGAAAAAAAATGATGACCTACTAGTGGTACAAATATATATAATGATATTATTTTTGGTGTCACTAATAAAATTTTTGGTCAAGAATTTGACAATTTAATGTAAAGGGAGTTCGAGATGAGCATGATAGGAGAGCTAAACTTTTTTCTTGGACTTCAGATCAAGCAAACTAAAGAGAAAATCTTCATCAACCAAGTAAAATATACTACAAAAATATTTGAAAAATTTAGGATGGAGATCACAAAACCACTTGGCATATCTATGAGCCCCTTTTGTAAGCTTAATAAAGATGATAACAATAAGAGTATTGATAAAAAATTATATGAAGGTATCATTGATTCTTTACTTTATCTTACAGCAAGTAGACTGGATATTATGTTCAATATTTATATATGTGCTAAATATCAGTCATTCCCTAAAGAGTCACATTTACTAACTATTAAATGAATACTTAGATACTTATTTGGTACTATTGATATTGGATTATGCTACTCAAATAATCATCAATTGAACTAATTACCTATTATGATGCAATTTTGCTGGATGGAAATTAGATAGAAAAATACTAGTAGAACCTATCAATTTTTTGGAGTTAATTTAATCTTATGGTTTAACAAGAAATAAAATTTAGTTGCTTTATTTATGAACGAGGCTGAATATATAGCAGCTGGAAGTTATTGTGCTTAAATCTTGTAGATTAAGCAATAACTTGAGAATTTTGGTATCAAACAAAACAAATTTTTCATAAGATGTGATAATATTAGTGCAAGTAATCTAACTAAAAATGTTGTTAAATATATTGAAATAAGATTTCACTTCATAAGAGATCATGTTCAAAATGATAATGTATTACTTGATTTTGTTTGGACCAATAGATAATTAGCTGATATCTTTATCAAACCCCTTAGTGAATATATATTTTGTGTGTTAGAAGAGAACTAAGAGTCATATATCCTTTTGACTAGACTTTTCATCTTTTTTCAATCTTTGTTCTTAGCAATCTCAATTTGATTGCAATCATATCTCTTTAGATCATTCTAAATCTCCTAAGATCATTTATGGGACCTCCTTGACCTTTTTTTCTCAAAAAAAATTACTTTTGTTCTGACTTAGTGCTTAAGTTGACTCACGCATTTTCATTATGAGTCAACTCACCATCGGGTCAACTCATGGGTTTTTACCGTGAGTCAACTCACCATCGGGCCCTTTGCTTTTGAGAACTGGCCTGCGGCTTTCATTTTCACTTCAAATCTTTGATTTTCTCCCAAAACATTTCAAAACCCCTCCAAAATTTTTCAAATAGTAGATCTATTGATCCTTGCCCTCCATTTGTCCAAATCTTGGCCGATTCCCTCTTATATGATAGGACCAAAGAAGCAACTTGCATACTAAATGATGTGACCAAAATCAGTTTCAAGTGGATTTAGGAGGGAGGAGCAGCATTCGAAGGCACAACATGATCCCAAACCTAGAGTGGAGACCCGTGCGGCTCCTCCTCCCTCTTCCATAGTTGAGAGAGTAGCCGGACATGTGATTTCTTGGAAAAGATAGATCGACTTCAGATATTTTGATAGAAAGGGATTTCATATTAGACAGTGGATTTATTTGGCTAGTTGTAAGGAGTTTTGTTCAATGGAGTAGTATATTTTCCATCTCATCCATGAGTTCTACGACTCTCTAGCTAAATGATGAGATGAATGGGCTGCAACTATTTGAGGCATTCAGATTACTATCAATAATGAGATGTTGGCTCAAGTTTGGTGCATTCCACATTGAGGACTGACTGCAGACTTGTTGAGCAATAAGGAAGCTAGATTCATATTCATTTTGGAGAGACAGGATATGAGAGGTATATTGGTGGTGAAGGCAAACCAGCTATCCATCGAGATGCGACCGTTGCATCATGTGATTGGGTGGATCTTGGTGCCCAAGACTGCGCAGTTTGACTTCATGGAAATAGAGCTAATGCTGATGGTAGCTCTAGTTAGAAGGACTACTATGAACATGCCCGATATTATATTCCATCAGACGCAAGAGGTAATGAGTAGTAGGAGATTGTCTTCCCTATCAGATGGCTTTGACATGAAAATTTAGGGAGTTTGGTGCACCACTTAAGGGGGAGACCTTCAAGGAGCTGCTACATTCTGATACCTATGATGATCGGCCTCTTTATCATATGGGATACTAGAAGATCAGAGGTCATTGGATGCACTGAGCATCCAATTAGGAGCTTGACTCAGACTTAGATAGAGAGCTTGCACCAGCTAAGACAGGACATTCATAGCCACCTACAAAGACTATACCTACTAAGCCAGATGTAGCACCTTAACCATTTGAGCTTATCACTCCTCCAACACCTACAGCTCTAGACACTACACCACAGACACCAGTAGCTTCTCAGCATTCAAAGACTCTAATAGCTCCTCAACCTTATATTGGCCACAATGATCTTGATCAAAGGATTTCTAGGAAGATTCGAGCTGAGTTTACTGCCATTAGGACAAAGATTCAGAGCCTGAGGATAGAGATGCATGATATGTTTGTATAGCTCAGGGAGAGGATGGAGTCAGGCTTTTCAGAGGTCTTAATAGATATTCAGTGACTCACTCTTTCCTCTACTCCTACCTTCAGATCCTTCAGTTGATTCTCCACCAGAGACACCTATAGCACCAAAGCTACCACCAGTAGCAAACCCAGGACCTTCTTCAGGCCATTGCCAGATCTGCCACCTACATAGCCATTTGACTAGCTTGCTCAGCCACCTATTAGGATTGTAGGATTCATACTTCTAGATTTCATGTCCCTCCTTGTTTTAGCAAGACAAGGAGTCTAACTCATATGACACCTAGGCCTCCAACTTCTAAGGTCATAGCTCCTATTATTTTTGATTTCCCCTCTGATGAGGAGTAGTATCATAGGTTAAATCCATACTTGTAGGATCTTAGCTATGAACTATACATGTCTGACTTGCTGTATCATAGTGTACTGCATTTGCAGTACATTCATTTACCGATACATATCTTGTTAAAAAAATCTCTTTTATATATATAATGAAATTCTCACTTTCTACATGAATTATGAAATGAATGTTTATATATGTTGATTTCTCTTGTAATAAATATTTATATTTTGACAATGACAAAAAGGGAGATTAGAACTAAAAATTGATTATATAAGCACAAATAAGTGAAAAGAAAGGAAGAGTAAAAAAAGTAAAAAGTAAAATTGATTGAAAACTCAAATAATTAAGCCATAATAACATTTCTTGATATGCTTTGATACATTAATTTAATCTCCTTAATATTGCTTGACACATCCTGATACACATTAAAACATCTATAATATATGCTCTGATACTTTACTACATGTTCTGATTCAATGTCGATGCACTAATGAATGCTTTGATACATTGATATTTAAGCAACTTTTATGACTCTAATACTTTAATGACTATTCACTCTCTAATACACTGTTTAATAATAAGCAATTATGCTTTGATACATTAAGATTATGCTCTGATACTTTGAGAACATTGCCAATCATATGCCCTGATACTTTGAAAAAATTAAAAATTAATCTCACTTTGATACCAAGATTCTTTAGTAAATTCACTTTGAAAAAACTCTGAATTTCATATGCTTATATACTACTCAAGTAGTTGGTGAGTTGACTCAAGCTCTTGGTGACTCGACTCATGGATTGACTCAAATTTCATGAGTCGCAGCCTTAGAAAATCTAGAAAGGCAAAATTTTAGATTAAGACCATGAGTTGACTCAAGGTTCTAGTGAGCCGACTCATGAAGTGCCATGAGTCGACTCGAGCTCCATGAGTCGATATTAAAAAAAATATTTTTGAGAGGTTATTTTTTAGTATAGGTCTATGAGCCAAATTAACTTGCTGGAGAGTTGACTCATGAAGGTCTGTGAGTTGACTCAAGGATTAGGTGAGTTGACCATCAGGTTTTGATAGACAATAATGGCTAATTTTTCAGAAAGTATAAAAGGTTGTGCAACATTCCAGATGGCTAGTTTTTACTTCTAAATGATCATAAACTATCATTTGAAGATTCTAAGGGTACTAATTCACCACCAAACTCATTAAAAAGAAAGTGAATCTAAGATAAAGCAAAAACTTTCAAGAGAATTCTCAAAGAGCAAACTTCTAAGAGAGAAAAGCCAAGTTCTTAAAAGATATGCCATAAATTCTAACCACCAGCTTTCAAAGCAATTATCAGTGGAATTCCAATGAGAAGACAATTCAAAGATTTTTCAAGAGCTTCAATAATCTTTGTTTTGCTCTTTTAGAGAGCTTTTGATTTTAAAATTTTATGTACTCTATTTCTTATACTGCAATAAGTTTCAAGGGGATTGAAACTAGGGAATAGCCTCATCGAAACCTTGTAATTAGATTGTAAACCAAAGGATAGCTTGTTGTAAGGTTGTGGTTAGTAAGCCAAAGAAAAAACCAACTAGATTTTAATTTGTAAGCCATAAAACAAATTGAATGTAACCTTTGAGGGATTATAATGGAATTCCTAAGAGATACTTGGAGAGTAGATGTAGGTGCTTGGAATCCATCGAATCACTATAAAATTTTTGTATGCTTGTTGTGTCTTGTTCATTTCTCTTTTTCTTTTTATAATCTTAGTATTCATATTTAATTTGCACACATATTTTGCCATATATACACTTCACAGGTTTTTCAAAAACATCACATACTTGCTTAAATTTAAAAAAAAACTAATTTACCCTCTCTTTTGGATTGTCTCACTAGGCAACATTGCGAGCTAACAAAATATGTGATATATTATAATGACTATAATATAAATGGTTTTAAATTTTATACCTATGAATATGGATATCATAAGAGCACAATAAATAGTGGTGTGTATAGGGCAGCTAGTAGGAAAAGGTAGAGAGTGGCTATTATGGAATCCTTGAAGAAGTGATCAAATTAACATATACTGGAGGTAATAGTGTCATTTTATTTAAGTGCCAATAATTTGATAATGACAAAGGTATGAAAGTTGATCAATGGCATGGGCTTATTGAAACCAAACATAGATCAAAAGCATATGTCAACGAGCCATTTGTGCTAGCTCAACAAGCTACTCAAGTATATTATACTTCTTTTCATCAAAGGAGAGAGGAAGGAAAAATTGATGGGTTGTATGCAAGATTAAGTCTTGAGTCATTCATTACATGCTTGAAGAAGAAGAAGAGGCCTATGATGCGAGACTAATTATGCAAGCCAATTATTTTTCATGCATTAGACGTTAAATTAGGAGTTTGTATCTCGAATTTCAAGCCAAGTTATTAAGTAGGACATTTTATAGAATTTTTGGAAGCACAGGCATGCAGAACTAAATCCTAAAAGTGAAGAAACAGGACCGCCAAGGCTAAGAAGCCCTGGTTAGGACTAGCTCTTCTGCAATACTGCTACCAGAGGAATCTAGGGGGTGTACCTGATAGAGATTTGGAGATCAATCTGTGAAGAGTTCACTCTACGCTCTCGGATGCGGCTTGGAAAAACAAGCCGGAGATCTACGAATTCGCGACTTTCAATCCGGTGGCCCGAAAGCTTGCCGATTGGAATCCTGGATTTGTGAACTCTGAGGGACCTACAAATCACCTAACAAGGGTTAGAAATCAGAGAAGAAACAAGTTTGAAGGCTTAAGAAAGCAAAGGAAAGGAAGGCTTAGAAGTGGGCGGCCAAGAGATGAAGAGGCAGGCGGCTTGGAGACAGGGCGCAGGGATCACACAGGTACCTTGAGGGATCACATAGATACCCTTAATAATACAAATTTACTCAGAATTCATACCAAGAGTTGAGAAGAACTCAAGAAAGTTTTCATATTCATTAACATCCAATATACATAAGAGGGGGGCCTTTAAATAGGCTTACAAACTTGGGCTCCAAGTAAGGGCATACAAGAGAATTCCCATCGATCCTTTTCCTACTCAAATACATAGAGATCTCCTCTTCCAAATAGCTTCAAACTCCCTCTTCTCACTAGGATTACTCCTCTCCTTCTCTTTGACTTGGTTCAAGGGAGGTGACCATAAGTGGGGTGCCAACATGAGAGGTGACCATAAGGAGGGTGCTGATTTTGAGGATGGGCTAGGGCTTTGGGCTGCCCATTTCAGTGTTGGGCAGGCTCTAGGGTTCTCCTGGTATCCATCTCCTCCTGGTGGGCTGATGTACTTGTCGTCCAGGTCTTCAATGATAGCTCCAAGACTCCTTCCATGCTTTCCCAGTTGCACAATTATGTGGATGATTAGATTCCTTGCAGTGGTTGGAGTATTATGCTGACTGGCTTTATAAGTGACTTGAGTTTTCTTGCAAAATTGGACTGGACTCAATATAAAACTTACAAAATTGGACTGGACTCATAAAACTCAAAACTTACATGACTCATAAGGCTCACTAAGCATCCAAAACTTAACTCAATACTCTAATTACAGGACTCAATATAAAAAGGCCCAAAATGAGATTCAGAGGCCAAGGTATAGACTCAAGTATAACAAAGCCTATAAAACAAAACTCATAGACCAAATACAGGACTCAAATGGCTAACACAGCCAGATTATTGGACTCAAAGATAAAATTGGAATCATGGCTAAAGGACTCAAAACTCAGGGACCCATAGTAAACCAGAGTTAACTTGATGTCCCCATCAATTCTCCCGGGTGGGAGCAACTCGACCCTGTCAAGTATACGGTAGTCTGGTGCTGGCAGTAAGTCTGGGTGGAGGTGCTGTGGGCCCTCTTGAGTAATCTATGAATCACCGAATTCTAGTCGACCTTGCCATTGGACCAGGTAGCGTTGATAGTCATGACCCCCGGATTATGATAGCTTGATCATCCAAGATACACTCGATCCATATTCCTTCCTTAGGCAAATTTAGTGGACACTCAGGTAAGGTTTCTCTCTTAAAGGATGGGTGAGGTCCGAAAATCTCTCTAGGAATAACTGTCAACTCCCTATACTCAACCAAGTTTGCAATATTGAAGGTAGAGCTAATGCCTAAATCCAAGGACAAATCAAGCACATACACATTGGGTTCCACTTTCTTTATCACTCTAAAGGTTCAACTCTACGAGCATGAAGCTTCTTAACCATAAAAGAATTCCTACATTAAATTCCTTGGCTTTCTTTCGGGAATTATCTAGTTTTTATAGATTTCATTACTTAAATTAATCTTTTGGCTAATGTCCTGATGCAAATGCTGTGCAGAGGTCAGTGCAGGTGTAGACAAATGAATTATGTCTGGGAACTTGTTGGACTCAAAACCAACACTTAATAGAGTCGATTAGGCATTCCTATCAAAGAAAATTTACTAGACTCTTTGGATCTAAACCTAACAGAATTTAGGCTCTCTAGGTTTGACCCTGGTGTGGCATGCACATGAAAATTTACAATGAACTTCTAGTAAATGCCATAAAGTATACCAAAAACATGATGCAAACCTAACATGCACAAGGAATGTATGAAACATGCTTACTTCGACAGAATGCAATCTAGTGGTTAGATAAACATGAGAAGCTTCAGAAAAGGGCAAAAAATAAGAGGTAGATTCAGGGTTAGTTTGGTAGGGTGGGAAGTAAGAAAAGGGGTTGGGATCGATCGAATAGAATAAAATGTAGGAAGGGGTGTCAGGGATTAATCCTAGACTAATGAGGTTGACCTTATGGGATTGATGTCTATTTACAGAGTCTATCTTATGGAAGAATGGGTCACTAATCTCAGGGAAGAGATCAATTGGAGTCAAAGGAGTGACTTCATCATGAGGGTACTGATTTAAAGAGATCAAGTCCTTAATAAATTATTCTGGTTCTTGGATCTCAGGACTGGGATGTAATTGGGCTCTCTTCTAAAGGCTCCTTAGGTAAGAGTCTAATATTAGGGTTAGGTTCCTCATCCTTTAACTGCTCTTCCACTATAGGTTCAGTCTGGGTGTGGTCAGCGTCAACTAACTTTGGGTTGGCTTCTATCTGGGTATCTACCTGGTCAACTAATTCTGGGTTGGTCTCTACTTGGGTATGGTCAGGGTCAACTAATTCTAGGTCATCTATAAGTATCTTTATTGGACTCATCTCCTTAATGTCTTCTTTAGACTCATTAATGGGCTTAGGAGTTTCTTCCTCTATATCTTCAATAGGCTCATCATCTTCATACTCCTCTACCAGACTTGGGTCAGCCTCATATACTTTTACATTGGGTTCAACAATGGGTTCAGACTCATCTTTATCTAGCTCACCTAGGTATAGGGTGCTGAATGGACATTGGCTAACAAAATGGCCTGGTTTGCGACATCTAAAACACACTCTCGGGGGATTGGAACTAGACATGCCTCTACCTTCTCTAGGAGCCGTAATGGAACTAGGTTGAGGTTGGCTCAAGTTGGGCTGGTTAGGATCTGGTCCTAGGCTAGGGGCACTAGTCCTAAAGGGTTTGGGTTGACTAAAGGGAAGTGAACTAATACTAGGCTCATATCTAAGGGTACAAATCCTATGAGATTTAGGTTAACTAAGGGAAACTGGCCTAGTACTGGACTCATAGGATGTAGGTTCGAATCTATGGGTTATGGATCCACTAGACTCATAGGACATGGATACATAGGACCTAGGTTCATAGGATCTGGGTTCAGAGGATCTGGGTGTATAAGTTCTAGAGTCATAGGATCTAGAGTCATAGGATTTTGGCTCAGATCTATAGGTTGTCAATCTCCTAGATTCAAGGTATGGGGCTCTCCTAGGGTTAAGCTCTGAGTATGGGTCAGGGTATTGGGCTTTCCTACGGTTGGACTCAGGTTTAGGTATGGGATGGGTTTTAGGGATTTTCTTTAAACCTCCTAATTGGTTCTCTACTTGATCAGAACTATTGGTTAATTGGTCAAGCCTATTAGTTGCTTGGACATTTGATTGGGTTATTTGGTTTATTTGGGCAATCAACTGGGCAAATTGGTTTTGGGATTGGGTATTGGACTGGTTAATCTGGGTGGTTAATTGGGTGGTGGATTGGGTATCAGTTAGTTCATCTAGTCAAATCGTTCAGTCATGGCTTTCATGAAGACTCAAAGTTGGAGTCCATGGCTGAGCTAGGTTGGGGCTTAGACTATTGATATTTGGTTCCTTATCTAGTGGTCATGTAATCAATCAAACAAGCTAGTGTGATGCAGATTAGTGTGATGCAGATTAGTGTGATGCAGTCAAGCACACAAAGTGGAAATGGATTACAGTTTGCTAGACCTGGAGCCAAAATTGAATGGGTCTACTAAACTTATACTTAACTCAATAGCTAATCCTTCTACTGGCCAGGTAAGAGGTGGGGTGGTGGGAGGCTCCCCCTGCTTGTGACAGGGTCCTAATTAAAAACCACTATTCCACTTAGGGCATTTGCCTCTAGAACTCTAGCCTTAGACACCAATTTTCAATAATAGTTGGAGAATTAGGTGTACTAGTTGGCCCATATAATTCAAACCCGACCTGTTGGTGTCCCTAAGCTCTCTAGAGCAATTAGGTTACTAATTGATTTTAATTAAGGCTTGGGTTATGATGATGGGTGGTTGTTCTGGACTCAGGACAGGTGATGAAATCCTGTCCTAATCTAAGAGAGGAAATTGTCCTTAAAATTGATTTAATGAGATGATGAACACACTATGAGCTCTAATGCAACTGATAACAATCAAGAAATAAAAATATTTGTTTTACCTTTTTATGAGGTGGCAAATTAGGTTTAAGTTGGTTAAGTTAGCAAACAAATTTTGGGCTTGGGTGAGGTAGGGTTTGGAAGTGATTAGGTTTGGTTTGATCAAGTATCCAGAATAGAAAATAGGGTTTGATTCGATACAAAATTTGGTTCAGTTTCCTATGCAAAGAAATTTCTAAAAAAAGTTTAGGATAGAGAATGAAAAGTTTAGATTATCTCTACCAAGTTTCATGCAAAAAATGCAAAACCTAGGGTGTTTTAGACTATGTGCAAAAATCTTAGGATTCAGGTTAGGGTTCCTAATATGCAGATTTTTATAACTCTTGTGTTTCTTTAAAAATGATTAAAAATTTTGACAAGTATTAAGACTAAATAGAGGATACACCATGCAAATTTTAATGAAAAATAAAATACTTAAGGTGATGAAATAGGCCAAAATCTAGACATCTAATGCAGAGACAAGATGCAAAAATTTCTAGGGCAAAAGAAAATCGGCATGAAAAAAATTGTACAAATTGAAATAAATCATTAAAAAATTCTAAAAAAAAATTAAGATTTTTTGACTTACCTACATACAGAAATAGTAAAAGCAATAGACTATATATAAAAATTATGGGATGCAGAAACTAGCCCTAAAACATGCTCTGATACCAAATGATGCGAGAATAATTATGCATGCCACTTATTTTTCATTTATCAGGTGTTAATTTAGGAGTTTGTATCCCGAATTTCAAGAGTAGGAAATTCTATAAAATTCTTGAAAACACAAGCATGCAGAACAAAACCCTAAAAGTGAAGAAACAAGACCGCCAAGGCTAAGAAGCCCTGGTTAGGACTAGCTCTTATGCAATACCGCTACCAGAGGAGTCTAGGAGGTGTACATGGTAGAGATTTGGAGATTGATCAGTGAAAAGTTTGCTCTACACACTCGGATGCGACCTGGAAAAATAAGCCAGAGATCTTGCGGATTTACAGCTTTCAATCCGGTGGCCTGAAAGCTTGCCATTGGAATCCTGGATTCTTAAACTCTGAGGGACCTGCAAATCACCTAACAAGGGTTAGAAATCAGAGAAGAAATAAGTTTGAAGGCTTAAGAAAGCAAAGGGAATGAATGCTTAGAAGTGGGCGGCCAAGGGATGAAGAGGCAGGCGGCTTGGAGGCAGGGCACAGGGATCACACAGATACCCTTAATCACATAAATCCACTTAGAATTCATACCAAGAGTTGAGAAGAACTCAAGAAAGTTTTCATATTCATTAACATCCAATATACATGATAGGGGGGCCTTTAAATAGGCTTACAAACTTGGGCTCCAAGTAAGGGCATACAAGAGAATTCCCACCAATCCTTTTCCTACTCAAATACATAGAGATCTCCTCTTCCAAATAGGTTCAAACTCCCTCTTCTCACTAGGATTACTCCTCTCCTTCTCTTTGACTTGGTTCAAGGGAGGTGACCATAAGTGGGGTGCCAACATGAGAGGTGACCATAAGGAGGGCGCTGAATTTGAGGATAGGCTAGGGCTTTGGGTGGCCCATTTCAATGCTGGGCAGGCTCTAGGGTTCTCCTGGTATCCATCTCCTCTTGGTGGGCTGATGTACTTGTCGTCCAGGTCTTCAATTATAGCTCCAGGACTCCTTCCATGCTTCCTAAGTGGTACAATTATGTGGATGATTGGATTCCTTGCAGTAGTCGAAGTATTATGCTGACTGGCTTCATAAGTGACTTGAGTCTTCTTACAAAATTGGACTGGACTCAAATAAGACTTATAAAATTGGACTAGACTCATAAAACTCAAACTTACAGGACTCATAAGGCTCACTAAGCATCCAAAACTTGACTCAATACTCTAATTATAAGACTAAAATGTAAAAAGGCCCAAAATGAGATTCAGAGGCCAAGGTATAGACTCAAGTGTAACAAAGCCTATAAAACAAAACTCATGGATCAAACACAGGACTCAAACGGCTAACACAGCCAGATTATTGGACTTAAAGATAAAATTTGAATCATGGCTAAAGGACTCAAAACTCAGGGACCCATAGTAAACCAGGATTGACCTAATGTCCCTATCAGCCTAGTTACAAGAATGCTTTCAAGAGGATAAAATATTAGAAGTTCATCAATCTTTTATAGATGCAAAGTTGGATGCTCCAAGAATTTTCTTTTATGATGGCCAACAAGAGGAGATAGATTATACTGAGTTTATTAGAAAGGGCAATCCTATCCTGCAAGGGGAAGAAGAGGAAGAAGATGAAGAAATGGAAGAGGAGAAAGAAAATAAAAAATGGAAGAAGAGGAAGAATTGAAAGAAGAATTCAAAGGATATCAAATATCTGAAGAGTCTAATGAGTTATGCTAAGTATACAATTCTTGAATCATTTTAAATACTTGTCTTGCATCATTTTAAATATTACAATGCCATCCATAATTAATTTAGTTAATTTATTTATTTTTATTCTCAAAGATTAAACATTATATCTTCTAAAGATCAGAGTCGTGCTAGCTAAGGAGAGAGCTCTAAAGGATAGAGCTCTCGAAGAGAGAGATATCATGATGCCAACTCACATAGTTCTATGCTACTCACAGCATACGGTAAACTTTAAAACTTTAAATATTCTTTTTTATATTATTTTATACTTTATTATCTAATATAACATTCTTTATATTAGACATTTTATGATTAGCTTCGAAGGATGTGGGGTCACCAGTGACCCTATAATCACATGTAACAATGACTAGCTCTCAGACTTAGCATCATGGTTCAAAGACCTACCTGACTTGTGGTACTTTTGACTCGATTGGAGGATATAGAGCTCATCCACATTCAGAGTCACTCGTAAGTACTATATCTTCATATTAATATGTTTAAAATTTAATCATTTTTGAGTTAACAATTAGTATTAAATTTTAATTTTGTAGTATACTCAGAGAATTTGGAGTGTCTCAGGTGGTTACCAGGATTATTAGTCGATTGATGCCAGGGCCAGTGAACAAGTTCTACAATTGGCCATTAAGGGCTCTTGATGTAGCCTCAGAGATATCCTGGTAAGGCAAATATGTTTAGTTTTTAAATTTATGAAATGCTTATATTTTATTTATTTAAACAAGCTTGCTTCTACTTACTGGAGTACTACCAATTCTTGACTCCTCAGGATTAAGAGGCTAGCCATCCAACCTTTGAGGAAGGGCAGCGTGTAGACTTTGGGCAAGCTGCTATAGAGCACTCTAGTTTCGAGTTACCATTAGACAGGAAGTCTTTCAAGATCATTGGATGTGAGCAAATGTATAGGAGGCCCTCTACAATTAGCGGAGCACTAAGAAGTACTCTCGTACATGGCAAGGGTATAGTAGAATCATTCCGACCAATAGAATCTAATCAAGCACAATAGCGGCTCTATTGGCATACATATAGTTACAGATAGATTAGTAAGAATTTTATGCTTATTTTAATTTTATATTAAATTGATTATATATATATTAATTTATTTTAATTATTTATTTATCATAGACATGGTAGCTGGATTATGCACCTAGGTAGCTATAGTTATAGGAGGCTACAGATCAATCCTACTTAGATCTAAGATCTTGACGTATCATAATAACAACTTAAAATGTTAAATATTAGATGTTGCCCAGATGGCCAACCCAAGAGGGGGGGTGAATTGGGTTTGAAAACTTTTTAACAAATATGTACTTTTTTGAAATCTTTGTATGGTGAGTGAAGTGTATCAAGTGTTAAAGTGTGGAAGCAAATAAATAAACACAAACAAAGCAATCACAAACACTACAAATTTATAGTGGTTCGAAGCAGCCCAGCTCCTACGTCCACTATCTAAGGTACCACTTGGGATTTCCACTATATTCACAAAGGAATACAGTCGGTTTGTTTTACACCGGGCTCACAAACCAAAATCCAATACAATGTTAGTTTCTCGGGCTCACTAACAACCCAAACTTAGTTTTCAAGGCTCACCAAAAACCTAAAATAATCCTCAGGCTACAGCCCCTGCTGTACTTGGAACAACTCAAAATAGAGTTACAAAAGAAGCAACACTAAAGACAAACCAAACTTTGTTGGATAGTTGTAGTTGAAGCTCTTTGTGAAGCCTTCTTTATTGCTTTTTCAATGCTCTTTAAGGCTTTCAAACTTCTCCAATGATTGATTCAAGAAATTAATTGGAAGTTGGTGAAGACTTAAGTTCTTGATTGAATGCTCTTTGGAATATTCAATACCCTCAACTAAGTTGTTCAAGACTTGTTCAAGTCCTTCATTTATAGTCTTTTGAACTGATCCCAGGTAAATATGACCGTTAGAATGCCTTGGAAGTTGAGATCTAGCTATTAGAAGCTTTTAAAATCAAGAAATTCAAATTCTGAAGCTAGCCATTACTGTTTTGAAATTGGGATTCGAGTCGGCTCAGATGGGTCGAGTCGGCTCGGATGCTCAGATAGGTAAAAACTAAACTCTGGTCGAGTCGACTCTCTTCAATTATGTCGGCTTGGATGACTGGTCTCTCAGAACAAAATTTTACTTACTCTAGAAGAGTCGGCTTGGATTGTCATTAAGTCAGCTCGGTTGACTGGTTTCTCAAAACTACATTTTAGCTACTATAGATGAGTCGGCTCTAGTTTCATTGAGTCAGCTCAATTAACTGTATATCAGAAACCCTTGTGCTATGCCAAAATAATGTATCAGCTCTATTCCTTGAGTCAGCTCGAGTGATCTTTGTCCAAAAGCTTCAAACTTCTTTAAATTTCTTTCAACATCTTCCAAACAACTTCAAACTTCTTCTAAACCTAATCTACGTAATTTAAACTTAAAAATTACATAGAATTGGCCCCTTTTACATGAATACATAAATAAATTTTCTTTGAGCTCTTCAATACGTGAAACTTTTTCTATGAGAAACTTGATACATTACAATGATTTTAGAATTATAGGGAGAATGATTGTGTATTTGAATCATCCTACAAATATTTCTTAAACATTTGAAAAGAGTTAGTATCAAATACATGCTCCAACATTTTGTTATCATCAAAATCATTCCAGGGGTCAACAATCTCTCCCTTTTTGATGATGCTAAAATACTAGGTGATGGGGACATCCATAATAAGAATATATACTCTGATTAACTCATTTTGTTTTTATAGCTATAGTCAATAAAGTTTTCGAAGCAAGTTACAAATTTTCTTGAAACATGTTCATAAGCCAAATATTCTTGAAACATGTTCATAAGCCAAATTTTCTTAAAGCATGATTTGGCTCATAAGCCAACACATGGAAGAAGCCCATTCAGCTCAGGCCCAAAGCATGATAGAGAGCATCCTCTTCAAGTCCAAGACCAACCATTCAAGCCTCTTCAAGACCAAGCCCAAGCCCAATTTATGCCAAGATTTGAAGCATATGGGAGAACAACTCATCAAACAATCTTGAGGGAGAAGGAATTACACTATATCAAGAGTTTTATGGGAAACATAAAGATTCCTTCCACTACCCCAACAATATTTGACATGTAAGATGCTACAACTTATGACACCTGAGCCTCCACATTAGCATTTGGAAGCCACATTAGGATCTTTTAGATGCCACATGTCAAAGTGGTTGTAACTTTTTACCAATAATTTGTTTTTAGTTAAAATCACTTACCTAAAAATTGTTGGAGCCAACTAAGCCATCCTTATCCCCTCCTCTCCACCCTTAAATGAAATTCCTAGCATTGGAGCCTATAAATAGGATCCCTAGGCTTTCATTGTATTCATTCTATTCTATGATTTGAATTAATGAAAGGATTGTTTTCTTGTGTTCTTGTTTTCTTGTGTTCTAGTTTTCTTGAGTTCTTGTTTGGAGTGAAAGTTTTCTAGCTAGTTTGAGTGTGTAGATCCTTATCCAAGGAGAGAATGAGAGTTTTCTAAGTTTGAGTTTGAGAGTGAAGAGCGCTTTTACAAGGAGTAAAGGATGGGACACCCATTGATGGATCTATGATCAAGCTCCAAGTCCCAAGCCGCCGGCCACTTTCTTCTTCTTCCTTTTTTCTTTATTTCCATTCCAACTCCAATTCTTCTTCTATGTCTAATCCCAAATTTTTTTACAGGTTCTCTCAGGTTCCTAGGTCAACGATGAAGGTCTCCATGCCATGGATCAAGGCCAAGGTGAGTCTCAAAGTAGAGAGTGCCAATCTTGACTTCTAGGTCTCAATCCTTGAATGATGAGAGCTCCTTCTTCCACCAAATAATTAGCCATCATTGTTGGTAGGAAAACTCTTCCTAAGCTTCATTAGATCTGATCATTTGAAGGTTAACTTGCCCTAATAGTGATGGTTTCCTTACCATGAAGATCCTAATCCTTATTTTGAAAGAGATCTACATTGCGGGTCTTAAAAATTAGATCAACTAGTCTCCTTATGAAAATTCTTTTCTTGGATTAATTTAGCCTATTTATTTGATAATTAATTGCTCAAGTTTGCTTGCTAGTTAGCTTGCTAGTTAGCTTGCTAAAACTTTCCATTTATCATTTCATTTTTATTTTATTTTCGTCCCCCATCACTGGGCATGGAAATAAATATCTTTATATTTTAAGTGAATCAGAGTTAATGCTATACAGTATATCGAGAAATTCGAATTATCTATTCAGATTATGATCTAACTATATCAAAGCTTGATTGAAATATTAGAGCTTTACAAGTTACATTTCACTATATATCAGAGCAAATAAATTTAAGTATCAAAGCTATCAAAATTGAGTATTAGAGCTATCAAGCATTCAATTAAAGTAAGATAGCTTGAGTATCATAGCTTGAGCTTAAGTATCAGAACTATATATATGAGAGTTCATTTTGCAATTTAACTTAAGTATCAAAATTTTTGTAATTTGACAAGAGTATCAACAGTATCAGAGCTATAATATTTTCAGAGCTTTAAAGGTATTAACATAAGTATCAGAGCTCAAACTTTAAAAGATTTAACATAAGAGTGCTTAAGAATCAGACAAAAATATCATAACTTAATATTTTTTAATAAAATTATCAGTGCTTAATAATTTTTCATTATTATTACATTTGATCCTTTTCCATATTTTCTTTTTGTGCTACTTCCATGCTTCACATATTTCTCCCCCATTTTGTCATTAATCAAAAAAGGTAACAATCAAAAGACTAATAGAGATAATTGCACATTGATCTGAAAATATATATTTCATTACTTCCAAAAAAAAGTACATTACATATACACCCAAGAAAGTACAGTTAAAGCATGATACATCAAAATATGTAACTAAAAGATATTATGGTTACTCTCACTACTGCTAGAACCTATATCTAAAGTTTCAGAAGCATATACTCTAGATCTTCTAATGGGAGGTGAAGGTCCTCTAGAGTTGCGAGTCCTAGAAGCTGGTCCAGTTCTAGGAGGCAGTCTAGCATGTGGAGGAGGCTGTCTAGCTCTAGGAGAAGGCTATGGAGGTGGCCTAGGTGGCTGACTAGAAGTAGACGCTCCAAAGCTAGGTCGCACTTCGGTGAATCCAAGTAGAACTACTCCAAGCTCCGTCTCCATCCTGTGCATCCCTTGCTGAATGTCATGTAGAGCAATAGCCTGATGTGTAGCAAAGGAATCAGTCGCACCACGAAGTCTACCAAAATCAGAATGCAGATCTTTAAGATCTATCTGATAATCCTCCTGCATCCTCTGGCTCTGCTCAACTGTCTCTACTCTTAAGGTGAGCTCTCTCATATCAGCCTGTAACTCTTGAAGGCCATGCTTTACTGTCTGATGAAGAACGCCAAACATGGAGCTGAATCTGGTAGTCAGAGTCTCTGTGAACCGAGTAAGCTGCTCAAAAGTAACAGTGGTCTGAGTAGAAACACCAGCAGAAGAAGAAGGTGCTGTAGGAGAGGTAGATGTGCCTAGTGGAGTCCTCGGACTACTAGGCTGTCCACCCATCTCATCCTGTGCTTCAATCTCCTCAGCTGACTCATCCTTATCCATGGTCTTCTTAGCTAGAGGTGCCTTAACAAGAATATCCTCATCTGAGTCATCTGAATATACTGCTCTCTGACCTGAAGTCTTCGCAGTCCAAACTCTCTCTACTCTATAGTATCCCATCCTATATAGGGATTTCTCTGAATACCTATCAGTGTGAAGCAGAGGTCGGCTATCCTCTCCAGTCAGATCAATATCAAAATCTTGAAATAATAGTATAAAAGCCATCCCATATGGCAAGCAAGTTCTAGCCCTACGATCTGCATCCTAAATCTTGGTCATTATGATATATGGTAGATTGAGGATCTCTCCCTTAATCATATACTGCATAAACATCAGATCTTTTTCACTAACCCAATCGAATCTGCCAGTCCAGGGTAAAAATATCCTGCTAATGATATTATGCAAAAGCCTCGTTTCCAAAGACAGAGTATTGGCTTGAACATAAGTTATACTTTCCACATTGCTCCTTTCAAGCACAATCATTAGAGTCTTTTGCCTTTCTTTCAAGTTCAAATAACATTTTCCTTCTTTTGGCATTTGTAGTACTCTACTCAGTCTAGATTCATCTACTGACATGGTTATCCTCTTAACTATAGAAATGATCTGATTAACTCCAAGGAAAAGATTTTCAAAGAAAGTTCTTACAAGTGTAGGGTAGGTGAGAATGTCAAGTGAACAGAAATGATTCCAATCCTGTAACTCAATCCAATCACCAATTTTAAATCCCTGATTCTTAAGAAAAGCAAAATCAATCTTTCTTCCACATGTGACTGGACGGTTGCCCATTAAGATTACCTGCCTTTGAGGAGCAGGCTACTCTTGCTGAGGTTCTTCTTGAGTTTCATGAAGAGTCGGCTCATCCGCTCTTCTCTTTGATCTCCTCTCTTCCTCTACTATCCTCTATGCCGCACCCTTGGAAACCTTGGCTACAACCTTTCTTGGTGGCATTGGATCAAATCTAAGGGAGAAATGGAAGGATTTGAGTGGTTCCTAATGTGGAAAGCAGTGTGGTCCCATAGGATTTTACTGGAACAAAGAAAAGGAAAGTAAAATGGATTTTTAAGGTAGTCAACTTATAAGAGTACCCGACATTCGAGTCGACTCGAGCCAAAATATAGAAAAAGGCTCTAAAAATTCAATGAAAAGATTCCTATCCTTAGAAATATATTAGATAAGGTGGTTGTCAACCTTAGATTGGTGATGGAGATCTTTTAGATAATTTTTCTTAATTTTAAAGAAATTAGGTCAAAAAATCTAAAAAGAGTCATACAGGCCTAATTCTCCTCTAATCATTTAAAATCTATCTTCATTAAGTAGCTTAGTAAAGATGTCAGCTAATTAATTTTTAGTTTGAACAAATTCAAGTTCAATATCACCATTCTGAACATGATCCATAATGAAATGATGCCTAATTTCAATATGTTTAGTTCTAGAATGCTGAATTAGATTTTTTGTTAAATTAATAGTACTTGTGTTATCACATTTGATTGGAATTTTAGTTTGAATAACACCATAGTCTTCTAGCTGTTGCTTAATTCATAGCACTTGAGCACAACAACTCCATGCAGCCACATACTCTGCCTCAGCAGTAGATAATGCCATGGAGTTTTGTTTCTTACTGTGCCATGAGATTAAGTTCAACCCTAGAAATTGACATGTACCACTAGTACTTTTTTTTATCAATTCTACATCCATCATAATCAGCATTAGAATAACTAATTAAATTTAATGATGATTATTTAGAATACTATAGACCTAGATTACTTATTCCTTTAAGATATCTTATGATTCTTTTAAGAGCAAGTATATGTGATTCTTTTGGATTAGATTGAAATCTAGCACATATACAAACACTAAATAAGATATCAGGTATACTAGCTGTTAAATATAATAATGATCCAATAATACCTCGATAAAGCTTTTGATCAACGTTGTTTCCATCTTCATCCTTATCAAGTCTCCAGGTAGGGCTCATGGGTGTGCCAATTTCTTTGACTGACTCCATACCAAACTTCTTAAGAATCTCGTTGATGTACTTAGCTTGGTTGATAAGTATTCCTTCTTTTGTTTGCTTAATTTGATGTCCAAGAAAGTAGGTCAACTCACATATTAAGCTCATTTCAAATTCATCCTGTATAAGCTCAGCAAATTCACTACATAAATCTTCATTAGTTGTACCAAAAATTATATCATCTACATAAATTTGTATAACTAACATATCTTCTTCTTTTCTTTTAATGAATAGAGTTGTGTCTATACTAACTCTAATAAAATTATTTGCAAGTGAGAGTTTACTTAATCTATCATACCATGCTCTAGGTGCTTGTTTTAAACCATTCAATACTTTATTGAGTTTGAAAACATGATTAGGTAAAGCATGGTTTTCAAATCCGGGTGGTTGTTCTATAAAAATTTCTTCAAAAATATAGCCATTTAAAAATACACTTTTCACATTCATTTGAAATAAGCAAATGGCTTCTAATGGCTTCTAATCTTGCTACAGGTGCATAAGTTTTTTCAAAATCTATTCCTTCTTCCTGGTTATATCCTTTGGCAACTAATCTAGCTTTATTTCTAATTACATTGCCTTTTTCATCTAATTTATTTCTATATATCCATTTGGTACCTATAACATGATATTCAGAAGGTCTATTTACTAAGGTCCATACATTATTTCTTTTAAATTGATTAAGTTCTTTATGCATGGCCATTATCCAATTTGGGTCATTTTCTGCTTCTTCTATGCAATTAGGTTCTATTTGTGAGACAAAGACAAGATAATCATGTGCATCTCTAAGTGAGGATCTAGTTCTAACACCTTATATGGGATCACCTATAATTAACTCTTTAGGGTGGTGATGTACATACCTCCATTCCTTAGCTAAATCACCATGCTTTTTGCTTACCATTTCATCTCCTTCTACTTGTTTGTCCTTGAAGCTCATGTCCTTCATTGCTCTATCAATTATACCTACATCATTATCAATGCACTCTTCTTTTCTAGAAGGTGAGGGATTAGTTTCATCAAATATCACATGAATAGACTCTTCAATAGTTAATGTTCTTTTATTGAAAACTCTATATGCTTTGCTAGAAGTTGAAAAACCAAGAATATTCATTCATCATATTTAGCATCAAGTTTTCTAAGGTTATCCTTACCATTATTCAATACAAAGTATTTACATCCAAAAATATGAAAATAATTAATACTTGATTTTCTATCATTCCAAAGTTCATAGGGGGTTTTCTTTAAAATTGGTCTTATCAAAACATGGTTCAATATATAACATGCAGTGTTCACAGCTTCTACCAAAAGGTATCTTAAAAGATTGCCTTCACATAACATAGTTCGGGCTATCTCTTCTAATGTTCTATTTTTTTTCTCCACAACACCATTTTATTGTGGTGTTCTAGGAGCTAAGAAGTTGTGATCAATACCATGTTCAGTGCAGAATTCTTCAAAATATTGATTTTCAAATTCAGTGTCGTGATTACTTCTAATTGAAATAATTAAAAGATTTTTCTGATTTGAAACTTTCTTGTAAAATTTTTGAAATACTTTAAAAGCTTCATCTTTATGTGCAATAAATAAAATCCATGTGAAACATGAAAAGTCATCTACTATCACAAGTCCATATTTCATACCTTCTAAGCTTGTAGTCCTAGTTGGTCCAAATAATTTCTTGTGTAGCAGCTTTAAAGGTCTTGAAGTTGAAATAATATTTTTTGATTTAAAACTTACCCTAGTTTATTTACCAAATTGGCATCCATCACAAACATGATCAAAATCAACTTTAAATTTAGGTAAACCTTTAACTAAGTCTTTGGAAATCAATTTAGCTAAAGTATGCATGCTAGCATGACCTAATCTTCTATGCCAAAGTAAACTAGATTCCTTGGTTTTAGCATTCATTGCCACTAGACTTGTACTACTGGACATAGCTAGATCATTCAAGTATACTATGTAAATATTTTCAAGTTTATGACCAATAAATTTAGTACTAGAATCAAGAGAGCTAGTTACTATACATATTGAAGATTCAAAAACAACTTTGAAGCCCTTATCACATAGTTGACTTATGCTCAATAAATTATGCTTCAACTTGTCTACAACAATACTTTTTAATAAAAGTGGTAAGGGTGATTTTGATCTTACCAATGCCAATGATCTTCCCTTTACCATTGTCACCAAATGTTATCATTCCACCATCTTTCATGTCAAGGGTGATGAATTTTTCTTTGTCACCCGTCATATGTCTTGAATAGCTGCTATCTGGATACCATCATTTCTTTGAATTCTTGGCTGCAAGACATTCCCGCAAAATAATCAAGTAATATTTTTAGATATCCAAGCTTTCTTGGATCCTTGAAGGTTAGTAGAGGTGGTTCCTTTAGGAACCCAAATATTTTTCACTTTATTTTTATTTTTCTTTCTCAAATTGCATTTAAAAGATTTATGTCCAACCCCATGACAAGAATAACAAACTACTTTTGACTTTTGAAAAGATGTGAATGTTGGAACTCTTGATGCAAAAGTTTTTGGAGCTGAAAACTTCGATACATAAGATTTTGAAGCTGAAAACTTATTTGTTTTCAATGAATTGTATCCAATTCTAGCTCTATTATTTGATTCCCTTTGATTTTTTAAAATCAGCTCAAGCTTATTTGAATTTAAAGTCAATTTGTCAACTAAGGATTGAGTCGATTCATTTCATTTTGCAAGCTCTTATTCTTTTCAAAGTATTCATCTTTTTCAATTTTCAAAACTTTATATTTTTTAGAAATACTATTTAATTCCTTTTGCAAAATATTATTTCTTTCTGAAACTTCAATCTTCTCTTTTATCAAAGCATCACAATTATTTTTCAAAGTTTTATTTTTTAAGCCAGCCTTTTTATATTTTGATAAAAGCTCATAAAATGCAGTATGTAACTCCTTATAAGTAAATTCATCATTAGGTTCAGTAGATGTTACCTCATCTTCTAGACCCATGAGACATATGTTTGTAGCTTTTGATGTCTCTTCTTCTTCCTCATTTGATGTGGATTCGTTGTTATCACTCCACATAGCCACCATCGCTTTCTTCTTCTTCTTTTTATATCCCTTCTTTAATGTAGGGCATTCAGAATGGTAATGCCCTGGCTTTTTGCATTCATAGCATATTGGTTGTTGCTCCTAATTTTTTTCTTTATCTTTTTTCTTTTCTTTGCTATGTTTCCCCTTTCTAAAGTATTTCCTCCAGTATCTTGACTTTTTCTTATCTATGAATTTTCTGAATCTCCTCATGACTAAAGCAATGTCATCATCTTTAAGTTCTTCATCAGAGGAGGGGCTTTCTTCTTCTTTCTCTTCTTCTTGCTTCTTGAATTCGGCTGCAGCTTTGAAGGCTATTGTTTTCTTCTTTTTAATGTCATCTTCACTTCAATGTTCCATGGTTAATTCATGAGTAATTAGGGAACCAAGAAGCTCATCCAAAGGGAGTGTATTCAAGTCCTTGGCCTCTTGAATTGCGGTGACCTTGGGATCCCATTTGTTCAGTAATGATCTAAGAATCTTTTGCACAAGGTCCGCATTTGAATATATCATACCAAGACTTTTTAAACTATTAATAATATTTATAAATCTTGAAAACATAGCAGATATCGTTTCATTGGGCTCCATTTTAAATAGTTCATAGTTATGCACAAAAATATTTATTTTGGAGGTTTTAACTTAAGAAGTGCCTTCATGGGTAACTTCAAGTTTATCCCAAATTTCTTTTATCGAAATGCAAGTGAAAATCTAGTTAAACTCATTAGCATCCAAAGCACAATATAAAAAGTTCATTGCTTTGGCATTTAGTTCCCATAGTTTCATGTCATATTCATCCCATTCCTCGTTCGATTTTGGGATGTCTATGCCATCAACCTTGTTAGTGGGTATGTGAGGTCCTTTTAAAATCACTTTCCATAATTGAAAATCCACTACTTGAATTTAAATCTTCATTCTTGCTTTTCAATAAGTATAATTAGTACCGATGAAAAGTGGAGGTCTATTGGTAGATTGGCCTTCTAGCAAAGAGGTGCTCATTTGGGTTGCTATTAATCTTTTCTCCTAGTTGTTAAATTAGAGGCACAGACGTGGCTCTGATACCACTTGTTGCCCAGATGGCCAACCCAAGAGGGGGGGTGAATTGGATTTGAAAGTTTTTTAACAAATATGTGCCTTTTTGAAATCTTTGTATGGTGAGTGAAGTGTATCAAATGTTAAGTACGAAAATAAATAAATAAACACAAACAAAGGGATCACAAACATCATGAATTTATAGTGGTTCGGAGTAACCCAGCTCCTATGTTCACTATTCAAGGTACCACTTTGGGTTTCACTATATTCACAACAAAATATAGCCGGTTTGTTTTACACCGGGCTCACAAATCAAAACCCAATACAATGTTAGTTTTTCCAGGCTCACTAATAACCCAAACTTGGTTTTCAAGGCTCACCAAAAATCTAAAACAATTCTCAAGCTATTGCCCCTACTGTACTTGGAACAACTCAAAATAGAGTTACAAAAGAAGCAACACTAAAGACAAACCAAACTTTATTGGATGGTTGCAGTTGAAGCTCTTCGTGAAGCTTTCTTGATTGCTTTTTCAATGCTCTTTAAGGCTTTCAAACTTCTCCAATGATTGACTCAAGAAATTGATTGGAAGTTGGTGAAGACTTGAGTTCTTGCTTGAATGCTCTTTGGAATATTCAATACCCTCATTAAA
Organism: Areca catechu; assembly: GCA_021397845.1. Classification (NCBI taxonomy): domain Eukaryota; kingdom Viridiplantae; phylum Streptophyta; class Magnoliopsida; order Arecales; family Arecaceae; genus Areca; species Areca catechu. The sequence continues at coordinate 44,680,023 of CM038051.1, read as the reverse complement.
GTTGTTCAAGACTTATTCAAATCCATCATTTATAGTCTTTTGAACTGATCCCAGGTAAATATGATCATTGGAATGTCTTGGGAGTCGAAATCTAGCCATTATAAGCTTTTAAAACCAAGAAATTCAAATTCTGGAGCTAGCCATTACTATTCTGAAACGGGGATTCGAGTGGGCTTGGATGGATCGAGTCGGCTCGATGCTTAGATAGGTAAAAATTGAACTCTGGTCAAGTTGACTCTCTTCAATCGAGTCGGCTCGAAAAACTGGTCTCTCATAACTGAATTTCACTTACTCTAGAAGAGTCGGCTCGGATTCTCATTGAGTCAGCTCAATTGACTGGTTTCTCAAAACTGCATTTTAGCTACTCTGGATGAGTTGGCTCTAGTTTCATTGAATGGGCTCGATTGATTGTGTATCAGAAATCTTTGTGCCATGCCAAAATAATGTATCGCTCTATTCCTTGAGTTGGCTCGAGTGATCTTTGTCCAAAAGCTTTCAAACTTCTTCAATCTTCTTCCAACATCTTCCAAACAACTTCAAACTTTTTGTAAACCTAATCTAAGTAATTTAAACTTAAAAATTACATAGAGTTGGCCCCTTTTTTATGAATACATAAACAATTTTTTTTTAGCTCTTCAATATATGGAACTTTTTCTATGAGAAACTTGATACACTACAATGATTTCAGAATTGTAGGGAGAATGATTGTGCATTTGAATCATCTTACAAAAACTTCTTAAATATTTGAAAAGAGTTAGTATCAAATACATACTCCAATATTTTGTTATCATCAAAATCATTTCAGGGGTCAACATTAGATTTTATATATACTGATATGTATAATTGGGCTAATGAATTTATAAACTATATAGGTGGATTATACGAAGAATGTTATATCTTGGCATGGTGAGGACTCATCCTTTCAGTCCTTTCTTGATCTCAAAGGATGGCTCAGGGCTACCAAAGGGGTGAGTAGGAGCTGGGTCATACAATTTGGGCATAGCATCGACCCTCTAGCAATTCGCTGGTCTTTGATGTCCTCATCTCAAGCCATGATGACCTAGACATGGGTGATGCACACGTCTAGGATGTAATGACCCATCTTTTTGCATAGCATCCTTAGAGCTTTCAGGGCACCATCCACGATACAATTGTTGAGATTCTTCAAAACTCACATTTGCATGATCAACTGGTTTCATTATCACAGCTACCATAGTAGGTAAGTTTATTAATATATTCATTTACTTGTTTCAAATTTTTATACTTAAAAGCTTTATATATTTAAACTTGAGCCGAGGAAGGAGATCTATGATGTAAAAATTTAATCTAACCATCTAATCGATAGATTAGAGGTATCTATAGCATTGTATCATTAAATAAAATATATAGGAATAATGTCTTCAAGAATCGAAGGAGTATATCAAAATATATGCCTCTATATTGACATATATAGTTATATATTAAAATTTATTAATAATGTTCTATTTTTCTTCGTTACAAGATACCCGGACATTCGGATCTCATCCATCGACTGCTAGAGAGGATATATAGGAATAGGAAGTGGAGGATGATGATAACAAGGATCTTACATGATTTTTTATTTTAATATTATAATCTCGATACTTGTAAAGCAATATTAATTTATAAAATTATATAATTTATATTTTTCAAATAATATAATTATTTTATATTTTTAATTATAGTATTTAATTGATTGTTAATTTAGTTATAATAGATTCTAAAAAATATAATTACATGTTATTATAATTAAATAGGTTTTAAAAAATAATTTTTTAAAAAAATTAAAAATTATTACCGATAGCATTGGTGATGGCTAGCTACCATTTATAATAATTATTAGTGATGGCACAATAATTAGTAGTGGCATATTTGGTCACTAATATTTTTTTATTTTTTTAAATTTTAATCAAAAAATTGAAAAAAGAATATTAGTGATGGTAAAGCCATCGCTAATGCTATCGCTAATAGGTATTATTAGCAATGACATCATTGCATCACTAATAATGCCTATTAGTGACAAGGATAGTTTTGATAGCCTATTAGTGATGGCTAATAGGCTATTAGTGATGGAAATTAGTCATCGCTAATAGTGTAATTTCTTGTAGTGGGAGAGGTGCCAACTTGTCCCTTCTCTACTATCATACATGCAAGAAAAGAAGGGGCACTAATTTCAGCACCCCCTATTCTTAATTATCGACAGAATAGAGAGAGAAATCTAGTTAAATTAGAAATTGACTTCCTATCCTAATTGAGTTTGAATCTTGATTCAATTTGATCCGATTCAGACTTGTTTTGAATCAAATTCAAAATCCTGTCAAACCTAATATCCAAGTCCTACTTAGATTATAAAATCTAATTAACCTCAAATTAAGTCAAGCCTAATTAAATTAAATCTGATTTAATTTAATTAGAACTTGATCCCTAATTTAATTAAGCCAAATTATATTGCAACACTTATAATTAAGTCCCTTAGGCTAATAATTAACAGTTTCTGTATCTATAACTTCTATAAATTGATCCAAATTATTAATCTAATTAATAATTTGATCATGATCCAAGCTATTGATTAGGTCAAGATCCTTTTATGTATCATCTCATAAATTCTATTCTATTTGTAGTGAGACATACCATGATCTCTATTATAGTATCATTGAAACTCTTTCTGATAGGTTGGAATGATTCTAACTCATTCCAATAAGGATTGCTGATCCAAAAATGATCCTATTGAGTTCTCATAATGTACCAGTAATGTCTAGTAGTATATAGTGTCAACCCAGCATATCAAAAATTAGTACCCCTAAGTATTGTTGCTATATAATCAAGTTCTTCTATCGAGAGTCTTGATAGGATGTAGGTCATGGAAACTCATCAAACCCTAAGCATTTATCATATACAAGACTTAATTAGCTTGAATCGAATTATGAATCTCATGAAACTTTTTTTCATATATCATATTGTTGTAGCCATAGTCTTAAGAACTCAGCCTTTTAAATTGCCTAGGACTACTTCTCAGCTACTAAGGCTAATAGAACCCCTATAAATATACAACCTACTCCTATAGTAAACCTACTACATCCAACAAAATATCATAAGAACCTAAATGGCTTGGACCATGTTTATGTATTGTCAAACTACGGTAACCTAACTATGAGTAGCCGAGGCACTATAGGTCTAAGAGCTACTCACACAACCATAGCATCAAGAATGTCATTGATAAGTGAGAAGATATTTAAGTAACTTCTCATTTTTTATCATAGTTAGTATCATTATTCTTTAACAACCACTTACACTCTCACTTTAGTATCCCTATATTGTAGATTTGAGATTTGTCTATCCTAAAGGAAAGCGATCCATACACTAATCTTGATAGATCAATCACTACCCTCATGATGATCTAACGATCGAGAGCAACTTAGGAGTTAATCTATAATGATATATGTCTCAGATTTCTAATTTTTGAGAATATATATCATTATCCATTAATTTATTGATGATTCATGGACACATTAACAAGAATGGATAAGAAAAATTATCAATTTTATTAATTTAAATAGATCAAGTACAAGAATATGTCCTTAAATTATTACAATATGTCTTGCCAAATTGGCTTCAAGGGCATATATTTAACATTGACTTCATCACTCTGCTTCTTAGGTTGAAAAAAAAGAGGGTGGCCCTCTTGAGGTTGCTTTTGCTCTCCTCTTTCCTTTCTCTTTTTCACCATACCTTCTTTGGCATTGATATACTTCTTAGAGCAAGATAAAAGCTTCGATAGATCATGGGGGAACCTCTTGGAGAGGAAATAAAAAAAAACCTCTCACTTGGAGTCATCGTAATAGAGCTAATATTGTGACCGCTGGTTCCAAACCACGAACCTCCAACATGGCCATTTGGAAGTGACTCATAAAACTCTAGAGATACTCACCTTCCTCTTGGTGGATGAAGAAAAAAAGTTGGAGCTCTTTTTGAGCCTTCGACTACTCTAGAACTGAGCAAGAAACTTATGGCCAATTAAACTCTTTAAAAGAGTTGATAAAGACTAGCTGGAGCCTAGTATACTGAGTTCGAGTTGCATTCCTAAAGATGATAGGGAATGACTTACACATTAAGGTAGATGCCTCTTGCAGCATCATGCAAGCTTTAAAGCTCTCTTGATGGTCGCAAGGGTTGGTTGAGCCATTGTAAGTTTCCATAGATGGTGCCTTGAAGAGACCAAGGGATGGGCTCCTCCATGATTGCCCATGAAAAGGATAGTTACATGGTAAGGAGCGGCTCACCCACTAGCATCAGTTGCTATCAATGGAGAACATCCACATAGCCATCCCCTTCTTAAAGCTTTCTATCTAGCTCATCGTGTTGTTGGGTGCACCTTTCTAACTGACGGTGTGATGATTCCTCCATCGAAGAGTCCTATAAAGAGGAAGAAGAAGAAAGTAAAATAGGAGAATCATGCTCATGATCCCTACTTCGATGACCCACTCGTGGGTTGGAGTGGTGTATATGAGATGCCTCTCGAGGGCTCAATAGTTGTGATGGGCGATGATGAGAAGCCCGCTTAGGGCTACTGGCTGGCTAGGAGACCCTTGGGTCTCCTTCTACTCCAATAGGGTGGGGTAAACCACCTTGCTCTACCCCCCACACTAAAGGAAGAAGATCAGAACGTTTGTGCCCCTCCGGCATTGGCACTGACTGAGCCATGGGCTGTTACAGGGTCTGCACTATGGCAGCTAATGATCAGACCTGGAGTAGGAGCTGATGAAACTGTTTGACCATAATGGGAGGAATGGTTGAGGGCTCTCTGTTATTCTAGTCCAAAAGAGTCTAGGGGTGATATGTTGAAATAGTCAGTTCCTCTATGAGACGAAGAATGGTGGATTTTGCCATTGCCTTCCACTTCACCATGGCTACGAAAGAGGTAGAAGGCTACATGTCAGTTCCTCTATGAGATGAAGAATGGTGGATTTTGCCATTGCCTTCCACTTCACCATGGCTACGAAAGAGGAAAGAAGGCTACAGGCCCTCTTAAGAATTGTTGGGACCCGGCCTTTCCTCTAGCACTATCTATCACGGTTTTACTAGAGATGTGCTAATATGGCTGGAGGTGGCTACTTTAGCATGCAGCTCCGGGATTTCCTCTTGGATATGCAGCACTTTGGAACCTATAAACATAATAAAGACATAGAAGTCTAGCCATAATGGAGGTTTCCTGGTGGTGGTCCCTTCGATGCCTAAGTCAGTATCCCATGGAAGCAAACAGAAAAGAGGAGTCTGTAGCTTCTAGGTGGATAGAGTGATAGTGGATCATGATGTATGAATGGAGTGGAGTTGGATAAGTGGTGGGAGTGATAGGTAAATGAAGTAGAGTATGGGTGGAGTTTGAGAGAGTGCGGGCAAAGCTTAAAGGGAAAGGGTGTGGCTTAAGAGGGAGAGGGCGAGGCTTCAGGGAGAGTTGGTGAAGCTTGTAGAAGTGCAGGGGAAGCTTAATGCATTCCCTTTTGGTCTCCTCTTGGCTTCACATCCCTATTTTTCATAGATTTTCATTGGCCTAGCCCTTACCAAAGCATCGGGGCTTGAGAGGCTTAGAAAGAACTTTGAAACTCTCAAAAGGCTTATTCTGGAGGCAAAAAGAATTTACTGCTTTTAAAAACCTTCTTCCCTTACATGGAGGGTCTCGAGGAATGATTTTTATAGGTGGGTATATGGAGTACCTATCATCTAAGGGACATTCTGTGATCAGGGAATGGATGTTGGCACGTCTTTATAGTAGGCATGCTTCTACAAAGCACATACCATTGAAGGAATGGCTGGAATGGCTGGAGATGGCATGAAGCTCATCTTCATGGAAGATGCATTTTCGTAAAGTGCATGCCCTTATGGGAATGACCAGCATCAAAGAGATATGGCATTGGGTTACCTGTTCCCTTATGGGAGGGTGTGCAAGATTTTTTCTTGCACGACTTCTAAGGATCACATGGTAAGATTTGAGGAGTCTATTCTCTATGCTAAGTTTGCAGGTGATGTGGTGAGCTACGTTAGAGTCCACATAGGTCTGATTATTTCTAGGCATATTATTGGTCATTTTCAATAAAAAATAGAAATATAAAATTAAATTATATTGATATTATTAGTTTTATATTTTCTGAAAAAATTTATGATTAAGCATATTATTATCAAATGATCCATATTTTTATAATATTGTCCTATGCATATTCATCTATAAATAATTTCTTAAATATAAAAAGTGTATTTTTCTATGAGTGAGATATATTATCCTACTATTGTTTATAAGTTTTATGAAAATAGTTAAATTATTCTAAATAAAATTGTAAGATTATTTATGGATTATGAACTCTATAAATTTTTTTAATATTTTATTCATGTATGATTTAAAATATTATGGTTTATGAAAATATGATTTAAAAAAAAAGATCATAAGCTTTTTGGCTATCCCTATTAGGGTCAATTGATATTTCGGAGCAAGCATCTAATGAAAATGACTGTCTACTAATGGATTAAAGTTGGTAATAAAAATAAACATGAACTCTTGTTAATTACAAAAATGACCTTGTCATGGGTTATACTAACCATGGTATGAGAAATTTGTGAGCATTATTGAAAAGATAATATAGTTAAATGATAAGTGTTTGATGACTATGATTATTTTTTTATTATATTTGAATTCATTTTTAAAGACTTGCTTGATTGGTGCATATATGATCAGATTGTTACAATATAGTTTGTTACATTATTATGAGTACAAGTTGCTTTATTTTATAATAAATGTTATCTTCTAAATGATAAATCAACTCATGTGAAACTTATGCTTAATCCAGTAAGGTGGTGCATGATTACTTATTAAGCTTTGTAGCTCATTCTCTTCTCCATTTTTTTTTAGATTAATACAAGTGCTAGGAGTGGGAAAAGATATTCTAAGTAAAATTCTTGATAATAAGTTTCAAAGCTAGTTGCAAGCTATTAACAATTAGTTTATGACTATGAAATAATGAGCTTGTAGCTTAAAGATATATTTTAGACTTTTTGTACCAATACCTATTTTTTAAATAAACAAAAAGAAATTTTATATTACTTTTATTATTGTATAATCTTTCATAAAGATCGTCAGTTGGGCTTCATGTTATATTATGAATGATATCCGATGGTAGCATGGCCATGTCATGCTCTAGATTTAGGGCAAGACATAAATCTTTTATGGAGGATTGTTGAAGTTTTAATTTTTTTAAAAAAATCTAAATTTTATCCCTTCAATTTTAGTTAGTTTTAAAACTTTTGAATTTTTTTTTTATTAGATGCCTCTTTATAAAGAGTCAAGAATGTTGATTTTCAAAGAGATACCATGTTTTCAAAATACCATGCATCTTTAGAAACATTACATCTCTTTGGTACTTGGATATAGTATTTAAATATACTCCTCTAGGATATATCCAATATAACTTACACATCCAACACTATCCGATCTCTCACGTATATACTGATGCTCTGTCTCCTAAGAGATTGAAACTCTTCTTTGACTCTAAGATTTTGCTTTCTACTTTCTTTTTCTTTTTCCTTTTAAGGGCATCTAAAGGTAGTCTTCTAGATCAAGCCTCCTAATAATTATGCTTGTTAGAGGAAAATCGAGCTGATCCAAGTTGTTGTACCATGTAGATGAGATTGCTATAGACTCGAATATAGGGGCTGAATCATGTTCTTAGGATAGTATTCTTACATGGCTCTATCTAGGCAAGCTTTTTCAATCTTCAAAGTTACTTTTAATAGTTTGTTTCTTTTGTAATACCATTTAAAAACTTTAAAAACAAGAACATAGTAATTTCTAGGAAAAATTATTTCTAACAAAATCAATGTTTTAAATAGGGCAGTGTCTTATCATAGTAGGCCTTATAGAAATTACTATTGATTATTATAATAGTTATAACTAAAGTTTGTTGAACTAGTACTAGAGTGGTGGCAACTAGCTAGAGAGCCAAAATGTACCAAAGATGAAGAATTGAGAGAAGAGAAGGGGAGAGAGCAAGAACCCTAACCTTAACCTTAAATGGAGAAGAACCAGGGTAGAGGGATGGGGTGAGTCAAAAGGGGGGAAAAAAGTGAGAGGGAGAGAGAGAAAGAGAGTAATGGAGAGAGATATGTATACCGGTTGAAACATCTAGAAGGGGATAGAATTAGTATCAGTATCAATCAAGAGGATGGCATCAACATTGTGTTGGCTAGGTTCAAATAAGAGAGGAAAGAGAAATTGAAGTTGAATTTGGTTAAGGGGTAAAGGGTTTTACCATAATGAGCCCAACTATTTTTGATTGGTTGAATCATTCTAAATCTAAGCTAGTTCAGTTCAATGTGCTTTGAACCACTCAGGTTAAGATGGTTCGACATATCCTGGATCTTAAGAATATTATTTCAACTTTTAAATTAAAATAATTTCTTTATTTCAAAAAAATTATAATAGGTAATAGTAAGAAAATAGTAGCGTTATATTTTTATTCACTTTTTATTGAAGAATAAAGTATTATTTCTAACTACATAATTGCTTTAAAATATTGAAGAAAAAATATATAAATTTTTGAAAAAAAATATTTAACAAATTACAAATATAAAATAATCATTATTAAAACTAAATAAATCATTATAATGCTAAATAATATATTATAATATTACTATACACTCCTCCCCCACATATACAGAAGTAAGGCACCATACACATACTATTAAGACTATTGTAATAGTTACAATAATATTATTTTAAATCTTGGTTCATATAGAGAGTAAATATATTAAACAAAAGAAAAGTGCAATAGAAGGTCAAACAAAAAAATAGAAGGCCAATTATGCTCCTACTTTAGAAGTATTTGTAAGAAACCAAATAATCCATAGTAAGACCTAGAAACTAAGATATTAATAATATATCAAAATATTGATATTATTATACTATTCTTATTACTTTTATTGTTATACTGTATATTGCATATTATTTATTGTTGCGATACTATGATATACATATATTATCATAGTATTCTATAATTTATATTAATAAAATATAAATTATATTACCATGACATGCCTATTATTACATTATGGTGATACATTAATATTATATTATTATGTATCAGAAAATATAATGTACATATAAGTTTCATGCAATTTTCCTTTCTAAAAGGTCAAGGCCCCTCCATCCTTTTAATACAAAACCAAAAATGAATATTTTTATATTAGTGGTCTTTTTCGGGGCTTGAATAGCTTTGCTTTGTTTATCCTCTACTTTAATCTTAATTTAAGATTTATTTTATAAAATAAAATTTCAAAAAAGTTTCATGCAATTCTCCTTTCAAAGGTATCAAGGACCCTCCATACCATTAATGAAAAACCAACAACAAATATTTTAAACAAAAATTCACATTATTGGTAACGATTTACATCATAAAACAATACCCCCAAAAAATTATGTATTTTAAAAGCTCCTACCTATCCATCTAGTTAACACAAAAATTGGCTGCACTTATTGTTATAATAAAGCACATCAATTAAAACTAAAAGTATGGATCACACACACACACAAATATATATATTGATATGGCAAGATCGTTGACGTGGAGTACGCGTCAGACCCGAAAGGCGACCAAGCAGTGCCGCGCGATGTTCTCTTCTGAGCTCTCCTGCTAGGTGGCCTACGATCACGCCCACCTAGAGCCTACATTCATTAAAACACCTACACCTAGCATACAATATGCAAGAAAAGAGGGCAGAAGGATATGCATTTTAAAATAATTTTAAATCATGTACAGCGGAAGGCTCGGTAGACAGATATCTAAATGATCTACCGATCTGCCCACAACAAGAACTAGCATAAAGATCTAGCATGCATATAACATCAAAAGCAAGAGAATATATATATAAGTACCATACCTTTATACCTCAGAGAGAAGCAGTGGAAGTGCTATGAGAAGAAAGAGGGTGCTCGAGCCACACACGCGTCTGGCCTCTATAGGATATCCACACCTGGGCTCGACTCTGATCAACTCCCTGGAGTGCTAGCTCTTCGGGATCCTTGGCCGATCTTCTTCTTCCGAACTCCTTCCCAAAACCTCTCTTTCCAAGACCTAGCTAGACTGCTAGGTTGCTCACACTCAATCCCTAGAACTCTCACAACCCTTCTCTATCTTCTCTTTAGTAGTGTTGTAACTTGTAACCTCTGCAGCCTATACAATGACCCTATTTATAGGTGTAGCCAAGAGAAGGAGAAAGAGGAAGAGGAGAGATGAGAGGAGAGAATGGGGAGAGGATCAAGGCCATACCAAATGGGTATAACCCATTAAGGTAAGTACGACTTTCATACCATAAAGCTTTAGAGCCAAAACTGGTTTGAATTCAAAAATCAAACCAGGTCAAAACCTGCCCAAAAACCTCCCATGAAATCCTCCCAGAATTTCTGTTCGTCACAAGAAGTGTTGACACCCGAAAAATGCCAAGTGTCGATACTTCACCAAGTGTCGACACCTGCAAAATTTCAAGTGTCGACACTTGGAACAAAGTCAATCATATTGACTTCTGGTGATGATAAACGATTCCCAATCATCAATGATCCACAAGACCAGATAGAACTCCTCTATGGTGTGTGACCCCATAAGTTCGAATACTAAGCCAATAGCATTGGAATATTTCCAATACCAGTCAAAGTCCTTATCTAGCAATGATACCCGATGTCCAGATAGGTCAATGATGCAGGGCACCTCACCAGAACCTCTGGTATATGGTTGCCGCATATTTCATCCCTTTGACCTCATAATGTTCAAGATGACCTAGGGTTCGACTGCCAACCCTAATTTAGTTTATCCAGATCATGTCTCAACCTCACAAGTTCTGTGACTCCTCACAAGAACTACCCTGGCCAAGGTTTTGCTGAATTGAGACATAGTGAGTCATTCACTCCAAACTATTTGGAGAGGTCAATTTCATCTTGATCCACCACCGCTCTACAAGTACTTGACTATACCCAGAAACCTTCCATCATTGGATTAGAAATCCAGGTAGTCCGGTACCAAAGTATAGTGAGTTGCTTGCAAGCTACCATGGTGATCTCAGGTCTGAGGGACACATATATCCATATCCCTTCGTGAGTAACCCTTTGGCAGAAGGGAGCTCCGCAGATGGTCATGTTCAGTGAAATATCACATATTTCACTTGCATGTCACACCAGTGTCTCCACACTCCTTGGTCAAGAGGACAACCAACAAATGTGACATACAATAACCTATACTTGATATATCATCATCCTATAACAATGTATCCTTTGGTTGTGAACCAGTTTAAGAACTACCTGATATATCCTCTCTATATCAAACAATGTAGTTCTAAGGACTCCATCACATAAGAGTTCTTAACAGGAAAATGTAGATATGATGGACAGCCAAAAATAACTTTTATTTATTAAAGAATTCATATACAAAATACAAGATAGCACAATCATCCATAGCCTAGACGATTAGCTTTGGGACACAATTCCCAACAACTCCCACTTGGACTAAAGCCAATCAGTACAGAATCTCATTCCCATTTTCTATTTACAACAGTCGAGCTCTTGAACTCTGACGGCTTTAGTGAAGGGGTCAGCCAGGTTTTTCTTTTCATAGATCTTCGAAAGGTCAATGTCACCTCGTTCCACGATCTCTCGTACAAGGTGATAGCATCGCAAAATATGCCTTGTACGGTGATGACACTTCGGCTCTTTAGCTTGAGCAATGGCTCCAGTGTTGTACAGTACATCGAAACAAGACCATCCAGGGAAGGTGCCACTCCCAGCTCGCCAAGGAACTTTTGCAACCACACAGCTTCCTTCGCTGCATTATATGCTGCAATGTACTTTACTTTACATACTGAGTCCACCACAGTAGGCTGCTTGAAACTTTTCCAGCAGACAGCTCCTCCGTTCAGGGTAAAGACAAAATCTAACACACTCTTGCTATCATCTTTATCTAACTGGAAATTGGAGTCAGTATACCCCACAAGTTTCAAGTCAGATTCTCCATAAATTAGCCATTGGTCCTTAGTATTTCGTAAATACTTAAGGATGGTCTTCACCACTTTCCAATGAGCTTCACCTAGGTCAGACTAGTATCTGCTCACTACACCTAGTGAGTATGCCATATCTGGTTTAGTACCTGTCATGGCGTACATGATAGAACCCACTGTCGAAGCATATGGGATTCTACTCATGCGCTCTCTCTTCTTAGGAGTTGTCGCATAATTCCTTTTGGAGAGATCAATTCCAGTGCCTATCGGGAGATAGCCCTTCTTGGAATTTTTCATGCTGAACCGTTTTAGCACGATGTCGATGTACGTAGAATGGGACAGTCCTAGAAACCTCTTATATCTATCTCTATAGATCTTCATACCTAGTATGTAAGAGGCTTCACCCAAGTCCTTCTTAGAGAACTGAGATGATAACCAGACCTTTATTCCTTGCAGTTCTGCGATGTCATTCCCGATTAAAAGAATGTCATCCACATACAACACAAGGAATACAATCACAGAACCATTAGCCCATTTGTAAATGCAAGGTTCTTCTCCATTCCTAACGAAGCCATATGACTTGATATACTTATCAAATCGCATGTTCCAACTCCTTGATGCTTGCTTTAATCCATAGATGGACTTTTGAAGCATGCACACCTTTGACTCCTCTGTGGATGTGAACCCTTCAGGTTGTATCATATACACCTCCTCTTCCAGCTCACCATTCAGGAAAGCTATTCGGATATCCATTTGCCAGATCTTGTAGTCAAAGTGTGATGCTAAAGCAAGCATAATCCTAATGGATTTGAGCATTGCCACAGGAGAGAACGTCTCGTCATAGTCAATACCATAATGTTGACGATATCCCTTGACAACCAGACGGGCTTTATAGGTCTCTACCTGTCCGTCTACGCCCCTTTTCCTTTTAAAAATCCATTTGCACCCAATGAATTTTATCCCTTCATGTGGATCAACCAATGTCCATACATTATTGATCTCCATGGACACCATTTCGGATTTCATGGCTCCTAGGCATGATTCAGAGTCGGACCTCTGCAACACATCCATATAGGTGATCAAATCCTCATTGTTCTTATCGAGTTCAATGGGATCACCGTCGCAAACCAAGAAACTATAGTATCTGTCCGGTCAACTTGGTACTCTACCGGATCTCCTTAATGGTTCCTAAGTGGGCTCAAGGTGTGATCTAATTATAGCCGGTTCTATGTTGTCTCTTAAATGTGTCGGTTCTTCTACTTGTTGAACTTCACTAAGTTCAATCTTAGTAGCTACAGTCCCTTCACCAAGAAACTCCTTTTCCAAAAAGATAGCCCTAAGACTGATGAACAATTTTTGTTCCTCAGCTAAGTAGAAGTAATACCCCTTAAACTCTTTTGGATATGCAACAAATAGGCATCGGTCAGACATAGGTCCAAGTTTGTCCATTTCCAAACATTTTACATAAGCCAAGCACCCCCAGATCCAAAGGTGTGAAAGTGTCAGCTTACGTCCAGTCCACATCTCATATGGTGTTTTACTAACAGACTTACTTGGAGCCCTATTCAGAAGGTAACAAGCTGATTCTAGAGCATATCTTCAAAAGGATATTGACAGAGAAGCAAAGCCCATCATGGACCGAACCATGTCTAACAGGATTCGATTCCTCCTCTCAGACACTCCATTTAATTGAGATATCCCTAGAGGTGTCCACTGAGAGAGAATCCCATTTTTCTCAAGATATGTCAGAAACTCGCCAGAAAGGTATTCACCACCTTGATCGGATCGAAGGATTTTGATATACTTTCTAGTTTGTTTTTCTACTTCATTATGATATCGTTTGAACATTTCAAACAATTCAGATTTATGTCTCATCAAGAAGACATAACCGTATCTCGAAAGGTCATCTGTAAAAGTAATGAAATAACTATACCCACCCCTGGCACTAACATTCATGGGTCCGCATACATCAGTATGTATCAGACTTAGAATCTCATTGGCTTGTTCACCTTTTCTAGTAAAAGGTGACTTTGTCATTTTTTCAAGAAGACATGACTCACAGGTTGGAAGTGAACTATCTTCACTAAAATCGAGGAGACCCTTAGTTTTCATCATGTTTATCATATTCCTGTTAATATGACCTAGCCTACAATGCCATAGGTACGCTTCGCTGATATTATCTATTCTAGGGCATTTGCTAGACGTGTATATTACATTAACAGGTCACGATAGTACATAGATGCCATCATGCATTTGTCCATTCAAAATTACAGAACCATTCAAAATGATTTTGTAAATATCATTTTTTATTAATAGTTCATAACCATACACGGCCAACTGGCCTACAGAAATGATATTCAAAATAAAAGAAGGACAAAAATGACACTCGTTCAAAACGATAGTACAGGACTCAAAAATAAGTTTAAGGACTTCCAACACTAGAACTGGAACTCGGCTTCCATTTCCCATGTTCAAGAATCTCTCGCCATCCTCGAATCTTCTACTAACTTGAAGTCGCTGCAAAGAATTACAAATATGAATTGGACTTTCTGTATCCAATACCCAGTTAGTAGTATCACAAACAGAGAAACTACAAGGTGTTGTCATATAAATACCTTGTCCAAGACCATCCTGCAGCTTTCTCTTCTTGGACCTGTTCAGGTCAAGGGACGCAATGTAAAGAGGACAGTTCCTCTTCCAATGACCCCGCTTCTTGCAGAAGAAGCACTCTGCTTGGCTTTGATCAGCCTTCACTTTCTTGGCCTGACTGGGTCCAGAAGCACTAAGCACCTTTTTCCCTTTATTATTTTTCTTCTTTCCTTTCTTAAAGGGACGACGCCCTTCTGAAGAACCTCCTACTAGATTCACCATCCCTTTATTCAATTGGTGGTCTTTCTCATAAGTCTACAGCAATCCCAACAGACCATGGTAGTTGACTGCAGGCTTATTCATTCTATAATGATCGAGAAAGTCTAGATAGGAGGAGGGGAGAGAATTCAAAATGGTATCTTTTCCAAGCTGTTCATGCAAGGGACAGTCGAGCTTGCCCAGGTGCTCAATAATCTCGATCATGTACAGTACATGATCAGTGACTGAGGCCCCATCATGCATCCGCACATTATAGATAGCATAGGAGACCCTGTACCTCTTAACGTCGTCTGGTGTCCCGAAAGACTCCTTCAACCTTTGAAGGATTTCTTCCGGCTGGGCTTCCTCGAATTTGTGATTGAACTCGTCATTCATTGACGCTAACATAATTCATCAGACAGTGGTCCTGTTAGAGAGCCACTTTTGATAAGTGTCTCTGACAGACCCCGAGCAGTGGTAGCAGGGATCTCAGGTGCCGGATCCGATATCACATACAGGATCCGTTCGTGCTCCAGGACAATCCTGAGCCTTCGATACCAGCTATCAAAGTTGGGTCCATTAAGTTTCTCATTGTCGAGAAGAGACCGGAGTGACAGGTTGGAAGATATTTGAAAGGAAAACCAAAACTAATTAGTGTATATGAATTATTAACTTAAAGACATGGACTTTAGTCTAAAGGTCCCTCCCACTATTTTGCACATATTGGTAGCCTCTACCTCCAATCCGAGGAATTACTTTAATTTTTTAGCGGGTACTAGAGTCTAATAGACAACACATGAGCCCGACTTTGGCTGGTCCACCCATGTGTGTCTAAAGATAGGTTCTTTAACCGATTACTTCTCCAAGTAACCTCTAGTAATTGGGTTTTGTCCCAAGGAGTACATCAATCGGCCTTTGGGCCTCCTATTGAAGGTCCCGATTAGGTCTAACTATTAACATGATAAAATTCAATACTTCTAACTAATAAATAGTCAAGCCCAACTTTGGCCAGCCCACTTGACCACCGTTAAGAGAGTCGCACTAAGCCATAATATTAGGAACAGCAATTCTAATAGCCCGATGAACACCCGATCTTTGGATCTACTGATGAACACCCAACTATTGGACCCATTACCATCCTACTTAATGGAAGGCTAGGACTTGGTTATCCCTATAACTTTGTCCTTTTAAGGACTTAATAATTTAGAGGGTTTTTAATTAATGTGACAGATGAAGAGATGAGAAGACATGGATCAACCTCCCACTAACCAAATCAGCAATCTACGAGGGTTACACATAACTAATGATCTAAGGGCACCTAAAATCAGTTAAGATTGATTAACCTTGGGTGACAAGGGTTAACACGAGTCAATGAGCTATCCAATCAATCCTGATAGACCACATTGGCCAAGTAAGTGAGATCATGGATTGAGTTCCACCATTAACCGTCTTGCCTTAGATACCAAAGAGTTGGACAGGTAAGAGGTAGCCCCAAAGAACTATGATCACAATGCCAAACTTACCTCGATATCAATCGGTTCATCAGACTCGATTAGACTAGCCTAAAGACTCAAGCTTTCCATTAAGCCATAAATTATATCCATTTAGATTATGGACTAATCAATCTAACTATTAGATAGATCTAGAAAAGAAATCCTAACTCAACATTTGATTAGATTAATTCTCTAATTAGTCTAATGCATCTAAACTTAGGTCTAACCTAATTAAGGACCTAATAGAAGCTAACCCATGACCCTTAAAGCTTATTGAAATGAATTAAAATCTTTTGAATCATATTTCTAGAGTTCTTAGTCATTCTTAATTAAGTTCAATAGCCTCAAATAAATTAAAACAATTTTAATTTATCACGTAAAATAATTTTATAAAAATCAAATTTTGAATTCACTGTATTTCAGAAATTTTCATCCCAAGTGTCGACACTTCAGGAGCAAGTGTCGACTCAAGGCCCGAGACAGGGAAAAGAAAACAGAACGATCTATTTTTGGACACACTCATGTG
The DNA here is from genome assembly GCA_021397845.1 of Areca catechu. NCBI lineage: Eukaryota > Viridiplantae > Streptophyta > Magnoliopsida > Arecales > Arecaceae > Areca > Areca catechu. Next base: position 44,663,115 of record CM038051.1, on the reverse strand, counting down.
TCGACACTTCGAAGGTCAAGTGTCGACACTTCAGGGTCAAGTGTCGACACTTCAGGGGCAAGTGTCAACACTTCAACCTGTCTCAGAAGAAAATAAAAACCAGATCTCAGGAAATTTTCCAATGAGTCGACACTTCAAAGGCCAAGTGTCGACTCACAGCCTGAGATAATGAAAAACAGTGATTTCAAATCTAATGTTTCTCCAAACATTCAATCAAAACCGATCAAAACAATCATTTTAGATCTTATCTAAAGTTGTTTTATAATCATTAGATTAAAACATTTTTAACCTACAATTTTCTTTCTTCTTATTTTTCTTTTTAAGAGTCAATCACAGCGGCAACCCTACATGCCATATGAGACCCCATTGAATGGAAAGAGAGGGTCTTGCAGCCCTACTTCTCTTCTATGACCGGACAGCCATGGTGAAGCACTCAATCCAAGTACTTAAGAAAGAAAGGAGATGTTATTAGCATGCTAACATCATTATACTACAAAAAGGAACCTGGCTCTGATACCATTGAAGGTGAAAAATACCTACACCTAGCATAAAATATGCAAGAAAAGAGGGCAGAAGGTTATGCATTTTAAAATAATTTTAAAGCATGCACAGCGGAAGGCTCGGTAGATAGATCTAAACGATCTACCGATCTGCCCGCAACAGGAACTAGCATAAAGATCTAGCATGCATATAACATCAAAAGCAAGAGAATATATATAAAAGTACAGTACCTTTATATCTCAGTGAGAAGTAGTGGAAGTGCTGTGAGAAGAAAGAGGGTGCTCGAGCCACACACGCGTCTGGCCTCTATAGAATATCCACACTTGGGCTCGACTCTGATCAACTCCCTCAAAGTGCTAGCTCTTCGGGATCCTTAGCCGATCTTCTTCTTCCAAGAAGATTAGGAGGAGAGTAGGAACCCCTTCCCAAAACCTCTCTTCCCAAGACCTAGCTAGACTGCTAGGTTGCTCACACCCAATCCCTAGAACTCTCACAACCCTTCTCTATCTTCTCTCTAGTAGTGTTGTAACTTGTAACCTCTGCAGCCTATACAATGACCCTATTTATAGGTGCAACCAAGAGAAGGAGAAAGAGGAAGCAGGAGAGATGAGGGGAGAGAATGGGGGAGAGGATCAAGGCCATACCAAATGGGTCTAACCCATTAAGGTAAGTATGACTTTCATACCATAAAGCCTTAGAGCCAAAACTGGTTTGAATTCAAAATTTAAACTAGGTCAAAACCTGCCCAAAAACCTCTCACGAAATCCTCCCAGAATTTTTGTTCATCACAGGAAGTGTTGACCCCCGAAAAATGCCAAGTGTCGACACTTGGAACAAAGTCAATCATATTGACTTCTGGTGACTACAAACGATTCCCAATCATCGATTAGCCACAAGACTAGATAGAAATCCTCTATGGTGTGTGATCTCATAGGTTTGAACACTAAGCCGGTAGCACTGAAACATTTTCAATACCAGTCAAAGTCCTCATCTAGCAATGATACCCGACATCTAGATAGGTCGAAGATGCAGAGCACCTCACAAGAACCTCTGGCATATGGTTGTCACATAATTCATCCCTTTGACCTCATAATGCTCAGGATGACCTAGGATTCGACTGCCAATCCTAATTTGGTTTATCCAGATCATATCTCAACCTCACAAGTTCTGTAACTCCTCACAAGAACTACCCTGGCCATGGTTTTGCTGAACTGAGATATAGTGAGTCATTCACTCCAAACTATTTGGAGAGGTCAATTCCATCTTGATCCTCCACAGCTCCACAAGTACTTGACTATACCCAGACACCTTCCATCACTAGATTAGAAATTCAGGTAGTCTGGTACCAAAGTATAGTGAGTTGCTTGCAAGCTGCCATGATGACCTCAGGTCTGAGGGACACATATATCCATATCCCTTCGCGAGCAACCCTTTGGCAGAAGGAAGCTCCGTAGATGGTCACGTTTAGTGAAATGTCACACATTTCACTTTCATGTCACACCAGTATCTCCACACTCCTTGGTCAAGAGGACAACCAACAAATGTGACATACAACAACCTACACTTGATACATCGTCGTCCTATAACTATGTATCCTTTGGCTGTGAACCAGTATAAGAACTAGTTGATATATCCTCTCTATATCAAACAATGTAGTTCTAAGGATTCTATAACATAAGAGTTCTTTACAGGAAAATGTAGATTTGATGGATAGCCAAAAATAACTTTTATTTATTAAAGAATTCATATACAAAATACAAGATAGCACAACCGTCCACAGCTTAGACGATTGACTTTGGGACATAATTCCCAACATGATCCATCTCGATCGAAGTGGGCCTGCCTCTGCCCCTTCATCAGGTGTCAACCCGGAAGGGGTCCACCTCGGCCAAAGTGGGCCTGCCTCTGCTCCTTCACCAGGAGTCGACCCAGAAGGGGCCCACCTCAATCAAAGTGGGCCTGCCTCTGCTCCTTCTCTAGGTATCGACCCAGGAGGGGTCCATCTTGGCTGAAGTCGAGCCAGGCACCTCTGCTCCTTCGCCAGGTGGCAGCCCTAGATGGGTCCACCTCAATCAAAGTCGAGCTTACCTCAGCCCCTTCGCCAGGTGTCGATCCAGGAGTGGTCCACCTCGGTCGAAGTGGGCCTGCCTCTACTCGTTCGCCAGGTGTCGACCCAGGAAGGGTCCACCTCGGCTGAAGTCGAGCCAGGAACCTCTGCTCCTTCACCAGGTGGAACCCCCGTATGGGTCCACCTCGATCGAAGTGGGCCTGCCTCTGCCCCTTCACCAGGTATCGACCCAGGAGGGGTCCACCTCGACCGAAGTGGGCCTGCCTCTGCTCCTTCGCCAGGTTTCGATCCAAGAGGGGTCCACCTTGGCTGAAGTCGAGCCAGGCACCACTACTCCTTCTGATGGGGAACTAATATGCATGCAATTTTTTTTGTATGTTTTACATGTTGAGTTAGGTGATTAATTCCCAAATTTTAGATCAAAATTATTTGTAGGGAATTTTGTATGAATTTTTGAAGATCAGCATGCAGATTAGGACCTAGAAAAGTAGCAAAGAAGGACCGCCGGGGCTGAGAAGCCTCGGTTAGGGCAAGTTCTCCTACAATAAAACTACTGGAGGTAGAGGGGTGTACCTGACAACGTCTGTGAAGATCGCAGCGAAGGGGTCTCTCGTTCCTCGACGGATGCGGCCTAGAAAACCGAGCCAAAGACCCGCAGATACACGGCTTTCTGCTCGGTGATCCGATTGAGGCTTGGCTGGAGTCGTTGGATTCGTAGGAACTCAGAGACCTGCAAACGACCTGTCAGGGGTTAGAAAGGTCACAAAGGAACAAGAAAACAAAGTAAAAATAGCAAGGGAAGGCTTCTTTTGGAGTGGGCATCCAGGGATCTGGAGGGTTTGTTGGCAGCAGGAAGATGATTGCAAACACCGGGAAGAAGAACTCTCACAAACCCCTTTATGCACACAGCAGGGTATCACACCACTCAATAGAAGAACTCAAGGTTTTCATTCATCAAAAATTCTTCTCATACAAGAGGCTAGGGTCCCTTAAATAGACCCTTAACCTTGGGCTCCAAGTAAGGGTACATAAGTCTTTACATAAGAATCCTTTTCTCTCTCAAACCCTAGCTAGAAAATAAGAAAATATTAGGTAGAAAAATCCCTAAAACTTTTCTTGACTTGGTCAAGACTCCAAGGATGCCTATGGGGGCGTGTTGGGCTTCTAGGAGCAGCAAAAGGCCAGCCCAAAGGAGCTCAGGTGCATGGGTTTGGGCCTCTGGAAGCTGGGGTGGCCTGGTAGCCAAGTAGCTGGAATATTCCCTGGTATCTTGCTTCTTAGGGGCTTGGGCTTGGCACCTGGGCTTGATTTCTTTGGGCTAGGATGCAGATGGACCTTTGGAATCATTGATGCCCTTATCTATGAATATACTTTGGCATCTGGAAGGGAATCTGGGTATCTGGAGGGCATCTGCAAGAAATCAGGGTTTTCTGAATTTTCCTCCTGGGGTCTTCAAATCTTCAAGCTGGGTTGGACTTGTGCTATACTTCCATGTCTTCAATCTAGTTGGACTTGGTCTTCACTTGTATGATATAGTCTTGAGTCTTCAGTATGCTTGGACAGGACTCAAAAAAATAAAATTAGCTCAACATGAACTGACTAACATTGGACTGAACTAGCTCAACATGAGCTGACTAGTATAGAACTGAAATAACAACTAAAAATACTCAAATAACAACTAAAATGGACTCAGATGAGCTAAGCCCTTATTACAGATGGACTCATAAATTATTGATCAATTTACAGAGGGTTGAAAAAGCCTCTGTCTTATTCTGGTGACTCAGGTATCCCCACCAATTCTCCCGGGGTGGGAGAAACTCGACCCTGTCGAGTGAAGGTCAGACTGGCTCACATATCTCTCAAGAAGGTCTGGGTTGAGGCATTGCAAGTCCTCTCGAGAAATCCATGAATCGTCCGACTCTGGCCGGCCTTGCCATCGGACCAGGAAGCGTTGATAGTCATGGCCCTGGGTCGTGATGGCTTGATTGTCCAGGATACGCTCGATCCGTTCTCCTCTCTCAGGCCAAATTTGATTGTGGACACTCTAGGTTAGGGTCACTCACAATGAAAAGGAATAGGTCCAAAGGCCTCACTAGGTAGCGCTGCCGGTTCCCTATACTCAACCAGGTCTGTAATATTGAAGGTAGAACTAATGCCCAAATCCGAAGGCAAGTCTAACACCTAGGCATTTGATCCAACCTTCTCTATCACTTTAAAAGGTTCGGCTCTGCGAGCATGAAGCTTCTTTTAGGCCTAAGCCTAACCAAGATAAAATCCACTACATCAAATTTTTTGATCCATCTTCGGGAATTAGCCAGTTGTTTTAACATTAGTGCGGGTGGTGAACATGCTAGACACATGCAGACTCCTAACAAGATGATGCAAAGGACTCAAACCTACACCTAACAGACTCGACTAAAGAGGTTTATTAGGTCTTAACTACCACTTGGGCATGGGGGCATGAGTCGTGGTTGATGGATGACATGCAGAAGAAAATTTGCTAGTAACTCCTAATAAGTGCCAGAGGGTCTGCCAAAAGTAGGTAGCAAATGGGATGGGCTCTATGGATCCTTGCAACCTAGTAACCTCAACAAAATGTAACCTAATAGTTCTAGACACATGAGAAAACTCAGGAAAGGGTAGAAAATAGGAAGTGGGTTCAGAATTACTCTGGTAGGGTGGAGAAAAAGGTTCTGGGTTAGTTGGATAAAGTAGAATCAAAGAAGGCATGTCAGGGACTAATCCTAGACTAATGAGGTTAACCTTATGGGGTTGCGATATATCTACGGGGTTTGTATAATGGAAGGATGGGTTATTAATCTCAGGAAAGAGGTCCTTAATGGGAACTATAGGAGGAGACTCATCCTGAGGGTACTGATTCAAAGAGATCAGGTCCTTAATAAATTCTTCTGGTTCTTGTATTTTAGGACTAGACTCTATAATTTGGCTCTCCTCTATGGTTTCCTCAGGTAAGGCTCTAGTAGCAGTACCTAGGTTCTCTTCCTCTATTTGTTCTTCCATTATAGCTTTAGGTTGGATATGGTCAAGGTCAACTAGCTCTAGGTTGGTTTCTACCTGGGTATCTACTGGGTCAGCTAATTCTAGGTCTACTAAAGGTGTCTCCTCTTCTCCCTCATACTCATCCACTAGGCTCACATCAGCTTCATACACTTCCGTATTAATGTAAGCCTTGTGAATCTTAGGAATGGTTGGAGAAGGTCGGCTAGCAGGAAATTGGTTAGGTTCTGGTCTCTGATTATGGGTACTACTCCTAGTAGGTTCAGGTTGTATAAGAGGTAGTGGCTCACTATTGGGTTCATATTTAGGGATACTAATCCTATGGGGTTCAAGTTGACTAGGGGAAGCATGACTAGTACTAGGCTTATACTTAGGGGTTATGGGTTCTCTAGGCTCATAGGATGTGGGTGCATAGGATCTATGATCATGGGATCTAGAGTCATAGGATCTAGGTTCATAGGTTATGGATTCATAGGTTCTATGTTCATAGGATTGGAGTCATAAGATCTATAGGTTGTAGGTATACTAGGTTTGTAGGGAGAGGGTAAATAGGATCTATCTTCCTGGTCTATAAAATCCTGATTGGATCTTCTAGGACTAACCTTAGGGATTGGATCATGACGATGGGCTCTCCTAGGTTCAGCCTCAAGGTATGGATCAGGGTTTGGGGTCCTCCTAGGTTGAGGATTGTAGTACGGGTCAGGATAAGGGGCTCTCCTAGGTTCGACCTCATGGTATAGATCAGGGTTTGGGGTCCTCCTAGGTTGAGGGGAATCAGGATCTGGCTCAGACTGTGACCCATGGGTTTTTCTTGGGGTCCCTACCCGGACTTTTAACAGATCAAACCTATTGGCAAGTTGGTCAATTCTATCATTGGTTTGAATACGAGACTGAGTTAACTGGGTCATCTGGGTAGTCATCTGGGTAGTTATCTGGGCCATTTGATCTGCTAGGGCTTTTATTTGGGCTTGTAAATTTTCCATGGGTTCAGACATTTGTGAAGGAGGTGGGTGATATGAAACTCCTGATCTAGTGCTCATGCAAGACTCGATCAGACCGACTATAACTGACTAGACGTAGAGTCCAAACGAGATGCTTAATCAGGGTGGCAAACTAGCCTATAGTAACCCTGTACTTAGCCAGGCAGGTGTAAGGAGAGTGTTAGGTCCCTGATTGCCAATCCTAGACACCAATCAAAGATTGGCCAGGTAGGCGGACCAGAACACAAGCCCTTCGGGATTGAATCCCTAAACCACCATTCTAGACACTGAGCACAAGGCACACACAGGTTAACTTGACACAGTGATCTAACACTAGCCCGGACCCGACCAGTTGGTGTCCCTAGCCCACTAGGGCAAATTAAGTCTAGTTAATTTTAGGTTAAGGCTTGGGACCGAATGCAAGGGATGTGGTTTTGGGCTATGGAGAGGTTATCAACTCCTCCCCCCATCTGATATAGCAAGAGTGCCCTTAAAAGTAGATTATGCAATGATGGCAGGCAAATGATGCAAATTAGGGTTAGATGTTTTTGGTATTTTTGGAGAATATGTAATTTTTTTTTTTTTGGTATTTTCTTAAATAGAAGAAAACTTACAAATTATTGCCTAATATTCAGGAAATATACTAAAATTAAAAGATATGCAAAAAATGCTAAACAAAACCCTAAAACTTTCAAACTTGTCTTGCTAAAAAAAACAGAGCCGAGAATTTGCAGGCCCTATTTCGGCTTGAAGAAATTTCAAAGGCCATAATAAAATCTGGAAAAATTTTTAAAATTACTGTGAATTATGGTAAATCCAGGAAAATAAGTTTCATAATTTTTGGAGTTTTTAACAGGGAGAAATAATTAAAATAACAGAGTATATACGGACTGAAAAATTGCAGAAAACAAGCCCTAATCTAAGCTCTGATACCAAATGATGGGGAACTAATATGCATGCAATTTTTTTTGTATGTTTTACATGTTGAGTTAGGTGATTAATTCCCAAATTTCAGATCAAAATTATTTGTAGAGAATTTTGTATGAATTTTTGAACATCAGTATGCAGATTAGGACCTAGAAAAGTAGCAAAGAAGGAACGCCGGGGCTGAGAAGCCTCGGTTAGGGCAAGTTCTCCTACAATAAAACTACTGGAGGTAGAGGGGTGTACCTGACAATGTCTGTGAAGATTGCAGCGAAGGGGTCTCTCGTTCCTCGATGGATGCGGCCTGGAAAACCGAGCCAAAGACCCGCGGATACCCGGCTTTCTGCTCGGTGATCCGATTGAGGCTTGGCTGGAGTCGTTGGATTCGTAGGAACTCAGGGACCTGCAAACGACCTGTCAGGGGTTAGAAAGCTCACAAAGGAACAAGAAAACAAAGTAAAAACAGCAAGGGAAGGCTTCTTTTGGAGTGGGCGTCCAGGGATCTGGAGGGTTTGTTGGCAGCAGGAAGATGATTGCAAACACCGGGAAGAAGAACTCTCACAAACCCCTTTATGCACACAGCAGGGTATCACACCACTCAATAGAAGAACTCAAGGTTTTCATTCATCAAAAGTTCTTCTCATACAAGAGGCTAGGGTCCCTTAAATAGACCCTTAACCTTGGGCTCCAAGTAAGGGTACATAAGTCTTTACATAAGAATCATTTTCCCTCTCAAACCCTAGCTAGAAAATAAGGAAATATTAGGTAGAAAAATCCCTAAAATTTTCTTGACTTGGTCAAGACTCCAAGGACGCCTAGGGGGCGTGTTGGGCTTCTAGGAGTAGCAAAAGGCTAGCCCAAAGGGGCTCGGGTGCATGGGTTTGGGCCTCTGGAAGCTGGGGTGGCCTGGTAGCCAGGTAGCTGGAATATTCCCTGGTATCTTGCTTCTTAGGGGCTTGGGCTTGGCACCTGGGCTTGATTTCTTTGGGCTAGGATGCAGATGGACCTTTGGAATCATGGATGCCCTTATCTATGAATATACTTTGGCATCTGGAAGGGAATCTGGGTATCTGGAGGGCATCTGCAAGAAATCAGGGTTTTCTGAATTTTCCTCCTGGGGTATTCAAATCTTCAAGCTGGGTTGGACTTGTGCTATACTTCCATGTCTTCAATCTAGTTGGACTTGGTCTTCACTTGTATGATATAGTCTTGAGTCTTCAGTATGCTTGGACAGGACTCAAAAAAATAAAATTAGCTCAACATGAGCTGACTAGCATTGGACTGAACTAGCTCAATATGAGCTGACAAGTACAGAACTGAAATAACAACTAAAAATACTCAAATAACAACTAAAATGGACTCAGATGAGCTAAGCCCTTATTACAGATGGACTCATAAATTATTGATCAATTTACAGAGGGTTGAAAAAGCCTCTGTCTTATTCTGGTGCCTCAGGTGTCCCCACCACCTTCACCAGGTGGCACCCCCAGATTGGTCCACCTTGGCTGAAGTCGAGCTTGCCTCCGTCCCTTCGCTAGGTGTCAACCCAGGAGGGATCAACCTCGACTGAAGTGGGCCTGCCTCTGCTCCTTCACCAGGTGTCGACCCAGGAAGGGTCCACCTTGGCTGAAGTTGAGCTAGGCACCTCTGCTCCTTTTCCAGGTGGCACCCGTAGATGGGTCCACCTCGACCAAAGTCAAGCTTGCCTCTGCCCCTTCGCCAGGTGTCGACTCAGGAGGGGTCCACCTCGGTTGAAGTCAAGCCAGGCACCTCTGCTCCTTCACCAGGTGGCACCCCCAGATGGGTCCACCTTGGTCGAAGTTGAGCTTGCCTCTGCCCCTTCACCAGGTGTCGACTCAAGAGGGGTCCACCTTGACCGAAGTGGGCTTGCCTCTGCTCCTTTGCCAGGTGTCGACCCAGGAAGGGTCTAGCTCGGCTGAAGTCGAGCTAGTCACCTCTGCTCCTTCGCCAGGTGGCATCCCTAGATGGGTCCACCTTAGTCAAAGTTGAGCCTACCTTTGCCCCTTCGCCAGGTGTCGACCCAAGAGGGTCCACCTCGGCCGAAATGGGCCTACCTCTACTCCTTCGCCAGGTGGAACCCTTAGATGGGTCAACCTCGGCCGAAATCGAGCCTTCTCCATGAAGCACCCGGAGGATCGAGAGTGCAAACCCAAAGGATGCTACTGAGGATGGTGCGCACAGTGCGGCACGTCCAGTATGGCATTCCCAGGTTTGTGATAGTGCGCGGAACCTCGTTTGTACCAGTTTAGGAGGGACACCTCGATCAAGGTGCCAGATCTGGCGGCCAGTGACGTAGACCCCCCTAAAGTGGAGGGCCACGGTCAACACCCCGAACCCAATGGCACCTACACATGGATCGAGGCCCCACTTGGCTCCCCCTTTCGTGACTACATGGTAGATGAGATGAGCTCGCCACTTAACTCCCAACCGTAAGGGAAGACGACCTCAGGAGAATGGCCAATAAGCGCCGCTAACCTCCAAGGCCTCCCTCGAGGGGGATAATCGAGGCATCGAAGCACCCGATGATATCAACAAGGCACCAGCATGGGGGAAGGTAAGCAATCAAGAGGGAAAATGCATGGAAGAAGGGAACAAGCAACTCTGAAACAATGGCTCCGAAGGAACCCTCAGGGAGGAGATCGGTGAGCCTAGTCGCAATAACCGAAGTGCTGACCCATCTCGTTCACACTCATTTTCACTCATCTCCTCATCAATGATTCCTCTAAACATGGAGACCTAGCGAGGATCCATCTTAGTGGATCTGTTCCGCTTTTCCACTCTCTAACTTGATTGTCGGAGTAACCCCACCGGAACCCCCGGCCCGGGTCTCTAACCTTGTTTTACATATCCAGAACGTCAGGATTCCGAAGTAGAGGGGACCGAAGTCCGGTGCCAAACTTGCAGCTGCAGGCCACAACAGTAAGGTTGGCAACAGATTGGCATGCCAGGTAGGGGGGATGAAAGCCCCTGTATGAGCAAGCCCCCCACGAGCTTGAGAATAGCTCGACTCCAAGCATAGTGGTAACTCACGGGCATGAGCTTCCACCAGCTGGGCGAGAGAGGTTCCCTCTCCCCCGGGCCCCCGCAGCCCAGATAGGGAACTTCCCGCTCCTCCTCCTCCTTCTCAGCTACCCTCAGCAGACGGTCAGTACACCGCACTTGTCCAACAGTTGCAGACACTGACCGCAATCGTGAGGCAGCTGCTGCATCAACAGCACTCCCTGGTCACTCAACCCCAACCAGGGACCCCTGCAGCCAAAGTCATGGGTCCCCGTGGAAGCCTACGCTCCATCCAAGGCAGGCCATCCTATCCGTAGGCAGCAACCAACCCCCACGGGAGTCACCAGACCCCCGCAAAGAGGAATCACACTGGGTCGTTGGACCACAGGAGCCGATCCCCGATGGATGACAATGATGTCGCCATGCGTGGCAGGCACCGTCGGGGCAAGGTCCCTCGCCGCGACCCGTCGACCCCTCCTCTAGCAACCTCGATGGAAGGTTCCACTGACAAGGCTATCAGGCGCCAAGCTGAGAGGCGCCTGGAAGAGCAAGAGCATAAACTGGTGAAGCTTTCCCACCAGTTTGCCAATATGCAGGGCTCCCCTAGTGAGCTGGTGGGCTATAACGCCCAACCCCCCTTCTCTCGGGAAATCCAAGAGGAATCCATTCCGAGTCGGTTCTGCATGCCTTAGGTGGATCCCTACGATGGGACCACTGACCTCCTGAACCACCTAAAGAGCTATAAAGCTCTCATGAGAGTCCAGGAGGTGACGGACACCCTCCGGTGCATCGCCTTTCTGGCCACCCTCCAGAAGGCCACTCGAGTCTGGTTCACCTGTCTCGAGCCCAAAAGCATCGACTTCTTTCAACAACTGGAAAGGAGGTTTGTGATGCACTTCGACGCCTGTCGAAAGGTGCCAAGGGAGGTGGATAGCCTCTTCTCCATCCGGCAGCAAGACCATGAGCCTCTACGGGACTATGTCACCCGCTTCAAGATCGCTGCCCTGGAGATCTATAGTCTGGACAAGCCCGTCGCCATGCTGGCGTTGAAGCGAGGGCTCAAGACCTCCCGTCTAACATATTCCTTGGATAAAAAGCCATCCAAGATGTACTTTGAACTCTTCCTCCGTGTCCACAAGTACATCCACACTGGGGAGGCTGACCATACGTGGAGAGAGCTGGATGGAAAGCCTTCAAAGAAGCCTACCCCAAGAAATGTACCTGGAACTCGGAGGCCCGGGCCGCCTGCGGATTTTCGATCGAGACCAAAGCTGAAAATGGTCCCATTCCAGAAAAGACCTTCACTCCCCTCCTTGCTCCAAGAACAAAAATCCTCATGGAGATCAAGGGCAAGCGCTACCTCCACCGACCTCCTCCTCAGAAGCTGAGAAATAGTCATGATAAGATAAAGTACTGCCAGTTCCACCGCGACCACAGCCACGACACTGAGGACTACCATAATCTGAAGAGAGAAATCAAGGACCTAATCAGGAGAGGCTATCTCAAGATGTTTATGGGAAGAGAGGTTCCGGTGGAGGATCAACCACTCGTGGCCCTTCTCCCTGCCCCTGCAGTCGACAACGTCCCACAGAGAAGCCGGTGGGCATGATCTCTTGGGGGATAGGGTGCGCATCGAAGAGAGCCTGGGAGGGAGGAGACCTAGAAAATGTACTCTCCTTTGAGAAGGAGAAGGAAGGTGAAGATGAAGATGTAAATAATGATGCTGTCATGGCGAGATGACCATCGCTAAGTATCCTGTACATCGAATTATGGTTGATAGTAGGAGCTCTGCTGACGTGCTTTTTTATGATGCTTTCTCCTGGATGAACTTGTTACATGATCGACTAAGGCCAGTGCACACCCCTCTCGTGGGTTTCACCAGAGATTCTATTGGAGTCGAGGGAGAGATCACTCTCCCTATTACCGCCGGGACTCTATCTTGGCAGAGCACGGTCATGATGACCTTCACCGTCGTCAGACTCCCATCACCATACAATGCTATCTTGGGCCACCCAGGGCTCAACCAGCTCGATGCAGTCATTTCCATCAAAAGATTGTTGGTGCAGTTCCCTATCATTTTTTGGGTGGGAGAGATGAGGGGGGCAGTTCAGCCTGTTCCGCATTACTTGCAGGCTGTCCCAGGAGCCTGGAGTGCTGAGCTCGATGTTGACGTCGACAACCTTAACCAGAGGGTGCAAGATCCAAGGGGTTGCCTCATCGAGCGCTTGCTGACGTACCCCCTTGGCTCGGACCCACTAAAGATGGTGCAGATAGGAGCCCAACTCTCGAAAGACGAGCGAGCTCGCCTGCTGAGTTTCCTTCGAGTGAACGCGGACGTGTTCGCCTTGTCTATGGCAGATATGCCAGGTATCCCCTCAAATGTCTTCACCCACCAGTTAAAGATTGATTCGAAGTACCATCCGGTTCGGTAGAAGAAGAGGAGTTTTGCCACATAATGGCAGGGTGCGATCAACGATAAGGTGGAGAAGCTCCTCACTGCTGGCTTCGTTTGCGAAGTGCAATACCCCAGTTGGCTGGCGAACGTGGTGATGGTCAAGAAGAATAATTAAAAGTGGAGGATCTTTGTGGATTACACTGACCTCAACCGTGCTTGCCCAAAAGATAGCTTCCCCATTCCGAAGATCGACCAGCTCGTGGACACCACTTCGGGACACCACCTACTCTCCTTCATGGATGCCTTCTCTGGGTATAATCATATCTGGATGCATCCGAAGGACGAGGAGCATACCGCCTTCATCATGTATCATGGGACATACTGCTATAAGATGATGCCCTTCGATCTGAAGAATGCTGGCACCACGCACCAGCGGTTGGTCAACAAGATCTTCAAAGATCAAATTAGCTACAACATGCAGGTGTACGTGGATGACATGCTCGTGATGAGCAAGCTGACCTCGGACCATGTCGACGACCTAACGGAGACCTTCCGCAACCTTCGCTGGTGCGGGCACCAGACTCAGAAGAAGACTTCAGAGCTCCATCTGGATCTCTGATTAACCTTGCCCGAAGAATTAGGATTTTTGGTTTTTAATAAGAGTTGACTAGATCAACTTAATTTAGCTTGAATCTCCATTACCTGCATTTTATTTTGTTGAGTCATGTTGACTCAGTAGTGGACTAGGGTTTCAACCTGGGATGTTACACTTTCTTCCAAGACCAGGCAAGTGGACACCACACTCCCAGCCACACTCCCAGTCCAGGGGGCGCCATATCCACATCCAGCAGCTTTTGGTCCCCACTCCACAGATGGCAACCTCCTTCTCTCATACGCCAGATAAAGAGAAGTCCACCAAGAGACCACAAATCAAGGGGACGGCCAAGACTTTCCCAAGAAACCCAAAGCAAAGAAGGGAAGAAATCATCTTGGAAGAGAATTTCAAGGGGGCGCCCACTACCTGCCAAAGACATCCAAAACAAAGATGGGAAGGACCTTGACTTAGGGAGGAAGAAAAGGAGGAGTCCAAAAGAGTTGATCCAGGGAAGGAAGAAAATTTTTTTCTTGAAGATCCAAGCAAGGTGGCGCCATCTACCTGCCATTTATAATCCAAATCCAATTTTTTTGGTATTTTAGCCGACCATATGTGAAGGATTTTCCCTAATTTGTAGATCCCCTCCTTTAGTCCCACATGGGAAGATGTGAAACCCTCCTCCCTTGTAAAGCCTTATAAATTAAACCCCTCTTGTAAGTTTACAACAATGAGATGAATGAAAGAAGTTTTTTCTTGAGCAAACTTGTGTTTTCTCTTGTCCGCACTTGCTTCCAGGTGTTGAGCTCCGTGAGGGAGTAAATTCGGGTTCCCCTGGAACCTTGAGGAGGTGAGAGATCTCCAAAACCCTAAACCCTAGGTTAGCCACTCAATTCCCAAACCCTAGCCGCCATCACCCTTCTCTTTCCACCAAGCCCTAGTCTATTTCCCTTCTCACGGCCACCTTCTCCAAGTCCTGGCCGACCACCAGCATCCGACTCCAGTCCAGATACTGCAGATCTACAACAATTCTAAGAGGAAGTCAGATCGGCCTCCAGGAGAATTCGATTTCAGCAACTTCAGCTTTCAAGTTCTTCAACCTGGTAAGATCTTTTCTTGAGTTTCTGAATTCCATCATTTGTTCCTCTTCTTTTCCAGATCTTGAGTCCAGGAGAAGCCGACCAAACCACGAGACCAGTATTGGAGGATCCATTGCGAAGATAGCCGACTCCGAGGATCCCACAATCTGCTCGAGAGAGTTCTTCCACCAGAATCCTGAGAAGATCACTGTCTGGTGAGTAAACCGTCCCTCCTCTCTATTTCTGTTCTGTTGAAAGTTCAGAGCGAAACCCTAGGTCTGGGAGTTTCTCAACCCCCAGCGATCCGTTACTTCTGAACTACTCTGATAATTTGGTTCCTTCTAAACTGTGCTTTCAATCTTTACTTAGTTTCCTTCAACGTAGTTTAGCTTACTTTGATTCGAAGCCAATTTCTGAAATATATATATATATAAAAAAAAGAAAAAAAAAAAAAAGGAATTAATCTTAATTTTACTTCCGCATACGCTTCTTTGTTCTTTGTTCTGCATCATTTTTGGTATCAGAGCTTTCGTTCTGCATCATTTTTGGTATCAGAGCTTTCATTCTGCATCATTTTTTGTATCAGAGCCCTGTCTAGGGTTTCTGTTTGATTGCCTGTTTGAGTCCCTCTCTTTTTACTTTGTCTGCTCGAAGTAGACTCCCCAGGACGTCCGGTCCTAGGAACGAAGCGAGGTGCAAACCTCCTCTTCCCATTCCACGGGGTGTTCCTAGGGCGTGTAGGGGATCCGTTGGGTTACAACTTCGTAGCAGAAATTATAAACGGGGAAGTGCTCTGTTTTCAGTCTGTAATTATCCTGTTGCAGGAATTATTTCTCACTGCAGGTAAATCCAAATTCGGTGATTTTTGTTTTGATGAAACCAGTATAATTGAAACTAATTTGCATAATTTTATCATGATTTATTGGTTTCTGTGAAATTTCTGAGAATTAAATTACTGCAACTCTATTTTTGTATTCTGCAATTCATTTAAATTTTGAGTGTTCATCTCTTAATTCAACTTAAGGGCATTTGAGCATCTAAGATAAGGGGAGGAGTTGATAACCTCTCCTTAGCCCAAAACCACCACCCCTTCATTCGAACCTAAGCCTTTAATCTAAAATTGATTAGACCTAATTTGCCCTAGTGGGCTAGGGACATCAACAAGTCGGGTCAAGGCTAGTGTTGAGTCAGTTTGTCTGGTTACTCTGTGTGTGCTTTGTACTCAGTGTCTAGAATGGTGGTTCAGGGATTCCATCCCGAAGGGCTTATGTGCTGGTCTGCCTACCTGGCCAATCTCTGATTGGTGTCTAGGATTGGCATTCAGGGACCTAACACTCCCCTTACACCTGCCTGGCTGAGTCCTGAGTTACTACAGGCTAGCTAGCCACTCTGATTGGGCATCTAGTTTGGGCTCTAGGTCTAGTTAGCCTGTAGTCGTTCAGTTGAGTCTCATTCTGTGTGCTTGTTTGCATCATCATGTCTACCCGGAATGGAGTACCCTATCAACCTAGTCAAACCCAACCAGATTTAGAGGCCATGGTTAGAAATCTTACCAAAAGTATGACCAAATTGAGTCAGGACATGAATGAGGGTTTTTTCCAGTTTAGGGATCGAGTCCAAGTACTTGAGAAACGTAGACATCAAAATTGGACCCCTGATCCAAAATTTAATAGGCCCCCACCTCACCCATGCCAGGAACCTAGGAGGACCTTATACCGTGATCCCAAGCATAACCTTAGGAAGCCTAACCATGATATCTATAGTGTGGATCGTGTCTATGAGAGGTCCTTACAATATTCTAGACCAGTCACTCAACAACCCAAGTCTTCTAGATCAAACCATTTAGATCCACACCCATGCCCAAGTAAGGTCTCTACTAGCTTGAAACCCAGTGTGACCCAGGTTCCTATATCTCAAGAATGTTTGTTTTGTGGAGAAAGAGGCCATAAATCTAGTCAGTGCCCATGCATAGGACTGGCTTGTGCACAGCTAAGTGGTAAGAACCCTAAGGATGACATTAATGAGGGAGAACCCAAGCCTACCAATGAGGAAGAACGGTTAGGTATGACAAGCCTAGAATCAGTTGACCCGATTACCACTGACCCGAAACCCATTGAAGATGGCATCGAGGAAGTATATGATGCTGGCTTGAGTCTAGTTGATGAATATGAGGGGGAAGAACTTGAAGAATGTGACATCGATACTATTGGTTCCTTACCTGAGGAGACCTTGGAAAGCAACCAAGTGGTAGGACCTAGTTCAGAAATTCAAGAGATTTGTGAGAACAAGGTTCCTTTAGTCAAACACCCCCAGGAAGAACTCATAGTGTTAGCCCGAGATATCAGTGCGTATCCTCTAATGACAGTCATTCCCCAAGTACCAATTGAAGATCTTTGCACTAAACTGTTTAAGTTTACCCACCCTATGGTAGATCCTCTCCTTAGGATGACTGAATCAAGCCTCTTACAATTGGACCTTGTCCCATGCCCAGCCACTAAGGTCTCTCCCGTAATCTCAGTTGAACATCCTTGTCTTGAACGGATTGATTCACCCAGTCCTGTAGAAGTCCTCCTTATGACCCCAGACGCCTTCCTTCGCATGACTGACCTATCCTTCTATAAAGTATACCTCTCCGCACCCATAGGTCAAATTTCAAGTCTTGAGGTCATCATCCATAGGCCCTCCCATGAATCATTCTCTAATCCAGTTCTTGAGAAAGTGGATCGTTATTTGCTTAGAGAACAAACCTTAACTATTGCAATCACATGTCCTAGGCTACTTCCCGAACCATCTCTTGATCCATTCCTGGGAGTAGCAAACTTTTCCTTTCGTAAGGATGACCAGTTGACACTCATAGATCAACATTCAAACCTTCAGGTCACCACCTTTAGTCAGCAAGTAATTCATGACTCCGCCTCATATTTCCTCCCTTTCTCTAGGACTTCCAATGCTTCTTACACCATCCAAGTATACTTTGTCAAAGTCTTTAGAGTGAACCACGTGTCAGAACCTATTAGGTTTGCCACCTACCTCTGGAAGACCTTATGGCACCTACTAGGCACCCATGATAAGTTTTCATGCTCTGCATGCCATCCTCCGACCCAAGGTCAAACCTAGAGAGCCGTAGTTTGTTAGGTTTAGACCTAGGGTTCCTTTGAATAAAGTCCATTCTTTAGGAATGCATCGTCAGTCGAGTTTAGGACATTGTCTCAGATTTTGATTGAGTGAGAATACCAGGAATTGGGATTTGTATTTACCCAGGGCTAAATTTGCATATAATGTTTCGATCAATAGGTCTATAGGCTAGAGCCCCTTTGAAATTGTTCAAGGATACAAGCCTCTCACACCACTTGATCTGATTTCACTATTAGTCCAAACACACAAGTCTCTTGATGCACTTGCATAGCATGTAAAGGACTTGCATAAAGAAATTCATGCCAAAATAAATTTATGTAATGAAACTTATAAGAAATTGGCTGATTCTCAAAGGCGAGTCAAAACTTTTGACGAAGGAGACTATGTAATGATTAGGTTAAGGCCTGAACGGTTTCCTCCTGGAACCGTTAGAAAGTTACATGCTAGGGGAGCTGGGCCATTTAGAGTGGTAAAGAGAGTAGGATCCAATGCCTATGTGCTCGAGTTACCTCCAGAACTAGGCATTAGCTCCACTTTCAACATTACAGACCTAGTAGAGTATAGGGAGCCAGCTGTGATTCCTAGTGAGGCTTTTGAACCTAATCCCGCTCTTGAGAGTGAACCCAACCCTGTGTGTCCACCAACAAACTGGCCTGTGAGGAAAGAGCAGATTGAAAAGATCCTGGATGATCAGGTTATCTCTACTCGTAATCGAGGATACCAAAGATACCTGGTCCGCTGGCTAGGAAGGCCAGATTCTGATGACTCTTGGATCTCCCGAGAAGAGTTACAAGAGCTGGACCCAGACCTCTTGGAGAGATACCAGAGCCAACTTGATCCATACTCGACAGAGTCGAGTTCCTCCCACCCTGGGAGAATTGGTGCGGGCACCAGACTCAGAAGAAGACTTCAGAGCTCCATCTGGATCTCTGATTAACCTTGCCCGAAGAATTAGGATTTTTGGTTTTTAATAAGAGTTGACTAGATCAACTTAATTTAGCTTGAATCTCCATTACCTGCATTTTATTTTGTTGAGTCATGTTGACTCAGTAGTGGACTAGGGTTTCAACCTGGGATGTTACACTTTCTTCCAAGACCAGGCAAGTGGACACCACACTCCCAGCCACACTCCCAGTCCAGGGGGTGCCATATCCACATCCAGCAGCTTTTGGTCCCCACTCCACAGATGGCAACCTCCTTCTCTCATGCGCCAGATAAAGAGAAGTCCACCAAGAGACCACAAATCAAGGGGGCGGCCAAGACTTTCCCAAGAAACCCAAAGCAAAGAAGGGAAGAAATCATCTTGGAAGAGAATTTCAAGGGGGCGCCCACTACCTGCCAAAGACATCCAAAACAAAGATGGGAAGGACCTTGACTTAGGGAGGAAGAAAAGGAGGAGTCCAAAAGAGTTGATCCAGGGAAGGAAGAAAATTTTTTTCTTGAAGATCCAAGCAAGGTGGCGCCATCTACCTGCCATTTATAACCCAAATCCAATTTTTTTGGTATTTTAGCCGACCATATGTGAAGGATTTGCCCTAATTTGTAGATCCCCTCCTTTAGTCCCACATGGGAAGATGTGAAACCCTCCTCCCTTGTAAAGCCTTATAAATTAAACCCCTCTTGTAAGTTTACAACAATGAGATGAATGAAAGAAATTTTTTCTTGAGCAAACTTGTGTTTTCTCTTGTCCGCACTTGCTTCCAGGTGTTGAACTCCATGAGGGAGTAAATCCGGGTTCCCCTGGAACCTTGAGGAGGTGAGAGATCTCCAAAACCCTAAACCCTAGGTTAGCCACTCAATTCCCAAACCCTAGCCGCCATCACCCTTCTCTTTCCACCAAGCCCTAGTCTATTTCCCTTCTCACAGCCACCTTCTCCAAGTCCTGGCCAACCACCAGCATCCGACTCCAGTCCAGGTACTGCAGATCTACAGCAATTCTAAGAGGAAGTCAGATCGGCCTCCAGGAGAATTCGATTTCAGCAACTTCAGCTTTCAAGTTCTTCAACCTGGTAAGATCTTTTCTTGAGTTTCTGAATTCCATCATTTGTTCCTCTTCTTTTCCAGATCTTAAGTCCAGGAGAAGCCGACCAAACCACGAGACCAGTATTGAAGGATCCATTGCGAAGATAGCCGACTCCGAGGATCCCACAATCTGCTCGAGAGAGTTCTTCCACCAGAATCCTGAGAAGATCACTATCTGGTGAGTAAACCGTCCCTCCTCTCTATTTCTGTTCTGTTGAAAGTTCAGAGGGAAACCCTAGGTCTGGGAGTTTCTCAACCCCCAGCGATCCGTTACTTCTGAACTGCTCTGATAATTTGGTTCCTTCTAAACTGTGCTTTCAATCTTTACTTAGTTTCCTTCAACGTAGTTTAGCTTACTTTGAGTCGAAGCCAATTTCTGAAATATATATATATAAAAAAAAAGAAAAAAAAAAAGGAATTAATCTTAATTTTACTTCCGCATACGCTTCTTTGTTCTTTGTTCTGCATCATTTTTGGTATCAGAGCTTTCGTTCTGCATCATTCGCCTCCACCAAATGAAATTAAACATGATGAAGTGTGCTTTCGGTGTGGCGGCGGGAAAGTTTCTCGGCTTCATGGTGACCCAAAGAGGGATAGAAGCCAACCTAGAGAAGGTTCGAGTGATCCATGACATGGAGCAGCCCACCTCCAAGAAGCAAGTCCAGTGACTCACCGGCCAGATAGCAGCCTTGAGCTGGTTCATCTCGCGATCTGTTGATCATTGCCAGCCCTTCTTCAAGGCGCTGAGGAAGATGCACGACTTCACCTGGACGAAGGAGTGCCAAGAGGCATTCGAGGAGCTGAAGAAGACCCTGGCATCACCACCACTACTCTCCCGGCTAGAGGAGGGAGAAGAGCTCCTCCTTTATATGGTGGTCATTCCAGAGGCCATCAGCTTGGTCCTAGTTCGAATGGATGATGGAGGGATACAGAGACCTGTATACTATACAAGCAAGCTTCTCCGCGATGCGAAGCTCAAGTTTCCTTGATCCGAGAAGTTAATTTTTATGCTTATTATATCTGCCCAGCATCTCAGGCCTTATTTCCAAGCACACCCGATCGCGGTCCTAATGGATCAACCGCTGAAGGCCGTGCTCAATTGACCTTACACGTCTGGATGCCTAGCAAAGTGGGTGCTGAAGCTCAGCGAGTTCGACATTTCCTATCGATCGAGGTCGGCCATGAAGGTGCAGGTACTGGCTGACTTTCTAGTTGAGTGTGCAGGCCTGGGTGAGGGGTCGAAAGAAAGCCCCCAAAATCAACAACCAGGATCTGAACCGGAGGACATCTGGGTCCTACATGTGGACGGAGCCTCTAACTCTGGTGGAAGTGGAGCTGGGCTCATCCTTGCCAATAGCGAGGGAGTCGTTGTCGAATGCGCGCTTCGCCTTCAGTTCGTCGCCACTAATAACCAGGTAGAATACGAAGCGCTCCTCGCGAGACTAAGAGTCTCCCACGAACTGAGCGTGACTAGCTTGAGGGTCTTCACCGATTCATAGCTGGTGGCCAGGCAGGTCTCCGGTGAGTACGAGGTGCAGGATCCTCAAATGTCGAAGTATCTGGAGTTGGTGCATTTAAGCTCGGCAGGTTTCAAGCGCTTCAGCATCTCCCACATCCCGCGTGGTGAAAATGCCCACGCTGACAACCTCTCCCGGCTGGCAACCTTATCGGACTCATCATTGGGCCTTGCCTATATTGAGCATCTTCAGGCCCCAAGCTATGAGGCCCCCAGAGAGGTACAACAGGTCACCCCGGAGCCCAGCTGGATGGACAAGTATGTCAAATACATCACCGATGGTACCTTACCCGAGGATCGGATAGAGACCGGCCTCATCAAAAGGAAGGCCACGCGCTTTGTGCTGATGGATGGATTTCTCTACCAAAGGTCCTACTCTTATCCACTCCTCAAATATTTGAGGCCCATGGAGGCAACGCACATGCTCCAGGAGATCCACGAAGGCCTCTGCGGGAACCATGTGGGGGGCAGGACTCTTGCATACAAGGCCCTCCATCAAGGATACTTTTGGGAAACGATGAGGGAGGACGCAGCCAACTTTGTAAGAGGTGTGACCGCTGTCAACATCATGCCATTGTGCAGCGCCAGTCGGCTGCATCGCTGGCCCAGCTCTCCACCCCTTGGCCTTTTGTCCAGTGGGGCATGGACATCCTAGGTCCATTTTCTCAAGCGTACAGGCAGCATAAGTTCCTAATAGTCGCCATCGACTACTTCATGAAGTGGGTCGAGACTGAGCCGTTAGCCCGGATTACGGAAGCAAATGTCAGCAAATTCTTTTGGAAGTCAATCATATGCCATTTCGGGCTCCTTTACACCATCATCACCGACAACAGACGCCAGTTCGACAGTCGGAAATTCAAGGAGTTTTGCAACGACCTCGGCATTCATCATCGCTTCACCTCGATAGCACACCCTCAGACCAATGAGGAGGCCGAAGTGACCAACCGGACCATCCTTCAAGGGCTCCGGACTAGATTGGATCAAGCCAAAGGAAGATGGGCTGAACTTCCCAACATCCTGTGGGCGTACCACACAACCCTAAGGACGGCCATGGATGAAACTCCCTTTAACCTCATCTTCGGTGCAGAAGCAGTAATTCCGATGGAACTTAGCCTGCCAATATTGCATGTGGAGCAATACAATGAAGCTGAGAACCCAGCACGGCTCCTGCTCAACTAGACCTCCTTGAGGAAATGAGGGACAAGGCTCGAGTTCGTATGGTAGCTTACCGGCAACGGGTAGCCAGATACTACAACTCCAGGGTGAGACCGAAGTCCTTCCACCCGAGAGACCTGGTGTTGCACCATACCGAAGCCTCCCAAACTCGAGAGTGCGGTAAGCTCTCTCCAAACTGGGAAGGCCCTTACAAGGTGGTCGAAGCACTCCCTCACAATGCCTACTATCTTGCTAAGCTCGACGGAGCTCGATTTCCACGGACGTGGAACACCGCGAACTTGAGGATGTATTACCAATGATGTAGGACTTCCTAAACATTAATCATGAAATTCCCTTTTTGTGCAATGTTTGTTTCTATCTCGTAGGACTAGCATCGCCTAGCCTTAAGTCTGGCGAACAAAAGCAAGGCAGAAGTCCCACGAACAGTCCGTGGGAAATGCAAAGTCCCGAAATTCAGCCTGGAAGATGGCACGAAATCTAGTTCCTCCATGAAGTCCCGGACCTCAATCCGGAAGATGGCACGGAACCTAGTTCCTCCGTGAAATCCCAGACCTCAGTCCGGAAGATGGCACGGAACCTAGTTCTTCCATGAAGTCCCGGACCTCAGCCCAGAAGATGGCACAAAACCTAGTTCCTCCATGAAGTCTTAGACCTCAGTCCGGAAGATGGCACGGAACCTAGTTCCTCCATGAAATCCAGGACCTCAGTCGGAAGATAGCACAGAACCTAGTTCCTCCATGAAGTCCTGAACCTCAGTCCAGAAGATGGCATGGAACCTAGTTCCTCCATGAAGTCCCGGACCTCAGTTCGGAAGATGGCACGGAACCTAGATCCTCCATGAAGTCCCAGACCTCAGTCCGGAAGATGTCATGCAACCCAGTTCCTCCATAAAATTTTGGACCTCAGTCCGGAAGAGGCCTGGAACCCAGTTTTGGTGCAAAGGCATGGAACCCAATTCCGGCAACCAAAGTCCTAGCACCAAAAACTTATGAAATATAAGCCGGAACCTCCAAGGGTTCCTTTCCGAAGCCTGGAGGCCTCCTAAATCTGGTTTCTAACTAAGAATCGATGTCAAACTACAAATCAGAGTTGCAAACTTGGCTCCCACGAAAAACAACAATAAACAACGACAAGGAATTTAGACACACCATCAACAAAGAGCATAATAGAGAGTCAAGACAAAAATCATGAGAAGTGAAGGGAAGAAGAACTTCATTTCCAGTGTAAGGGTTTCTTACAAACAAAAGTGACTTGACAGATCGGGTGACCCAAAAGAACAAAAAAGAAGCCCTACACTAGAATACAAACCCGAGGCCACTATGCCACCGGCTCCACCCTAGGCTGGGAAGCCTCCGCATCGCCGGTTGCCTCCCCGGTAGGTTGCCTGGCGGTCTCCTCATCGGCAGCTCCTTGCACTGTTGCCCCCTCAGGTTGCTCCCTGGGGCCACCTAGAACGACCCCATCCAAATCCAGCTTTGGGAAGAGGGAGGCCACCTTCTCCCAGCAGACCCCGAAGCCCTTCAGAAAGGAGTCCACGGCAACCTCGTGGACCTCATCCTTGAACTCCTAGGAGGCCTAGAACTTTGGCACGGCCTCCTGGGTCATCCCTCTATGCGGCCTCCAGCAGCCCCGAGACGTAGGAGGTCTTCTTCTTGGCCACCGTTAGCTTTGCTAGGACCTCATCGACCCGGCTCTCCAGTGACCGGGACTGCCCCCTAAGATGGAAAATCTTTGCCGCGTCCTCCTCGGCACGGTGCTAAGCCGAGATTCTCTCCTCGAATCGGGAGGCCTCAAGGTCCCTAATGCGCCCTTCAGCATAGGTCAGGTCCCCTCAGAAAGCCTCATTGCTCTCCCTTTACTCACGTCCCGTCTCCATCAGATCGATCATGTCAGTCACGAGCTTGGCCAGCCTCTTCTCCCTTTCGGCCTCTTTCCTCATAGAAGAAGCAAGGAAGTCACGGAGAAGTAGGATGTCAGTCCCGATCTGCATAAAAAATGAAGTCAGAATCCCATAGCAATCCAATTGGAACATTAAGAAGGGAGGTGATGGATACTTATCGTGAAGAGTTGAGAAAGGATCCCGAGCAGTGCAGCCGCATAGTCCCGTCCACCCCTCAAGCGGCTGTCTCGGGGATGGGCCACGTACTCCATCATCCTCTCATCTAGCCCCTGGTCTTAGATGACTGAGGCATTGCCAGGGAGCCCTGCCGGTGCGGGATGGGGCTCAAAGGAGGGCTGAGCAGGAGTCCCTCCGACCGGCGGAGCCGTGGTTGGCAGGGTCGCCACCCCCGTCACGGCCACTATCGGAGTGCTGGTCACCACGGCCATCGTAGAAGGTGCCGGTCGCTGCTCCTCCCCACTCCCGTCGATGTCGATGACCTCTAGGGCATGGGCTTGCTGCTGAAATGGCTGGGGGATTGCATCTGCCGCCCTGGGCTCCAAGGTCGAAACAGGCCCGGGCCCCTAGTCCATCTCCACGCAGGCCCTCTTCGACGGATCTCCTGGGCCCCGCCCGAAACACCTCTTTTCTGGGCCCCCTCCATCAAGCTGTCCATGGAGAACTTCATCCCTGAAAAGAGAAAAAGTCAGAGGAGAAAAAAAAAGAAAAAAAAAGAAAGAGAAGAAAGGAGGCCCGGAGCCTCACCCATCATCCGGATCGGGCTGACCCCTACCTCGAATAGGTTATGCTCCGAGAGCAAAACCTCGAGGGAAGGGACCACATCACTCAATAGCTGAGAATAGACATCCTGGTCAGCCGGCTCAACCTGGGAGTTCCGATTCAGGGATCGATCTGGCTCACTCCAGACCCAATCAATGTCCCCGACCGAGGTGAAGAAGAACCAGTTCTTCCACCCCTTGATTGATGCGGGGAGGTCAAACCGGAGACACCGGGCTAGGGGGAGGGGTACCACCAGCCGTCATCGGTAGAGTAACACTTCAGGATAAAGAGAGCCCTGAACAGCAAAAAATGGGTGACAAACCCATGGAAGTGGTAGAAAACAATGAAAGCGAAGATGACCCTGATGGCATTAGGAGACAACTAGGCCGGAACGAGGTGGAAGTTGCTGAGAAATGAAAGGAAGAAAGGGTGAAGTGGAAAATGAAGAACCCCAGCAAGGAAGTCCTCGTAGAAAGCGACCCGGCCAGGGTCGCTTGAGATGACTTGCTCCCTCGGTCTCGAGAGCTAGAGTCAGATGAAATATGGGACCCCATACATGTCTCGGATCCAAGAAAGATTGGTGCGGGCACCAGACTCAGAAGAAGACTTTAGGGCTCCATCTGGATCTCTGATTAACCTTGCCCGAAGAATTAGGGTTTTCTGGTTTTGTAACAAGGGTTGACTTGGTCAACTCAATTTTTTTGAGTCTGTATTTCCCTGCAATTTAAATTTTGTTGAGTCATGTTGACTCAGTACAAGTCCTAGTAAGTGGTCTAGGTCATCTCCAGGGTGCCACATTTTCTCCCAAGCCCAAGCAAGTGGGCGCCACACTCCCAGCCACACTCCCAGCCACACGCCTGAGTCCAGGGGGCGCCACATCTCCATCCAGTATGCTTTGGTCCCCACACCACAAGAAAGCAGGTTCCTTCTCTCATGCGCCACTTAAGGAGAAAATAATCTGGGATCCACAATCCAAGGGGGCGGCCAAAACATTTCCATAAGAGCCAAGCTATGTAAAGAAAGAAGTACTTCTTGGGGAGCACTTCAAGGGGGCGCCCAATCCATGCCTAAAAAGTCCAAAGCAAAGATGGGAAGAACCATGACTTAGGGAGAAAGAAAAGGAGGTGTCCAAAAGAGTTGAGCCATGGAAGGAAAGAAATTTTCTCTTGAAGAGCAAGGCTAGGAGGCGCCACCTACTTACCTTTTGGAGCCACCAATCAACACTTTTGGAACCTCTTGGCCGGCCATATGTGTGGAAATTGATTCTATAAGCCTAATTTGAAGATCCATCCTATTAGTCCCACATGGGAAGATGTAAAACCCTGCTCTCTTGTAAAGTCCTATAAATTAAACCCCTCTTGTAAGTTTTAAAAAAAATCTGATGAATGAATCCAATTTATGTGTGAGCAAACTTTGTGTTTCTCTCTTCCGCACTTGCAACCATGTGTTGAGCTCCGTGAGGGAGTAAATCCGGGTTCCCCAGGAACCTTGAGGAGGTGTGAGATCTCCAACCCCAAAACCCTAGATTAGCCACTTCACTTCCAAACCCTAGCCGCCAATCATCCTCTTCTTTCCACCAAACCCTAGCCTACCCCATCTCTCACGGCCACTCTCTCCAAGTCAAGGCCGACCACCAGCATCCAGGTCCAGTCTGGATACTTCAGATTTAGAGCAATTCCCAGAGGAAGTCAGATCAGCCTCTAGGAGAATCTGGATTTCAGCAACATCAGCTTTCAAGTTCTTCTATCTGGTAAATCCTTCCTTGAGTATCTGGTTCCATAAATTATTCTTCTTTCCCAGATCTTGAGTTCAGGAGAAGCCAACTCTGCCAAAGGATCAGTATTGGAGGATCCATTGCGAAGATATCTAAATCCAGGGATCCAACAATCTGCTCAAGAGAGTCCTTCCACTAAACTCTGTGAAGATCACTGCCTGGTCTGTAACCCTTCTCTTCTCTTTACTTCTGTCCTGTTGAAAGTTCAGAGTGAAACCCTAGGTCTGGGAGTTTCTAAACCCCAGCGATCCTTTACTTCTGAACTACTCTGATAACCTAGTTTCTTTAAATTGTTCTTTCAATTATTACATAGTTTCTTTCAATTTAGTTTAACTTTTCTTTGAGTCAAAGTCGACTTCTGAAAATAAAAAAAGAATTAGTCTTAATTTACTTTCGCATTGCATCACCTCTTTTTTGTTCTGCATCATTTTTGGTATCAGAGCTTTCGTTCTGCATCATTTTTGGTATCAGAGCTTTCGTCCTGCATCAAAGATCATCTCCAATTATCGTCGAAGCAAAATCGGAGGGACCGAAAGGAGTCTCTGCCATCAAAGGGATGACGACAGAGATAAGAAAAGTGGGGGTAATAGGAGGGGCCCTAGGAGTCATGGGGATTCCAATGGTAATCTTGCTCGGTCGCAGCCACCTCCGAATGTCAAGGGGAACGTCGTCCTCCGACGAAGAGGACAATGGAGTCCTCAGTCGGGATGGACCGGCCTTGTCCAGGTTAAAAGAGGAACGACGACGATGACTCGAAGGAGCCATGGAGAAGGAAGAGGTTAGAAAGAGATCTGGTTCGACCAAGACAAGGGGAGGACTGGAGTTCGAGAAGAAGCTAGAGAGAAAACAAGGATCAACGGGAACTCATCAGGCTGTCTTAGCGAAGAAAGGTGACCCGAGAGATGAAGAAGGACCACTGCAACCACCAGCGAGGTGCGAGAAATTCAAGAGATCTCGTTTCCGGAAAGTCTCCTCTCTTTTCAAAACCAATCAACAGCAGCTGTACAACCTCTTTTCGACCGAGCCAATGGATGAACGCCACATTTGAGAACGCTCGACAACGATGCTTCAATTTGCTGAAAATCACCTTGAGTCTAGCAAGGCATAATTATGGTCCATCGAACACGCAGACGTGGCGCCTGTGCATTGGACCACGGGTGCGATGAGCGGAGTGACGGCAATCATGGCAATTATTGTATAAGATTTTTGTCCTCCCATGTCATCTCTGCATTAACTCCCCACATCCCAACCACTGCACTTCGATGGGACTTGGGAGTGGGGGGCAACTAATATGGCAAGATCGCTGAAATTGGAATACGCGTCAGACCCGGCTGGCGGCCAGGCAGTGCCACGTGATGTCTTCTTCCGAGCTCTCCTGTCAGGTGGCCTATGGTCATGCCCACCTCGAGCCGAGCTCGGCACCTCTGCCCCTTTACTAGGTGTCGACCGAGGATGGGTCCACCTCGACCGAAGTGGGCCTGCCTGTGCCCCTTCGCTAGGTGTCGACCCAGGAGGGGTCCACCTCGATCAAAGTGGGCCTACCTCTGCCCCTTCGACAGGTGTCGACCCAGAAGGGGTCCACCTCGGCCGAAGTGGGCCCGCCTCTACTCCTTCCTAGGTGTCGACCCTGGAGGGGTCCACCTCGGTTGAAGTCGAGCCAGGCACCTCTGCTCCTTCACCATGTGGCACCCTCAGATGGGTCCACCTCGGTCGAAGTCAAGCTTGCCTCTATCCCTTCGCTAGGTGTCGACCCAGGAGGGGTCCACCTCGGTCGAAGTGGGCCTGCCTCTGCTCCTTTGCCAGGTGTCGACCCAGGAAGGGTCCACCTCGGCTGAAGTCGAGCCAGGCACCTCTGCTCCTTGCTAGGTGACACCCCCAGATTAGTCCACCTCGACCGAAGTCGAGCTTGCCTCTACCCATTCGCCAGGTGTCGACCCAGGAGAGGTCCA
This sequence comes from Areca catechu, assembly GCA_021397845.1. NCBI lineage: Eukaryota > Viridiplantae > Streptophyta > Magnoliopsida > Arecales > Arecaceae > Areca > Areca catechu. The sequence continues at coordinate 44,634,306 of CM038051.1, read as the reverse complement.
CCTCAGCTGAAGTGGGCTTGCCTCTGCTCCTTCGCCAGGTGTCGACCCAAGAGGGGTCCACCTCGGCTGAAGTCAAGCCAGGCACCTCTGCTCCTTCGCCAGGTGGCACCCCAGATGGGTCCACCTCGGTCGAAGTCGAGCTTGCCTCTGCCCCTTCACTAGGTGTCAACCCATGAGGGGTTAACCTCGATCGAAGTGGGCCTGCCTCTGCTCCTTCGCTAGGTGTCGACCCAGAAAGGATCCACCTTGACTGAAGTCGAGCCAGGAACTTCTGCTCCTTCACCAGGTGGCAACCCCAGATGGGTCCACCTTGGCCGAAGTCGAGCTTGCCTCTGCCCTTTCGCCAAGTGTCGACCTAGGAGGGGCCCATCTCGGTCAAAGTGGGACTGCCTTTGCTCCTTCATCAGGTGTCGACCTAGGAGGGGTCCACCTTGACTGAAGTCGAGCCAAGCACCTCTGCTCCTTCACCAGGTAGCACCCCCAGATGGGTCCATCTTGGCTGAAGTCGAGCTTAACTCTACCCGTTCGCCAGGTGTCGATCCAGGAGAGGTCCACCTTGACCGAAGTCGGGCTAGACTCTGCCCCTTCACCAGGTGTCGACCCAGGAGAGGTCCACCTCGATCGAAGTGGGCCTATCTCTGCTCCTTCACCAGGTGTCGACCCAGGAAGGGTCCACCTCGACTGAAATCGAGCTAGGCACCTCTGCTCCTTCGCCAGGTGGCACCCCCAGATAGGTCCACCTTGGTCGAAGTCGAGCCAGACTCTGCCCCTTCACCAGGTCTCGACCCAGGAGGGGTCCACCTCGGTCGAAATGGGCTTGCCTCTGCTCCTTTGCCAGGTGGCACTCCCAGATGGGTCCACCTCGATCGAAGTCGAGCCCTCTCCATGAAGCATCCGGAGGACCAAGAGCGCAAGCCCCAAGGATGCTGCTGAGGATGGTGCGCATAGTGCGGCGCATCCAGTACGACGTTTCCAGGTCTGTGATGGTGCACGGAATCTCGTTTGCACAAGTTTATGGGGGACACCTCGATCAAGGTGCCAAATATGGCGGCCAATAACCTAGACCCCCCCCGAAGGGGAGGGCCATGGTCAATGCCCTGAACCCAAGGGCACCTACACATGGATCGAGGTCTCGCTTCGCTCCCCCTTTTGTGACTGCACGGTAGACGGGACGAACTTACTACTTAACTCCCAACCGTAAGGGGAGACGACCTCAGGAGAATGGCCAATAAGTGCCGCTGACCTCCAAGGCCTCTCTAGAGAAAGAAAATCGAGGCATCGAAACACCCGATGATATCAACAAGGCACCAGCGTGGGGGAAGGTAAGCAATCAAGAGGGCCAATGCACGAAAGAAGGGAACAAGCGACTGTGAGACAAAGGCTCCGAAGGAACCCTCAGGGAGGAGATCGGCGAGCCTAGTCGCAATATCTGGAGTGTTGACCCCTCTCGTTCTCACTCATTTTCACTCATCTCCTCATCAAAGATTCCTCTAAGCACAGAGACCCAGCAGGGATCTGCCTTAGTGGATCTGTTTCGCTTTGCCGCTCTCTAATCGGAGTGCCCCTGCCGGAACCCCCGGCCCAGGTCTCTAACCTTGTTTTGCAGGTCCAGGAATGTCAGGATTCTGAAGTAGAGGGGACCGAAATCCGATGCCAAACTTGCAGCTACAGGCCACAGCAGTAAGGTCGACAACATATATATATATATGAACTATAATTTAAAAAAATAGATGCTTCTAAGTCATGGATCATATATAATAATATGTTTAGCAGCTGAAACAATAGATTTTCGATCTTGATGCATGAGGTAGTGATATTTAAAACACATTCTATTTTAATATTATAGATATATTTTATAGAAACTATGTATTGATTTTGTTGGTAGAGTCAATGTTTCAACCTTTTAAAAGAAAAGTAAATGAAATATACAAACTATAACAATATTTTAGAATTATTATAATAATATAATAATGTTGATGTTATATTATATGGAAATATAAATTACAATGCTCTCATTTTATTTCCAACACTTTTAAATAAATAAATCTTACCTATGCAGTATTTTAATTTTATCATTATAATCATTGAAGCGAACCCTTTTAATCTCCTCTCATACATTCAAGAATAGCATTCTTTGACTAGAATTGCTTGGTCTTGGTAGTAGTTATAGCATAGGCAATTGATGGAGAAAGCAACCCATAACTTTTTTTCCCTCTAGGTTCCGATCGAACTTAAGCAAGAGTTGGGGAAAACAAGGAGAAGTTGCTTAATCATTGAAGCAAAGCCTTTTAATCTCATCTCATACATTCAAGAAATAATATTCTTTGACTAGAATTGCTTGGTCTTGGTAGTAGTTATAGAATGGGCAATTGATGGAGAAAGCAACCCATAAATTTTTTTTCCTCTCTAGGTTTCAATCAAACTTAAGCAAGTGTCAGCGAAACTGAGGAGAAGTTGGTTACCTCTCTAGCTAGCTTAGGTCATAGTGGCAGTGATCTAAGCTAGACGAGGATGCAAGACTTTGTAGCAAAGACTTGATGGCTTAAGCCTTTTTTTTGGTAAACCAGTGCATTCAATTAAAGAATCTAACATGAACACATCCAAAAAAGTCAGAGAGGATAATGTCATGAAACAACCTTGGAGCATACCCTAGGTTGGTCCACAAAATAGGGCCCGAATGATGGGCAACAAACAAGGCTACCCAGTCCATTGCTGAGTTAGCCTCCCAGCAAACATGTCTGACGACACAGGAGGTGCACCCCTGGAGGAGGAAAGCGATGTCACAGAGGAGAGGATGCACCGACCTCGATCTTCTCAACTCCCAAATTCAAGAGATAACCATCATAGAATCACCCTCGATAATGAGGTGGTCAATATGAAGGATCATCCGAGCATAGACGATCCTAGCCCAGGCTCCCCGTAGCTCAGTGACCGAAACCATCAACTCATGGAGGAAGTGACCTCCTGTAGCAAGAACGCTGAGTCCCAGGCCATGAATGACGAAACTAGCACCACCTTGAGTGCTGATGACACTCCCGTCGAAGTTGACTATGATGAAGGTCAGAGGAAGGGGATCCCAAGATACGAAAACCCGACTGGGTGCTCAAGGAGCGATGCGGGAGTCCCAGGACTCCGATAACACCATAGTTGACATAAAGTACTCATCTTCATGGGTCCATGCTCTCTCCATGATGACTCTGGCTGATTGAGTAGTAGAGTTAAAGATAATATCATTTATGGTAAGCCAGATGTGATATGCAATGTAGGCAATAAGAGAGGTCGAAGAATGAGTAACGTCAGGATGGAGCATCTATAGAAAGTGATCTATGTAATCAACCACATACATAAATAGTGGTTCGAAGCCAGCCAACCTCCATGCCTCAGCAGCTCGATGATAGGAGAATAGAGCATGGGCCATCATCTCCTCCACTTCCCTGCAGAACAGACAGTGCGGGGGAACATGCACTCGTCTAGAGTTGAGGAAGCATCTAGTGGGGAGGCATCCCCAAGCCACCTTCCATAAGAATAGGCTCACCCTTGGATGAACTGAAATCATCTAGATCCGGCAATATCAAGACTCCTCTGTGGTGCATGGCTGAAAAGTGGAAGTAAGTTAGATATGGTCACTCTAGGGATGGAGGAGGTCCTCCACATCCTAATGTCAGTACAGGTGTGAGCAGGTAGAGGAATAGATAAGATCCGAGCCCTATAATGTGGCCAAATGCTGGGTGACTCATAGGAAATCCCACTATGATCCATCCAAAAGTAATAGATCGGGGATGGAGAAGGAGTTGATGATATCTACTATGATAAATATCGACCATCGGGAGAGTGGCAGGTCCGCCCTCCAAGGATCATGCAATAAGATGATGGCCCTACCATCCCCAAGATCCATCTGATGTGGGGTGACATTACATGCGTTGTAGCCACCATCGCTCTCCAAATGGCCGAGCACTTTCAGGTAGGATGATGATCCTCGACCAGGCAGACAAGACTGTATCTAAGCCTCATCATCACCACCCATAGGCTGTCAAGACATAACATAAATCTAGAGACATGCCTGGTGAGCAGAGCATCCCGCGTCACCAGAAGAGAGTGAATACCAAGCCCCCCTCCCACCAAGGCTGACACACCACATGCTAGCTTAGAAGGTGGACACCTCTTCGACTAGGCACCGATCCTCAAAGGAAGGCTCGAAGGAATTGCTCCAACTTAAGAATAGTGGATTTTGGGAGGACAGCATTAAAGAGTAGGTAAACTAGTAAGGAAGTGAGAACCGACCTGATCAAGGTGATCCTCCCTATGAGTGAGAGAGTTTTGCCTTGCTAGCCCTCAATCCTGTCACGAACCACCTCGATGAGGCGATCGCAATCAGCCCTAAGCAATCTACCTCCCGTAATAAGAACTCCAAGATAGTGTAGTGTGTCTCCTGCTCTACAATACCAAGAACATCTTGAATGGAATGCTGCAGCATGGCCAGGGTCTTCAAGCTAAAATGAACCTCCAATTTTTAAAAGTTAACTCTCTGACTAAAAGATAGACAGTAGTCCTCCATGATCCTCCTAAAAACCCAGGCACATGGAACAGTGGCACGGTCCAGGAGTAGGCAATCATCTGTGAACAAAAGATGTGAGATCGGGCTGGCCACTGGGGCTGGGACATATGGCTAGAGGCCCAACTCCTGGGGCACAACCTGCAAGGCTTGTGAGAGGGCATCAGTGCAAAGAATGAAAGGTATGGTGATAAGAGACAACCTTGGTGCAAGCTGACATTAGAAGTGAAGAATTCCGATGGAGTTCCATTGATGATAATTGTATAGGATGGGTTGACAATACAAGCAAGAATTCGGGATATCCAGCTGGAGTGGAAGCCAAAGTCCATCAGGGTTTTCTTTAAAAAAGACCAATACATACGATCATAAGCCCGTTCCATGTCCATTTTGATGGCTATCAGAGCGGTCCAGGTAGGGGCCTTTTGCATATCATGCATGAATTCTTGTGCAATAAGAACATTTTCTGAGATAGACTGGCCCTCCACAAAAGCTTCCTATTCCTAACTGATTAGGTTGGGCAGAATTGGCTTCATCCTGTTAACCATGGCTTGGCATAAAGTTTGTACAAGGTATTGCATAGACTAATGGGCTTAAAGTGGCTAAGATGAAAAGCATTATAATGTTTAGGGATGAGAATAATAAAAGTCTTCCTCCAAGAGTCCAGCATCAGACCAACATAGATGAACTCTTGAACAGCATCTACCACCTCAGTTTGGAGGATACTCCAAAATCTCTTGAAGAAAATAGGGGGAAAACCATCCAAACCAGGGGCCTTGTCTTCCATCATAGACCAAAGGTCTTGACGCACCTCATCCTCAGGAACATAACTGATGAGGCCCAGGTTCTCCTGGTCTGAGATACCCTGAGTGAAGGAAGAGGAGAGTGAAAAGAGGTAGGCTCCCCCAAAGTAACCATCCACCTGGATTCGAAGAAGTGAATGATCTCCTATCTGATGTCCCCCAAATCCTCCACCTAACGACTATCATCAGTTCGAAGAGCTCTGATGAGGTTATTATGCCTCCTTACAATAGTTGCTTGATGGAAGAATCCAATATTTCTATCTCCTTCCCTGATCCACTGAGCTCTAGATTTTTATCTCCAGAAGGTCTCCTGTTAGAGGAGAAAGGAGTGATGGGTAAACAAGTGGCTGTGTAGGGTGATGAGGTCATGGGTAGGAAGACTCCCTTCCCTCACCTCCCCCTCTTGGAGTTGTAGAATATATTTCTCAACAACCTCCAATCTAGAGAAGTTATTACCCACTCTTCCCTATTCCACCAACTGAGTCACCTTTTTAGGAGCTCCAATCTACGAGGGATATAGTACCTGGCATCCCCTTGAACTGGCAATGTCCACACCTCCCTAACAATCTCTCAAGCTCGGGGGTGGGCCAACTAAAATTTTTCAAATCTGAAAGGGAAATGATATGAAGCAACAGGACCATCTATAAGAAGCAGTGGACAATGTCGGACCTAATCTGGGGTAGATGCCTGGCCATATGAGCTGGGTGCAACTGAATCCAAGAGGGAGTAGCAAAGATTTTGTCGATTCCCTTCCATACCCTAGCCCTTCTAGAGCGGTTGTTGCACCAGGTGAAACGAGGACTGACAAAACCTAGATCCACCAAGCCATTGTGATTTAGGAACTCCTCACATTTTTTAGATCTTGCATCCTGCATAAAAGGCCTTCCACCTCTATTCTCATCTAGATGGAGCACATAGTTAAAATCTCCTACAACCATAGTAGGGATCCCCTGATCCACCAGAATAGCCACCTCCTCCCAAAGGTTCCTCCTTTTCCTATAATTTATGCTGGCATAAATCCCTGACAGCAACCAAGTACACCCATTGACTTTAGTTACCACTATTGGTACATGCTGAGAAGATCGATAGAAGACATCAATCCTAGCAGCCTGGAGGTCCCACACCATAATAATTCCCCTAGACAACCTTTGCGATACAATGGCATAAAACCCCCAATTCGGTGGAAAGCGATAACAAACTCGATCCAATGAGGGACCAGCAAGTCTTGTTTCAAGGAATATACACAATGATGGATGATAAAGGTATTCCATTCTTCGAAAATTAGAGAAAAAGGAGGGTTTATCGGCCCCCCGAACATTCCAGATTAAAGTCTTTATAAGACAAATTACAATGATTTTCCTTTGCCTTTCTACTCACTGGCATCCTTCAAATAGCCCACTTCTAGAGTTTTTGGAGACCCTGGTACCCTACTGAATAGGGCTGCCTTCAATAGACTCGTAATCACTTCATGCCCACCGCCTTCCTCTCTGGACCATAGCGAGGGGTTTAATTGGTCGATTGCAGGCTTAGGGTCGCTGCTGTAATCTAGATGATGTGAGATGACTCTAAGATTGCTAAACATGCAGGAAAAATAGTAAAATAATTTTTTTTATGATTTTTATAATTTAGTTTGTAAGCTAAATTCTCAAATAAAAGTAAGAACTAGCAAGAAGAAGAGCAATGCATAGAATCATCGTATTGCAGGCAAACTCATGCAAAATAATAAATTCCAGGACCTGAGAATTGAGAAACTCCCGAATTAGGATAGCTTATCTTCATCAAATTAGAAATTAAAAGAAGGAAAGGATATTACCAATCAGTGATTTGAAGGACTTCCGATGAAGAGATCACACAGCACTCTAATTGGAGTCTGGATGATGAAGTTTGGTTCCCTTGATTAGATGGCTAATTTGGATAGTTATGGATGCAAGGAAAGCCTCCTCTGGGAAGGTAAAACACCTCAGGGATCCTGCAAAATGTCAAGGGTAAATCATAATAGCAAGTAAGAAAAAGAAAGGGGATTAGGTTTAGAAGGAATCAGGTTAAGGTTTAAAAGCGGGGCGGCTTGAAGCTTGATGAAGATCTCCTTGCTTGGTGGCCTAGGGCACTCCTTCTTAGACGTGTGAAGGCTTGGATGGCAGTGAGTTAAGGTGTGGAAGGATGCTAGGGTAGCAAGGAAACACAAACACAAACCAAAGAACCAAAAAAAAAAGTAACACAAGCTCGCAAGCTCAAAATAAATTCACCAGGGTTTTGATATCATGAATAAAAGTTGATTACAAGAGGGGGAGGGATGGGGTATTTATAGAGTTCCCATGCCCTTACTAACCATGGTTACACTTGGGTTACAAGTCCTCTTCCAAATTGGAATACAAGTCCTTTCCTAGCTAGGTTAGAAAAATAAATCCCCATTAGGTTAGGAATTGACCTAGTCTTTTCCTTTTTCCTTCATGCTTTGACTATTCCACTAAAGGACACCTCTTGGACTTGGTCAACACTTCAAGGACACCTAGGAGGGCGTGTTGGGCTTCTATGGGCAGCAAGGGGCTGGCCCAAAGGGGCTTGGGTGCATGGGTTTGGACCTCTGGAAGCTGGGGTGGCCTAGTAGCCTGGTAGCAGGAATATTCCATGGAATCTTGATTCTTTAGGGGTTGGGCTTGGCACTTGGACTTGATTTCTTTGGGATAGGATGTAGAGGGACCTTTGGAATCATAGATTCCCTAGTTTGGGAATATGCTCTGGCATTTGGACTGGAATCTGGGCATCTGGAGGATATCTGAAAAGAATCAGGATTTCTGGAAGCATCTTGGATCCTGGGTTGTCACACAAGATCCAATGGACTGATGTAGTGGCCTCTAACTCCTCGATGTGACCTGGTAGAACTTCAAAATAGGGTGACATCCTCTCTTGTACAAAAATTGGGCTCATACTGGACTCATAATTGATGTACAAGACTCAAAATACTGACTAGGTTGAGGGTTGAGACAAATCAACTAACCTCAACTTATTACAGGACTCAATCTTAATTGATTATAAAATTTTCAAAACTTTGACACATGACTAATTAAACCATATAGGATCCAGTGATCTGTGTCTAATCCTGGTGTCCCCACCAATTCTCCCGGGGCGGGAGGAACTCGACCCTATCGAGTATGGGTCAATTTGGCTCAAGGAGGATCTGGGTTGAGGCACTGCAAATCCGCACTAGCATTCCATAAGTCCTCAGATTCTAGCTGACCTTGCCACCAGACTAAATACCGCTACAGTCTCTATCCTGGGTACTGATAGCTTGATCATCTAGAGCTCTTTCAATCATTTCTTCACCATAAGGCCAAATTATATGTGGTCGCTCTAGGATGGGTTCTCTCTCAAAGAACGGGAGTGGCTCAAGGGGCTCGCTGGGTATCACTACTAGCTCCCTAGACTTTACAAAGTCTGAGATGATGAAGGTGGAGCTAATACATAAATCAGGTGATATCTCAAGCACATAGGCATTGGGTCCATTACTATTCATTATTTTAGATGGGCCAGCTTCACGAGCAGAAAATTCTTTAACAGTCACATATTTCTCTGCATAAAATTATTTATCTTTCTTTTGGAAATTAGCTAAGTTATATTTAGTTCATTAATTATGTTCAGCTCTTGACCAATTTTTGGATGCAAATGCTATGCAGAGGTCAGTGCATGGGTGGACAGATAATTCGGGGCTATGGATTTACTGGACTCAACTAACACCTAATAGACTCGACTAGACTTTCCTATCAAAGGAAATTTTATTGGGCTCTAAGGGCCTAAACTTTAACAGACTATAGGTTCTCTAGGTTTAACACTGGTTTGGTATGCACATGAAAATGTGACATGAGCTCCAAATAGATGCCAAAGGGTCTTCCATAAGTAGGAAGCAAAAATGACAGACTCAATGAATGAATGCAATATGGAAACCTCTATAAAATGCATATGAATGACTAAAGAAACATAAGAAGATCCAGGAAAGGGTAGAAAATAAGGGGTAGGTTCAGGATCAACTGGGTAGGGTAAAAAATAAGAAGATGGTTCAGGATTAGTTGGATAAAGCAGGATGCAAGAAGGGGTATCAGGGATTAATCCTAGGCTAATGAGGTTAACCTTATGGGGTTGATGTCTATCTAAAGGGTCTATATTATGGAAGAAAAGGTCATTAATTTCAGGGAAGAGATCAAGTAAAGTTAAAGAGGTGACTTCATCCTGAGGGTACTGATTCAAAGAGATCAAGTCCTTAATGAATTCTTCTGGCTCATAAATCAAAGGACTGGGCTCTACAGTTGGACTTTCTGTTAGTGTCTCCTCAGGTAAAACTCTAGTAACAGTATCAGGGTTCTCTTCCTCTAACAACTCTTCCACTACTTGGTCAGCTAACTCTATGTCTATTATTGTTTGGGTATGGCTAGGGTTAGCTGAATCTAAGTCGGCTCCTACTTGGGTATGGTCAGGATCAACTATTGTTGGGTGGTCTTCTACCTGGGTATCTATTGATTCAACTAACTCTAAGTCTTCTATGGGGAACTCCTCTTCTTCTTCCTTATACTGTTCCACTAAACTTGGGTTAGCCTCATATATCTCCTCTTCAAGGTCATTTGGGTGAACCAATAAGGTGGTAAGAGGGGGTAGACTAAGGAAAAACTGACTAATAACTGGGGTGACAAGGGTAGGTTGTCTAAGGTGTCCCTGACTAACACTGGGTTCATATCTGATGGTACTAATCCTATTGGGCTCAGGCTGACTAAGGGTTATGGGTTCATAGGTTATGGGTTCAGTCCTATGGATCTTGTCTAGGGTTCCTAACCGATCTCCTATTTGGTCAAAACTAGTGGTTAGCTGGTTGATCCTAGTGGTTGCTTGGTCAAATCATTGGTCAACTTGGTTGAGTCTATGGTTCATTTGGTTCTGGGATTGGGTCAATTGGGTTATTTGGTTGAGTTGAGTGGTCAATTGGACAAGCTAATTATGGGTTTAATCATGTTTGAGGTCCATCTGAGCTAACTGATTTTGGGTTTAGATGTTGGATTGGTGGATTTGGGTGCTTAATTGGGCAACCATCTATTTATTCATGGCTTTTATGAAAGCCTCAAAATTGGGATCCATGGTTGAGTTGGGTTGGGGTGTAGACTTATGGTATTAGGTTCCTAATCTAGTGGTCATGCAACAAATCAAACAATCAAAGTGGAATAACGCAGCCAAGCATGCAAAAGAAAAAAGTTAGTACAATCTAGGGCTTGCTAGACCTAGAGTCAAAACTGAATGGGTCAGCTCAACTTACACTTAACCCAGTTGCTAATCCTTCCACTGGCCAGGTAGGGGGTGGGGTGGTGGGAGGCTCCCCCTACTTATCACAGAATCCTAATTATAAACCATCAGTCAACTTAGGTCGTTTGACTCTGGACCCCCAGCCTTAGACACCAGCTTTCAGTAATAGCCACAAGATTAAATGCACTAGTTGGCCCACAAAGCTCAGACCCGACCTGTTGATGTCACCTAGCCCTCTAGGACAAATTAAGTCTAATCAATTTTAATTAAGATTTGGATGGGAATGCTGGGTGGTTGTTTTGGACCCAGGATAGGTTATGACCTCCTACCCTGATGTTATATTGATTGCCCTTAAGATTAGATTAAAAGATGATGAACATTCAATGATCTTGATAAAATCTAAAATAATCAGAAAATAAAATGATTTTTTAATTAATTTATGAGATGTCAAGTTAAGTTTAAGTTTACTGGGGTTAGCAAAGAAAATTTGGCTTGGGATTGGGGGGTTTGGAAGTTGATTAGGTTAGGTTGAGTAAAAATGCAGAAATAGCAGAATTCAGGATATTAGGATTTCAACCGATACAAAATTTGAGTTTCGATGCAAAAAAAATCAAATGATGATGCAAATATTAGGGGTTTTGGACTGCTACAGAAATATTCAGGATTTTATTAGGGTTCCTATGATGTTGACTTTTAGAATTTTAGGGTTTCTGTAAAAATAATTAAAAATTATGATAATTACTAGGACAGAATAGAGGACATGCAGTGCAGATTTCATAGAAAAATAAAATGTTTAGGATGCCAAAATCAAATGAAATCTAGATACCTAATGCAGTGGACAGAATGCTGAATTAGGGTTTGAGAATGCAAAGCAAATAAAAACTATCCTAAACCCGCTCTGATACCAAACTAATGCAGGATGATTCTAAGATTGCTAAACATGCTAGAAAAATAGTAAATAATTTTTTTATGATTTTTATAATTTAGTTTGTAAGCTAAATTTTTAAATAAAAGTAAGAACTAGCAAGAAGAAGAGCAATGCATAGAATCATTGTATCGCAGGCAAACTCATGCAAAATAATAAATTCCAGGACCCGAGAATTGAGAAAATCCTGGATTATGATAGCTTATCTTCATCAAATCAGAAACTAAAAGAAGGGAAGGATGTTACCAATCAGTGATTTGAAGGACTTTCGATGAAGAGATCACACAGCACTCTGATTTGAGTCTGGATGATGAAGTTCGGTTCCCTTGATTAGATCGCTGATTTGGATGGTTCCGGATGCAAGGAAAGCCTCCTATGGGGAGGTAAAACACCTCAGGGATTTTGTAAAACATCAAGGATAAATCAAAATAGCAAGTAAGAAAAAGAAAGGGAATTAGGTTTAAAAAGAATCAGGTTAGGGTTTAGAAGCGGGGCGGCTTGAAGCTTGATGAAGATCTCCTTGCTTGGTGGCCTAGGGCACTCCTTCTTGGACATGTGAAGGCTTGGATGGCAATGAGTTAGGACATGGAAGGATGCTAGGGCAGCAAGGAAATACAAACATAAACCAAAGAACCAAAAAAACAAAGTAACACAAGCTCGCAAGCTCAAAATAAATTCACCAGGGTTTTGATATCATGAATAAAAGTTGATTACAAGAGGGGGAGGGATGGGATATTTATAAAGTTCCCATGCCCTTACTAACCATGGTTACACTTGGATTACAAGTCCTCTTCCAAATTAGAATACAAGTCCTTTCCTAGCTAGGTTAGAAAAACAAATCCCCATTACGTTAGGAATTGACCTAGTCTTCTCCCTTTTCCTTCATGCTTTGACTATTCCACTCAAGGACACCTCTTGGACTTGGTCAACACTTCAAGGATGCCTGAGAGGGTGTGTTGGGCTTTTAGGGGCAGCAAGGGGCCGGCCCAAAGGGGCTTGGGTGCATGGGTTTGGGCCTCTGGAAGCTAGGATAGCATGGTAGCCTGGTAGCAGGAATATTTCATGGAATCTTGCTTCTTTAAGGCTTGGGCTTGGCACTTGGACTTGATTTCTTTGGGCTAGGATGTAGAGGGACCTTTGAAATCATGGATGCCCTAGTTTGGGAATATGCTTTGGCATCTGGACTGGAATCTGAGCATCTAGAGGATATCTGGAAAGAATCAGGATTTCTGGAAGCATCTTGGATCCTGGGTTGTCACACAAGATCCAATGGACTGATGTAGCGGCCTCTAACTCCTGGATGTGGCCTGGTAGAACTCCAAAATAGGGTGACCTCCTCTTTTGTACAAAAATTGGGCTCATACTAAACTCATAATTGATGTACAGGACTCAAAATACTAACTAGGTTGACAGTTCAGACAAATCAACTAACCTCAACTTATTACAGGACTCAATCTTAATTGATTACAAAATTTTCAAAACTTTGACACATGACTGATTAAACCATATGGGATCCAAGGATCTGTGTCTGATCCTGGTGTCCCCACCACTAGTGACCTTTTAACTGCAGTTCCTAGCCACTCCCCAGTACACCCAGGCCTAGTCGAGGCCCTAAGAGAAGTCTCTAACAAACTTTGGATCTCCCCCCCCCTCCTCCGACCTCTAGAGGCTGATGGCAAGAGTGGTCTTGGACACCTTTGCTGGTCATCAACTACAGGGGCCCTGCGGGAACGAATGATGGTGTGACTCCAATACCCAAGGTAGCCAGCCCTCCACCCGTCAAAGGCAGAGCTTCAGTAGCAACATCAGTAGACTTGGGGTTGTGGTTGTCAATCAACTTATTTGAAGAATTGAGGACCAGCTTCGAGGATGGTAGCTGGGGATAGACAGAGGCACCAACCAACATCAAGGAAGGAGCAGGACATTTAGAGATCTCTTCCACCCACCCCTCCGCCATACAAGGATTAGGGAGACTTACCTGGTTGGAGACCATCGTGGATGGATTTGAAGAAGCCTTGGCGGAAGCCGAGGTCAGGAGGCTGGAGGTGGGTGACTTTGGAGGACTGCAGGCTTGTTTCAGAGTCGTTGCTGATGGGTCGACCATGATAGCATCGCACGGGCTGGAATCTTCATTAAGGCCCAAGTCCATATGATCTCTTAGAGGCCCAAGGGTGGTAAATCCCGATCCTGACCCCCTAACATCTTCCCCAGACTCCCCTGTAGTAGCTCTGGGTGATCAGCGACGGGCAACCTTAGAAGGCTTCTGCCACCCACCAAAATTTGAGGGGGAGCTTGAAGGAGAGGAGTTGTTTCGTGTGGAGCTGACCGGAATTGAAGAGGAGTTTGGATCAAAGGAGACAGGGCCAGACCTGGTGTCCTTCTCCTGGGTTCGCTAGCCTTTTTGGAGGGTCTGATAGTCCATGATTGTCTTATCCAAGATGTGACGAGCCACGGCCCGAGCATAGGGCGACCAACCCCAAGGCCAATTCTTCCTCCTTCCACCGGTCGGGAGGGATCCTCTGATGCCTCCTCAACCCCTGTAGCCACCAGGTTCTCAGGCTGTAATGGAGTGCCTCTATTCTCCGTGGAAGGGGAATCATCAAGAAGTAGGAAAGCATTATCCAGATGCCCGATTTTCCTGCACTAGAAGCAGACGATTGGGAGATGAACTGTTGCCAAAAGGGGTTCTTCTTCCCTTCAATCAGAATGCCGGGTAGTAGGGGCTTGCTAGCATCAATCTTGACCTTCACTCAAGCATAGCCAGTTTTCTTCAATAGGACAGTGAAGTCGTCGATAGCTAGCGATCGATCGACCTCCGATGCTATCGCCATGATCGCGGAAGGCATCCAAAACTCCAATGGCAAACCAGGTAGTCTCAACCATATGATAGTCTTCCGAATCGGATGGCAGCCGGGGATGAAGTCCAGTTCCCAAGGCTCCATGGCCAGGAGCTGACCAGTGACTATCCATGGCCCCCCTTCCTCATGAAGTTGCATTCAGTCTCATTCTTGAATCAGAGAAGCGGGGATCATCGGCTAGTGGGAATACTTCCGGGTCATCGTCAAACTTCATCTTTAACTTCACCTCTTTTCCAACCCACTCCGTCGGCACTCGATAGCCCAAACTCTTGACGAAGACTGCCTTGTTTTCCCATTGATGGTGTGATTCCTCCATCATCATTTTGGGGAGCTGAAGAACCCTAAAAAAGTATCCTTGAAGCTTCTCGATCTCGTCTTCAGAAATTTGATGAGAGGTCCAAGTGGCACCATGAGCTGTCCCCTGGACCAACGAGCCCACGAATGCTCGCCATCGGCGGAGTTGGAGGAGCCCCGACAGCTTCCCTCATTGAAGATGTATTCTCAACCATCAGAGCTGTTCAGAGAAGATCCAAGAAAGGAATGAAGAGGAATAGAGAACGAACACAAGGAGAACAGCACAGAACCCTGGTGTTGGAAGAAGCCCATGAGTTATTCAGAAAAAAACAAAGGAGAAAAAAGGAAAGTGCACAGAAATTAAGTCTCGGAGAGCACTGTCCGTAGCGCACCAAAAGTATTGTTTTAGCAAAGAGTTGATGGCTTGAGCCTTTTAAGAGGTTGGAGTTTAGAGGGGAGTAACTATTTTATTGCCTTTTTTTTATTTTTATTTGTTTCTCTCCTCTTTTTCTCTTTCACCCTCCTCTCCAAACCACCTTTTCTCTCTCTCATTCTATTTTGTTAAGATTTTTTATATATGCCACTGATGAGTGGTACAGTTGGTTGTGAGACTTTTCTCACAACCAGCTGGCAGGAATTCGAATTTTGGTTTGGACATATTTTAACTGGAAAGTCTGGGGATAAAATAAAAAATAGAAAAATAGTTCGGGAGTAAAATCAAAAAAAGAGAAAAATTAATAAAATAACCTTGAAGTCCCTATTGGGGGTGGTAGTGAAAAAGTTAGGGATATATATAATAAATCCCGTTCACTCGACTGATGCCGGTGATGGTCAGCATTTCCTGGCTGGGATTGGGAGACCGTATGGGGGTGGCCACGCCCGGGATCTAACTCCTCCCCTTTATGTTTTATCAAAAAAAAAAAAAAAAATTTATATATATACCCTGCTAAATTTTAGAATTTACATAAATATCTTTCTAAAATTTATATTTATTCCTATACCCTTTCAAAAACTAATTTGTACATGCCTACCCCCCACATAATGATATTGCTAACACCATTAACTTAAAATATTTTTTATAAATTAAAAATTAATAAAAATTATGAAATGATAGTTTTGCCCTTGAAAAAACCCCAAAAAAACTCTCACAGTTCCCTTTCAATTCTCTCTTCTTCTTCGCATTAACAAAAAGAAAAAAAAATTAGAACCACCAGCTCCTCCGCCTCCAGCGCCAACGACCTCTCCTCCGACGTCGAGAAGCTCTACCGGATCCTCCGCAAGTTCCATTCCCGACCCCCCAAGCTTGCCCTCGCTCTCGCGGACTCTGGCGTCCCCGTCCACCTGGGCCTCGTCTAGCGCATAATCTCCCGCTGCGGCGATGCCGGCATCCTCGCCTTTCGTTTTTTCTCCTGGGCCTCCCGCAGCCCCGATTACCTCCCCTCCCCCGCTCCCCACTGCGCCATGGCCATGAGAGTGTTTGTTGAAATGACAAATAATAGTTGTGCTGCCGATGTTGTGATGTTTAACACTCTGATTAGTGACTTCTGTAAGTCGGGGAAGATCGGTAGAGGATATGAATTCATCGATGTGATGGTTCAGCAGGGCTGTAAGCCAGACCCAAGCACCTATTTCTCCATCTTTGCTGCACATGAGAAGAAGGAAGAGTTGGAGGAGTGTTTGGAGCTTATGGAAAGTATGTCAAAAGGTGGCTTCCTTCCTGATCTTGGCATCTATAATATAGTGATTCGCTTGGCTTGCAAGCTCGGAGAAATGAGTCAAGCAATCACTATATGGAATGAGATAGAATCTAGCAGGCTGAGTCCAAGGCTTGATACATTTGTTATCATGGTGCATGGGTTTGTCAAGCAAGGATCATTGATCGAGGCCTGTGGGTACTTCAAGGAGATGGTGGGAAGAGGGCTCTTCACCACACCTCAGTATGGTATTCTTAAAGACCTACTGAATTCACTGATGAAAGCCGAGAAACTTGAATTGGCAAAAGAAGTGTGGGGATGCATTGTGAGCAAAGGCTGTGAGCTAAATGTGTATGCTTGGACTATTTGGATCCATGCACTGTACTCTAATAAGCATGTGAAGGAAGCTTGCTCATACTGTTTGGATATGCTGGATGCTGGTCTCATGCCACAGACACTAAGACAGGGACGGCGGCGCCTCTCAGCCCGGGCAAGTTGTCGCTAATTTTTTTAATAAAACTCTTTAAGAAGCAGCGGCGAGCGTTCGGAGGATGGTGAGGTTGGAAGGAAGGAGAGATCGGAGGACTATTGTCCGAGAAGTGGTGGAAATCTTCTGCATTATTTCTCCCGCTATGTTGTCGGTTCCATGACAGTCTCATGGACTTGCATCCACACTCGACGAGGGCCCGGGCGGACGGGGACGCCGGAGTTCGCGAGAGCGAGGGCAAGCTTAGGGGGTCGGGAATGGAACTTGCGGAGGATCCAGTAGAGCTTCTCGACGTCGGAGGAGAGGTCGTCGGCGTCGGAGGCGGAGGAGCTGGTGTTTCTAATTTTTTTTTCTTTTTGTTAATGAGAAGAAGAAGAGATAATTGAAAGGGAACGATGGGAGTTTTTTTTAAGGGTTTTTTCCAAGGGCAAAACTGTGATTTCATCATTTTTATTAATTTTTAATTTATAAAAAATATTTTAAGTTAACGATTATGTGGGGGGGTAGATATGTAAAAATAAGTTTATGAAAGGGTACAGGGATAAATATAAATTTTAGAAGGATATTCCTATAAATTTCAAAATTTAAGAGAGTATATATATAAAAAATTCTTTTTTTTACACAATATTAGTACTTTTAGTATATTTCTCAAATAAAAAGTATTTTATAAAATTTTCTAGTTAGTTTTCTCTTAACTCCTTCATTTGAATCAAATTGAAACCATGGTTTGCAATCCTTAATCCATCGAACAACTTAACTCAAATCCCATCTGAATATGGCAGGAATTTGCACTTTTTCCCTTTTTAGAGAGAGTCAAGAGTGGCAAGATTGAACTTGGATAATAAATTAGTTGACATAACTAACATAATTATTAATTAAATTTTATTATTCTCACAAGTAATCTTAACAAATTATTATATAAAACAATTTAATAAATTAGTTATTTTATAAATATTTGTGTTGCTGATCTTACCGCGGTGGCCTGTAGCTTGTGAGCGGGCACCGGTTCTTGGATTTTCCTACCTCGAGATCTCCAAGCCTCCGGTCCTGCAAAATAAGGTTAGAGATCCGGGCCGAGGGTTCTGACGGGGGCACTCCGATGATCAAGTTAGAGAACGGCAAGATGGAACAGGTCCACTAAGGCGGGTTCCCGAAGGATCCCTGTGCTTAGAGGAGATTTAGATGAAAGAAGTGTGAGGAAGAGAAGGGTTGAAGCCCAGCTTTCTGCGCTGGGTTCACCGAGCTCACGCCTGAGGACTTCCGGGGTCCCAGGATCGTTCTCTCGGTACTCTTCCCTCTTGTCCGCTTACCTTTTCGTTTGCTTTTACCGTCTCTTTTATACCGCCAGACGGCCTTCAGCCCCCGTCCCATCCCCAGAGACTTCCGGAGATCTCCCGATCCTTCCCCCTTCTCCTTCAAGTCCGGGAGTTAAGTGGCCGGCACGTCTCGTCCACCATGTGTCACGAAAGGGGGAAAACTGGCGGGATCTCGAGCCAAGCACGGGAGCCCTCCTTTCGGGGCGTTGACGATGTGCTTCCAGTGTTTCAGGTCCCTGCCCGCGAGGATCTTATTCCTCGATTGCGGGGCCCTGCTTAACTGATGTAAACGAGGTTCCGCGCACCGCTGCAGGCCATACTGGCGCCCTGTACGGGACGTGGTGCACGCCGATTCTAGTGGTGACCTCATGAACCGTGCATCTGCCTCCCCGAGGCTTTGCAGAGTAAGGCTGACGTCGACCGAGGTAGACCCATCAGGGGGTGCCACCTGGCGGAGGAGCAGGGGCTACCAGCTTCGGCCGAGGTGGACCCC
This sequence comes from Areca catechu, assembly GCA_021397845.1. Lineage (NCBI taxonomy): Eukaryota > Viridiplantae > Streptophyta > Magnoliopsida > Arecales > Arecaceae > Areca > Areca catechu. Next base: position 44,615,604 of record CM038051.1, on the reverse strand, counting down.
TCCTGGGTGGACACCCGGCGACGTGGAAGAGAGAGGCTCGGCTTCGGCTGAGGTGGACCCGTCTTGGGGTGCCACCTGGTGAAGGAGCAGGAGAGCCCGGCTCGACCTCGGTAGATGTGGACCCGTCTTGGGGTGCCACCTGGTAAGGGAGTAGGGGCTGCCAGCTTCGGCCGAGGTGGACCCCTCCTAGGTGGACACCTGGCGAAGTGGCAAAGGGAGGCTCGACTTCGGTCGAGGTGGACCCGTCTTGGGGCGCCACCCGGCGAAGGGACAGGAGAGCCCGGCTTGACATCGGCAGAGGTGGACCCATCTTAGGGTGCCACCTGGCGAGGGAGCAGGGGCCGCCAGCTTTGGCGGAGGTGGACCCCTCCTGGGTGGACACCTGGCGAAGTGGTAGAGAGAGGCTCGACTTCGGCCGAGGTGGACCCGTCTTGGGGTGCCACCTGGCAAAAGAGCAGGAGAGTCCGGCTCGACCTCGACAGAGGTGGACCCGTCTTGGGGTGCCACCTGGCGAGGGAGCAGGGGCTGCCAGTTTTGGTCGAGGTGGACTCCTCATGGGTGGACACCTGGCGAAGTGGCAGAGAGAGGCTCAACTTCGATCGAGATGGACCCGTCTTGGGGTGCCACCTGGCGAAGGAGCAGGAGAGCCCGGCTCGACCTCGATAGAGGTGGACCCATCTTGGGGTGCCACCTGGTGAGGGAGCAGGGGCTGCAAGCTTTGACCGAGGTGGACCCCTCCTGGGTGGAGACCTGGCGAAGAGGTAGAGAGAGGCTCGACTTTGGCCGAGGTGGACCCGGCTTAGGGTGCCACCTGGCGAAGGAGCAGGGGAGCCCGGCTCGACCTCGGTAGAGGTGGACCCGTCTGGGGGTGCCACCTGGCGAGGGAGCAGGGGCTGCCAGCTTCGACCGAGGTGGAACCCTCCAGGGTGGATACCTGGCGAAGTGGCAGAGAGAGGCTCGACTTCGGTCGAGGTGGACCCATCTTGGGGTGCCACATGGTGAAGGAGCAGGAGAGCCCGGCTCGACCTCGGCTGAGGTGGACCCATCTTGGGGTGCCACCTAGTGAGGGAGCAGGGGGCCGCTAGCTTCGGCCAAGGTGGACCCCTCCTGGGTGGACACCTGGCGAAGTGGCAGAGAGAGGCTCGACTTTGGCCGAGGTGGATCCGTCTTGGGGTACCACCTAGCGAAGGAGCAGGGGAGCCCGGCTCGACCTCGGCATAGGTGGACCTGTCTTGGGGTGCCTCCTGGCGAGGGAGCAGGGGCTGCCAGCTTCGGCCGAGGTGGACCCCTCCTAGGTGGACACCTGGCGGAGTGGCAGAGAGAGGCTCAACTTTGGTCGAGGTGGATCCATCTTGGGGTACCACCTGGCGAAGGAGCAGGGGAGCCTGGCTTGACCTTGGCAGAGGTGGACCCATCTTGGGGTGCCACCTAGCGAGGGAGCAGGGGCTGCCAGCTTCGGCCGAGGTGGACCCGTCCTTGGTGGACACCTGGCGAAGTGGTAGAGAGTGGCTCGACTTCAACCGAGGTGGACCCATCTTGGCGTGCCACCTAGCGAAGAAGCAGGAGAGCCCGGCTCGACCTCGGCAAAGGTGGACCCGTCTTGGGGTGCCACCTGGCGAGGGAGTAGGGGCTGCCAGCTTCGGTCGAGGTGGACCCTTCCTGGATGGACACCTAGCGAAGTGGCAGAGAGAGGCTCGACTTCGGCTGAGGTGGGCCCGTCTTGAGGTGCCACCTGGCGAGGGAGTAGGGGCTGCCAGCTTCGGTCGAGGTGGACCCTTCCTGGATGGACACCTAGCGAAGTGGCAGAGAGAGGCTCGACTTCGGCTGAGGTGGGCCCGTCTTGAGGTGCCACCTGGTGAAGGAGCAGTAGAGTCTGGCTCGACCTCGGCAGATGTGGACCCGTCTTGGGGTGCCACCTGGCGAGGGAGCAGGGGCTGCCAACTTTGGCCGAGGTGGATCCCTCTTGGATGGACACCTGGCAAAGTGGCAGAGGGAGGCTCGACTTTGGTTGAGGTGGACCCATCTTGGGACCCCACCCGACGAAGGAGCAGGAGAGCCCAGCTTGACCTCAGTAGAGGTGGACCCGTCTTGGGGTGCCACCTTGCGAGGGAGCGGGGGTGCCACTTCCTGAGCGGGGAACTTTAAAAGAAAAATCCATGTGGCACCGGTGGCATCCAGCTAGATCTGACACACGTTCCACATCAGCGATGTAGCCATATCAGTTGCCCCCCATCCCCAGGTATCATCAAAGCGTCACGGCTTGGGGCGTGGGGAGTTAATGCGGAGATGACATGGAAAAGGGAAAAATCTCGTGCCATAATTGCCATGATCGCTGCCGCCGCTTTTGTTGCACCCGAGACCCTGTGGGAGGCTGCCACATGCGCGCATCTGATGGGCCATTAATACGCCGTTTCGAAACCGATGCAGTTTCCATCGGACCGAAGCGTCGATGTCGGGCATGCCTCCACGTGGCGGTCATCTGATGGCTCGGGATAGAAAGAGAGTACGGCTGCTGTTGATTGAATTTGAAAAGGAGGGAGACTTTCTGGAAACGAGGTCTCTCGACTTTCTCAGACCTCGCCGGCAGTTGCAGCGATCTCCCTTCATCTCCCAGGGGTTGCCAACCTTTCGGTACAAAACATCCCGGTGAGTGTCTGCGACATCTTCTCCTATTCTTCTATCTCCCGACTCTGCGTCACTACGAATCTCATATTCTTCTTGCTTCTTCTTCCTCGATGGCACGTCGTCGTCATGTTTCTTCAAACCCGGATGAGGCCAGTCCTTCCTGGCTGAGGACTCCATCGTCTTCCTCCTCAGAGGGGGAAGTGATTCCGGTCGAGGTCCGGAGGCAGCTTCGACCGGGGGCCGTGACCATAGGTGTCCCTAGGGGTCCTAGGTCTCCCCGTATAGTTTCCGCACGTCCCATTTCCTCTCTTCCTCCTCCGGTGGTGGAGGTCTCTTCTTCTGGTCCCTCCGGTTACGCCTCGATGATGACCGAAGATGACCTTTCCTGGATTCGGGATACCTATGGGGTCTCAGATTCAATCCGTCTTTCACTCCCAGGACCTAGGGACCGAGTAACCTCGAGTGGCCCTAGGAGGGTTGCCTTCTACGAAGACTTCCTTGTTGGGGGTCTTCATTTCCCCCTTCATCCCTTCTTTATTTCCTTTCTCAGTCACTTTCGCCTTGTCCCGGCCTAGTTGGCTTCCAATGCCATCCAGGTCATCTTTGCCTTCATCGTCTTCTGTCATTTTCACGAGTTTGTTGCCCATTTCTCCCTGTTCAGGGCCCTCTTCACCCTGAAGCGCTATTCTACCGATGATGGCTGGTGGTATATTTCGCCCCGGCCTAGATGCCTTAGGTTTGACCGCCCCTCATCGATCAAGGGTTGGAAAAACTGCTTCTTCTTCACCTCAATTGAGGATGTCGATTGAGCCTAGAGTGAGCTGGACCAGTCTCCGAACCGGAACTCCCAGGTTGAGCTAGCGGACCAAGAGGTCTACACGCAGATGCTGGGTGACATGGTCCCAGCTCTCGATGTTCTGCTTTCGGAGCAGAATTTATTCGAAGCAGGAATCAGTCCCATCCGAGAGTTGGGTGAGACCCCGTATCTCCTTCTTCCACCTTCATTTTCTGCTTTGCACTTCTTTTCTTTCAAACCGGCCTAACCATTTCTTTCCTCCAGGTATGAAGTTCTCCGTTGAAAGCTTGATGGAGGGCGCCCGTAGAGGGACACTGCTGAGGGACACAGGAGGCTCCAACGAAGAGGGCTCATACTGAGACGAGCCAAGGGCCCGCACCCACTTCTGCTGCTACCAGCCCCAGGGCAACGGGTCCGCCTCAGTCTCGCGCGCCCGATGTCCCTGTCATCGAGCTTGACAGGGTCGGGGGAGAGAGGGGACTGGAACCCCCTCGGGCGATGCCTGCTCCGGCCACTACGTCGATCGTCTCCACGGCGGCCACCAGGGTGACAGCAGCTCCACCAGAGACCGCACTACCCAACAGAGGGATGGCCACCCAGCCTGCTACCGATGATCGCATTCCACCCCCAGATCTCACCGCCAGCTCCTCCATTATCCATGATCAAGGGCTCGCGAAGAGGATGATGGAGTTCGCGAGCATGCCTCGGGACCGCCGTCTGAGGGGCGGCCGGGACTACGCCAATGCACTGTTAGGGATCCTCCCTCTGCTTTTCACGGTAAGTCCCGAGCTCTCCTCTTTTAGAGTTTCAGCTAGATCCTTCCTTCTAACATCCCATCTCTTTCTCTGACGCAGATCGGGATGGACATTCTGTTGCTGAGGAACTTCCTCTCAGGCTATGCCAAGAAGGATGCCGAGATGGAGAAGAGGCTCGGCAAACTCGCAGCTGACGTCAAGGGCCTCATGGAAAAGGAGGTCAAGCTGCGAGAGAACAACCAGGCCCTTCGGATGGACTTGGGTTGCACCGAGGAGCGCATAAGGGAGCTCGAGACCTCTCTGTCGGAGGAGAGGATCTCAAACCAGTGCCGTGCTGAGGATGACACGGTGGAGGTGTCATGCATCAAGGCCCAATCCCGGTCGCTGGAGTGCCGGGTCGAAGAGGTCCTCAAGGAGCTGAGCATGGCCAAGGAGAAGAACTCCTACGTCAACGGGCTGCTGGAGGTGTCCAAGAGGGAGGCACAGGAGGCCGTGCCGAAGTTCCGGGCATCTGAGGAGTTCACGGCCGAGATGCATGAGGCGGCCGTCGACTCTTTCCTGAAGGGCTTCGAGGTGTGCCGGGAAAAGGTGAGTTCCTTCTTCCCCGAGCTCGACCTCAGCGGAGTCATCCTGGGCGGTCGGAGGGAGGAGCCCACCGAGGGAGCTTCAACTGCGATGGTCATTGAGGTGGCGATCCTCGAACAGCCTTCTGACGATGCCACCGGCGGAGAGGGTGCCCCCCAGCCGGAGGAGGACGCGGCTGCAGCGAAGTAGCCCTGCGGCTCCTGTTGCCCAAAAATGGAGCCCAAGAGGGGAGGGTGAATTGGATCTTTTTAAAAAATTAAAACAATAATATGAAGGTCTAGTGGTTCTTGTGAATAATAAATTCAATGCACAAGATTGAATGCAGCGGAAAACAATAAGTGAGTAGCAATAACCAAAGAGCAAGAGAGAAAGAGGGCAATCACACATAAACAAAAGGTTTATAGTGGTTCGGTGCAAGCATAGCACCTACATCCACTCCCAAGCCACCCTTGGAAATTTCACTGTAATCCAAACAAGATTACAACTGACTTGTTTTTCACAAGGCTCACAAGTCAAAACCTAAGTTGGTTTTGTCACCTAGGCTCACCAACAAACATTAACACTTGTTTTGTCTTCAGGCTCACAAGTTAACCCTAGTTGGTTTTATCCCTTTGGCTCACCAACAAACCACAACAACCTTCTTTCAAGACACCCTTGAAAGCAAGGTCAAATCACAAGATAAAAATAGATATACAACTTTAAATCTAAGACAAACTCTCTTCAAGAGTAGAATGGAATCTTTGAAGCTCAAGTTGATGCTTTGTCTTGACTCTTCCTTGGAATATCCTTCAAAATGCCTTTTCTAGAATGATGTAAGGATGAGCTTGTAGGCTTTTTCAGGGAATCAAATTATAAAAAGGCTTTTGATGTGGAGTACTTAGAGAATATAGGCTTTTTGGCTTTTGAATGGACTTCAATACTCTTCAATACTTTTAGAATGAGGTTGGTGGAGGTTAAATACACCATGAAACTTCCAAAAAATGGTTTGTGACCATTGGAGCCTCGGATCTAGCCGTTGGGAGCTTGAAAAGCAAGTTCTGCAGGTCAAAAATAGATCCATTAGAGCTGTCAGGCTTCAAGTGTCGACACTTAGCTGTCAAGTGTCGATACTTGGCTGTCAGGTGTCGACACTTGATTTCTAGGTGTCGACACTTGAACTTTCAAGTGTCGACACTTGATGCACAGGTATCGATACTTGACACAAAAATCCTCAAATGACAAAGTTCTATATTTTCAAAAATCTCAGACCTTGAGTCGACACTTGGAAACCTAAGTGTCGACACTTGGTGTCGACACTTGAGTGCTGGGTATCGACACTTGGCATGCCAAGGATTTTTGTTCGTGCCAAATGCTGAAGTGTCGGCACTTAGCTTCCCAGGTGTCGACACTTGAGATTGAAAAGCTCATATTCAAGTGCAGATTAGCCTAAAAACATAAATATAAATTTTGAAACTTAAGTGGATCGTAAACAAATAATAATTAAACATGTGGATGCCCTTTTTCCACGAAGAGGATGTCCAAATTTGCGAAAATGCTCCATGCCATGGCGTGCCATGATACATAAGTTTTTGAGATTTTGAGATGCTTTCTTCCTGAAAACTCATAACTTGAAATACACATTAGTATACATTATGCACTCAATGTTTTGTTATTCATCAAAATCACTGGGTGGAGCCAATAGCTCCATTTGTTTTGTTTTTATCATGAACCATTTCCTGTTTCTTTGAGTCACCCAACCTGTCGGGGCCCTCTTTTGTAAGAAACTTTTTAATAGAAATGAAGATCTTCTTCCATTAATTTGTTCCTTCTTTTTCTCACTTTTGTTTTCTTCTCCCCTTTTTTTTATTTTTGTGCATCTTCCGGACTGAACCACGGCGCCAACCACCAGGACTGAGTCTCGTGGTGCGTTCCAGGCTGAACTCTGGGATTACGTGGGCGAATTGGGTTCTGCTCCACCTTCCAAACCGAGGTCTGGGACTTCGCTTTGGAACCAGGTTCCATGCGAACTTCTGGACTGAACCCCGGGGTCGCAGGTTGGAATTGAGCCTTGCGCAACCTACCGAGCTGTTCTCTGAGATTTTATAGGACCGGACCTTAGTCTCTGGGACCTCTTCTGGACTGAACTCCGGGGTCGCATGTCGGAATTTAATTCCGTGCGACATTCCGAGCTAAACTCCGGGATTTTTGAGAGAGGGGACTTCGCACCTTCGCGGATCTTTCGCCTTGCCCTTGCTCATCGAAATTAGAGCTGAATGGCGATTGTCCTACGAGACGAGAATAGGTATTTGGTGAAAAAGATTTATTGCTAAAGTTTAGAGAGTCTTACACTATTGGTAGTACATCCTCAAGTTTGAGGCATTCTAGGTCCACGGGAACCGGGATCCGCCTAGCTCTTCCAGGTAGTACGTCCCATGGGGAAGCGCCTCCGCCACTCTATAAGGGCCTTCCCAATTTGGGGAGAGCTTACCGCACTCTCGCGGCTGGGAAGCTTCAGCGCGGTGTAGCACTAAGTCTCCCTGATGGAAGGACTTCGGTCGCACCTTAGAGTTGTAGTATCTGGACACTCGTTGTCGATAAGCCATCATCCAAACTCGGGCCCTATCCCTCATTTCTTCAAGGAGGTCCAGGTTCAGTAGCAGCCATGCCGGGTTCTCCGCCTCGTCGTACTGTTCCACGTGCAAGGTCGACAGGCTGAGCTCTACTGGAATAACTACTTCCGCTCTAAAGACGAGGTTGAAAGGGATCTCATCCATGGCCGTCCTCGGGATAGTATGGTACACCCACAGGATGCTCGGGAGCTCTTCTACCCACCTCCCCTTGGCCTGGTCTAATCTTGTCTGGAGGCCTTGCAAGATGGTCCTGTTTGTTACCTCAGCTTCTCCATTTGTCTGAGGGTGCGCCATCGAGGTGAAACGATGATGGATTCCGAGGTCATCGCAAAACTCCTCGAACTCCCGATAATCAAATTTGCGTCCGTTGTCAGTGATGATGGTGTGGGGCAAGCCGATGCGGCAGATAATCGACTTCCAAAGGAACTTGGTGACATTTGCCTCCATGATCCGAGCCAAGGGCTCGGCCTTGACCCACTTCGTGAAGTAGTCGATAGCTATAATTAGGAACTTCTGTTGCCCGGACGCCAGGGGAAAGGTCCGAGGAGATCCATGCCCCACTGAGTGAACGGCCACGGGACGGAGAGTTGGGAGAGCAGAGCAGTAGGTTGACGTTGCACCACAGCATGTCGCTGGCATCGGTCACACCTTTTTATGAAGTCAGCGGCGTCTTCTCTCATTGTTTCCTAGAAATAACCTTGATGGAGGGCCTTATACGCCAGCGTCCTGCCCCCCACATGGTTCCCATAGATGCCCTAGTGGATCTCTTGGAGCACGAGTGCGACTTTGGTGGGTCTCAGGCACTTGAAGAGCGGGTAGGAGTAGGACCTATGATACAGTAGCCCATCCATCAATACGAACCGTGCGGCCTTTCTCTTAATGAGGCCGGCCGCCATGCGATCCTCTGGCAAGGTGCCGTTGGTGATGTACTCGATGTACTTATCCATCTAGCTAGGCTTTGGGTTGACCTGCTGGACTTCCATGGGTGTCTCATAGATCGGGGCTTTGAGATGCTCGATGTAAGCGTAGCCTAGTGATGAGTCCGGCAGGATTGCTAGGCAGGAGAGAGCGTATGCGCGAGCATTTTCCCCGTGAGGAATATGGGAGATGCTGAAGCGCCTAAAACCTGCTGCGCTCGTTCGTACGAGCTCCAGGTATCTCACCATTTGGGGGTCCCGCACCTCGTACTCCCCCGAGACCTACCTAGCCACCAACTACGAGTCGGTGAAGACCCTGAGGCAGGCCACGCCCAGCTCGCAAGAAACTCTTAGCCCCACAAGGAGCACCTCGTACTCCGCCTGGTTATTGGTGGCGGCGAACTGGAAGCGAAGCGCACACTCGGCGACGACCCCTTCGCCATTGGCAAGGATGAGGCCGGCTCCACTCTCACCGAGTTCGAGGCTCCGTCTACGTGAAGGATCCAGACGTCTTCCTCTGGTCCAGGCTCTGGCTACCGGTCTTGGGGGCTCTCTTCCGGCCTCTCATCCAGGCCTGCACACTCAACCAAGAAATCAGCAAGTACCTGTGCCTTCATGGCTGACCTCGGCTGGTAGGCGATGTCGAACTCGCTGAGCTTGAGCGCCCACTTCGCCAGGCGTCCAGACGTGTCAGGTCGGCTTAGCACCTCTTTCAGTGGTTGATCCGTCAGAACCGTAATGGGATGCACTTGGAAATAAGGCCTGAGATGCTGGGCGGACATGATTATAACAAAAATTAGTTTCTCAGATCGAGAATACCTGATCTCCGCATCACGGAGAAGTTTGCTTGTGCAATACATCGACCTTTGCATTCCTCTGTCATCCATCCGAACCAGGACCGAACTGACAGCCTCCGGTGTGACCGCCAGGTACAGGAGGAGCTCCTCTCCCTCCTCCGACCGGGAAAGCAATGGCGGTGATGCCAATGTCTTCTTCAGCTCTTCAAATGCCTCCTGGCACTCCTTCGTCCAGGCAAAGTCATGCATCTTCCTTAGCACCTTGAAAAAGGGCCGGCAGCGGTCAGCGGACCTTGAGATAAACCGATTTAGGATGGCTACCTGGCCAGTGAGTCGCTACACTTGCTTCTTGGAGGTGGGCTGCTCCATGTCCAGGATCGCCTGAACCTTCTCCGGGTTGGCCTCTATTCCTCTTTGGGTCACCATGAAGCCCAGGAACTTCCCCGCGGATACGTCGAAAGCGCACTTCGCGGGGTTCAACTTCATTTGGTGAAGACGGAGGTTATTGAAGGTCTCCGCCAAGTCACCGACGTGGTCCGAAGTTGGCTTGCTCATCACCAGCATGTCATCCACGTATACTTGCATGTTGCGACTAATTTGGTCTTTGAAGACCTTGTTGACCAGACCTTGGTACATGGCACCTACATTCTTGAGGCCAAACGGCATCATCTTATAACAGTAGGTCCCGCGATCGGTGACGAAGGCGGTGTGCTCCTCGTCCTCTAGGTGCATTCGAATCTGGTTGTACCCGGAGAAAGCATCCATGAAAGAGAGGAGGCGATGCCCGAGATAGTGTCCACGAGCTGGTCGATCTTAGGAATGGGGAAACTGTCCTTCGGACAAGCTCGGTTGAGGTCGGTGTAGTCCACACAGATCCTCCACTTGCCGTTGCTCTTCTTCACCATTACCACGTTCGCCAGCCAACTAGGATACGGCACTTCTCGTACAAAGTCGGTGGCGAGAGGCTTTTCTACTTCCTCATTGATGTTCTTCTGTCTCTCTACAGCAAAACTTCTCTTCTTCTGGCGGACTGGGCAGCACCTTGGATCAATCTTCAGTTGGTGGGTGATAACCTCCGAGGGGATACCTAGCATGTCTGCAGCAGACCAGGCGAATACATCAGCGTTCGTCCAGAGGAAATCTAACAGGCGAGCCCGCTTATATTCCGGGAGCTAGGCTCCTATCTGCACCATTTTCTGAGGGTCCGATCTGAGGGGGTACATTAATAAGCGCTCCACGGGGCCGCCCCTGGGATCTTGCGCTCTTAGGTCGAGATCATCGACATCGGAGCCGAGCTCGGCACTCCGGGCCCCTGGGACCATCTGCAGGCAATACGGGACAGGTTGGGCCATCCCTCTCATCGCCCCCGTCCCAGAAGCGATAGGGAACTGCACCAGCAACCTCTTGGTGGAAATGACCGCGTCTAGCTGGTTGAGCCCTGGACGGCCCTAGATAGCATTGTAAGGTGATGGGAGCCTGACGACGGTAAACATCATCATGACCGTGCTCTGCCGGGATGGGGATCCGGTGGTAACAGGGAGAGTGATCTCTCCTTCGAACCCCATAGAATCTTCGATGAAGCCCACAAGAGGGGTGTGTACCGGCTTCAGCTGATCATGAGACAAATTCATTCGGGAGAAAGCATCATAAAAAAGTACGTCAGTAGAGCTCCCACTATCCACCATAATACGATATACAGGATGCTTTGCGATGGTCATCTCGACCACCACTACATCATTGTTTATATTTTCACTTTCATTCCCCTTTTCAAAGGGGAGTACATTCTCCAGGTCTCTCGCCTCCCAGGCTCTCTTCAATGCGTGCCCTATCTCCCAAGAGATCATGCCCACCGGCTTCTCTGTTGGACGGTTGTCAACCGCGGGGATGGGGGGAAGGGCCGCGAGTGGCTGGTGCTCTGCCGGGGCTTCACTCTTCATGAACTTGCTGAGGTAGCCCCTCTTGATCAGCTCCTTGATCTCCCATTTCAGATTACAGCACTCCTCCGTGTCGTGGCCGTGCTCACGGTGAAATTGGCAATACTTCATCTTATCACGGGTGTTCCTTGGGTTCTGAGGAGGAGGTCAGTGGAGGTAGTTCTCAACCTCAATTTCCATGAGGATCTTCGTCCTAGGAGTGAGGAGAGGGGTGAAGGCTCACTCCGGGGTAGCATCATTCTTCGGCTTTCGACCCGGATGGAAGTCTGCAGGTGGTCCAAGCCTCCGGGTCCCAGGGACATCCCTTCGGGCAGGCTTCTTCGAAGGCTTCCCATCCAGCTCTCGCCTGGTGCGGTCGGCCTCCTCAGCGCGGATGTACTTGTGGACACGAAGGAGGAGCTCGGAATACATCTTGGGGGGCTTCTTGTCCAGGGAATACGTCAAGCGGGAGGTCTTGAGCCCGCGCTTCAACGCCAGCATGGTGACAAGCTCGTCTAGGATATAAATCTCCAGGACGGCGGTCTTGAAGCGGGTGACGTAGTCCCGCAGCAGCTCTTGATCTTGCTGGCGGATAGAGAAGAGGCTATCCACCTCCCGCGGCACCTTTTGGCAGGCGTCGAAGTGTGCCACAAACTTTCCCTCCAGCTGCTGGAAGGAGCTGATGGATTCTGGCTCGAGGCGGGTGAACCACACTCGAGCGACCTTTCGGAGGGTGGCCGGGAAGGCAATGCATAGAAGAGCGTCCATCGCCCCCTGGAACCGTATGAGGGCCTTATATCTCTCTAAGTGGTCCAAGGGGTCAGTGGTCCCATCGTAGGGATCCACCTGAGGCATGCGGAACCGATTCGGGATCAGCTCCTCTTGGATTTCCCGGGAGAAGGGTGGTTGGGTGTTATAGCCCACTGGCTCGGTTAGGGAGCTCTGCATGTTGGCGAAACGGCGGGAAAGCTCTGCCAACTTGCGCTCGTGCTCCTCCAGACGCCTCTCAGCCTGGCGCCTGATGGCCTCATCGGTGGAACCTTCCATCGAGGTCGCTGGAGAAGGAAGTGCCAATCGGTCACGGTGAGGGGCCTTGCCCTGATGGCGCCTGCTACGCCGTACTGCTTCAGTGTCGTCGGCCGGGGATCGACTCTCGTGATCTGTCGAACCGGTGTGGTTTCTCTTTACAGGAGTTTGATGGCTCCCGTGGGGATTGGTTACTGCCCACGGGCTGGAATGCCTACCTTGGATGGAGCGCGGGCTTCTGCGGGAGCCCATGGCTCGGGTCACGGGGGTCCCCGGCTAGGGCTGGGTGGCCAAGGAGCGCTGCTGGTGCTGCAGCTGCCGCACGACCGTAGTCAATGTTTGCAGCTGCTGGACGACGGCTACGAAAGGACCGTCCACCGAGGATGGCTGAGGAGGATGAGGTGGAGCAGGAAGTTCCCTCTCCGGTCTGCGCGGGCTCGGGGGAGAGGAAACCTCTCCTACTCGGCTGGTGGATGCTTCGCGCCCATGCGCCACCACCATGGTTGATGTACAGTCTTGCTTACGGAGACCTTGCTTGTACAGGGGTTACTATTTTGCCCCCCTTCCTGGCACGCCAATCTGTTGCCGATCTTACTGCGGTGGCCTGTAGCTTGTGAGCGTGCACCGGTTCTCGGATTCTCCTACCTCAAGATCTCCAAGCCTCCGGTCCTGCAAAACAAGGTCAGAGACCCGGGTCGGGGGTTCCGGCGGGGGCACTTCGATGATCAAGTTAGAGAACAGCAAGATGGAACAGGTCCACTAAGGCGGGTTCCCAAAGGATCGCCGTGCTTAGAGGAGATTTAGATGAAAGAAGTGTGAGGAAGAGAAGGGTTGAAGCCCAGCTTCCTGCGCTGGGTTCACCGAGCTCGCGCTTGAGGACTTTCGGGATCCCAGGATCATTCTCTCGGTACTCTTCCCTCTTGTACGCTTACCTTGTCGTTTGCTTTTACCGTCTCTTTTATACCGCCAGATCGCCTTCAGCCCCCGTCCCATCCCTGGAGACTTCCGGAGATCTCTCGATCCTTCCCCCTTCTCCTTCAAGTCTGGGAGTTAAGTAGCCGGCACGCCTCGTCCACCGTGTATTACGAAAGGGGGAAAACTGGCGGGATCTCGAGCCAAGCACAAGAGCCCTTCTTTCGGGGCATTGATGGTGGGCTTCCAGTGTTTCAGGCCCCTGCCCGCGAAGATCTTATTCCTCGATTGCGGGGCCCTGCTTAACTGATATAAACGAGGTTCCGCGTACCGCTGAGGGCATATTGGCGCCCTGTACAGGACACAGCGCACGCCGATTCTAGTGGCGACCTCATGAACCGTGCCTATGCCTCCCCGAGGCTTTGCAGAGTAAGGCTGACTTCGGTCGAGGTGGACCCATCAGGGGGTGCCACCTAGCGGAGGAGCAGGGGTTGCCAGCTTCGGCCGAGGTGGACCCCTTCTGGGTGGACACCCGGCAACGTGGCAGAGAGAGGCTCGGCTTCGGCCGAGGTGGACACGTCTTGGGGTGCCACCTGGCGAAGGAGCAGGAGAGCCCGGCTCGACCTTGGCAGATGTGGACCTGTCTTGGGGTGCCACCTGGCGAGGAAGCAAGGGCTGCCAGCTTCGGCCGAGGTGGACCCCACCTGGGTGGACACCTGGCGAAGTGGCAGAGGGAGGGTCGACTTCGGCCAAGGTGGACCCGTCTTGGGGCGCCACCCGGCAAAGGAGCAGGAGAGCCTTACTTGACCTCGGTAAAGGTGGACCCGTCTTGGGGTGCCACCTGGCGAGGGAGCAGGGGGCCGCCAGCTTCGGCCGAGGTGGAATCCTCCTGGGTGGACACCTGGCGAAGTGGCAGAAAAAGGCTCGACTTCGGCTGAGGTGGACCCATCTTGGGATGCCACCTGGCAAAGGAGCAGGAGAGCCCGGCACGACCATGGCAGAGGTGGACCCGTCTTGGGGTGCCACCTGGCGAGGGAGCAGGGGCTACCAATTTCGGCCGAGGTGGACCCCTCCTTGGTGGACACCTGGCGAAGTGGCAGAGAGAGGCTCGACTTCGGTCGAGGTGGACCCGTCTTGGGGTGCCACCTAGCGAAGGAGCAGGAGAGCCCTGCTCGACCTCGACAGAGGTGGACCCGTCTTGGGGTGCCACCTGGCGAGGGAGCAGGGGCTGCCAGCTTCGACCGAGGTGGACCCCTCCTGGGTGGACACCTGACGAAGTTGCAGAGAGAGGCTTGACTTCAGCCGAGGTGGACCCGGCTTGGGGTGCCACCTGGCGAAGTAGCAGGGAGCCTGGCTCGACCTCGACAGAGGTGGACCCGTCTTGGGGTGCGACCTAGCAAGGGATCAGGGGCCGCCAACTTCGACCGAGGTGCACCCCTCCTGGTTGAACACCTAGCGAAGTGGCAGAGAGAGGCTCGACTTCGACCGAGGTGGACCCGTCTTGGGGTACCACCTGGAGAGCCCGGCTCGACCTCGGCAGAGGTGGACCCATCTTGGGGTGCCACCTGGCGAGGGAGCAGGGGGCCGCCAGCTTCGATCGAGGTGGACCCCTCCTGGGTGGACACCTGGCGAAGTGGCAAAGAGAGTCTCGACTTCGACCGAGGTGGACCCGTCTTGGGGTGCCACCTGGCGAAGGAGCAGGGGAGCCCGGCTCGACCTCGGCAGAGGTGGACCCATCTTGGGGTGCCACCTAGCGAGGGAGCAGGGGCTGCCAGCTTTGGCCAAGGTGGAACCCTCTTAGGTGGACACCTGGCGAAGTGGCAGAGAGAGGCTCGACTTCAACCGAGGTGGACCTGTCTTGGGGTGCCACCTGGCGAAGGAGCAGGGGAGCCCGGCTCGACCTCGGTAGAGGTGGACCCATCTTGGGGTGCCACCTGGTGAGGGAGCAAGGGCTACCAGCTTCGGCCGAAGTGGACCCCTCCTGGGTGGACCCCTGGCAAAGTGGTAGAGAGAGGCTCGACTTCGGCCGAGGTAGACCCATCTTGGGGTGCCACATGGCGAAGGAGCAGGAGAGCCCGGCTCGACCTCGGCAGAGGTGGACCCGTCTTGGGGTGCCACCTGGCGAGGGAGCAGGGGCTGCCAGCTTCGGCCGAGGTGGACCCCTCATAGGTGGACACCTGGCGAAGTGGTAGAAAGAGGCTCGACTTCGGCCGAAGTGGACCCGTCTTGGGGTGCCAGCTGGCGAAGGAGCAGGAGAGCCCGGCTCGACCTCAGCAAATGTGGACCCGTCTTGGGGTGCCACCTAGTGAGGGAGCAGGCGCTGCCAGCTTCGACCAAGGTGGACCCCTCCTGGGTGGACACCTGGCGAAGTGGCAGAGGGAGGCTCGACTTCGATCGAGGTGGACCCGTCTTGGGGCGCCACCCGGTGAAGGAGCAGGAGAGCCCGGCTTGACCTCGGCAGAGGTGGACCCGTCTTTAAGTGCCACCTGGCGAGGGAGCGGGGGCACCATTCCCGAGCGGAAAACTTTAAAAGAAAAATCCACGTGGTACCAGCGGCATCTAGCTGGATCTGACACACATTCCACGCCAGCGATGTAGCCATATTAATTTGCTTAACATTTTTTTTAATTTTGAACAACCAGTGCTATTACTAAATCAAACTTTCAAGGCATAATTACTATATTATTTCTAGTATTTCTTTAATATTTTTTTATATATTTTATATTGTATTTTAAAAAAGTTTTATTCAAAAGTATAAAGTAACATGCTTTTAATTTTTATAGGTATTTTATAAAATTGCACGTGGGGGCCGTAGAAGAGTAAATAATGATGGTGCACAAAATGGGATCAAGGATGGTTTTTGGTCTTTAAGAAATCAATCGGAGCGGGCATGATTTTTCCGCATGCAGCCAACTTGTGCCTGAGCTTGTTGTGAAGTTATTATTATTATTATTTTATTTATTTTTTGATGAAAGAAGGGGGGTTAATCTTTCGGTGTAGCTTCTCTTTCTGGGTTCCATCCCGTCAGACAATATTCGATACATACCATACATTTTTGCATACCTTTTCTATCCATTTATAAAAAAGAGTATGTTAGCTTGGTCCCACTAAACTGCAGGAGTAGGTGCTCTCTCACCTCCAATCATATATCCTAGAATTTTTATTTCTGAATTTAAACGAGTCATCCATAAAATTATGTCTTGAATTCGTGATCAAAAAAAAATAAACTAAATCTTTATCAGCCGGGCTACCGTCTTGACGGTGTGAAATTATTAGGTTGGTTGGTTAGATTCCGTAGGTTGAAATGAATTCATCTAGAATGCTTCACCTTAGACCCAATGCGGACTTGGGCCAATCAAATAATTTCCCACGCTCGCCACAAACTCCGGTTCTTCGAGCGGCGCGTGCGTTTTGAATATTTTTCTTTGGACAAAGTCGGTCAACTCCAGGACCGAGCCAACTGCCTACGGCCTTTCTCCCCTCCTCCATACCTTCCCCAATTAACTTTATGTTGTTCCCTCTGAAAGCCATATAGCAATCAATGGCGAGGCGACGAGAGGAGTCCGAAGGCGGAGGGCACATCGGCAGGTTGCCGGAGGAGTGCATCTCGCACGTTCTCTCCCTCACGACGCCTCGTGATGCGTGCAGGTCGGCGCTCGTGTCGACCGCCTTCCACTCCGCGGCGAGCTCCGACGCGCTCTGGAAGCGGTTCCTCCCGTTCGATTACGAGTCGATCCTGTCGCGGGCCGTTGATCCGGTCGAGTACTCGTCGAAGAGGGAACTCTATCTTCGACTCTGCGACTCCATTCTCGTCGATGGCGGCAAGATGGTGAGTTTAGGCGGAACGGCCCTTCCTTTCTCTGCTTCCTCTCTCTCTTTAAAGTTGGGATCTTTCTCTAATTTATCATAATCAAAATAAGAAAGTAATATTTATCAAAAGAGAAAGTGGGGTGTTTATCTAATTCGTCAGTTATAATGGTATCTATTCTTGGTGTACTCCTTGTGAACGAAAAATAAAATAAGGAAATGGTATTTATCAAAAGCAGGGTTGATAATATCGCATATTAATTTAGATTGCTTTTGCAGACAAGCAAAGTTATAAAGTTAAACTAGCAAGCAGCCAAGTTTAATGAATAAGTAGTGCAATAATATCCAACTAGCATATTACCCAAACTGTGCATGGGATATATTCTTTATTAAAAAATATATTATTAAAAAATATTATATTTATTAATTTTTAAAATAATACTTATTATTAATATATAAAATATTTAATGTATATATTATAATCAAAATTTAAGAAATTTAAATGCATCCAAGTTATGAATTATATAAAATAATATATTTAGTTATTGAAACAATATATTTTTCCTCTGTACATAGAAAATTCATGTTGATTTTGTTGGTAGAGTCGAGATCCCAATCCTTCTAATAAAAAAAAGTACAAACTATAATAATATATTAAAATTATTATACTAATATAATAATGTGGATATAATTCTTGAAAATATAAATTATAATGTTCTCATCTTATTTTCAGCTCTCTTAAATAAATATATAAATCCAACGCATTTTAATTTGAGCATACATGATCATCCAAATGATTTTTATACCCTCTCTTATCCTCCACAACTTAAATATTGTTGGCACTTCTCTCTTCATCCATTAGAAGCTCCATCTTTCTAGAAACCTTCTAACCCCATCCCATAAATTCAAGAATAGTATATTCTTTGGCTAAAACTACTTGGTCTTGGTGGTAGCTATAGCATGGGCAATTTTGTGACGAAGAAACACTACAATATATATTAAAATACAGCGGCTGTAATTATAGTGAAGCAACCCATAATTTTTTGTTCTGGGTTTTGGACTTGAACAAGTGCCGAAAAAGAAGAGAAGTTATCTACCTCTCTAGTTAGCTGTGGTCATGGGCGATGAGCCAAGCTGGATGAGGACCAAGGACTAGTGCGGGGAATTGATGGCCGAAGCTTTTTTCTATTTTTTTTTTTTGATGGAACGAAAAAGTGGGGGAGTTAGATCCCGACATCATCATTTTCAGACGTCTCCCAATTCTAACCAGAGAATGTTAGATATACGGTGCATATTAATTTTTTTACGGCCGTTTTCTATTCGAAGGTGAGTACGTCAACTTGACTATCATTGGTGTCAGCCGACGAGATTTATTATATATATTTCTAACTTTCTCACTACCACTAATTAATAAAGACTCCAAAATTATTTTATTATTATTTATTTTTTATTTTATTTTTGAATTATTATTTTATTTTATTTTTAAAATTTTTAATTAAAATATATGCAAATCAAAACTCGAATCCCTTATAACAAAAAAAAAAAAAAAAAAAAAAAAAATCTCGCAATTAACGGTGCCACATGCCAGTGGCGGTCGAAGCCTTTCATGAGACTTGAGTTTGGAGTGCTCTGCGGGCTGGCTGTTGGCTCGCCACCAGCTCCCCCCCGTCACTTTTACCCAAAAAAGAAACAAAAAAACCCTACGTCACACCTATCCCTTGGTGCCACGCCGGATGAGTACTTGAGCGAGGAAATACCCCCTTTATTTATTATTACTTGGACCAGGTCCAAGCGGACCATGCAGATCCCACGGTGGATAACACGCCCCGTGACCCTTGTATGTCATCAATTCCCGATCATTATGCTTCAAGATTCGCCCTGGTCCACTTGGACCTGGTCGATGAAAAAATTTGTCCGGAATACCCCAGGTCCTCGCGCGCACGGGTTTGGGCCGGGCAACTGTTTGACCGAGCCAATCATATCTGGTCTCTAGTCTCTATCCATGACCTCTCTTCCTCCATTCCTTCCCCAATGAACCGAAGCTTGTTCCTTCTGAAACCCATGTAGCAATCAATGGCGAGGCGACGAAAGGAGTCCGAAGGTGGCGGGCACATCGGAAGGTCGCCGGAGGAGTGCATCGCCCACGTGCTCTCCTTCACGACGCCTCGTGATTCGTGCAGGTCGGCTCTCGTCTCGGCCGCCTTCCGCTCCGCGGCGAGCTCCGACGGCCTATGGGAGCGGTTCTGCCATCCGATTACCCATCGATCTTGTCGCAGGATTACTCGTCGAAGCGGGAACTCTTGTCTCCGACTCTCTGACTCTATTCTCGTTGGTGGCGGCAGGATGTGAGTTGTGTCAAATACGACAGAAAATATGAATTTGTTTTGCCTTATTCTATAGAATTGAATAAAAATATGCTTTGCCTAATCCTTTTGATTATTATTATTGTCCCTATCCGCTCCTCCCCTTCAATTTCTTCTTCCATCTTGGGCGGAGACGTTGCTGGAAGAGGGAGCAGCGGCGATGTTCATTACCGCTGGGCCTCGCTCTACCCTCCGCCTTGCTCTCTGATCGAAGTGTAATATCCGGGCTTGGGCTGAAGTCGGCATGCCCAACCGACTTCAACCCAAACAAGACAAAAAAAAAAGAAAAAAGAAAAACATGAAGAGGGGGTGGAGTCGAAACAGGAGAGGTTGTTTCTCCTTATCCGGCTCGAAAGCTCGTCGAAAAACTCGCAGGAGAGGGCCGTGGAGGAGAGGGACACTGTTAACGATGGAATTGGAGTGGGTTTAGGACTCCGAATGATGGAGTCCTTCTTCCTCAAACAACTAGAGGAGCTCGACGGGTCCACTTTAAATCCCCTCCACCGTCGCCGAATCGAGCCTCCCACACCGTCCTCCACTCTGGCGAGCACTCGAGAGTCTATTCAGGGCAGGTAAGTTTTTCTTTTATAGTTTGGGAGGATTTAATTTAGTTTTTCTGGGGTTGTCTTGGTCTTGGGGGCCGTGGACCGCCGATGGCTGTGACACCGTCCGCTTCGTCCGTCGAGCTTCCCTTCCCGGAGACCATCTTCCTTGGTTGCTGGCAGCCGAGGGGAAGACTAGGTCGGTCGGGCCGAGGGAGAAGCAGGGTGGGTTCGGGGAGAAGAGAAGAAAGAAAGGAAGAAGAAGAAGAAAAAGAAAAAAAAAAAAAAAAAAAGGGAGAAGCCATGTTCTGTGAAAAAAAAAAGAAAAAAAAAAAAGAAAAGAGGAGAGAGAAAGAGGAGAGAGAAGATGATGAGAGAGAAGATGAGGAGAGAGGAGAGAGAATGTAAGGAGAAAGAAAGAGGGAGAATAAATATTTTATAATAATATATTGTTATAGGAGAGAGAGGATCGAAAAGTTTTCTCAGAATTCATGCAACTAGAAATTTAGATTTTAATTAAATTATTTATGTAAGGAATCAATCCCCTGAACAGGAAGGCGTTGCATAGATCTCGGGTACAGACTAGTTCAGGTGTAGATAATTGATTTTTGAGAGGTAAGGATTCTGGACCTGATCACCGGTATATATATATATATATATATATATATATATATATATATATATATATATATATATGTGTGTGTGTGTGTGTGTGTTTATTATTTTAGTTTGCCTGATTTGATCGAATATATATATATTTATATGCATTGTTGCTTTCGGATAGCATGATTGATTTTCCGAAATATAAGCGGACTTGTTATTATTGTTATTTGTGTTTTATTTAATATACCATGGTTATCAAGTGATCTTCGAAATGGGTTGGACCGTGATATCGGTTGTTGAAAAATGACATGTTTTGACAAGATGATGTGAAAAGATAAGTGTTAACAGTATTTGGACTAGCCATGCCACGAGATCGTGGTTATATAGCCAGAGCGGGCTTAGTACGTGAGCCTGGCCATGGACAGGTTGTACTGATCAATTACATAGCCAAAGCGGGCTTAGTACATAAGCCTGGCCATGGGCAGATTGTATATGGTCGATTATGAGATTGCCAGTCACAGGCGGGAGTGTGACAACAGTGTGCCAGTCACAGGCTGGAGTGTGACCGTGGCTAGTCCATAACCATAAAGAAGAAGGAAAACTAATAAAAACATATAAATGAATTATAATGAAAGGTTTTAATATATTTGATATGTGATTGGTTTTGGTTGTGTGACTTAGAATTTATTGTTTTCCTGTTATATTATTGTGATATTGCTGCTTTCAGTTTTATATTAATACTGGTGTTTTTGTAGGGAAACCTTACCGGGCTATAGAGCTCACTCCCTACTTTTTAATTTTTCAGAGACTCAGGATGCGTGACAGGATTTGGGCTAGGTATGAGACGGAGCTTCATTAATGTTGAGTTAGTTAGTTAGTTAGAGTTAGTTTCGGTTACTGATGCTTGTTGTGAATCAGTAGACCAATTAGTGATATTGATTTAATAAATGGATTGTTTAATTATTAATCAATTGTTTATATAATATTAGTTTTAATTTTGATGTGTTTGACTCTTGTGTACCTAGGCCTTGCATGATCTCTAGGATAAAATCTAGGATTTGTGCGGCCGGTCACGTAGCCGATTTCGATACTGGATTCGAGGCATGACAGAGTGGTATCAGAGCAAACCAGGTTCTAGGATCTTAGGGTATAAGCTCATCGAGAGAGTGTAGGTTGATTCCTAGGTGGGGTAGATATTATGTCATGTTTGTTTTGACCATCTGAGTATTAATTATATACTAATAATGACTGGTGTATGATTTCCATGACATGTGGTAGTGGGCGTGGTCGTGCTAGGAGGCCCACAAGATTTGTGGATGGATCGAATGCTTGGGATCCTATAGAGCAGCACGAGGATACTGGGGTTCTATCTGGTGATGGGGAACATCCACAAGAACCAATGCCCAATCCCATAGACAACACTAGTGATGCAGAGCATCCCCAGGAACTGACGCCCAATCCTTTGGACAACACACTGGAGACTAGGACCGCAGAAACGGGAACACCAGGAGGATTTGGAGTTCAGCCTGGGGACCAGGTGGGTCTTCCTCAGCGATTGCAATATTTAGTGCAGCAACAAGCTACTGCAAGAGTTGATACACTGAGATTAATGAAAGCACAACAGCAACAACAACAGTTCATGCAGCAGCTGTTATTACAGTAGCAACAGCCAAAAGTTAGGATTCCACAAGAACGACAAATTACTTTGATAGATTTCAAAAGTATGCGCCACCAGTATTCAAGGGAACATCTGATCCCACGGAGGCGGAGGGTTGGCTGAAAGCCGTCGAGAATGTATTCCAAGCCTTGTGATGTCCGGAAGGGGAGAAGGTTACATTTGCTATATTCTTGTTACAAGATGAGGTAGTTGCTTGGTGGGAATTGGAGCTTGGGAAGCAAGGACCAAACGATGCACCTTTTACTTGGATAGATTTCAGAAAGGTTTTCTATGAGAGGTACTTTTCTCAAAGTGTTCGGATACAAAAATTTCAAGAATTTGATCGCTTGGAGCAGGGTAACTTAATCGTTTCTCAGTATACTGCAAAATTTGAAGAATTATCGAGATATTCTCCATCACTGTTAGCATATGAAGGGATCTGGGCCAGGAAATTTTAAAATGGATTTAGAGATCGATTCAGCATCAGGTGACTGCCTTCGAGCTACCTACCGATAAGGAGGTCGTCAACAAGGCACTGATTATAGAAAGGGGATTGGAGGTGGCTCAAGCAGAGAGAGAAAAAGCTTTAAAGAAAAGATCCAGATCATGAGGATTTCAGGATCAATCTAATGGAAACATCAGTGCAAAGACATGGAAGCTTGATAATGCTACTCCAAATGATAATATTCAACAAAAGAATGATGTCAAATGTTATAAGTGTGGTGGTCCTCACTATAAGCGGGATTGTACATGGCCAGATGAGTGGAAGTGCCGTAACTGTGGCAAACCGGGTCATAAGGCGGTTGTGTGTCCATATGGTCAAGGGTCACAGCAACAAGTACCTCATGAAAGACAACAACTAGAAGGACATCAGAAATCAGTAACTCAGGGACGGGTATATACACTCACCCAGCAGGATGCCAACGCATCCAATTCAATAGTGACAGGTATGAGTAGGTTATGACCATTTGGGACGGTAATACAAGTGATTAAAATCATAATGACATGATGATTATTAAGATATGACATGAATAGTGTTAGACCTTAGATCATGATGATTTGGAACTGTGGTATAAGTGATTTTGATAGATGTGAGTCATATCGAAATTCATGATATGATTGCTCGAGACTGGACATTTGTGATTTGAAAATCACTTGGTAGTTATTAAGACATAATATGGACTTAGCTTATGACCACTTGAAGCTATGATATTATGGTGCGGGCACCAGAATCAGAAAGAGACTCCAACCAATTCAAGCCCATTCCGAATCTTTATGGTTGGACTAGAGAGTCCGGTAACCTTTCTTTATTTTGAGTCCAAAAGAATCATGTAAGTCGAGTCCATATTGGGTCCTGTAATCTTTCTTTTGAGTCCAAAATAATCATGTAAGTCGAGTCCATGTCGGGTCTAGTCTTAGTCCAATCCAAATGGGTCAACTAGCATCAAGCCTAAAGAAGACTCACAATGTATACCACAAATCAAGACCAAAGCCAACTCAATTGGGGACCACATGCCACATCACTTGCGCCACCTCAACTTGGGACCACATGCCACGTCAAGAGGGGACCACATGCCACCTCACACGCCACCTCACCACAAGAGGGTGCCATCCCAAGTTCAAATTCAAGGAAGTTGGCCAAGGAGGATTTCAAGCAAGAAAATCAGCCCTCTCCCCTTATATTACTCCACTTGTTTAGGGATTTGAAATTTCAAAATTTGTAAGGCTTTATTTAAAGCCTTGGATGCCCCTTGTAAAGAATTGATGAGTGAATACAAATTTCCAGCACTTTTCTATGTGTTTCTATGTGCCTATGTGGATCTTTGTGCCTAAGTGAACCTCTTCCTCTCCTCCACCATTTCTTCTCCCTAATCCTTCTCTTTTACTCTTCATCTTCCAAGCAATCCTCTTCCTTCAAAGCGAATTAAGGACATCCTCTCAAGAAGAAGATCAACACCAACACAAGCTTCCACCATGGCGCCAAGGATCATTTCCAACAAACTCTCCTTTTGAATTCCATCAATCTTCTCACTTTTAATTAAGTTTCTAATCATCTTGGTTTCTTTGTTGCAGGGTTCTCTAGGCTCCAGATCCAAGAGGAAGGATTACTTGCTACAAACCAGAAAGTTAGAAGGCCCATCTTATGTGGTATGATCTTTCATTTGAGAACCTTAAGAGTGAATCCCTTGTGCTTGAGATTTCAATGCTTGAACTCCTAGTATTTTAAGATCGGGATCATTAAATAGGGCTAGCTTGACTTGTGTGCGAATTCTAATCTTGTCCTATTTCTTTAAGATTTTGATAGTCCTCCTAGCTGGGTTTAAGTATAAGCATTTAGGGTTTCTTATTTATATCTCCTTGATCTTATATGTTGAATCACTCATATGCAAGTAGGAATTGCTAGTTAAATTTTGGTTAATCTCCTTTAGAGTTACATGTTTGCATCCTCATCATGCATATCACACCAATCTTGGTATCAGAGCATGGTAGAATAAGTTCCTGATTGCATAGCATTAAGTCCTTGAAGTACTTGGATCGGGGGCGTTACCAGGCCGTCCGGTCTTAGGAGAAAGTGGGTTTAAACACCCTCTCTTTCCATTCCACGGGGATCTCCTAAGGCGTGTCTGGGTGCCATTGTGATTGACCCGTGAAAAAGAAAGCCAAAGGACTTCTTAGATTTCATTTGTGAATTTTGCATTGGGCACGTTCTGTTTTTTTCTGCTTGCTGTATTTTCTGTAGGCTGACTGTAATCCGCCTGCAACTCCAAAGGCAAGTATCACATTCCTCATTGGAATATTTTTTTTCCTGTTTTGTTTTAAGTTGTTTATCACCGTTTTAAATTTCAATCTGAGAAGAAAATTACAAAAAAAATGAAAATTCCTGCAGTCCATCAGTGTTATTAAGGTTTCTGTTCTGTTCTGTTCCTTTTCATTATCTTCATTTCAGAATCTGCCTAGAATAGTACAGATTTTATTTTGAAATTTCGTTTCATCTGGTATGTCATCTATAAGTTAGGAGTTTTCTGTGATTTTTTTAGATTTTTCTGACATTTTTTTCTGCACTTATCAATACCACTTTTAAACTGCAACACACTACTTCTGCACCTGAAATTTGAAATTTGCATGCATCTCATGACAAATCAAATTAAGGGCATGAAATTGACATAGGGTCAGGATTTCATCACCTGTTCCTAGCCCAAAAATCACCAAATTGCATATCGATCCAATCCCTAACTAAAATTGATTAGACATTAATTGCCCTAGTGGGTTAGGAACATCAATTTGGTCGAGCCCGGGTTATTGTCAACTCATTGTGTCAACTAGTTTTGTGTGTGCCCTATTACTTGGTGTCTAGAATTGGGACTAAGGGCTTGGGTGCTGATCCGTCTATCGGGCCAATTCCACCGGGCCTAGGTAGGCCAGAGACAAGATCTCACACTCCCCTTGTTCTAAAACCTGGCAAAGTATAGAGTTACTACAATCTAGCTTGCCACCTTGATTAGGCAACTAGCTTGGAACTCTAGGTCCAGTTCAATTCAATTGGGAAAGCTTGTGCAACCCATTTCTTCATCTATTATTGGAAGCTGGTGTCAAGGATAGAGGTTAAGTGGCTCAAGCCTAAGCGGTTCTTGTGGTTTTTAATTAGGACCCAGTGAAAGCTGGGGGAACCTCCCACAGACCCACCTCCTGACTGGCCAGTGGAAGAGAGTAGCTGTTGATTTGATTGTATCTAGTCAACTCAGTTTATTTGGACTAACCGGTTTAGAAAACTCGTAGTTCGGGTCTGAGTCTAATTGTTTGCATGACAACTAGGTCAGGCACACCTTACCACCCTTCACAAGCCCAACCTAGTTCATCCATGGATACTAGTATGGAAAGCCTTATGAGATCTATGATCGAGAAGATGGACCGTTTGGATGCTAAATTTGGTCAGTTAGAGGAAAGGGTAGGAGCCCTAGAAGAAACTAGGTTGACCCCAACTGAACCACCTTCACCCAGATTACCTTCAGTTCATCCTAGAGCCCAACGACAGGAACACACACCTGATCCAATTCAAAGAAGACCGCATCAGGATTGTGTTGATCATACTCCAGAGCCACCTCCTAGAAGGCCTCACTATGATACTTTTGATCAGGATGATCGGGCCCTAAGGAACATCCGTCTAGATGCACCAACCTTTGAGGGAAGCCTAGATCCTAAGGTGTACATAGACTGGGAGGCTGACATGGACCAGTATTTTGACTGGTATGATATGTCTGAAGAGAGAAGATTTAAGTTTGCCAGAATCAGACTAGTTCGTCAGGCTCGATTATATTGGGGAAACGTGGAACGCATATCAAGGCAAAGGGGAGATTTACCTATAGCAACATGGAGAGATATGAAGAGGAAACTTAGAGAGAAATATCTGCCTATGTCTTATCAGCAAAGGTTATTAGATCAGTGGCAACGATTGACACAGGGTAACAAGACCGTTTCTGAATATGTTGCTAAGTTTGATGAGTTTGTGATGCGATGCAACGTAGTCGAGTCTGAAGCAGCCACTTTATCAAGGTTTAGATCAGGGTTGAATGATGATATAAAAGGGGAACTGTTTTTAAGGGAAGTCCATGATTTAGATCAGGCATACCAAGTTGCCACGGACTATGAGAGGTTTCAAAGGAGAGCTACATTTAGACGACCTAAATCTAGTAGGTTTAACCCTCCTATCAGCAGGCCTAGCTCAGTCCCTAGTCCCACCAATAGAACAAGGTCCAGCCCGAATCCAACCCTTAGACCCAATCCGACCACCCCCTTAATTCCTAGAGAAGACAAAGGAAAGAGCCCTGAAGTTCGAGGTGAGAGGGAGCGAGTCTGCTATAAGTGTCGTAAACCAGGTCATTTCGTGAGCCAATGTCCCTCTAGAGCTTTACATATAGGGAAGGCAGAAGAAGGTGAATCAGAACCCCTGGAGAATGATGAAGAGGAGGTTTATGAAGCAGGGGATTGTTTGGCTGATAAATATGAAGGAGATGAAGAGAACATAGACTCATCAGATTTTCTAGGAGTTGTGAGACGTATCATGACACAGACCAAGGAGCAAGAAGACTGGCGTAGAACTAGCATCCTACACACATTTGTTAGGATAGGAGAAAAGGTCTGTAAAATCGTCATCGATAGTGGAAGCTGTGTCAACGCCATTTCCACTAACGCAGCCAAAAGTCTAGGATTACCCATTGTACCATATCCCAATCCATATAAGGTGTCCTGGATCGATTCCACTTCTATACCAATCAAGTCAAGATGTCAGGTTCAAGTCCAGCTTCAATCCTATCAGGGAAAGATCTGGTGTGATGTGCTTCCTATGGGGTAAGTAGCATCATCTTAGGCAGGCCATGGCTGTTTGATCATGATGTGACCATCTTTGGTCGATCAAACTCCTGTGCTTTCAATTTCAATGGCAAGAAAATTGTCATTCATCCAACCCAGCCTAAGGATAATGTCAAGAGAGGAGCTAGCAGCTTGAAAGATAAGAAGACTGGATTAAATTTAATAGGTGCAAAAGAATTAGAGCAAGATATCATGGAGGGAGCACCTATTTGGGTAGTAGCTGCTAAGGAAATTAAGGACCACAGCCCTGTAGAACACCCTCAAGAGGTGGTCCAATTATTGAAAGAATTTGAGGATGTGTTTCCAGAAGATCTCCCCGATAACCTTTCACCTTTAAGAGACATACAACACGCAATAGATTTAGTCCCTGGAGCGACTTTACCTAATTTGCCTCACTATAGGATGAACCCATTTGAACACCAGGAATTGCAAAGGCAAGTGGGTGAACTTCTTAGGAAGGGGTTTATTAAGGAAAGCTTAAGTCCATGTGCAGTCCCTGCTCTGCTGACCCCTAAGAAAGATGGCACCTGGAGGATGTGTATAGATAGCCGTGCCATTAATAAGATCACTGTAAAGTATAGATTCCCAATCCCAAGACTAGACGACATGTTAGATATGATAGCCGGATCGACAATTTTTTCCAAGATAGACCTAAAGAGTGGCTATCACCAGGTTAGGGTTAGGCCTGGAGACGAATGGAAGACCGCTTTTAAGACTAAAGATGGATTATATGAGTGGTTAGTCATGCCGTTCGGTCTGTCCAATGCACCCAGCACTTTTATGAGAATAATGAATCAGGTGTTAAAGGTTTTTATCGGAAGATTTGTAGTGGTCTATTTTGATGATATACTTATATATAGCAAAACAAAGGCAGACCACTTAACCCACCTGAAACAAGTTTGTCAAGTCCTGAGAAAGATAGTCTCTATGCCAATATCAAGAAGTGTGATTTCCTGACAAATAGAGTTATCTTTCTAGGATTCGTAGTCACATCTGAAGGGGTGTCCGCTGATCCTGAGAAAATTAAATCCATAGTAGAGTGGCCTACGCCTAAGACTATCCACGACGTCCGTAGTTTCCATGGGTTATCCACCTTCTATAGAAGGTTTATCAAAGGATTCAGTACGATAGTGGCACCAATCACTGATTGTATTAGGAAGGGAAATTTCGAGTGGACTAAAGCAGCAGGTAAGGCCTTCCTAACAATTAAGGAGAAAATGACACAAGCACCTGTCTTAAGGTTACTCGATTTTACCAAGGTGTTTGAGGTTGCTTGTGATGCTTCTGGGGTCGGAATTGGAGGTGTCTTGAGTCAAGAGAATCACCCAGTAGCATACTTCAGTGAAAAGTTAAATGAGGCGAGACTAAGGTATTCCACGTATGATAAGGAACTGTATGCTGTAGTTCAAGCTCTACGATATTGGAGGCATTATCTTCTACCCCACAAGTTTGTCCTGTTCTCTGATCACGAAGCTCTTAGGTTCCTTATTTCTCAAAAGAAATTAAACCCTAGGCACGGGAAATGGGTAGAATTCATACAAGCTTACACGTTCGTTTTAAAACATCGTGTCGGTACTGAAAATAGGGTTGCTGATGCGTTGAGCCGCCGTTCTATGTTGTTAACCTCTGTGAGCACTGAAGTAGTAGGGTTCGATAGATTGAAAGATGAATATCCCACATGTCCTGATTTTGGTCACATCTATCAATCCCTGCAACAAAGATCATCTAGTGAACCTAGTGATTATACACTGTTAGATGGATACCTTTTCAAAGGAAATCAGTTGTGTATTCCCAAGACCTCTGTTAGGGAATTTCTGATCTGGGAAGTCCATGCTGGAGGTTTAGCAGGACATTTTGGCAGGAACAAAACCATCCTAGCAATGGAAGAACAATTTTTTTGGCCTGGTCTTAAAAAGAGCGCTGTCCAGATCGTAGCTCAGTGTCGGACCTGTGCTGTTGCAAAACAGCAAAGACAGAACACCGGTCTGTACACGCCCTTACCTGTCCCTGATGGTCCATGGCAAGATATCAGTATGGATTTTGTGGTAGGTCTACCTAAAACTTCTAGGAAACATGACTCTGTTTTCGTGGTTGTCGATCGTTTCTCCAAAATGGCGCACTTCATCCCGTGTTCTCAAACTTTAGACGCTTCGAAAGTGGCCAAGCTTTTCTTAGATCAGGTGGTTAAGCTTCATGGTTTACCCAAGACCATTGTGTCAGATAGAGATGTCAAGTTCACTAGCTACTTCTGGAAAACCCTCTGGCACATGTTAGGTACTAAGCTGAAATTCTCTACGGCCTATCATCCTCAAACCGATGGCCAAACTGAAGTAGTAAACCGAAGCTTAGGAAATCTCTTAAGATGTTTAGTCGGCGACAACCTAGGAAACTGGGACTTACTACTTCCTCGTGCTGAATTTGCCTACAATAGTTCGATCAATAGGTCTATTGGGAAAAGTCCATTCGAAATGGTCCATGGATACAAACCTAGGAAACCTTTAAACCTAATTCCATTACCAGTACATACACAAATATCTGAGTCTGCTGAGTCATATGCACAGCATATTAAGGATTTGCACAAGGAGATTAATCAGAAGATTCAAACAAGCAATGAACTCTATAGGCATATGGCTAACTCACATAAACGGTTAAAGGAATTTAATGAAGGAGACTCTGTAATGATTAGGCTTAAACCAGAAAGGTTTCCTCCGGGAACTATGAAGAAACTCCATGCTCGGGGAGCCGGACCCTTCAAAATAATAAAGAAAATTGGACCTAATGCTTATGTAGTAGACTTACCACCTAGTTATGGCGTTAGTTCTACATTTAATGTTTCCGATCTAAAAGAATACAAGGAACCTGCATTAATACCTGATGAACCTTTTGGTCCTAACACTTCTCTTGAGAGTGAAATGCCAATTGAGTGTCCACCACCAAATATTCCTGAGCGAAAGGAAAGAATTGAAAGGATCTTGGATGACCAGATCATCACTACTAGAAATAAGGGCTACCAACGCTATCTGGTTCGATGGCAAGGACGTCCTGAATCTGAAGATTCCTGGATCACCAAAGAGGACGTACAACAAATCGACCCGGATATATTAGAAACTTATCACTCGACAGGGTCGAGTTCCTCCCACCAGGGAGAATTGGTGCGGGCACCAGAATCAGAAAGAGACTCCAACCAATTCAAGCCCATTCCGAATCTTTATGGTTGGACTAGAGAGTCCGGTAACCTTTCTTTATTTTGAGTCCAAAAGAATCATGTAAGTCGAGTCCATGTTGGGTCCTGTAATCTTTCTTTTGAGTCCAAAATAATCATGTAAGTCGAGTCCATGTCGGGTCTAGTCTTAGTCCAATCCAAATGGGTCAACTAGCATCAAGCCTAAAGAAGACTCACAATGTATATCACAAATCAAGACCAAAGCCAACTCAATTGGGGACCACATGCCACATCACTTGCGCCACCTCAACTTGGGACCACATGCCACGTCAAGAGGGGACCACATGCCACCTCACACGCCACCTCACCACAAGAGGGTGCCATCCCAAGTTCAAATTCAAGGAAGTTGGCCAAGGAGGATTTCAAGCAAGAAAATCAGCCCTCTCCCCTTATATTACTCCACTTGTTTAGGGATTTGAAATTTCAAAATTTGTAAGGCTTTATTTAAAGCCTTGGATGCCCCTTGTAAAGAATTGATGAGTGAATACAAATTTCCAGCACTTTTCTATGTGTTTCTATGTGCCTATGTGGATCTTTGTGCCTAAGTGAACCTCTTCCTCTCCTCCACCATTTCTTCTCCCTAATCCTTCTCTTTTACTCTTCATCTTCCAAGCAATCCTCTTTCTTCAAAGCGAATTAAGGACATCCTCTCAAGAAGAAGATCAACACCAACACAAGCTTCCACCATGGCGCCAAGGATCATTTCCAACAAACTCTCCTTTTGAATTCCATCAATCTTCTCACTTTTAATTAAGTTTCTAATCATCTTGGTTTCTTTGTTGCAGGGTTCTCTAGGCTCCAGATCCAAGAGGAAGGATTACTTGCTACAAACCAGAAAGTTAGAAGGCCCATCTTATGTGGTATGATCTTTCATTTGAGAACCTTAAGAGTGAATCCCTTGTGCTTGAGATTTCAATGCCTGAACTCCTAGTATTTTAAGATCGGGATCATTAAATAGGGCTAGCTTGACTTGTGTGCGAATTCTAATCTTGTCCTATTTCTTTAAGATTTTGATAGTCCTCCTAGCTGGGTTTAAGTATAAGCATTTAGGGTTTCTTATTTAGATCTCCTTGATCTTATATGTTGAATCACTCATATGCAAGTAGGAATTGCTAGTTAAATTTTGGTTAATCTCCTTTAGAGTTACATGTTTGCATCCTCATCATGCATATCACACCATATTAGTGATTACGATATGATTTGGATGTCAAAAATTTGATCTGGATTATAAATGAAAAAGATCAAGTTTTGAATAAGACTTGGGAAGTAAGTACCTTAAGAGGTAGACTAATTGGAAGTTGGAGATCGAATGACACGAGAGTTGGTTATTCTTTAGGTTTAAAATCTCAATCAAGCTAATTTCGAGGGCGAAATTGTTTTTAACGAGAGAGAATGTATTATCTGGGCTTGGACTAAAGTTGGCAGGCCCAGTCGACTTCAACCTAAATCAGTCAAAAAAAAAATATGAAGAGGGGGTGGAGTCGGAACAGGGGAGGTTGTTTCTCCTTATCCGGCTCGGAAGCTCGCCAGGAAACTCGCAGGGGAGGGCCGTGGAGGAGAGGGGCACTGTTGACGATGGAGTTGGAGTGGGTTTAGGACTCCGAATGACGAAGTCCTTCTTCCTCAAACAACTAGAGGAGCTCGACGGGTCCTCTTTAAATCCCCTCCACCGTCGTCGAATCGAGCCACCCACACCGTCCATCTCCTCTCTAGCGAGCACCCGAAAGTCCATTCAGTGCAGGTAAGTTTTTCTTTTATAGTTTGGGAGGATTTAATTTAGTTTTTCTGGGGTTGTCTTGGTCTTGGGGGTCGTGGACCGCCGATGGCTGTGCCACCGTCCACTTCGTCCATCAAGCTTCCCTTCTCAGAGACCATCTTCCTTGGTTGCTGGCAGCCGAAGGGAAGATCAGGTCGGTCGGGCCGAGGGAGAAGCCGGGTGGGTTCGGGGAGAAGAGAAGAAAGAAAGGAAGAAGAAGAAGAAGAAGAAAAAGAAAAAAAAGAAAGGGAGAAGCCCTGTTCCATGAAAAAAAAAAGAGGAGATAGAAAGAGGAGAGAGAAGATGATGAGAGAGAAGATGAGGAGAGAGGAGAGAGAATGTAAGGAGAAAGAAAGAGGGAGAATAAATATTTTATAATAATATATTGTTATAGGAGAGAGAGGATCGGGAAGTTTTCTCAGAATCCAACTAGGAATTTAGATTTTAATTAAATTATTTATGTGAGGAATCAGTCCCCTGAACAGGAAGACGTTGCGCAGATCTCGGGTATAAACTAGTTCAGGTGTAGATAATTGATTTTTGAGAGGTAAGGATTCTGGACCTGATCACCGGTATATATATATGTGTATGTTTATTATTTTAGTTTGCTTGATTTGATCCGAATATATATATATATATATTTACATGCATGGTTGCTTTCGGATAGCATGATTGATTTCTCGAAATATAAGTAGATTTGTTACTATTGTTATTTGTGTTTTATTTAATATACCATGGTTATCAAGTGATCTTCGAAATGGGTTGGACCGTGATATTGGTTGTTGGAAAATGACGTGTTTTGACAAGATGATGTGAAAAGATAAGTTTTAATAGTATTTGGACTAGTCAAGCCATGGGATCGTGGTTAGATAGCCAAAGCGGGCTTAGTACGTGAACCTGGCCATGGGCAGGTTGTACATGGTCAATTACATAGCCAGAGCGGGCTTAGTACGTGAGCCTGGTCATGGGCAGATTGTACATAGTCGATTATGAGATTGCTAGTCACAAGCGGGAGTGTGACAACAATGTGCCAATCACAGGCTGGAGTGTGACCGTGGCTAGTCCAGAACCCTAAAGAAGAAGGAAAACTAATAAAAACATATAAAGGAAATATAATGAAAGGTTTTGATATATTTGATATGTGATTGGTTTTGGTTGTGTGACTTAGAATTTATCGTTTTCCTGTTATATTATTGTGATATTGCTGCTTTTAGTTTTATATTAATACCGGTGTGATTGTAGGGAACCTTACTGGGCTATAGAGCTCACTCCCTACTTTTTGATTTTTCAGAGACTCAGGATGCGTGATAGGATTTGGGCTGGATGTTAGACGGAGCTTCATTAATGTTGAGTTAGTTAGTTGAGTTAGTTTCAGTTACTGATGCTTGTTGTGAATCAGTACACCAATTAGTGATATTGATTTAATAAATGGATTGTTTAATTGTTAATCAATTGTTTATATAATATTAGTTTTAATTTTGATGTGTTTGACTCTTGTGCACCTAGGCCTTGCATTATCTCTAGGATAAAATCTAAGGTTTGTGTGGCCGGTCACGTAGCCGATTCCGGTACTGGATTCTGGGCATGACAGAGTGGTATCAGAGCAAACTAGGTTCTAGGATCTTAGGGTATAAGCTCATCGAGAGAGTGTGGGTTGATTCATAGGTGGGATAGATATTATGTCATGTTTGTTTTGACCATCTGGGTGTTAGTTGTATACTAATAATGACTGGTATAAGATTTCCATGGCACGTGGTAGTGGGCATGGACGTGCTAGGAGGCCCACAAGATTTGTGGATGGATCAAATGCTTGGGATCCTATAGAGCAGCACGATGATACTGGAGTTCTATATGGTGATGGGGAACATCCACAAGAACCAATGCCCAATCCCATGGACAACACTGGTGATGCGGAGCATCCCCAGGAACCGACGCCCAATCCTTTGGACAACACCCCGGAGACTGGGACCGTAGAAACGGGAACACCGGGAGGATCTGGAGTTCAGCCTGGGGACCAAGTGGGTCTTCCTTAGCTATTGCAATATTTAGTGTAGCAACAAGCTACTGCAAGAGCTGATACACTGAGATTAATGAAAGCACAACAGTAACAACAACAGTTCATGTAGCAGCTGTTATTACAGTAGCAACAGCCAGAAGTTAGGATTCCACAAGAACGACAAATTACTTTGATAGATTTCAAAAGTATGCGCCACCAGTATTTAAGGGAACATCTGATCCCATGGAGGTGGAGGGTTTGCTGAAAGCCGTCGAGAATGTATTCCAAGCCTTGCGATGTCCGGAAGGGGAGAAGGTTACATTTGCTATATTCTTGTTACAAGATGAGGTAGTTGCTTGGTGGGAATTGGAGCTTGGGAAGCAAGGACCAAACGATGCACCTTTTACTTGGATAGATTTCAGAAAGGTTTTCTATGAGAGGTACTTTCCTCAAAGTGTTCGGATACAAAAATTTCAAGAATTTGATCGCTTGGAGCAGGGTAACTTAATCGTTTCTCAGTATACTGCAAAATTTGAAGAATTATCGAGATATTCTCCATCACTGTTAGCAGATGAAGGGATCTGGGCCAAGAAATTTTAAAATGGATTTAGAGATCGATTCAGCATCAGGTGACTGCCTTCGAGCTACCTACCTATAAGGAGGTCGTCAACAAGGCACTGATTATAGAAAGGGGATTGGAGGTGGCTCAAGCAGAGAGAGAAAAAGCTTTAAAGAAAAGATCCAGATCAGGAGGATTTCAGGATCAATCTAATGGAAACATCAGTGCAAAGACATGGAAGCTTGATAATGCTACTCCAAATGATAATATTCAATAAAAGAGTGATGTCAAATGTTATAAGTGTGGTTGTCCTCACTATAAGCGGGATTGTACATGGCCAGATGAGTGGAAGTGCCGTAACTATGGCAAACCGGGTTATAAGGCGGTTGTGTGTCCATATGGTCAAGGGTCACAGCAACAAGTACCTCATGAAAGACAGCAACTAGAAGGACATCAGAAATCAGTAACTCAGGGACGGGTATATACACTCACCCAGCAGGATGCCAACGCATCCAATTCAATAGTAACAGGTATGAGTAGGTTATGACCATTTGGGACGGTAATACAAGTGATTAAAATCATAATGACATGATGATTATTAAGATATGACATGAATAGTGTTAGACCTTAGATCATGATGATTTGGAACTGTGGTATAAGTGATTTTGATAGATGTGAGTCATATCGGAATTCATGACATGATTGCTCGAGACTGGACATTTGTGATTTGAAAATCACTTGGTAGTTATTAAGACATAATATGGACTTAGCTTATGACCACTTGAAGCTATGATATTAGTGATTAGGATATGATTTGGATGTCAAAAATTTGATCTGGATTATAAATGAAAAAGATCAAGTTTTGAATAAGACTTGGGAAGTAAGTACCTTAAGAGGTAGACTAATTGGAAGTTGGAGATCGAATGACACGAGAGTTGGTTATTCTTTAGGTTTAAAAATCTCAATCAAGCTAATTTCGAGGGCGAAATTGTTTTTAACGAGAGAGAATGTATTATCTGGGCTTGGACTAAAGTCGGCAGGCCCAGTGGACTTCAACCTAAACCAGTCAAAAAAAAAAATATGAAGAGGGGGTGGAGTCGGAACAGGGGAGGTTGTTTCTCCTTATCCGGCTCGGAAGCTCGCCAGGAAACTCGCAGGGGAGGGCCGTGGAGGAGAGGGGCACTGTTGACGATGGAGTTGGAGTGGGTTTAGGACTCTGAATGACGAAGTCCTTCTTCCTTAAACAACTAGAGGAGCTCGACGGGTCCTCTTTAAATCCCCTCCACCGTCGTCGAATCGAGCCACCCACACCGTCCATCTCCTCTCTAGCGAGCACCCGAAAGTCCATTCAGTGCAGGTAAGTTTTTCTTTTATAGTTTGGGAGGATTTAATTTAGTTTTTCTGGGGTTGTCTTGGTCTTGGGGGTCGTGGACCGCCGATGGCTGTGCCACCGTCCACTTCGTCCGTCGAGCTTCCCTTCTCAGAGACCATCTTCCTTGGTTGCTAGCAGCCGAAGGGAAGATCAGGTCGGTCGGGCCGAGGGAGAAGCCGGGTCGGTTCGGGGAGAAGAGAAGAAAGAAAGGAAGAAGAAGAAGAAGAAAAAGAAAAAAAAGAAAGGGAGAAGCCCTGTTCCATGAAAAAAAAAAAGAAAAAAAAAGAAAAGAGGAGATAGAAAGAGGAGAGAGAAGATGATGAGAGAGAAGATGAGGAGAGAGGAGATAGAATTTAAGGAGAAAGAAAGAGGGAGAATAAATATTTTATAATAATATATTGTTATAGGAGAGAGAGGATCGGGAAGTTTTCTCAGAATCCAACTAGAAATTTAGATTTTAATTAAATTATTTATGTGAGGAATCAGTCCCCTGAACAGGAAGACGTTGCGCAGATCTCGGGTATAAACTAGTTCAGGTGTAGATAATTGATTTTTGAGAGGTAAGGATTTTGGACCTGATCACCGGTATATATATATGTGTGTGTTTATTATTTTAGTTTGCTTGATTTGATCCGAATATATATATATATATTTACATGCATGGTTGCTTTCGGATAGCATGATTGATTTCTCGAAATATAAGCAGATTTGTTACTATTGTTATTTATGTTTTATTTAATATACCATGGTTATCAAGTGATCTTCGAAATGGGTTGGTCCGTGATATCGGTTGTTGGAAAATGACGTGTTTTGATAAGATGATGTGAAAAGATAAGTGTTATTAGTATTTGGACTAGCCAAGCCATGGGATCATGGTTAGATAGCCAGAGCGGGCTTAGTACGTGAGCCTGGCCATGGGCAGGTTGTACATGGTCAATTACATAGCCAAAGCGGGCTTAGTACCTAAGCCTGGTCATGGGCAGATTGTACATAGTCGATTATGAGATTGCTAGTCACAGGCGGGAGTGTGACAACAATATGCCAATCACAGGCTGGAGTGTGACCGTGGCTAGTCCAGAACCCTAAAGAAGAAGGAAAACTAATAAAAACATATAAAGGAAATATAATGAAAGGTTTTGATATATTTGATATGTGATTGGTTTTGGTTGTGTGACTTAGAATTTATCGTTTTCCTGTTATATTATTGTGATATTGCTGCTTTCAGTTTTATATTAATACCGGTGTGATTGTAGGGAACCTTACTGGGCTATAGAGCTCACTCCCTACTTTTTGATTTTTCAGAGACTCAGGATGCGTGACAGGATTTGGGCTGGACGTGAGACGGAGCTTCATTAATGTTGAGTTAGTTAGTTAGAGTTAGTTTCAGTTACTGATGCTTGTTGTGAATCAGTAGACCAATTAGTGATATTGATTTAATAAATGGATTGTTTAATTGTTAATCAATTGTTTATATAATATTAGTTTTAATTTTGATGTGTTTGACTCTTGTGCACCTAGGCCTTGCATGATCTCTAGGATAAAATCTAGGGTTTGTGTGGCCGGTCACGTAGCCGATTCCGGTACTGGATTCTGGGCATGATAGAGTGGTATCAGAGCAAACTAGGTTCTAGGATCTTAGGGTATAAGCTCATCGAGAGAGTGTGGGTTGATTCATAGGTGGGATAGATATTATGTCATGTTTGTTTTGACCATCTGGGTGTTAGTTGTATACTAATAATGACTGGTATAAGATTTCCATGGCACGTGGTAGTGGGCATGGACGTGCTAGGAGGCCCACAAGATTTGTGGATGGATCAAATGCTTGGGATCCTATAGAGCAGCACGAGGATACTGGAGTTCTATATGGTGATAGGGAACATCCACAAGAACCAATGCCCAATCCCATGGACAACACTGGTGATGCGGAGCATCCCCAGGAACCGACGCCCAATCCTTTGGACAACACCCCGGAGACTGGGACCGTAGAAACGGGAACACCGGGAGGATCTGGAGTTCAGCCTGGGGACCAAGTGGGTCTTCCTTAGCTATTGCAATATTTAGTATAGCAACAAGCTACTGTAAGAGCTGATACACTGAGATTAATGAAAGCATAATAGCAACAACAACAGTTCATGCAGCAGCTATTATTACAGCAGCAACAGCCAGAAGTTAGGATTCTACAAGTACGACAAATCACTTTGATAGATTTCAAAAAGTATGCACCACCAGTATTCAAGGGAACATCTGATCCCATGGAAGCGGAGGGTTGGCTGAAAGCCGTCGAGAAAGTATTCCAAGCCTTGCGGTGTCCAGAAGGGGAGAAGGTTATATTTGCTACATTCTTGTTACAAGATGAGGCAGCTGCTTTGTAGGAATTAGAGCTTGGGAAGCAAGGACCAAACGATGCACCTTTTACTTGGACAGATTTCAGAAAGGTTTTCTATGAGAGGTACTTTCCTCAAAGTGTTCAGGTACAAAAATTTCGAGAATTTAATCGCTTGGAGCAGGGTAACTTAACCGTTTCTCAGTATACTGCAAAATTTGAAGAATTATCGAGATATGCTTCATCACTGTTAGCAGATGAAGGGATCCGGGCCAGAAAATTTGAAAATGGACCTAGAGGTCGGATTCAGCATCAGGTGACTGCCTTCGAGCTATCTACCTATAAGGAGGTCATCAACAAGCCATTGATTATAGAATGGGGATTGGAGGTGGCTCAAGCAGAGAGAGAGAAAGCTTTAAAGAAAAGTTCCAAATCAGGAGGATTTCAGGATCAATCTAATGGAAACATCAGTGCAAAGACATGGAAGCCTGATAATGCTATTCCAAACAACAATATTCAACAAAAGAGTGATGTCAAATGTTATAAGTATGGTGGTCCTCACTATAAGCGGGATTGTACATGGCCAGATGAGTGGAAGTGCCGTAACTATGGCAAACCGGGTCATAAGGCAGTTGTGTGTCCATATGGTCAAGGGTCACAGCAACAAGTACCTCATGAAAGACAGCAACTAGAAGGACAGCAAAAATCAGTAACTTAGGGATGGGTATATACACTCACCCAGCAGGATGCCAAAGCATCCAATTCAGTAGTGACAGGTATGAGTAGGTTATGACCATTTGGGATTGTAATACAAGTGATTAAAATCATAATGACATAATGATTATTAAGATATGACAAGAATAGTGTTAGACCTTAGGTTATGATGATTTGGAACTGTGGTATAAGTGATTTTGATAGATGTGAGTCATATCGGAATTCATGACACGATTGTTTGAGACTGGACATTTGTAATTTGAAAATCACTTGGTAGTTATTAAGACATAATATGGACTCAGCTTATGACCACTTGAAGCTATGATATTAGTGATTAGGATATGATTTGGATGTTAAAAATTTGATCTGGATTATAAATGAAAAAGATCAAGTTTTGAATAAGACTTGGGAAGTAAGTACCTTAAGAGGTAGACTAATTGAAAGTTGGAGATCGAATGACACGAGGGTTGGTTATTCTTTAGGTTTAAAAATCTAAATCAAGCTAATTTCGAGGGCGAAGTTTTTTTTAACGGGGGGAGAATGTAATATCCGGGATTGGATTGAAGTCGGAAGGCCTAGCCGGTTTCAACCCAAACCAGTCAAAAAAAAAAAATGAAGAGGGGGTGGAGTCGAAACAGGGGAGGTTGTTTCTCCTTATCCGCCTCGGAAGCTCGCCGGGAAACTCGTAGGAGAGGGCCATGGAGGAGAGGGGCACTGTTGACGATGGAGTTGGAGTGGGTTTAGGACTCCGAATGATGGAGTCCTTCTTCCTCAAATAGCTATAGGAGCTTGACGGGTCCTCTTTAAATCCCCTCCACCGTCGCCAAATGGAGCCTCCCACACCGTCCTTCTCCTTTCTGGCGAGCACCCGAGAGTCCATTCAGGGCAGGTAAGTTTTTCTTTTATACTTTGGGAGGATTTAATTTAGTTTTTTTGGGGTTGTTTTGGTCTTGGGGCCGTGGACCGCCAATGGCTGTGCCACCGTCCACTTCGTCCGTCAAGCTTCCCTTCCCGGAGACCATCTTCCTTGGTTGCTGGCAACCGAGGGGAAGATCGAGTCGGTCGGGTCGAGGGAGAAGCAGGCTGGGTTCGGGGAGAAGAGAAGAAAGAAAGGAAGAAGAAGAAGATGAAAAAGAAAAAAAAAAAGAAAGGGAGAAGCCTTGTTCAATGTAAAAAAGAAAAGAAAAAAAAAGAAAAGAGGAGATAGAAAGAGGAGAGAGAAGATGAGGAGAGAGGAGAGAGAATGTAAGGAGAAAGAAAGAGGGAGAATAAATATTTTATAGTAATATATTGTTATAGGAGAGAGAAGATCGGGAAGTTTTCTCAGAATTCGTGCAACTCGAAATTTAGATTTAATTAAATTATTTATGTAGGGAATCAGTTCCCTAAACAGGAAGGCGTTGCACAAATCTCGGGTACAGACTTGTTCAGGTGTAGATATTTGATTTTTGAGAGGTAAGGATTCTGGACCTGATCACCGGTATATATATATGTGTGTGTTTATTATTTTAGTTTGCTTGATTTGATCCGAATATATATATATTTACATGCATGGTTGCTTTCAGATAGCATGATTGATTCCCCAAAATATAAGCGAATTTGTTGTTATTGTTATTTGTGTTTTATTTAATATACCATGGTTATCAAGTGATCTTTGAAATGGGTTGGACTGTGATATCGGTTGTTGGAAAATGACATGTGTTGCCGATCTTACCGCGATGGCCCGTAGCTCATGAGCTGGCGCCGGTTCTCAGACTCTCTCACCTCGAGATCTCCAAGCCTCCGGTCCTGCAAAACAAAGTCAGAGACCCGGGCAGGAGATTCCGGAGGGGGCACTCCGACGGTCAAGTTAGAGAGCGGCAAGATGGAACAGGTCCTCTAAGGCGGGTTCCCGAAGGATTCCTGTGCTTAGAGGGGTGTAGATGAAAAAATTATGGGGAAGAGAGGGGTTGAAGCCCAGCTTCCTGTGCTGGGTTCACTGAGCTTGTGCTTGAGGACTTCTTGGAGGTCCCAGGATCGTTCTCTCGGTACTTTTTTCCTTTTGTCGACTTACCTTTCCGTTCGCTTTTACCGTCCCTTTTATACCACCGGACCGCCTTTGGCCCATGTCCCATCCCGGAGGCTCCCGGAGATCTCTGAATCTTCCCCTCCCCCTTCTCCTCCAAGTCCGGGAGTTAAGTGGCCGGCGCGCCTCGTCCGCCGTGTGTCATGAAAGGGGAAAACTGGCGAGACCTCGAGCCAAGTGCAAGAGCTCTCCTTTTGGGGCATTGACGGTGGGCGTCCAGCATTCCAGACTCCTATCCACGAGGGTTTTATTCCTTGATCGCGGTGCCCTGCTTATTTGATATAAACATGGTTTTGCGCACCACTGCGGGCCATACTGGTGCCCTGTACGAGACGCGGCGCACGCCGTTTCTAGTGGCGACCTCGTGGCCCGTGTCTCTGCCTCCTTGAGGTTTTGCAGAGTAGGGCTGACTTCGGTCGAGGTGGACCCATCAGGGGGTGCCA
Source organism: Areca catechu (assembly GCA_021397845.1). Lineage (NCBI taxonomy): Eukaryota > Viridiplantae > Streptophyta > Magnoliopsida > Arecales > Arecaceae > Areca > Areca catechu. The sequence continues at coordinate 44,573,879 of CM038051.1, read as the reverse complement.
CCTGGCGAAGGAGCAGGAGGGCCCGGCTCGACCTCAGCAGAGGCGGACCCATCTTGGGGTGCCACCTGGCGAGGGAGCAGGGGGCTGCCAGCTTCGGTCGAGGTGGACCCCCCCTTGGTGGACACCTGGTGGGGTGGCAAAGAGAGGCTCGACTTCAGCTGAGGTGGATCCGTCTTGGGGTGCCACCTGGTGAAGGAGCAGGAGAGCCTGGCTCGACCACAACAGAGGTGGACCCGTCTTGGGGTGCCACCTGGCGAAGGAGCAGGAGGGCCTGGCTCGACCTCTGCAGAGGTGGACCCGTCTTGGGGTGCCACCCGGCGAGGGAGCAGGGGGCTGTCAGCTTCGGTCATGGTGGACCCCTCTTGGGTGGACACCTGGCGGGGTGGCAGAGAGAGGCTCGACTTCGGTCGAGGTGGATCCGTCTTGGAGTGCCATTTGGCGAAGGAGCAGGAGGGCCCGGCTCGACCTCAGTAGAGGTGGACCCGTCTTGGGGTACCACCTGGCGAAGGGGCAGGAGGGCCCGGCTCGACCTCGGTAGAGGTGGACCCGTCTTGGGTTGCCACCTGGCGAAGGAGCAGGAGGGCCCGGCTCGACCTCTGCAAAGGTGGACACCTCTTGGGGTGCCACCCGGTGAGGGAGCAGGGGTCTGTCAGCTTCGGCTAAGGTGGACCCCTCCTGGGTGGACACTTGGCAGGGTGGCAGAGAGAGGCTCGACTTCGGCCGAGGTGGACCCGTCTTGGGGTGCCACCTGGTGAAGGAGCAGGAGAGCCAGGCTCGACCTCGGCCGAGGTGGACCCATCTTGGGGTGCCACCCGCCGAGGGAGCAAGGGGCTGCCAGCTTCGGTCGAGATGGACCCCTCCTGGTTGGCCACCTGGCGAAGGAGCAGGAGGGCCCGGCTCGACCTCGGCAGAAGTGGATCCGTCTTGGGATGCCACTTGGCGAAGGAGCAGGAGGGCCCGGCTCGACCTCTGCAGAGGTGGACTCCTCTTGGGGTGCCACCAGGTGAGGGAGCAGGGGGCTGTTAGCTTTGGCCGAGGTGGACCCCTCCTGGGTGGACACTTGGCAGGGTGGCAGAGAGAGGCTCGACTTCAACCGAGGTGGACCCGTCTTGGGGTGCCACCTGGCGAAGGAGCAGGAGAGCCTAGCTCGACCTCGGTCGAGGTGGACCCGTCTTGGGGTGCCACCCGACGAGGGAGCAGGGGGCTACCAGCTTCGGCCGAGGTGGATCTCTCCTGGGTGGACACCTGGCGAAGTGGCTGAGAGAGGCTCGACTTCGGCCGAGGTGGACCCGTCTTGGGGTGCCAACTGGCGAAGGAGCAGGAGAGCCCTGCTCGACCTCGACAGAGGTGGACCCGTCTTGGGGTGCCACCTGGCGAGGGAGCAGGGGGCTACCAGCTTCGGTCGAGGTGGATCCCTCCTGGGTGGACACCTGGCGAAGTGGCTGAGAGAGGCTCGACTTCGACCGAGGTGGACCCGTCTTGGGGTGCCACCTGGCAAAGGAGCAGGAGAGCTCTGCTCGACCTCGGTTGAGGTGGACCCATCTTGGGTGCCACTTGGCGAGGGAGCAGGGGGCTGCCAGCTTCGGCCAAGGTGGATCCCTCCTGGGTGGACACCTGGCGAAGTGGTAGAGAGAGGCTCGACTTCGGCCGAGGTGGACCCATCTCGGGGTGCCACCTAGTGAAGAAGCAGGAGAGCCTGGCTCGACCTCGACAGAGGTGGACTCGTCTTGGGGTGCCAACTGGTGAGGGAGGAGAGGGCTGCCAGCGGCCAAGGTGGACCCCTCCTGGGTGGACACCTAGCGAGGTGGTAAAGAGAGGCTCGACTTCGATCGAGGTAGACCCGTCTTGGGGTGCCACCTGGCGACGGAGCAGGAAAGCCTGGCTCGACCTCGGCCGAGGTTGACCCGTCTTGGGGTGCCACCCGGCGAGGGAGCAGGGGGCTGCTAGCTTCGGTCGAGGTGGACCCCTCCTGGGTGGACACCTGGCGAAGTGGCAGAGAGAGGCTCGACTTCGACCGAGGTGGACCCGTCTTGGGGTGCCACCTGGCAAAGGAGCAGGAGAGCCCGGCTCGACCTCGACAGAGGTGGACTCGTCTTAAGGTGCCACCTGACGAGGGAGCAGGGGCCGCCAGCTTTGACCGAGGTGGATCCCTCCTGGGTGGACACCTGGTGAAGTGGCAGAGAGAGGCTCGACTTCAGCCAAGGTTGACCCGTCTTGGGGTGCCACCTGGTGACGGAGCAGGAACGCCATTTCTCGAGTGGTTGAGTTTTAAAAGAAAAATCCACGTGGCACCGGAGGTATCCAGCTGGATCTGACACACGTTCCACGTCAGCGATGTAGTCATATCAGTTGGCCCCCATCCCCAGGTCCCATTGATGCATCGTGGCTTGGGACGTGGGGAGTTAATGCGTAGATGACGTGGAAAGGATGTAAATCCCGTGCCATAATTGCCATGATCGCTGTCGCTGCATCTGTTGCGCCCAAGACCCTATGGGAGGCTGCCACGTGCGCGTGTCTGATAGGCCATTAATACGCCATTTCAAAATCGAGGCAGTTTTCATCGAATCGAAGCATCGTTGTCGGGCGTGCCTCCACGTGGCGGTCATCTGATGGCCCGGGACGGAAAGAGGCGTACGGCTGCTGTTGATTGAGTTTGAAAAGGAGGCGGACTTTCCGGAAATGAGGCCTCTCGGCTTTCTCAAACCTCGTCGAGTTGCCATGGTCTCCCTTCATCTCCAAGGGGTTGCCATTCCTTTGGTTCAAAAGCATCCCGGTGAGTGCCTGTGCCCTCTTTCTTTCTTCTCCCATCTCCCGACTCTCGTGTTAGTTCTTCTTGCTTCTCCTTCCTTGATGGCACGTCGCCGTCATGTTTCTTCAAACCCGAACGAGGCCGGTCCTTCCCGGCCAAGGACTCCATCGTCTTCCTCCTCAGAGGGGAAAGAGATTCCGATCAAGGTACGGAGGCAGCTTCAGCCGGGGACTTTGACCATTGGCATCCCTAGGGGTCCTAGGTCTCCCCCTGTAATCTCCGCACGTCCCATTTCTTCTCTTCCTCCTTCAGTGGCGGAGGTCTCTTCTTCTGGTCCATCCGGTTATGCCCGACGATGACCGGAGACGATCTTTCCTGGATCCGGGATACCTATGGGGTTTCGGATTCAATCCGTCTCTCCCTCCCAGGACCTTGGGACCGAGTAACCTCGAGTGGCCCTGGGAGGGTCGCCTTCTATGAAGACTTCCTTGTTGGGGGTCTTCGTTTCCCCCTTCATCCCTTCTTTCTTTCGTTTCTCAATCACTACCGTCTTGTTCCAGCCCAGTTGGTTTCCAATGCCATCCGGGTCATCTTTGCTTTCCTCATCTTCTGTCACTTTCACGGGTTCGTTGCCCGTTTCTCCCTTTTCAGGGCCCTCTTCATCCTGAAACGATACTCTGCAGATGATGGCTAGTGATATATTTCACCCCGGCCTAGGTGCCTTAGGTTCGACCTCCCTTCGTCGATCAAGGGCAAGAACCACTTCTTTTTCGCCTCGATCGAGGATGTCGACTGGGCCTGGAGTGAGTCGGACCGGTCATCGAACCAGAACTCCCAGGTTGAGCCGGCGGACCAAGAAGTCTACACTCAGATGCTGGGCAATGTGGTCCTGGCTCTCGATGTTCTGTTTTCAGAGCAGAATTTATTCGAGGCAGGGATCAGTCCCATCCGGGAGTTGGGTGAGACCCCGGATCTCCTTCTTTCACCTTCACTTTTTGCTCTGTACTTTTTTTCTTTTAAATTGGCCTAACTGTCTTTCTCCATCAGGTATGAAGTTCTCCGTCGAAAGCCTGATGGAGGGCGCCCGGAAGAGGGACGCTGCTGAAGGGACCCAGGCGGCCCCAGCGAAGAGGGCTCGTACTGAGGCAAGCTAGGGGCCCACGCCCACTTCTGTCACCACCGTCCCCGGGACAACGGGTCCTGCTTCTAGGCCGGCTCAGTCCCGTGCGCCTGACATCCCTGTCATCAAGCTCGACAGGGTAGGGGAGAGAGGATGCCGGAACCCCCTCGGGCGATGCCTGCTCCAGTTGCTGCGCCGATCATCTCCATGGTGGCCACCAGGGCGACGACATCCCCATCGATGGTCGCATCGCCCGGCGAAGGAACGGCCACCCAGCCTGCTGCCGATGCCCACATTCCACCCCCAAGTCTCATCGCCAGCTCCTCCGTCATCCGCGACCAAGGGCTCGCGGAAAGGGTGATGGAGTTTGCGAGCACCTCCCGGGACCGCCGTCTAAGGGGTGGCCTGGACAATGCTGACGCGCTGCTAGGGATCTTCCCTCTACTCTTCACGGTAAGTCCCGAGCTCTCCTCTTTTAAAGTTCCAGTTGGATCTTATTGACATCTCGTCTCTTCTTTGGCACGGATCGGGACCGATGTTCTGCTGCTAAGGAACTTCTCTCGGGCTACGCCAAGAAGGATGCCGAGAAGGAGAAGAAGCTCGGCAAACTCGCGGCTGACGTGAAGGACCTCATGGAAAAGGGGGTCGAGCTACGGGGGAGCAACCAGGTGCTGCGAGAGGACCTGGGTCGCGCCGAGGGGCGCGTGAGGGAGCTTGAGACCTCTCTATCGGAGGAGAGGATCTCAAACCAGCACCACGCTGAGGACGACACGACGGAGATGTCTCGTCTTAGGGCCCAATCCCGGTCGTTGGAGCGCCGGGTCGAGGAGGTCCTCAAGGAGCTCAGCGCAGCCAAGGACAAGAACTCCTACATCAACGGGCTACTAAATGCATCCAAAAAGGAGGCGTAGGAGGCCGTGCCGAGGTTCCGGGCCTCCGAAGAATTCAGGGCGGAGGTACATGAGGCGGCCGTCGACTCCTTCCTAAAGGGCTTTGAGGTGTGCAGGGAAAAGGTAAGTTCCTTTTTCCCCGAGCTCGACCTCAGTGGGATAGGTCTAGGCGGCCAGAGGGAGGAGTCCACCGAGAGAGCTCCGACTGCGGCGGTTGCTGAGGTGGCGGCTCCCGAACAGCCTTCAGATGATGCTGCCTGCGGAGAGGCTGCCTCCCAGCCGGAGGAGGACGTGGCCACAGCGAAGTAGCCCTGCGGCTCCATTTGCTTTCACTTTATTTCTGCAAGAACATGTGTTCTTTTCTTTCTTTGGGGCCACCCGACCTGTCGGGGCCACCTTTTGCAAGGAACTTTTATCAGAAATGAAAATTCCTTTCCCGTTAACTTGTTCCTTCTATTTTTTTTTTGTGTGCATCTTCTGGACTGAACCTTGGCGCCAGCCTCCGGGACTAAGTCCCATGGTGCGTTCTGGGCTGAACTCCGGGATTGCGTGGGTGAACCGGGTTCTGCTCCACCTTTCAAACCGAGGTCCGGGACTTTGCTTTGGAACCAGGTTCCTTGCAAACTTCCGGACTGAACCTCGGGGCGCAGGCTAGAACTGAGCCTTGCGCGACTCATAGAGCTGTTCTTCGGGATTATGTAGGATCGGGACCTAAGTCTCCGGGACCTCTTCCGGACTGAACTCCAGGGCTGCACGTCGGAATTTAATTCCGTGCGATGCTCCGGACTGAACTTCGGGATTTTTATCAGAGGAGACTTTGCGCCTTCGCGGAGCTTTCGCCGTGTCCATGCTCGCCGAACCCAGAGCTGGATGGCTTTTATCCTACAAGACGAAAGTAGGCATTTGGTGAAAAAGATTTTATTGCTGAAGTTTAAGGAGCCTTACACTATTGGTAGTACATCCTCAAGTTTGAGGCATTCCATGTCCGGAGGAACCGGGATCCGCCTAGCTCCTCTAGGTAGTACGCCCCGTGGGGGAGTGCCTCCACCACCCTATAAGGGCCTTCCCAATTTGGGGAGAGCTTTTTGCACTCCCGCGACTAGGAAGCTTCAGCGCGGCGTAGCACTAAGTCTCCCTGGCGAAAGGACTTCGGTCGCACCCTGGAGTTGTAGTATCTAGCTACTCATTGCCGGTAAGCTGCCATCCAAACTCGGGCCCTGTCCCTCATTTCTTCAAGGAGGTACAGGTTCAGTAGCAACCGGGTCGGGTTCTCCGCCTCGTCATACTGCTCCACGCGCAGGGTCGGTAGGCTGAGCTCAATTGGAATAACCGCTTCCGCCCCAAAGACGAGGTTGAATGGGAACTCGTCCGTAGCCATCCTTGGGGTAGTGTAGTACGCCCAAAGGATGCTCGGGAGCTCTTCTGCCCACCTCCCCTTGGCCTGGTCTAATCTCGTCCGGAGGCCTTGCAAGATGGTCCTGTTCGTTACCTCAGCTTCTCCATTTGTCTGAGAATGCGCCACCGAGGTGAAATGATGGTGGATTCTAAGCTCGTCACAGAACTCCTCGAACTCCCGACAATCGAACCGGCGTCCGTTGTCAGTGATGATGGTGTGGGACAAGCCGAAGCGACAAATGATCGACTTCCAGAGGAACTTGGTGACATTCGCCTCCGCGATCTGGGCCAAGGGCTCGGCCTCGACCCACTTGATGAAGTAGTCGATGGCCATAATCAGGAATTTTCGCTGCCCGGACGTCGGAGGGAAAGGTCCTAGGAGATCCATGCCCCACTTGGCGAACGACCATGGGGCGGAGAGCTGGGAGAGTGGAGCAGCAGGCTGACGTTGCACCACAGTGTGCCGTTGACATCGGTCACACCTTTTTACGAAGTCAGCTGCATCTTCTCTCATGGTCTCCCAGAAATAACCTTGACGGAGGGCCTTATACGCTAGCATCCTGCCCCCCACATGGTTCCCGCAAATGCCTTCGTGGATCTCCTGGAGCACGAGTGCGGCTTCGGCGGGTCTCAAACACTTGAGGAGCGGGTAGAAGTAGGACCTCCGGTATAGTAGCCCGTACATTAATACGAACCGTGCAGCCTTCCTCTTAATGAGGCCAGCTACCACATGATCCTCGGACAAGGTGCCGTGGGTAATGTACTCGATGTACTTATCCATCCAGCTGGGCTCTGGACTGACCTGCTGGACCTCCATAGGTGTCTCGTAGCTTGGGGCTTTAAGGTGCTCGATGTAAGCACGGCCTAGCGACGAGTCCGGTAGGGTTGCCAGGCGGGAGAGGGTGCCCGCGCGGGCGTTTTCCCCTCGAGAAATATGGGAGATGCTGAAGTGCCTAAAACCTACCGTGCTCGTTCGTACGAGCTCCAGTACTTTGCCATTTAGGGGTCCCGCTCCTCGTACTCCCCCCGAGACCTGCCCGACTACCAGTTGCGAGTCGGTGAAGACCCTGAGACAGGCCACGCCCAGCTCGCGAGACACTCTTAGTCTCGCGAGGAGCGCTTCGTACTCCGCCTGGTTATTGGTGGCGGCGAACTGGAAGCGAAGCGCACACTCGATGACATCCCCTTCACCATTGGCAAGGATGAGTCCGGTTCCACTCCCACCAGAGTTTGAAGCTCCATCCACATGAAGGATCCATATGTCTTCCTCTGGTCCAGGCTCTGGCTGCCGGTCTTCGGGGCTCTCTTCCGGCCCCTCACCCAGGCTTGCACACTCAACCAAGAAATCAGCGAGTACCTGGGCCTTCATGGCCGACCTCGGCTGGTAGGTGATGTCGAACTCACTGAGCTTGAGCGCCCACTTTGCTAGGCATCCAGACGTGTCAGGTCAGCTTAGCACCGCTTTTAGTGGTTGATTCATCAGGACCGTAATGGGGTGTGCTTGGAAATAAGGCCTGAGATGCTGGGCAGACACGATTAGCACAAAAATCAGTTTCTCAGATCAAGAATACCTGAGCTCCGCATCACGGAGGAGTTTGCTCGTGTAATACACCGACCTCTGTATCCCTTTGTCGTCCGTCCGAACCAGGAACGAGCTGATGGCCTCTAGTGTGACTGCCAGGTATAGTAGGAGCTCCTCTCCCTCCTCCGATCAAGAGAGCAATGGCGGCGATGCCAATGTCTTCTTCAGCTCTTCAAATGCCTCCTGGCACTCCTTCGTCCAGGCGAAGTCGTGGATCTTCCTCAACACCTTAAAGAAAGGCTGGTAGCGGTCGGCGGACCTTGAAATAAACCAGCTCAGGATGGCTATCCGGCCGGTGAGTCACTGTACTTGCTTCTTGGAGATGGGCTGCTCCATGTCTAGGATCGCTTGAACCTTCTCCAGGTTGGCCTCTATCCCTCTTCGGGTCATCATGAACCCCAGGAACTTCCCTGCGGATACGCCGAAAGCGCACTTCACCGGGTTCAACTTCATCTAGTGAAGCTGGAGGTTACTGAAGGTCTCCGCCAGGTCACCGACATGGATCGAAGTGGGCTTGCTCATCACCAGCATGTCGTCCACGTATACCTGCATGTTGCGGCCGATTTGGTCTTTGAAGACCTTGTTGATTAAGCATTGGTACGTGGCACCTGCGTTCTTGAGGCCGAACGGCATCACCTTATAGCAGTAGGTCCCGTAGTCGATGATGAAGGCAGTGTGTTCCTCGTCCTCCGGGTGCATTCGGATCTGGTTGTACCCGAAGAAAGCGTCCATAAAAGAGAAGAGGCGATGCCCCGAGGTAGTGTCCACGAGTTGGTCGATCTTTGGAAGAGGGAAACTATCCTTCGGGCAAGCTCGGTTGAGGTCGGTGTAGTCCACGCAGATCCTCTACTTGCCGTTGCTCTTCTTCACCATTACCACATTTGCCAGCCAGCTGGGATACTGTACTTTTCTTACAAAGCCGGCAGCAAGAAGGTTTTCCACTTCCTCATTGATGGCCTTTTTGCCTTTCTGCAGCAAAACTTCGAGATTCTTCTAGCGGACTGGGCGGCACCTTGGATCAACCTTCAATTGGTAGGTGATGACCTCCGAGGGGATACCTGGCATGTCTGCAGCAGACCAGGTGAACACATCAACGTTCATCCGGAGGAAGTCCAGCAAGTGAGCCCGCTCTTCTTCCGGGAGTTAGGCTCCTATCTGCACAGTTTTTTGAGGGTCCGAGCTGAGGGGGTACGTCAATAAGCACTACACGGGACCTCCCCTGGGATCTTGCGCTCTTAGATCGAAGTCGTCGACGTCGAAACCGACCTCGGCACTCCGGGGCCCTAGGACCGTCTGCACGCAATGCAGGACAGGTTGGGCCATCCCCCTCATCACCCCCGTCCCAGAGGTGGTAGGGAACTGCACCAGCAACCTCTTGGTGGAATGATCACGTCCAGCTAGTTGAGCCCTGGATAGCCTAGGATAGCATTGTAAGGTGATGGGAGTCTGACGATGGTAAACGTCATCATGACCGTGCTCTGCCGAGGTGGGGATCTGGCAGTAACAGGGAGAGTGATCTCTCCTTCGACCCCCACAGAATATCCGGTGAAGCCCACAAGAGGGGTGTGCACCGGCTTTAGCTGATCATGAGACAAATTCATCCAGGAAAAGCATCGTAAAAAAGTACGTCAGTAGAGCTCCCACTATCCACCATAATGCAATGTACAGGATGCTTTACGATGGTCATCTCGACCACCACTGCATCATTGTTTACATTTTCATTTTCATTCTCCTTTTCAAAGGGGAGTACATTCTCCAGGTCTCTCGCCTCCCGAGCTTTCTTCAAGGTGCGCCCTATCCCCCACGAGATCATGCCCACCAGCCTCTCCATTGGACGGTTGTCAATTGTAGGGACGGGGGGAAGGGCCGCAAGCGACTGGTGCTCCGCCGGGGCCTCTCTCCTCACAAACTTCCAGAGGTAGCCCCTCTTTATCAACTCCTCGATCTCCCGTTTTAGATTGCAGCACTCCTCCATGTCGTGGCCATACTCGTGGTGAAATTGACAACTTCGTCTTGTCACGGATGTTCCTCGAGTTCTGAGGAGGAGGTCGGCGGAGGTAGTTCTCACCCTCAATTTCCATGAGGATCTTCGTTCTAGGAGCGAGGAAAGGGGTGAAGGTTCGCTCCGGGCAGCACCATTCTTCTGCTTCGAACCTGGACGAAAGTCCGCAGGTGGTCCAGGCCTCCAGGTCCCAGGGACATCCCTTGGGGCAGGCTTCTTCGAAGGCTTCCCATCTAGCTCTCGCTTGGTACGATCGGCCTCCTCAGCTCAGATGTACTTGTGGATGCAGAGGAGGAGCTCAGAATACATCTTGGGGGGCTTCTTGTCCATGGAATACGTCAAGCGGGAGGTCTTGAGCCCACGTTTCAATGCCAGCATGGCAACAGGCTCGTCTAGGCTATAAATTTTTAGGGCGGCGGTCTTGAAGTAGGTGACGTAGTCCCGCAGCAGCTCCTGGTCTTGTTGGCAGATAGAAAAGAGACTATCCACCTCCCGTGGCACCTTTCGGCAGGCATTGAAGTGTGCCACATACTTTCCTTCCAGCTGTTGGAAGGAGCTGATGGATTCTGGCTCGAGGTGGGTGAACCAAACTTGAGTAGCCTTCCGGAGGGTGGCCGGGAAGGCGATGCACAAAAGAGCGTCCGTCACTCCTTGGACCCTCATGAGAGCCTTATAGCTCTCTAAGTGGTCCAGGGGGTTGGTGGTCCCATCATAGGGATCCACTTGGGGCATGCGGAACCGATTCGGGATTGGTTCCTCTTGGATTTCCCAGGAGAATGGTGGCTAGGCGTTATAGCCCACGGCTCAGCTGGGGAGCTTTGCATGTTGGTGAAATGGCGGGAGAACTCTGCCAACTTACGCTCGTGCTCTTCCAGACGCCTCTCGGCCTGGCGCCTGATGTCTTCATCGGTGGAACCTTCCACTGAGGCTGTTAGAGAAGGAGATGCTGATCGGTCTCGGCGAGGGGCCTTGCCCCGATGGTGCTTGATGCGCCATACTGCTTCAGCGTCGTTGGCCGAGGATCGACTCTCGTGATCCGCCGAACCGGAATGGTTCTCTTTGTGGGAGTCTGATGGCTCCCGCGGGGGTTGGTAACTGCCCGCGGATGGGAAGGCCTGCCTTGGATGGAGCGCAGGCTTCCACGGGGGCCCGTGGCTCGTGCCGCAGGGGTCCCTGGTTGGGGCTTATTGGCCAGGGAGCGCTGCTGGTACTGCAGCTACCGCACAGCCATAGTCAGTGTTTGCAGCTGCTGGATGATAGTTGCGAAAGGACCGTCCACCGAGGATGGCTGAGGAGGAGGAGGAGGTGGAGCAGGAAGTTCCCTCTCCGGGCTGCGCGGCCCCTGGGGAGAAGGAACCTCTCCTGCTCGGCTGGTGAATGCTTTGCGCCCACGCGTCACCACCATGGTCGATGTACGCTCTTGCTCACAGAAAGCTTGTCTATGTAGGGGTTGCTATTCTGCCTCCCTTCCTGGCGTGCCAATCTGTTGTCGATCTTACTGCGGTGGCCTGCAGCTCGTGAGTTGGCACCGGTTCTCAGACTCTCTCACCTCGAGATCTCCAAGCCTCTGGTCCTGCAAAACAAAGTTAGAGATCCAAGCCGAGGATTTCGGCGGGGACACTCCGACAGTCAAGTTAGAGAGCGGTAAGATGGAATAGGTCCTCTAAGGCGAGGTCACGAAGGATTCCCGTGCTTAGAGGAGGTGTAGATGAAAAAAGTGTGGGGAAGAGAGGGGTTGAAGCCAGGCTTCCCGTGCTGGGTTCACCAAGCTTGCGCCTGAGGATTTCTTGGAGGTCCCAGGATCGTTCTCTCGATACTTTTTCCCTTTTGTCAACTTACCTTTCCGTTCGCTTTTACCGTCCCTTTTATACCATCGGACCACCTTTGGCCCATGTCCCCTCCCGGAGGCTCCTGGAGATCTTTGAATCTTCCCCTCCCCCTTCTCCTCCAAGTCCAGGAGTTAAGTGGCTGGCGCGCCTCATCCACCGTGTGTCACGAAAGGAGAAAACTGGCAAGACCTCGAGCCAAGTACGGGAGCTCTCCTTTCGGGGCGTTGATGGTGGGCTTCTAGTGTTCCAGGCTTCTGTCCGCGAGGGTTTTATTCCTTGATCGCGGGGCCCTGCTTATTTGATATAAACGTGGTTTCGAGCATCGCTGTGGGTGGTACTGGCCCCCTTATGGGACGCGGTGCACGTCGATTCTAATGGCGACCTCGTGACCCGTGTCTCTGCCTCATCGAGGTTTTGCAGAGTAAGGCTGACTTCGGTCGATGTGGACCCATCAGGGGGTGCCACCTGGAGAAGGAGCAGAAGGGCCCGGTTCGATCTCGATAGAGGCAGACCCATCTTAGGGTGCCACAGGGTGAGGGAGCAGGGGACTGCCAGCTTCGATCGAGATGGACCCCTCTTGGATGGACACCTGGCGGGGTGGCAGAGAGAGGCTCGACTTCGGCCGAGGTGGATCCGTCTTGGGGTGCCACCTGGCGAAGGAGCAAGAGAGCCTGGCTCGACCTCGGCAGAGGTGGACCCGTCTTGGGGTGCCACCTGGCGTAGGAGCAGGAGGGCCCTGCTCGACCTCTGCAGAGGTGGACCCATCTTGGGGTGCCACCCAGCTAGGGAGAAGGGGGCTGTCAGCTTCGGTCGAGGTGGACCCCTCCTGGGTGGACACCTAGCGGGGTGGCAGAGAGAGGCACAACTTCGACCGAGGTGGATCCGTCTTGGGGTGCCACCCGGTGAAGGAGCAGGAGGGCCCTGCTCGATCTCGACAGAGGTGGACCCGTCCTGGGGTGCCACCTGGCGAAGGAGCAAGAGGGCCCGGCTCGACCTCGGTAGAGGTGGACCCGTCTTGGGGTGCCACATGGTGAAGGTGCAGGAGGGCCTGACTCGACCTCTGTAGAGATGGACCCATCTTGGGGTGCCACCCGGCAAGGGAGCAGGGGGCTATCAGTTTCGGCCGAGGTGGACCCCTCCTGGGTGGATACCTGGCGGGGTGGCAGAGAGAGGCTCGACTTCGGCCAAGGTGGACCCGTCTTGGGGTGCCACCTGGCGAAGGAGCAGGAGAGCCCAGCTCGACCTCGGCCGAGGTGGACCCATCTTGGGGTGCCACCCGACGAGGGAGCAGGGGGCTGCCAACTTCGACCGAGGTGGACCCCTCCTGGGTGGACACCTAGCAAAGTGGCAGAGAGAGGCTCGACTTTGACCGAGATGGACCCGTCTTGGGGTGCCACCTGGTGAAGGAGCAGGAGATCCCGGCTCAACCTCGACCGAGGTGGACCCGTCTTGGGGTGCCACCCGGCGAGGGAGCAGGGGGCTGTCAGCTTCGACCGAGGTGGACCCCTCCTGGGTGGACACCTGGCGAAGTGGCAGAAAGAGGCTCGACTTCGGCTGAGATGGACCCGTCTTGGGGTGCCACCTGGGGAAGGAGCAGGAGAGCCCAGCTCGACCTCGGTAGAGGTGGACCCGTTTTGGGGTGCCACCTGGCGAAGGAGCAGGGGGCTGCCAGCTTCGATCGAGGTGGACCCCTCCTTGGTGGACACCTGGCGAAGTGGCAGAGAGAGGCTGGACTTCGGCCGAGGTGGACCCGTCTTGGGGTGCCACCTGGCGAAGGAGCAGGAGAGCTCGGCTTGACCTTGGCCGAGGTGGACCCATCTTGGGGTGCCACCCGGCGAGGGAGCAGGGAGCTGCCAACTTTAACCGAGGTGGACCCCTCCTGGGTGGACACCTGGCGAAGTGATAGAGAGAGGCTCGACTTTGGCCGAGGTGGACCCATCTCGGGGTGCCACTTGGTGAAGGAGCCGGAGAGCCTGGCTCAACCTCAGCAGAGGTGGACCTGTCTTGGGGTGCCACCCGGCGAGGGAGCAGGGTGCTGCCAGCTTCGACCGAGGTGGACCCCTCCTGGGTGGACACCTGGCGAAGTGGCAGAGAGAGGATGGACTTTAGCCGAGGTGGACCCGTCTTGGGGTGCCACCTTGCGAAGGTGCAAGAGAGCCCGGCTCAACCTCGGCAGAGGTGGACCTGTCTTGGGGTGCCACCTGGCGAGGGAGCAGGGGCCGTCAATTTCGGCCGAGGTGGACCCCTCCTGGGTGGACACCTGGCGAAGTGGCAGAGAGAGGCTCGACTTCGACCGAGGTGGACCCTCTTGGGGTGCCACCTGGCGAAGGAGCAGGAGCGCCATTTCTCGAGCGGTGGAATTTTGAAAGAAAAATCCACGTAGCACCGAGGCATCCAGCTGGATCTGACACACGTTCCGCGTCAGCGATGTAGTCATATCAACATGTTTTGATAAGATGATGTGAAAAGATAAGTGTTAACAGTGTTTGGACTAGTCATGCCATGGGATCATGGTTATATAGCCAGAGCGGGCTTAGTACGTGAGCCTGGCCTTGGGCAGGTTTTACATGATCAATTACATAACCAGAGTGGGCTTAGTACGTAAGCATGGCCATGGGCAGATTGTACATGGTCGATTATGAGATTGCTAGTTATAGGCTGGAGTGTGACAACAGTGTGCCAGTCATAGGCTGGAGTGTAACCGTGGCTAGTCCAGAACCCTAAAGAAGAAGGAAAACTAATAAAAACATATAAATGAAATATAATGAAAGGTTTTGATGTATTTGATATGTGATTGGTTTTGGTTGTGTGACTTAGAATTTATCGTTTTCCTGTTATATTATTGTGATATTGCTGCTTTCAGTTTTATATTAATACTGGTGTGATTGTAGGGGAACCTTACTGAGCTATAGAGCTCACTCCCTACTTTTTGATTTTTCAGAGACTTAGGATGCATGACAGGATTTGGACTGGACGTGAGACGGAGCTTCATTAATGTTGAGTTAGTTAGTTAGTTAGAGTTATTTTCGGTTACTGGTACTTGTTGTGAATCAGTAGACCAATTAGTGATATTGATTTAATAAATGGATTGTTTAATTGTTAATTAATTATTTATATAATATTAGTTTTAATTTTGATGTGTTTGACTCTTGTGTACCTAGGCCTTGCATGATCTCTAGGATAAAATCTACGGTTTGTGCGGCGGTCATGTAGCCGATTCCGGTGCTGGATTCGGGGCATGACACGAAGCGTTTGGGAACTCTCCAGAGGCCGCGACTGAGTCTAGGGGGAGAGCGTAGCTTGAAAGATTAATTTAAAAAATAAAATTATATTGGGTTGAGATTGCTTTTCCGTTAAGGTTGTATTCGTTTGGATTGATATCAAGCCCAACCTAACGAGGTCCGATCCAATCCATTTTAAAATAATTTTAAGGCCGGGTCAAGTTTAAAAATTAGACTTATTCTGGGATCGGATCCTGTTTTATTAAATATGTATCTAATTTGACCTGATTCATTTAACTTTTAAATTAATTTTAGATCTTTTACTTTTGATCTAATCCGAGCCTAGTATATTATTAGGTTTTGAACTCGATTAAACCTTAAATCGTGATTTAAGATTTGTATAAGCAATGCCTTTGATATACAAATATATTTATATTTATTTTTATATTATAATTTGTTTAAGAGCAATATTACCTACTTTATATTTTGTATGGTTATTAATAGTTGATTACATAATAATTAAAACATAATAAGTTATGTTTAAACTAGGCCTAATTCGGACCTGACTTAGATCCAAATTTTCAGGCTAGGGATGTTGAGATGTACAAAGACCTGGCTTGACTTAAATAATTCGTTGAGTCAAGAATTTTGATCAAAATCCTGATCCGATCCAATCCAATACGTTAGTGGATTGAATTTGGGTTCAATATTAGAACTCGATGAAGAAGCTAGATCGGTCGAGGTCACTCATGACCCGGTCTGATCTGAACCTATTTGCACCCCTATTTTTAGTTCTTGATTTATGCATTTGAAATTATTTTATTACATAAAATTTGTGGACTAGAATATGGTTTTTGATGTTGTCTTAGCTTATTTTGATTTTCATGATGATTTATATTTTTCTTAAAAATTTATAGAAATTAATAAAAATGTTCAAATTAAAAGCATGATTCCATTCACCAAAAAAAAAAAAAAAAAGAAGCATGGTTCTTGATTACCAATGCTCCTAAAATTATGTTCTATTGCTATTTATGAGCATTTGATTATAATATTTCTCATGCAATTTTGGTATGGCATATTTATTGCACATATTATTCCTTAAAAATGAGAGAAGTGTTTGGCTTTAATAAAACAAAATTAAAAAAAAAGGGGTGGTTTTTTTTTTTTTTGGGGGGGGAGGGGGGGTGGGGGGTGTGGGGTTGTGTGGAGGGAGTGGCCTGGAAGATACTAAATTGATCGAAGTGGAGCAGGCACTTATTCCTTTTGTTTATATCAAATAAGCAAGAATACTGTTTATTTATATATTTTAGTTAACTATAAAAGAGGGAGAGTTGGAGAGGTACGATGTGGCACTTAATTGAGGCTATGATTTTTCTATGAAGCTCCTTTCATTCTTCCTAATTTTTGAGAGGGGAGACAGTTTTTGTCTCCTATGATATATAGATAGTCAGATAAATATCTAATTATAATTCATGTTACAAGATAGATATCTAATTATAATTTATGTTACAAATAGACATCATGCACACCCTAGGTGTCATATGTGACAATTTTTCTTAATTGATTGCAAGGAGTGTTTTACTATTTCGTTTTTTTTTTTTTTTTTACATCATGATTTTTTTTAAAAAAACTATAAAAAATTTTGCAATTTACATATTATTGCAGCATATTTGATATATTTATAAGAAATAATTAAAGAAACACATATGCACTACTTTGGCTCTTGTCTAATAATAATAAGGCATGTTTGGTTAGGAGTTGGACTCTAAAATAGGGATGGGAATGAATAACTTCCATTCCAGAGCCATTTAGTTGAAAAGAGTTTCATTTCCATTTCTATTTTGAAAAAAAATGAAAATTATCCAATTTCTTAAAATCCAACCCTTATTCTCTCCTGGTATTCAAATTAGATTCTAATTTTAATTTCTATTTTGGTTACAAATTAAACATGTCCAGAAATATCGTCATTCCAATGGAACCAAATGTTCCCTTAACATCTCGTGCACTTTCCCTAGCTCTGAGAAACTAGAAGTACAATATTAGTGGTTTCCTTATGTTTCTAGGTTGAATTTTTTTATTTCTTTTCTTTTCTATTTTCAATTCTTTTGGGGCAGAGCTTTGGATTAGAGAGATCAACTGGACGTAAATGCTACATGATATCTCCAAGATGCATGAATATTACATGGAGTTACGAACCACAATATTGGAGATGGATTTCTCTGCCTGAGTCAAGGTATGTGCACAACTCTCTCTAATTTTGAAGAAATTTCTTTTAGATTCTAAATAATGAAGTTTTAGCAAATTGTTTTGGTGCATGCGGGCTTGCATGTAAGCGAGAGACATTACCATTTACTGGTTTATCAAATAATTAATGTTGATGTGGACCTTTCCTTATCTTTCTTCTAGTTCGATAATTTGACATTGCAGAGAAGTTCGATATAGATCTTGATACTTTGATAGCCACAAAACCAATTCCTGTCCCAGCAACGCTATATCCTCCTTAAATGTTACCAAGAATGACAGGAGGTTGGAACAACTAATTAAACTATATCTTTATTTTCTTCCTGACCTCTCTCTAAATATTCAACTTTTTTGCAAGCTATTTTACCGTGTTTGGTTTGGTTTGGTTTGCCGGGAACCTAAAAACACTGTTTTGATGCGATTTCCGATCAACATTCTGACTCCAACTTCCCGCCAAGTCTAACTGCACAAAGATATGTAGAAATTTTCTCGGTACAGTATGATTTATGTTTGATACGTAAAATATAGAAATTTTGCGCAGCTTTTTATGATTTCACATAGCTAAATACATGAATTTAGAATATTATTGGTTGCAACATTCTCATCTCACACAAATGGACTAAAACTAGTCAAACCTTTAGAAGCAAGAACCATGCTAGAAATATCTCTTGGAATCCAAGAACTATATATATATATATATATATATATATATATATATATATATAATTATGGATTTGATTCCTCCGTTCATGAAGAACCTGTAACAGGACTTCACTGAGAAGTTATTGCTGCTGCTAGGGCTCCAATTTCCATTTCCTTTTGTCATTCGCTTCTGTAACAAGGCTCCAATTACCCACCATTTTAGAAGAAGACTCTGATTCAATGATTCCTAGACTCTCATATATATATATATATATATATATATATATATGTATATGTGGGACTATTAAAACCTACGCAACAAGAATGAGAACGAGGGCCGAGGGAGGCAGAAAAGGCTTGTGAGATTCGTGCTGTAGTTTCACTTGGAGAAACAAGCCAATATGTTGTAGATGGCAAGGAGGGGGGGCAAACTCATGGCTCCAGGGGATTGGTCTTCTCGAGGTAGAATTAAAGGCAGAGGTACGAGCATTTAGTTCATCCACAGGCAGGCCACTAGCACCGAGTGACAAGCTGGGATATTATAAAATAGCATGTAGCAGATGGTGAATATGAGAAAGAAAAGAAACTAAGGTAGAATATATGGAATAGGATTTTTGTTCCCCTTCCTACACGTTAGAAACACATGATATAAAATTAATGTTATGTTAGCCTCCTTTAGCTATCTATAACCGTAAATGCAAGATAAAGTGTATGCAAGGAAGAAAAAAATGTTTGAACATAGGAGTAGACATGGAGTTACAAACTTAATTTATGATATATACTTTGGATTCTGGAGATTAATGGCTAAGATTATTGATTTGGAATTATTTGAAACTGGATGGAACCAAACCACAGCTTAACTCTTAATTTGAGGTCAAGCTTTTGATGGAGTTGACCAAGCTGCTGAGTGACTTGATGAGTTAACTGATCCATGGATAATGATTCACACATTTTAAAGATGGGCTTTAGTCGAGTTTTTTTAATAGCAATTTAAAACTAGAGCAATTATTATCAAAATTTTTCGCATATCCATTCTGTCTTTCCCCTCCAATAGATGCCTTGAACAAAGTAGCAACTTGCTAACTTGAATCGGTAATTAATGCTTCCTTTTTTTTAGCATGGCTTTTTTCCCAGATATAACATAGTTTGATGTTTAAATTGACTCAAATACTACTGGATGTGGTTTATATTGTCATGGCAATAGTTTATGAAACGTTGATGATTGCTCTGCTTGGCATTAGGTTCGCAGAAGTGGCTGAGCTTTTAGCTGTTTGCTGGTTCGATATACGCGGCAAGATTGACTGTCGACTACTCACTCCTAGAACAACCTACGCTGCTTATCTCGTCTTCAAATTGACCTCTGGGTCATATGGACTTGGTCCCCCTCCGCAGTTGGCAACAGTAAAGCTAGGAGCTTATGCCTCGGAGATCGATATCTGTTTGCAAGATGATGATGATGATGATGGAGATGATGATGATGGTGGTGATGGTGATGACGATGACGATGACGATAATCAGGAGGAAGGCATGCAGCACCAACGGCAGCAGCACTCGAAGGATGATGGGTGGATGGAGATCGACGACGATGATGATGATGGCGATGATCAGGAGGAAGGCATGCAGCGCCCACAGCTGCAGCACTCGAGGGATGATGGGTGGATGGAGATCGACGACGATGATCATGATGATGGCGATGACGATGATCAGGAGGAAGGCATGCAGCGCCAACAGCTGCGGCACCTGAGGGATAACGGGTGGATGGAGATCGAGCTGGGGGAGTTCTATAATGATGAGGGGGATGATGGTGACGTGGAAATGAGTTTGAGGGAGGTGAAAGCGTTGCATTGGAAGAGCGGGCTCATCATCCAGGGCCTCGAAGTAAGGCCCAAAAGTTAACTTTCATGCTGTTGTGATTGTTTTCTACAGCATGAAAGTTAACTTTCATGCTGTTTGCAAGTTGTATCATGTTAATAGCTACAAAAAAAAAAAACTCTTTCTGGTGGTCTTATGGACAATTTGAATATTGAAGTTCTAAATAGATTTTAGTTTAATTAATCTGATATCATGGCTTCGACTTTTGTCCTTTACCAAATTACAAAAGTACTGTCCTTAACTATTATATTGATCTTCAACCCGGTAATATGGAGCTTTCTCATGGAATTTTGATATCCATGAATGCAGAAGTAGAACCCTCCAAGTTTCATGATTGAACACATTAGGATACCAGGAATACAAGGTTGTAGAAGTTTAAATATAAAAAAAAAAAATTTATTCAAACACCCCCTCTACCTTTATCAACTTGCACTCACACCTCCTCCGCTTTAAGGATGTTTAATTGGATCTGTTAAGTTACCATACCAATCCAATGTGATCATATTATTCATCTACAGTAATAGAGTAGTGTCGTGTGCCCATTACATGATCATTTAATTTTTTTTTTTTAGCACTAAAATATCCTTGGCATCAGTTGTTTGCGGGCCCAAATTTGAACTCCAGCTTGATTGAAGGAGCATCCACATCCTCTGGCAAAGCCAAATTGTGCCGCTTGCTTCAACTGTGCCACCTCAAACAAGCTTGGTGTCTACCTCGCACTCAACTGCTGAGCCACATCATAAGTAATCTATATGGAAAGGGCTGACCAGGTCGGGCTTGATCACGAGCGAAAAAAGTTTGATAATATACATTATCGTTCTAGTATAAATATTAGATTTGTCTATTTTTGTCACGCTCCGGTCCGAGATCCAAGCCAGGTGTATGACAAATGGCCGCATATCCTTAACATTTAATTTCATTGAATATGCAATGCCTAACTTTTAACTTTTAAATCATTTGAAATACTTAAATAATAAAAATAATAGTGAATCTGACTCATGACCACTAAACATAAAGAATAAATCAAATCCATCAAAATTCCCTCCAATTTCTAAGCTTCTCATAGCATGACTCCAAGCCCCAACTAATTCGTAGCATCTAAAAAAAGAGAAAGATATAATGAGCTACACGAGTCCAGTAAATTATCATAACTTCTAGTTCACAAAATATAAAATTTAATAATTATTTATAAAATATAAATAAATCAAATCAATCAACAATATATTTTCATAAAACATAATTAACATAAAATTTTTATAATACATAGTTAACAACAATACGTTTTCAAAATAAAACAACCAAGGATGGCTATCCCCTCCCATCAAGGGCGGACCACACCAATTTTTTCAGGGGGGGCCAAAAAATATTAATAAATATCAAGGAAGCGAGATGGGCTCCATCATGGCATCCTTGCTATCGTTCCCCGCCAGGCCGCCATGGCCACAGCCCATAGGCCACAAGCCCACAGGCCAAAAGCCCACAAGCATAATTAATAAAGCAAAACTTATCTGTTGCTTTGGAGCCACGGACGAACGGAGCCACGGAGAGGGCTTCGCTGTCTCGGTTGCTTTGGAGTCATGGACGGATGACGGAGGGCTTCTCTTCGGTCGAACCGTCGAACAGACGAAGACGCCGGAGCCCGAAAGACGAAGAGGGAGAGAGTCACGACTCACGGTCCCACGGACCCTCTCTGGCGGAGCGGCGGCCCGGCCATCGGCAAAGCAGCAAACTGGCGATTAGCGAAGGTCCAAAGGAGACGGCAGTGCGCCGGTGCCACGGTGGCCCAGGGTAGGGAGTTTGGTCTAGGGACGGTGGGTTGGCGCTGGCAGTGTGGCGCGGTGGCGCCGTGATGGGTGGGGGCGTGGGCCGCGTGGGGCCGTGGGGGCAGCAGGTGCCTTGTTGTCACCTGTTGGGGACGGCGGCGACCGGCGGGTGCCTGGTGAGTTAGGGCTTCCGGATTTTGCAAGAAGAGTCTAGCAGGCAGCGGCGTCTCCTAGGTCTTCTCCATTTTTTTTTTAATAAGGTTTTTTAGGAATTTTTTTTACCGATTGATTTTTTTTATAAGACTCGGTTTGGGATTTTTTATCGATTTTTTGGATTGTTTCTGGGATTGTTTCGAAGAATTCGAGGGGGGCCAAATACCTGTGATATGGCTACATCGCTGACGTGGGGCACGTATCAGGTCCAGCTGGACACGGTCAATACCACGTGATTTTTTTTCAAAAGATCCCCGTTCGGGAAGAGGTATTTCTGCTCCTCCGCCAGGTGGCACCCGGAGACGGGTCCACCTTGGCTGAAGTCGAGCATCTCTCTGCCGCTCTGCCAGGTGTCCACCCAGGAGGGGTCCACCTCGGTCGAAGCTGGCGGCCCCTTGCTCCCTCACCAGGTGGCACCCCAAGACGGGCCCACCTCGGCCAAGGTCGAGCCGGACCCTCCTACTCCTTCACTAAGTGGCACCCGGAGATGGGTCCACCTCGGCCAAAGTCGAGCACCTCTCTGCCACTCTGCTAGGTATCCACCCAGGAGGGTTCCACCTCGACCGAAGCTGGCAGCCCCTCACTCCCTCGCCAGGTGGCACCCCAAGACGGGTCCACCTCGGCCGAGGTTGAGCCGGGCCCTCCTGCTCCTTCGCCAGGTAGCACCCGGAGACTGGTCCACCTCAGTCGAAGTTGAGCACCTCTCTGCCACTCCGCTAGGTGTCCACCCAGGAAGAGTCCACCTCGATCGAAGTTGGCAGCCCCTCGCTCCCACGCCAGGTGGCACCCCAAGACGAGTCCACCTCGGTCGAGATCGAGCCGGGCCCTCCTGCTCCTTCGCCAGGTGGCACCCAGAGACGGCTCCACCACGGCCAAAGTCGAGCACCTCTTTGCCACTCCGCCAGGTGTCCACTCAGGAGGGGTCCACCTCGGCCGAAGCTGGCGGCCCCTCGCTCCCTCGCCAGGTGGAACCCCAAGATGGGTCCACCTTGATCGAGGTCGAGCCGGGCCCTCCTGCTCCTTCGCCAGGTGGCACCCGGAGATGGGTCCACCTCGGCCAAAGTCGAGCACCCCTCTGCCACTCCGCCAGGTGTCCATCCAGGAGGGGTCCACCTCGACCGAAGCTGGCGACCCCTCGCTCCCTCGCTAGGTGGCATCCCAAGACGGGTCCACCTCGGTCGAGGTCGAGTCGGGCCCTCCTGCTCCTATGCCAGGTGGCATCCGGAGATGGGTCCACCATGGCTGAAGTAGAGCACCTCTCTGCCACTCCGCCAGGTGTCCACCCAGGAGGGGTCCACCTCGGCCGAAGCTGGCGGCCCCTCGCTCCCTCGCCAGGTGGCACCCTAAGATGGGTCCACCTCGACCGAGGTCAAGCCATGCCCTCCTGCTCCTTCGCTAGGTGGCACCTGGAGACGGGTCCACCTCGGCCGAAGTCGAGCACCCCTCTGCCACTCTGCCAGGTGTCCACCCAGGAGGGGTCCACCTCGGTCGAAGCAGGCGGCCCCTCGCTCCCTCGCCAGGTGGCACCCCAAGATGGGTCCACCTCGGTCGAGGTCGAGCCAGGCCCTCCTGCTCCTTCACCAGGTGGCACCCGAAGATGGGTCCACCTCGGTCGAAGTCGAGCACCCCTCTGCCACTCCGCCAGGTGTCCATCCAGGAGGGGTCCACCTCGATCGAAGCTGGCGGCCCCTCGCTCCCTCGCCAGGTGGCATCCCAAGACGGGTCCACCTCGGTCGAGGTCGAGTCGAGCCCTCCTGCTCCTTCGCCAGGTGGCATCCGGAGATGGGTCCACCATGGCTGAAGTCGAGCACCTCTCTGCCACTCCGCCAGGTGTCCACCCAGGAGGGGTCCACCTCGATCGAAACTGGCGGTCCCTCTCTCCCTCGCCAGGTGGCACCCCAAGACGGGTCCACCTCGGTCGAGGTCGAGCCAGGCCCTCCTGCTCCTTCGCTAGGTGGCACCCGGAGACGGGTCCACCTCGGTCGAAGTCGAGCACCCCTCTGCCACTCCGCTAGGTGTCCACCCAGGAGGGGTCCACCTCGGTCGAAGCTGGCGGCTCCTCGCTCCCTCGCCAAGCGGCACCCCAAGATGGGTCCATCTCTGCCAAGGGCAAGCCGGGCCCCCCTGCTCTTTTGCCAAGTGGCACCCGGAGACTGGTCCACCTCGACCGAAGTCGAGCACCTCTCTGCCACTCCGCCAGGTTTCCACCCAGGAGGGGTCAACCTCGGCTGAAGCTGGCAGCCCCTCGCTCCCTCGCCAGGTGGCAACCCAAGATGGGTCCACCTCGGCCGAGGTCGAGCCGGGCCCTCCTGCTCCTTCGCCAGGTGGCACTCGGAGACGGGTCCACCACGGCCGAAGTCGAGCACCTCTCTGCCACTCCGCCAGGTGTCCACCCAGGAGGGGTCCACCTCGGGCGAAGCTGGCGGCCCCTCGCTCCCTCGCCAGGTGGGGTCCACCTCGGCCGAAGCTAGCGGCTCCTCGCTCCCTCGCCAGGTGGCACCCCAAGACGGGTTCGCCTCCATCGAGGGCGAGCCGGGCCCCCTTGCTCCTTCGCCAGGTGGCGCCCGGAGACGGGTCCACCTCGACCAAGGTCAGCCCTACTCTACGAAGCCTTGGGGAAGCAGGGGCACGGGTTGCAAGGTCGCCACTCGGGCTACGTGCACAGCGCCCCGTAGGGGGCGCCAGTACGGTCTGCAGTGACACACAAAACCTCGTTTACACTAGTCGGATGGGGCCCCACAATCGAGAAATGGAATCCTTGCGGACAGGAGCCCAAAATGGTTGGACGCTCACCATCAACGCCTCGAAAGGAGAGCTCCCGCACTTAGCCCAAAGCCTCGCTAGTCTCTCCCCCCCTTTTCGTGACACACGACGGACGAGGCGATCCGACCACTTAGTTCCCGGACCCGAAGAAGAAGGGGGGGAGAAGGATGAGAAGTGGGAGGGAGCCCCCGGAGAGAAAGGCAAGCTGGAGGCAGTTTGATGGTATAAAAGGGATGGTAAAAACGGGCAGAAAGTTAAGTCGAAAAAAAGGAGGAAAACACTAAGAGAACGATCCTGGGAGTCCTCAGGGAGTTCTCAGGCGTGAGCTCGGTGAATTCAGCACAGGGAGCTGGGCATCAACTCCACTCTTCCCCACGCTTCTTTCATTTACATCTCTAAGCATGGGAATCCTTCGGGAACCCGCCTTGGGGATCTGTTCCATCTCGCCGCTCTCTAACTTGACCATCGAAGTGCCCCCGCCGGAACCCCCGGCCAGGGTCTCTGACTTTGTTTTGCAGGTCTGGAAGCTTGGAGATCTCAAGGTGAGAGAGTCCGAGACCGGTGCCAGCTCAAGAGCTACAGGCCACCGCGGTGAGATCGACAACAACCTGTTTCCAGGATTGTTTCCGAAGAATTCGAGGGAGGGCCAAATACCTATTATACATGAATTTAGCATGAATTTAGCTTGGTATAAAGCCGTTTATCAAAAAATTAGGGGGGCCAAGGTCCCCCCCGCCCCCCCAGCGGTCTGCCACTGCCTCCCACTTCACTCTTTGGCCATGATTAGCCCGTGGCTATAGCTCTGAAAAAGGTTAGATCCTGATTATGCATACTGCCAGTTGGTTATGTATTAGTGATCGCCCCACTGAAGGTTCAAAAAAATATTAGCTCTGATATCATACAAGATAACATGCATCATCAGCATGTACCTACGATGTCCCACTGGCTAGGCCCGGAAGGAAACTATCTCCTGACTACACGTACCATCTATCAGTAAAATACATCGCCCCACTGGAGGTCTAAAAGGAGACTAGATCCTAACTCATATGATCATAGTCGGACTAGAGAGCATAACAACTAACAAATAATACATTTTTCGATGAAAATTAATACAATCATTTTCGAAACAAATATATATTTAACTCTGTTGGCTCCACCCAGTGATTTTGATGAATAACAAAACATTGAGTGCATATTGTATTCTAATGATAATTTCAAGTTGTAAGTTTTCAGGAAGAAAGCACCTCAAAATTCCAAAAACTTATGGTGTATGGCACGCAATGGCACGGAGCAATTTTCACATATCCGGGCATCCACTTCATTGAAAAAGGGCTTATAATTGTTTAACTATCATGTGTTAATATATTCATGAATTTTATCTTTGTTTTCGAGGCATTTACACTTGAATCTGGATGTTTTCAGTCTCAAGTGTCGACACCTGGACAGTCAAGTGTCGACACCTGGACAGTCAAGTGTCGACACTTCAGCATTTGGCACGGATAAAAATCCTTGGCATGCCAAGTGTCGACACCTATATTCAAGTATCGATACCAAGTGTCGATACTTAGGTTCCAAGTATCGACTCAAGGCTTGAGATTTTTGAAAATACAGAACTTTGTTGTTTCAAGGATTTTTGTGTCAAGTGTCGACACCTGTGCATCAAGTGTCGACACTTGAATGTTCAAGTATCGACACTTGAATGTTCAAGTGTCGACTCCCTGACAGCCAAGTGTCGACACCTGACAGCCAAGTGTCGACACTTGCAGCCTGACAGCTCTAACGGATCTATTTTTCTGGCTTGCAGAAATTGGTTTTCAAGCTCCAAACGGCTATTTCCAATGCTCCAACGGTCACAAACCATTTTTAGAAGGTTTTTGGTGTATTTAATCTCCACCAAACTCATTTTAAAAGAAGAGAAGTGAAGAAAAAGAAGAGAAAGCAAGAGAGAAGTCTATTCAAGAGCATTCAAGTCCACTCAAAAGCCAAAAAGCCAATATTCTCTCCAAACTTCAAATCAAAAGCCTCTTCTAGCTTATTCCACTGAAAAGCCTACTAGCTCAACCTTACTACATTCCAAAAAGAGGCAACTTGAAGAAGAGTGAAGTCAAAGCATCCTTTGGGCTTCAAAGATTCCAATCTACTCTTGAAGAGAATTTGTTGTAGTTTTTAAATTTCATATATGTTTTAATTGTGCTTTGACCTTGCTTTCAAGGGTGTCTTGAAAGAAGGTTATTGTGGTTTGTTGGTGAGCCAAAGTGTTAAAACCAACTAGGGTTAACTTGTGAGCCCGAAGACAAAACAAGTATTTAGGTTTGTTGGTGAGCCTAGGTGACAAAACCAACTTAGGTTTTGACTTGTGAGCCTTGTAAAAAATAAGTCAACTGTAATCTGGTGTGGATTATAGTGGAATTCCCAAGGGTGGCTTGGGGAGTGGATGTAGGTGCTAGGTTTGCACCGAACCACTATAAACTTTGTGTTTGTGTGTGATTACTCTTTTTCTCTCGTATTCTTTAATCAATTGCTATCATCTTGCATCTAATTTATCATTGCTCACAAGCACCACTAGACCTTCATTTTATTGTGTTAATTTTTTTTTAAAAGACCCAATTCACCCCCCCTCTTGGGCTCCATTTCTGGGCAACAAGTGGTATCAGAGTGCCGTACTCTCTTGTAGGTCCAAGGATCTTGAGTAAAAGATCATGGCAGCCCCAATAGGCATGGTATTGTTGAAGGTCAAGCTTCAAATCGACCCCCACTTTTTAATGGTATAAATTACACATACTGGAAGACACGCATGCGCATATTTATACAAGCTCTTGATTATAATTTGTGGAGAACAATAGTAAAAGGTCCTCATCAGCCTACAATGATGATTAATGGCATTCTCACTCCAAAAATTGAAGATGATTGGGATGAGAATGACATTAAGCAAATTGAGCTCAATGCTAAGGCAATGAACCTTTTATTTTGCTCTCTTGATCCTAGTGAGTTCAATAGAATATCAAACTGTCTCTCTGCAAAGGAGATTTGGGACACACTTGAGGTTACCCATGAGGGTACACACCAAGTGAAGACCACCAAGGTTAACATGCTAATTCACACATATGAGATGTTTAAAATGGAACCTACTGAGTTTATCAGTGAGATGTATACTAGGTTCACAAATATTGTGAATGGCATGAGAAGTTTAGAAAAAATAATTTCTAACGGTGAACTTGTGAATAAACTTCTCAAGTCTCTACCAGCTTCATGGGATGCAAAGGTCACTGCAATTGAAGAAGCAAAAGATGTCAACACTCTCCCGCTGGAACAACTGTTGGGTTCCTTGATGACTTATGAACTATCCCTCAAACAGAAGAACGGAGAGGTGGATAAAAAGAAAAAGACAATCGCGTTCAAATCTACTACCAGAGAAGACTCAAGCGAAGACTCTGAAGAGGATGACGAAGAAGATGAAACAGCTATGTTAGCAAGGAAATTCAGAAGGTTTATGAGGAAAAAGAAATTCAATTACAAAAAGAAACCTCTGAAAGGTGAGCCGAGTAAAGAAAAAGATAAGGAAAAGAAGGAGCAGCCCACATGTTTTGAGTGCAAGAAGCCCGGGCATTTCAAGGTAGACTGCCCCTTACTAAAGAAAAGCAGAAAAAAGCTAAGAAAGAAGGCCATGATGGCAACCTGGAGTGAAAGTGAAGACTCCAGCTCTGAGGAAGAATAGCAGGAAGTAGCAAATTTCTGTCTGATGGTCGATCAAGAAGAGGTATGTTCTGAAACCGAAAATGAATTATCTTTTGATGAGCTTCATGAAATTTTTGATGAACTAGTCATAAAATTTCAAAAATTAAAATCAAAACATAAAGACTTAAAGAAGCAAAATCTGAAACTAGCTAAAACAAACAACAACCTTACAAATGAAAATGAATACCTTCTAATACAAAATAAAAATTTAAATGATAAGATTATGGCTCTTGAAAAAGAAAAGGATATATTTGAAAAGAAAAGTAACTTACTTTCAAATAAAAAATTGTCAAGACAAAGCAAAGAAATTTTAATGGAAAACAAAAGATATAAAGAGGAAATTGAAAAACTAAAGCCTTTTGTTGAAAAATTTACTTACAGTTCTGAAAAGTTAAATTTACTGTTAAATAACCAAAGAGTAGTATTTAACAAAGTTGGATTAGGATTCAGAACTCATAAGAAATAGAAACTCTTTAAAAATTTCTTTGTGCCTGCATCTTCATCAATTACATGCTATACTTGTGGTGTTAAAGGACATAAATCTTATATGTGCAATAAAAGAAAATTAAAAAATACTAAGAAAGTTTGGGTTCCAAAAGGAACCAATGCCACTAACCAAAAAGGACCCAAGATGGCTTGGGTACCTAAAGTCTCCACTTGATCTTTATTGCAGTATGCCTTGCAACCAACAAGAAAAGAATGTGGTACCTTGATAGCGGTTGCTCAAGACATATGACAGGAGATGTGGAGCAGTTCTCATCAATCACATATCAAAATGGTGGCAATGTAACTTTTGGTGATAATGGAAAGGGCAAAATTATCGGTATTGGTAAAACCATATCACCCCTACCTCTTATATTGATAATGTTTTATATGTTGATGGATTAAAACATAACTTGCTTAGCATTAGTCAATTCTGTGACAAAAATTTTAAAGTTGTTTTTGAATCTTCTTTGTGCATTGTTTCTAGTCTAGATGACAATGGCATTAAGTTCATCAGTCACAGGCATGGCAATATTTATATGGTTGATCTTGATGATCTCCTTATTCAGAAAGGTCAATGTCTAGTGGCAATGGAAGCCAAGATTGATGAAACTAGTTGGCTTTGGCATCGTAGACTAGGACATGCAAGCATGCATTTAATTTCAAAACTTAGCAAAAAGAATTTAGTAAAAGATTTGCCTAAACTCAATTTTGAAAAAGATAAGATTTGTAGTGCATGTCAACTTGGAAAACAAACAAAATCTTCTTTCAAACCTAAAGGAGTAATCTCTACATCTAGACCTTTGGAATTGCTTCATATGGACCTTTTTGGGCCTACTAGAACATCTAGTTTGGGAGGTAAGAAGTATGGTCTAGTCATTGTAGATGATTTCTAACGTTTTACTTGGGTCATGTTTTTAGCATATAAAGATGAAACATTTTTTGAATTTATTAGATTTCACAAAAGAGCCTTAAATGAAAAAGGTGTTTCAGTAATTTCTTTAAGAAGTGATCATGGAACTGAATTTGAAAATGCTGATTTTAATAAATTCTGTATTGAAAATAAAATCCATCACAATTTTTCTGCACCTAGGACACCTCAACAAAATGGGGTAGTAGAAAGAAAAAATATAACTCTTGAAGAAATGGCATGCACCATGCTTTATGAAAATGATTTACCTAGATACTTTTGGGCGGAAGCCATAAATACTGCATGCTATATTTTAAATCGAGTTTTAATTCGACCGATTTTAAAGAAAACCCCTTATGAGCTTTGGAAGGGTAGAAAACCTTCAATCCATTATTTTCATGTTTTTGGATGCCGTTGTTTCATCTTAAACAATGGTAAAGATAATCTAAGTAAATTTGATGCCAAATCAGATGAGGGAGTCTTTCTAGGCTACTCCACATCTAGTAAGGCATACAGGGTCTTCAACAGAAGGACACTTGTTGTTGAAGAATCCATTCATGTAGTTTTTGATGAAACTAACCAAAAATCTTCAAGAAAAGAAGATGTACTTTTTGATGAATCAGGTAACAAGAAAACTGAAGAAATAAACAACAATGAAGGACTTATCAAGGAACAGAATGATGATCAAAACACTGACGGAGATCAAGCACAAGGTGATGAAGATACATCAACTGTTGATCCTTTACTAAAAGAATGGAGGTATGCTCATGGACACCCAAAAGAACTAATTATAGGTGATCCATCTAAAGGTGTAAGTACTCGATCATCTCTTAGAAATATTTATGATTACTTAGCTTTTGTGTCTCAAATTGAACCTAAAACTATTGAGGAAGCTGAATGTGATAGTAATTGGATAAATGCTATGCAACATGAACTTAATCAATTTAAAAGGAACAATGTTTGGACACTAGTGGATAGGCCTTCAAACACATCAATTATTGGCACAAAATGGGTTTTTCGAAATAAACTTGATGAAAATGGAATAATAATTAGAAATAAAGCTAGACTAGTTGCCAAAGGATACAATCAGGAGGAAGAGATAGATTTTGATGAAACCTTTGCTCCTGTGGCTAGACTTGAGGCAATTAGGCTATTGTTGGCTTTTTCTTGTTTCATGAATTTTAAACTTTATCAGATGGATGTTAAAAGTACTTTTTTAAATGGATTAATTGAAGAAGAAGTTTATGTTGAACAACCCCCTGGTTTTGAAAATTATGAATTTCCAAATCATGTTTATAAACTTCATAAAGCTTTATATGGATTAAAACAAGCTCCAAGAGCTTGGTATGATCGTTTAAGTTCTTTTTTGCTGAAAAATGATTTTACTAGAGGTAATGTAGATAAAATATTGTTTTTAAAGAAAAAGAATGATGATCTCTTAGTAGTACAAATCTATGTTGATGATATAATATTTGGTGCTACTAATGAATCTCTTTGTCAAGATTTTGCAAGTCTAATGCAGGGTGAGTTCGAGATAAGCATGATGGGAGAACTGAATTTCTTCCTCGGACTCCAGATAAGGCAAACCAAAGAGGGGATCTTCATCAACCAAACAAAATACACAAGAGAAATACTCAAGAAGTTTGGGATGGAGAACACTAAGCCATTAGGTACCCCTATGAGCTCTACATGTAGACTTGACAAGGACGAATCAGGTAAGTCAATAGACCAAAAATTATATCGTGGCATGATTGGTTCATTATTATATCTTACTGCCAGTAGGCCAGATATCATGTTTAGTATCTGTATGTGTGCTAGATATCAGTCCAATCCTAAAGAGTCTCATCTTTTGGCTGTTAAACACATACTTAGATATCTATCTGGCTCAATTGAAATTGGTTTATGGTACTCTAGAGATTCTTCATTTGATTTAATTGCTTATTCTGATGCTGATTTTGCTGGGTGTAAACTTGATCGTAAAAGTACTAGTAGAACCTGTCAGTTTCTTGGAGTAAATTTGATCTCCTGGGTAGCAAGAAACAGAACTCAGTTGCTCTATATACGGCGGAAGGCGAATATATAGTAGCTGGGAGCTGTTGTGCTCAAATCCTCTTGATCAAACAATAACTCGAAGATTTTGGCATTAAACTAACTAAGACATCCATAAGATGTAACAATACTAGTGCAATCAACCTATCTAAAAATCCTGTGCAACATTCAAGAAGTAAACACATTGAAATAAGACATCATTTCATAAGAGATCATGTACAAAACTCTAATGTAATTCTTGATTTTGTTTGTACTAATGATCAGTTAGCTGATGTATTTACAAAGCCTTTGAGTGAGGATAGGTTCTGTCTGATTAGAAGAGAGTTAGGTGTCATTGATCCATTCTCTTAGAACTCTCTTAGTATCATTTTTACCTAATTCCTAAAGCTCAAAAACTATTGATTAAAACCCCAAAACTTTGTCGAAATTTTTCTTATTTTTTCCGGGTTTTCTCAAATTTTTGGCCAAGTGTCGACACTTGGAAAGTGTCAAGTGTCGACACCTGACCAAGTGTCGACACTTGACAAATCCGAAGTGTCGACACTTGCGAATCTGATACTGTTTTTAAACGGACCGAACAAGGTTTTTTTTTGAAATTTTCTTCCCCCGTGATTTCTTGGAACAGTGGTCCCCCCTGTCCAAATCTGTCCTTTCATCCCTCAATCCTTCACAAATCAGGTATTTCTCCCTTTCTAATTTCGTTTTTATTTTTCTATGTTTTTAATTTTGTTGTTTTCGAACCAAACGATCGTGTTTTAGGTTTTTCGAATATTTTTCTTGAATCTAACCAAATTTTTGCGTATTTTACTAAATTTCTAAAACTCCTATTTGAGGGAATAATGTTTTAGATTTGTTTTTCTCGGATTTTCCTCATCTTTTGGATGTTTTTCAATCCTTTTTTGCAAAAATCACTATTTCATCAATTTTGGGCAAAATAAATTAGGTTTTCATCTAATTTAAACGTACTAAATCCATTTATTGATGACTTAGAAAAGTTTTTCATGATATATTTGTAACATTTTCGCCTATTTGCTAAAACCCTAAGTGATTAAAACCCAAATCTCATGGTTTTTGATTTTTAGACCTTACAAAAAAATTATTTTTCCAAAGATTCAAATGTGCTCTACCAAACAAAATTTTTTCCTTCAAATTTTGCTTAAAAATTTTGTCATTTGATCAAAATTTATTGATTCTGGTTTTCGAAACCTATCTGAACTCTAATCTCTACCTATGGCCAGTCCTTTGTTCTAAACCCTTCTTCATTCTTCCTGGTCAGTTGGCTATAATGGATCCTAGAAAGAGACTTGCAGTTAGGGCGAGGCCCAGTCAGGGTACTGAGAGGAGGTCGAAGGCTAGATTTGATCCTGCACAGCCGAGCAGTTCAGCCACTCCGAGCTCCCCCCCTGTAGAGAGGATGGCAGGGAAGTCTATAGCTTCAGGGAGGAGAGTTGATCTACAGTGTTTCGACAAGCACCACTTTGGCATTAAGGAGATACTCACAGATGCAGGACTAGTACCCTTCTGTACCATGTAGGAGAGATACTATCCTCATCTAGTGAGGGAGTTCTACGGTGCACTGGACTGTCGACGACTTTTATGGACGAAGTCCGTCAGGGGTATACAGATCTCTTTGACTGATGAGCTGCTGAGCCGAGTATGGAAGATACCCCGGAGAGGAGTCTGTGCATTTTCTGTTGATGATAGAGAGGTGGCTTTCAGATGCATCCTTGAGCGAGAGGATGTTCGCGGTATCTCAGTGGTTACCGCGAACCAGTTATCTTTAGAGATGCGACTGCTGCACCATATTACTGCATGGATCCTTCTACCGAAGACTGGCAGATTCGACTTCATCACCGAGAGAGAGCTGATGTTGATGACCAGTCTGATCGAGAGGAGATAGATTGATATACCCACCTTGATGCTATCACAGATGCATGATGCTGCCACTCAGCGCCGACACTGTTTGCCATATGGCATGGCACTGACCCATCTTTTCAGAGCTTGTGGAGTATCATTGGAGGGGGAGATCCCCAAAGAGATACTACACACGGATGTATATGATGAGAGGTCACTGCACCGGATGGGATTCATGATGGTTGGAGGTCGATGGGTTCGGAGAGAGTCTGGCCAGGAGCCAGATGAGGAGGATGAGATTCGAGAGGCTGAGGCTGGACCATCTGAGCCAGCAATTCTTCCTCCAGTAGATGTACCATTGACACAGGCAGAGCACCTGCCTCCTGACGCTTCAGCTCCTCCACCACCACCTACCAGGTTATCTTTTGAGGAGCATGCCAGAGCACAGTTCTCACAGATCAGAGGTGAGGTGACTCAGCTGCGTAGCGAGGTCGAGCTTCTACGAGCACAGACTACCTCGGAGCATGCTGAGATTCGCAGATCCATGGAGGAGGGATTTACCCACATTGAGAATCTGCTCAGATCATATATACCTCCTGCAGCACCTGCACTTGCTCGATCTGACGATGATGATGACGATGATGATGGCGATGATCACCAGAGCGACCATGCTGATTTTGCTGACGGCGGTGATCAGGATGTTGACCGAGCCACTGAGGTAGTGGGCACTGACAGCGATAGTGTAGGCGGAGCCGATGCTTATGAGGTGGTTAGTCGAGATCCTCCTACTACACCTGCTCCTTCTACTGCAATGGTTGACTTCGCACCGGATCCTATTACGCCAGCTGATCGTCTTTCACCTCCTTCTACTAGATCTTCTAGGGTTGTACCCGCTTTTGGTCCTGCCAGCCGTACCAGGAGTCTTAGAGCTTTAGCACCTCCTAGGGCATTAGCCACCAGATCTAGGATTAGTGCTCCTTTCAGTCTTGATGTTCCATCTGATGAAGATTAGCCTCACAGATGTCTGTTTCATATCTTATTTTGTATGTTTGATACTTAATTGACTCTATTGATATATGTATGTTTCAGCTCTTTTGTACTGAAAATTTATCTCATATATATATATATATGTGTTTTGTTAAGTACTCTGTTATCTTGAAAATTTTGTGCTTCAGTTTATTATTCTTTGGCTCTGATACTCTTTATAATGGTATATTTTAACTCTGATACTCTTTGATATTAGCATAATTTCAGCTCTGATATTTGTTTCTCTACTCTCTTTTTGTATCCATGCTAATTGTGAGGGGGAGGTTATTCCCTTTTCTTATGATTGACAAAAAGGGGGAGAACAAGTAATGATTTTGATTTTATGGAGAACAAGTAATGATTTTGATTTTATGGAGAACAAGTATTGATTTTGAGAACAAGTATTGATTTTGATTTTATTGAGAAAAAGGTGTATTATATTGATTATATTGATTTCACCTTGCAAGAATCTTTGAAGTTTACCTTAATAAGAAGTATCTAATTAAGGGGGAGATTGTTTCCTCCTATCTATAAAGTTGTTGCCTCTATTGTGACTAAAATTCATATTTATAAATTAAATGGTTAAAGTATGAACTATATTGTCTCTTTTTCTCAAGGTTTTGTCATCATCAAAAAGGGGAAGATTGTTGGCTCCACCCAGTGATTTTGATGAATAACAAAATATTGAGTGCATATTGTATTCTAACGATGATTTCAAGTTATAAGTTTTCAGGAAGAAAGCACCTCAAAATTTCAAAAACTTATGGTGTATGGCACGCAATGGCATGGAGCAGTTTTCACATATCCGGGCATCCACTTCATTGAAAAAGGACTTATAATTGTTTAACTATTATGTGTTAAAATATTCATGAATTTTATCTTTGTTTTCGAGGCATTTACACTTGAATCTGGATGTTTTCAGTCTCAAGTGTCGACACCTGGACAGTCAAGTGTCGATACTTCAGCATTTGGCACGGACAAAAATTCTTGGCATGCCAAGTGTCGACACCTATATTCAAGTATCAATACCAAGTGTCGATACTTAGGTTCCAAGTGTCGACTCAAGGCCTGAGATTTTTGAAAATATAGAACTTTGTTGTTTCAAGGATTTTTGTGTCAAGTGTCGACACCTGTGCATCAAGTGTCGACACTTGAATGTTCAAGTGTCGACACTTGAAGACACTTGAATGTTCAAGTGTCGACTCCCAGAAATCAAGTGTCGACACCTGACAGCCAAGTGTCGACACCTGACAGCCAAGTGTCGACACTTGCAGCCTGACAGCTCTAACGGATCTATTTTTCTGGCTTGCAGAAATTGGTTTTCAAGCTCCAAACGACTATTTCCAATGTTCCAATGGTCACAAACCATTTTTAGAAGGTTTTTGGTATATTTAATCTCCACCAAACTCATTTTAAAAGAAGAGAAGTGAAGAAAAAGAAGAGAAAGCAAGAGAGAAGTCTATTCAAGAGCATTCAAGTCCACTCAAAAGCCAAAAAGCCAATATTCTCTCCAAACTTCAAATCAAAAGCCTCTTCTAGCTTGATTCCACTGAAAAGCCTACTAGCTCAACCTTACTACATTCCAAAAAGAGGCAATTTGAAGAAGATTGAAGTCAAAGCATCCTTTGGGCTTCAAAGATTCCAATCTACTCTTGAAGAGAGTTTGTTGTAGTTTTTAAATTTCATATCTGTTTTAATTATGCTTTGACCTTGCTTTCAAGGGTGTCTTGAAAGAAGGTTATTGTGGTTTGTTGGTGAGCCAAAGTGTTAAAACCAACTAGGATTAACTTGTGAGCCCGAAGACAAAACAAGTATTTAGGTTTGTTGGTGAGCCTAGGTGACAAAACCAACTTAGGTTTTGACTTGTGAGCCTTGTGAAAAACAAGTCAACTGTAATCTGGTGTGGATTATAGTGAAATTCCCAAGGGTGGCTTGGGGAGTGGATATAGGTGCTAGGTTTGCACCGAACCACTATAAACTTTGTGTTTGTGTGTGATTACTCTTTTCCTCTCGTATTCTTTAATCAATTGCTATCATCTTGCATCTAATTTATCATTGCTCACAAGCACCACTAGACCTTCATTTTATTGTGTTAAATTTTTTTTAAAAGACCCAATTCACCCTCCCTCTTGGGCTCCATTTCTGGGCAACAAACTCAACATTTTGCCAAAATATATCCATGCATAGCATATATAAAATACTCATTTGAATAACTTAACAGTAATTAAATCTTTAAATCAAATCAAACATTGTAAAATATACTAGAGGTAGAGATTATTTATTGAAAATTAATTCTATCAGGAACATGCGACTCAAATCCTAGATCCTTGACACTCTTTTACCGATAAAGGTGAAGAAAGCTCTGACAAAATAAATTATTTAAATAATTAATCCTTAATCTAAGAAAAAAAATAAGAGAAGAGATTTTTCGGTCTGATCTAGGGTTTGGCTCGATCTAGATATCCATTTAGATCTAATCATTGGGGATCGGGTTAATCAACAAGAAAATAGTCTAAATACCCTCTGATTAATGTCCAATTAATTTGATTTCATAAAATTTAGATCTTTTTTTTCAAATATTTATTTATTTATTTTTATTCTTTCTCTTCTCTCTCCTCTCTCTCCTCATCTTCGCTCTCCCCTTTCTCTCTCTTTCTCTCTCCTCTTTCTCTCTTCTCTTCTTTCTTCTCTTTTTATCTCTCTTCTGTTTCTCTTTATTCTCTCTATCCTTCTACTCTCTCCTCTTTCTCTCTCCTCTCTCTTCCCTTTCTCTTTTTTCTTTTTTCTTTTCTTTTTTTTTCTTCTTTTTTCTTTTCTTCCTTTCTCTTTTCCTTCTTCTTTCTTTTCCTTCTTTTCTTCCTTTCTTTTCCTAATTCTCTTCCTTGCTTGGCCCGAATAGTCTTCCAGCTTTTGGCAGCCAGAGGAAATGAAAAAAGGCTTCCCATGGTGGTGCTCGATGGAGCATGGCTGTACAGAGAGGAGATCGGGCGGGCATGCTGTCGGTGGTAGTCCAGCCACCAACCGGAACCAAGAAAAAGAAAGAAATCCTCTTGCCATCACCCAATCAAACCCAATAAATAGTGAAGGAGGCTTACCGGCCATGTCGAGGAACGTCTGGCCATTGGTGAGAGCTCGATCATTTTTCGATTTGAGCCGACAAGGGTAGCTTTAAAGAAATCGAAATGAAGGAGAAGAGTCACTCTATGATGGGTTTGCTCAGCCAAGGAAGAACTCTACGTACTTACGTCGCTCTGTTGGCCCTCTCGTACTCAACCATGGCAGCCTCACCGGTCTTTCCAGCAAGGTCTCCATTTGGTCAAATAGGGAAAAGAGTCTCTTATTTATGGGTTTTTCATGGTTCTTACATTCTTCCCCAGTTAAAGTAATTTTATCCTTGAAATTAGCTTGTTTGAGATTTTAAACCTTGAAAGTAACCACCCTTATGTCATTCTCAAACTCCCAATTAGTCTGCCTCTTAGAATACTTGTTTCTCAAGTCTTAACATATATAATATTCAAAACTTGATTCTTTCTATTTATAATATATATTGAGTTCTCTTGAGCACTTCCATCATCATGACTTTCAGGTTAAAAAATTAATGTTTCCAACCGGCTTTAAAAAATTTAAGCCACCATACTTTCGTTGTGCACTCTGATATAATTTACCAAATCCTTTAGTTTATCAGATGAATTTCTTATGAATTATCACTAGAAATTTAAAAAAACACAACCTTCTAAAAGAAGAAATTATCTAAGATTCACGGTCCTTACCGTACCTCGAGTATACTATGTCAATATTAAACCTTAAGCATAGATTGTATTACAATATCCAATGATCTGAAATCCAAACTCTAAATTTATTTCTATTACTTCTATCATGGCTCTAGTTATCAAAATTCAATTTCAATCCATCTATACTACTTCTACCATTCTTCTCGATGATTGTTAACCTAAAGCACAAATATCCTTTAGCCATGATCCCTAGTGATTATAACTTGAATTTTGTTATCATTCATATCATGTCCTAATCACTTATATCATAATTCTAAGTGATCATAACCTAAGTTTTGATATCATTCAGTCATGTCCTAATAACCTCTATGTTTTTTTCTAATCACTTATATTACAATTTCAAGTGATCATAACCTAAGCTCTGATACCACTAAATTTGTCACGTCCTGGCCTGAGGCTCGAGCCAAGCATATGATAGACGACTGTGTTGCCACCAAGACCGTCATGGCCCGTAGCTCCCACCGGTGCCGGAGTGCGCTCCCCCTTCCACCCGCCGTTCTTCGGTTCTTGGATCTCCGTGCTAGGTGCGGCCGCCTTGCTGCCCGGCGATCTTCCTCTCCTGGACCTGTGAGACAACAGTTAGAGACCCGGGCTAGGGTTTTTGGCAGGGGCACTCCGATGATCAAGTCAGTGATGATCCAGGGGAACAGATCCTCCTGGTCGGGCCCCTCTTGATGGACTCCGTACTAGGAGTAAAAGATGTGTGTGGAGGTGTGAACGTCGCAGGGGGAGAGTGATGGCCGAGACAGAGGGATGATCTGTTCCTCCACCTCTCCTTGTACCCCTCGATTCCCTCCATTGGTGGTGGTCGCAGCACTTCGCCCTCTTGGATGGGCTCGCGTTTGTGTTGGTAGTGGTGATGGCGGTCATGGTGGTGCCATGCCCCCCCCTCTCTTCTTTTTTTCTGGCTTCCTCTTTACCTGTGTGTTCGAGTTGTTGTTTTACCTTCAAGTTCATGGCGAACTTGGTTACCGTTTGGTGCTTGTCTCGGGATTCCTGCTGGGCTGTCAGACGCACGCGGTAGTATACCAGGGAGCCTTTCTTGATTCATGATAAGGTGTATTGTCTGGTGCTCCGACACTCTTCTTGGTTGCCTCGTTCCAGGAAATTTGGGGGTGCCTCGAATGGCAGGCCGCCGCCCGTAGGATTTGAAACTCCCGGTTGGCCTTCTTTTCTGGATAATCTAAGTGGTTGGTGAGGAATGTAGCATCTCGATCAATGCGCTGCCTCAGTGCCAGTAATGGAGATGGGCGCAGGCACCCGGCTCGCCTCAGTGCGAGCCCTCTTCGTCGGGGGCTCGGTCATTTCGGCAGCATCCCTCTCCGCGATGCCCTCCATCAAGTTCTCCACGGAGAACTTCATACCTGAAAAAAAAGAGGTCAGTTAAGCCAGTTTAAAAGAAGGGAAATACGGAGCAAAAAATGAAATCAAAGGAGGGAGATCCGGGCCTCACCCAGCTCCTGGATGGGACTGATCCTTGTCTCGAATAAGTTCTGCTCTGAGAGCAGAACATCGAGAGCTAGGACCGCGTCACTCAGCAGTTGTGAGAAGACCTCTTGGTTCGCTGGCTCGACCTGAGAGTTCCGGTTCGGAGACCGGTCTGGCTCGCTCCAGGCCCAGTCAACATCTTCGACCGAGGCAAAAAAGAAGCAGTTCTTTCAGCCTTTGATCGACGAAGGGAGGTCGAACCTGAGGCACCTAGGTCGGGGTGAGATATACCACCAGCCATCATCGGTGGAGTAGCGCTTCAGGATGAAGAGAGCCCTGAAGAGGGAGAAATGGGCAATGAACCCATGGAAGTGGCAGAAGACAATGAAGGCAAAGATGACCCGGATGGCATTAGGAGCCAACTGGGCCGGGACTAGACGATAATGGCTAAGAAAAGAGAGAAAAAAGGGATGAAGGGAAAATCGAAAGCCCCCAAGGAGGAAGTCCTCGTAGAAGGCGACTCTCCCGAGGCCACTCGAGGTTACTCGATCTCCAAGCTGTGGGAGGGAAAGTTGAGTTGAATCCGGGATTCCATAGGTATCCCGGAGCAGAGAAAGATCATCCTCGATCATCGTTAAGGCATGATTGGAGGGGCCAGAGGGAGAGGCCACCGGAGGAGGAAGAGAAGAAATGGGACGAGCAAAAACTACGAGGGGAGACCTAGGACCCCTAAGGACACTTATGGTCACAGCCCCAGGATGGAGCCGCCTACGGACCTCGTCCGGGATCTCTTCCCTCTCCGAGGAAGAAGGCGATGAAGTCCTCATCCGGGAAAGACCAGCCTCGTCCGGGTTGGAGGAGACATAGCGGCGACGCGCCATGAAGGAAGAAGAAGTGAAAAAAAAACTGGCACAAGGACTAGGAGATGGAGGAAGAGGAGAAGCAGGTCGTAAATATTCACCGAAATATTTTGTACCAGAGGAATGGCAAGCCCGGAAGATGAAGGGAGACCACTGCAACCGCCGGTGGAGTGTGAGAAAGTAGAGAGACTTCGTTTCCGGAAAGTTCCATCCTTTTCAAACTCAATCGACAGTAGCCGTACGCCTCTTTTCGTTCCGAGCCATCAGATAGCTGCCGCGTGGAGGCATGCCCGACATCGACGCTTCGGTCTGATGAAAATTGCCTCGTTTTCGAAACGGCATATTAATGGCCCATGCACGTGGTAGCCTCTCATAGGGTCTCGGGCACAACAGAAGCGGCGGCAGGGATCATGGCAATTATGGCACGAGATTTTTGCCTTTTCCACGTCATCTTCGTATTAAATCCCCACGTTCCAAGCCACGATGCCTCGACGGAACCCAGGGATGGGGGGCAACCGATATGCCTACATCGCTGACGTGGGGCGCGTGTCAGGTCTAGCTGGACATGGTCAGTACCACATTAATTTTTTCATTCAAAACATCCCCCGTTCGGGAAGAAGTGCTCTTGCTCCTTCGCCAGGTGGCACCCGAAGACGGGTCCACCTCTGTCGAGGTCGAGCCAGGCCCTCCTGCTCCTTCGTCAGGTGGCACCCGAAGACGGGTCCACCTCGACCGAAGTCGAGCCTCTCTCTGCCACTCCGCCAGGTGTCCACCCAGGAGGGGTCCACCTAGGCCAAAGCTGGCAGCCCCTAGCTCCCTTGCCAGGTGGCACCCCAAGATGGGTCCACCTCGGCCAAGGTCGAGCAGGGCCCTCCTGCTCCTTCGTCAGGTGGCACTCGAAGACGGGTCCACCTCGATCGAAGTCGAGCACCTCCCTGCCACTTCACCAGGTGTCCACCCAGGAGGGGTCCACCTCGACCGAAGTTGGTGGGCCCCTCGCTCCCTCGCCAAGTGGCACCCCAAGATGGGTCCACCTCTACCGAGGTCGAGTCGGGCCCTCCTACTCCTTCATGAGGTGGCACCCGAAGACGGGTCCACCTCGGCCAAAGTCGAGCCTCTTTCTGCCACTCCGCCAGGTGTCCACCCAGGAAGGGTCCACCTCGACCGAAGCTGGCGGCCCCTCGCTCCCTCGCTAGGTGGCACCCCAAGATGGGTCCACCTCTACCGAGGTCAAGCCGGGCCCTCCTGATCCTTCACGATGTGGCACCCGAAGACGGGTCGACCTCGGCCGAAGTCAAGCCTCTTTCTGCCACTCCGCCAGGTGTCCACCCAGGAGGGGTCTATCTCGACCGAAGCTGGCAGCCCCTTGCTCCCTCGCCAGGTGGCACCCCAAGACGGGTCCACCTCGACTGAGGTCGAGCCGGGACCTCCTGCTCCTTCGCTAGGTGGCACCCAAAGACGAGTCCACCTTGGCCGAAGTAGAGCACCTCCCTGCCACTCCGCTAGGTGTCCACCTATGAGGGGTCCACCTCGACCGAAGTTGGAGGCCCCCTCACTCCCTCGCCAGGTGGCACCCCAAGATGGGTCCACCTCTGCCGAGGTCGAGTCGGGCCCTCCTGCTCCTTCGTGAAGTGGCACCCGAAGACGGGTCCACCTCGGTCGAAGTCGAGCCTCTCTCTGCCACTCCGCCAGGTGTCCACCCAAGAGGGGTCCACCTCTGTCGAAGCTGGCGGTCCCTCGCTCCCTCGCCAGGTGGCACCCCAAGATGGGTCCACCTCGACTGAGGTCGAGCCGAGCCCTCCTGCTCCTTCGCCAGGTGACACCCGAAGACGGGTCCACTTCGACCGAAGTCTAGCCTCTCTCTGCCACTCTGCCAGGTATCCGCCCAGGTGGGGCCCACCTCGGTCGAAGATGGCGGCCCCTCGCTCCCATGCCAGGTGGCAATCCAAGACGGGTCCACCTCGGTCGAGGTCAAGCCGAGCCCTCCTGCTCCTCCGCCAGGTGGCACCCGAAGATGGGTCCAGCTCGACCGAAGTCGAGCACCTCCCTGCCACTCCGCCAGGTGTCCACCTAGGAGGGGTCCATCTCAGTCGAAGCTGGCAGCCCCTCGCTCCCTGGCCAGGTGGCACCCCAAGATGGGTCCATCTCGACCGAGGTCGAGCCGGCCCTCCTGCTCCTTTGCCAGGTGACACCCGAAGATGGGTCCACCTCGACCGAAGTCGAGCACCTCCCTACCACTCTGCCAGGTATCCACCCAGGAGGGGTCCACCTCGGCCGAAGCTGGCGGCCCTCACTCCCTCGCCAGGTGGCACCCCAAGATGGGTCCACCTCTATCGAGGTCAAGCCGGGTCCTCCTGCTTCTTCACCAGGTGGCACCCGAAGATGGGTCCACCTCGGTCGAAGTCGAGCCTCTCTCTACTTCTCTGCTAGGTGTCCACCCAGGAGGGGTCCACCTCGGCCGAAGCTGGCAGCCCCTGCTCCACCACCAGGTGGCGCCCCCTGACGAGTCCACCTCGACCGAGATCAGCCCTGCTCTACAAAGCCTCGGCGAAGCAGAGACACGGGTTACGAGGTCACCACTGGAGCCGGCGCGTGCCGCGCCCCGTAGGGGGTGCCAGTATGGCCTACAGTGACACGCAAAACCTCGTTTACACTAGTCAAACAGGGCCCCGCAACCAAGAAACGGAATCCCTATGGGCAGGAGCCTGAAATGACTGAAAGCCCACCATCAACGTCTTGAAAGGAGAGCTCCCGTGCTCGGCCTAAAGCCTCACCAGTCTTCCCCCTTTCGTGACACACTACGGACGAGGCGGTCTGGCCACTTAGCTCCCGGATCCGAAGAAGAATGGGGAGGAGAAGGTCCAGAGGTCAGAGGGAGCCCCCTGGAAGGAACGTGGGCTGAGGGCAGTTTGATGGTATAAAAGGGACGGTAAAAATGTGTGGAAATGTAAGTCGAAAGAGGGAGAAAATACCAAGAGAACGATCCTGGGAGGCCTCAAGAAGTCCTCAGGTGTGAGCTCGGAGAACCCAACACAGGAAGCCAGGCTTCAACTCCCCTCTTCCCCACACTTCTTTCGTTTACATCTCCTCTAAGCACGGGAATCCTTCGGGAACCCGCCTTAGGGGATCTATTCCATCTTGCCACTCTCTAACTTGATCATCGGAGTGCCCCCGCCGAAATCCCTGGCCCGGGTCTCTGACTTTGTTTTGCAGGTCTGGGAGCTTGGAGATCTCGAGGTGAGAGAGTCCGAGACCGGTGCCAGCTCAAGAGCTACAGGCCACCGCGGTGAGATCGGCAACAGGGTCTATCCCCTATAGTGCAAAGGTTGTCTTACTTTGATGTATACCTATTTTGAAAAAGCATTTTCAAAAGTTTTTGGTCAATTTATGATGATATATGTGATATATTGTTTAAGCATGCTTTATATCTATTTAATTACATCAAATGTAGTTTATATGATCTGGCATGTTGATACACCAAATTAGGTTTAGATCATAAATTTCATTCATGATCATAAACCATTAATATCATGCACTTGAACTAACTTTAAAATTGATTAGATTAAGAAAACTAAATTGG
This sequence comes from Areca catechu, assembly GCA_021397845.1. NCBI lineage: Eukaryota > Viridiplantae > Streptophyta > Magnoliopsida > Arecales > Arecaceae > Areca > Areca catechu. The sequence goes on along the minus strand of CM038051.1, from coordinate 44,529,881 downwards.
GTGCATGAAGTTTTGGATTGAACAAATTAGGACCAGTCATCCTAAAATTATTTTAGTTGATGTCTAGTCAGATTGACTCATATGATGGTGAGTCGATGAGTTAAGACCTAATTTGGCTAAGTGATGAGCCCAAATCATTAGATTGACCTTTTTGAATATTGTCAATCAATTAGTGTCCAAGGAAGGTTTCGATCATGGTCTGATAATTGGGGCAAACTCTTTCTCAACCAAACTCGTTTGACAGAAAGAGGGTATATAGCAGAACCCTCCCATGCATCATTCTCGACCTGGCCAAATTGATTGGTTAAGTTTTCAAGAGGGTCACCCATGCTAGCACTTTTAGTCAGTCATGAGATTGTGCTGACTCAAAGCTTTAAGTTAGACATGAGATTGTGCTGACTTAATATAATTGGTCAGACATGAGTTGGCTGATCAATTTAAAAGAGACCTAAACTTAAGCTTCCCATAAATATTAAGTCTTAGGTCTTCTGCCATTGTAGGCGTACGGTGTCCTACTGGTGTTGATTATTCTTGGCTGGATACAGTGGTCTAGTTGCCTCGGGAAGACACAACCACCCTATTAAGCATAAGATGCTGCTAGGCACTGATGGGGTTGGGCCCAATAAATGGGCACGTTGAGGGACTCAATGACGGCTTTGTTTAGCAGAAATGGTGGGTCAAACTTAACTAATGATTGGACCAATAAACAGGCACGTTGAGGTTCCATAATTTAGAGACCAGGCTACAACCTGTATGAGATATATTGGACAAGAGTTGCCCACTCATTGGTGTAGCATGTTACCAATAAACGGGCATGTTGAGGTGCTACACATCGATGGGATCGTAGCACCTGACTAGAAACCTAGAGTCGCAAGGTTTTCTATCTCCAAAAGATCAGAATTCAAAATTCTGTATTTTCGAGTTGACTCAATTTTGGATTGAGTTAACTCGATTGACTGGCATTATTTGGAGCATCAGTATTCCAGATAATGGAGTTGACTCGATGGGCTCGAGCCGTCTCAAATTGTTAATTTATATTCAGCAGATGCCTGCAGGGGAGTATTATGGGGATTAGTAGGAGTTTTAAAATTATTTCTTAAAAATACTAGAATAATTTTTGTAATTAAGTATAAAGCATCTAATTTGAATCTTCTACTCTTGCAGTCAACCATGTCTGCTTCAAATCCCTTAGCTCGTATTCTAGAGACAAACCAACTTGTAGGCCTTAACTTTAAAGATTGGTTAAGAAACATCAAAATTATTTTGAGTTCTGAGAAGTTGGACTATGTGCTTGACCTGGAAATCCCTATTTTACCTGACCATCCTAATGCCTGTCAGACGGCTACATATGAAAAATGGATGGAAGATGATTATAAGGTTAAGTGTTACATGTTGGCCTCACTGTCTAATGAATTGCAGAGCCAACATGAGGATATGTCGACTTCTAAATTGATTCTGGTTCACCTACAAGAGTTGTATGGAGAACAGAGTCGAATTGTGCGCTTCAAGGTATCGAAGAGGCTCTTCAACCATAAGATGCGTGAAGGGCAATCAGTCCACGATCATTTCTTGTCAATGATTAAGGACAAAGAACAGCTTGAGAAGCTGGGCATTCCCATTCATAAGGAGCTCCAGGTGGATTTGATCTTCCAGTCCTTAACTGATTTATATGGTCAGTTTATAATGAACTATAATATGAACAAGTTGAATTACACTCTACCCAAATTATTAAACATGTTGGTAAGCAATGAGGAGACCCTGAAGAGTTCGAAGGGATCTATTTTCTTTATGGAGCCATCTTCCTCCAAAAGAAAGTTTACTTGGAAGAAGAAAAGACCTGCAAAGAAATAGAATAAAGAACTTAAACAGAAGAAGAAGGACACTCCAAAGAAAGCCAAGGCTAGCAAAGGAAAATATTTTCACTACAATATAGATGGCCACTGGAAAAGAAATTGTCCTCTCTACCTAGAAAGCCTAAAGAAACCAAGGCAGGATGCACCTTTTAAAGGTATATCCATTCACGTTATTGAATCCAACCTAATAGTTTCATTTACTTCGAGTTGGATTTTAGACTCTGGCTCTAGTGCTCATATATGCATTTCGATGCAGGGCTTGGAAAGAAGTAGAGTGCTCAGAGAAGGTGAGATGGTCTTATGTGTCGAAAATGGAGCTAAAGTTGCTGGATAAGCCATTGGATCATATTCTCTGGAGTTACCTTTAGGATTTAGATTAGTCCAGAGAGCATTTAAAGAGCAATTAAAGAGCATTCATTGCAAGCATTCAAGTAATTTATGGATAAGTTTCATTAGCAACCAACCTGCTCTTTTTAGGAGATTTCCTTTTGTGTTGCATTCCTTATTTTCTATTTTCCTGTTTCAAGTTTCAGAAGGATTGACATTTAGGAAACTTGTTAGGTTATTTGAGGGATTGTAAAGGTTTTGATTGGTTATTTCAGTAAAGATAATTAGATTATTTGTAATCCCGGATAAAACAAACATGCTGTATTCAAAGTAAATATAGTAAAAATTCTCAAGCGAGACTTGGAGAGTGAACATTGATGCTTGGAATGCATTGAACTACTTAAAATTCTCTTGTATTTGTATGTATACTTCTCTATTCCTCACTCTACCTTTTAATTAGTCTCTTCTCATATTAGTACCACTCACTCTCTATTTACAAAAGAGCTCATACTTGTTTTAAATTCTTGAAAACCCAATTCCCCCCCCCCCCCCCCCCCCCCCCCCCCCCCCAACTCTTGGGTTGTCTAACTTGGTAATAAATGATATCAGAGCTTCAGTTCTTAGTTAGAATTTGATCTCACGATCAAGAGATAAAGATTATGACAACTCACTTGGAGAATGCACTTGCCGAAGGGCAATCTAGCAATTGGCCATCCCTTTTTAGTGGAACCAACTATTCCTACCGGAAAGCTCATATGTGCATCTTCATTCAAGCTCTTGATTACCAACTATGAGAAGTTATAATCAAAGGCCCATATACACCCATAATTAAAGTGAATGGAATTGATATCCCCCAACCTAAAAATGATTGGGATGAGCATTATATAAAATTAATGGAATTGAATGGCTAAGCAATGAATACATATCTTGTATTGTACTTTGGATCCCAACAAGTTTAATCAAATTTTATTTATAATTTTGCAAAGAAAATTTAGGATAGACTTGAGGTAACTCATCATGAAGGCACAAACCAAGTCAAGGAATCTAAAATAAACATATTTTTGCATAATTATGAGTTGTTCAAAATGGAGCCCACTAAAACCATCACTAAAATGTTTACACATTTTATTGGTATTATTAATGGAATAAAAAGTCTTGGTAGAATTTACTCTAATAGTGATTTGGTAAGAAAATTCTCAGGCCTTTGCCTAGATCATGGGAGGCCAACATCACCATTATCTAAGAAGCCAAAGACTTGAACAACTTGCCTCTTAAAGAGTTGTTTAGATCCTTAATGATACATGAACTAACCATGAAGCAACACAATGAAAAGGAGGGCAGAAAGAAGAAAACAATAATCCTCAAGTTAGTGGCAAATGATAATGAAGATCCCTCATATGAAGAAGAATTAGAAGATGAAAATATATCCCTAGTCATCAAAAAATTTAGGAGATTAATGGAAAGAAGAAAGACTGATTTTAAGAAAAGAAATTCGATAAAGGGTGAACCCAACAAAGAAAAGGAGAAAGAGAAAGAAAATGATCAACCACTTTGCTATGAGTGCAAAAAGGTAAAGTACTTCAAAGCTAACTATCCAACTTTGAAGAAGTCCTACAAAAAAAGCAAAAAGAAAGTAATGGTTGCCACGTGGAGCAATAGTGAACATTCAAACTCCAATGAAGAAGAAAAGATAGCCAATTTATGCATCATGGCTCAAGAGGATGAGATAGTTTCTAAACCCAATTTAGAATTTACTTTGGATGAACTACATATTACATTTTATGATTTGCTTATTGAATTAAAAAATTGGGTTTGAAAAATAAGAGCCTTAAGCAAGCAAATGATTTTTTAACTAAAAAGAAAGATGAGGTTTCGCAAAGAAATAAACTTTTGAAACATGAAAATAAATCTTTATAAAAAGAAGTTAATATATTAAAATCTTTGGTTGATAAGCTAACATGTAGTTCTAAGAATCTTGAGTTAATTTTGAACAAAGAGAAGTTTTTGACAAAGCTGGCATTGGCTTTAATCTTACCAACAAACAAAAGTTTATGAAAAGCTTTTTTTACTACTTCATCATCATCTCAAAACTCAAATGTTCCATGCAACTAGTATAAAAGAGTTGGATACAAATCTTATTCCTATAATTTTACAAAAATTAAGGGTAAAACTATAAATAAAATTTGGATTTCTAAAGAAATTATAGTTACTAATCCCAAAGAATCTAAAAATGCTTGGATACCTAAGAAAGTTACTTGACTATTTTGTATGAATGTCTTAGAGCCAATGAATCAAAAGGAAGATGGTATCAAGATAGTAACTGTTCAAAGTATATGACAGGCATGAAGGATCAGTTTTTTATCCTTGAAATGAAGGAAGGAAGATTAATAACCTTTGGTGATGATAGTAAAGGAAAGATAATAGGTATCGATAAAATCAAGGTTACTCCTTTCACTTTCATTGATAATGTTTTATTTGTTGATAGTTTAAAACATAACTTGCTAAGCATTAGTTAACTTTTGATAAGGGTTTTAAAGTTATTTTTGAATCATCTATGTACATAGTTTCTAGTTTTTTTTATGCAAGCATTAAATTCATTGGATATAGGTTTGGTAATATCCACATGATAGGCCTTAACGATCTAGCCATGAAGAGCGGTACTTGCCTTGTAGGTATGAATGCAAGAATTGAAGAAACTAGCTGGTTATGTTATTATAAACTAGGTCATACTAGCATGAATACTATTTCAAATTTGATTTCAAAAGATCTAGTTAAAATTTTGCCAAAGCTAAGTTTTGAAAATGATCATATTTGTGATGCATGCTAACATGGAAAACAAAATAGGGGTCGTTTAAATTCCAAAATATAGTTTCAACTTTAAGACCTTTGAAACTACTTTATATAGACTTATTTGGACCTACAATGACCACAAACTTAAGAGAAAAAAATATCGACTTATGATAGTAGATGATTTTTTTCATTTTACTTGGATTTTATTTTTAGCTCATAAAGATGAAGCTTTTACTATATTTAGGAAGTTTTATCAAAATGTATTGAATTAAAAAAACTTAACCATTGTTTCAATTTGAAGTGACCATGGAACCGAATTTGAAATTCAAAACTGTGAAAATTTTGTAATAGAAATAGGATTGAACATAACTTTTCTATCTCAAGAACATCACAACAAAATGGTATTGTTGAAAGAAAAAATAGAACATTTGAAGAAATTATCCGAACTATGCTATATGAAAGAAATCTTTCACAACACTTTTGATCTAAAGCTATTAATACTTCTTGCTATATTTTAAACAAAGGTTTGATTTATCCTATTTTGAAGAAAATTCTTATGAACTATGGAATGGTAGGAAATCCAACATTAACTACTATCATGTTTTTAGTTGTCGATCTTGCGCCATGCTCCCCCATGCCATGCTGCCCCCTTCCCGTGTTGGCTCCCCACTCCCAACACCCCATGCTCCTCCGTTGTTGAAGAGGAAAAAGAATATGAAGAAGAGGACGAAGAGAAAGGAGAGAGGAAGGGTGGTGGTAGCCCTCCGTTAGAGAGGGAGAAAGTGCAGAGTCTCTTCTGTCGGCTTTCGAGCGGGCCTGTGAGGCTCTAGGTCCATGACATAGTGATCAAGGGGAATGCCAAGACCAAGGACTCCACGATCAAAGCTGAGGTGCTTGAATCTTTCTAGTTGGCATCCATAGTGCAGGAGATCCTCCAGTTCACCAGCGTCACCAACAAGTAGCTTCGCTGGCTAGAGGTCTTTGATTTGATCAACATCACGCTCGAAGCCAACCCCCAAAGCACCCCGGTATCTCAAATGTCATCATTGATGTGGTAGAGACCAAGCCACTCAACGGTGATATTGGCATCTTCACTAGCCAGAGGTTGGAATCAAGATCATTTTGTATTACTAATAAGGAAGAGATTTAGTAGTTTCTTTGCTATTATGATGATTTGTCTTTCTTCATTGCAGATTAGTTTGAGAATGAGGTTTCTTTTGGTAGAATAAAGTATTGCAAAGTTATTGGATACCAAAGGTTTAATTTTGTTTAAAGAAAATAATGAAAAATGTGTTATTTGAAGATATATTATGTTTCTTGAGCTGAGTCTTCATCCCATCTCTAGTTAGGGTGAGAAATAGGCTTTGGGGTTGAGACATGGGAAGGGGTTTGTGTAATTTGTCACTACTTTTGCTTGTTTTCTTATAGATACATCCTAGAATGCATTTGAATTTTCAAAATTTCTTATCTACTTTTAGTTCTCATATGATGCATATTTAGCGTGGATATATAATTCATGCATTTTAAAGAGGACAGTCAATCTTTGTAAATTTCAACAAGTTGAAAAGGAAAGGATGCTAGATTTGAAAGAGGGTGAAATCAAATCCTTTGCTACCATTGCCATTGCTAAGAATTTGTGACTTGAGACTTTAAATCTGAGGCTGCCTCTAATTGTGTGACTAGTTGACAAGCAGTGATCACTCCATTAGTTACTTGTATATTTTCTTTACCTTCGCCAATGCAAGTATAGATCAACAAATTAAACTAAAAGTCTTAAGATGGATCAAAGATTTAATGGTCCAGTTTTGAATAGTTTTTGCACTTAAGTAGGAGATGGACCAAAATGGATTGTAGGGAGGTCACTAGAAAGGAATGTTGAATTGAAGTTTTGGTTTGAACATTAAAAATATGTTTTGATTATCAAATTAATGGAAACATGCTTGTTGACTAATTTCAGTATGCAAGTTCTGAACATTCTAAAGGTAGTTCCTGGTATATTTGTTTAATTTTAGTTTTCATATTTGGTTTGGTTTAGCCAGGCAGCTTTTAGTGAGCCACTTAACTTTTACAGCTATTTTCTGACTTTATTTTTCCATTGAGAGGCATCTAAGTTGTGGCTTACTTGTGATGGCTTTTTGGATTTGAGTGGATAAGGAATCCTAAGAAATCTCTAAATGAGTTATAGTTCTCTAATATATAGAGTTCATAAAAACATAAACACTGCATAGGTATTGAGAAAATAATTGATCCTTAAAGTCTTTCATAAACATGTGATTTATGTGATGATATTGGCTTATACTTGGAATAAACTATTAAGCATGTTCTCTCTTTTTATCCATGGGGTGGTTCTACGGTAAAGACGCTAACTCTATCAACACTAGTTGAAGATATCCGTTCTTATCTATGGGAGGTGGTGGCACAATTTAGTTGTCTTCTTCATATTTAGTATTCTGAGCTTTCATTTTAAATATCTCTTCTATTATTTTTCTTTGGATCTTGTTTCTAAAATTAGTCTTAGGTCCATGGAGCCTACTCATCTGTCATCTTCTACAGTAATCTTAAGCATCATTTAGATTTATCCCAATTCTTGAAGATCTAGAAGCCATAGGCCTAATGATTCTTTAAACATGAAAGCTCTAAATTGTTAATGCTTAAAGAGTACTGGTCTGTTTATATCAACCTGTTTTTGCAAAAATTGATTATCCATCATCTAATATCCTAAGCAAAACTCTAAATATGAAACCACAACCCTTTGATCATATCAACTTTGGAATAGAGCTTTGGCACCATGGAAACACAAATGACATGTAGAATGAGACATACTTTGATGAATACCTCATCCGAGTCACACCAACCTAAAGGGCTATTTGATTGATTAGAGAGATTTTATATGTCAAAGGGAAGGAAATCTCATGAATGTCTATGGATCAAGTCATAATTTGCTTCCTATGAAGCGCATACATGGATATTGGATATGGAAACGACATGATGTGGCTACAGCGATATACGAAAATCTTAAAAAAAGATAGGGCATAATGTAGCTAGGATATATTAAGAAATATATATAGACATGCTTACATATATATAATATTTTAAATCTCGTAGGATATGACTATCTCGATTTTTTCATGGAACGGTATGTACCTTCATCATGTTCCATCCTGATACTTGGGATATGAGATGCCTCTAAATGTCTCGATCAGGATGCTAGGATACTGGCGAGATGTCTTGTCGTAATACATATGATGATACCTTGTCTCGTCGGGACCTGAATCCTACATATATATATATATATATATATATGCATATTTATTTTTATATCCAGAAGTATTTGAAAAAACAAAAATAGGATTTGAATCAATACATGTTGATGCTGAAGTTAAGCCACAAGTGCCACTTGGTCAAAGGCTCTCTCCATGTTCTATGTTCAATTGCAAATTATACTATTATATTGTTACCTTTTTTGAAAATTGATTTTGTCCAAAATCTACTTTCCTTAATTGAGCATCTATGAGATACGGTAGTCAACCATATTCACTACCATGTAATGTAGAAAAATAATCATCTATCGGAAACCAACATGATTCGGCATTTAGACATGACTTATATTTTTATATAATATAGTTAGATTTTTTTATTTATAATTATGGTTGTTAATTGTTAATTTATTTATGATAAGATTTAAAAACTATAATTATTTGTTATTAAAATTAAAATAGATTTTTAAAATATTAATTATGGCTTTTTAAAAATATATATATATTAGCGATAGCATCAGTGATGGTCATTGCCACCGCTAAAGCAATATTACTGATGGCCATAGATGTTTAGCCATGGCATATTTTGATTGCTAATATATATTTTTATTTAATTATTTTTAAAAACTTGAAATATTATTAGTGATGGTAATTGATATCACTAATAGCCATCTCAAATAATCATTATTAGTGATATTTTTTTTTCCATCACTAATAATGGTAATTAGCGATAAGATATTTAAGATGAATTAATAGAGATGGCAAATCTATTATTAGCGATAGCAATTAGCCATCACTGATAATCAATTTTCTTGTAGTGAACTGGTATTCCTATATTATCTTTATTGCCAATGAGTTGATTGACCTTTATCTGAAATCGAGCCTGGATTAATATCATCTCATAATTGGAAGATTCAAATAACTTTGTTGCATGCATTGGTGAGATAGCTACTTTGGTTGCAAAGAGATTGGGGCCAAAGAATGTATGTTATCCATCAAACCTTGGTTTTGAAGGGTATGCCATATTTCTTATCAATCATTAGCTAAATAGAGACTACCACTTTGTAATGCTTGGTGTGGTGGTAGCCATGTGTGGCATGTTTAATTTAGCAGCAAAGAAACAGTCCAACCTATGCTAAAATGGCATCAACCATTATCATGGTAAAGCAACCAATAACTTTATTTCCCTCTAGGTTTCGAACTTAAGTGTCAAGAAAATGTGGAGAAATTACCTACCTCTCTAGCTAGGTTGGGTCATGGTAGTGATGATAGAGATAGATAAAGATGGGGGATTTATAACAGTGGCTGAAGAGGCTAGAGTTTAGAGTAGAGTATCCTGAGGACAGGCTATTTTATTGCCCTTCTTTTATTTTATTCTTTCTCTTTTCATTTTTCTTTCACTTTCTACCACCTTCTCACTCCCTTTTTTTTTTTTTTTTCCAATTTTGTAATAAAATATTAATACTTTTTGTATATTTCTGAAAAAATATTTACAAGTTCCTCTAGGTTTCTCGGTCTTACATTGAGGTAAACATAAATTATGATCCGCAACCTTGATCCATCAAATAACTCAACTTAAATGCAATGATAATTAGTAGCATTTACATTTTTTTTTTCTTTTTAAAAGAGCAGAATGGCCAGATTGAACTAACATATTTATTAATTAAATTTTAATATTATTGTAACTAATCTCAACAAATTATTATATATAATAATTTAATAAATTAGTTGTTTCATAGCTAATTTCTTAATATTTTTTTAATTTCAAACAATTATTGGTATTACTGAACCAAACTTTCACTAGATAATTATTTTATTATTTCTATCATTTTTTAAATATTTTTACTTTGTTTGTTATTTGATATTATATCATTAAAAGTTATATTCAAAAATATAAAATAATATATTCTTTAATTTTCATAGTTTTTTGTACAATGGAAGGGTAAAATAATAGTGGTGTAAAGATGAGACCAAGATAATTCTTGGTCATTCAGCTGTCGGTGGGAATGAGCATAATTTTCCTTCAAGAAGTAGCGAATTCAAGTTTCTGCTCACCACGCCCACCTACTTTCTCCGCGTCAACCCTTTGGATTGCAAAATAGCTGCTTCGCGATCTGTGCTGCATTTCAAAGATTGTCGCTATAGAAGATTAATCAATCTTTCACGTGAATGGACAACTCGAACCAACCACGCGCTAAGTCATCGCAAAAAAAATTTACCACGTGAATGGACAAAATGCAACCAGATGGGTACAATCGGCAAGAGAAGACCCCAGTTCCTTCGATCTTGGTCGAATTTATTTATTTTTTTTTTTATAGAAAAAAAAAAAAGAAAGAAAAGAGTTAGATCGGACGTGGCCATCCCCAGACGGTCCCCCAATCTCAGCCAGAGAATGTTTGATTACCACTTATGTCAGCCCGCTTTTTCACTACCACCAGCCAACAGGGATTTATTTATTTCCGGATTTTTCTATTTTTATTTTATCCGGACTTTCCGGTCGAAATATGTCCAAACCAGGACTTGAATCCCTGCGAGCTGGTGCACCCTCATCAAGCGACTTCAATATGTCTTTTAAATTTTAGATACAATCGATACAATCAAATAATTTTAAAAAATAATATAAATTATTGGTAATATAGATTACTAGTAATATAAAAATCATAAATAATATAAATTATATATTTGATACATATAAATAATATTATATAGTATAAATTTAAAATTTTAAAATATTTTAAATTAAATTTATATTTATTTATAAAATAAAATTTTATTTATATTATTAAAAAAAAATATTATTATATTATATATATAATAAAATAATATTTATTATATATAAAAATATATTATATATAAATATAATATAATTATATAAATAATATATAAATATATATATATATATTATAATATTATATAATATATTATATAATTTATACATATATATATGTATCATAGATATCATATTATATTATATTTATATATTATATTATTAAAATATATATAAATATAATATTAACAAAATAAATTATTTTTTTTAAAAAAAATAATTTAGATTATCATCTTTTTTTCAAAGTCAATGAAGACTAGCTTTAAAAAAATAATATTATCATAAAAAGAAAGAGTCATAATAGTAAACGACCTGCTACGCAACTTAATAAATTATTAATGGTCCCAAAGCCTGCCCTCCTTTCCTTTCCCTCCTTATCAAGGGAAGCTTCAGACCTCTGAAATCCAAATAGGAAGAAGCAATGGCGAGGCGATCAAAGGGGCCCGAAGGCGGCGGGTACGTTGGTAGGTTGCCAGTGGATTGCATCTTGCACGTGCTCTCCTTCATGGCGCCTCGTGATTTGGGCAGGTTGGCGCTCGTCTCCACCGCCTTCCGCTCCATGGCGAGCACCGAAAGCCTATGGAGCGGTTCCTACCGTTCGATTACCAGTCGGTCCTATCCCGGGCCGTTGATCCCGTCCGGTACTCGTCGAAGAGGGAGCTCTATGTCCGTCTCCGCGACTCTATTCTCGTCGATGGTGGCAGGATGGTGAGTTCAAGAGGAATAATGGTCATTTCTGTCATGCGTTTCCTCCTCCCTTTTTTTTTTTTTTTTTAATTAAAATTCAGACTCTAATTTGTTGTTACGTGCTATTTTGGTGCGGTCGATTTTTACCGGAATCTATAAATTTAAATATCCAGCTAATATCCATAATAATATTTATATTCATTAAAAAAAATAAAGATAGTATCCAAAAATTTAATTTTATTTATTATTATTTATTTTTAAAAAAATATATAACTATAATTTATTAATTATTTATTTAGTAATATCTTTGATTATATGGTTGTAATATTTATTATCCAACTTATATTCATATTTATATTCATATTTATAGTACCGGATTTATATCAATATCTATTTATTAGAATTAAAAAAATAAATTTATATCTGGCTAATATCAATATTCGTATTTGTATTCATCAAATAAAATAAATATGGATATAGATATACTGATATCTGATCTAAATTTGATATGATTTTAGCCCTAGTTTGGATTGTCTTGATATAACTTGTTGCAAAGTAGCAACCTTCGATGAGTTAGCAGTAAAACGTATCCATATTTCTTATCAACAAAAAAGATTCATATTTGATTAATATTATAACGATCTAGGTCTTCATCTAAAAAGGCCGATCAAAAGATATTATTTAGATTTTTTGATTCTGTACAGGTATTAAAAACCTTCTTAACAAATAATCGGTGTGAGACTAAATACATTCTCACATGAATCATCACATACTTTCCTCGTTCAAGCTTTGGTGTCATCGTCAAGCTAAGGATCTAAATTCTTATATTCATTCATAAACATCATAATAATTGATCCATCATCAGTCCTAGTAAAGTGGTACTGCAGTATCCTTTAATTCATAGAGACTATTAGCTAGATCGATCCTAATATCATTTCTCAATTTATGCATATCATCCATACATAAGGACTATGCTAATCTCCTCTATATCATTTCAATTTTATTGGATGTCTTTAGTATCCATTACATGCTCAAATTAGGACATAACAGATATATAGTCCAATGATTAACCGATATGACTTGAACATTGGCCATATTTCCTGATCCAGGAATAGCAATGTACATTATTTATTCAAGTATATAAAATCAAGTTTAGTTAGATTTAGGAGGGTAAAAAACTTTAGAACAAGGTAAAAGGTAGAAATATAATCCCAAAAGCTATTGTCACTTTGACGTCATATAGATGCGATAGAGAATAATAAAACAATAAAAAAATGGATCTGTTTCCATAATTTTTTATTATTGTAAAATTGATAAATTGTTCAACTCCAACCTCATAAGCCAATTCCGTTCCTGACTTATTCTACAGAATCGACCAAAATATATATTATATATATATATGGCCTAATTGTCATATTACCTCTTCAATTATTTTCTTTTCCCTACCTACTTTTAAGATAGTATTTGATTCCTTTACTTCCTCTATAATAAATCTTTATTCCAGTTTGTTGTTACCAAACCACCAATCTGACTTCATTGCGCTAAAGGGTTTGCTCGATCAAGCTTCGATTGATCCTGTAAAATAAATCCTTCACCGGATGGGATCCGGTGAGAGAACACTCCGATGCTTAAGTCAGCACAAGGATTTGGTGGAACAGATAAGAAATATTAGAGAGAAAATGAATACAGAAAATGAGATTAAGTTCCCGTTTGTTAAGCTTTGCTTACCTCTTGAAGGCCCCTGTTTGTTGGTATTTATAAGCTCTAATCCTAACAGAATTCAGTTAGGAAGGTCTGAGGTGGTTAGTTCGTTAGTAACTACCACGTGCAGGGAATAACTATAATCAGTTATTCAGGTAGAGTGGGCTTCCACATTCTGTGTTATTTTATCCTTTGATCAGCTCGATAAGCCAATCAATTTTAAAGTATAACTGACCAGATAATCAGATCAGCTATAGCTATTGATTTATCTTATACATTGATCAGCTTTACGTCATTGATCGGCCTTATGCTTTTATTGGCTTTATGCCTTTGATGGCCTTGGGCGTTGATCAGACTTAGGCATTGATCGTCTTGGACGTTGATCGACCTGGGCATTGATTGGCCTTAGGCGTTGATCGGCTTGGACATTGATCGGCTTTTGGTATTAATCAGCTTTGGGCATTGATCAGCCTTAGGCGTTGATTAGCCTCAAGGAGCCAACCCATCATTTAACGAATTGTTGATCTCTGCCTGACCCGTTGTAAATGGATCTACTTCTTATATCCCAACATTTGTCCCCCCAGCTCCTGAGTTCAAATAAATATTATGAACATCAGGAGCTGATAAGGATCAAAGAAAAGCTGTTAAAGGCTTTTCGCCTCTCTTTTTTTTTTTTTTGACAACAAAGCATCTGTTCTTGAGCATATCATCTTGGAAACGTGTCGAGCTCTCATTAAAAGAACAATTATGGCACGGATCTATTTGCCGTACCATTATCTTCGCAATGATTACCAAATCTGAATTTCAAAGTTATGAAGAAATCAAAGCCGTTGATTCAGTACAAATTCTTAATCAGAGCCGCATCCATCGATAAACCATGGATCGTTGCTTTGATTTTTCTCCCATCGCATTGGTTGCCAGGCCCTCTTTTCGATGAGTCGCATCCTTTCGTAAGGGACAGATGGCGTGATCAGAAATCAGGCTTGTTACGGCCGTAACGATGACGTGGCATGTCTCAGATTTCGCTGGGCGTAATTCGAGCCATGTGGAGTTTTTCGGCAAAATCAGGCGCGACTGCGCCTCGACCGAAGTCGAGGTCGGTCCAGGCCCTCCTGCCGCTCTGCCAGGTGTCCACCCAGGAGGGGTCCACCTCGGCCGAAGCCGGCGGCCTCCCCGCTCCCTCGCCAGGTGGCACCCTGAGACGGTCCACCTAGGCCGAGGTCGAGCCGGGCCCCTCGCTCCTTCGCCAGTGTCGCCCGGAGACGGGACCACCTCGGCCGAAATCGAGCGCCCCTCTGCCGCTCCGCCAGGTGTCCGCTCCAGGAGGGGTCCACCTCGGCCGAAGCCGGCGGCCTCCCCGCTCCCTCGCCAGGTGGCACCCTGAGACGGTCCCACCTAGGCCGAGGTCGAGCCGGGCCCCTCGCTCCTTCGCCAGGTGCGCCCGGAGACGGGACCACCTCGGCCGAAGTCGAGCGCCCCTCTGCCGCTCCGCCAGGTGTCCACCCAGGAGGGGTCCACCTCGGCCGAAGCCGGCGGCCTCCCTGCTCCCTCGCCAGGTGGCACCCTGAGACGGTCCCACCTAGGCCGAGGTCGAGCCGGGCCCCTCGCTCCTTCGCCAGGTGTCGCCCGGAGACGGGACCACCTCGGCCGAAGTCGAGCGCCCCTCTGCCGCTCCGCCAGGTGTCCACCCAGGAGGGGTCCACCTCGGCCGAAGCCGGCGGCCTCCCCGCTCCCTCGCCAGGTGGCGCCCTGAGACGGTCCCACCTAGGCCGAGGTCGAGCCGGGCCCCTCGCTCCTTCGCCAGGTGTGGCCCGGAGACGGGACCACCTCGGCCGAAGTCGAGCGCCCCTCTGCCGCTCCGACCAGGTATCCACCCAGGAGGGGTCCACCTCGGCCGAAGCCGACGGCCTCCCCGCTCCCTCGCTAGGTGGCACCCTGAGACGGTCCCACCTAGGCCGAGGTCGAGCCGAGCCCCTCGCTCCTTCGCCAGGTGTCACCCGGAAACAGGACCACCTCGGCCGAAGTCGAGCGCCCCTCTGCCGCTCTGCCGGGTGTCCACCCAGGAGGGGTCCACCTCGGCCGAAGCCGGCGGCCTCCCCGCTCCCTCGCCAGGTGGCACCCTGAGACGGTCCCACCTAGGCCAAGGTCGAGCCAGGCCCCTTGCTCCTTCGCCAGGTGTCGCCGGAGACGGGACCACCTCGGCCGAAGTTGAGTGCCCCTCTGCCACTCCGCCAGGTGTCCACCCAGGAGGGGTCCACCTCGGCCAAAGCCGGCGGCCTCCCTGCTCCCTCGCCAGGTGGCACCCTGAGATGGTCCCGCCTCGACCGGGGCCGGCCAACCTGCACGAAGAAGCTTCCATGGACAAGAGCACGAGCTCCAAGATTGCCCCTCGAGCCGCGCGCGCCGCACCCCGAAGACAGCGCCCGTACGGTCGGCGGTGACACGCGGAACATCGCTTACATCGGCCCGACAAGCTCCGTAGTCGAAAAGCGAGGCCCTGACAGGACAGGGCCCAATAACGGATAGCGTCGGTGCCTGGGAAAGAGAGCGCTCACGCTCGGCCGAGGTCTGGTCGGCGTTCTGACCGGCGCTCCCTCCCCTACTCTTTCCTCGCTGGGCTCGGCAAGCAAGGCCGGGAAGCCGCCTGGCTCTTTGATCCAGAAGGGGAAAGGGAAAGAAACGGAGGGGAGGAGGCAAAAGAGACAACGGAGCCTCCTGGGGGCGAAAAACGAGAAGGTAACAGGAGGAGATAAAAGAAAGGAGAGAATAGATGACAAGGTAAGCAAGAAACAAAGGCTGGAGAGTCGGTTCCAAGAGCAAGATCCGAGATCCCGAGAGGGACCTTTGGCGTGAGCTCGATGAAGGGACCCGGCCGGGTTTCTATTCTTTCTGGGACCTTTCTTGCTAGTGTGATCTCTAAGTCTAGGACTCCTTCAGGGGCCCGTCTCAGAGACTCTATTTCCTCTCGCCGTCTACCAACTTGACAGTCGGAGCTCCCTAGCCGGGATCCCCGGCCAGGGTTTCTGACCTTGCAGGTTCGATCGAGCCAGGAGACCCCAGGGGTGAGACAGTCTAGTCGGATCGGCGGCTCCGAAGCCACAGGCACGGCGGCGAGATTGGTAACAGATTGGCGCGCCAGGAAGGGGGGAAGGACAACACCCCCGAGGGGAGCTAGCTTTCTGTGAACGAAGCGCGCTCCGACTATAGTGGTCACTCGTGGATGCGAAGCGTCCACCAGCCGAGTAGGGGAGATTCCCTCCCCTCAGGGGCCCCCCAGCCCGGAGAGGGAACTTCCTGCTCCCCCTCCTCTTCCACCACAGCCGACCTCGGCGGACAGACCTCTCGCAGTCATCATCCAGCAGCTGCAAACCTTGACTACGGCAATTCGGCAGCTACAACATCGGCAGCGCTCCCTGGCCACGCAGCCTCAGCCAGGGACCCTACGATGGGCCACCGACCCCTTGGACGACTTAGAGAGCTATAAGGCTCTCATGAGGGTCCAGTGAGTGATGGACACTCTTCTATGCATCACCTTTCCGGCCACCCTCCGAAAGGCCACTCGAGTTTGGTTCACCCGTCTCGAGCCAGAATCTATCAGCTCCTTCCATCAGCTGGAAAGAAAATTTGTGGCACACTTCGATGCCTGCCGGAAGGTGCCAAGGGAGGTGGATAACCTCTTCTCCATCCGTTAGCAAGACCAGGAGCTCCTGCGGGACTACGTTACCCGCTTCAAGACTACAGCCCTGAAGGATACAGAGCCTCGATCAGAGGATTCCTTCCATTTTGGTGTAAGTGGTAGCTGGGATCATCACCACGGCCTAGCAGGCATCTTTGGCAGTCCTCGGGCGTCGGGCCGCCATCCAGGGAGAGTGGCGACTTCCTTCAACAATATCTCTTCATCCAAGGTGGAGCCGATCTGGGGAGGCGAAGCTCGATTTCGGCCATGGCATCTCGACCTAGAGGGAGCGCGGCCAGGTGAAGGAGGGCGGAGCTTTGCTTCGGCCTCGGCGTCTCGACCCGGAGGGAGCGCGGCCGGGCGAAGGAGGGCGGAGCTTGGCTTCGGCCTCGGCCTCTCCCCCAGAGGGAGCGCGGCCGAGTGGAGTCCGGGCTTGGGTGTCCCACGTGGTAGCTTCATCCGACGTGGCATCTGACAGGGGTCCAACGTCAGCGATTCCGCCACATCATACATTATAGTTGATTTTTGTCAAAATTAAAGTGAACAGAAGGGTCGTTTATATGACATTATAGTGGGACCATTATATAGGCATTATGATTTTTAATAGCCTATGTACTCCAGTATATAAGACTAGCTTAAGTGAGAATTATTGATATCATGATACATGGAAGGGAGTATGTCAATCGAGATATATGACTGCCATGATTTGTATCAATAGTTTTCTACTTAGTCGAAGTATAAAGGAATTGTTGAGGTATACATAATTGGACAATTTTTAAAAATGAGTACACTCGTTGGATCAATTTTAAAATCTGATTCAGTACTATTTTTTTGATTTTGAAAA
Organism: Areca catechu; assembly: GCA_021397845.1. Taxonomy (NCBI): domain Eukaryota; kingdom Viridiplantae; phylum Streptophyta; class Magnoliopsida; order Arecales; family Arecaceae; genus Areca; species Areca catechu. The sequence goes on along the minus strand of CM038051.1, from coordinate 44,511,919 downwards.
ATTAAAATGTTTTATTTATTTTTAAAGTAAAATATTTTTGATAGAATCAAAAGTTATTTTGTGATAATATAGGCCAAATGGGAGAATGTTAAATTTAAAATCTGATTTGTCCTCTTATCATGATCAACTTTTGACTCGATCATATACTGGATCAGAATCCAATTGATTAAAGAGAACTATTCCCAGTAAAATGAATAACCAAGACTAGAGTAAAACTCTAACTGAAGTTTTAGTCTTTCATTAGTCTTATGATGGGAGAGACACATGTAGCTATAAATAAGAGGTTACCTGGTCCCTTTTCTCCAACTCTCATAATAATGGTGTACGATTTTTCATCGATCGTCCATATAAGGAGAAGAGAGTGAGGAGAGAGAAGATCAGTCACCTCGCGGATAAGAAGAAAGGGATATCTCAAGACTACGCGAGGACATTTCAAGGACTGCATAATCTACATACCAATAAAATGGTTCAAGGTATATCTTTTGCAATTTTGGTTTTGCATGCACATAAAAATACGATCCAGGTATAAAGGATTAAAAGTTTTCCAACAGAGGATAGAAATGCTGTACTATATTTGAAAATAAATTTACATGAGCTATTCTACCGTGTTTGGAGAGCCTAAAAACACCATCTTGATGCGATTTTGAATCAACTTTTGTGTCCAGGTTCCCACAAGGTCTTGAAGCTCAAGACTTGGTCAGAAGTAAATTTACTGCACAGCGAGATGCAGAAATTTTCTCAATACAATATTATTTATGTTAGATGTGCAAAATATAGAAATTTCATACAGCTTTTCGTGATTTCACATAGCTAAATACATGAATATATACATATAAATTCCACACAGCAATCAAAGGTAATCACCCAAAAAAAAAAAAAAGGGTGAGAAATCAACAAGTTAACATTTAGAATGTTATTTATTGCAACATTCTCATCTCACACAAATGGACTGAAACTAGTCAAATCCCTGGAGAACAAGAAACGTGTTAGAAAGATCTCCTGAAATCCAAGAAGAACGGGACTACTAAAACCTATGAAACAAGAACAAGCATGAGGGTTAAGCAAGGCAAAAAAGGCATGCGATGTTTATGTTGCTGTAGATCGCAGGGAGAAAAGTCAACAGGAAGTAGATGGCGAGGAGGAGAGCAAAGTTAAGGCTCCAGGACTTTAGCGTTCTCAAGGTAGAATCGAAGGTAGAGGAAGGTCACTAACACCAAGTGACAGGTAGGGATATTGCAGCATGGCATGCAGCAAATGATGAATACGAGAAAGAAAAGAATGAATGGAATAGGGGTTTCATCTCCTTCCTACATGTTAAAAACGCATGATGTCAAATTATTTGGTTTTCTTTGCCCCCTTATTTATAAGAAAAAAAAAAAAATGCTACAGGAAGCGAAAGCAAGGAAAGAGAAAAGCCCGAATATACGATTAGACATGGAAATTTATGATTTATACTTCACATTGTGGATATTGTAGCTAATATTGTTAATTTGGAATCATTGGAAATTAAATGTAACCAACTCTTTCGGGAGATGAGCTTTGGATGGAGCTGACCAAGCTGCTAAGTGACTTGATGAGTCGACTGATACATGGATCAGGATTTGCGGATTTCAAGCATGGCCTTTAGTCGAGTTTTTGACCGATAATTTAAAACTATAACGAATTTTATCATATTTTTCTTAGTCCTTTTCTTCTGTCTTCGATAGATGCCTCGGACAAGTAGCACCTTGCTAGCTTGAATTGGTGATGCTTTCTTTTTCTAGCATGGTTTCTTTTCATATAACATGGTTTGATGTCTAAATTGCGTCGAATAACTATCACTATCACTGTCAGTGACAGACCTCCCCCTCCTCCAGAGAGGGGGAAGGCAAGCCTATGCCTCACCTGCTGGAAAGCGTCCAGAGAGGGCCAAGCCAGGACTTTGCATCCTGTGGGAGGGGCCACTCATCTATAAGAAACCAAAAAGGAGCCTCCAATCAAGATAAGCGAGAAGGGACAGGCAATTTAGCAAGACACGGAGCATAGCCAGAACACACCAGACCTCTCCAGGAGAGTGGGAACGGCTACGGCCTCCATTGCTTAAGCCTCCTTCCGACTCTAACTCCCGCTTTATTGTTTTTCAAGACCTCTGAGAGTGGAGACTGTTTCGGGATCCATCGAGGAGGATCTGTTCTCCTTGATCATCCACTAACTTGACCATCTGAGTGCCCCCCGGAATACTCGGTCCAGGTCTCTCTTTTTTTTTGCAGGACCGGGTACGTGCGTTGGGTGCCAGGCGGGAGATCCACTAACCAGCGCCGCGCAGGAGCTGCAGGCCACGACGATCTAGGTGGCAACAATATACATATACATATACATATATATATATATATATACACACATGTATACACATACACATATACATACACATGTATACAATACACATATACATATTTGTATATATATATATACATATATACATAGATAGTCCTATCTCATTTAGCCTATTTAGTCCATCCATAATTTGCATATTTAGCACAGCCCATAACTGCCTATTTAGTGGGGTTAGAATACTTAAAATAGATAGTAACCCATTATCCTACTGCATAAACTACTCATTTGAGACAAGCTCAATATCCCACAACCCGATAAATCAATTTGAATTGAAGCGAATTTTGGGGATCAATTTGATCTGATCTTTCTATGTGGTCTGTTCGATTTCGGTTTCAATTTTAAAAAACTGATTCAAGTTGGTTCCGTTTTGAAAATTGACCCTAAACCGATCCCAACCGGAACATCTCCATGTTTGATTTATGTATATTGATTGATAAATATTTGATTTTAATATTTGTTACAAATAGACATCACGTACCTATTGAATGTCACGTCTGTCAATTTTTTTTTAAATTGACTACAAGAAGAGTTATAAATCATTTTGTCTTCTTTTTACATACCATTCCTCCCCTTTTTCTTTATCAAAGATTGCAGAAGATTTTGCAATTTTTGGATTATTGCAGCATATTCTATATTCTTTTTAGATAGAATCAAATAAATCCCTGTGCATTATGCTGGCTGTGTCTACTGATATAAGCTTTTCGTGCACTTTCCCTGGCTTTGACAAGCTGGAAGTATATAATATCGATGGTTTCCGTAAGTGGGTAGATTGATTTTTTCTTAATTTCTTTTTTTTTAAAAAAAAAAAATTCTCTTGGGATTTGCAGAGCTTTCAATTGGAGAGATCAACTGGAGGTAAATGCTACATGATATCTCCAAGAAGCATGTATGTTATATGGGGTCACGAACCACATTATTGGAAATGGAATTCTGTGTCCGAGTCAAGGTATGTACACAACCCACTCTACTTTTTTGAAGAAATTTCTTTCAGATTCTAATAATGAAGTTTTTAGCAAGCCGTCTAAGTGCATGGGTGCTTGGATTTGTAAGCAAGAGATGTACCATTTGATGGGTCATAAAATAAAGACGAGATGGGCTTTTTTCATGTCTTCTTAATTTCTACTTCAATAATTTGACATTGAGGAGAAGTTGTTCAAGATAGATCTCGAGACTAGATAGCCACAAAACCAATCACTGTCCCAGCAATGCTATATCCTGCTTGCATTTTATTGATTATATATAACAGGAGGATAGAAATTCTAAACTGTATCTTTATTTTCTTCTTGACATCTCTCTAAGTATTCTACTTTTACATGAGCTATTTTACTGTGTTTGAATAACCTAAAAAGACTATCTTGATGCAATTTTGAATCAACATTTGGTGTCCAGGTCCCACCAAGTCTTGAAGCTCAAGACTTGGTCAGAAGTAAATTTAGTGTGCAATGAGATATGGAAATTTTCTCAATACAAAATTATTTATGTTTGATATGCAAAATATAGAAATTTCATAGAGTTTTTCATGGTTTCGCATAGCTAAATACATGAATATATACATGTAAATTCCGCACAACAATCGAAAGTAATTCCTAAAATAGGGTATGAAATCAATTAGTTAACATTTAGAATGTTATGGGTTGCAACATTCTCATCTCACACAAATGGACCGAAACTAATCAAATCTTTGGAGAACAAGAACCATGTTAGAAAGATCTCTTTAAATCCAGGAAGAATGGGACTACTAAAACCTATGAAACAAGAACAAGGATGAGGGCCAAGGAAGGCAGTAAAGGCATGCGATATTCATATGCCGTAGATCTCGGGGAGAATACACGTCGATACAAATCCATTGGTAGGGATATTGCAGCGTGGCACTGTAGCGAATGATGAAATATGAGAAAGAAAGAAGCATGAAGTTGAATCATCTGATTTTTTTTTGCCCCCCTTATTTATAACAAAAAATGCTACAGGAAGTGAAAGCAAGGAAGGAAAAAATGCCCCGATATAAGATTAGACATTGAATAACAAAGTTATGATGGATGCTTTGGATCGTGGAGATTAATGTCCAAGATTGTTAATCTGCAATCATTTGAAATGAATTTAACCAAACCACTGCTCGACTCTTTCGGGACGGACTTTGGATGGAGCTCATGACCAAGCTGCGGGTGAATTGATGGGTTAACCGATCCACAGATCAAGATTAATTTACGCATTTTAAACATAGGCTTTAGTTGAGTTTTTTTACCATATTTAAAACTATAACACAGTTCTTATCATAATTTTTCTATATCCATTTCTTTTTATTTATTTATTATTATTTTTTGCCTCCAATAGATGCCTTGAACAAGCAGCAAACGGCTAAATCCTGGTTTTTCCCAAATATAACATAGCATGATGTCTGGATTTCCTCAAATACTACTGTGCTTTATATTGTCACTGCATCACCTTATTCAACGTGGAAGATTGCTTTGCTTGGCATCAGGTTCGCAGAAGTGGCTGAGCTTCTATCAGTTTGTTGGCTTCATCTAGGTGGTAGATTGACAGTCGACTACTCTCTCCTAGAACTACCTATGCTGCTTATATCGTTTTCAAATTGGCCCCTGGGTCGTATGGACTTGATGATCCTCCCCAGTTGGCATCAGTGAGGCTAGGAGCTGATGCCTCGGAGAACAATGTTTGTTTGCAGCAGCGGCAGCAGCAGTGCTTGAGGAATGATGGCTGGATGGAGATCGAGTTGGGGGAGTTCTATAATCGCAATGGGGATGATGGTGATGTCGAAATGAGTTTGAGGCAGACTGAAGCGTTGCATTGGAAGCGTGGGCTCATCATCCACGGCCTCGAAGTAAGGCCAAAATTTAACTTGATCAGATACCATTGTGATTGTTTTCCTGCTATTTCATACTCTCAAACTGTTTGCTGTTGCTTCAGGTGCATATATATATATATATATATTGCATCATGTTAGCAGCTACTAAAACTCTTTCTAGTAGTCTAGTGGACGATTTGAATATTGGAGCTGCGAATGAATTTGAATTTACTTGATCCGATGGCTTCATGTTTTTCATGAATGAGGAGCATATGATCCATAAGTTATGTTATTTAGATGTCAATCATGCAGGAGTGTAAAGGTTTAAGTATATAGAAATTATAAGAACACCCCCTTTATTTCTATAAATTTGCACTTCTGGCCTCACCTTTAAAAAATTTTTAATTAGATATTTTGGGTTACCATGGTTGTCCAATGCAATCCTGCTGCATATCTTTGCTAATAAAGCGGTACCGACACGAACATTTAAATTAATATTGGACTAAATATCCTTGGTATGATTTGTTTGTGGACCCGAATTTGAAGTCCGGCAACTTGTTGCAGGGGCATCCATATCGCCCTTGCTAAAGTTGACTTCTGCGCCGCCTCCCTAAAATTCACTACCTTCGACAAGGCTAACCAACTGGTAAGCTCAATTAATCATAAACGATCTTTAATGATCGGGCTGATCGAGTCGGATTTGATCCGCCTCCTTAGAATTCATTACCTTTGATAAGGTTAACGAACTGGTAAGCTCGATTAATCATAAGCGATCTTTAATGATCGGGCTGACCGAGTCAGGTTTGATCCGTCTTCATAGAAATCACTACCTTCAACAAGGCTAACCAACTGGTAAGCTCAATTAATCATAAGCGAGCGATCTTTAATGATCGGGCTGACCGAGTCAGGTTTGATCCGTCTCCTTAGAATTCACTACCTTCGATAAGGTTAACGAACCGGTAAGCTTAATTAATCATATGCGATCTTTAATGATCGGGCTGACCGAGTCAGGTTTGATCCGCCTCCTTAGAATTCACTACCTTCGACAAGGTTAACCAACTGGTAAGCTTAATTAATCATAAGCAATCTTTAATGATCGGGCTGACCGAGTCAGGTTTGATCCGCCTCCTTCGAATTCACTACCTCCGACAAGGCTAACCAACTGGTAAGCTTAATTAATCATAAGCGATCTTTAATGATCAGGCTGACCGAGTCAGGTTTGATCCGCCTCCTTGGAATTCGCTACCTCCGACAAGACTAACCAACTGGTAAGCTTAATTAATCATAAGCGATCTTTAATGATCAGGCTGACCGAGTCAAGTTTGATCATGATGAATAAAAATTGGTGATGTACTTTTTCATTGTTGGCAAAACGAGTTGCCGTCCTGCTACAAATACTTGGTTCGATCATTTTCCTTCAATTTTCTTTTTTAATACGTACGGCATTCAAACAAATCGGATACAGGAGCCGTTCATAAGATCAAATAAAAAAAGCCCTGAAAAGGCAAAGAAATACAGTTTCCATAATGCCATGACCAATCGGTAAAGTGCTCAGCAACAAAAGAGACGACTCAATCTACTGCAGAGTTAGCCTCCCTAAAGATATGACGAACCATCGAAATAATTTATGGTTCAAGATAGTGCCAAATATTACGGAGCAGAGAATGGATCTGATGCTACTCCGACCTATTCTGGATCCAAGCGATAACAGTGGCGGAGTCATCCTCGATGAGGATCCTATCGACATGTAACTCTTGTCTAGCACAGGTGATGCCTGTCCATGCTACTCTGAGTTCGGCTCCTAGAACTGAAAGCTCATAAAGAAAGGAGTCTCTCGCTATCAACAACCTATCCTCCGAATCGTGACTAGACTAATATTACCAAGTGCAGGATCTAAACATGGATTAATTCATGTTTTAATGTTAATGAACTATTAACTTTATTCAGTTCATATGCATTAAAACATTAATTAATCCATAATCAAAAAATTATCCTAAATAATATTAGGCCAACCCATGATTATGCAAATAATATAATTAAAGGTAAAGAATGATTTAAAATCTTGATAGTGAATAAAGTAAATAGCAAACTAATTGCCACTCGACATTATTTTGATGCCAAGGATGCTCACCTTGGAATGGAAGGTATCGAAAATGGTCCGCGCAACAACTGCATTGCTGCTACTATTATTGATTGAATGATGGAATTAGCGAGAACTACAATATCTTAAGTATAATTAAATTTATACCATTTTATTGACCAATTGTATATATGTAGCTTCTAATTTTTCCAATAAAAAATGGCCTTTGGTAATGAGGTCTCAGTGGCGTCACTGCGATAATCGATGGCACCACCTCATGTCTCAGGGAATTAGATGGGCACAAACTAGAAGAACAATTCTAGGGCTTCCTCTTTAGAATGGCCATTGTAGGAGATCGACATCTTCAAGGTCTTCTCCTACAATCTCAAGCGCTTCTCCACCAAGGATCTTGTTTTCTTCTTAGAGGCCTCCTTCCAAAAGTCGGAGTATAAGAAGGTCATAGGGATTCTCTGTCTTTAAGTCCTTAAATAATTTTTATACTTGTATTGGCTCAAGCATGTTTTTGGATTGAGTTTGGGCACAGCTGGGCCTAAGGGGTGCCCAAGCCCTTTCTTGAACCAGTTCACCATGAGGCTGGAGAACTTGAAGGAGTTCATGTCATGGACCACCATTCAAAAGATCGTCGATAGTGACAAAGGGAGATTCAAGTCCCCATTCATGAGTGGGGTGGTGGAGAGCATGAAGGCATGCAAGCTAGACCCATTGGATATTTGAGTAGAGGTCCAGGTCTAATAACTAATGTCGGGTCCAGGTGTGATATATCTAGGTTTCATCCAAACGAGACCCATTAATAGTTTTAAGATAAAGCAAGTAAAACAAAAAGAAGAGAAAACCAACTCCCTATCTCTATCGGAGCTAAAGAGAAGAAGAGAGGAAGATGAAAAAAATAAGGAGACAGCATCGATTGGAGATTCTAACTTGACTGTTAACTTCATTTACTTTGAGGGTTCTAACTCTTTCTTTATCTTTAGTTATATTATTTGCATCATAGGCTAGCCTAACATCATCCAATGCAATCTTTGACTATTTATTAATTCATATTTTAATGCATATGAACTATTAAATTTGTTCAATTCATATGAATTGAAAGATGAATTAATTCACAACTAAATATTGCACTCCATAATGTTAGACCAGTCCATGATCACATAAATGATGAATTAAAGATGAAAAAAGAGTTAAAATATCAATAATGAATAAAGTCAATAGTAAGCTGAATCTTCATTCCCTACTATCTCCTTGTTCTTCTTCGTCTTAAGCTCTTCTTTTTTTTAGCTTTGACAGAGAGAAAGAGTTTGGTTTTCTCTTTATTGTTTTGCTTATTTTAACTTAAAGCTATCAATGGATTGATTCAGGTCAAAACATAGATATATATTTAGGTCCAGACCTGATCTTAATTATTGACCCGGACCTGAACGCCCATGCTCTCCACCACCCCACTCATGAACAGAGACCCGAGCCCCACTCCACCACTACCAGTAGTCCTCTAGATGATGGTCCATGAAAGACTACTTCGAGCTTTGTAGTGCTTGCAATGCTACACTATCAACGTTGCCAACCTTGAAGTTGCCATCTTAAAGGCCACCTCCCATGATGAAATCTCTGTCAATGACTACCTCATAATTGAGATCATCCTCCCCACCAAGTCCTCCTCTGATGTGAGACAAAAAACCAAAATTAAATTACTGATATTTAACCTAATTAATAGAGGAAAAATAGAGATTAGTTTTTTTTAGAGTTTTAGAATTTTAGAGACTCAAAGCATTTAATAAAGAAAGACTAGTCTACTAGCTATTACCCGTAAAGTAAACCTAACAAAGTAAACTACAAAAAACAGGACTTGGTGGCTGAGAAACGATCGTAAACTAGGGTTATTTATTCAACGACTCAGAAATTATGAGGAAGGAATAAGTTTAGATTTTACCAATGAAGATACGCTCCTCTGAATCGGATATGATGAGACTCTCAAGATCTTCACAACAGGGTTTCAAGACTTCAATTCCGGGCTTTGATCTTTCAAGCAATGCTGGTTTGGAGGCAAGAAAATCTGGCTTCGATTCTTGATCACCTGCACACTCAACAAAGAAAGAAACACGAATTAAAAGCAGCAATGGAAAGGAAAGAATAAAAGAAAGAGGGTTTAGAAATGGTGGATTTGGATTTCTTGATGGCTGGATAAATAGGGCCTCACACCCCGCGATGTTTCGTAGAACAAAGGAAGGGCCTCACACCCCGCGATGCACACAGCAAAGGAATAAAATTTGATAGAATTTCGTTGTATATTGATGAATAATCGATTAATTACAAGGGGGTTGGTGGGGTATTTATAAACTCCCAACTAGTGATGTAAGGAATATAGACACTAGTCTTGTGCTCCCTTGGAATACAACTCCTAGAGTCCTACCTCTGGGTGTCTTGGACTCTTGCTTGTTGGGCTGATCTGGACTTCTATATGTGAGTGGACTCTTCAGTTTGGATTGAAGAAAACTCAAGAGTTTTGGTGAGACTCTTGAGTCCTAGGAACTTAAGCAACTTCCAACCTGTTTTATCAAAACTCTTGAAGTAGGAAAAACCTTTCAACCTTCTCCACTTGGATGACTTGAGATGACTTGGAACTCCTTGAAATGTTGGCCAATTTCTTTCTTGGTTTTGGCATGAAGGAATGGAGTGGGAGGGTGCCAATTTAAAGATCTCCTTCTACTTTACTCCTCTTAAGAAAATAAGAGGCACTAACTCCTTAAGTGGCCGACCAAAGGTGTTGTCATGTGGTGATGTTTTAATCTTGTTGCATGTCCAAACACAAGTGACATGGCATGTGTTCTTGTCCCAAAATGAAATGTCCAAATGGTGTTGTCCGAATGACATGTCCAAACATGACATGTGTTGATGTCCAAATCCTAGAAAAATGGTGCCAAGAAGAGGTTGTGACTTGGGCTAGCACATGGGTTATCTTGAGTCTTCAATTGGGTGCACATGGGATATTGTCTTGGGTCCCCTCTCGTAATACAGGACTCAATGACTCAATTAATTACATGGACTCAATGAATAACTAACCACATGATATAACCAACTAATAACTAATTGAACCAACCATACTTAATTAGGCTAAATAAAAACCTAATTAAAGTTGGTAAAATGGGCTAATTAAATTGGACCACCAAGATCCCAATTGGCTAAATAGGGTTTGACTCAATTGGGATTTCAACTCAACTTGGTAAAAAGGGTTTTATCCCAAAATAAACAAAACCCTAATTATAGTTGGTAAAAAGGGTTTACCCTAACTAAACCAAAATAATAAAATTTAAAATAAATATTTACATGATAAATAGGATTTGGGTTCAGGGTTTTACTCACAGGTGATCCACGAGGATGTGGGTTCAACCTGTCGATTTTTTTAGTCCTGGTGCCCGTACCAATTCTCCCTAGGTGGGAGGAACTTGACCCTGTCGAGTATGGATCAACATTTCTATGATAGCGCTCTAGCAAGTCTGTGTCAACTCTTAGCAAGTCCTCTCTAGTGATCCAAGAATCATCAGACTCAGATCGTCCTTGCCAACAAACCAAATATCGCTGGTAATCTTTGCTCCGGGTAGCGATGATCTTGTCATCCAAGATCCGTTCGATCTTATCTTTCCGGGTTGGTGGTATGGCAGGTGGACACACTTGGGTTGATGGTTCACTCTCAAGGACTGGATTAGTTCCAAATGGCTCACTAGGAATCAACGTTGGCTCCCTATACTCGATAAGGTCTGAAATATTGAAAGTAGAGCTAATGCCTAATTCATGGTGGCAATTCAAGCACGTAGGCATTAGTTCCCTCTTCTATTACTTTGTATGGTCCACTACTACGAGTGTGTAAATTACAGGTATAGTTTAACCATCACAAAGTCTCCTTTATTATATTCTTTGAGTCTTCTCTTAATTAGCTATATGATTCTTATAGAATTTTTTAATATATTGTGCATATGACTTTGCAATATCTAATAGACTCAACTATACATTTCTACTGAAAAAAATTTATTTATTTATTATTTATTTTTATTTTTATTTTTTATCTATTTAAGTCCTTAAATTCAATTTTGTGCTTGACCCTTGGTCGGTGGATGAAATGCAGATGAAAACTTGACATGCACTCCTAATAAATGCCATAGGGTCTACCAGAAATTTAGGTTGTAAACCTAACATGCTCAATGGGCTTATGCAACATGCAAACCTCTATAAATGCAAACTAATAGTCCTAGAAATGCTGAAAGCTTCAGGAAAAGGTAAAAAATAAGAAGTGGATTTGGGGGTGACTTGGTAGGGTAGGAATAAGAAAATGAGTTGGGGAATGGTCCTAGACTAACGGGGTTGACCTTAAGGGTTGGACATTGGGTTACATAAAGGTCAGCCTTATGGAAGGATGAATTAGTAATTTCTGGAAAAAGATCTTTAATTGGGACTAATGGGATGAACTCTTCCTGAGGGTGCTGGTTTGGAAAAATCAAGTCCTCAATGATTACTTTAGGTTCATGAAATTCAAAACTAGGCTCTATGGCTTGATTCTCTTCTAATGTTTTCTCAGGTAAGGTCCTAGCAATAGGGTTAGACTCCTCATGGATCTCTTTTTCCACTTGTACTTCCAATATGGCTTCAATCTGGGTATGGTCAGGGTTAGCTATCTCTGGGTTGAATTTGAGTAAGATGATAGGGTTAGCTCCTCTAATATCAAAATTGATGTGGGACAGATACCATAATTGATGTGGGACAGAAACCAAAATTAAATTACTGAAATTAATAACTAATTAACATAGAAAAAAAATTAGAAACTAGTTTTTTTATATTTTCAGATTTTATAGAAGACTTCAAAGGAGACGGCGAAGGAAACTAGTTCAATTATCCGTACAAGTAAACCTATAAAGCAATTAAAGAAAAACAAGACCTGATGGTTGAGAACCACCGTAAACTAGGATCTATTCAACGAGTCAGAAATTATGAGAAGGAAAAGTTCAGTTGTACCAACGAAGATCGCTCTCTCGATGTAGATCTGATATGACTCTCAAGATCGTAACGACAGGATTTCAAGATCTTGCTTCTGGGATCCGATCTTCCGCACGATGCCGGTTTCGAGGCAAGAACACTTGATCTTGATTCCTGTTCACCTGTAATACTCAACAAAGAAAGAAATATGAATTAAAAGCAGCAATGGTAGGGAGAGAATGAAAGAAGGTAAGGTTTAGAAATAGTGGTTTTGGATTTCTTGACGGCTTGGATTTAGTTTGGGTACCTATCGGGTCAGCTAATTCTAGGTCAACTATAGGTATCTCCTCTTCTTCCTTATACTCATCTACTAAGCTCACATCAGCTTCATAAACTTCTTCCTCAATGGCATCTTGGTGGACTAATGGAGTAGTAAGAGTAGGTCGGTTAAGGGGCAACTGGCTGGCTCCAGGGTTTTGACTAGGTGCACTAAACCTAGTAGGTTCAGGTTGACATTGAAGTGGAAGTGGACTAATACTAAGCTCATATCTAGGGATACTAAACCTATGAGGTTCAGGCTGACTAAGAAAACCTGACTAGCACTAGGTTGATACCTAGGGGTTATAGTTTCTTGGGCTCATAGGACATGGGCATAGATCTATGGGTCATGGATCTGGGTTCATAGGAGTTGGGTTCATAGGATCTGGGTAAGTACTTTTCTCTAAGTTTAAGTTTCATGTCACTCCAGATAGTTATGGGTATATCTCTTCTTCGTCTGATCATTCTTTCAACATTATCCTAGTAAATTCTAGCCTGGCATACTAATTTAAGCTTAGCAAACTTAAATCTTCTTTCATCAGATACTAGTTCCCTATCAAATACTGATCCATACCTTCTTCCCAAACAAGGTAGTCATCAAGATCAAGATCACCACCAAATGTAGGTGCTGCTAGCCTAAAGTTCCTAGTGGCTCTCTCATCTTCGTCTATGAAATCATAATTGAGTCTCCTATGGTTAGTCTCCCAGATTGGGTCTAGGTGTGGGGCTCTCCTAGGGTTGGGCTCCAAGAATGGGTCAGGGTGTGTTTCAAATTTAGGTTCAGGACGGGTCTTATGAGTTTTCTCTAGGTTTCCTAAACAGTCATCTAGTCGGTCAAACCTTTTATTTATTTGGGTACATTATTCAGTGAAGGTCCTCAATAAGGTTTCCATAGTGGACTCCATGGTCAAACCAGACTGGGTTGGGTTTGTGCTAATGATATGGTGTGCCTGACCTAGTTGTCATGCAATGCAAACATATCGAACTCGACTGGACTAGTTTCCTAGACCTAGAGCTCAAGTAGAATGGGTCAGCTCAAATTACAGCCAATTCAATAATTCCCTATCCACTAGCCAGGTAAGAGGTGGGTTCGTGGGAGGCTCTCCCTACTCTCAGGGTCCTTAAAAAAAACCATGAAACCGCTTAGGGTGTTTGCCTCTCAGAGGATTAGGTGCATTAGCTTACACATATACTTAGAACCCGACCTGTTAGTGTCCCTAGCTCACTAAAGCAAATTAAGTATAATTAATTTTAATTAGATCTAGGATCGATGCAAAGGTGGTGATTGTGGGCTAAGGAAGGGTGATGAAATCCCTCCCTTATGTAGATATTGAATGCCCTTAAGATTAGGTTTAAATGATGCTCACACAGATGAAACCCTAATATGCAAATAAGCATAAATAGAAGAAAATAGAAACTAATTAATTTCTTTTTTTAACAAGGATATATTTTGTAGATAAGTACCTAATATGTAAGAAATATTAAAATATACATTTTTTTTTTACCAAAAGAATCCTAAACTTGCTGAAATTAACTTTGCTGAAAAACAGGGCAGAATTGTTCTTAGGTAGTATTTCGATAGGCAAAAAATCTATAGACTGAAATAATTTATGAGAAAACTTTGAAAAATATTTTCAATTACAAAGAATCCAGAAAAATAAAAATTGGATTTTTTGAGTTATCTACGAATAGAAATAATTAAAATAATAGACTATATACTAAGATGGCTGAGATGCAGAAATTAAACCTAAAGATGCATATCTCTTTATTTTCTTCTTCAAGGTTCAATTCATAGTGGCACCCCTACACGCCATAAGAAATTCCATTTGAATGGGTTGTAAGGGTCTTGTAGCCCTTCTTTTTTCTATGATCGGACGGCCATTGTGAAGCACCGGATTCGAGTACTTAAAGAGAACTAAGTCGGCACAAGAGAGATTAAACCCTAGTTTAACTTGCTCTGATACCAAAACTGCTATGGAACAAAAAATCAAAATTAAATTACTAATATTTAAACCTAACTAATAAAGGAAAAATAGAGATTAATTTTTTTAGAGTTTTAGAATTTTAGAGACTCAAAGCATTTAATAAAGAAAGACTAGTCTACTAACTATTACCCGCAAAGTAAACCTAACAAAGTAAACTACAATAAACAGGACTTGGTGGCTGAGAAACCACCGTAAACTAAGATTATCTATTCAACAAGTCAGAAATTATGAAAAGGGAATAAGTTTAGATTTTACCAACGAAGATACACTCCTCTAAATCGGATCTGACGGACTCTCAAGATCTTCACGGTAGGTTTCAAGACTTCGATTCTGGGCTTTGATCTTTCAAGCGATGCTGGTTTGGAGGCAAGAAAACCTGGCTTTGATTCTTGATCACCTGCACACTCAATAAAGAAAGAAACACAAATTAAAAGTAGCAATGGAAAGGAAAGAATGAAAGAAATGAGGGTTTAGAAATGGTGGATTTGGATTTCTTGATGGCTGGATAAATAGGGCCTCACACCCCATGATGTTTCGTAGAACAAAGGAAGGGCCTCACACCCCGCGATGCACATAGCAAAGGAATAAAATTCGACAGAATTTTGTTGTATATTGATGAATAATTGATTAATTACAAGGGGGCTGGTGGGGTATTTATAGACTCCCAACCAGTGATGTAAGGGACATAAACACTAGTCTTGTGCTCTCTTGGAATACAACTCCTAAAGTCATACTTCTGGACATCTTGGACTCTTACTTGTTGGGTTGATCTGGACTCTGTATGTGAGTGGACTCTTCAGTTTGGATTAAAGAAGACTCAAGAGTTTTGGTGAGACTCTTGAGTCACAGGAACTTAAGCAGCTTCGAACCTGTTTTATCAAAACTCTTGAAGTAGGAAAAACCTTCCAGCCTTCTCCACTTGGATGACTTGAGATGACTCGGAACTCCTTGAAATGTTGGCCGATTTCTTTCTTGCTTTTGGCATGAAGGAATGGGTGGGAGGGCACCAATTTGGAGATCTCCTTCTGCTTTACTCCTCTTTAAAAAAAAGAGGCGCTAACTCCTTCTTAAGTGGCCGACCAAAGAGTGTTGTCATGTGGTGATCTTAATCTTGTTGCATGTCCAAACATAAGTGACATAGCATGTGTTCTTGTCTCAAAATGAAATGTCCAAATGGTGTTGTCCCAATGACATGTCCAAATATGACATGTGTTGATGTCCAAATCCTTGAAAAATGGTGCCAAGAAGAGGTTATGACTTGGGCTAGCACATGGGTTGTCTTGAGTCTTCAATTGGGTGCACTTGGGATGTTGTCTTGGGTCCCCTCCTGTAATACAGGACTCAATGACTCAACTAATTACATGGACTCAATGAATAACTAACCACATGATTTAACCAACTAATAACTAATTGAACCAACTATACTTAATTAGGCTAAATAAAAATCCAATTAAAGTTGGTAAAAAGGGCTAATTAAATTGGACCACTAAGATCCCAATTGGGTAAATAGGGTTTGACTCAATTGGGGTTTCGACTCAACTTAGTAAAAAGGGTTTTATCCCAAAACAAACAAAACCCTAATTACAGTTGGTAAAAAGGGTTTATCCTAACTAAACCAAAATACTAGAATTTAAAATAAATATTTACATGATAAATAGGGTTTGGGTTCAAGATTTTACTCACAGGTGATCCACAGGGATATGGGTTCAACATGTCGATTTCTTTTAGCCCTGGTGCCCGCACCATCCTCCCTCACTACCACCCGGCATCAATCCAGACCCTCTCCCATTGCCCCTCCCACACCAGCAACTGGGTCGTTACTCTCAAGTCTCTCGTTATCACCTTCCATGCCCTCTGCGATGCCAACTATGACTTCTCTCATGAGGCGCAACCCGTACCCATGTCAGGTTTGGACTGGGCCAAGCCAAAGGGGTGCTCGAGCATAGTTCAAAAATTAAATGAGCTATATTATTAAGCCCAAGCCTGACATGATTTACTTCGAGCCAGGTCCAATGCATGACTAGGCTTTGGGCTAGCTCGATGGGCCCAAAGCACGACCAAGCTTTGAGATGGCTCGAAGACCATCGAGCTGACCTAAACCTGGTTCCAACCCTATTTACATGCCGATACCCAAATCTCATGCATTAAGGACATGCATCCATATACATCTAATTAATTAATTTACTTAATTGAATTAACATCTAAATGATTAAATAAATAATTAATTAATGAAATAAACTACTAATTATTTAATAAATAAATAAATAAACATCATTTAATCAAATCAATAAATAAACATCTAATTAATTAAATAATTGATTATTAATTAAATAACTAAATAAATAAATAAATAAACATCTAACTAATTACATCAATTAATAAATATTTTTTAATTAATATATAACTAATTAATTAACTAATTAAATATTCAAGTAAATATAATTTCTATAAAAAATTAATTTTAATGATAGCTCTATCACCGTCGCCGTCACTATCACTAATACTCGCAATAAATTCAAATAAACTATACTCACAATGCAGCATTCAGGTAGAGTAGGGTGAGGGGGTGCCAGTGGGGGAGAGGGATTAGTAGGGTTTCTAAAATCCTGATGGAAGTGATCTATGAAACTCTTTCATAAAGGGCATGCATATTAATTAAAAATTATACTTAAAATCAATGTAACATGATGATTAGAAATTTATCATATAAACTCATATCTAAAATATAATGAATATTAGAAGAGTAAATTGATCAACTTACCTTGATCATTATTCTTTCCTTCAACCATGATCAGATTGGATCTGGTAGATTCACGAGGTTTCTTCAAAGCCATGAACGTGCTAGGCCTTTGCTAGTATCAACACGAGGATGAAACTAATCGACTCCTCGAGCCCCCGAAGTGCTAGCTCTTTGCAAGCCTCTTCTCTGGCTTGGATCTGAACCTCCTTCAAGACTATCTCAAAAAATAAGGCTACAACCCTTGTAGCCTTCTCAAGAATCCTTCGTAAAATAGATCAAGACTACATCTTAGGACATAAGGGGAGGAGGAAACCTTTGCTTCTCCCCTTCACACTCTTTAAACTCTTTGATCTCAGAGTTTTAGGTATGGAATTATAAGGATGGAGGGGATGGTAGGAAGAAGATATGTCATGGTGAAATGAAAAGAAGCCCTCTCGCATGCCCAAAGATTTCTTCCCTTATATTTGTGATATGTTACACATATCACCAGCAAATTCATGCCAACCAAAAGATAAGATCTGATCTTATCATAATTTAAAACTAATTCAAATTGGAATTGACTAAGAAAGATTTGGCATTGGGAAGAAATGTGATGAACAACACTGCATGAGGAGATGCCCTTCTTTTCTAATTTTTCTTTTGTCACACAAAAGATGAATCCACATCCAACATCTGATAAACCCCATCCTAATAGAGCTTAATTCAATAGGAATTTAATTTAGGATAGAATTTATCATGATGAGGAGATAGAGTCCAAGAGAGGAGGGGCACCAACTCTTGGCGCGCCCTCTCTCATTTCTGTGGATAATAGAGATTTCTCACCGCACAAAACTTTGAGTGATCCTCCATTCCATGCCATTTAGAGCAAGAAAGAGCCAAGTCCAAATAGGCTTAGGTGTCCTAATTCAATTGGATTTAATTATTTCAAATCGAATCTAATTTGAATGCAATTCAAATTGAACTTGAAAAGGTTATCAATCTTATTCCAAATAGAATTGAAATCCAAGTCCAACTTAGATTACTAGATCCAATTAAATTTAAATTGAGTCAAACCCAATTAAATTAAATCTCATTTAAATTAATTAAGACCTAATCTAAAATTTAATTAAGTTTAATTTCATTGCAACTCTTGCAATTAAGTCCCTATTACTAAAATTAGCAGGTACCAAAATTAGTAGTTACTAAATTTGTAAGTTTTATAAATTTAGTAGTTTCTAAATTTGATATAAACCTTGATCATGTCAAGCCCCTACTGTATATAACCCCTCAAGTTTCATTCAATATGGTAGTACGACATATTATAATCTCTATCATAGTATTATTGAAACTCTTTTGATAGACCGAAATAATTCTAGCTCAATCCTAATATGAATCATTGATCCAAAAATGATCCAAGTGAGTTTTCATAATTTATCAGTAATACCTAACAGTATATAGTAGTAACCTAGCAAAATAGAAGAATGAACTCCTAGGTATAATTATCATGTGATCAAATTCCTTTATCAAGAGTCCTGATAGAATGCAGGTTATAGAATCTCGTTAAACTCTAAGCATCTATCATATACTGGACTTAATTGACTTGAGTCCAATCATGATTTTCATGGAAACTTCTTTCCATTATTACATTACTGTGGCCACAGACTCAAGAAATCAACCTCTTAAGTCATAAAGGACTACTCCACAACTACTAAAGCTGATAGATTTTCTATAGGCACTCTCCCAACTTCTACAGTGAACCTACTGTAGTTAACATACACTATAAGGTCCAATATTGCTAGGAACCTTGTTTATGTACTTATCAACTATAGCAACCTCGCTGTGAGTGACTAAGATACCGCAAGCCAAGGACTCGCACTGTTACAGTAGTAAACGAGATCCATTCGGCCCTGACATGCATCCTCCTTGGAGGCTGGCGCGGCCACGTACTTCTCCACCTCGGTCAGGCACCTCTCCACCTCGGCCTCACCACGGCCCCACTTCGGCCATGTGGCGGTTCAGCCCAGCTCGGCTCGGCCCCACTTCGGCCATGTGGCGGTTCAGCCTAGCTCAGCTTGGCCCCACTTCGGCCATGTGGCAGTTCAGCCCAGCTCGCTCGGCCCCACCTCGGTGGTGAACCAGTACCTCGGCCTCACTTTGGCCATGAGAAGTCCAGCTTCGGTAGTTCAGTTCAGCTCGGCAGCCTGGCCTGGAGCCCAGCCAGGCATGAAAGGTAGCCACTTCGGCCTACGAAGCTCTCTGGATCGGCCCGACTTCACTCCGCCCGGTCCAAGCATCATCAGGAAGAAGCCGTGCACGGATCAACGCCCCGCAAGGCTCTGCCTGGCATACCCGCGTCCGGCTTCCACCCGAGCTCCTCTGGCGTTCGGCCGACCTAGGCAGCGCCCTGCAAGGCTCTGCCCGGCATGCCCACGTCCGACTCCAGCCACCCCAGCTCCTCCGGTGTTCGGCCGACCTCGGCAACGCCCGGCAAGGCTCCGTCCAAGCTGGCGCCCGGTCCGCCCATTGGAGCTCGCGGGAGGCTTCCGCCCGAGCCGGTGCCAAGTTCGCCCGCGGGAGGCTTGCCTCCGGGCTTTGGCAACTTCGGCTCCTCCCAACCTCGCCAACGGTGCGACGGTCGGCCCCAGCTCACCCCCGCCAGCTCTGGCACCAGCTCAGTCAGGCAAGCCCGCGGCTGCCCCGTGCCAGCCCGGCTCTGCCCATGCTTGCGACCGTCCCAGTTCGGTGCACCCAGCTTCGCCTCCACCCGTGGAGAACCCACCTTGGCACCGCCTCCGCTCACAGCTCCGGTCCTGCCCCGCTCGAATCCGGCGATCGGTGCCCCAGTCCGGTCATGCCGGTTCGCCTCTCAGCTCGGCCTGGTCGCACCCTCGCGTGCCCGTAGCTCCGAAACCGTGCCAGGGCATGCCCCAGCGCCGGTGCATCTCGATGCCACCTGCCCCCGCGTTGGTCCACTCCGGCTCCGCCAGCTCCCGCGCATGGTCGCCCGCAGGGGATCGCACCACCTCGCCTCTACGCCTGGGAATGCCCCCGCTCCATGCAGCACCTCAGCTTCGGCCCCCGCCAGTTCGACGGTCTTCCGTCCGGTTCGACCCAGTCCGGCAGGACGCCCATGCCAGTCCGCTCCGACTCCCGGGTCCGTCGCCAAGGTCGGCACTCCGGCTCCGCCCGCTCCGGTGCCCGGCTCACCTCCGTGCCCAGTCCAGAACACCCGGTCGACTCCGACTCCGCCCGGTGCACCCCCGCACCAGTACGACATGCCCCGACTCCACCCGCGCCTAGTCCAACTCTGCCCGCGGGACTGTATTTCATTTCCGCCTGCTAAGATGACCAGAACCACTTGCATAGGGGAGACCCTGCATGCCGTGCCTCGATCCGTGCGACTACCCGTGCACCTCGACCCGTGTGCATGGAGAGGCTACGCGGCCTAGCCTTGCAGACCTCGCCATGCATGGAGAAGCCATGCGGCCTAGCCTCGCGATGGGACA
Source organism: Areca catechu (assembly GCA_021397845.1). Taxonomy (NCBI): domain Eukaryota; kingdom Viridiplantae; phylum Streptophyta; class Magnoliopsida; order Arecales; family Arecaceae; genus Areca; species Areca catechu. The sequence goes on along the minus strand of CM038051.1, from coordinate 44,491,155 downwards.
CCTCGAACCACGCGCACGACGAGCCTCGCCTGCCTCATCTCGAAGCATGTGCCACGGTTTATTTGATTCCATTCCAGGTATGCTTTTCAAAATATAGGTACGGAGGAAGGCTAGATGGCAGCCCGACACGTCACCATCTCTACCAAACTGAGTCCGCCGTCTACGAAGGAGGGCTATATTAAAAGCTCCTCACAGCTTACGCCAATCAGGAAGGAGTGCCACATCCAAGGCGCTGTGCTCCTCCACCAACCTCCTGAACCATCAAGAAGGAGGAAGTTGACCAACCTACCTAAGCCTCCCAAGCCTGCAGAAGCTTCACAGGCCTATACCAAGTAGAACGTGCCTCTCTGAGCACCAAGAGCTGCTCGTCTAAATAAGAGCAGCGGGAAGAGGTAAGAGGGGTAAGAGACAACACACTCTCTTCATTCTTACATTGTCTATCACCCTCTGGTAGCGGAGATTCCCCAAGCTCTCCGTCTCAGAGGCTCCTTATTTCCTTCGATCGTCCCGCTGACTTGATCGTCGAGTGTCTTTTGCAGAATCCCGGCGTAGGTCTCTCCTGTTTTGCAGGTATCACCCAACGAAGGGACAATAAGGAGGAAGATTACTCCTCACCGGAGAGGCCCACAGGAGGGCCACTATAGTACCAAGCCCCTTTCATCCCAATAACGACTATGTTCCCCTTGATCATCTCCGACCAACGAGCCCGGTGATGCTGGCGCGGAGCCCACTCACCTAGGCCACGTAAGAGCTACCGGCCACGGCGATCTAGGCGGCAACAGATTGGCGCGCCAGGTAGGGGAGCAGATCCATGCTCCTCAATAAGGTGGGATGATGGTTTCCACCTTTGTCCTTAGTCCCTGGGGGTAGACCGGGGTCACGGGGATGGGGGCACGAGAACTTCTCCCTCTCTCTCGAGGCTCCAAGGAGCGGCCTCGACCAAAAATCTTGAGTTGTGAAGGTGCATCGCCACCCTTGACGGGGCACCTGGCATCAGGCCAAGGATGGAGCCACCTCCTAGCGGTGCCACCATCCAAGACCCCCACTAAAAAAAAAAGAAAAAAAAAAATAGAGAGAAAAAGAGGGAGGAAGGACCTGGCCATCGTGAAGAAGAAATAAGCCCATGCAACGGAGTACGCTCCCATGCAACGGGGCTTGTTCCCATTCAACAAAACTTCCCCCATGCAACAGGGGTTTCATCTCCCTTGTGCAACGAAGCTTGCTCCTATGCCACGGAGCTCCTCCTCCTCCGTGCAATGGAGCCTTGTTCTCCCATGCAGAGGAGTCATATCCCTTCCCAAGGAAGGCCTCCTATGATGTCATCAACGGAGCCTCAAGCTCCCACGCAAAGGGGTACCATGCTCCCATGCAACGGGCTCTCTCACAAAGCCTCGTTCTCCCATGAAGCTTCCTCCCATGCAACGGAAGCTTCCTCCCATGTAACTGAGTTCTATTCTTCCGTGCAAAGGAGCCTCATTCTCCCTAAGAGGGCGGCGGCGGCGATTTGATCCCACCAGCTCAAGGAAGGAACATATCTTTATCCATTCATATGACTGGAGTTCAACAGGTAACTCCTTCTCCGCTACATTTATACAATGAAAAATCGTGTCACGGTTCTACAGGAAAAGCTCTTGGGAGCTCTCCAACACATCGAGACGGGAAACACCAGAGGTCCCGTGCCAAAGCCAAGAAGCTGCCAAAGCTCTGCGTTCAAGCTAAGAGTCAATCAATCTCCCTACTAAGGTCAACCTCCCATTGAAGATGAAGAAAACTAACCCCTACTATGGTTGGGGAAGGCAACGAACGAAGCACGATTCCCGAAATGAAGAAGCAGTGAAGGCTCAGTCACTTCACACACATCATGCGAAACTTTGGAGTAGGACTTTGCCCTCCACACCATGCGAACATGATGCAAAGGGTGGTCCTGTTCCTCCATGCGACATGGGCATCAGGGATGTGCAAGGCCAACCACCATGGGAAGCTTCGGAGGCCAACCATTCACGGCCCTCCTAGCATGGCGAACCAGCAGCTTTGCCACCTCACGAAGGATGTAAGAATCCCTCCTCAATAATTAAAGTTCCTCTCTGGTGCAACTTTGTTCTTCACCAATACAGGAACTCACCCGTCCGACTCCAAGTTCGACAAAGTTAAGAGCTGAAGTCAAGCTCCTCAGCTCAGCCAAGCTGAAATCAAATAGAGCCGAGCTGGAGTCATGCCTCTTGATTCAGCCGAGCTGAAGCCAAGCTCTTCATTGAACCCCGCATCTACCTCCTGACCATAGTCCGAGATGTCCATAGGTAGCTCTGAAGGTCCAACCATTTGTGGCTCACCTCCTAGCATGCCAAACAGCTCTGCCACCTCACGAAGGATGTAAGAACCCCTCCTCAATAATTAAAGTTCCTCTCTGGTGCAACTTTATTCTTCACCAATACAGGAACTCACTCGTTCGACTCCAAGTTCGGCGAAGTTAAGAGCTGAAGTCAAGCTCCTCAGCTCAGCCAAGCTGAAATCAAATAAAGCCGAGCTGGAGTCATGCCTCTTGATTCAGCCAAGTTGAAGCCAAGCTCTTCATTGAACCCCGCATCTACCTCCTGACCATAGTCCGGAGATGTCCATAGGTAGCTCTGAAGGTCCAACCATTTGTGGCTCGCCTCCTAGCATGCCAAACAGCTCTGCCACCTCACGAAGGATGTAAGAATCCCTCCTCAATAATTAAAGTTCCTCTCTGGTGCAACTTTGTTCTTCACCAATACAGGAACTCACCCCCGACTCCAAGTTCGGCAAAGTTAAGAGCTGAAGTCAAGCTCCTCAGCTTAGCCAAGCTGAAATCAAATAGAGCCGAGCTAGAGTCATGCCTCTTGATTCAACCGAGCTGAAGCCAAGCTTTTCATTGAACCCCACATCTACCTCCTGACCATAGTCCGGAGATGTCCATAGGTAGCTCTGAAGGTCCAACCATTTGTGGCTCGCCTCTTAGCATGCCAAATAGCTCTGCCACCTCACGAAGGATGTAAGAATCCCTCAATAATTAAAGTTCCTCTCTGGTGCAACTTTGTTCTTCACCAATACAGGAACTCACCCGTCCGACTCCAAGTCGACGAAGTTAAGAGCTGAAGTCAAGCTCCTCAGCTCAGCCAAGCTGAAATCAAATAGAGCCGAGCTGGAGTCATGCCTCTTGATTCAGCCGAGCTGAAGCCAAGCTCTTCATTGAACCCCGCATCTACCTCCTGACCATAATCAAGAGATGTCCATAGGTAGCTCTGAAGGTCCAACCATTTGTGGCTCGCCTCCTAGCATGCCAAACAGCTCTGCCACCTCACGAAGGATGTAAGAATCCCTCCTCAATAATTAAAGTTCCTCTCTGGGGCAACTTTATTCTTCACCAATACAGGAACTCACCCGTCCGACTCCAAGTTTGGTGAAGTTAAGAGCTAAAATCAAGCTCCTCAGCTCAGCCAAGCTGAAATCAAATAGAGCCGAGCTGGAGTCATGCCTCTTGATTCAGCCGAGCTGAAGCCAAGCTCTTCATTGAACCCCGCATCTACCTCCTGACCATAGTCCGGAGATGTCCATAGGTAGCTCTGAAGGTCCAACCATTTGTGGCTCGCCTCCTAGCATGCCAAACAGCTCTGCCACCTCACGGAGGATGTAAGAATCTCTCCTCAAAAATTAAAGTTCATCTTTGGTGCAACTTTGCTCATCATCATTACAGGAGCTCATATGTCCGACTCCGAGTCTGACGAAGGAAGCCCGGATCCCAGTTCCGGCATAACGGAACCCAGTTCCGGTACAAAATCCTGGAGAACAGCTCGGTAGGTCGTGCAAGGCTCAACTCCAGCCTGCGGCCCCGAGGTTCAGTCCGCAAGTTCGCATGGAACCTGGTTCCAAAGCGAAGTCCCGGACTTCGGTCTGGAAGGTGGCGTGGAACCCAGTTCCCCCACATGATCCTGGACTTCAGTTTGGAAGGTGGCGCGGAACCTGATTCCCCCACGTGATCCTGGACTTCAGTCTGGAAGGTGGCGCAGAACCCAGTTCCCCCACATGATCCTGGACTTCAGTCTGGAAGGTGGCGCGGAACCCGATTCCCCCACATGATCCTGGACTTCAGTCTAGAAGGTGGCGCGGAACCCGATTCCCCCACGTGATCCTGGACTTCAGTCTGGAAGGTGGCGCGAAACCCGATTCTCCCATGTGATCCTGGACTTCAGTCTGGAAGGTGGCGCGGAACTCGATTCCCCCACGTGATCCTGGACTTCAGTCTGGAAGATGCCTCGAAACCCAGTTCCAGCATGAAGGCTCGGACTTCAGTCTGCATGTTCTCCCTTGAGTTCCTCCGCCAGGGTGGCTCCCCCGAGGTCGAGCATTGCTCCCTCGAGGTCGAGCATCTGGCCTGAGTCGAACTCCTGCTCCCTTGAGTTTCTCTGCCAGGGTGGCTCCCCCGTGGTCTAGCGTTGCTCCCTCGAGGTCGAGCATCTGGCCTGAGTCGAACTCCTGCTCCCTTGAGTTCCTCCGCCAGGGTGGCTCCCCCGTGGTCGAGCGTTGCTCCCTCGAGGTCGAGCATATGGCCTGAGTCGAACTCCTGCTCCCTTGAGTTCCTCCGCCAGGGTGGCTCCCCTGTGGTCGAGCGTTGCTCCCTCGAGGTCGAGCATCTGGCCTGAGTTGAACTCCTGCTCCCTTGAGTTTCTCCGCCAGGACATCTTCCCCGTAGTCGAGAGTTGCTCCCCCGAGGTCGAGAATCTGACCGGAGTCAATTTCTCTCTCCAACTCCTTTGGCTTCCTCATCCGGGATGGCTCCTATCTTCTGGCGACTTCAATACCTTCATCAAAGGTTCTCGGCCACATCAACTATATGCCCGGTCGTATATGTGAGCACCCAAGCTATACACCTCACCAACCTATGCCTCCTTGGAACCACCTTCTACCTGGTCAAAGAAGAACTGGCATCGTCATGAAACATGTAACTCAAGGTAAAAACACCTACAGGCAAGTAAGTTTCGAAAACAACACCTTTTAAGTTGTGTTGCAGGATGTTCCCTATTCGTGAAAAAGACAGCCAGACTCGATGCCTTCACCTAGGCCTTCAAAGACCAACAGCTAACCTCTGGTAAGTTCAGTTTCATTTAGCGACTAACTTCTTGCAGTCGGTATAGAGCTCGCTAAGGTGCAGAGCCGAATAGGTGATAATACTCCCCTTATCCAAAATGAAGACGTTTTGGACTCAGGGAGTGGGGGCATCTGTTACAGTAGTAAACGAGATCCATTCGGCCCTTACACGCGTCCTCCTTGGAGGCTGGCGCGGCCACGTACTTCTCCACCTCGGTCAGGCACCTCTCCACCTCGACCTCATCACGGCCCCACTTCGACCATGTGGCGGTTCAGCCCAGCTCGGCTCGGCCCCATTTCAGCCATGTGGTAGTTCAGCCCAGCTCGGCTCGGCCCCACTTCGGCCATGTGGCAGTCCAGCCCAGCTCGGCTCGGCCCCACCTCGGTGGTGAACTAGTACCTCGGCCTCACTTCGACCATGAGAAGTCCAGCTTCGGTAGTTCAGTTCAACTCGGCAGCCTGGCCTGGAGCCCAGCCAGGCATGAAAGGTAGCCAACTTCGGCATACGAAGCTCTCCGAATCGGCCCGGCTTCACTCCGCCCGGTCCAAGCATCATCGGGAAGAAGCCGTGCCCGGATCAGCGCCCCGCAAGGCTCTGCCCGGCATGCCCGCGTCCGGCTTCCGCCCGAGCTCCTCTGCGTTCGGCCGACCTCGGCAGTGCCCTACAAGGCTCCGCCCAGCATGCCCGCGTCTAGCTCCAGCCACCCCAGCTCCTCCGGCGTTCGGCCAACCTCGGCAGCGCCCGGCAAGGCTCCGCCCAGGCTGGCGCCCGGTCCGCCCAAGCTGGTGCCCGGTCCGCCCGTGGGAGCTCGCGGGAGGCTTCCGCCCGAGCCAGTGCCAATTTCGCCCGCGGGAGGCTTGCCTCCGGGCTCTGGCGACTCCGGCTCCTCCAGACCTCGCCAACGGTGCGACGGTCGGCCCCAGCTCACCCCCGCCAACTTCGCATCGGCTCAACCAGGCAAGCCCCGGCTGCCCCGTGCCAGCCCGGCTTCGCCCATGCTTGCGACCGTCCCAATTCAGTGCACCCAGCTCCGCCTCCGCCCGTGGGAAACCCACCTTGGCACTGCCTCCGCTCGCAGCTCCAGTCCTGCCCCGCTCGAATCCGGCGATCGGTGCCCCGGTCCGGTCATGCCGGTTTGGCTCCCAGCTCGACCTGGCCGCACCCTCGTGTGCCCGCAGCTCCACAACCGCTCCAAGGCACGCCCCAGCGCCGGTGCTCCTCGGTGCCACCTGCCCCCGCGTCGGTCCACTTCGGCTCCGCCAGCTCCCACGCCCGGTCGCCCGCAGGGGATCGCACCACCTCACCTCTACGCCTAGGAACGCCCCCGCTCCATGCAGCACCTCGGCTTCGGCCCCCGCCAGTTCGGCGATCTTCCGTCCGGTTCGGCCCAGTCCGGCAGGACGCCCGTGCCGGTCCGCTCCGACTCCCGGGTCCGCCGCCAAGGTCGGCACTCCGACTCCGCCCGCTCTGGCGCCTAGCTCACCTCCGCGCCCAGTCCAGAACACCCGGTCGACTCCGACTCCGCCCGGTGTGCCCCCACACCAGTACGGCATGCCCCGGCTCCGCCCGTGCCTAGTCCGACTCTGCCCGCGGGACTGCATCTCATTTTCTCCTACTCCGATGACCAGAACCACGTGCATGGGGGAGACCCTGCATGCCGTGCCTCGATCCGCGCGACTACGCCGTGCACCTCGACCCGTGTGCATGGAGAGGCTACGCGGCCTAGCCTTGCAGACCTCGCCATGCATGAAGAAGCCATGTGGCCTAGCCTCGCGACGGGACACCTCGAACCACGCTCACAAAGAACCTCGCCTGCCTCATCTCGAAGCATGTGCCACGGTTTATTTGATTCCATTCCAGGTATGCTTTTCAAAATATAGGTACGGAGGAAGGCTAGATGGCAGCACGACACGTCACCATCTCTGCTAAACTGAGTTCGCCATCTACGAAGAAGGGCTATATTAAAAGCCCCCATCACAGCTTACGCCAATCAGGAAGGAGTGCCACATCCAAGGCGCTGTGCTCCTCCACCAACCTCCTGAACCATCAAGAAGGAGGAAGTTGACCAACCTACCTAAGCCTCCCAGGCCTGCAGAAACTTCACAGGCCTATACCAAGAAGAATGTGCCTCTTTGAGCACCAAGAGCCGCTCGTCTACATAAGAGCAGGGGAAGAGGTAAGAGGGGTAAGAGACAACACACTCTCTTCATTCTTACATTGTCTATCACCCTCTGGCAGTGGAGAGTCCCCCAAGCTCTCCGTCTTAGAGGCCCCTTATTTTCTTCGATCGTCCCGCTGACTTGATCGTCGGAGTGTCTTTGCCGAAATCCGCGGTGCAGGTCTCCCCTGTTTTGCAGGTATCGCCCAACGGAGGGACAATAAGGAGGAAGACTACTCCTCACCGGAGAGGCCCAGGAGGGCCACTACAGTACCAAGCCCCTTTCGTCCCAACTACGACTATGTTCCCCTTGATCGTCTCCGACCAACGAGCCCGGTGATGCTGGCACAGAGCCCACTCACCTAGGCCACGTAAGAGCTACCGGCCACGGCGATCTAGGCGGCAACACGCACAACTATAGCTTGAGAAGTCACTAATGAGTCAGGAAGCATCCATGTGACTTTTTTCTTTGGTCATGCTCAATTTTATTGTTCTCTAACAACTACTTGCACTCTCGCTCTAGTATCCCTATACTATAGACTTAAGACTCGTCTACCCCAAGGAAATCAATCCATACACCAATCTTGATAGATCGATCAACGTCCTTGTGATGATTTAATGATCGAAAACATTTAGGAGTTAACCTATAATGATATATGTCTTAATTTTTTAACTCTTAAGAATATGTATCATTGTCCATTAACTTAATGGATGACTCATAGATACATAAATATGAATGAAAAAATACTCAATTTTATTGATTAAAGTTTGATTAAGTACAAATAATGACCTAGAATATTATAATGTATCAACCAAATTGGTTTCTGGGGCATACATATCTAACAGGGGAGATAGCAGGGGAGGAGGGAATCAAGGAAGGGAAGATCACTGAGTGGGAGACAGTAGCACACGGGCGGTGCAGGGGAGGGGGCCGCCAATAGAGGAGGGGAGCCGATCAAAGAGGAGGGGAACCGGGGAAGGGTAGATCACTGAGTGGGAGACAGCAGCACACGGGCGGTGCATGGGGAGGGGGCATCGACGGGGGAGGTGGAGACAATGGTGGAGGAGGGGAATTGCGAAGGAGAGACTATGGAGGGGAGCTGGTGGCGTATGGGTGGTGCAACACATGAGAGCCAGCAAGGGAGGGGGCACTGGTTGGGAGGTGAGCCGATGGGGGTAGGGGCACCAGTGAGGGAAGGTGAGACAACAAGGGAGTACAGGAACTAGGGAGGTGGCGATCGCTAGGGGGAAAATTTGGAGCAAATTTTTCATGGGTATCGAGCTCTCAAGGCCTTTATAGGATCACTATTAGTGATATCAACACTTGTCATCGCTAATAGTGGTCATTAAATTAATTTTTGTTGTGACACTATTAGCAATGGCAAAATGCCATCGCTAATTCTGTCAGAAAAAGTTATAGTGATAGATTTATCCATCACTAATAAATAAGTTCCATCGGTAATAATAAATTTTAAAAATTTAAAAAATTATAGGATTACAAAAGTTTTAGCAATGGCTTTAGCCATTGCTAATATTCAACTTTCTATTGCTAAAACATTTTCCCGGCTCTTCGATTCTCAGGGAAAACACTATTAGTGATGTCTACACATGCCATCACTGATTGTTATCACTAATTTTATTTCTTTAGTACCAGTATTAGTGATGGAAGATTACCATCTCTAAACTCATTAAAAATAATTAAATTTTTTTAGCAATGGAATGCCCCATTGCTAATAAGTAGTCTCCATTGAGAATAAAAAAATTCTAGAAATGTTTTTAAAAAATTGAATTTCAAAAGTGTTAGTAATGGCTTTTGTTATCGCTAATATTCAAATTTTCATCGCTAATAGTATTAGCAATGGAAAAATCTTTTATGTCTTTTGTAGTTGTTAAAAATATATATTAGTGATGGTAAAATCATCATCGCTAATGACCGTCACTAGTACTTGAATTTCTTTTAGTGAATCATTCTTTTGCATAAATGATACAACTCAAACCTCCACTTCATCATCTACCTTATTACTTGGACCAAGTCCAATAGACCATGCCAAATCGCATGGAGGATAACATGCCACATTACCCCTCATATTTCACTAGTTTCTGGTTGCTCATCATCCACCATATATATGCTTCGAGCATCATGCCAATCACTCCATGTGATGTCGGATGAGCATCGTGTTGGGCAAGAGAAGACCCCAATTCCTTGAGGGAATGTTTGGAAAGGATAGAATTAGCCCAATGCCCAAAGGATTTGAAAATTCTATAGATAAAACATCCATTTCCTTTCCTAAGCACTAATTGGATGAATTAAGTGTGAGATAAAAAATTAAAATGATGGAAAGTGGCTAATCACATAGGGAAAATATATATCTAGAATTTCTTTTTCCTATGATTGTCAGTTACATTCATCGTCTCCAGCCCCTCTTCGCTCACACCATCTCCTCCCCCTCCCACATCGCCACCCTCCCACGTCATCGCCCTCCCCTCTGCCTCCCCCCCTCTCCAACTTCCCTTCTGGCCCCTCACCTTCCTTGTCCTTCTCCACCTCCTCTCCCTCCCCTGCTAACATTCTCCCCACCACCCTTCGATCTCCCTTAGGTGCTCCCTTTACCATAGATCTCCAAAAAAAGATGTAATGAAAAGAAAATAAAGCAAAAAGAAAAAAAATGATCAATCTATATGAGAAAAATGTTTTACCTTTCAATTTTTCTATCTTCCTTTATTTCATTGATTTTTCCTCTATTTTTTATGTGCTCAAGAGTCCCAATCAGGTGGGTCACTTGGAGCAGCTAAAAAGGAAGCTTAGATGATGGTTAGGGTTTTGTGTTGGGTGTTTATATATAAGAGTTTAAATAGAATAAATATATTATCAAATAATTAAAAAATGGATGCAAATCATAGCTTATTGGTTAAGGTCATGGTTAGGCTAATTAAAAATTTGGATTCATATCATGATATTATTGATATATTTTTATAAAAACTTATATAATATATATATATATATATAATTAGGTTCTGGTAGTAAGTATTCAAGGGATAAATCCCAAACTCGAATGGGTTTGAATTTTAAATTCTAAACTCTTCCTAAATCTTGTAGGCAACTGCTAAATGAGTTATAAATGGCAAAGGGTTGAGTATAAGTTGGGTCAGTCAATATAAGTATAAAATTTCAAACTGCTAAATGCTAGATTTGAATCGAAGACGGCAAGAGCCGTCGATTTTAGCCCAAAAAATCCAAAAGCCGGGGTTCCGGACATCATTCCCAGCCACAGCATCTTCAAAGGTGAGGGTGGAGCAGTCGATGGCGAGCGTGTGGTAGGCCCCACCGAGCCTCGGGGCCATTGTGGCCGGTTGGGTGGCGGCGGTTGTGTTTAGCGAGTGTTCGTGGCGTAGAGAGATGGCCACCAATCACCATGCAGAGGTGGACGTCATGGAAAGGCAACTGGATTGATGTCTTGTTCGGCGTACAAGTAGATCAGGGAGGCGATCGATATGGGAAAGGGCGGTGCAGGAGACAGGCAGCTCATGTGGTCTTATTCAACGTCAGGGCAAATCGAGGAGGCGGCCGGCATAAGGAGGCTACCAGCCTGGAAAGCTGGACGACGTAGCGAGGTTGATCGGCGAGGGGAGGGAGGCCGCGCTACTACATGGATGGGAATAATTGCACGACAAGTCAATCCTTTTTTAAAAACATAAAATAATATATAGTTTAATCGATTTGCTTACCTGCTAAGATTGAAATTTCCTGACTATCCGGTGGTCAGGATCTACCTACTTTTTGTATAAAAAAATTAAATATTTCAGAAGCACCATTACACTCCCCTGGTAACTAATCTTAATAAATTATTATATATAATAACTTAATAATTTATTAATATTTTTTTTTAATTTCAAATAATTATTGATATTACTAAACCAAACTTTCACTAGATAATTAATGTATCATTTCTATCGTTTTTAAATATTTTTTGGCTTGTTTGTATTTTGATGTTATATCCTTAAAAGTTATATTTAAGAATATCAAATAATATATTTTTAAAATTTTTAAAGGTTACTTTTGATAAAACGATGCTCAGGCTCGGACGGTGGAAGAGTAAAATAATGTCCCCGGACTGGCCGGGATCGAGATGGCGATTTTTTTTAATAATATATTTTTAAAAAATATTTATAAAAATAGGTGCTTGGTAATATATTTACTAAATTAGGTATGGATGATGACGTGAAAGTTGAGCAGGATGAAATCGTCTTTGATAAGGCGTTTTCAATTTGAAACCTTCTTCGCTAAAAATGATTTCAAATGAATTTAATTTTTTTAAAAATTTGATATGGAAGTTGATGCGATAATTTTAATATGAAACTATCTTTGTATAAAGGATTTCAATTTAAAATCATCTTTATCAGAGGCGATTTCAAAAATCATCAATTTTTTTATTTTATCAAAAAAAACTATTAATTCTTTTTTTCAGAATTTAATAAATAAATTTAAATTAAAGATAAAAAATAATAAGTAAAAAATAATATTAATTAAAAATTATATATTACTTTTTAGTAATATTAATTATTATATTTTTTAAATTAATATTAATTAACTAAATAAAATAATATTAATTTAAAACTAATAATAAGTTAATTAAAAATAATATTAATTAAAATATTATAATAATATATTATAATATATTTCATATTATAATAAATATTTTATATTCTAAAATATAATAAGTATATTATAATTTATTATATTATATATTATTGTTGCCACCATGATCATCGTGGCCCGTAGTTGCTGTCGGGGTCGAAGTATGCTCCCTTCACTGTCCGGCTATCCGGCGGTCTTGGACCTGCAAAACAGGAGTTAGTGACCCGGGACGGAGTTTCCGGCAGGGGCACTCCGACGGTCAAGTCATTGACGAACCAGGGGAACAGATCCTCCTGGTCGAGCCCCTCTTGATGGACTCCACATTAGGAGGAGTAAATGGTGTGAGATTGAGATACAAGTGTGTCAGGAGAAGAACAGCCTAGCCAGAGAGATTCTCTATGTGGCCTTTCCTCCCGCCCTTGCCTGGATTTGCTTGTGGTGCCCTGCTCTCTGCTTGAGTTTGCACTTGTTTGAGTGGTGTTGCATTGCATCATTACCTTCGTTGCCTTGCTTCTTTCGGGCTTTAGTCTAGGTTACCATTGGATGCCTGTCTTGGGATCTCCGCATGGCTATCAGGCGTGTGCGGCAGTGTCCCGAGGTGCCTTTCCTAATTCGTGTTAAGGGAAGCTGTCATATGTTCTGACATTCCTTCTGGTCACCTCATTACGGGAAACCTGGCAGTGCCTCGATCGGGGGGCCACCATCCTCGGGATTCAAATCTCCTGGTGGATTTCCTCTTTCGGGTGGTTCAGGTGGTTGGTGAGGAGCGTGAAGCCTCAATCAGTAGGTCTTTCCCCTTTCTGGTATAACCGGCAGTCGCAAGTGGTCATTGCAGCCTAGTGGATATCTCAGTGCAATCCTCGGGCGGCTCGCCAGTGACCTGGGATGGTGGTGCTGTCCCTTTGTTCGCCGACGCTTACGCCTGAGCTGGGGGCTAAGCTGGAAAGGCAAGGCTCAACTCCGACCTAAGCGTCCCGAGCTCGCAGGCTTGCCTCGGTGGAGGAGGGCAGAGCGCGGGCCCGGTCCAGAGGGCTCGACCTCGGAGAGGCTCCACGTGGCGGGGGAGGGCTAAGCTCGACTCCGACCACGGAGCTCGACTCCGACCACGGAGCTCGATCTCCGAAGGGTTCGCTTTGGAGGGCAGAGCACGGGCCCGTCCAGAGGGCTCGACCTCGGAGAGGCTCCACGTGACGAGGAGGGCTGAGCTCGACGTGGTCGCTTGATCTCCGAGGGGCTCGCTCTGGAGGGCAAAGCACGGGCCCGGTCCAGAGGGCTCGACCTCAAAGAGGCTCCACGTGACGGAGGAGGGCTAAGCTCGACTCCGACCACAGGGCTCGATCTCCGAGGGACTCGCTCTGGAGGGCAGAGCGCGGGCCCAGACCAGATGGCTCGATTTCGAAGAGGGGCTCAATCTGGAGGGGACCGCTCAGCTCCGGCCTAGGTATCCCGGACTCGCGGGTCCGACCTGGCGAAGGACAGAGTTTGCCTTCGACGGGAGGTCTCATTGTCCTGGGGGAGCTCAGCCCGGTGAAGGAGTCCGAGCAGGGAATCTGACACAGCACCTGGCATGGCGGCCTTCTTTGACGTGGCGTCCGACAGCCACTCCACGTCAGCGGTCTTGCCACATCATTTGCCCCCCACTCCCGAGGCTCGTTAGTGCGCGGTGCTCGGGCCGAAGGGAGTAATTGTGATGCTGACGTGGAAAGGTGAAGATCTAGCGCAATGATGGCCATGATTGCTGGTGCTCTGTGGAACGATCCTTTAGGCCAGTGCGAGGGTGCCATGTGGCCATGTCTGAGGAGTAGTTAATGCTGGTGCAGAATTCAGAGTGGCCAGGATGCCTTTTTCATCGATGGGCGGCACGTGGCATGAATCCGTTGGCAAAAAGGTCGTAACGGTACAGATCCACTGGGTCATTTCGAAATGAAAAGAAGCTCTTACCCGAAACATCTATTCTTTTGAATTCTTCGCACCCGCTACAGTACCCGAGTCTTCTCCTTCTTCCCGGTTGCCTCAGATCTTCTAAGGGATCAGGTTAGTTTTTTCTTTCTTCCTCCTTCATCAGAGTAGGGTCCTTCCTCTAAGTCTAGGGTTTCCCTCGGATCGGGTCAGTCCCTTCATCTTCTTCTTCGTGTCCTTTGCTTCTTCCTTCTTTGGAGATGTCTCGCTTTGGCCCAAATTTCCGCCCCACTACTAACCAGGGTGAGGCTAGTCCTTCTGGGTAGAGGCCAGCGTCTTCTTCTTCTTCGGGTGAGGAGGAGGATGTGGCTCATTTTGAGCTTAGTAGGAGGCGGCCTCCTGGTCCAGTACTCATTAGGAAACCTGGGTCCGCTCCTTCCCATCCTTCTCGTTCTCCTCCCTCTTCTGAACATGTTCCTGAGTCCATCCGGTCCATAGGTCTTGGCGGGGTCACCTCGACGATCACCGCCGAGAAGCTGGGGACCATCCGAGATGTCTATTGCATCCCGCACTCTATTCGACTTTTAATTCCTCGTCCGGGGAACGGGCTACTTTAGTGGCTCGAGCCGTGTCGCCTTTTATGAGGAGACTTTTTCTGGGGATCTCCGTTTTCCTTTCCATCCGTTATTCATGTCGGTACTGAATAATTACCATTTGGTCCCCGCTCAATAGCTAGTACCAAACGCCATTAGGGTCATCTTTTAATTTTGTTATGCTTGTCACCTTCATGGGTTTGTTGCCCGATTTTCTCTATATCAGGACTTTCTTTGCCCTAAAGTGCCACCCGACTGAGGATGGGTGGTGGTCCTTATCTTCCCACCCAAAGGGCATTAAATTTGAGCTCCCCTCTTCCGTCAAGGGATGGAAGAGCAAGTTCTTTTTTGTCATGGTTAAGGAGGTCGACTGGGTCTGGATTGACCCGGACCAGTCCCCCAACCGAAACTCTATGGTCGATGCGGTTAACCGGGATGACTACGAGCAGCTCCGCACTGCCCAGATCCCTTCTCTCGAGGTTCTATTGTTAGAGCAGAATCTCTTCGAAGCCGGGGTCGACCAACGAGTGGGTGGGTGAGTTCGACCTGAACTTTTTTTTTTCTCTCCCCTTTTTTTGGTGCTCCTTGCATTGCTTTCTGTGGTTTGATTATTGTATGGCTTGTATGCAGGCATGATCTTCATGGAGAGTCACTTGCTGGTGATCACCCGAAAGAGGTCGCCAACCGGGCTAGTCGATGAGCCACCATCGAGACAGGTCCGGGGCGAGAGCGCATCTGCGACTGCTCCCGCTGCGGTGACCGACCCGAGTCAGGAGGTGACTGAAGCTACTCCTGCCATGCCGGCTGGCCGGAATTTGGGGACTACCAAAACTGTTCCTGCACCAGTGGAGAGGGCGACGTTTGCGGCATTGGGACCAGTCCAACGGGCAGTCCGGAAGGTCCCAGAGCGGCACGATCGACAGGGAATGACTCCCGTCACAGAGCCCGAGGGTGGTCCGGGCTAGGGCCGCAGCTCCTGCCGCTGCATTCCCAGTCCCCCGAGCCCGGCTGCGATCGAGGTAGGGGATGGAGAGGTCCGAGCTGGGGCCGAGCTCGTGACCGAGGCGTCGCCTGCGAAGGTGCCAGGTCCCTAGCTGCCCCGGGGGCCTTGCTACTAGGGGCAAGGGCACCTACCCCCGGAGAGAGCAGGAGGGAGGAGGCATGGCGCCGACTTCTGTTCAAGATGGGGTCGAACAGCTCTTTGCTCCTGAGCCCCACACTGGCTGAGCGCATGATAGATTTTTCAATCCAGCCACGCGATCGGCAGGAGATGGCCGGAATGCGGTTGGGGGATGTGCTTAGCAGCATCTTCCCCAACTCTTCTTGGTAAGTAGCTCTGCTTCTCTTTCTCTCTTCTTCTCCTTTTTTTTTAACTAACCTTTTACATGGTGCAGATCAGTGCCGAGGCCCTCTTCATCAGGGACTACTATCGAAACTGGCAGCATAGTGAACAGCAGAGGCGACTGAGATCGAGTCACTAAAGGCCGGCATGAAGGAGAGGATCGAGGCAAATGGAGCACTTGGTTAAAAGGTCAAGGAACTGGAGAAGTAGCTCGCCGACTCTGAGGGGCGAGCGAAGGAGCTCCGAGAGAGCCTTGACCTGGAGCGGAGCCGCTCGAGGAAAAGTGCTGAGGAGCTCGCCCTTGCTAAGAAGAGGCTAAAGTGGTACAATGCTGAGGCCGTTTGGCACAAGGAGACCGCTTAGTCTGCTCAAGCCGAGCTGGCGGCAAAGAAGGAGAGGTTGGTCACGGCTGAGAGGGTGGCAAAGGAGTCGGCCAAGTCGACGGATGTGGCCAGGGTGGAGGCCGCCGTGGCAAGGAAGGAGGCCATCGGGGCTAGGAAGGATGCTGAAGGGGCCATCGCCATGTACAAGGCCTCGGAGGAGTTCACCATCGAGATTCACCAAATGGCGTCGGACTCCTTCTTCAAAGGCTTCATGTTTTTGCGCAGCCGAGTTGAGATGTTTGTTCCTAACGAGGGTCGTAGTCACCTCAGGTATCCTCTAGCCTCGGACATGAAGTCAGGCCAGGAGGCTGGCGTTGAGGAAGCTATTGCCCCCGAACCTTTCGTGCTAGTCGAGGCTGAGACTGGGCCACCCGAGGCCAAAGCCGTTCAGCCAGAGGTTCTCGAAAATGGGACCTCACAGCCTCACGGCCCAACCGAGGAGGGTAGCTAGAGTGGAGTAAATTTCCTTCTTGTTTCTTTTTTTTTTTGTATTTGGTCTGGGTCACCTGGCATGTCGGGGACCCGAAGACGTTTGTAGCTAACTTTTGTTGATGAAATGAGAATTTTCCTGCTACCTGTTCTCGAGCATTGCATGACTTTTCCCTCTCATCCCCTTTCTTTCCTCTTCCTCTCTCTTCTTTTTTTTTTCTTTTTTTTTAAGATGAGTGGTGGGATCAGAGAGGAGGGTTCCACCTTGTTTGGGATTTGGCCACCAGGCTTCAGTGTCGGCAAGTTGGGTGCAGGACTTTGGTAGTTGAGAGTAGCTAGGCTCAAAGACTTCTTGGCCGGAGAGCTGGGCCCCTGTCCAAGGTGCCTGAGAGCTGGGCTCAGGTTTTGGATGCCTTGGAGCTAGGCTTGAGGCTTTGCTGCCGGAGAGCTGGGCCTCGGGCTTTGGTGCTGAGAGCTGGGCTCAGGGCTTGGATGCCTTGGAGCTAGGCTCGAGGCTTGGGTGCCTGAGAGCTGGGCTCAGGGCTTGGATGCCTTGGAGCTAGGCTCGAGGCTTGGGTGCCTGAGAGCTAGGCTCGAGGCTTGGGTGCCTGAGCTGGGCTCGAAGACGTTGATGATTTGAGAACAGCTTGGCTTGAAGATCTCTTGGCCGGAGAGCTGGGCCCCAGTCCAAGGTTGCCTGAGGGCTGGGCTCAGGTCTTGGTGTCTCGGAGCTGGGCTCGAAGATGTTGATGATTTGAGAGTAGCTTGGCTCGAAGATCCCTTGGCCGAAGAGCTGGGCCCCGGTCCAAGGTTGCCTGAGGGCTGGGCTCAGGTCTTGGTGTCTTGGAACTGGGCTCGAAGACTTCTTCTTCCGGAGAGCTGGGCCCCGGGTCTCGGTTACCTGAGAGCTGGGCTCAGGCCTTGGCATCTTGGAGTTGGGCTCGAAGACGTTGATGATTTGAGAGCAGCTTGGCTCGAAGATCCCTTGGTCGGAGGTCCAAGGTTGCCTGAGGGCTGGGCTCAGGTTTTGGTGTCTCAGAGCTGGGCTCGAAGACGTTGATGATTTGAGAGCAGCGTGGCTCGAAGATCCCATGGCCGGAGAGCTGGGCCCCGGTCAAGGTTGCCTGAGGGCTGGGCTTAGGTCTTGGTGTCTCGGAGCTGGGCTCGAAGACGTTGATGATTTGAGAGCAGCTTAGCTCGAAGATCCCTTGGCCGGAGAGCTGGGCTCTAGTCCAAGGTTGCCTGAGGGCCGAGCTCAGGTCTTGGCATCTTGGAGCTGGGCTCGAAGACTTCTTCTTCCAGAGAGCTGGGTCCCGGGTCTCGGTTACCTGAGAGCTGGGCTCAGGCCTTGGCATATTGGAGCTGGGCTCGAAGATGTTGATGATTTGAGAGCAGCTTGGCTCGAAGATCCCTTGGGTGGAGAGCTAGGCCCTGGTCCAAGGTTGGCTGAGAGTTGGGCTTAGGTCTTGGTGTCTCGGAGCTGGGCTTGAAGATGTTGATGATTTGAGAGCAGCTTGGCTCGAAGATCCCTTGGGCGGAGAGCTGGGCCCCGGTCCAAGGTTGCTTGAGAGCTGGGCTCAGGTCTTGGTGTCTTAGAGCTGGGCTTGAAGATGTCGATGATTTGAGAGTGGTTTGGCTCGAAGATCCCTTGGGCGGAGAGCTGGGCCCCGATCCAAGGTTGCCTGAGAGCTGGGCTCAGGTCTTGGTGTGTTGGAGCTGGGCTCGAAGATGTTGATGATTTGAGAGCGGCTTGGCTCGAAGATCCCTTGGACGGAGAGCTGGGCCCCGATCCAAGGTTGCCTGAGAGCTGGGCTCAGGTCTTGGTGTCTCGGAGCTGGGCTCGAAGACGTTGATGATTTGAGAGTGGCTTGGCTCGAAGATCCCTTGGGCAGAGAGTTGGGCCCCGGTCCAAGGTTACTTAAGAGCTGGGCTCAGGTCTTGGTGTCTTGGAGCTGGGCTCAAAGACTTCTTGGAGGTTTCCTTGCAAGGCAGATAGATACTTGTGTGAAAGAAAAACCATTATTATTATCATCGGGAGAAAGCCTTACATTATTGATAGTATCTTCGCAGATTGCAGGCATTTCATGTTCGAGAGAACCTGACGCCATCGAGATCCTCAAGATAATAGGCTCCCTGTGAGAGGGCCTCGGCCACCTTATAGGGGCCTTTCTAGTTCGATGAGAGCTTGCCACACTCCGGGGTTGAGATGCTTCTGCTCGGCATAGCACAAGCTCCCCGAGTCTGAAGACTTTTGGCCTGACCCAGGCATTGTAGTACTGGGCTACTCGTTGCCGGTATGCCACCATTCATAGCCAAGCTTTATCCCTCGTCTCTTCGAGGAGATCCAGGTTGAGCAGGAGGTGTGCCGAGTTTCGCGCCTTGTCATATTTCTGAACTCGTAGCGTGGGTACGCCGAGCTCAACCGGGATGACCGCTTCGACACCGAAAACAAGGTTGAAGGGCATCTCGTCAGTTGCCGTTCTGGGCATTGTGTGGTAGGCTCACAGAATGCTTGGGAGTTCCGCCCCATCTACCCTTGGCTTGGTCTAGCCTGGTTTTGAGCCCTTGAAGGATGGTCCTATTAGTCACCCCGGCTTCTCCGTTTGTTTGAGGGTGAGCTACCAAGGTGAATCGGTGTTGGATGCCATGTTCGGTGCAGAACCCTTCGAACTCCTGATTGTCGAATTATCGCCCGTTGTCAGTGATGATACAATGGGGGAGTCCGAAGCGACAAATAATTGACTTCCAGAAGAATTGGCAGACATTGGCTTCCGCGATCCAGGCCAGTGGCTCTGCCTCGACCCACTTGGTAAAGTAGTCGATCGCCACCAGCAAGAATCTTCGCTGCCCTGGTGTAAGGGGAAACGACCCCAAGATGTCCATTCCCCACTGGGCAAAAGGCCAAGGTGCTGAGAGCTGGGAGATCGGTGCCGCCAGTTGGCATATATGAGCGTGGCGCTGGCACTCGTCGTACCTTTTAACGAAGTCGGCACTCGTCATACCTTTTAACGAAGTCAGCGGCGTCCTCCCTCATGGTCTCCCAAAAGTATCCCTGGTGAAGGGCTTTATAAGCCAGCATTCTCCCTCCCATATGGTTCCCGCAGAGGCCTTCGTGTATCTCCTAGAGCACGAAGGTTGCCTCCGGGGCCTGAGACACTTCAGGAGCGGGTAGGAGTAAGATCGGTGGTAGAGCTGGCCCTCCATCAGGATGAACCGGGAGGCCTTCTTTTTGAGGAGGCCTGCTTCTACCCGGTCCTTTGGCATGGTGCCATCAGTGATGTATCTGATGTACCTGTCCATCCAGCTAGGCTCGGGGGTGACTTGGTGCACCTCCTCTGGACTTTCATAGCTCGGACTGTCGAGGTACTCGATGTAGGTGCGCCCCAGTGATGAGTTCGGCAGGGTCGCGAGCCTCGATAGTGCATCCACGCGTGCATTCTCACCCTGGGGGATATGGGAGATGCTGAAGCATCGGAAGCCTGCCGTGCTAGAACGGACCCGATCTAGGTACTTCACCATCAGGGGATCTCTGGCTTATATTTTCTCGGAGACTTGTCCGGCAACCAGTTGGGAGTCGGTGAAGACTTTCAAGGTCTGTACGCCTAGCTTGCGGGAGACTTTCAGACCCGTGAGGAGCGCCTCGTACTCTGCCTGGTTGTTTATCACGGCGAATTTGAAGCAGAGGGCGCATTCTGTCACCATCCCGTCACTGTTGGCGAGGATGAGGCATGCTCCGCTTCCGCCGGAGTTGGACGCACCGTCCACATGGAGGATCCAGGGTTCTTCCCCTAGTTCGAGTTCCGTTTCTTGCTCCGTTACTGTCTGCTCCGGCTCCTCGGCGAATCCGTGCACTCGACCATGAAGTCAGCTAGGACTTGGGCCTTCTACGAGAACCTCAATCGGTATACTATGTCGAACTCGCTGAGCAGCAGGGACCACTTCGCCAGTCTCCCGGAGGTCTCAGGATGGCTAAGTATGGTCCTTAGTGGCTGATCCATCACAACCATGATCGGGTGCACTTGAAAGTAGGGACTGAGGCGCTTAGCAGACATTATTAGTGCAAAAATGAATTTTTTAGAGCGGGTATATCTAATCTCCGCATCAGGATGGTTTTACTGGTATAGTGTACCGCTTCTGGGATCCATCCTCGTCTGCGCGGACGAGGACCGAGCTAATAGCTCCAGGTGTGACCGCCAGATAGAGTAGAAGCTCCTCCCCTTCTTTTGGCCTGCAAAGCAGCGGGGGAGAAGCTAGGAATTTCTTTAGCTCCTCGAAGGCCATCCTGCACTCCTCCATCCAGGTGAAGTCGTGCATCCTGCACAGTGCCTTGAAGAATGGAAGGCAACGATCGGCCGACCTCAAGATGAATCGGCTCAGGGCGGCAATACGCCCCATCAAGCGCTGGACCTGTTTCTTAGAGGTCGGGTGCTCCATGTCGACGATCTCCTGGACCTTCTCTGGGTTTGCTTCGATACCACTCTGGGTGATCATGAAGCCGAGGAACTTTCCTGCCACCACTCCGAAGGCGCACTTCATTGGATTCAGCTTCATCTGATATTGTCGTAGGTTGTGGAAGGACTCGGCGAGGTCAGCGATATGATTCGAGCGTCTTGCTCATGACAAGCATGTCATCCACATACACTTGCATGTTATGGCCAATTTGGTCATTGAAGACCTTATTGACCAGACATTGATATGTGGCTCCTGCATTCTTCAGACCAAAGGGCATCATCCTATAGCAGTATGTCCCTTGGTTGGTGATGAAGGCGGTGTGCTCCTCGTCCTCCGGGTGCATATGAATCTGGTTGTATCCGGAGAATGCATCCATGAAGGAGAGCAACCTGTGCCTAGAGGTGGCATCCACCAGTTGGTCAATCTTCGGTGGGGAGAAACTATCCTTCGGGCATGCCTTGTTGAGGTCGGTGTAGTCTACACAGATCCTCCACTTGCTATTATTCTTCCTTACCATCACCACTTTCGCCAGCCAGCTCGGATATTGGACCTCCCGAATGAAACCAGCAGCTAGGAGTTTGCCCACTTCCTCGTTGATGGCCGCCTGCCTCTCTGGGGCGAAGCTTCTCTTTTTCTGCTGAACTGGCCTGTGCTTCGGGTCAACGCTCAGTTTGTGAGTAATGATGTCAGGAGGGATACCTGGCATGTCCGTCACTATCCAGGCGAATACATCTGTGCTTGCCCATAGGAACTCCAATAGTTGAGCCCTCTCCGCCTCGGGTAGCTAGGCTCCAATCTGCACCATCCTCGTGGGATCATCTCCAAGCGGGTAAGAGAGTAAGCGCTCGACCGGGCCTCCCCTGTGATCTTGAGCCCTTTGGTCGAGATCATATGCCCTAGATCACCCTCGGGGACCTTGGCCCCAGGGAGGGTTTGGAAGCAGTGCTGCACCGGCTGGAGTGCTCCCCTCATCTCCCGATACCTAGGGAGTGGGAAACTGTACAAGTAATCTCTTGGTGGAGACAACGGCGTCGAGCAGGTTGAGCCCGGATCCGTCCAGGATCACGTTGTAGGCGGAAGGAAGCCTGACAACCGTGAAAGTCATCATAACGGTGCTTTGCCGAGGTGGGGTCCCAGTATTAACTGAGAGAGTGACCTCTCCTTCCACCCTTACAGAATCACCTGTGAAACCAAAAAGGGGAGTATGCACAGGTTTGAGATGATTAGGAGAAAGATTCATCCTGAAGAAGGCATAATAAAAAAGTATATCGTGGAGCTTCCACTATCAACCATGATGCATTATACAGGATGCTTCGCGATCATCATCTCGACGACCATGGCATCATTATTTATATTTTTTCCCCCGTCTTCTCCTTCCCTCATAAAGGGGAGTACATTCTCAGGATACCCTGCCCCCCGGGCCTTCTTGGGCACGCGCGCGGCTCCCCAGGAGATCATACCCACCGGCTTCTCGGTAGGGCGGTTGTCAACTACTGGAGCTGGTGGAAGAGCGACGAGCGCTTGGGATTCCACATGAGGTCTACCCCCCACGAACCTTTTGAGGTAGCCCCTTTTGATGAGTTCTCCGATTTCTCACTTGAGATTGCGACATTCCTCGGTGCCGTGGCCATGGTCGCGGTGAAAGTGATAGTACTTCATTTTATCACAGCCAGTGGAGGGCTTCATCGGAGGCGGGCGTCTCAGGTAGCCCTTGCCTTCGATCTCCATGAGGATTTTCATCCTCAGGGCGAGGAGGGGAGTGTAACTCTCATCGAGAACAGGAGCGCCTTTCGATCTTGGCCCCCCCGGGAGTTCGGAGCCTGAGGTCCTGGCTTCCGGGTTTAGGACGTCTCGGTGGGGGTCAGCTTCTTCAATGGCTTCCCGTCGAGCTCTCGCCTCGTACGATCTACCTCCTCAGCATGGATGTAGTTTTGGGCTTAGAGGAGGAGCTCAGAATAACTCTTGGGGGGCTTCTTGTCGAGCGAGTAGGTTAGGTAGGAGGTCCTGAGCCCTTGTTTTAGTGCCAGCATGGCAACTGGCTCATCAAGGTTGTAGATCTCCAACGCGGCAGCCTTGAAACAGGCTACGTAGTACCGCAGTGGCTCGCGGTCCTGCTGTCAGATGGAGAAGAGGCTATCTGCCTCTCATGGCAATTTTCGATAGGCATCGAAGTGGGCCACAAACTTCTGCCCTAACTGAACGAAAGAGTTGATACTCTCCGGCTCCAAGCGGGTGAACCACACCTGGGTTGCCTTCCAGAGAGTAGCAGGAAAGGTGATGCAGAGGAGAGCGTCGATGGCCCCCTGGACCCTCATGAGGGCCCGGTAACTTTCCAGGTGGTCCAGGGGGTCGGTGGTTCCATTGTAAGGATCCACCTGCGGCATACGGAACCAACTCAGAATTGGCTCCTCTTGGATTTCTTGGGAGAAAGGGGGACGGGCGTCGTAGCCCGCTGCTCACTAGCTGAGCCTGGTAGATTGGCAAATCGACGGGATAACTCCGCCAACTTGCGGTCATGCTCCTCCAGGCGCTTCTCCGTCGTGTGCCTGATGGCTTCGTCGGTGGACCCCTCCGCCGAAGGAGACGGAGAAGGTGACATGGGTGCATGGCACCCATGGTGGGGGGTCTTACTTTTCCTACCTCGATGGGACTTGGATACTACCCGCCCGAGGTTTGGTGAGCGGCTCTCCCTGTTGGCAACTCGGCTTGTTGTCTTTTCGCCGGAGTTTGATGGCCACTCCGGTTGTCAGTGATGGCCACGGTTTGCAAAGGCCTTCTTTGGAAAGAACGCAGGCTGTCGCAGGGGTACGCAGCATGGGTCGCGGGAGTCCCTGGCTACTGGTGGATAGCCAAGGACCGGTGCTGGTGCTGAAGCTGGCACACTGCCGTGGCAAGGATTTGCATTTGCTGGGCGAGTGCAGCCAGCTGAGACTCTACCGGAGGTGGTTGAACCAGAGTGGATGGCCCCGTCTCTAGGTTGTGCGGGTTTCCCTGGGAGGGGGAGTCCCTTGCATGATCGGTGGAGGCCTCTCGCGCCCGCGTCATCACCATCCTCCTGTGGAACTTGCTTGTAAAAAAGGGGGGAGGCCTGAGCTAAATCAAAGACTGTTCACAGGCCGGCCTCTTCCTGGCATGTCAATCTGTTGCCACCAAGATTGTCGTGGCCCATAGTTGCCATCGGGGTTGGAGTACGCTCCCTTCGCTGTCCGGCCGTCTCCGGTGGTCCTGGACCTGCAAAACAGGGGTTAATGATCCAGGTTGGGGTTTCCGATGGAGGCACTCCGATGGTCAAGTCAGTGACGATCCAGGGGAACAGATCCTCCTGGTCGAGCCCCTCTTGATGGACTCCACGTTAGGAGGAGTGAATGGTGTAAGATTGGGATGCAAGTGTGTTCGGGGAAGAACGACCTAGCTAGAGGGATTCTCTGTGTGGCCTTTCCACCCGCCCTTGCCTAGATTTGCTTGTGGTGCCCTGTTCTTTGGTTGAGCTTGCACTTGTGTTTGAGTGGTGTTGCATTGCATTACCTTTATTGCCTTGCTTTTTTGGGGCTTTGTAGTCTAGGTTACTATTGGGCGTCTATCTTGGGATCTCCGCCGGGCTGTCAGGCGCGTGCGGCAGTGTCCCGAGGTGCCTTTCCTGATTCGTGATAAGGGAAGCTGTCATATGTTCTAACATTCCTTCTGGTCGCCTCATTCCTGGAAACCTGGCAGTGCCTCGATCGAGGGGCCGCCGCCCCCGGGATTCGAATCTCCTGGTGGACTTTCTCTTTCGGGTGGTTCAGGTGGTTGGTGAGGAGCATGGTGCCTCAAATCAGTGGGTCTCTCCCCTTTCTGGTGTAATCGATGGCCGCAGGTGGTCATTGCGGCATGGTGGATGTCTCAGTGCAATCCTCGGGCAGCTCGCCGATGACCTGGGATGGTGGCGCGGTCCCTTTGTTTGCTGGCGCTTACGCTTGAGCTTGGGGCTGAGCTGGAAAGGTAAGGCTCGACTCCGACCTAAGCTTCCAGAGCTCGCGGCTTGCCTCGGCGGAGGAGGGCAGAGCGCGGGCCCGATCTAGGGCTCGACCTCGGGAGAGACTCACGTGGCGGGGGAGGGCTGAGCTCGACTCCGACCACGGGGCTCGATCTCCGAAGGGCTCGCTCTGGAGGGCAGAGCGCAGGCCCGGTCCAGAGGGCTCAACCTCGTAGAGGCTCCACTTGGCGGAGGAGGGATGAGCTCGACTCCGACCACGGGGCTCGATCTCCGAGGGGCTCGCTCTGGAGGGCAGAGCGTGAGCCCGGTCCAGAGGGCTGGACCTCGAAGAGGCTCCACGTGGCGGAGGAGGGCTGAGCTCGACTCCGACCACGGGGCTTGATCTCCGAGGGGCTCGCTCTGGAGGGCAGAGCGCGGGCCCGGACCAGATGGCTCGACTCGAAGAGGGTTCGATCTGGAGGGCATCGCTCGGCTCTGACCTAGCGTCCCAGGCTCGCAGGTCCGACCTGATGGAGGACAGAGCTCGCCTTCGATGGGCGATCCTGTTGTCCTAGGGGAGCTCAGCCCGGTGAAGGAGTCCGAGCAGGGAATCTGACGCGGCGCCTAGCACGGCGGCCTTCTTTGACTTGGCATCTGACAGCCACTCCACGTCAGCGATCTTGCCACATCAATTATAATATAGTATAATTTTTTTAAAAAAATTAAAAAATTAAAAATAATTATCAAGTCGATACCATCCGGTTGTCAGCCCAGAACTAGTTCGGTCGACAGCCCGATGTCATTTCGATCACTTGCTCAGGACTGGTCATCGGACCGGTGGTAGGATCCTGGTGGCCAGACCGGTAATCGGATATGTGGCAAGACTGGGACTGAAACCGGTGGCAGGATCAACGACCGGACTAATGGTCGAACCCTGGCGGTCGGATCGACGTTCAAACTAATGGCAAGACTGAGGGCCAGACCGGTGGCAGGATGGGCGTCGAACCCTAGTGGCCGGATCCTAGCGGCCAAACTGGCGATCGGATCGATGGTAGGACTGGGGTCGGACCGTGGCCGGACCATAGCGACTAGATCGATGGCAGGACCGGCGATCGGACGACAGTAGTCGGATCCTGCCCCAACCGACCTGCGATCGGAGCGATCTTAGGACTGGTGGTCGGACCAATGGTAGGACCGACGGCTGGACTAGTGGTCGAACCCTGGTGACTAGATGATGGTCAGATTGATGATAGGACTGGGGGTCGGACTGGTTGCCGGACCCTGGCAACCGGACCGGTGGCAAAATTGGGGGCCAAACCGGTGGCAGAGCGTGGCCGGACCCTGGCATCGGTCTGATCATCGGTCCTGCCGCCAAGGTCCGGCCATCGGTCCTGCCACTGGTCCGGCCCCAAGTCTTTGCCACTGGTTTGGCCACTGGTCTGAACGCCCGAGTTCGGCCACCGGTCCCGTCATCGGTCCTGCACCGGTTTTGATCGCAGGTCCAGCCACCAAGGTCGGCCCCCGGTCCGACCATTGATCTTGCCATCGATCCGGCCCCTAGTCTTGCCATCGATCCGGCTTCCAGGATCCGACCGCCAGTCCTGCCACTGGTCCGGCCCTCAGTCCTGCCATCGTCTAACCGTCGGTTCCATTCGCTAAGATCCGGCCATGTCCAGCCGCTGGTCTTGCCACTGGTCCAGCACCTAGTCCTGCAACCGGTTCGATCACCGGTTCGGCTCCAGGATCCGGCCTTCGATCCGGCCCCCAGTTTTGTCACCGGTCTGGTTGCTAGGGTCCGGCCACTGGTCCGACCCCAGTCCAACCATCGGTCTGACCGTCAGTCCAATCGCAAGGGCCGACCGTAGGTCCTGCCATTGGTCCGGTCCCCAATACTGCTACCAGTTCGATCGCCGATCTGGCTGCCAAGATCCGGCTACCTGTCTGATCACTAATCCTGCTATCGATCCGGTCGCCAGGGTTCGGCCATCGGTTCGGCCCCCAGTCCTGCCACCGGTCCGATTACCGATCAGGCTGCTTGTCCTGCCACCAGTCCGGCCCTCAGTCCTGTCATTGGTCTAACCATCGATCCCGCCGCCAGGATCCGACCGCCGTTGGTCCTGCCATCGGTCCAGTCCTAGTCTTGCAACAAATCCGATCGTTGGTCCAAGTCCTACCGCTGGTCCAACCGCCAGGTCCTGCCTTCGGTCCGGCCGCCAGTCCTAAGCAAGTGATCAGACTGACATCGGACTGTCGACCGAACTAGTACCGTGCTGGCGACCGGATGGTATCGACCTGGTAATTATTTTTTTAAAAAATTTATACATATTAATATAATATAATATATAATATAATAAATATAATATTTTATATTTTTAGAATAAAATATTTATTATAATATAAAATATATATCTTTTAATTATATTATTTTATATTAATATTATTTTTAAATTAATTTATTATTAATTTAAAATTATATTATTTTAATATAGTTAATTATTATATTTTTAATTAATATTATTTTAAAAAATATAATTTAATATTATCAAAAAGTATATATAAAATTTTCATTAATATTGTTTTTTTGCTTATTATTTATTTATTTTAAATTAAGATTTATTAATTAAATTTTGAAAATAAAATTGATGATTTTTTTTGATAAAAAAAAAAATTGATGACTTTGAAATCGCCCCTGATAATTTATCAAGACGATTTCATATTAAATTATCACATTAACTTTCATATCAAATTTAAAAAAAAAATAAATTTATTTAAAATTATTTTTATAAAAATGATGTCAGAAATCGTCTTTGCAAAATATAATTTCATCCTACTCAGTCTTCGATTCAATATCCATACCTAGTTCAAACTTTATTTTTTAAATATTTTTTAAAAATATTATTTTTTAAAAAAAACTCCAAGATGCCCCCCGGTCATTCAGCGGTCGGTGGAGCGGCTTTCGCCAATCGTGTGCAAATGGACCGTGCTAAATCCCATTGGTGGATAACACGCCACGATACCTCTTGTATTTTACCCATTCCGACTGCGCGTTATCCTCCCACACCAACGCCTTCACGCGGTATGGGATGAGCACCGTGCTGGAAGAGAAGACCCCAGTTCCTCGAGTCTTTGTGAAAAGAAAGTCAACCACCTCTAGACTTTAGACTCCAACCAAAAAAAAATGCTACGGTATACCTAAAAGCGAATTATTCGTGCTCCATTGCGAACCTCGCGCAACCAATAATTTTTCCTACCCAAGGTCTTTCCTCCTCCATTCCTTCCCCTGTAAACTGAATCTGAAAGCCAAATAGCAATCAATGGCAAGGCGACGAGAGTCCGAAGGCGGCGGGGGCGGGCACATCGGCTGGTTGCCAGAGGCGTGCATCTCGCACGTGCTCTCCCTCACCACTCCTCGTGATGCGTGCAGGTTGGCGCTCGTCTCGGCCGCCTTCCGCTCCGCGGCGAGCTCCGACGGGCTATGGGAGCGGTTCCTTCCGTCCGATTACAGGTCGATCCTGTCGCGGGCCGTTGATCCGATCGAATACTCGTCGAAGAAGGAGCTCTATTTCCTACTCTGCGATTCCATTCTCGTTGATGGCGGCAGGACGGTGAGTTCAAGCGGAATGGTCCCTTCTCTCTCCCCCCCCCTTTATTTCTTTTTCTTTTTTTTTAATTCAGAACCGTGGAGCTTTTTTTTTTTTTTTATAAATAGAAGGGTGGGGGTAAACCCCAGTGTAGCTCCCCATTCTAGCCCCAGCCCGTTAGGTGATGTTCGATTCGATCTACAAATTTTTGCATACCCTCCTCATCAATCGATGAGTACGTCGTCCTAACCCTACTACGACAGTGGTGTAGTGTTTTCTTTATTTTACCGTAACGATGCTATCTTGGCCGGTGTCCCCTCCCCTTCCGAATGGATGGATACGTAAAAACGTTATGGACAATGACGTCCATGCAGTGGCGGCCGAAGTCGGGAACCCCATCTCCAGCGACAATTTCACGGATCTTTTGAGAAAGATAGGGTATGCCAAGGTTAGAGTCGAACAAGATGCCTCACAGCCTCTCACACCCGGAGTTCTGATTCAGGGGAAAAAGAAAATTTTTTGGTAGTAGTTCCTCTATGAAAATATTCTGACCGTGTGCTTCAAATGTGGCCGAATTGGACATACGACTAAGGATGTGGGGCTTTGGAAGGGATGGCCGAGACAATTCAAGGAGGTTTCCACTTCAACCGGAGAATGTGGTGATCGATGGGCAACCAGGGGAAGATGATCGGAATGACTTACAATGCCCGATGGACTGTGCGGACCGGAGGGGTCGGATGGGAATGATAGAACTAGCAAGGACCGTCTAATATTTGGGCCTTGGATGGTTACAACCCGGGTTCGTCAACCTCGGCCGGATGCTGTCATTGGGAAAATTTGAAGGGAGCTGGGGAAGGCCAAGGTTACCACCTTCATCTTCGAACCCTCCTTCCTCTTCCCCCCATCATCATCTACGCCACCTTCCTCTTCCCCCAGTTCCTCCCCACATCTTGATGAATGGCAGAAACCAGCCAGGTAGCCAGGCATAGATCCCCGGAGACTTCCAAAACTCTACTTCAGGCCAGTTCTGACTCTGTGGCTTCTGAAGGAGTGTTTGGACCCTGGCTTCTTGCATGGAACTGGTCTTGCCGGAAGAGGCTGGACCGAGGGACCGCTAGATGGTTGAATATGGTTCGGTCTCACTGAAGAGGAGCAGAAGCTTTCCCAGTTCCTCTTCCCCGTCTTCTCAAGGTACTGCTTCACCTAAATCAGTCTCAGCATCTCCCAAGCAAGTTAGTCTCCCTGTTCCTCCTGTGGTGATTGCTAAGGGTGACATTAAAATTCCCAGGATGGGCTGCCCGTGGTCTTGGGTGGTCCCTTGTTTTCTTCTCTATCAGATGGTCAGGGGAGCCATGGGGAGGGAAGAAGGGAGAGTGTGAGGATTGGGAGGTTGCTTGTTCCTACAGGGGATGTGTAGGGTGAGGGTGGTCATAAGGAATCAAGGGGGCTCAGGAGAAATAGAGGAAGGGTGGGGAATTTAGAGTTCCTAGGCACTCGTGGCAGGCTCGAGATCTAGGAGCTCCTTGGGGTCTAAGGGAGGCCTGCTCCCTCTGCTATTGGGGGTTCTTCTGACTGCCCTGGGGAGCGGGGGGTCTGGGAGTGTTTCTGGTCCATTGGTGTTCATTCGGGTTCTGTTGTCATGGGAGGTCCCTCCCCTGGTCTTTCCCCTGGTCCTTCGATGGCAGGGGAACCTACTTCACTGGGCTCCCTGCAACCTGCTACAGCTGGCTTACAGGAAGACATAAAAAGGAAAGCAACTGGGATTGTGGTTCTTGCTGCTCCAGGAGCAGGTCAATCTACCACTGCCAAGGGGACTCCTCTAGAGGTCATGGGTCACGAGGTAGTAGTCCAGAAAATCCAGCAGGCGCTGCTTGCAATAGGTTAGAATGCTTCTGCTTCACTGGTGGTTGAAGAAACTGAGAGTGGAGAGGGACAGGGTCCTGCTTTATCCTAATCTTGTCTAATGAAAATGTCAGGGAGGCAGGAAGCCCTCCTTTTTATCGTCTTATTTTTGCTTTCTGCATTTACATAATCCTGCTATTGCTATTCTTTTAGAAACTCGATTGTCTGGTTTGGGTCTCGACCATATCCATCGCCATTTTTCTCGGGACTGGGGCTTCTACTCAATTGAGTCACAGGGACAGTCAGGAGGTATCATTGTCACCTTGGATAGGGAAGCGCCCAGAATTGATGTGCTCCATCGCTCATCGTAGTTGATGGCGATTGTGGTTTCATAACCCAACAGACCGACTTGGCTTCTGTGTGGGATCTATGCCAGTACCTTTTATATGGAGCGTTGGATGGTGTGGCAGGAGGCCTCGGCCCTAGCTGACCTGGGTCTACCCACTGTCATTGTGGGTGACTTTAATTGTATTGATCGGGCAGAAGTGAAAAGAGGGGGTCACCCTTTTATGAATGATGTGGCTTCTAGGAAATTTTTTGTTTCATCCAGAATAACTGGTTGGTGGATATGGGATTTCTAGGCCCCCGCTTTACTTGGTGCAACAATCGCTCTGGCAATGCTAGGTATGGGAAAAAATCGATAGATTCTTTGCCACCCCCTCATGGCTCAGGATCTTCTCGGAGTTCTCTATGCGACATCCAGCCGCATCTCTTCTGACCACTACCCGCTTCTTTTATTTACTGATGGATGTAGAGACGACTCACCCCATTCAGATTTGAGAATTCTAGCTGTCATATCATAAAGCCAGGGATATTGTCAAGGATGTCTGGAGGATGCCTGTCAGGGGCGACGCCACTTATCGTATCTCTAGGAGATTGGAGCTTCTCAGGCGGCGTTTGCTCAGATGGAACAAGACCGAGGTGGGGAACATCTTCCAAAAATTGGAAGAAGCTGAGAGCTTAATAACTGTTTTCCAGGAAAAGGAAGAAAAGGAAGGGGGCTTATTTGAGGAAGACATAGCTGTACTCCGCTCTCAGCTATCACTGCATCACTCCCTTCTGCATAATCAGGAAGTTCTCTGGAGATAGAAATCACGAGTTCAATGGTTTCGATCGGTCTCATCCAGATCCCATCTTTCTATTCCATCTACCCTGCCTATGGTTTCTGTCTCTTCTTTTCAAAACTCTATGCTCATCGCTCCTGTTTCTGAGGATGAGGTGCGCTCTGCTCCATGGTCGATCGGGAGGACAAAGTACCTGGTCCAGATGGCTTTTCCTCCTTTTTTAGGAGATTTTGGATATCATTCGGCCTGATCTTGTTGCAGCCATTCAATTATTTTTATTTTAGGACGAATGCCGGCTACTGGAAGCAAACTTATATTGTTCTCATCCCTAAATGCCTCGATGCCCATGATCCCAGCTACTTCCGACCGATCAGTCTTTGCAATACTCTATATAAATTATGTGCCAAGTAATGGTTAGCAAAATGGCACCCCTTCTCCTGTAGCTGATCAGCCCTGAGCAGGGAGCATTTGTTGCTGGCCGAGTAGTTTGGATAATGTTTTTATTGCTCAGGAATTCATGTTTGATCTCAGACGAGCTCCTATCCATCATAGCTTGATGGCTATCAGCTCGACATGGAGAGGGCTTATGGTTGTGTTGATTGGGATTTTTTACGGATTGCCCTCCAGGACTTTGATTTTCATCCACTATGGATCTCCAGAATTCTGGCTTGTATTTATAGACCTTCATTTGCCCTCCTAGTAAATGGCTCCCCCATCGAGTTCTTTCACTCAGCTATCGATCTTCGACAAGGTTGTCCCCTCTCTCCCTTTCTTTTCATTATTTGTGCTGACCACCTGTCTAGAACATTGAGAGCAGCGGTGCAGGACTTGGTCATCCAGCCTTATATCCCAGCTCCTAGAGCTTCACCAATCTCACATCTTCTGTTTGCTGACGATTGTTTACTCTTTGGCTGGGCCTCGATGGCCGCTGCACGGGGCTTTCGACGTGTGGTCCAAGACTATTGTATGACATCGGGGCAGAGAGTAAATATATAAAAATCCAGAATCTACTTTAGCCCCAGGATGCCTATTCCCTTATGGACTACTATTCAGGATATTCTTGGGATTATCCATCGGCAGGGACCTCTTAAGTATCTCGAAGTTACTATTACCGGATCTAGACTGACTATGCATGAATCTGCTCCAATGATTCAGGCTGTTCGGGAAAGGATTGAGGGCTGGCAAGCCATACTTTTATCGATGATGGGAAGAATTACCCTCATTCGCTCAATCCTCGCTTCACTCCCTATTTATCTTTTATCTAATGCAGTGATCCCTACGGCAGCTATCCTTAAATTGGAGCAGATGATTCGTGCTTTTCTTTGGGGCTCCTCATCAGAACATCGACAGATTCATCTGATTAGTTGGCACACTGTATGCCAGCCTACCCAGAATGGTGGCCTCGGTATTCACTCTCTTATAGCCAGGAGGGAGGCCCTTCTGGAAAGGCACGTTGCTAGATTCTATCTGACTCCTGATACTATGTGATCCTCTATGTTGAGATCTAGATATGGTAATCGTCATGCCCCGCTCTATTCCGATCAGACCCCTCCGAGGCACTGTTCGATGTTCTGAAGGGAAATGACGGTCAGAGCGGCTACTATTATCCCCAATCTCATTCGTCATCGAAGATGGCAGGACTACCAGCTTCATGTGGGATATGTGGATTTTTGATATTCCATGGGCTAGATAGCCCATCTTTATCTCCATGGCCATCTCGGACACCATATCCATTGCTGATCTTATAGTGCCTGGCTATTCTCGATGGGACTCTTCTGTCATCTTCTCGATTTTGGGGAGACACTTGGTCACAGGGTATTATCTATCATCTTGCCTGTCCACCCTTGCCCAGATATCAAGGTATGGAGACGATCCACTCTTCCTCGTGCCCGGATATCAGACTTGATCGGCATCTATGCCCCTGAGCAGTTGCCATCCCCAAGACACATTGGATGGGTTTGGAATCTCCCTGTACACCCCAGAGTCACCCTTTTTTTTATGGAAGCTGCTCCAGTGTCATCTTCCCACACATGATTTCTTGACCGCCAGAGATCTCCATCTCTCCTCTAATTGCCCAGCCTGTGGGGCGAATAGAGAGACTCAGGATCATGTCTTATTCCTCTGTCCACAGGCTGCCCAGGTTTGGTAGTTGTCGGGCTTCCAGGAGCTTTTGTCCCATGAGGATATTGAGGGCACCTTCTTTGGTTCCTGACTTCTGGCATGAGTCACCCTGAGTCCACCTTTTCTCGTCTATATTGCGTACCACATCTAGCTCTCCAAGAACCAGATGATATTTTGCTTTGCTACTACCTCTGCCAGGTTGATTATTGAACGAGCTAGGGTTCATGCCCATGAGTACCTCTATTCTGTGATGTCTCCGGAGACCTGGGACTCCCTCCCCGCTCATCGAGTACCACGTCGGGTTTTTATCTCTTGGAACCCCCTCCTCCATGTCACTTCACAGTCAGTTTCGATGGGAGTCTTCATCAAGGTCAGGGAGGCTCAGCATTTATCATCCGTGGTCCTCGGCTGGGTTTCTTGATTGGTGGAGGCATCCACCTCCATGATCCATTGGTGCAGATGACAGAACTGTATACGGCATGGGCAGGTATTGCTAATGCCCGACAGATCCTCCATCTGGACCATCTCATCATTGAGGGTGACTCGGCTACGGTGATCTCTTGGATTCGCCAAACCTTGAGATCCTTGTCCTCTCACCTATCATCCGGGATATTGGTTTCCTTCTTCAAGGATGTGCATCTGTCATTATACGTCATATCTTCAGGGAGGCCAATTCTGCTGCTGATTGGGTTGCCTCACATATTGCCAACCATTCTTGTTTTATTTTTTGGCCATCTTGGAAGACTGCTCCTGTACATTTACACAATATTGTACTTTCTGACTTTTTGGACTGTATTCATTCTCGTTATATTTGAATAGAATACCCCGTTTTTATCAAAAAAAATGACGTCCATGCGGCGATTATGCTAGCGATGATGCTCATTGTCACGGGATCTCTCGCTCCACCATGATAATTTGTATTTTCCTGGGAAAATTATAGAAATTAGTGAAAATGTTGAAAAAGCAGGATTCTTGATTGCTCATGCTCCTTGAATTATGTTCAAATGCTATTTTAGTAGAATCTGATTAGAATATTTCTCATGCAAATTTTGGTTCACATATGGCATATTTATTGAGCAAATTTCTCATTAAAAATGAGAGAATAGTTTGGCTAAAAAAAGGAAAGTGACTCTTTAAAACCTGGAATATACTTAATCGAGAAGTGGAACAGGAACTTATTCCTTTATGTTTATACCAAGTAATTAAGAATAGTGTTTATTTAGGATTTCAGCTAAGTAGAAAAGAAGGAGAGCAAGAGAGGTATGATATGGCACTGAAAGGAGGCGATGATTTTTCTATGATTTTACTTCCATTTTTCCTAATTTTTGAAAGAAGAGGGAGTTTTTCTCTCCTTTTTGTTTGATATATATATATATATATATATATATATATATATATATATATATATATATATAGATATATATATAGATAGTAGATAGATGATAGATGATTGATGGATGGATGGATGGAGGGATGGATGGATGGATATCTAAGTATAATTTGGTATAAATAAACACCATGTCCACCCTGAATGGTCTTAATTGATTGCAAAAGGTGCGTGTTTTTATTGTTTTGTTTTCTTCTTACATAACGCTTCCCCTTTCTTTTGAAAAATTACAAAAAAATTTGCAATTTCTAGATTATTGCAGCATATTCCATGGGGTTCCTAGAAAGAATTAATATATACCTGTGCACTACTCTGGCTCTGTCTACTAATATGAGCTTCTCGTGTACCTTCCCTAGATTGGAGAAACTAAAAATATAATATTGATGGTTTCCTTATGTGTATGGATTTTTTTTTCCTTGCATTTCTTCCTTATTTTCAACTCTTTCGGCATGGCAGAGCTTTCGATTGGAGAGATCAACTGGACGTAAATGCTACATGATATCTGCAAAAAGCATGCGTATTATATGGAGGGACGACCCACGATATTGGAGATGGATTTCTCTGCCCAAGTCAAGGTATGTGCACAAAACCCTCTACTTTCAGGGAAATTTTTTTTAGATTCCAATAATGAAGTTTTAGCAAGTTGTTTGGGTGCATGCTGGAGCTGATACGGGATGATCTGGATCGACACGTAGATCAATCAATTTAGAATTTATTTATGAATAATGGTTCATCAAGAAACAATTACTAGGCTAGGTTAGCTCAACTTAAAGATAGAGCGAATTATTCAAATAAATCGATTTTTTTTGTATTTTCTTTCTTTTTTTCTTTTTTTTCTCGGATTTAGCTGAAGTAGGCAAAGGGAGGGCTGACTATGCTTTCATGATCGTGCAAGTCTCAGGTGCTTTCACGATCGTACGTAACAGAGGAGGCTTTTGGAGGGAAATCCGGCTTGGGTTGTCGCTGCTGGCATCCTCGAAGGAACCATCGCCGAAGAAGGGGCGGCGCGGCCAATGCTTGGTGGCATGGAAAGATCATCGATGGAGTAGATGTTCGGACGGGAGAATGGAGGAGGAGACCGGCAAGGCTTGCCAGTGGTCTTGAATGAAGGCGATGCAGGGATGAGGAGACCAAGATGGGCGGCACGACAGCACGGGTTGGCACAGTGGCATGGGGCGGCACAGCATGGGAGGCGGCACTGGAAGTGGGTTTGGATGTGGGGCGGTCGATCGGATCTTGTCGCCGGTGAGGATGGGGATGGCAGTAGTCGAAGTCAGCGGCTGGTGACGAGCAAGGAGGGGCTTATGGTTGGGCTTGTCGATTGGTGAAAGGCATTGGGATTTCTACTCGGATCTGTGGAGGGAGAGGGTGGTGCAGGCTTTTGCTTGGTGGTGGGGGTAGCGATGCTCTTGGGGAAGACGATTGTGGTGACTGGCTACAAGGAGTGGAGATCCGCAGTGGAGAGAGGGAAAGGAACGGCACGATGATGGGAATGGCTGAAATCGGTACCAACAGAGATGGACGGCCTGGATCTGGGCGGTGGTGATGTGCAACGATGGTTGTTCACAGGTAGGAGGCGTCAGACAGTGTTGCGACGGTGAGTAGTTGGTGGTGACGAGTTGAAACAGGAGATTTAAGGAATAAGAAGAGAGGAATAAGAAGAGAATAGGAAGAGAAATGGGGAGGAGAATAAAAAGAGACAGAGGAAGGGAATTAGGGGGAGAGAGGGAGGAAGAGTAGAGAGGATGGATGGAGAATAAGTAGAAGAGAGGAAAATAGGGAGAGGAAAAAGAAGAAAAAGGAGATCAAAGTTGGTTTACAGGAGCTTGGAGAAGAAGGAAAGGTAATTGGAGGAAGAAGATGCAGAAGAGAGGGAACCGAGAAGAGAAGGAAGGGACATGGGAGAAGAACCAGAGGAGAAGGGAAAGAAGAAAGAGAAGAACCAGGAGAAGAGAAGAAGAGGAGGGAGGAGAGAGAAAGGAAAAAGGGAGAAGTTAGGACCAAAATCCAAACTTTATTCAATATTTTCTCCTATCTCATTATTCCAACTACGATGACACTTTAAATAGACTTTAGTCCCTGGTCAGTTAAAAACCAACTTAACTAGAACTGTAGGACTCTAAAATAACATACTCTAAACTAATTTAAACAATTTCAAGCTAATCTAGTGTTAGGCGATATCCAGATAAAGCATAATCTCTAGATAAAATAAAAAATAAAGCATAATCTGAAATGCTGGGTGTGTATCAAGATCTGTGTTAGGCGATATCCTCATCATTCTCCTGGGATAAGGAGACTCGACTCCATTGAGTCAGGCTCGATATTGCTGTGAAACTTTGGACAATTCTAGATATCTTTTGACTCTATCTTAAATCGTCAATGAATCAAATAGCCATGAGATAGAATATTTTTTTAACCTAACCTAAACCATGCTCTGATACCAAATTTGATGCGAGACGATATGAATCGACACGTAGATCAATCAATTTAGGAGGTTAGATTGTTGGTCATTAAAAAATGACCACTAAGCTAGGTTAGCTCAACTCAAAGGTAGAACCAATTATTCAAATAAACCCTTTTTTTCATATTTTTTATTTTTTTTTCTCGGATTTAGCTAAAGTCGGCAAAGGGAGGTCCGACTATGCTTTCATGATTATGCAAGCCTCAGGAGCTTTCATGATCGTGCAGAACTGAGAAGGCTTTTGGAGGGAAAACTCGACGAGGGTTATTGCCGGTGTCCTCGAAGGAACCGTCGCCAGAGAAGGGGCAATGCGGCCAATGGCTGGCTGCACGTAATGATCACCAATGGAGTAGCTTTCCGGACTGGAGAATGGAGGAGGAGACCAGCAAGGCTTGTTGGCAGTCTTGAAGGAGGGTGATGCTGGGATGAGGAGACCAATGGGACGGGTGGCATGACAGCACGGGTTAGCACAGCAGCACGAGGCGACACAGCATGGGAGATGGCACTGGTAGTGGCTTTGGATGTGGGGCGGTCAATCGGATCATGTCGCCGGTGAGGATGGCGATGGCGGCAGTCGAAGTCGATGGCTGGTGACAAGCAAGGAGGGGCTCATGGTTGGGCCCGTCGATTCATGGAAGGCAGTGGGATTTCTGCTCAGATATGTGGAAGGAGAGGGTGGTGCAAGCTTTTGCTTGGTTGTGGGGATAGCGATGCTCTTGGGGAAGACGATTGGTGGTGACTGGCTGCAAGGAGTGGAGATCTGCAATGGAGAGAGGGGAAGGAATGGCACGATGATGGGAATTGCTCAAATCAGTACCGACAGAGATAGATGGCCTAGATCTGGGTGGTGGTGATGTGCGATGATGGTTGTTCACAGGTAGGAGGCATCGAACAGTGTTGCGACAGTGAGTAGTTGGTGTGACGAGTTGAAATAGGGGATTTGAGGAATAAGAGAGGAATAAGAAGAGAATAGGAAGAGAATAAGGGGAGGAGAATAAGAAGAAACAAAGGAAGGGAATTAGGAGGAGCGAGGGAGGAAAAGTGGAGAGGATGGAGGGAGAATAAGTAGAGGAGAAGGGAAATAGGGGAGAGGAAAAAGAAGGAGATCAAAGTTGGTTTACGGGAGCTTGGAGAAGAAGGAAAGGTAATAGGGAGGAAGAAGATGCAGAAGAGTGGGAAACCGAGAAGAGAAGGAAGGGACAGGGAGAAGAACTGGAGGAGAAGTGAAAAAAGAAATAGAAGAACCAGGAGAAGAGAAGAGAAGGGATGAGAGAGAAAGGAGGAAGGGGGAAGTCAGGACTAAAACCCAAACTTTATTCAATAATTCTTCTATCTCATTATTCCAATTACAAAGACACTTTAAATAGACTTTAGTCCCTGATCTGTTGAAAACCATCTTAACCAAAACTGTAGGACTCTAAAATAACAGACTTCAAACTAATCTAAAACAATCAAACTAATTTAAAACAAATTTTAAGTTAATCCAGTGTTCATGCTCTGAGATCCATGCATGAGTTGGATAAAAAATAAAATAAAATGTATAATTTTTATACATCTAGATAAAAAAAATAAAGCATAATTTAGAATGCTGAGTGTACATCAAGATCTGTGCTAGATGATGTCCTCATCATTTGGGTCGGATTCGATCTTGTGGATGATTTTTGGATGGTTCACATAAGTGGCCATGGAATGAAGTTAGCGGAGGAGATGGCTGGATGATGATCCGGATGCTGGTGGAGGATGATGGATCGAGGGGGAGAGCCGTTGTGATTTCTGGTAGGATTGGGTGGATGAAAGGTAGAGAGGAGGGGGCTCGGCCTGGGTGGAGGCTAATGGAGGTGGAGGAGTCTGCATCTAGAAGATGAGGTGCTGGTAGATGGGGTGTGGAGGGTGGCGAGCGGAGGTCCACGATGGAGGTTGTCCATGAAAGTTTGAAAAGGCATAGTAAATAGATAGACTATATTTCAAAACTATTTTAAAGTACAGCATAGCAGAAGACTTGGTAGATCGATCAAGTTGATCTACTAATCTGCCTGTAACAGGAATGACATAATAAAAGTGTATGTAGAGATATCATGAGCAAAGAAAAGGAAGGGTACATTACCTTTAACCTTTGGATGTAGGTGATGAAGAGCCGCTGAGCCACACAAATATCCGATCTCTATGGGTAGTTCATACTAGGGCTCGATCCCAATCAACTCCCTCAGAGTGCTAGCTCCTCAGGATCTTTGAGGCTGAACTTTTCCTTCCTTGGACCTGCAAGACTTTCTTGAAGTTGCTGGGAAAATCTGGTTAGAGGACAATGGGAAGAAGTAGAAGTGGAACCATTCCCAACTAACTCTTTCTTCCAACCCTAACTTGATTCCTAAGTAGGCTCACACCCAAAACCCTAATCTTCTCAAACCCTACTCTAAGGATACCTTCCTTTCCTCTCTAAGAAAAGCCCAACAAAAGTCAACCTCAACTCACTCTACTCTCTGCCCTTACAAAGACACCTATTTATAGTAGCAGCAAAGAGGGAGAGAGATATGGAAGGAAGGGTGATAGGGGGAGAGGATTAAGGGTTGAACCAAATTAGTTCTAGGTTTATATTGGAGAAAATCTGCATACCAAATAATTCATTCAATAAAAACCTTGGAGCCAATTTCAGCCAAGATTTGAAATTTGAGTTTAAAATTCAAATTTGAATCTTTTAAAGAAAGGTGAGCATGACAATCAAATCTAATTTGATCCTAAGCCAAATCACATTTGGCTTGACCCATCAGGTTGCAATCATATTGCAAATAAGTCCTCCAAAATTCATTAATCAAATTAGTGAAAGAAAATCCTCGTCACAGCCAAGTATCAACACATGGAAGTGTCGACACTCCAAAGTGTCGACATTGGGATTATGGTCAATCATATTGACCCTTAGAGATGCTAAACAATTCTCAATCATCGATCGACCTTTAGATCAG
Organism: Areca catechu; assembly: GCA_021397845.1. Lineage (NCBI taxonomy): Eukaryota > Viridiplantae > Streptophyta > Magnoliopsida > Arecales > Arecaceae > Areca > Areca catechu. Next base: position 44,450,734 of record CM038051.1, on the reverse strand, counting down.
GTAGAAATCCCTATGGTGTATGACCCCATAGGTTCGAACACTAAGCCGGTAGCACTGGAATATTTCCAGTACCAGTCAAAGTCATCATCTAGCAATGATACCCGATGTCTGGATAGGTCGAAGATGCAAAGCAACTCTTTAGAACCTCTGGCATATGGTTACCGCATAATTCATCTCTTTGACCTTATAATACTCAAGATAACCTAGGATTTGACTGCTAACCTTAATTTAGTACATCCAGATCGTGTCTCAGCCTTACAAGTTCTGTGACTCCTCACAAGAACTATCTTGACCAAGATTTTTCTAAATTAAGATATAATGAGTCATTCACTCCAAACCATTTGGAGGGATCAATCCCATCTTGATCCACCACTACTCTACAAGTACTTGACTATACTCAGAAACCTTCCATCACTAGATTAGAAATTTAGGTAGTCCAATACAAAGTACAATGAGTTGCTTGCAAGCTATCATGATGACCTTAGGTCTGAGGGACACATATATCCATATTCCTTCATGAGCAATCCTTTGGCAGAAGGGAGCTCCGCAGATAGTCACGTTCAGTGAGACATCATACATTTCATATGTATGTCATATCAGTGTCTCTACACTCATTGGTTAAGAGGACAACCAACCAATGTGACATACAACAACCTATGCTTGATACATCATCATCCTATAATAATGTATCCTTTGGTTGTGAACCAGTTTAAGAACTACTCGATACATCCTCTCTATGTCAAATATAATGTAGTTCTAAGGACTCCATCACACAAGAGTTTTTTTCAGGAAAATGCACATGTGATGAAAAGCCAAAAGAATAACTTTTATTCATTTAAAGAATTTATATACAATTACAAAATAGCATAACCACCTACATCCTAGACGATTGGCTTTAGGATACTATTCCCAACAACTCCCACTTGTACTAAAGCCGATCAGTACAGAATCTTATTCCCATTTTTCATTTACAATTGTTGAACTCTTGAGCTCCAATGGCTTTAGTGAAGGGGTCAGCTAGGTTCTCCTTTCCATCGATCTTCTGAAGGTCGATGTCATCTCGTTTCATAATTTCTCGCATAACGTAATAGTACCGTAGAATGTGTTTGGTGCGGTGATTGGACTTCGGCTCTTTGGCTTTAGAAATGGCTCTAGTGCTATCACAATACACCAGAACAGGACCATCCAGGAAAGGTTGCACTCCCACCTTGTCTAGGAACTTCTGCAACCACACAGCTTCCTTTGCTGCATCCGATACTGCGATGTATTCTGCTTCGCATACTGAGTCTGCAATAGTAGGCTGCTCGAAACTTTTCTAGCAGATCGCTTCTCCACTTATGGTAAAGATAAATCCTGACACACTTTTACTATCATCCCTATCTGACTAAAAACTGAAGTCAGTATATCCCATAAGTTTCAAGTCAGGTTCTCCATATATCAGCCATTGGTCCTTAATATTTCACAGATACTTAAGGATGGTCTTTACCACTTTCCAATGAGCTTCACCTGAGTCAGACTGGTATCTGCTCACTATGCCTATGAGTATACCACGTCTGGTCTAGTATATGTCATGGCATACATGATAGAACCCACTATCGAAGCATATGAGATTTTACTCACACGCTCTCTTTCCTCAAGAGTTATTGCATAATCCTTTTTGAAGAGTGTAATTCTAGGGCCTATGGGGAGATACCTTTCTTGGAATTCTCCATGTTGAACCGCTTCAGCACAGTATCAATGTACATAGACTGGGACAGTCCCAGAAGCCTCTTAGATCTATCTCTATAGATCTTCATACCCAGTATGTAAGAGGCTTCATCCAAGTCCTTAATAGAGAATTGGGATGACAATCAGACCTTTATTCTTTGTAGTACTAGGTTGTCATTTCCGATTAAGAGAATGTCATCCACATACAATACAAATAATACAATCACAAAATCATTAGTCCATTTATAAATGTAAGGTTCTTCTCCGTTCCTAATGAAACCATACGACTTGATATACTTATCAAATCACATGTTCCAACTCCGAGATACTTGCTTTAGTCCATAGATAGACCTTGAAGTTTGTACACCTTTGACTCGTTTGTGGATGTGAACCCTTCAGGTTATACTATATACACCTCCTTTTCTAGCTCACCATTCAAGAAAGATGTTTGGACATCCATTTGCCAGATTTTATAATCAAAGTGTGCCGCTAAAGCAAGCATGATCCGAATGGATTTGAGTATTGCCACAAGAGAGAACGTCTCATCATAGTCAATACCATAATATTGACGATACCTCTTGGCAACCAGATGGACTTTATAGGTCTCACCTGCCCGTCTGTGCCCCTTTTCCTTTTGAAAATCTATTTGCATCCAATGGATTTTTATCCCTTTAGGTAGATCAACCAATGTCCATACATTGTTGATTTCCATGGACTCCATTTTGGATCTCAAGGCTCCTAGCCATAGTTCAGAGTTGAACCTTTGCATTGTATCTATATAGGTAATCGGGTCCTCATTGTTCTCATCGAGTTCAATGGGATCACTGTCCTGGACTAAGGAACCGTAGTATCTATCTGGTCGATGTGGTATCCTACCGGATCTTCTTAATGGTTCTTGCATGGGCTTTGGATGTGATATAATCACAACCGATTCTATGTTGTCCCTTAAGTATGATGGTTCTTCTACTTGTTGAACTTCACTAAGTTTAATTTTAGCGACTACAGTTTCTTCACCAAGAAACTCCTTTTTCAAAAAGATAGCCCTAAGACTGATGAACAACTTTTGTTCCTCAGCCAAGTAGAAGTAGTACCCCTTAGACACTTTTGGGTACCCAACAAATAGGCACTTGTCAGACCTAGGTCTAAGCTTATCCGTTTCTAAACATTTGACATAAGCCAGGCAACCCCAAACTTGAAGGTGTGCGAGTGTCAGCTTATGTCCAGTTCTTATCTCATATGGGGTTTTGCTAACGGACTTACTCGAAACCCTAATTAAAAGGTAGCAGGCTGACTCTAGATTATATCCCTAAAAGGATAGCAATGCCCATCATTGATCGAACCATGTCAATAGGGTTCGATTCCTCCTTTCAGATACTCTATTTAACCAAGGTATCCCTAGAGGTGTCCATTGAGAGAGAATCCCATTCTCCTCAAGATATGTCAGAAAATCATAAGAAAGATATTCACCACCTTGATCTAATCGAAGGGTTTTGATATACTTTCCAGTTTATTTTTCTACTTCATTACAATATCGTTTGAACATTTCAAATGATTCAGATCTATGTCTCATCAAGAAGACATAACCGTACATTAAAAGGTCATCTATAAATGTAATGAAATAATTATACCTACCTCTGTCACTAATATTCATAGATCCGCATACATCAGTATGTACTATACTTAGAATTTCTTTAGCTCGTTCACCTTTTCCAGTAAAAATGATTTTGTCATCTTTCCAAGAAGACAGGACTCACAGGTTGGTAGTGAATCACATTCACTAATCTCGAGAAGACCCTCATTTTTTAACCTATTTATCCAGTTCTTGTTGATATACCTAGCCTACAATACCATAGATAAGCTTCGCTGACATTATCTATCATAGGGCATTTGCTAGATGTGTACACTATACTAATAGGTCACGATAGTACATAAATACCATTATTCATGTATCCATTCATCATAATAGAACCATTCCAAATGATTTTACAAATGTTATTCTTTATTGATAGTTCATAACCATACATGGCCAATTGTCCTACAGAAATGACATTCAAAATAAAAGACGATAATAATAACACTCATTCAAAATGATTGTATAAGACTCGAAAACTAATTGAGGGTTTCCAATGCTAGGACTAGAACTTGGTTTCCATTTTCCATGTTCAAGGACTCTTGCCGTCGTCGAATCTCCTACTAACTTGAAGTCCCTACAAAGAATTGCAAATATGAATTGAACTTTCAATGTCCAATACCCAGTTAGTAGTATCGCACATAGAGAAACTACAAGGCGTTATCATATAAATACCTTGTCCAACACTGCCTTACTGCTTCCTCTTCTTGGACCTGTTCGGGTCAAGGGATGCAATATAAAGAGGACAGTTCCTCTTCTATAGACCCTACTTCTTACAGAAGTACTCCGCCTGGCTCTTATTAGCCTTCACCTTCTTGACCTGACTGGGCCTAGAAGCATTTTGCACATTCTTCCCTTTATTTCTCTTTTTTCCTTTCTTAAAGTGACGACGCCCTGTAGAGGATCCTCCCACTAGATTTATCACCCTTTATTGAGTTGGTGGTCTTGCTCATAAGTCTGCAGTAACCTCAACAGACCGTGGCAGTTTACTGTAGGCTTATTATTCTAAAATGATCGAGAAAGTATAGAAAAAAAGAGGGCAAGGAATTCAGTATCGCATCTTTTTCGAGCTGTTCATGCAACGGACATCTGAGCTTGCCCAGGCACTCAATCATGTTGATCATTTACAATACATGATCAGTGACTAAGACCCCATCAAGCAACTGTGCATTGTAGATAGCATAGGAGATCCTGTACCTCTCAACGTCATCTGGTGTATCGAATGACTCCTTCAATTTTTGAAGGATCTCCTCTGGCTGGGCTTCCTCGAATTTGTGACTAAACTCATCATTCATCACTACCAACATGATGCATCAGACAGTGGTCCTATCAGAGAGCCACTTCTGATAAGTGTCTCTGACGAAACCCCAAGCATTGGGAGCAGGGATTTCAGGCACCGAATTCGATATCACATATAAGACTTATTCATGCTTCAGGACAATTCTGAGCCTTCGATACCAGCTATCGAAGTTGGGATCCTTGAGCTTCTCATTATCAAGAAGAGATCGGAGCGACAAGTTGGTAGACATCTGAAAGAAAACCAAAACTTATTAGTGTATATGAATTATTAACCTAAAGACATGGACTTTAGTCTAAAGGCCCTCCCACTATTTTGTTCAAATTGGTAGCCTCTACCTCCAATCTGAGGAATTACTTCAATTCTTTAGAGAGTATTAGAACCCAATAGATAACACATGAGCCCGACTTTGGTTGGCTAACCCTTGCACATCTAAAGGAAGATTCTTTAACCGATTACTTCTCCAAGTAACTTTTAGTATTTAGATTTGTCCCAAGGTGCACTTCAATTAGCCTTTGGGCTTCCTATTAAAGGTCCCGGTTAGGTCCAACCATTAACATGACAAAATTCAATGCTTTCAACCAATGAATAGTCAAGCTTAATTTTGGTCGGCCCACTTAACTATCGTTAAGAGAATCATACTATGCTATCATATTAGGAATGGCAATTTCAATAGCCCGATGAACACCTAATCTTTGGATCTTTCGATGAACACCCAACTATTGGATCCATTATCATTCCACTTAATGGGAGGCTAGGACTTAGTTATCCCCATAACTTCATCCTTTTATGGACCTAATAATTTAGAGTGTTTAACTTTATGTAACAGATGAAATAAATAAGAAGATATGGATCAACCTCCCATTGACTGTTGAGTCTCAGGTGGTGTGTCCAAGTTTTAAGGGGGGCCAAGGTTTAGGTCTTAGTCTATTAGTCACATTTCTACATGATGTGTCTAGTGCTAGGAGTGAGTCCGGGACAAGTTCTAGGTGTTAGGTTGTATTTTTGCCGGTCTAAACATTAGAGTCGACTCGTTTGGTACTCGAGTCGACTCGGTGGTTAGCACTGTAGGGAGCTATTGTGTGGTGGTCTGGACAAGTTGGCTCTCTCAGGAAAGAGTTAGCTCATGTCTACAGATGGTAGCACAATGTTCTGGACGAGTCGACTCGTAGCCTGAGCGTCAACTCATCCAAAGGATGTCTACCAGCTTTGAGTCAACTCACAGGATGCAAGTTCGACTCGGATGTCGAGATTTCAGAATCCCGACAGTGCTAAACTGGGGAGTTTTTTGGGAGCTAGGTCTTATATGACCTATAAATATATATATGTATATGCGTGGACATTTTGTATGTCTTCTTGATGGCTGAATACAAGCACTGGAATCCCATTTTCTCCTAAGAATTTTACTTCTACTCTCTTCTAATTTGCTCTTTGCTATCAACTGAAATCCATCTACCTTCGAGAAACCTGTATCCTACCATATCCACAGAGGATCGCTTGCAAAGGGTGAACATGCCTCTGGGCATTTCGCAGGGCAAGAGGGATCTCTTGGATAATTGGTATCCGGAAGCATTTGCCACAACAATTTGGTATCATAACAAGGGTTTTGGCATGGAGGAAGAAGGAAGATTTGTGCACTTCAGATTTCTGTAATACCAGGTTTCATTCAATCTTTGTTCTATTTTTCTTCTACAGTAATCTCCTGAGTTAGGTGGAGGGTATCTCTTTTGTGGAAGAGGTGAAAGGAAAGGATTGGAAGGAAGGTTTTCCTGGTTTTGCTTTATCGAAATTGTTTGAAGGGTGATTTGCTTGATTGTGTGTGATGGCATCAAGTGGTTTTAAGGTGAATTTTGAGAAGTATGATGGCAAGGGAAACTTCACTCTATGGCAGCAAAGGGTTAAAGACTTGCTGGTTCAATAGAGGATCTACAAGGTCTTGTTAAAGAGAGACTGAAAAAGATCAATGTTAAAGATTGGGAAGAGTTAGAAGAGATTGCTTTCAGCACCATTAGGATGTTTGGCGGATCAGGTTTTGCTGGAGGTATGTATAGAGACCATGGCAAAGGGCCTTTGGCTGAGACTAGAGAACACATACATGGGAAGAACATGATGAACAAGCTATGGTTGAAGAAGCAGCTATACAATCTGAGGATGCCTGAAGGAGGAGATCTCATTGCTCATATTCAGAGATTCAATCAGGTATGTTCTGAGGTCATGAGTCTGGATGTGAAGATTTATGAGGAGGATCGGGCATTGTTGTTGTGATGTTCACTCCCAGGATCATATGATGGCCTTATAACACCTTGGTATATGGGAAGGAAATCCTGAACTTTGAAGAGGTTGTTGGAGTGCTCAGGTCAAATGAGCAAAGGGAGAAGATCTGCAAAAAAAATCCTAACTCAGAGGTACTTGCTGTAAATGAAAGGCAGGGGAATCCAAGGAAAGAGTTAGGAGGAAGTCAAAGGACAAATCTTAGTCTCGAAGCAGTCAAAAGGACTGGAAGTGTTAGAAGTGTCACCAGCCAGGTTATCTGAAGAGAAATTGTCCTCTTTGAAAATCAGAGAAAGGGAAAGCCAGCATAAGTGGTGCCAAAGCATCTGAAGGCAATGGTGAAGATATACTGGTAGCTTGAGATGGTTCTATAGATTGAGACAATACTTGAACATTGGTTTAGCATGTTCTTATCACTATACCTCACATCGGGAATGGTTTGATACCTATGATAGGTCGGATGGAGGTAGTGTAAGCCTTGGTGATGATCACCCTTGTTCGATAGTTAGAGTTGGCACTATCAGGATGAAGATGTATGATGGAGTGATAAGGACTCTATCAAATGTTAAACATGTACTAGAATTGAAGAACTTGGTTTCTTTGGGCTACTTGGAAAACCAGGGTTATTCTTTTAGTTGTCAATCTGGTAATGGATGTTTGAGAATTACCAAGGGAGATTTGGTGGTGATGAGAGGAAGAATCGAGTAACAATCTGTACAAAATGGAAGGCTCAGTGGTAAATGATAGTGTAGAGATGCTTGTAGCAGCATAAGAGGACTAGTTAGTATATAAATTATGGCACTATCGGATGGGTCACCTGAGTGACCGAGGGCTCACATAATTAAGGAGAAGAGGAAACATTCCAGTTCTGAAAAAAGATGGAGATGACCTATGTGAGCCATATATTTTTGGTAAATAGCATAAGGTAAAATTTGATGTTAGCACCAAACCAAGTGATGGAGTGCTAGATTTAGTACACTCTGATATATGGGGACCAGCTCTTGTATCATATAGAGGTGGGGTAAGATACTTTGTCACCTTCATTGATGACTACTCAAGAAAGGTGTGGCTTTATCTGATGAGAGAAAAATCAGAAGTGTTTGCTCGATTCAAAGCATGGAGTGTTGAGGTAGAAAAGGAGACAGGAAGACATGTGAAGTGCTTTTGATTTGATAATAGAGGGGAGTACTCTAGTAAGGAGTTCAGGAGTTATGTGAGGAAAATGGGATCAAACATCATTACAAAGTAAGGATGACCCCTCAGCAGAATGGTGTTGCGGAAAGGATGAACTGGATACTATTAGAGAAGGCTAGAAGTATGAGGCTACAAACATCACTCTTGGTAACCTTTTGGGGTGATGCTATAACCATTTCATAATTTTTGTTAAAGGTCCCCTCATTACAAGCTGAATGGAAGATTCCCGGAAGAGGTTTGGAGTGGGAAGAAGGTGGAGCTTGGCCACCTCAAAGTTTTTGGTTGTCCGGCCTATGCACATATGGAGGCAACCGAGAGAAGTAAGTTGGACACAAAATCAAAGAAGATGATTTTCATCGAGTATCCATGAGGAGTCAAAGGCTATCTGCTATGGGATCGTCAGTCTTAGAGGACAGTAATCAATAAAAATGTCATTTTTGATGAGAGGAGCATCTTGGAGAGACCGGGGAGTACGGATGGAGGTGCTGCTACAAAGGTGAACTGTAGTGATCATCCTTTATAGGTGGGAGATAGGCCTTCTACTTCAACTGACAAGGTGTTTCAGTTGAGGTGGAGTTAGGCGAGAGATATTCTCCAGTAGTGAGGGATCAGCAAGAAAAACCAGCTATACAGATAGAGGTGTAGGAAGAGCCACACTTGACAGACTTGCAGGATAGTTCAAGAGGAGTGGCACTACATAAGCCTCAGCGCACGATCTGGAAGCCAGTGCGATATGGCATGGATAAGACTATCTCTTATGCTCTCATATCTATCAATGGAGATCCAGAAACATTCAAAGAGGCCATGAAAGTCCTGATAAAGAATCATGGATGCAAAGTATGATGAAAGAGATGGAATCTCTCAGGAAGAATAAGATAAGGCAGCTGGTGGATCTACCTGAAGATGCTCGGGCAATTGGCTCAAAATGGGTGTTCACAAAGAAGATAGTACCTTCAGAGCAAGGTGGAGTGAGATACAGAGCAAGGCTAGTAGTAAAAGGATACTCACAGGGGGAAGGAGTTGACTACACAGAGGTGTTTTCTCTTGTGGTATGCCATACTTCAATTCGGGTGTTGCTGTCATTGGTGGCGGAACATGATATGGAATTGGAGCAGATGGATGTAAAACAGCCTTCCTATATGGAAGCCTGGAAGAGAAGATCTACATGAAGCAACCTGATGGCTTCATAGAGATAGGACAGGAGGACAAGGTATATCTACTTCAGAGGTCACTATATGGTCTGAAACAGTCACCTCGACAGTGGTATCGCAGATTTGATACTTTTGTTTTAAGTCTTGGATTTATCAGGTGTGAACATGATTGCTGTGTATATGTGAAGGATGTGGATAATGACGATGCTCTATATCTACTTCTATATGTGGATGATATGTATTAGCTAGCAGAAGTATGAAGGCAATAAAAGAGTTGAAGAGAGCATTATCTATAGAATTTGAGATGAAAGATTTGGATCCAGCACAGAAAATCCTTGGAATGGAGATTTGCACGAATAGAAGTAAGGGAATACCTCATTTATCATAAAGTGATTATATCAAGAAGATACTTGAGAGGTTTGGGATGGAGAAGGCCAAACCGGCAGAGACACCTTTACCAGGGCATATTTCTCTCTAAAAATCAAAGCCCCCAGACAGATGAGGAGAGAGAGAATATGGAGAGAGTTCCATATGCAAATGTAGTGGGCAGTGTTATGTATGCTATGGTGTGTTGCAGGCCAGACATAGCATATGCTGTAAGGCAGGTGAGCAGGTATATGTCTAATCCTAGGAAGGAACGCTGGAAGGCATTGAAGTGGATCTTAAAATATCTACAAGGAACCCAGAAACATAGACTAGTATTTGGTGTGCAGCTAGGAGGACAAAGATGAATCTCAGGGAGATATATGGAGGTTCGGGTCCTTTAGAAGGTATGTGGATGCAAGTTATACAGGTGATTTTGATACAAGAAGGTCTACTATAGGTTATCTCTTCTGTATATATTGTAGACCGTTTCTTGGAGTTCTATCCTTCAACCTATCACTGCTCTCTACAACAGAAGTTGAGTACATAGGTATTACAGAGGCTGCAAAGGAAGCACTGTGGCTTAGGAGGCTAATAGCCAAAATAGGGATGAAAAGTGTATGGTGGTCCTACGTAGTGATAGCTAGAGTGCCATACATTTGACTCAAAACCCAGTCTATCATACATGCACAAAGCATATAGATGTGAGGTACCACAGGATCAGAGAGCTGGTGGAGTAAGGAGAAGTGGCACTGGTGAAGGTTCATACAAAGGAGAACCAGGCTGATACACTCACAAAGGCTCTACCAAGAGAAAGTTTCATTCACGTATATGGTTGATGGGTTTAAGGGATTTGGTGTAGTTGCTTGAAGCCTTGGAGCACCAAGGTGGAGATTGTTGAGTCTCAGGTGGTGCGTCCAAGGCTCAAAAGGGGGCCAAGGTTTAGGTCTTGGTATGTTAGTCATGTTTCTACATGATGTGTCTAGGGCTAGGAGTGAGTCCCGGACAAGTCCTAGGTGTTAGGCTATGTTTTTTGTTAGTCTGAACATTAGAGTCACTACTAGTACTGGTACTTAGTCGACTCGGTGGTTAGCACTACAAGGAGCTGTTGTGCGGTGGTCTGGATGAGTCCGCTCTCTCAAGAAATAGTCGGCTTGTGTCTACAGACTGTAGCACGATGTTCTGGATGAGCTGACTCGTAGCCTAAGAGTCGACTCATCCAGAGGATGTCTACCAGCTTTGAGTCGACTCACAAGATGCAAGCCGACTCGGATGTCGGGATTTCAGAATCCTGATAATGCTAATCTGGAAAGATTTTTGGGGGCTAGGTCTTATATGACCTAGTATATATATATGTATATGCATGGACGTTTTGTATGTCTTCTTGATAGCTGAATACAAGCATTGGAATTTCATTTTCTCCTAAGAATTTTACTTCTACTCTCTTCTCATCTTTTCTTTTCTATCAACCGAAATCCATCTACCTTCGAGAAACTTGTATCCTATCGCATCCACAAAGGATCGCTGGTAGAGGGTTGAACACATCCCTGGGCATTCCACAGGCAAGAGGGATCTCTCGGATAATTGGTATCCGAGAGCATTTGGCACAACACTGACTACATTAGTCATAAAAGAGGGTTTTAGAAACTAATGATCCATGAGCACCTAAAATCAATCAAGACTGATTAACCTTAGATGACATGGGTTAACACGAGTCAGTGAGCTACCTAATCAATTCTGATTGATCATATTGACCAAGTAAGTGAGATCATGGGATGAGTTCCGTCATTAACCGTCTTGTCTTAGACACCAACCGGGTTGGCCAGGTAAGAGGTAGCCCCATAGAACCATGATCAAATGTCATACTTATCTTAGACACCAATTGGTTCATTAGAATTGATTAGACTAGCTTAAAAACTCGGGCTAACCACTGAGCCACAAATCAGGTCTATTTAGATTTATGGACTAATCAATCTAACTATTAGAGAGATCTATAAAGAAGAAATCTTAACTCAATATTTGATTAGATTAGTTCTCTATTTAATCCATTCATCTAAACTTAGATCTAACCTAATTAAGGACCTAATAGAAGCTATCCCATGATCCTTAAAGGTTATTGAAATGACTTAGAGTCTTTGAATCATATTCCTAGATCACTTTGTCATTCAAGGTAACTTAATTCTTAATTAAGTTCAATAATCTTCATAAATTGAAATAATTTCAAATTATATTGTAAAATAATTTTACAAGCATATAGAATTTGAATTCACTATTTCAGGGTTTTTTGGTCGAGTCGACTCATATAGAATGTGAGTCGGCTCGTCCAGAACTAAAAACTAATAGATTGTTCTATCCACAGAGACAAGTCGGCTCAAGCAGGGGTCAAGTTGGCTCGTCTGCCTGGGCAGAAAACAGTGACTTCAAACTCATGCATTTTATTTGAACTATTCAAAGTTTTTTTTTGGATCAAACATCCATAGATTAAAACTATTTTAACCTATCAAATCCCTCACTTTCTTCTTCATAAGGTCATGATGTAATGGCACCCCTACTCGCCATAGGAAAACACCATTAAATGGGAAGTGATGGCCTTCAAACCATATTTCTCTCCTATGACCGGACATCCATGATGAATCCACCTTAATCCAAGTACTTTGTGAGAAAAGCTAATGAGATCTTAACATGCTACTATTATTATGCTATAGCAACCTAACTCTAAAACCAATGAAATTTGAAAAGGCATAGCATGTAGACAGACTATATTTTAAAACTATTTTAAAGTACAGCACAGCGGAAGACTTGATAGATCGATCAAGTCGATCTACCAATTTGCCTGCAACAGGAACAACATAATAAAGTGCATGTAGAGATATCAAGAGCAAAGAAGGAAGGGTACATTATCTTTAACCTTTAGATGCAGGTGATGAAGAGATGCTGAGCCACACAAATGTCTGGCCTCTACGGGTAGTTCACACCAGGGCTTGATCCTAATCAACTCCCTTGGAGTGCTAGCTCCTCAGGATCCTTGAGGCCGAACTTTTCCTTCCTTGGACCTGCAAGACTTTCTTGAAGCCGCCGGAAAAATCTAGTTGGAGGACAATGGGGAGAAGTAGAAGTGGAACCCTTCCAACTAACTCTTTCTTTCCAAACCCTAGCTTGATTGCTAAGTAGGCTCACACCCAAAATCCTAATCCTCTCAAAACCCCACTTTAAGGATACCTTCCATTGCTCTCTAAGAAAAGCCTAACAAAAGTCACCTCAACTCACTCTGCTGCCCCTACAAAAATACATATTTATAGTAGTAGCAAAGAGGGAGAGAGATATGGAAGGAGGAGTGATTGGGGGAGAGGGCTAAGGATTGAACCAAATTAGTTCCAGGTTTATATGGGAGAAAATTTACATACCAAATAATTTATTCCATAAAAACCTTGGAGCCAATTTCAGCCAAGATTTGAAATTTGAATTCAAAATTCAAATTCGAATCTTTTAAAGGAAGGTGAGTATGACAAATCAAATCTAATTTGATCTTAAGCCAAATCACATTTGGCTTGACCCATCAGGTTGCAATCACATTGCAAATAAGTCCTCTAAAATTCATTAATCAAATTAGTGAAAGAAAATCCTCGTCACATAGAAGTGTCGACACTTCAAAATGTCGACACTCCAAAGTGTCAACACTAGGATCATGGTCAATCATATTACCTTTAGTGATACCAAACGATTCTCAATCATCGATCGACCTTTAGATCAAATAGAACCCCTATGGTGTGTGACCCCATAGGTTCGAACACTAAGTCGATAGCATTGGAACATTTCCAATACTAGTCAAAGTCATCATCTAGCAATGATACCCGATGTCCAGATAGGTCAAAGATGCAGTGCAACTCTCTAGAATCTCTGGCATATGGTTACCGTATAATTCATCCCTTTAACCTCATAATATTCAAGATGACCTAGGGTTTGACTGCCAACCCTAATTCAGTACATCCAAATCGTGTCTTAACCTTACAAGTTCTGTGATTCCTCACAAAACTACCCTGACCAAGGTTTTGCTAAATTGAGACATAAGGAGTCATTCACTCCAAACCATTTGGAGGGGTCAATCCTATCTTGATCCACCATTGCTCCATAAGTACTTGACTGTATCCAAAAACCTTTTATCACTAAATTAGAAATCCAGGTAGTCTGGTACCAAAGTACAGTGAGTTGCTTACAAGCTACCATGGTGACCTCGGGTCTGAGGGACACATATACCCATATCCCTTTGCGAGCAACCTTTTGTAGAAAGGAGCTCTGTAGATGGTCACATTCAGTGAAACGTCATATATTTCACCTGTATGTCATATCAGTGTCTCTATACTCCTTGGTTAAGAGGACAACCAACCAATATGACATACAGCAACCTACTCTTGATACATCGTTGTCCTATAACAATGTATCCTTTAATTATGAACCGGTTAAGAACTACTCGATACATCCTCTCTGTATCAAATATAATGTAGTTCTAAGGACTCCATCACACAAGAATTCTTTTCAGAAAAATGCACATATAATGAACATCCAAAGAATAACTTTTATTTATTTAAAGAATTCATATACAATTACAATATAGCACAATCATCTACATCCTAGACGATTGGCTTTGGGACACTATTTCCAACAGCTCGGTGGTGAGAGGCGGGCAAAGTCGGGATGAATGTGGACAAACCGTTGGTGGATGGGATGAGCAAAGAGAGGGGCTCATAGGTGGAGTTGAAGTGAAAATAGGAACTCAGTCACTTTAGATTAGCAGGGAGAAAGGAATAAGAGAAAGAAGAAGAACGGGGAAGAAATAGCAGAGAAAGCTGATGCGGGATGACCCGATCAAAATTATTTTAGGAGGTTGGATCGTTTGTCGTTAAGAAATGACCGCTAGGTTAGGTTAACTCAACTCAAAGATAGAGCCCATTATTCAAATAAACCATTTTTTTCCAAATTTTTTTCCCTCTTTTATTTCATTGTTTTTTTCTTTCCTTTTTAGCTAAAGTTGGCAAAGGGAGGGTCGGTTATGCTTTCATGATCGTGCAAGCCTCAGGTGCTTTCACGATCGTGCGGGCCTCATGTGCTTTCAAGATCGTGCGGGCATCTTCTTCTCTACGGACCAATGGCAAGGGGGAACAAGGGAGGGAAATCCAGTGAGACCTTCACCAGCAACGGTGCTGGCATGAAGGCAGTGGCACGGGGAGATGGTGACATGGCCCGATTTCGATGACTAGTGGTGGCACGGTGGGGATAAGGGTGTCACAGACATCCACGATGGCGCGGTCGATGGGTGGCCGAACCCGGGAGCCTCTGAGTCTGGCAATGGCATGGTTTCTCCGGTGAGATCTTCTCTGATTGGGAGGAAGATGGTGTTATGGGTCGGCTTGGCTATGGATCTTCCGGATGGGAGGGAGACGACAGACTCAGCGAATCTAACGGCAGGGGGTGTCGATTGGAAGGGGAGGATGGGGCGGTTCTGGTCGGCTTGGTTGTGGACCTCTCCGAACGGGAGGGAGGCAACGAACTTGCAGGGTGGCGGTGGTCATGACGGAGTTGATGATGGCTGGCAATGATGGAAGGGGCCAGACTACGATGGCTATTTTCCCTCGGATCCAAGGAGGGAAGGCTATGGGTGTTTCGATGGCGATGTCGAAGGAGCTGCGGATGGTCTCAGCCGGCAACAATGGAGTGGATAGGCCGATGGTGATTAGCCCAGTCACAGGCAGAGGATATGGGTGGCAGTTGATGGTGTTCGAGCAGAGATGGGATCCAGGGTTGGAAGATGGCCGGAAGGTGATGGATTTACCGTGAGAATGATGACTAGATGGTGGTGAAGATGATCATAGCAGTTTGATCAATGACGGGAGGCCGAGGGTTAACAGACAGGAGGAAGATGGTGTAGTCAGTAGCTTAGGAGAATAGGGAAGATGGGCAAAGGACTTTGGATGTTTTGGGATACTTGATGATGGCCTGAAGGGGAATCGAGTGTTTGTTTTTTCAAAACCACAAGAGAAGACAAAGATTAGGGGAAGAGGAGGAAGGAGCTAGAGAATATAGGGAAAAAAGAACAAGGAGAGAAGAGGAAGAAAGAAGAAATTAAAAGTAGAGAAGAAGGAGAATAGGAGGAGAACCGGAGGAGAAGAAGAAAGAGAAGAACCAGGAGAAGAGAAGAAGAGAAGAGGGAAGGAGTAGAAGAGTGGGAGAAGTATTCAGAAGAGAGAGGAAGAGGAGGAAGGGGAAGAGAAAAAGGAGGGAATCGGAGAAGAGAGGAATACTCAAAAGTTGCTTTATTCAAATGTCGATCATCCTCCAAGAGGTTTACAACCTTTTAAATAACAATCAGAACAATTAAGGGATCCTGATAAAAGAAATCCTTAAACAAACTCTAAATAACTGAAACAGACTGAGATACTCCGATCCTAACAAGTTCAGAAGATAAAAATAAACTATTCTTTCGAAACAAACTGATCCTAAAAACTCTAATTATTCATATATGAGTCAGAGATAAAATATCCCACATCCCATACACCCATAAACATACCCAAAATTATTTCCATCTATATCAAGATTAGTGACGACCATGTATTAGAAATCGTGTCGGATGATGTCCCAATCAATTTTTCCTGGGGTAGGAAAAACTCGACTCTATCGAGTCAGGCTCGGATGATGTCCCCGTCAATTTCTCCTAGGATGGGGAGAACTCGACTCCGTCGAGTCAGGCTCCAAAGTCTTGAACAATTCCAGATATCTTCTGACTCCAGCTTGACTCATCAATGAACCAGATAGTCATGAGATAGAAATTTTTTTTAAAAAAAAACTTACCTAAACCATGCTCTGATACCAAAAACTGATGTGGGATGATCCAATTGAAATTATTTTAGGAGGTTGGATCATTGGTCATTAAGAAACGATCGCTAGGTTAGGTTAGCTCAACTCAAAGATAGAGCCCATTATTTAAATAAACCCATTTTCCCCATATTTTTCCCTCTTTTTTTCATTATTTTTTTCTTTCTTTTTTAGCTGAAGTCGACAAAGGGAGGGGTCGGCTATGCTTTCACGATCGTGCAAGCCTCAGGTGCTTTCATAATGTGCCGGTGTCTTCTTCTCTACAGACCGATGGCAAGGGAGAATAGGGAAGGGAAATCCAACGAGACCTTCACCAACGACGGTGCTGGCATGAAGGCGGCGGCATGGGGAGATGGATGCACGGTCTTATTTCGGTGACTGGCGGTGGCACGGTGGGGAAAGGGTGGCACGGACATCCGCGAAGGCACAGTTGATGGGGGTCAAACCTGGGAGCCTCTAAGTCCAGCGATGGCCTGGTTTCTCCGGTGAGATCTTCTCTGGTCAAAAGGGAGGAAGATGGCTTTGTGGATCGGCTTGGCCGTGGATCTTCTGGATGGGAGGGAGACAATGGACTCGATGAATTCGATGGCAGGGGTGTTGATCGAAAGGGGAGGATGGGGCGGCTCCGGTCGGCTCGGCCATAGACCTCTTTGAATGGGAGGGAGGCAGTGAACTTAGAGGGCGAGCGCTCGGAGCAGTCCGGCAGGATGACAGTGGTCACGACTAGCAATGGTGGAAGGGGCCGGACTGCGGTGGTTATTTTCCCTCATATCTAAGGAGGGAGAAGGTTGTGGGTGTTTCGATGGTGATGTCGGAGGAGCTGAGGATGGGCTGGCAACGATGGACTGGATAGGCTGACGGTGATTGGGTGCCCAGTCGCAGGCGAAGGAGACAGGTGGTGGTTAATGGTGTTCGAGCGTAGATGGGGTCCGAGGCTAGAAGACGACTCGAAGGTGATGAATTTACTGCGAGAATGATGGCCAAATGGTGGTAAAGATGACCGTGGCAGTTTTGATCGACATCGGGAGGCCAAGGGTTGACGGACATGAGGAAGATGGTGGAGTCGATGGCTTGGGAGAACAGGGAAGATGGGTAGAGAATTTTGGATGGTTTTGGGTTACTTGATGATGGCCTGAAGGGGAACCGAGTGTTTGTTTTTTTAGAACCACAGGAGAATATGAAGATTAGGGGAAGAGGAGGAAGAAGCCAGAGAATCCAGGGAAAAAAAGAATCAGGAGAGAGAAAGAGGAGGAAAGAAGGAATTAGAAGTAGAAGAAGGAGAATAGGAGGAGAAGAACCGGAGGAGAAGAAGAAAGAGAAGAACCAGGAGAAGAGAAGAAGAGCAGAGAGAAGGTAGAAGAGAGGGAGAAGCATTCAGAAGAGAGAAGAAGAGGAGGAAGGGAAGAGAAGAAGAAGGAGGGAACCGGGAGAAAAGTAGAATACTTAGAAATTTCTTTATTCAAATGTCGATCATCCTTCAAGAGGCTTACAACATTTAAATAACAACCAGAACAAATTGAGGGATCCTGATAAAAACAAATCCTAAAATAAATTCTGAACAACTGGAGCATACTGAGATACTCCGATCCTAACAAGTTTAGAAGATAAAAACAAACTATTCTTTCGAGACAAACTGATCCTAAAAATTCTGATTATTCGTATATAAATCAGAGATAAAATATTTCATATCCCATACACCCATAAATATACCCAGAATTATTTTCATCTGCATCAAGATTAGTACTAACCATGTATCAAAAATCGTATCGGATGATATTTTCATTAATCTTTTCTGGGTGAGAAAAACTTAACTCTGTTGAGTCAGACTCAGATGTTGTCCCCGTCAACGCGTGCTTGCATGTGTAGGCAAAAGATATACCATTTGCTGGGTTATAAAATAATGACATAGTGGGCTTCTCCTTGTCTTTATTCTAGTACTTCAATAATGTGACATCGTAGAGAAGTAGTTTTAGATAGGTCTAGATACTGGATAGCCACAAGACCATTAACTGTCCCAGCACTGCTGTGTCCTGCTTACATTTTGCTGAGTATAAATTAAAAGCAGGTTAGAACAGCTAAACTACATCTTTATTTTCTTCTTGACCTCTCCAAATATTCCACTTTTTCATGAGTTATTTTACCGTGTGCGTTTGCTGGCAACCTTAAATAGTGTCTTGATGTGATCTTCAATGAACTTTTTGACTCAAAGTTCCCATCAAGTCTTTAAGCTCGAAGACTTGATGAGAAGTTAATTTAACTGTACTGTTTACAAAGAGATGTTGAAATTTTCTCGGTACAATATCGTTTATATTTGACATGCAAAATGTAAAAATTTCATGCAACTTTTCATGATTTCAAGTAGCTAAATACATGAATATATGTGTACATACAAATTCTGCACGACAATCTAAAGTAATTGCCAAAAAAGAAGAAACCAACAGGTTAACATTCAGAATGTTATCGTTTGCAACATTCTCATCTCACACAAATGGGCTAAAACTAGTTAAACCCTAGAACCATGCTGGAAAGATCTCTTTTTTTTTTTTATAAGACGGGATTATTAAAACCTATGCAACAAACACTCATGGCTCCAGGGATTTGCCTGGTTAAGGTATAATTAAAGTAGAGGTATGAACATTTAGTTCATCCACTGGCAGGCTACTAGAACCAAGTTACAGGTTAGGATTTGTCGCCCCCGATTCAGTACCGGAATCGGCTACGTGACCGGCACAAACCCTAGTTTTATCCTAGAGATTATGCAAGCCTAGGTACACAACAATTCAAAATATCCGAGTTAGATTAATATATAAACAATCCAATAACAAATATACAATTCAGTATTTAAATTGATGTCATTAATGGTCTACTGAATCACAATATCAGTAACCGAACTACTAACTAACAAGCTCAACAATTAAGAAGCTTCGTCTCACCCCAGCCCAGATCTTCTTTAAGTATCCTGGTTCTCTGAAAGAAAACAATGATAGGGAGTGAGCTACATAGCCCAGTAAGGATTCCAAATGATCACCAATAATAATTTACATGTATATGTAAACAGCAAAACATTAGCATAATAATGACGAAATCAACAATTCAGATTTCATGTTTAACCAAAAACTTTGAATTTTTACATTTTTTTTTTCTTTTAAAATTCTAATTATTTAACCATTATCTTTAGGGTTCTGGACTAACCACGGTCACACTCCAGCTTGTGACTGGCACACTATTGTCGCACTCCAGCCTGTGACGGGCACACTGTTGTCACACTCGCCTGTGACGGGCACACAAATTGTCACATAGTCGAATCATGTCACTTTCCCTGATCACTATCACGATCCAACACATTTCAAGATCACTTGGCAAATGCAAACAACACTAACACAAACTCGTTCCGTAACCCGGAAATCAAATCATGCTATCCGAAAACTACTATGCATGAAAAATTTATAATTTATGATCGAATCAAATCAGGTCATGTAAAATATTATAATACACGGTGATCAAGTTTAAAAGTCCTTACAAATCAACTATCCACGCTTGTACTAATCCGAACCCGAAATCGGTGCGACGCCTTTTCGCTCAGAAGACTGATTCTCTACATAGATAAATAATTTTAATTAAAACTAAATTCTCAATTTTTTTTTCACGAATCTTGAAAAAAATCGCTGATTTTCTCTCTCTTCCTTCTCTCCCTTCCTTCTCTCTCCTCTTTCTCTCTCCTCCTCTCTCTCATCCTTCTCTCTCCTCTTCTCTCTCCTCTCTCTCTCCTCTTTCTCCCTCCTTCTCTCTCCTCTTTCTCTCTCCTCCTATCATATATTTATATATATTTTATTATTTTTTTTTATTTTTTTATTATTTTTATTATTTTTTTCTTTCTGGCCGTACAGAACTTTTTTTTTTCTTTTCTTTTCTTTCTCTTTTTTTTTTTCCTTCTTCTTCTTTCTTTCTCTTCTCTTCTCTTTTCTCCCGAACACCCCTCCTCGTTTTTTTTTTTTTTTTCTTCTTCTTCGGCCGATCCGGCATCGCATCCCCCCCACCTGCCGGCAAGTCGCAGGCTCTCACAAACCAAGCGCAGGCGGCGACGACGGCGGCGGCGGTGGCGACGACGGCGGCGGCGCGGTGGCGACGACGACGGCGGCGGCCGATCCCAACGAAACCGAAACAAAATCCATCCAAAATCAACAAGAAAACCTCTCAAAAATTTGCATATAAAAGAAAGGAACTCACCGCGGCGTTGGGGAGCTTTCGGTCGTTGTCGGAGAGGGAGGAGAGCGTGAGGGCGGAAGTGTAAAAAACAAAAAACGAGACGCCGCTCGTTTAAAAACCCGCCCTCCCGTTAAAACCCTACCACCCCCCAACCCTACGTGTCTCCGCCGACCTCATCTCTTGCCTCTCACGACTCCTCCCTCCGAGTCCTCCGCGAAAAATCCGGCGAAGTCCCCCCCTGTTCCGTCTCCTCCTTTCTTTTTTTTTTTTTTTTTCTCAGTCTGGGTTGAAGTGGCTGGGTCTGCCGACTTCAGCCCAGGCCAGAGTTTACATTCTCCCCCCGTTAAAATAAATTCCGTCCTCGAAATTTACATACCTGGTATTTCGAAAAGCTGTGGATACTTTGTTCGCATCTCTGCTTCAAGTTCCCATGTAGCTTCTCTTTCACTGTGATTGCTCCATTGCACCTTCACATAGGGTATGATTCGGTGTCTCAATTCTTGTTCCTTACTGTCAACAATTCGTAAAGGCACCTCCTCATAGGTCAAATCCTCTTGAAGTTGCAATGGCTCATAATCTATTGCATGATTAGGATCAGAATGTATTTTCGTAACATAGATACGTGAAAAACGTTGTGCACTCCAGATATAACTGGTGGCAGAGCTAATCGGTAGGCCACCTCACCAACCTTATCCAAATCTCAAATGGTCCCACAATCTCGGGCTCAACTTTCCTCGTACACCAAATCTCATCACACCCTTTGTGTGGAGACACTTTCAAAAAGACATGATCACCAACATTGAATTCCAGCTCTCTTCGTCTCTTATCATCATAACTTTTATGTCGGCTCTGAGCAGTACGCAAATGTTCTCTGATCATTTGTACCTTCTCCGCTGTTTGTTGCACTATTTTGGACCCAACAATTTTCTTTCTCCCACATCATCCCAGCAGATAGAGATCTACACTTCCTACCATATAAAGCCTCAAAAGGCGCCATTTGAATACTAGCTTGATAACTATTATTGTAGGCAAATCCTATTAACGATAGATGACAATCCCAAGCACCACCCAAGTCCATAACACAAGCTCTCAACATGTCTTCCAGAATCTGGATGGTTCGCTCAGACTGTCCATCGTTTGGGGATGAAAAGCTGTACTAAAACTTAATTTGGTCCCCAATGCTTTATGAAGACTCTTCCAAAATTGTGAAACAAACTACTGTCTCGATCCGATACTATAGAAATTGGAATCCCATGTAGTCTCACAATTTGTTCTATGTACAAGTTTGCTAATTTTTCCAGAGAGAGTCCGATACGAAAAGATAAGAAATGAGCTGACTTCGTTAGTCGATCCACAATCACCCATATCGCATTATTTCCCTTAGGTTTTGGGTAACCCTGTCACAAAGTCCATGGTAATGTGCTCCCATTTTCACTGAGGAATCGCAAGAGACTGCAATGGTCCAGCAGGTCTTTGATGCTTAGCTTTTACCTGTTGACACACCAAACATTGAGCCACATACTGAGCTATATCTTTCTTCATACCAGACCACCAAAAGTTTTCACGTAGATCTCGATACATTTTTGTACTACCCGGATGCATCGTATATACTGAACTATGTGCTTCTTCCATAATTTCATTCTTTAATTCTGGAAGTTTAGGAACACATAATCTGTTACCAAATCTCAAGGTACCATCTTCATATATAGTAAATTCAGATTGTACACCAGACTCAACTGTCTCTCTAATTTTCTGAAGCTCTAAATCTTCCTTCTGAGCTGATTTAATTTTGTCAATCATGATAGGTTTTACCATAATATTGCTAATTGCATCCCAGAATTATGAATTCGTACCTCGATCCCTGATCTTTCCAGATCCATTAAGATGTGCTTTTGATTAGTAATTAAAGTTGCCAACTTACTCGGGTTTTCCTACTCAGGGCATCTGCTACAACATTTGCCTTTCCTGGATGGTAGTTGATAGTCAGATCATAATCCTTTAATAGTTCCAACCATCTTCTCTGTCTCAAGTTCAATTCCTTCTGAGTAATATATATTTTAAACTTTTATGATCTGTAAGATTTCACAACGACTACTATACAGGTAATGTCTCCATATCTTTAAAGCAAATACTACAGCTGCTAACTCTAAGTCATGAGTGGGATAATTTGACTCATATGATTTCAGCTGTCTAAAAGCATAGGCTATCACCTTTCCATTTTGCATTAGCACACAACCGAGACCCTTTCGGGATGCATCACTATATATGAAAAACTCTCCTGTCTCCGCAGGAACAGTCAATACTGGGGCAGTGATTAACCGTTTCTTCAATTCTTGAATCTGCTCATCATCTGTAATATCGTGTCATCATCTGTCATGATTTCATTTGTTCTGGGTCAGGCGAGTTAAGGTATAGCAATAAGAGAAAATCCTTCAACAAACCTTCGATAATATCCTGCCATTCCCAGGAAACTACGAACTTCGGACACATTAGTGGGTCTCTCCCACTCTACCACTGCTTCCACTTTCTTTGGATCTATAGAAATACCATCTTTAGAAATAACATGGCCAAGGAAAGAAATTCTGTCCACCAAAAGTCACATTTTTTTAGCTTGGCAAATAATTTCTCCTCTTTGAGTATTTGTAATACTATCTTTAAGTGCTCCTCATGTGCTTGTTGACTTTTTGAATATATCAGTATATCATCAATAAATACTACTACAAATTGATCCAGATATGGTCTAAACACTCGGTTCATGAGATCCATGAAAACTGCAGGTGCATTTGTCAGACCAAAAGGTAGAACCAAAAATTCATAGTGTCCATATCTGGTTTTAAAAGCTGTCTTTGGTACATCCTTTGTCTTTATCTTCAATTGATGATAACCAGAACGAAGATCAATTTTTGAGAATACCTGTGCCCCCTATAATTGATCAAATAGATCATCAATCCTTGGTAAGGGATATTTGTTCCTTATAGTCACTTTGTTCAATTCTCGATAACCAATGCAAAGCCGAAAACTTCCATCTTTCTTCTTTACAAATAAGACTGGAGCATCCCAGGAGACACGCTAGGTCTGATAATCCTTTATCCAATAGTTCTTGCAATTGCTCCTTAAGTTCTTTTAATTCTGCCGGAGCCATTCTATAAGGAGCTTTGGAGATGGCACCTGTACCTGGTATAAGATCGATAGAGAACTCAATCTCTCTATCAGGAGGTAATCCTGGCAGATCATCGGGAAAGACCTCCGAAAATTCTTTCACAGGGTATGTCTTCCAGCTTTAGCTCCTGCTGTTGAGTATCTATCACCATTGCCAGAAATCCTTCACAACCTTGTCTGAGGAGCCGCTTGGCAATAAAAGCCGAAATTACCCTCCTCATAAGAGTTAACTTGTTTCCCTTAAAACAAAACTCTGACTGATCAGGAATTTGAAATTTCATAATTTTCTCAAAATAGTTGATGGAAGCATGGTTTGCTGTCAGCCAATCCATTCCAAGGATTATATCGAAGTCTTTCATATCCATGACTATCAAATCGGCTTCCATTATTCTACCTTCGATATTCAATCTACATTTCTTGCAGATTTGATTAACCACAAAAACATCCCCACCAGGAGTGAAATACAGAGTTCAAATTCTAAAGATGTCGGGGTTAACTCATTATTCTCCCTAACCAATCTAACAGATACGAAAGAGTGTGTAGCGCCAGTATCAAAAAGAACATAAACATTACTGGAAAATAATTTGATCATACCGTCTCTACAGAGAATTTGATGCATTAGCATCCTGCTGGGTGGAGTGAATACACACGTCCCTGAGTTACTGTTTTCTGTTGTCCCTCAAGTTGCTGTTTTCCACGAGATAATTGATGCTGTGACCTGACCAGATGGACATACAACTGCCTTATGTCCCGGTTTACCACAGTTATGGCACTTCCACTCATCTGGCCACGTACAATCCCGCTTATAATGGGAACCACCACACTTAAAGCATTTGACATCATTCTTTGGTTGAGTCTTGTCATCTGAAATAACATTGTCAAGCTTCCTTGTTTTTGCATTGGTACCTTTATAAAATTGGCCTTGATTCCCTCTGGTCAGATCTCTTCTTTAATATTTTTTCTCTTTCAGCTTGAGCCACATCCAATCCCCTTTCTATAATTAATGCTTTATTAACAACCTCATTATAAGTCGGTAGCTCAAAAGCAATCACTTGAGCTGAATCCGACTTCTAAGTCCATTTTTAAATTTTCTGGCCCGGATTCCTTCATCAGCTAAGAGTGATGAGAGGATCTCGACAATTCCTCAAACTTTGAGGTACTGAGAAACAGTTAAAGTACCTTGCTCCAAGCGATCAAATTCTCGAAATTTTGTACCCGAACACTTTGAGAAAATATCTGTCATAGAAAACTTTCTAAAATCTATCCAGGTAAAAGGTGTACACTTGGTCCTGTTTTCCAAGCCCAGTTCCCACCAAGCAGCTGCCTCATCTTGCATAAAAAAGTAGCGAATGTAACTTTCTCCTCTTCTGGACACCGCAAGGCTTGGAAAACTTTCTCAACAGCTTTAGCCATCCCTCTGCCTCCATGGGATCAACAGTCCCTTGAATGCTGGTGGCACATACTTCTTGAAATCTATTAGTGTAATTGGCCGTTCTTGAGGAATTCTGGCTATTGTCGTTGTAATAATAACTGTTGCATAAATTGCTGCTGTTGCTGTTGGCTTCCATAAATCTTAGTGTATCAGCTCTTGCAGTAGCTTGCTGCTGCACTAAAATTTGTAATAGCTGAGGAAGACCCATCTGGTCCCCCGGCTGAACTCCAGATCACCCCGGTGTTCCTGTTTCAGCAGTTCCAGTCTCCGGGGTGTTATCCAAAAGATTGGGCACTGGCTCATGATGATGCTCCTCATTACCAGTGTTGTCCACCAGATTCGGCATTGGGTCCTGTGGACGTTCCTCATTATCAGATAAGGCTCCAGCATTCTCAGCTGCTCAATAGGATCCCAAGCATTTGCTCCATCTGCAAATCTTGTGGGCCTCCTAACACGTCCACGTCCATACCACGCGCCATGGAAAACCTACACCAATCGTGTTAGTATACAACTAATACTCAGATGGTCAAAACAATCATGACATAATATCTAACCCACATATGGATCAACCCACACTCTCTCTCGTTGAGCTTATATCCTAAGATCCTAGAACCTGGTTTGCTCTGATACCACTCTATCACGCCCCGAATCCAGTACCGGAATCGGCTACGGACCGGCCGCACAAACCCTAGGTTTTACCCTAGAGATTATGCAAGGCCTAGGTAACAAACAATTCAAACATATCTGAGTTAGATTAATATTTATAAAACAATCCAATAACAAATATACAATTCAGTATTTAAATTGATGTCATTAAATGGTCTACGGAATCATAATATCAGTAACGAAAACTAACTAACTAACAAGCTCAACAATTAAGAAGCTCCGTCTCAAGCCCAGCCCAGATCTTCTTTAAGTATCCTGGTTCTCTGAAAGAAAACAAATGATAGGGAGTGAGCTACATAGCCCAGAGGGTTCCAAATGATCACCAATAATAATTACATGTATATGTAAACAGCAAAAATTAGCATAACAGATGACAAAATCAACAATTCAGATTTCATGTCTAACCAAAAAATTGGAATTTTTACATTTTTTTTCTTTAAAATTTCCAATTATTTAACCATTATCTTTAGGGTTCTGGACTAACCACGGTCACACTTCAGCTGTGACGGGCACACTGTTGTCACACTCCAGCCTGTGACGGGCCACTGTTATCACACTCCAGCCTGTGACGGGCACACAAATTGTACACACTCCAGCTTGTGATGAGCACACTGAGAAACCACGGTACCGCCCGTGGCATGGCTAGTCCAAACACCAGTTCACTTAACACTTATCATTTCTTTCACATAGTCGGATCATGTCACTTTCCAACGTCGCTATCACGATCAAACACATTTCAAGATCACTTGGCAAATGCAAACAACACTAACAACAAACTCGTTCCGTAACCCGGAAATCAAATCATGCTATCCGAAAACTACTATGCATGAAAAATATTTATTTATGCTCGAATCAAATCAGGTCATGTAAAATATATAATAATACGGTGATCAAGTTTAGAAGTTCTTACAAATCAAACTATTCATGCTTGTACTAATCCGAACCCGAAATCGGGTGCGACGCCTTCTCGCTCAGAAGACTGATTCTCTACATAGATAAATAATTTTAATTAAAACTAAATTCTCAATTTTTTTTTCAGAATCTTGAAAAAATCGCTTATTTTCTCTCTCTTCCTTCTCTCCCTTCATTCTCTCTCCTCATTCTCTCCCTCCTTCTCTCTCATCCTTCTCTCTCCTATTTCTTCTCCTCCTCTCTCCTTTTCTCCCTCCTTCTCTCTCATCCTTCTCTCTCCTCCTTCTCTCTCATCCTTCTCTACTCCTTTCTCTCTCCCTTCTCTCTCCTCCTTCTCTCTCCTCCTATCATATATTTATATATATATATATTTATTTTTATTTTTTTTATTTTTTTCTTTCTGGCCGTACAGAACTTTTTCTTTTTCTTTTTTCTTTTTTTTTTCTTCTTCTTCTTTCTTTCTTTCTCTTTCTTTCTCCGAACACCCCTCCTCGTTTTTTTTTTTTTTCTTCTTCTTCGGCTGATCCGGCATCGCATCCCCCCCACCTGCCGCAAGTCGCAGGCTCTCACAGACCAAGCGCAGGCGGCGACGACGGCGGCGGGGCGATGGCGATGACGGCGGGGCGGTGGCGACGACGGCGGCGGCGGTGGCGACGACGGCGGCGGCGGTGGCGACGACGACGGCGGCGGCGATCCCAACGAAATCGAAACAAAATCCATCCAAAATCAACAAGAAAACCTCTCAAAAGTTTGCAAATAAAAGAAAGGAACTCACCGGCGGCGTTGGGGAGATTCCGGTCGTTCGTCGGAGAGGGAGAGAGAGTGTGATCGTGGTTCTAGGGGCGGCGGTGAAGGGTTTAAAACGAAAAAAATAACGAGATCCCCTCGCCGTTAAAAACCATACCACCCGTCCCAAACCCTTACGGGTCTTGCCGCCGACCTCCTCCCTTGCCTCTCACGACTCCTCCCTCCGAGTCCTCCGGCGAAAAATTCAGCGAAGTCCCCCCCTGTTCCGTCTCCTCTATTTCTTTTTTTTTTTTTTCTCAGTCTAGGTTGAAGTCAGCTGGGTCTGCCGACTTCAGCCCAGGCCAGAGTTTACAGATATCATAGCATGGCATGTAGCATATGATGAATATGAAAAAGAAAAGAAAGAATGGAATAGGGGTTCTGCTCTCCTTCCTACATGTTATAAACACATGATGTTAGATCTTTTTTTTTTTTTGGCCTCCTTATCTATAACAAAAATTGCTACATGATGTGAAAGTAAGGAAGAAAAAATAATGCAAGAACATACATGGAATAATAGAATTTATGATATATAGCTCAGATTGTGGAGATTAAAAGCTAAGATTGTTAATTTGGAATCATTTGAAATTGAATGTAGCCAACCACAGCTTGACTCTTTTGGGTCAAGCTTCGGATGGAGCTGGCCAAGCTGCTGAGTGACTTGATCAGTTGACTAATCCACGGATCAGGAATTACACATTTTAACTTGGGTGTTGGGGCATCCCGGTCCAAGTACGAACCGAATACCAGTTCGGCTGGCCGAAGACCTTTCCTCCGAACCAATGATTTCGGACCAGGAAAGGTCAGGCCAACCATGGGCAACCCAAGGCTCCTCTTCGGCCTACGACGTCCGAAGACGAGACCTTCGGATGATGTCTTCGATCCTAACCGAAGACCAGGCCTTTCATCGACTTCCGAAGACATGCTCTACGTTTCTGCCGAAGACACGATCTTCGGCCCTTGGTAAACACCAAGTCTTCGACTTATGCGGAGCACAAGATCTCCAACCAAGGAATCCCCCTAAATAGGAAAAATCTGAAGACGGAACCACGATCTGTTCCAGATAGGCAATAGTAACCAACGGTTACTATCGACTATCTCCATGCCACGATCATGGCGCGTGACTCCAGCTGCCACGCCTCCGGTCTGGCTGGAACCACTCAATGACAATCCACGATGCCAAATCATGAAGAGAAATTAACTCCCCGTAATCACTGGAAGAAGAACGGACCCGCAGGCCAGACGCCCCTGTATAAATAGCGGTAAGAAGAAATGCTCGAGGAAGGTACACATACTTACACTCACGCCTACTCTAAATAAAAAAAAAGCATTTCCCTCTGCTTTTCGAGAATCTTCTCCATTCTGTTGGCTAGGATCCGTCTCTGACTTAGGCATTATAGTGTCCCCTGCCGGAATGATTCCGGCAAGGAACCTATTTTGCAGATGAACCAGGGAGCGGTCCTGTGGTGCAGCAACTCCGACCGACCGGTACAGGGACTCCACGCTACATTGGGTATTAGTCTACTTTTTTTACCAGTAATTTAAAACTATAAGAATTCTTATCATAATATTTCTATGTCCTTTTTTTTCTTTCTTTCTTTTCTTTTTTTTGTCACAATAGATGCCTTGAAAGTAACAACTTGCTAACTTGAATTGGCGATGCTTCTTTTTTTTTAGCATGGTTTTTCCCAAATATAACATAGTGATGTCTAGATTGCCTCAAATACTACTGGATGTGGTTATATTGTCACTACATTACCTTATTCAACGTGGAATATTGCTTTGCTTGGCATCAGGTTCTTAGAAGTGGTAGAACTTCTAGCTGTTTGTTGGCTCGATCTCGGCGGCAGGATTGGCTGTCAACTACTCTCTCCTAGAACAACCTACACTGCTTATCTTGTCTTCAAATTGGCCACTGAGTCATATGGACTTGATCACCCTCTCCAATTGGCATCAGTAGGCTTGGAGCTTATGCCTCAGAGATCAATATTGTTTGCAAGATGATGATGACACTGATGATGATGATGATGATGAAGAGGAAGGACAGCAGAAACAGCAGGTGCAATGCCCGAGGGATGATGGGTGATGGAGATCAAGTTAGGGGAGTTCTATAATGATGAGGGGGATGACGGTGATGTTGAAATGAGGTTGACGGAGACGAAAGCGTTGCATTGGAAGGGAGGGCTCATCATCGAGGGCCTTGAAGTAAGGCCCAAATTTTGACTAAATTAGATGCTGTTGTGTTTGTTTTCTACTGCTTCATACTCTGAAAAAATCGTTATTGTTGCTTCAGATGCATGTTGCATCATGTTAGTAGCTACCAAAAACTCCTTTTTGGTGGTCTCGTGGACAATTTGATCATTGGAGTTGTGAATAAGTATGAGCGTGGCTAATCTGATGGCTTATCTTTTGTCGTTTTCCGTGTGAGAAAAGTAAGGTTTTAACTATGTATTTATCTTCGACCGACAAAATGGAGCTTCCTACCCCAAAAGTGGAACCCTCCATGTTTAAAGAACGAGCACGTACCCTCAGCGAGTTCAAGGCAGGATCCTATAAATGATTCAATTAAATTTAAATTTTTTTTTAATTCATGACGATTATTTGAGTGAGAGATCATGATCTTTTTTTTTTATTCTATTTTACTAGCTGATACTTTAGTGATGTTAGATGACATACTCATATATAGATAAAAAAAAGTTACAAAAATTTAATTATCTTGAATCGAATATTACTTGATGGGCTCCCATTCTTTTCTGTAAATATATAAAAAAAAAAGAGAAAAAAAAGAAGAAGGGGAACGAGCACATCATCCATGAGTTGTGTTATTTAAGATACCAAAAAAAACTAGTGTAAAGGTTTAAATATTTGGAAAAATCACAACACTCCCTCTACTTTGATCAATTTGCACACAGATCCTCGGCTTTAAAAAATTTTAAACGGATCTTTTGAGTCACCGTATCAACCCAATGTGATCCTATGGTTATCTTTGCCCTGTATCATGTGTCCATGAGATGATTAATAAAGTTTTTGCTCGATTTAAATATCCTTGGCCCAAGTTGTTTGTGGACTCGAATTTGAACCTGAAACAAGTCTTTTCGATGATTTTTTTGACCTTTTCCGATGCTTTTAAGTATCGCCAAGAAAGCTCCAGACACTTCTTAAAGCATCGCAAAAGCGTCGGCTATTAAGTATGGGGACGCCACCTATCGATGCTAAAGCATCGCTAAATTTGAATTTCCTGACGCTTTAAAGCATCCTAGACCTAGCGATGCTTTTTAAAAGTGTCGGCAGTTAGCGATGCTTTAAAGCATCGCTAGGTTTGGACCTAGCGATGCTTTAAAGCGTCGCCAAGTCCAAACCTAGCGATGCTTTAAAGTGTCGCCAGGTCCAAACCTAGCGATGCTTTAAAACATCGGCAGATTTATTTATTTTTTAAAAAATAAAAGCTATACCTATATACATGAAATACATACATCAACCTGTATACATTATCAAACCTGTATCACATCCAACATACACAAACAAATGAAAACATTCAAATCTGTATCACACCCACATACACAAACACAAACCAATTATAAATAGTTATATATATATATATATATAAAAGTATAAATCCAAGTTCAAATAAATAAAAAAGACATATAAAAATTTAAAAAAAAAATAGCTGGCATCACTGATCTGCCGGAGGCTGGTCATCGTCAAGTCTGCGACTCGCAGATGCATCAAGAACCTACAAGATACACATAATTATGATACATACATTATATATATTCTAAATTATTATATATATACAAAATTAATAAATAATTACTACCTGAGATGACATGAACATATGCAGCACAGATGTAACATGCTCAAGCTGAGACCTAATGGTCTGCATCTCTGCTCTGTCTAATCACGTGTCTGTCGGAGCTATGCTATCTCCTCCTCGAGTCGACGAACATGTGACTGATGATGACTCTCTCTAGCATCCCGAGTATATCTACTCACCTCAGATAATTGAGTAGGGGTAACTCCAATCCCATAACCCCTACTCGTCCAGGACGCTCTGGTCCCATCAACTTCGAGAATACCTCGGCCTCGATGCGACTGCTCTGAGTAGATGATGTACCCTCGCCAACACGCTCGGAGATCATAGAGGGGGGCCCTATCCTAGGTTTTATAAAAACTCTTATATCAATACTTAATAAAAATAAAAATATAAATCATGATATAATATAAATAAAAAAATGCATATTATCTCTCTGGACTCCTCCCGAACAAAAACTGCCATCCTGGTGAACATGAGTCATCCGATAGAAACTCCACCTCACCAGGCTTCCTCCCCTGCTGATCAGCCATATAAAGAATAAATGTTATAAAAAAATCCAAAAAACATAACTTATATCCCGTACCATGATACATAGCACATGCATGATACATGATGATACATGATGTTAAAACTAAAAGTGTACTAAAAGTATTATAGGATAGAAACATACAAACTCATGCCTGAGCCGTGCATAACTCTTGAACCCCACTGTGAGAGGAACAGACTGAGTTGCTCGTGCAGCTCTACCAATAGCAGAATATGTCTACAAAATAAAATTAAAACTATATTATATATTGTATAAATATAATTATGATGAGTGAAAATTAATAAATTTCGAAGTGTTTGATGATGCTACACAACCTGTGCCCTCTCGGAGAACCAATAGTGCACCAGCTCCCTCCACTGATGAGGGTGAACATCAGGAGGATAGGTAGCTGCAATCTGCTCTATCCTATCCTCACGCTTGTAGTCTCCCTTCAACTTTGCCATATATTCTTTCCACTTGCGATTGAGAGACTTAAGCACAAGATTAGAAGAATCTGAAGGGAGAACGAACTTGCTCTACAATTAAATAAACAATAAAATAAATATTAAATGAAATAAGCAATTCAATTATTAAAAACAAGATGTAAAATAATATATCAATTTTTTACCTGTACAACTCGTAGCATCTCTATTTTATATGCAGGAAGCATGTTGCACTCTATGAACATCCTCTCGAATAACTCAAGGGACATAGCTGACCCCGGCATGCTTTTTGTCCTAAAAAACTAGTCAACAAGCTAGCAACTTTCTTAATAGGCTGTCATAGCTTGTTGCACTCTATGACTATCCTCTCGCCTCAGGTAACTGCAACACATCACGGACTAGTGTGGGTCCTCGCCTCTACCTAAGTCTCCCGGATCCATCTACAAAAAAATACAAAAAATTATATATCAAAACTATTTCATATGTATGAATGAAAAGGGATGAAATTATTAAATTATCCTATATCTGTATGTCATCGACGATAGGCTCGTCATCAGGATGATCCGTAGGAGGATCGTGATGTGCTGACTCGGAGGGAATGGCATCGTCCGGATGTGGAGAGGTACTAGCATCGACCGGATGTACAGAAATAGAGGGACTGGCATCAGACTGATGTGAAGATGATCGACTACCCTCAGGCTGCTGTGCTAAAGAAGTATCAGTCTCGATCTGGAAAAACTGAAACTGTACATCTGATAATCGCTTCCTTTGAGGCATGGTGTACATAACATGCATTATTTAAAAACAAGTCAGTCAACATTATAATCAAATTATAATGGAAATGAATTGTAATTTAAAAGATAACATAATCATTCATGCAAAAATATAAACATCTTATAAACTACTTACTTGTCATAATCAACCAGTTGTACCTTCTTCGAAATCCAACCTAACCAAAATGGTTGTATCATTTATATGATCATCCGGCATAATATTATAAGGCATACACTGAGTGTAAGTATCATCATCATCTTCATCCATCCTTTTTTTCATGTCATACAAGTCTCTGGATTTGTCTTAATAGCAATAGCCCATTCTTTATCTTTCGAGTCTTGTACATAAAAAACTTATCGAGCTTGAGATGAAAAGAAATGGATCATCCTTCAATAACACACCCGTATGTATCAATCTTGAAAAATTGACAAGTATGAATCAATTTGAGTCCTTTTTCAAACCTTTTGGTGTATTTATATCCATCCAATCGTATCGAAATAATACAACTTTAAAATTTTCATAATAATCCAACTTCAAAATATCTTTAAGTACACCATAATAAGATTTTCATCTGCTTCTACCATAACCACCATTGTTCTGAGTTTTTCTAAGTTTCTCGCTCTCCTTTATATGAAATTTAAAGCTATTTATAATAAAACCATTATATTGTTCACAATATAATTTGGACCTCTAGCAAGTGAAAATAGTTCTGCTGAACTATTTTTCTTTATCAGTACTGATACCTAAAAAATATAATATCAATTATCGAACACTACTGTATCTAAGGTATAAGTATTGACTTCCTCCAATACTTCCTGTGTCTGATACTAAGCATTTGTCTACAAATATCAGAACCAGAAGGTAGAATTGGAGCAGATCCCAACTCTATAGTACCATCAAATAAATCCTTCTGAAATCAAAAGGATGATTTGCCTCTAACCATCAACGATGTCCCATTTAACAAAACTTTCCTCCATGTTTTAACCAAATTGAATGGGTTGTGTTGCCGATCTCGCCGCCGCGCCCGTGCCTTGGATCCGTCGATCCTACCGGACTGCCTGGTTCCTGGAGTCTCCTGGCTGGAGGGAACCTGCAGGAGAGGGTCAGAAGACCCTGGCTGGGGATCCCGACGAGGGAGCTCCGACGGTCAAGTCAGTAGACGATGAGAAGGAACAGATTCTCCAAGACGGGCCCTCGAAGGAGTCCCAGACTCAGAGAATTTACTAGCAAGAAAGGTGCTATGGGGACCAGAAATTCGGCCGGGCCTCCCTGCCGAGCTCACGCCAAGCGATCCCCTCTCGGGACCCTGGATCTCACTCTCGGAGCGGGGCTTTTGGCCTGTTTCTTACTTGTCCCCAGCTTGATCAGCTTATCTTGTCGTCCCCAGCTTCCTTCCTTTTATCCCTCCCGTTGTTCGCCTGTCTTCCCCTCCTGGGGGCTCCCCTTCCCATCCTTTTCTCTTTCCCCTCTTGGTGTTGAGGGCCAGGCGGCTTTCCGACCTCGTTCGCCGAGCAGCCAGGGGGGAAAGGGCAAAGACAAGAAGGGGGGTGGCGCCAGCAAGGTGGCGGTCAGACCTCGGGCCCAGTGAGAGCGCTCTCCTCCTAAGTGCAGGCGCCGTCCATTTACGGGCCCTGTTTTGTCAGAACCATGCCTCTCGACTGCGGGACCTGTCGGCCGACGTAAGTGGTGTTTCGCGTGCCGCCGCCATCCGTACGGGGCCGCCTGTGATGCGCGCGGCTCGAGGGCTGACCTC
This sequence comes from Areca catechu, assembly GCA_021397845.1. Classification (NCBI taxonomy): domain Eukaryota; kingdom Viridiplantae; phylum Streptophyta; class Magnoliopsida; order Arecales; family Arecaceae; genus Areca; species Areca catechu. Next base: position 44,415,783 of record CM038051.1, on the reverse strand, counting down.
GGAACCTGCACCTCTTTCGTTGGGATCTTTCTGTACGGGCAGCCTGACCTCGGCCGAGGTGGATCCCTCCTGGGTGGACACCTGGCGGAGGTGGCAGGAGGTCGCCTGGCTTCGGCCGAGGTGGACCTGTCTTCGGAGGCCACCTGGCGAAGGAGCGAAGGATCAGCCGACCTCGGCCTGGGTGGACCCCTCCTGGGTGGACACCGGCGAGGTGGCAGGAGGTCGCCTGGCTTCGGCCGAGGTGGACCTGTCTTCGGAGGCCATCTGGCGAAGGGGCGAAGGATCGGCCGACCTCAGCCTGGGTGGACCCCTCTTGGGTGGACACACACGACCGGAGGTGGCAGGAGGTCGCCTGGCTTCGGCCGAGGTGGACCCGTCTTCGGAGGCCACCTGGCGAAGGAACGAGGGATCGGCTGACCTCGGCCTGGGTGGACCCCTCCGGGGTGGACACCTGGCGAGGTGGCAGGAGGAGCCCCGAACCGAGCTCGACTTCGGCAAGGGCGATAACGTCTTCGGGAAGTCGTCTAGTGAGGTAGCCTGCCGAGCTCGATCTCGGCAATGTGACGCTGACTCGGCCAAAGAAACCTCCACGTGGCTCGATCATATCTGACGGTATCTGAGCCGGCCACGTCATCGATACGCCGTAACAGTTACCCCCAGCCCGCCGTTCCGTTGGGGCGTCGTAGAACGGAACGGCTGGATTAAATGCGGATATGACGTGGGGAGGCGAAGATCTTGCATCATAATTGCCATGATCCTCGTCGCCGCTTCTCGATGCGCCCGAAGCCCTATAGGAAGCCGCCACGCGTCGCCCACTTGCCCATAATAAATGCGTCGCTTCGAGGCAGAGGCCGTTACCGTGCTAACGAGGCGTCGGTGTCGGGCGTGCATCCACGCGGCGATCATCAGTGGCTCGGGACGGAATGACGGGTACGGCTGCTGTCGACTGAGTTTGAAAAGGAGGGGACTTTCCGGAATGAGGCCTTTCCCCTTGCTCCGTGGGCGGTTTGCTGCAGGCTAACTTCCGTTGCCCCGCATTCGCTTGGCGTATTTTCGGTGAGTGCCTCCATCCTTCTTTCTAGTCCCCTTCCCCCTTTCTCTGAATCTTTGTTCCTTCTTTGTCATGGCGCGTCGTCGCTATGTTTCTTCTAATCCGGACGAGGCCGGTCCGTCCCAGGCCGAGGACTCCATCTTCTTCCTCTTCAGAGGAGGAAACGATCCCGGAGGAGATCCGCAGGCGTCTGCAACCTGGGGGTGTCACCATCGGCATCCCCAGGGGGTCCGGTCTCCTCGATTGCTTCCGCTCTTCCTCTTCTTTCTCTTCCTGCTCCGCCTCTTCTTCCCGCCGGTCCCTCCGGTCATGCTTCACCATGACCGAGGGCGATCTTTCTTTGCTCCGGGAGGCCTACGGCATCCCGGGATCAATCCGTCTATTCGTTCCGCGGCCCGGGGAACGCGTCACCATGAGTGGCCCCGGCCGCATAGCCTTCTATGAAGACTTCTTCCTGGGGGTCTTCGATTCCCTCTGCACCCCTTCTTCCTCTCCTTTCTTAGCCATTTCCGTCTTGTTCCGGCCCAGTTGGCTCCCAATGCCATCCGGGTCATCTTTTCTTTCATAGTTTTTTGTCATTTCCACGGGTTTGTTGCCTGTTTCTCCCTCTTCAGGGCCATGTTCACCCTGAAGAGGTACTCCACTGATGACGGCTGGTGGTACATCTCGCCCCGGCCCAGGTGTCTCCGTTCGACCTCCCTTCTTCTATCAAGGGCTGGAAGAGCCGGTTTTTCTTTGCCTCGGTCGAAGATGTCGACTGGGCCTGGAGTGAACCGGACCGGTCTCCGAACCGGAACTCCCAGGTCGAGTCGGCGGACCAGGAGGCCTACTCCCTGCTCCTGAGTGACGTGGTCCCGGCGCTCGAGGTTCTGCTCTCGGAGCAGAATCTTTTTGAGGCCGGGATCAGTCCCATCCGCGAGTCGGGTGAGATTCGGTCCTCCCTGACTCTTGCATTCTTTTCCTTTATAACCGAGCTGGCTGACCTTCTACTCTTTGCATTGCAGGCATGAAGTTCTCACTGGAGAGCCTCCTGGAGGAGCGGCCCAGAGAGACGTCCCGAGGTAGATGAGCCCGCGGCCAAGAGGGCTCACACCGAGGCGAGCCAGGAGGTTGCGCCGGTGACTGTACCTAGTCCAGCGGCCGCTGCTCCCCCGCCCAGGCTGCCTCGGGGCGGGGCCGTTGATTCCTCAGCTGTCAGACCCGGTGGTGCTGCCATCGAGGGGGCTCCACTGCCCGCAGCTTCGTCCAGCGCCGGCCCTATCATCGCCCGGCTCCGACGGCGCAGCCCGTGTCCTCTGCCGGCCCATCGACCGCGATTCCTGCTGGAGGGACAGTCACCGCCGGAGCTGACCTGACGGCTCCGCCACCGGTGATCACCCACCGGTGTTCAGTCATCCGCGACAAAGGGCTCGCGGAGAAGGTGATGGAGTACGCCTCCACAGCCCGGGACCGCCGAGCTCGGGGCAGCCGGGGACTATGCTGACGCTCTGCTCGGGATCCTCCCGCAGCTCTTTACGGTAAGCCCGAACTCATTTCTTCTGTCTTCCGTGACCTCGGGTAGTCTTTCTTCTAACCCGATTGCTTCACTTGTGCAGATTGGGAATGACGTTCTCCTACTGAGGAACTTCCTCGTAGGGAACGCGAAGAAGGATGCCGAGAAGGAGAAGAAGCTCGGCAAGCTCGCGGCCGACGTCAAGGACCTCATGGAAAAGGGGGTCGAGCTGCGAGCAAACAATCAGGCCCTCCAGACTGACCTGGCGCGCGCCGAAGGGCGGAACAAGGAGCTGGAGTCTTCTCTGTCGGAGGAGAGGGTCTCTCACCAGCGTCGCGCGGAAGAGGACGCAGCTGAGAGGGCTCGCCTTCAGGCCCACTCCAGTGGCTGGAGCGCCAGCTGGAGGAGGCCAGGCGAGATGCGAACGCGGCGAAGGAGCGGAGTGCGTACGTCAACGGGCTCCTGGAGGCCGCGAAGCGGGAGGCGCAGGAGGCCGTCCCGAAGTTCTGGGCTTCCGACGAGTACACGTCGGAGGTCCGGGAGGCCGCCGTGGACTCCTTCCTGAAGGGGTTCCGGATGTGCCGGGAGAAGGTAGGGGCCTTCTACCCGAGCTCGACCTCAGTGGGGTGGTGCTCGGAGGTAGGAGGCAAGGACCTGAGAGCAGAGCCTCCGGTGTGCGACCGACGTCCGCCGCGGCCCCCCCGGCGACCGACGAGGCCGTGGCCCCGGAGCAGCCCCTGAGCCGGCAGCCGCGAAGGCGAGGATGCGGAGCGCGCGACCCAGGCGGAGGGCTCCGACCCTGCGCGGAACTGAGCCTTCTATCTTTTCGCTTCTTGTCGTTATGTTGTGCTTTTCTTTTCTCTTTTTTTTTGGGGACTCCCGGCCTGCGGGATTCCCAGCTTGTACTCCTCCTTGGATCAATGAAAGCTTATTTGTCTAAATCTTGAGTTCACTTTCTTTCCCACTCTCCCATCTTCTCTTTTTCTTTCTTGAGATGTCGATGTGGAGTGCCGGAACGAGTGTGGACCTGGTCCCGTCCGTCGCTCAGATCGAAGGTTGGGACATTCCGGACCGCGTGGCGTCAGAGTAGGCCTTGAGCGGGTCCGGCCTTGGGATTGCCTTCATGCTCGCATGGGCGAAGTGGTTTCTGCCCCGCCTTCCAGGCCGAAGCCCGGGACTTCCGGACTGAACCCCGGGCCGCATGCTTTCTCAAGCCTTGCGTGGCTTGCCGAGCTGTTCTCCGTGCTTGCATGGGCGAACTGGGTTCTGCGCCACCTTCCAGGCCGAAGCCCAGGACTTCCGGACTGAACCCCGGGGCCGCAGGCTTCTCAAGCCTTGCGTGCTTGCCGAGCTGTTCTCCGTGCTTACGTGGGCGAACTGGGTTCTGCGCCACCTTCCAGGCCGAAGCCCAGGACTTCCGGACTGAACCCGGGGCCGCAGGCTTTCTCAAGCCTTGCGCGGCTTGCCGAGCTGTTCTCCGTGCTTGCGTGGGCGAACTGGGTTCTGCGCCACCTTCCAGGCCGAAGCCCAAGACTTCCGGACTGAACCCGGGGCCGCAGGCTTTCTCAAGCCTTGCGCGGCTTGCCGAGCTGTTCTCCGTGCTTACGTGGGCGAACTGGGTTCTGCGCCACCTTCCAGGCCGAAGCCCAGGACTCCGGACTGAACCCGGGGCCGCAGGCTTTCTCAAGCCTTGCGCGGCTTGCCGAGCTGTTCTCCGTGCTTGCGTGGGCGAACTGGGTTCTGGCCACCTTCCAGGCCGAAACCCAGGATCTCCGCTTCCTTCGGCCGTCGGCCATGATCGGGCGTGCCGAACTCAGGGCCATGCGCCGGTTTCCCTACAAAGTGAGAAGAGAGCGTTTGAAGCAAGGAAACTTTATTGCAGGAGTGGGGAACCTTACATTACTGATAATACACTCTTAGGTTCGAGGCGTTCCACGTCCGGGGAACCTGGCACCTCCCAACTCCTCCAGGTAGTAGGCACCGTGGGGGAGGGCTTCTGCTACCCGGTACGGGCCCTCCCAGTTGGGTGAGAGCTTGCCGCATTCCCGTGGCTGAGAAGCTTCAGCGCGCCGGAGGACCAGATCTCGGGACGAAAAAACTTCGGCCGCACTCGGGAGTTGTAATACCTGGCCACACGCTGCCTATACGCCGCCATCCGAACTCGGGCCTTGTCCCTCGTCTCCTCAAGAAGGTCAAGGTTGAGCATCATCCTGGCGGGGTTTTCTGTCTCGTCATATTGCTCCACACGCAGCGTGGGTAGGCTGAGCTCGATCGGGATGACCGCTTCGGCTCCGAAGACGAGGTTGAACGGGGTCTCGTCGGTAGCCGTCCTCGGGGTGGTGTGGTATGCCCAAAGGATGCTGGGGAGCTCCTCGGCCCATCTGCCTTTGGCCTGGTCCAGCTGCGTGCGGAGGCCCTGCAAAATGGTCCTGTTCGTGACTTCGGCCTCTCCATTGGTCTGGGGATGCGCCACCGAGGTGAAGCGATGCCTGATGCCGAGGTCGCCGCAGAACTCTTCGAACTCCCGGCAGTCGAACTGGCGCCCGTTGTCAGTAACCACGGTGTGGGGGAGGCCGAAGCGGCAAACGATCGACTTCCAAAAGAACCTGGCGACGTTTGCTTCAGTGATCCGCGCCAAGGGTTCGGCCTCGACCCACTTCGTGAAGTAGTCGATGGCCACTATCAAGAACTTCCGCTGTCCAGACGCCGGCGGGAATGGGCCCAGGAGGTCCATCCCCACTGGGCGAATGGCAGGGAGCTGAAAGCTGGGAGATTGGGTTGGAGGGCTGCCGTTGCACCGTGGCGTGATGCTGGCACCGATCGCACTTCTTCACGAAGTCAGCGGCGTCTTCCTTCATCGTCTCCCAGAAGTAGCCCTGACGAAGGGCCTTGTAGGCCAATGCTCTGCCCCCACGTGGTTCTCGCAGATGCCTTCGTGAATCTCCTGGAGCACGAGCTTGGCTTCCGCGGGTCCTACACACTTGAGGAGGGGGTAGGAGTAGGATCTTCGATACAATTGCCCATCCATCAGGACGAATCGCACGGCTTCTTTCTGATAAGGCGAGCCGCCTCGCGGTCCTCTGGCAGGGTGCCACTGGTGATGTATTCGGCGTACTTGTCCATCCAGCTGGGTTCATGGCTGACCTGATGGACCTCCACCGGGGTCTCGAGGCTTGGGATCTCAAGGCGCTCCACATGAGCGCGGCCCAGCATCGAGTCGGCAGGGTCGCCAGCCGGGAGAGAGTATCCGCACGGGCGTTCTCCCTGCGGGGGATGTGGAAGATGTTGAAGCGCCGGAATCTGGACGCGCCCGCTTGACGAGCTCCAAGTATTTCGCCATTTGGGGGTCATGCGCGGCATACTCCCCGGAGACCTGTCCCGCCACGAGCTGGGAATCAGTGAAAGCTTGAGGTTGGTCATGCCCAGCTCGCGGGAGACCCTCAGCCCGGCAAGAAGTGCCTCGTACTCCGCCTGATTATTGGTCGCGGCGAATTGGAAACGGAGCGCATTCGGCGACGACCCCGTCGCTGTTGGCAAGGATGAGTCCGGCTCCGCTCCCGCGGAGTTCGAGGCTCCATCTACATGGAGGATCCAGGCGTTCTCTCCGGCTCATCGGGGCCCGTCTTCAGCGGCTGGCCTGAGGGGCCTTCCTCGGGCTCCTTGCCCAAGCCTGCACATTCGACCAAGAAGTCGGCCAGCACCTGCGCCTTCATGGCCGACCTTGGCCTGTACGCAATGTCGAACTCGCTGAGCTTCAGTGCCCATTTGCCAATCGTCCCGAAGTGTCGGGTCGGCTGAGCACCGCTTTCAGCGGTTGATCCGTCAGGACAGCGATGGGATGCGCTTGGAAATAGGGCCTGAGACGCTGGGCAGACACTATTAGCACGAAAACGAGTTTCTCGGGCCGAGAATACCTGAGCTCCGCATCGCGGAGAAGTTTGCTGGTATAGTATACCGGCCGCTGGACTCCTTGGTCATCGGTCCAAACCAGGACCGAGCTGACGGCTTCCGGGGTGACCGCCAGGTAGAGGATGAGTTCCTCCCCCTCCTCGGGCCTGGACAGCAACGGTGGCGATGCGAGCGTCTTCTTCAGCTCTTCAAAGGCCTCCTGGCATTCCTCGGTCCAAGTGAAGTCGTTCATCTTTCTCAGCGCCTTGAAAAAGGGACGGCAGCGATCTGCCGACCTGGAGATAAAGCGGCTGAGGGCCGCAACTCGGCGGTGAGTTGCTGCACTTGCTTCTTGGAGGCGGGCTGCTCCATGTCCAGGATGGCCTGGACCTTCTCCGGGTTGGCTTCGATTCCTCTTTGGGTCACCATGAATCCTAGGAACTTCCCGGCGGAGACGCCGAAGGCGCACTTCGCCGGGTTCAGCTTCATCTGATGACGTCGGAGGTTGCCGAATGTCTCCGCCAAGTCAGCTACGTGGTCCGAATCGGGTTTGCTCATACCAGCATATCGTCCACGTACACCTGCATGTTGCGGCCGATCTGGTCCTTGAAGATCCTGTTGACCAGACGCTGGTACGTAGCTCCAGCGTTCTTGAGGCCGAATGGCATCATTCTGTAGCAAAAAGTTTCGCGGTCGGTTATGAAGGCGGTATGCTCTTCGTCCTCCGGGCTCATTCGGATCTGGTTGTATCCAGAGAAGGCGTCCATGAATGACAGGAGGCGATGTCCCGAGGTGGTGTCGACCAGCTGGTCGATCTTTGGAAGAGGGAAGCTGTCCTTTGGGCAAGCTCGGTTGAGGTCGGTGTAGTCCACACAGATCCTCCACTTACCACTATTCTTTCTTACCATGACCACGTTTGCTAGCCAACTGGGATACTGGACTTCCCGCACAAAGCCGCGGCGAGGAGTTTCTCCACCTCCTCATTGATGGCCTTCTGTCTCTCCATGGCGAAGCTCCTCTTCTTCTGGCAGACGGGCGGGCGGCAGCTTGGGTCCACGTTTAACTGTGCGTGATGACCTCGGGCGGAATGCCCGGCATGTCGGCCTCGACCAGGCAAACACGTCTGCGTTCGCGCGGAGGAACTCCAGCAGGCGGGTCCGTTCTTCTTCAGGGAGTTGGGCCCCGACCTGCACCGTCTTCAGCGGGTCCGAACCGAGGGGATAAGTCAACAGGCGCTCTACGGGCCCTCCCCTGGGTTCCTTCTCTCTTAGGTCGAGGTCGTCAACATCGGGGGCGAGCTCCGCGCCCCGGGCGCCCGGGACCGTTTGGAGGCAATACGGGACCGGCTGGGTCGTCCCCTTCATCTCCCCGAGCCCGGAAGGCGTGGGGAACTGCACCAACAACCTTTTCGTGGAAATCATGGCGTCCAGTTGGTTGAGCCCGGGATGCCCGAGAATGGCGTTGTAAGGCGAAGGAGCCTGACGACGGTGAAACGTCATCAGGACGGTCGTCTGCCGAGGTGGGGATCCGGCGGTGACCGGGAGAGTGATCTCCCCTTCGACCCCACACGGAGTCCCCTGTAAAACCTACCAGGGGGGTATGTACCGGTCTCAGCTGACGTGGGACAAATTCATCCGAGAGAAGGCATCGTAAAAAAGTACGTCAGCCGAGCTTCCACTATCCACCATGATTCGATGTACAGGATGCTTCGCGATGGTCATCTCGACCACCACGGCATCGTTGTTTACATTTTCATTATCCTTCTCCTCCTCGGGAGGGATTACATTCTCCGGGTTCCCGACTTCCCGGGCTCTCTTCGCCGCTCGCCCGACCCCACGTGAGATCATGCCCACGGGCTTCTCCGTCGGCGGTTATCGATTGCAGGGGCTGGCGGTAAAGCCGCGAGCGGCTGCCCCTCGGGGGGACCTCGTTCCTGACGAACTTCCTGAGGTAGCCCCTCTTGATCAGCTCCTCGATCTCCCGCTTCAGGTTGCGACACTCCTCCGTGTCGTGACCGTGCTCGCGATGGAACTGGCAGTACTTCGATTTGTCCCGGATAGCCCTCGGGTTCTGAGGAGGAGGTCGGCGGAGGTAGCGCTCGCCCTCAATTCCATGAGGATCTTCGTCCGAGGTGCGAGGAGAGGGGGTGAACCTCCGCTCCGGAATGGCTCGCCCTCGGCCTTGGATTCGGGCGAGGGTCGGCAGACGGCCCGGGCTTCCGAGCTCCGGGGGTATCCCTCGGGGGCGGCCTCTTCAGAGTCTTCCCGTCTAGCTCTCGACGGGTGCGGTCGGCCTCCTCCGCTCGGATGTACTTATGGGCGCGGAGGAGGAGCTCGGAGTACGTCCTGGGCGGCTTCTTGTCCAGGGAGTAGGTCAGGCGGGACGTCTTGAGCCCGCGCTTCAAAGCCAGCATGGCGACGGGCTCGTCCAGGCTGTAGATTTCCAGGGCTGCGGTCTTGAACGGGTGATGTAGTCCCGGAGCAGCTCCTGGTCCTGCTGGCGGATGGAGAAGAGGCTATCCACCTCTCTTGGCACCTTTGACAAGCGTCGAAGTGCGCCACAAACTTTCCTTCCAGCTGGTGGAAGGAGCAAATGGATCCGGGCTCGAGGCGGGTGAACCAGACTCGAGCGGCCTTCCGGAGGGTGGCGGGAAGGCGATGCACAAAAGAGCGTCGGTGGCCCCCTGGACCCTCATGAGAGCTTTGTAGCTCTCCAGATGGTCCAGAGGGTCGGTGGTCCCATCGTAGGGATCCACCTGCGGCATGCGGAACCGTTTTGGGATCGGCTCGCCTGGATTTCTTCAGAGAAGGGGGGACGGGAGTCGTAGCCTGCCGGGTCCGCGATGAGTTCTGCAGGTCGGCAAATCGGCGGGCGAACTCCGCTAACTTGCGCTCATGCTCCTCCAGGCGCCTCTCAGCCTGGCGCCTGATGGCCGTCGGTGGAGTCTTCCACCGAGGCGCTGGTGAAGGGGGCGCCGATCGGTCTCTGTGCGAAGTCAGGCCTCGGCGTCGCTTGCTGCGATGCACCGTTTCGGCTTCATCGGCCGGGGATCGACTCTCGTGATCCGCCGAACCGGAGTAATTTCTTTTTGCGGGAGCTTGGTGGCTCCCGCGGGGGTTGGAGACTGCCTCGGGTGGGATGGCCTGCCCTGAATGGAGCGCAGGCTCCCACGCTGTCCGCGGCTCGGGCCGCGGGGGTTCCTGGCTGTGGCTGCGTGGCCAGGGACCGCTGATGATTTTGAAGCTGCCGGATCGCCGAGGTCAAGGTCTGCAGCTGTTGGATGACGGCCACGAGGGGCCCGTCTGCTGAGGTCGGCTGTGGTGGAAGAGGGAGGGAGCTGGAAGCTCCTCTCGGGCTGTGGGCCCCTTGAGGGGAGGGAACCTCCCCCACCGGCTGGTGGACGCCTCGCGCCCACGAGTGACTACCATTGTCGAGAGAGCGCGGTACCTGCAGAAAGCTGGCTCCCGCTAGGGGGTGTTGTCCTGCCCCCTACCTGGCGCGCCAATCTGTTGCCGATCTCGTCGCCGCGCCCGTGCCTCGGATCCGTCGATCCTACCGGACCGCCTGGTTCCTGGAGTCTCCTGGCTGGAGGGAACTGCAGGAGAGGGTCAGAAGACCCTGGCCGGGGATCCTGGCGAGGGAGCTCCGACGGTCAAGTCAGTAGACGACGAGAAGGAACAGATTCTCCAAGACGGGCCCCCGAAGGAGTCCCAGACTCAGAGAATTTACTAGCAAGAAAGGTGCTATGGGGACCAGAAATTCGGCCGGGCCTCCCTGCCGAGCTCACGCCAAGCGATCCCCTCTCGGGACCCTGGATCTCACTCTCGGAGCGGGGCTTTTGGCCTCTGTTTCTTACTTGTCCCCAGCTTGATCAGCTTACCTTGTCGTCCCCAGCTTCCTTCCTTTTATCCCTCCCGTTGTTCGCCTGTCTTCCCTCCTGGGGGCTCCCCTTCCCATCCTTTTCTCTTCCCCTCTTGGTGTTGAGGGCCAGGCGGCTTTCCGACCTCGTTCGCCGAGCCCAGCGGGGAAAGGGCAAAGACAGAAGGGGGGTGGCGCCGGCAAGGCGGCCGGTCAGACCTCGGGCCCAGTGAGAGCGCTCCCCTCCTAAGTGCAGGCGTGTCGTTTACGGGCCTGTTTTGTCAGAACCGCGCTTCTCGACTGCGGGACCTGTCGGGCCGACGTAAGTGGTGTTTCGCGTGCCGCCGCCATCCGTACGGGGCGCCGCCTGTGATGCGCGGGCTCGAGGGCTGACCTCGGAACCTGTGCCTCTTTCGTTGGGATCTTCTCTGTACGGGCGGCCTGACCTCGGCCGAGGTGGACCCCTCCTGGGTGGACACCTGGCGAGGTGGCAGGAGGTCGCCTGGCTTCGGCCGAGGTGGACCTGTCTTCGGAGGCCACCTGGCGAAGGAGCGAAGGATCAGCCGACCTCGGCCTGGGTGGACCCCTCCTGGGTGGACACCCGGCGAGGTGGCAGGAGGTCGCCTGGCTTCGGCCGAGGTGGACCTGTCTTCGGAGGCCACCTGGCGAAGGGGCGAAGGATCGGCCGACCTCGGCCTGGGTGGACCCTCCTGGGTGGACACCGGCGAGGGTGGCAGGAGGTCGCCTGGCTTCGGCCGAGGTGGACCCGTCTTCGGAGGCCACCTGGCGAAGGAGCGAAGGATCGGCTGACCTCGCCTGGTGGACCCTCCGGGGTGGACACCTGGCGAGGGGACTCCCCTGGTGGCAGGAGGAGCCCCGAACCGAGCTCGACTTCGGCAAGGGCGATAACGTCTTCGGGAAGTCGTCTGGCAAGGTAGCCTGCCGAGCTCGATCTCGGCAATGTGACGCTGACTCGGCCGAAGAAACTCCACGTGGCTCGATCATATCTGACGGTATCTGAGCCCGGCCACGTCATCGATACGACCGTAACAGGTTGATTACCACAAAAAAAGGAACATGCAACTCGTCCCTAGTGCTCTAGCCAGATAAATTAGCATATGCAGGAAAATCATTAACTCCATAATAGAGCGGCCACAGATGAATGTTGACCATTTGAAGCATCATACACTGATACCCTCCCACAATTTATTCAATTCATCAATTAAAGATTATAAGAAAACATAATACATTGCTTGGACCCTATCACTGGAATGACCATTGATAAAATAAGTGAAGACTGTTTTATGCATATCCATGATGATAATTATAAGAAATCAGAACAACTGACCAGGGAAACTATAGACAGAACTTAAGGTCCGAAATGGATTGAACCCATCACTGGCTAAACCCAGCCTAACATTACGAGTATCAGATGCAAAATCAGGATGTCTATCATCAAATACTTTCCAAGCTAAACTATCTGCTGGGTGTCTGAGCATTCCATCTTTTGTACGGCTTTCATCATGCCATCTCATTGACGAAGCTATCTTTGATGATGCATAGATCCTTTTAATCTAGGTATAAGAGAAAAATAGTGTAATACCTTCGTCGGCTTTTGTTTAATTTGTGTTGCATCCTGTTCATCTAATCCTCACACTCTTTTTTTTTGCTTCATGCATCGTGAATATCCACACACATGAAACGACTCTTGATCAGAATGTTCTTCCCGATATAATATACAATCATTTAGACAGCTATGAATCTTTCGTATCCAAGATCCAATTCCTTTACTAATTTTTTGGCTTCATAACAAGATGGTGGTAAAACTAGTACTTCAGAAAATGCATCCTTTAACAACTTGAGCAACATAGTAAAACTCTTGCTAGACCATCCATTCAAGTATTTTATATGAAATAAATGTACAAGAAAATTTTTTTTGAAAAGTTCTTGCAACCAGGATATAATTTTTGATCTGCATCTCTTATCAGCTTCTAATAACGATATGTTCTAACATTAGTTATGGGTATCGGCTCTCCATCATATATAGATTCAGTAAATATAGGATCCTCAGGTAGCCCAGCTGCTACTTATCCTCCACTGTAATCTCCAGGATGTTGAGCATCATATTCAAAAGCATCTCTGAGCAAACCCCTGATATCATCATCTCTTGCAAGATTTTTCTGTTGGTTACTGGACCCAAAATCGATTATAGGTTCCATGTTAGAGGTTTGGTTACATGTAGATGGTAACCTTGACTCTCCATGAAAAAACCACTCTGTATAACCTTTTAAAAATTATACCATACCAAATATTCTTCAACAATATTTAGATATAGAGAACTGGAATTTACACATTTTGGCATGGACATAAAATCTTTCCATTGATACTACTCTCCATATCAAATTAATGAAATTCTGTACTCCATCCAGATATTCTTTGCTATTCCTCGATTTAGTTATCCAACTCTTATCCATTGTAAGATAAAACTAACTGTAATAAACAAATATTTATAAGAACAGAAAAATTTAAAATAAGTTTATTCAATAGATTAATTACAGTATTATAAATTCACCCTATCATCAACTAATAGGTAAAGAGGTCCTATCCCATTCAAGAATTGCATTAATTATATAGGTTATTTACAGTAACCAAAGGATACGCAATAGAAGTTCCAGAAAAAATTTTGACAGTATTTTTCTTAGTTCTCCCATACAAATAAATATATATGAGGAGAACTAAAATGAAATGCTATCTGAAATATATCTGAAACTCTATCCATATCGTTCGATTACTGTAAGCACCTATAAAATTATTTACAATTCTCAAAACTGTCCAAACTGGACATTCAATTGACCACTGTACATATTTCTCCCATCCGTACAAAAATAAAATAATTGTACAGATGCTGTAGAATATGTACTTTAATCAATTGACGGGTCTATATTTCTATGCAATGCAAGGTTTTATAAAAATATTTAAAAAATCATAATGATCATAATAGAGCTATAGATGGTGTTGAAATAAAAGATTTGCAATAATGAAACTAACCTTAAAGCATAACGTGTTCAGTAAGATACAGGTATATACCAAGAAATTTATAAAGAAACAGAAATAATATACTAAGAAAAAGAATAATAAATAATAAAAAATAAGGAGGAGGCTCAGTTATATACTATTTAATCTATAACTAAATCAAAACGACTACAATCGGTTGCCTACAAAAGAAGGCCATCCAAGATTGTTGCCATTAGAAACAGTTGAATCAGCCAAACATACATCGCTTAATCATCATAGCCTCCATATACAAACCTTAAACCAATTTTAAAATTGGTTACAGAGCTTCTTTACTCTCCAAGAAAATACCTGATAAGAAAACGACAACAGATTAGTCCTAAGGCTTCTAATGATATTAAGAGTCCAATCATTCATATTACTCAAATGAATCTAAATATCAGAGCCCTTTGAAAATATTCTTCGAGTTCCTATTGCTGCGAAGGCTCTTAAGGTCTCTGATTTGCTTTTTTAAAGCTAAACTGATCTCTAGACTACAAACTAGAAATGGAAGGCTTTGTCCATGGCTGGTAGAACAACTTTGTTAAGATATGTTTGTTTTCTATTTTTTTATATGCATTCTCTTGTATTCATGTCCTAATTACTATTACTACTAGGATTGAAAAGAAGTATAGGGCATTTCTTTAGGATCACAATTCTAATTAGCGGGTTTTCATTTATTGGTGTAGGACATGTTTGTTCTTGATAGGGTGTAGGAGGGTTGGGCATTATTCCTCTTCATCAAAGAAGGCAAGATTTTCTTTGCAAATTGGCTACAGATATTGTTATGAATCTAACCTCTCTTCGGGCTAAGGTTGTTACTGCTAAATATTGCTTTCCTGGTACTTGGATTGATTATGTCAAACCTAGAAATTCCTCTAATGTTTAGAGAAAAATCACTTCAGTAGTTCCTATAATCCAGTATCAGTTTCAATGGATAATTAAAAGTAGATGTTCCATCAATATGTTCAAGGATCCTTGGGTTTCTCTCATGCCTTTTCAAAATGGCCCACTTTCATCAACATTCAAGTGGATATTAGACCGGGAAGGGCTTGTTATGTTGCATACCAAACTTCGGTCTCCTAACATTACTTTTCTTGAAAATAAACTTTTTCCGCATCATCCAGAACCAAAAACATTGGATTGTTTTTAAACTTGTACGTTGTATATCATGGTCCTTAGTGCTCAGTTAATTTATCTAGCGGCAAACCCTAGCCGAGCTTGATAAAAACCTAGATTTTATTAGCTTTGCTTGAAATAATTTTCAAGATTGATTTTATGATAAGCTCAGCTTGTTCATCGTCTAATGAAGTTTGACAAAACTTGATCTCAAAGTCAGAAAGGTGAAAGAAAAACTCAATTGACTTCATAACTCTATATTTAGACCAATCTATTTATATATCAGTTTTTCCCCAAACTAATAAAATTTGAATCAACGTTCTAGTCAAGCTTGAATTCAATTCATATTGATTTATAAAGTTCAAGTTAAATCTTTTGCCTTAAATTAAGACCACTTATCATTAGATTGGTGATCCATTTTAGATCAAACTTTAAGAAAGAATAGGATGTTTGTAGAGGAAAAAAAAAGAGAAAAGATAATCGAAATTGCTATGCTTCAAAGTATTACTTCTATGTCTCATTTATAGATTCTAAGATATCCTTTTATTACGTATCTCCAAACCATCAATATTTACCATAAAAAAAAAACTTTTTCCAAAAGATGCATCTTTCAAAGGATACCTATTTCTAATGGGAATCCTTTTTTGAAAAACATTTTTCAAAGTAAAACTTCTTGGGTCCTTATCTTAATCACAATTGTACTAGCCAATAGTTTACAAAGATTCAGAGACACCAAGTTAATAAAGCATTAATATTACAGTTTAGAAATTCTTTTTCTTACCTTAAATTCATAAACGAGCAACAGATAATGTACAAGCATAATCATGAATCTAATCCAATCCAACTCAATGTTCTATTGGTTCAGGTATGAGTCCGATATTAGTACTTAATCAAGAAACTAAGTTAGGTCAGGATCATTCATGATCCGGTTTGACTTAACCCATTTGTACCCGTAGGCATGGAAACAAGTTTTGAATTATGAAACATTTACAATGAGTCAATTAAAGATAGAGAAGAAGTAAAACAATTAGATACCCCCTAATCAATGATTTAAGGATAATAAGATGGGTGCCATGCAGGTGTTAAAACACAGTCCATATAAGGAATAGAATCAACCTTCAAAAAATGAAGGTTGTTGATGGTACTGGTAGCCTGAAATGGCATACCAGTTGTTGCACTTGCATTGGGAAGGTCCCATGAGAGTGCCCTACATGTTCCAAACTAGAAGCATCATCAAGCCATGCTCATAGTTTGTTGCTGCAGCAGATGTGGGAGATTTATTTTGTTGCAGGCAACTATTGTTTTTGGATTCTAACTAGATGATCTAGCAGATAAGCCATGATGGTCCAACATATTATTTGTTGTGGTTGATACCCTTAAGCCTTTGAGCATTTTACATAGAGAAATAATAGATAAAAAAAACAAAACAAAACAAGTAATAATAGAAAAAAAAAAACCAAAGAGCAAACCTACGGATTTGATGAACAGAGAGGGATCGAGGTGGCCGACGTGCGAAAAGTTGGCGAAAGAGCTACCGGCTGATCGTTGGAGGAGCTACCGGTCGATCAAGTAAGAGGAGGAGAGAGGGATCGGTGGACGAGGTTGCGCCGGTGGATTGAGCATGGGATCTAGGACACGGATCGGAGGAGAAGGAGGAGGAGGAGGAGCTAGGTCGCCGGATCGAGCGAAGGAGGAGGAGGAGGTGCTACGTCGGTGGATCGACCGGAGGAGGAGGAGGAGGACGACGAGGAGGTATGTCGACGGATCGAGCAGGATCTAGGGCTCGGGGTGGGAAAAAGGATCTTGGAAAATCCGGCGACACTTCTGGCGACGGTTAAAAGCATCAGTAGAATCAAAATTTAATGACACTTTTAGAAATCCGGCGATGCTTTTAAGCATCGATAAACGTCCCATGCTTGGCGATGCTTAAAAGCGTTAGCGGGTTGTGGAGGATACCGATGCTTTTCAAAAGCGTCGGCGGGTTGCGGAGTCTCCCAATGCCGCCCCAAAGCATAGGGAGAAATGGGTCGGCTTTTTACTGTTTCACTGTAGTGAACAGTAAATTGTTGCAGGAGCACCCACTACCTCCGACAAAGCTGGCTTGCACCGCCTCCTTAAAATGCACTACCTTCGACAAGGCCAGCCAAACTAGCGAACCAAATCATAAGTGATCTTTAATGGTCAGGCTAACCAAGTCAATTTCGATCATGAATGATTGAAAATTAATAATATACATTTCCTTTATCGGCTTGCCTCTACCAACTGGCTACCACCTTAGCGGCATAATCCCGCGGGTGACTCGATTAAATCCAGGATTTTTCTGGGACTGCGATAGTTGGCATGAGTGAGAGGTCAGGGTCTCACCTTTGTCCGCGATCTACTGGCCCATGTCTTAGTGGTGTCAGGCTGACGTACTCACCATTTGATGGAGAGAGGCTGCGTGAGTTTGAGCACCTCGTATTGAACATTACCTGGCGGGGTGGGGCCTGTAGGGTAGCTACACCGGGATTTATCCCCCCTATCCCTTTTCCTTACCCAAAAAAAAAAGAACCAATGGATCAAGGTGGTCCCCTCTCTATTAGGGATGTGGTGCGTAGTGAGATGCCAAAAAGTTCACAGAAGGAATGAAAAAAAAACCTGAAAGACAAATAAAAAATACAAGCACGAGCAATATACAAGAATTACGTGGTTCAGAGCCTCTTGCTTCTATGTCCACGGTTGCACATAATCAAATCTTCACTATAAAGAAGAAATACATTAATTTATTATACAAGAGAACCCTTCCTGGATGCAAACCCCAGCCCAATAGAAAGAAAGAAGAAAGAATCAATTAATACAGGAAGAACCCTTGTCCTCTCTCTATCTTTCTCTCTATCTTCCCCTTGTTTTCTCTCTTAGAAAACCCCTAGACTACTCTTCTGGATTGTAAAATCACCTCTTTGGCTCTCTTCTTAGTTCTCTGTCCTATGTTTCTTGCTCTCTATTAGCCCTCTATTGGTTCTCACAGCGGCTCTCTACTCCCCCTATTAAAAAGATGATAAAACCAGTCTAAAACACATCAAAAACTCATCTCAGAAGTCCAAAATAGTCAGGAAACCATTCAGGCTGTCAGATCTGATATCAACATCTAAGATCGTGTCAAAATCCGAATAAAAAATCTTCCGATCAAGCCTAATCTCCAATGAATCAATTTCAGCCATTCAATCAGGCGATCAGACAGTCCAGATCATGCCCGCACCGTGGATCATGCATGAGCCATGTGAAATGGCTGGGGAAACGCCCAAGAAACGGCTCCGCAATGACTGCCTCCAACTGGGCCGAGCCCACATGCCGGTGCGTGCCCGCTCGCGCGGCCGCTCGCCGCACGCCCACTAGCCTGGCGCCCGCCTGCCCGCTCGCCTGTGCACCTAGGCCGTGCGCATGGGTATGGGCGGGCCCAGTCTAATGGACCGACCTGCTGTTATTGTTCCTTTTTTTCTTTTTACTGGTTTTTCTATTGGCTTCTAGGCTTGGGTCTCATGTGGATATGGCTCCACACCCAACAACTCTCTCACTTGGAGACCTAGACACCCAATCTTGCATCCACCTGAAACATTAAAAAATAACTTCCAAAGAAAAATACAATAAGTCAGTATCCTGTGCAGCGCCTCAATCAACTAGCTCTGGAGGCCAATTGAGGCCATGCATGGCCCCAATTTCTTTGTAGTGACCATCTCTGTCAGCATATCCACCTCAATGGTAGAAAGAGCCACGATCTTTTGCAACTACGAGATCCAGCTCACCGCGGTCCCGCCAATGGTATACACGTACCTTATCGTGCTCCTCTAGTGTCGGCATCACCACCTGAATCTTCTTTCTATTGGAAGTCTTTCACAACTAACGTTGTTTTGTACCTCTTACTACCATTATGCTCTTCCTTGATCTTGTAGACCCACTTGTTGTGCAATACTTTCTTTCCTTCTGGTAGTGTGCTAAGCTCCCATGCCTTATTCTTTATCAAGGACATCTCATCCTTTATCGCCAGCTTTCACTTGACCGAATCTTCGCTCTCTATGGCTTCATCAAAACACTTGGGCTCTCCTCCATCTGTTAACAGCAGATAATGCAACGAGGGTAAATACCTTACATGGTTTCGAGGTCCTTGTAGATCTTCTCAACTAGGTGTCTATGGCTCAGGTTTAGGATCTCTTGCTCCTTTGGCAATGTCCTCTTATGTGATTTTTTCCAACTCTACGTGTTCTTTTTCCTTGTCTGCCCGTCTTGCTCTGTCTGGAACACTCTAGTCCTTGTACAGGCTTCTTTCATTGAAAACCACATCCTTGCTCCTGATGATCTTCCTGTCCTTCTCACTCTAGAGCTTATAACCGAACTCATCAATGCCATATCCAATGAAAAAGCACCTCTCTGACTTCTTCTCTGCATTGACGTGTACATAGAAGACACAGTCGAAGACCTTCAGGTGAGATAAGCTTGCTAACTTTCCTATCCACTCTTCTGGTAGCTTGTACTCAAGGGAGACTGAGGGACTCCTGTTGATCAAAGGTAGCAGTGCTAATTGCCTCAACCCAAAATCTCTTGGGCAATCCAGCATGGAGCCTCATGCTCCTGGCTCTCTCATTCAAGGTCCTGTTCATATGCTCAGCTATCCCATTCTATTGCGGCATACTTAGAATGTCTTCTCCATCTTGATTCCATTGGTGCAAAAATCCTTGAACTCGGTGCTGTCATACTCATCTCTATTATTCGATCTCAAGCACTTTATCTTCTGTTCAGACTCATTCTCCACCAGGCTTTTTCACTTCCTGAAAGTATCAAATATATTAGATTTATTTTGTAAAAAATAAATCCATACCTTTCTGGTGGAGTCATCGATGAAGGTCACATAGTATCGCAAAGCTCTAAAGGATGCAACCGAAGAGAGACCCCATATGTCGGTGTACACAAGCACCAGTTTTCTTGATCTTGGTGCCTTGCCAATCTTGGAGAAGTTGACTCTCTTTTGCTTTCCAAGAATACAATTCTTACATAAATCAATATTAGTCATCTTCAAATCCGATAGCTTATCCTTCTTCAATAGTACTTGTATTTCTTTCTGGCTCATGTGACCCAGCCTGTAGTGCCACAACTCTGAGTTTGCCTATGCCAATGCCATTGCCTCTCTGGTGTTACTAGTCATATATAGGGTACCCAACTTGCTTCTTCGTGCTATCACCATCGCACCTTTAGTGATCTTCAAGAGCCACCAACAAAAGTTGTAATGTACCCCTCTGAGTCTAGCTACCAGACTGATATCAGGTTTTCTTCAATCCTGGGACATGTCTGACATTCTTGAGCTTCTCAAACTAATTGATCTAGCATTTTGATGTGTACATCACCCTTTCTCATAATATCCAAAGGCCCTTCATTTGCGAGATAGACCTTTCCGAAGTTTTCAGCAATGTAGTTACGCATAAACTCCTTTTGTACGGTAGAGTGAAATGAAGCTCTGAAGTCTAAAATCCAAGACTCCATCCGACTGTCCATGCTGAGAACTAATGTATCTTCAATTATTTCGGTTGCTGCATTGACTGACTCTTCATTGTCCCTTATCCTTCCTTGCCCAACAGTTCTTTTTGATGTACCCCTTCTTGCCGCAGTACCAACAACATCACCCTTCGATCTTGACTGGCTCCTCTGCTTGGACTTGAATCTCCTATGGCCTTCGCTGTGCTGTGTAGTTCTTCCTCTACCTTCTTGAGTCATCAAAGTAGAACCAGAGCTCCCTTTATTTCTTTCCTCCTAATGTCTTCACTAAGAATCAGATTTTGGATCTCTTCAAACTTCAGCTTGTTCGAGCCGCACGAACTACTGACCACTGTCATAGTTGCATCCCAGCTCTCAAGCAAAGAGGACAATAGGATTAGGGCACGAACTTCATCCTCAAAGCTTATGTCAACAGAATTCAACTAACTAGTGATAAAATTAAATTCATTGATATGATCGGTTATGGATGCACCTTCGCTCATCTTCAAGTTGAACAGACGATGCATGAGATAAACATTTTTGGAAGCCAAAGGTTTCTCTACATGTTGGATAGTGCTTGCATCAATCTATCTATCGTCTTCTCCTTTAGATATTGAAC
This sequence comes from Areca catechu, assembly GCA_021397845.1. Lineage (NCBI taxonomy): Eukaryota > Viridiplantae > Streptophyta > Magnoliopsida > Arecales > Arecaceae > Areca > Areca catechu. The sequence goes on along the minus strand of CM038051.1, from coordinate 44,395,203 downwards.
GTGACATTCCTGGCCAACGTCAGATGGATAACTCCTAAAGCCTGGTGTCCATCAAATCCCAATCTGCTTGTGACATCTCGACAGGTTTCTTTTCCAGCAGCGATAGGTGAAGCTTCTTCTGGTACGGATATAATACTCAATCTGTATCTTCTAGAATTCGAAGTCTTTCCTGTCAAACCTATCGATCTTGTTTTCCTTCATCTCCTGCCATTCTCCCACTCGAACCCAATGCTTTGATACCAGTTGTAGGGATGTGGTATGCAGTGGGATACCGAAAAAGTTCATAGAAAAAATGAAAAAGAAAGCCTGAAAGATAAATAAAAAATATAAGCACAACCAATATATAGGGATTACATGGTTCGGAGCCTCTAACTCCTACGTCCACGACTGCACATGATCAAATCTTCATTATATAAGAAATACATGAAGTTATTACACAAGAGAACCCTCCTTGGATGCAAACCCCAGCCCAATAGGAAGAAAGAAGAAAGAATAAATCAATACAAAAGGAATTCTTGCCCTCTCTCTACCTTTCTCTCTCTTTCCCTTATTTCTCTCTTGGAAAACCCTTGGACTACTCTTCTGGATTGCAAAATCCCTCTCTGGCTCTCTTCTTGGCTCTCTATCATTTGTTTTTTGCTTTTGTTGGCCCTCTGTTGGTTCTCATGGCGGCTCTTTGCTGTCCATATTGAAAAGAGGACGAAACTAGTTCAAAATTGCATCAAAAACTCATCTCAGAAGTCCAAAACAGTCAGGAAACCTCCCAAGCCATCATATATGAGATCAACGCCTCAGATCATGTCAAAATCTGAATAAAAAACCTCTCGATCAAGCATGATCTCCATCAAATCAATCTCAACTATCCAGTCAGGCAATCGAACAGTCCAGATCGTGCCCGCATCATGGACCGCTCGTGAGCCATGCGAAATGGCTAGGAAACGGCTCCATAATGACCGCCTCCTGTTGGGCCGAGCCCACAAGCACGTGATGCCCGCCGCGCGCGCGCGTGCCCATGTGCCAAGTCGGGCCGCGCACCTGGGCTGGGCCGAGCCGCGTGCGTGCTCACCCACATGCCTAGGCCGCATGCATGGGTCCAGGTCGGGCCAATCTGGTGGATCGGCCTACTGCTATTTTTCCTTTTTTTTTCTTTTTACTGATTTTTCTGCTAGGCTTCTGGTCTTCTGGGCTTGGATCATGGGTGGATATAGCTCCACACCCAACACTCTTTACCCTCACCTATGCTAGGTTCCACTTCCGATGTTCCCTCTCCATCCTTCTCAGATGGTCGCAATGCCTCTAGCTATCACCTTATAAACTTCCTCTTAGCCCCTCTCCTCCATCCTTGTTGTATCTTCCTTAGCCTCCATCCCATGGACTAAGGATGGAGATCAGTAGAGCTACTCGCAAGTTACTCGTGTTTAGCTTGAAAGCATTTAAACTCAAATTTACATAAATTTTTAATATTTTTTTATTTATAATATATATTAATATATATTATAAATAAATTAATGTATGATTTTGAGTTTAAATTTAAGCTCGAATATATTTTAATTGATATTTGAGCCAAGACGAGCTTGAATACTATTTTTATTTTATTGATCCAAGTTTGAGTTTGAGATATTAAGGTTTGATCAATGTCAAACCAAATTTAAATTTAAATATTTTGAATCAAATCAAGCTCGAGCTTTTAACTACTTGACTTTACTCACCTCTATTGCACCCCTATCATGGAAGATTAAAATGGTAGGAGCCGCAACCTAGGTCCATCTGCAACTCTTCACCAAAATACTCCTCACCCATAGTGGAGAACAGGGCTAAAGTGATGATTAAGGAAACAATGCAGATGGGGGTGGAGGGTGTCTAGGCAATAGCGATGGGTCCAAAGAGGGTGACTAGACTATCATCACCATTGTCAACTCTTCTTTCTTTAACAATAGTCAAGTGATTGGTCAAAAGATCGTTATAAATTAACGGTCAGATGGCTGGCCGAATGGTTGTAAATAAAAACCAATGATAAAGGAAGAAGGGAAGACATGAACAATGGATCAAAAATGGAAAGTGATGGTTGAGGGGAAGTGGAAAGGACTTCCAAGAAGAACCTTTAGGATGGCATACTAACAATGTTGGGTGATGGATGGGCCTTCAAAATACATTAAGTCATTGTGAGAACTTAAAAGATCCAACTCAAAACTCCTAAAAGCCAAGAATGTATGAGCGAGAATTGGTGAAAGTGATGCTCTTGTAATTTGCCTTAACATACTTGCCAAGATTTATCGGATTTGTTAAAATTTGAAGGACAAAACAATAGAATAAATGTTAGTTTTACTTTTGTATCCTTTTCCTACTATTATTGGATAAAGTCTAGTTACCCTAAATACCATACATACACACATACATATCACATACATACATACATACATACATATACATACACACAACATATATATATATATATATTATATATATATATATATATAATGGGTCATAGAGAACATGACAAATAAAAGGCACTGTGCTACCATTTGAGGGAACTTGTAGAACTTTTTTATGAATCTAGCTAGTGAAAAAAAAATCTATATTCATGCTGCTCGTGGATGTAGGCAATTTGTCAAATGATAAAAAAAATCTGTCCTGTTTATTTTTCTTGATCCTGTGTGTGGTGCTAAATTTTTAGTAATAAATATCTGAGAAGCGATAATGGAACTGGATAAACATGAATGGGTGTCAAGAGTTTTGTAGTAAGAATGTGATTTACAATCAATATATAATTACAGGTACCCCACAGCAAAATAGGATTGTTGACCATATATGAATTGTATACTTTTGGATCGTGCTGAGAGTATGCTGAGTGTTGCTACTTTGGAGCAAAATTATTGGGCTGAGGCTATAAATACAACTTGCTTCTTGTTATGATAAACTCAGACCGAAGGGTTGACCGGTCCACACAAACCGGTCGACCTCATGGCTAAAAGACCAACTCAATGTGAGAACAAATCAATACAAGTATTTAGCCAATGATAATATATGACCTGCGGTCGGCCATTGACCCATACCGGGATAATTAGCCGACCTGTAGTCGACATCTCAGTTTAAGGCCCACCAGCTTGAGGCCCATCAAGAATAAGCTTGATTGTTATATTGTATAACCGATCAAGATAGATAAATAACTATCCGAGGTCGATAGTAACTACAATTAGCTGTGAGAAAATTATCTTAATTAACTTCCTTAATATTAATTAGTTACAAGAAAGCTTGTTCTAACTACTTTTAGTTGGATAAATGACTATAAAAAAGAGATAAGAGGGGATCTCCGAGGTAAGCAAATCTAAGGCTACCCTATGCCAAGTCAGTTTGATTCATTCCTTTTCCATCTACATTTTCTTTGAATTCTCCATTCTGTTGCCCGAACTCTACTGACTTAGACATCGGAGTGTCCCTTGTCGAAAAAATTTTGATCCGGGGTTTGTTCTACAAGAATCCAAGGTGGTGAACTGGCGGTTCAGGCATTCCATCCGACCCGTGGAGCCCAGTGTCAACAATAGTGATTAAATAAGCAACTAGAGAAGCAATTTTATGAAAGTCAATACCTCATTCCTAGACTGTAAGTCGGCCAATTATTCCGGTGCAGGTCGATGGCCAACCATAGGTCATATATTGTCGTTGGCTGAATACTTGTGCTGATCTGTTCTCACATTGAGTTGGTCTTTAAACGTGGGGTTGACCGGTTCGTGTGGACCGGTCAACCCTTTGGTCTAGATTTATCATAACAACTATTATGTTGTATTGGCAATAACAGCGATACTTAATTTAGAATTAAAATAGTTAGATGTTAAACTACCATTTTGTATAAAAATCTTGATGAAAAAATTTATATGACTCAACTCGAAGGTTTATTGAAGAAAATAAAAGGAATCTAGTTTGTTGGCTAACAAATCTCTTTATGATTTAAAACAATAGCTTAGATATTGGTACAAGTAATTTTATTCCTTCATTATGAGTTTAGGTTCCATAGATATGAAGTAAATCATTGTGTCTATTTTCAAAAATTAGCTAATTAATAATGGTTTCATTATTTTGTTATTATATATAGATGATATGATTATTGCAACAATCATCAAAGAAAGTATTGTAGCACTAAAAGCTCATTAAAATGGAGAGTTTGATATGAAGGATCTTGGAGTGGTTAAACAAATAATTGGGATGTAAACAGATAATTGGGATGACTGTACTTAGTTGGAAAGAACATAAAAGTCAGGATAACTCAAAAGATTATGTTGAACGAATTTTGTGCTACTTTAACATACAAAATTCAAAGCTAGTTAGTAATCCTTTTTTTTTTTTTTTTGTTAGTTATGAACTGTCTTCTGATCAATCTCTAGCAATTGAAATAGAGATAGCAAATATATCTCAAGTATCATATTCATCTATTATAAAAAGTCTTATATTTGATAGGGTGTGTATTAGATTAGATATTGCACAAGCAATGAGAGTAATTGGCAAATACATGGTAAACCCGGTAGAGATCATTATGCTGCTATCAAATACATCCTTGATTACTTAAAGGGTACAATCAACACTTCTATTTGTTATAGTGGTCAAAGAATAAACTTGGTTGGTTTTGTTAATGCTGCTTTTTTAGGAGATCATGATTGAAGAAGATTTACTAGTGGTTATTGTTGTCGACCTTATCGCTGTGGTCTGCAGCTGCGAGTTGGTGTCGGACTTTGGTCCCCTCTACTTCAAAATCCTAATGTTCCCGGACCTGCAAAACAAGGTTAGAGACCTAGGCCGGGGGTCCGGTGGGAGCACTCCGACGATCAAGTTAGAGAGCGGCAAAGTGGAACAGATCCACCAAGGTGGATCCCAGCTAGGTCTCCGTGCTTAGAGGAATCTTTAATGAGAAGATGAATGAAAATGAGTGAGAACGAGAGGGTCAGCACTCTGGTTCTTGCGACTGGGCTCGCTGAGCTCGCCCCTGAGAGTTCCTTTGGAACCTTTGTCTCAGAGTCGCTTGTTCTCTTCTTCCGTGTGTTTGCCCTCTTGATTGGTTACCTTCCTCCTTGCCTGTTGGTGTCCTTTTGAGATCGTTGCTTCAGTGCCTCAATTCTCCCCCTCTGGGAGCCTTGGAGGTCAATGGTGTTCATTGGCCATTATCCTCAGGTCGTCCCCTTACGGTTGGGAGTTAAGTGGCGAGCTTGTCTTGACCGCCATGCAGTCACAGAAGGGGGAGTCAGGTGGGACCTCGATCCGTGCATAGGCGCCCTTGGGTTCGAGGCATTGACCATGGCCCTCCCCTTTAGGGGGTTCCAGGTCACTGGCCGCCGGATCTGCTACCTCAATCGACGTGTCCCTCCTAAACTGGTGCAAATGAGGTTTCACGCACTGTTACAGATCTGGGAATGCCATACTGGATGCGCCGCACTATGCACACTGTCCTCAGCAGCGTCCTCGGGGCTTGTGCCCTCGATCCTCCAGACGCTCCATGGAGAAGGCTCGACTTCAACCGAGGTGGACCCATCTGGGGGTGCCACCTGGCAAAGGAGTAGAGGCATGCCCACTTCGGCCGAGGTGGACACCTCCTAGGTCGACACCTAGCGAAGGGATAGAAGCAAGCTCGACTTCAACCGAGGTGGACCCCTTTAGGGGTGCCACTTGGCGTAGGAGCAAGGGTGCCTGGCTCAACTTCAGTCGAGGTGGACCATCTGGGGGTGCCACCTGGCAAAGGAATAGAGGCAGGCCCACTTCGGCAGAAGTGGACTCCTCCTGGGTCGACACCTGGCGAAGGGGCAGAGGCAAGCTTGACTTTGATCGAGATGGACCCCTCTGGGGGCTCCACCTGGCGAAGGAGCAGGGGTGCTTGGCTTGACTTCAGTCGAGGTGGACCCATCTGGGGGTGCCACCTAGCGAAGGAGTAGAGGCAGGCCCACTTCGACTGAGGTGGATCCTTTCTGGGTCGATATCTGGTGAAGGGGCAGAGGCAAGCTCGACCTCGACTGAGGTGGACCCCTCTAGGGGTGCCACCTGGTGAAGGAGCAGGGGTGCCTGACTCGACTTCAACAGAGGTGGACCCATTTGGGGGTGCCACCTGGCGAAGGAGTAGAGGCAGGCCCACTTTGGCCAAGGTGGACCCCTCCTGGGTCGACACCTGGCGAAGGGGCAGAGGTAAGCTCGACTTCGACCGAGGTGGTCCCCTTTAGGGGCACCACCTAGCGAAGGAGCAGAGGTGCCTGGCTCGACTTCAGCCTAGGTGGACCCATCTGCGGGTGCCACCTGGCGAAGGGGCAGAGGCAGGCCCACTTCGACCGAGCTGGACCCCTCCTGGGTTGACACCTGGCGAAGGGGCAGAGGCAAGCTGGGGGTGCCACCTGGTGAAGGAGCAGAGGTGCCAGGCTCGACTTCGATCGAGATGGATCCCTCTGGGGGCGCCACCTAGTGAAGGAGCAGAGGTGCCAGGCTCGACTTTGACCGAGGTGGACCCATCTGGGGGTACCACCTGGCGAAGGAGCAGAGGCAGGCCCACTTCGGTCGAGGTGGACCCTCCTGGGTTGACACCTGGTGAAGGGACAGAGGCAAGCTTGACTTTGATTGAGATGGACCCTTCTGGGGGTGCCATCTGGTGAAGGAGCAGAGGTACATGGCTTGACTTCGACGAGGTGGACCTATCTGGGGGTGCCACCTAGCGAAGGAGCAGAGGTGCCTGGCTCGACTTCGACCGAGGTGGACCTATCTCGGGGTGCCACCTAGCGAAGGAGCAGAGGTGGGCCCACTTTGACTGAGGTGGACCCCTCTTGGGTCAACACCTGGTGAAGGGGCAGAGGCAAGCTCAACTTTGGCTGATGTGGACCTTTCTGGGGGCGCCACCTGGCGAAGGAGCATAGGTGCCTGGCTCGACTTCGGTTGAGGTGGACCCATCTGGGGGTGCCACCTGGTGAAGGAGCAGAGATGGGCCCACTTCGATCGAGGTGGACCCCTCTTGGGTCGACACCTGGTGAAGGGGCAGAAGCAAGCTCGACTTTGGCTGAGGTGTACGTGCCACCTGATGAAGGAGCATAGGTGCTTGGCTTGACTTCGGCCGAGGTGGACCCATCTAGGGGTGCCACCTGGCGAAGGAGCAGAGGCAAGCCCACTTCGACCGAGGTGGACCCCTCCTGGGTCGACACCTGGAGAAGGGGCAGAGGTGCCAAGCTCGGCTCAAGGTGGGCATGACCATTGGTCAGGCCATCTAGCAGGAGAGCTCGGAAGAGAACACCGTACGACACTGCTTGGCCGCCAGCTGGGTCTGACGCATGCTTCACGTCAGCGATCTTGCCATATCAATTGCCCCCCACTCCGAAGTCCCATTGAAGTGCCATGGCTGGGACTTGGGGAGTTAATACAGAGATGACGTGGGAGGATAAAAATCTTGTGCAATAATTGCCACGATTGCCGCCACTCCGCTTATCGCGCCTGAGGTCCAATGGTAGGCGCCACGTCTGCATGTTCGACGGACCATAATTATGCCATGCCAGACTCGAGGCAGTTTTCAGCAAACCAAAGCATCATTGTCCTAGCATTTTCACACCACGGCGCTCATTCGATGGCTCAATCAAAAAGGGATATTTGGCTGCGGTCGATTGGTTTTGAAAAGAGAGGAGACTTTACAGAGAAACGAGGTGTCTTGGATTTCCACACCTCGCCGGCAGTTGTAGCGATCATTCTTCATCTCTCTGGTCACCTTTCTCCACTAAAACAGCCTGGTGAGTCCTCGTTGATCCTTATTTTCTCTCCTGCTTCTTCTCGACTTCAGTCCTCCCCCTGTCCTGGGCGAATCAGATCTCTTTCTAACTCTTCCTTCTCGATGGCTCCTTCGGGTCATCGTCGTCGTTTCTCTTCTAACCGGACGAGGCCGGTCCATCCCAGCTGAGGACTCCATCGTCCTCCTCATCGAAGGACGACGTTCCCTTGATATCCGGAGATGGTTACGGCCGGGCATAATTACCATTGGAATCCCTAGGGCCCCTAGGACTCCTCCTGTATATCTCTGCTCTTCCATCTCTGCCATCACTCCTCCGATGGTAGGGCTCATCCAGTCCCTTCGATTCACTTTGATTATCGAAGATGATCTTTCTTGGATCCGGGACATGTATGGGGTCTCGGATTCCATCCGACTCTTGCTCCCGAGATCAATGGAGCGAGTCACCTTGAGCAGCTGTGGTCGGGTCGCTTTCTATAAGGACTTCCTTGTCGGGAGTCTTTGTTTTCCACTTCACCCTTTCTTCCTTTCATTTCTCAGCAACTTCCGCCTTGTTCCGGCCTAGTTGGCTCCTAATGCCGTCAGAGTCATCTTCGCCTTCATTATTTTCTACCACTTCCATGGATTTGTTGCCCGTTTCTCGCTATTCAGGACCCTCTTTATCCTAAAGCATTATTCTATCGATGACGGCTGATGGTACCTCTCCCCCCGGCCAGGTGTCTCCGGTTCGACCTCCCCACACCAATCAAGGGGTGGAAGAACCGGATCTTCTTTGCCTCGGTTGGGGACGTCGATTGGGTCTGCAGTGAGCCAGACCGGTCCCCGAATCGAAACTCCCAGGTTGAGCCGGCTGACCAGGAGGTATATTATCAGCTATTGGGTGATGTGGTCCCTTCACTCGAGGTGCTGCTCTCGGAGCAGAATCTAATCGAGGCAGGGGTCAGCCCGATCCGGATGATTGGTGAGGCTTCGGGTCTCCTTTCTTCTCTTTTTTTCCTTTTTTTTATCTCCTCTGACTTTTTCTCTTTTAGGGATGAAGTTCTCCATGGACAGCCTGATGGAAGGGCCCAAAAAAGAGGTGCTTCGGGTGGGGCCCAAGAGACACCATCAAAGAGGGCCACGTGGAGATGGATCAAGGGCCCAGGCCCGCTTCGACCTCAGAGCCCAGGGCGGCGGAGACCACCCCCTAGCCATTTCAGCAGCAAACCCCCACTCCAGAGGTCGTCGACATCGACAGGAGTGGGGAGGAGGAGCGACCGGCACCTTCTACGATGGCCGTGGCGACCAGCACTCCGACAGTAGTTGTGACGTCAATGGCGACCCCGCCAGCCATGGCCCCGCCGACCGGAGGGACTCCTGCTCAGCCCTCCTCTGAGCCCCATCCCATACCGGTAGGGCTTCCTGGAAATGCCTCAGTCATCCAAGACCAGGGGCTAGCAGAGAGGTTGATGAAGTACGTGCCCAAACCCGGGACCACCACTTGAGGGGTGGACGGGACTGTGCAGCCGCACTGCTCGGGCCTTCCTCAGCTATTCATGGTAAGTATCCATCACCTCCATTCTTAATGTTCCAGTTAGATTGCCAAGGGTTCTGACCCATTTTTGATGCAGATCGGGACTGATGTCATGCTTCTCTGCGACTTCCTTGCTTGTTCTGCAAGGAAAGAGGCTGGCCAAGCTCACGGGCGATGTGACAGATCTGATGGAGAAGTGTGTGAGTAGAGGGAGAGCAACGAGGCTCTCCAAGGGGACCAGGCTCATGCTGAAGGGCGCATCAGGGACCTTGAGGCCTCCCGATCCGAGGAGAGGATCTTGGCTTAGTGCTGTGCCGAGGAGGATGCAGCAGAGATCTCCCATCTTAGGGGGCAGTCCCAGTCACTGGAGAGCCAGGTCGATGAGGTCCTGGCAGAGCTGACGACGGCCAAGAAGAAGACCTCCTACATCTCGGGGCTGCTGGAGGCTGCGCAGAGGGATGTCCGGGAGGCCGTGCCGAAGTTTCGGGCCTCCCAAGAGTTCAAGGACGAGGTCCACGAGGCTGTCGTGGACTCCTCCTGAAAGGCTTCGGGATCTGCCGGAAGAAGGTGGCCTCCCTCTTCCTGGAGCTGGATTTGGCTGGGGTCGTTCTGGGCGGCCCCAGGGAGCAGCCGAGCTGGCGGGTAGCAATGCAAGGAGCTACCGATGAGGAGATCGCCGGGCAACCTACCGGGGAGGCAACCAGTGATGCGGAGGCTTCCCAACCTGGGGTGGAGGTGATAGTGGAGTGACCTCGTGTCATCCACTCTATATTCTAGTGTAGGGCTTGTTGACCTTGGAATGATTTTGATGATCACAAAATATTGGAGCATGTATTTGATACTAATTCTTTTCAAAGTTTTGCAGGAAATTGGTTACCTTTAGTTTAAAATTATTTTCAAACTGATTGGAAGGTAATTCAATTATATATAAAGTTTTTATGAACTTGAACTTGTAAAAGCCCTAGCTTTATCAATCTTGTAATCCTGTAAAATAGGTGAAAATTATAAAAATTACAGAGTATGTAGATTAGCTTCTAGTTGATTCAATGTTAAAGATTTTTGAGAAGCTTGAAGCATTTTTTTAAGATTTGCAAGAGCTGACTCTTGGATCAAGAGCTAACTCGTGGTGGCACTGCATGAAGGAAGTTTCAGTGCTTCAGCATCAAGAGCTGACTCCCATCCTAAGAGCCGACTCATGGAAGAAAGTAATTTTTGAAGCTGAGACCTCGAGCCGACTCGAGCCCCAAGAGTTGACTCGTCCAGAGTTATGTATTTTGAAGGTCTGCGAACTCAAGCCGACTATTTACTGAAGAGCCAACTCTAGGTATTTATGGTTTTGACTTGACTGAAGGCAAGAGTCGACTCCAGCCAGAAGAGCCGACTCTTACAGAATTTCATTATGGGCTGTTTGAGACTTCGAGCCGACTCCTAAAACTCGAGCCGACTCGTGGAGCGGTTTTCTGCACTCCAACGGCTAGTTACTGAAGTTGAAATTTGAACTCCAATTCATCTCCACAGCTATTTCATGAATCCTAGGCGGCCATACAATGACCATATCTCTTAGAAAACTATAAAAGGATTGTTTTGAAGGATTAAACAATAATTAGAGCTTTATTATAGAATTATCTTGAGAAATCAAAGAGCTTTCAAGTTTTTCAACTACCTACCTCAAGATCTTTCAAGTGGATTCAAAACTTCACCAACTCTACTCCATCATTGAATCCACTCATTAAAGAAGTAAGGAGGCAGCTTGAAGAGTATTAAAGAGCATTCAAGGCTTGACTTCATCTTGATCTATATCGGCAATACTTAAACAAACTTGGTTGTTGTAGTTGCTTACTTATCATTTCTTTATCTTTGTTTCTCTCTAAGAACAGCAAGGGGATGTGTCTTAAGAGAAGGTTGAAGGTTTTTAGGTGAACCTTGTAAAACCTAAGTGGGTTCTTGGTGATCCCGGTCTAAAATCAAGTGTTTGGATTTTCTTTGATAATCCCGTAAAAGCAAAGGGAGTTATGGTTTCTTTGGTGATCCCGGTAAAACAAAGTGTGTAGGTTTGGATTGTGAGCCTAGTAAAATAATCCGACTGTATTCTGGTTTGGGGGATATAGTGGAAATCCCAAGTGGTGCTTGGATAGTAGACGTAGGAGCCGGTTGCTCCGAACCACTCTATTTCCTTGTGTTTGTAATTGTATTCTTATGCTCTTATTGCTTTTACTTAATCACTTCCGTATTGCATATCGCACCACAACACAAAAGAATTTCAAAGTGCACATAATTGTGAAAAGTTTTATTCCCAATTCACCCCCCTCTTGGAAAGCCACCTGGCCAATAAGTGATATCAGAGCAGAGTCTCTGAAAGTTACTTAGAGTAAAGACATATGGCACATCCCATGAGCACTTCATTGGTCGAAGGTCATTTATAAATAGACCTCCCATTTTCACCGGAACCAACTATACATATTAGAAGGCAAGAATAAAAAGATACATTCAAGCCATAGATTTTCATTTATAGAAAATTATCTTGAAAGGACCTTACACACCCACAATTAGAGTTAATGATGTAGAGGTTCCCAAACCAGAAGAGGAATGGGACGAGAATGACATGAAATTAGCTGAGCTTAATGCCAAGGCAATGAACCTATTGTATTGTGCTTTGGATCCAAATGAGTTTAACAGAATTTCAACTTGTAATTTTGCTAAAGAAATTTGGGACAAGCTGGAAATCACACACGAAGGCACATCTCAAGTTAAAACATCAAAAATCAATCTTCTTATACATAATTATGAGCTATTTAAGATGGATCCTAGTGATACTATATCTGCTATGTATACACTTTACTGATATCATAAATGGTCTCAAAAGTCTTGGTAAAACTTATACTAATGCTGATCTTGTCTAAAAGATTTTAAGATCTTTACCAGATAAGTGGAAGCCAAAGTGATAGCAATTCAAGAGGCGAAGGACCTAAACACTCTATCACTAGATGAACTGCTTGGATCACTGATCACGCATGAATTGGCTATGCAACAAAGAACTGAGGAAGATACAAAAAGAAAGAAGGCCATTGCATTTAAAGCTACTGAAGAAGATAAGAATGAAGAATCAGACTCATCAGATGATGATGACCTTGGAAATGATGAAATTGCCCTTGTCATGAAAAAATTCAAGAGGTTTATGGGCAGAAGGGAAACAAACAGATGGAGAAAGCAATATAGAAAGGTGATTTTGGAAAAGAAAAAGAAAGAGAAAGAAAAAGAGAAGGATAAAGATAAGGATCAAGTACCTATTTGCTATGGATGCAAGAAGCCGGGACATCCATCCTGATTGTCCTGAAGGGAAGAAAAAGATATTCACTAAAAAAAAAAAGAAGGCAATGCTTGCTGCTTGGAGTGATAGTGATGAAACCACATCCACTAAAGAGATGAGAATAACAAAAAACTGCACAAATCTGTTATGGGCTTGGTAGATGAGGTAACTACTTCTCAACCCAATTTAGAATTCACTTATGATGAATTGCATAATGCTTTTTGTGAACTATTAGTAGAATACAAAAAGGCTAGTTTAAGAATGAAAGCTTTAAAAAATCAATGTTATACATCTGAAAAAAGCAAAAATGAATTTGGTGAAAGAAATCAAATCTTGCAAAGGGAATTAAATTTGGTTTGTGAAAGACTAAAAATTGTTCAATTTGAAAAAGAAGAGCTTATTGAGAAAAACAAAGGTTGAAAAATGAAAATGATGATTTAAAGGAAGGAAAAAACTAAAACCCTTGATTGAAAACTAACATTAAGTTATAACAAACTTGAATTAATTTTGAAAGATCAAAAAGAATCAAATAAAAAATTTGGAATTAGGTATAAAGGTTCTATTTCAAACAAATTTTCTGCATATGCTCCTAAGTTCATTAGTTCAAAACAAGTTAGACCTAAATTTGCATCATCTCATGGTTATTATTCAAAATCAAAAATTGTATGCTATGCATGTAATAATCTTGGTCATAAAGCTTTTGAATGTCATTTGAAATATAATGACAAAAAGAAAATTAAGAAAGTTTGGATTCCAAAAGAAACCATTTCTACTAACATGCAAGGATCCAAGAAAGCTTGGGTACCTAAATTTATTAAATGATTGTTTTGCAGGGATGTCTTGCAGCCACAAGTATAAAGAAAAGATGGTATCTGGATAGCGGCTGTTCAAGACACATGACGGGTGACATTGATCAGTTCTTCATCCTAGAACAGAAGGATGGTGAAATGGTAACATTCGGTGACAAATTGAAGGGAAGGATAATCGGTATTGGTAAAATCAAAATTACTCCTACTTTTATTGAAAATATATTACTTGTAGAAAAATTAAAGCATAATCTTTGAGTATTAGTCAGCTATGTGACATTGGTTATAATATTTTCTTCAAGTCATCAATGTGTATAGTAGTTGATCCACTTGACTCTAGTACTAAGTTCATTGGACACAGACTTGGTAACATTTATGTGGTAGATCTTAATGATCTAGCTATGTCAAGCAATACAAGTCTTGTAGCAATGAATGACAAGAGCAAGGAATCAAGTTTACTATGGCATAGGCGACTTGGCCATGCTAGTATGGACATAATAGCTAAACTTATTTCAAATGATTTAGTCAAAGTTTGCCAAAATTTAAAGTCATTTTGATTATGTATGCGATGCTTGTCAGTTAGGAATGCAAGTGAGGGAGAGTTTTAAATCTAAAAATATAGTTTATACTACTAGACCTTTAGAGCTACTTCACATGGACTTATTTGGACCTACTAGGACTACTAACCTAGGTGGTATGAAATATGGCCTTGTGATTGTAGATGACTTTTCAAGATATACATGGGTTTTGTTTATTGCACATAAAGATGAAACTTTTAATGTATTCAAAAAGTTTTATAAAAGAGTTACAAATTTGAAAATTTTATCTGTTATTTTATTCGTAATGATCATGGCACCGAATTTGAAAATCAGTATTTTGATCACTTTTACACAAAGCACATTATTGATCATAACTTTTCAGCACCTAGAAACACTACAACAAAATGGTGTTATAGAGAGAAAGAATTATACTTTGAAAGAGATGTCTAGAACAATGCTATGTGAAGGAAATCTTCCAAAATACTTTTGGATAGAAGCTGTGAATACCGCTTGCTATATTTTGAATAGTTTTAATTAGACCTATTATCAGAAAAATCCCTTATGAACTTTGGAACAATAGAAAACCAAATATTAAATATTTTCATGTTTTCGGATGCAAATGTTTTGTTCTTAACAATGGAAAAGATAATCTTGGTAAATTTGATACAAAATTCGATGAGGCTATTTTCTTGGATATTCTTAAATAGTAAAGCCTATCGTGTTTTCAATAAAAGAACTTTAACCGTTGAAGAATCTGTATATGTTGTTTTCAATAAATATGACATTACATCTTCTAGAAAGGAAGATTTTGCTGATGATGATACAGGTACTCTAGAACATGGAATGAAAGACTTGACTCTCAAAGACAAACAATCAAGTGAACCACATGAAGAAGAGGTAAGCAAAGATCATGATGATATACCCAAAGAATGGAGGTATGTACAATTACATCCTAAAGAATTAATTATAGGAGACCGATCTCAAGGTGTTAAAACTAGATCTGCATATATAGAGATGCACATGATTTAATTGCTTTTGTTTCATATGTAGAACCACACAATATAGAGAAAGCTAAAACTGATCCTAATTGGATGTTAGCAATGCATGATGAATTAAACCAATTTAAAAAAAATAATGTTTGGACCCTAGTTGAAAGACCCAATGACTATCCTGTTATAGGTACTAAGTGGGTTTATAGAAATAAACTAGATGAAGATGGTAATGTAATTAGAAATATGGCTAGACTGGTTGCACAAGGATATAGTCAAGAAAAATTAATATATTTTGATGAAACTTATGTACCAGTAGCTAGATTAGAAGCCATTAGATTGCTATTAGCTTATGCATGCTTTATGAACTTTAAATTATTTCAAATGGATGTAAATAGTGTATTTTTGAATGGTTTTTTATCTGAAGAAGTTTTGTTGAGCAACCATCGGGTTTTATTGATCACAATTTTCTAAATTATGTTTTCAAATTGAATAAAGCTTTGTATGGTCTGAAACAGGTACCTAGAGCCTAGTATGATATACTAAGTAAGTTTTTAATCGCAAATGATTTTGTAAGAGGTAGTGTTGACACAACACTTTTTATTCAAAGAAAAAAAATGATATTTTAGTTATTCAAATATATGTTGATGATATAATTTTTGGATCTATTGATGAATCTTTGTATCAAGATTTTGCTAAGCTAATGCAGGGAGAATTCGAAATGAGCTTGATGGGTGAACTGAGTTACTTTCTTGGACTTCAAATCAAACAAACTAAAGAAGGTATCCTGATCAACCAGGCCAAGTACATCAAAGAGATAATCAAAAAGTTTGGCATGGAATCAAGCAAAGAAATTGGAACACCCATGAGTCCTGCATGTAGACTTGATAAAGATGAGAATGGTACAAATATTGATCAAAAGCTGTACCGAGCTATGATCGGTTCTTTACTTTTTAATAGCTAGTAGACCTGACATATTATTTAGTGTTTGTATGTGTGCACGATTTCAATCTAATCCAAAAGAGTCACACATCATGGCTGTTAAAAGAATTATTAAATATCTGAAAGGCACATGTAATGTAGGCTTATGGTATTCTAAGTACACATCATTGAAATTAATTAGTTATTCTGATGTTGATTATGGAGGCTGTAAAATAGATAGAAAAAGCACAAGTGGCACCTATCAATTTTTAGGTGTTAACTTGATTTCTTGACACTGTCGCAAATAGAACTTTGTAGCACTATCTACTGCTGAGACAGAATATGTGGTTGCTGGAAGCTGTTGTGCTCAAGTGCTATGATTAAGCAACAACTAGAAGATTATGGTGTTGTCCAATCAAAAACTCCTATCAAATGTGACATATTAGTGCTATTAATTTATCTAAAAATCTAATTTAGCACTCACGAACTAAGCACATTGAAATTGAACATCATTTTATTTGTGATCATGTTTTAAACAATGTTGTTGAACTAGAATTTGTACCTACTGAAGATCAACAACGGACATTTTTACTAAACCACTTAGTTTAGATAGATTTGAGAAAATTAGAGATGAATTAGGGCTATGTGACCCATTCTAAACTTTTTGACCTAATTTTCGAAAATTAAAGAAAAATTATCTAAATGTTTCAATTTTTTCTTTAGAGCATAGGACAACCTAGTTTAGGTTCAAGAAACCTTTAAAAACTGAGTTTGACCTATTTTGACCCTTAGATTGATTTTTCGCTCGAGCCGACTCGAGTTATCAGGGTGCTCGGCGAGCCAACTCGAAGGTCGGGCCAAACATTTTTTAAAATAGGGCTTCCATGTTTTCTATTCTTTGTGCTTTAGATTTTTGGCTGTTTCCACTTAGCTGACTCCACACTCCACTCTAGGAAACCTTCCAAAAACTCTCTCAAATCCCTCCAATCCTTTAATCCTAGCCAATGGCACCCCGCAAAGCCATTGCCAAGAAACCCTTGCGGGTGGCTCGAACTGTGATGGAAGAACAGAGAACCAAAAGACACTTGGACACCTCCACTCCAGTAAAAGAACCATAGATTGAGCAGGAAGAAGAACTCAAGCACCCCGGCAAGTGATTCTTATGGAAAATCGTCAAGTTACCCCGAGTAGGTGCATTGATTATAATTTTCTGGATCAAGAACAACTGCATATAGGGGATTGGCTTGAAAAATAGGGATGGAAAGATTTTTGTCTATTGAATGTTCCGACATATCCGAAATTAGTCCATTAATTTTTGAGAATATGTCACTGGGAGCATTTCATTTAGAAGGGACAGTTAAAGGGAAGTATATAGAGATAAGTGAACAAAAGCTTTCAAGTTTACTGAATATACCAAAAGAAGGGGAGTGTTATTTAGTTTTAAAAGAGAAATAAAAGACCCTCGACTCATATTAGAGAGATCAAATGTGAAAGGCATTGTACATGTGAGTGCAAATCAGCTGTCATTGGAGATGAGGCTATTGCACAATATTATCAGCAGGATTTTCTTGTCCCGGACGGGGAGATTTGATTGGGTCAGCGAGTGTGACCTTATGTTTATGAGGCGACTGATTGAGGGGGAGGCCCTCAACTTGCCATTTATTATGATATCACAGATGAGGGAGGTAGCCCGCAGGGCATAGGCTTATCTGCCGTACGAGATGGTTTTTTCACTGTTATTCTAGGATGCCCTCGTAGATCTGACTGGAGAGGATAGCCGACAGTTGCTACATACTGACAGGTATACTGTGAAATCCCTTACCATAATGGGATTCATTAAAGTTGATGGCAACTAGGTCAGGAAGACTTCTGGTGTTCCTATGGCACATTCGGATGATTCAGAGGATGACACACAGGCAACTCAGGGACTTGGTGAGGAGACTGAGGCACAGGCTGATGAGGCTGGACCATCAGAGCCAGCTCCTTCTACATCTCATTCACCAGTTGGGAGATCCATTGCTGTTAGACATGATACTGAGGACAGACTTCAGAGAGTATTGGAGGAGATTTCGTGTTTCAGATTAGACACTGATAGTAGGATCACTCTACTCCAATCTAAGATGCAGCAGGGATTTCATGATGTTATGACTATTTTAAGATAGCTTTCTGTAGCCAGCCAGCATGTACCATCGACTTCCACAGTACCTGGCACTGGCACCGATAGAGAGCAGGGACCGGTGGCACATTCCAGTGATGTACCTTCTCACGCCATACCTGCTGATGTTGAGCCCGAGGCTGGTATGGAGGCTACAAGATCCGAGGTTGGACACACTCTGACTACCCAGATACTTTCGACCACAGCACTTTGGCATTATCCTATGATCCACCAACTGCCAGACCTACACCTATTGTTATATCTTCAGAGTCCAAAGCCAAAGTTAAAGCTAAAACTAAAGTGTCTAGGACCGCTACTCCTACTAGGACTAGGATTAGGGATCTGAGACCTAGATTTTCTAAATTCAAACATAGTGCAGGAATCTTAGAAGTCAGTTCCTCCTCTGATGAGGAAGAACCTGATAGTGATGATCCTAGCCCTTCTTTTTGATGCTTTTAGACTTTTATCTTGTTGTTTTAGGACTCTATGTTTGTTGTATTTTGATAGTGTGATACTATTTTGTCGTGCCGTGGCACATCTGTAAAGTATCACATACATTTTGTACTGACTTTTTCTCTATATATATAGATATCACTTTTATGCTACATTTCTATTCTTCTTATGTCTGAATTATTGTAAATGAATGTTCTCTTATATACCTTTTGTTGATGACAAAAAGGGGGAGAATGAAGATTGTGCATGAAATAGCTATAATATGAATGCTTAATTCACAATTTTATCTGAAAATTTGAAAAGACTATGTTTATTTTGGAAATTATGCATGAAAAAGCTATATGGATGTTGATGATGTTGATTGTTATGAACATTTGATGTTTGTTATGAAAATATGAATGTTGAAATGAAAATTTGAATGATTCATGAAAATTTGATGAAATTTAGAAGGAATGCTATTATAAATAGTAAGGGGGAGTCTACCTCAAATATTATCATGAAATTCACTTCAAATGTTTGTTAATTCTATAAGTTTCGAGACGCACTATATAGATGATACTCCTGATACATTCTGTGTTGACACATCATGTTTCGATACATATTATTCATGCGATACGAAAAATCCATTGTATTGATACATATGAACTTTATGTTGATAGTGTTCAATTTTATACATTTGACACATATAATACATTGTGGCACACTATGTTGATACATTGATATCTAATCTGTGTGATACACATAAATTTGAATATACTACAATTGTAAAGTGCTTTAAATTTTCATTCATGCCCAGTGTTTTGCCATTATCAAAAAGGGAGAGATTGTTGACCCCTGAAATGATTTTGATTATCACAAAACATCGGAGCATGTATTTGATACTAATTCTTTTCAAAGTTTTGCAAGAAATTAGTTACCTTTAGTTTAAAATTGTTTTCAAACTGATTGGAATGTAATTCAATTATGTATAAAGTTTTATGAACTTGAACTTGTAAAAGCTCTAAGTTTATCAATCTTTTAATCCTGTAAAATGGGCAGAAAATTGTAAAAATTATAGAGTATGTAGATTAGCTTCTAGTTGATTCAATGTTGAAGATTTTTGGAGAAGCTTAAAGCATTTTTTGAAGATTTGAAAGAGCTAACTCTTGGATCAAGAGCTGACTCATGGTGGCACGACACGGAGGAAGTTTCAGTATTTCAGCATCAAGAGCTAACTCCCATCCTAAGAGCCGACTCATGGAAGAAAGTAATTTTCTGAAGCTTGAGACATCAAACCGACTCAAGCCCCAAGAGTCGACTCGTCCAGAGTTATGTATTTTGAAGGTCTGAGAACTTGAGCTAACTCTGCACTAAAGAGTCGACTCTAGGTATTTATAGTTTTGACTTGACTGAAGGTAAGAGCCGACTCCAGCCAGAAGAGCCGACTCTTACAGAATTTCATTTTGGACTGTCTGAGACTTCGAACGACTCCTAGAACTCGAACTGACTCGTGGAGCGATTTTTGCACTCTAACGGCTAGTTGCTGAAGTTAAAATTTGAACTCCAATTCGTCTCCAATAACTATTTCACGAATCCCTAGGCCCTACAACGGCCATATCTCTTAGAAAATTATAAAAGGGATTGTTTTTAAAGGATTAAACAATGATTAGAGCTTTATTATGGAATTATCTTGAGAAATCAAAGAGCCTTCAAGTCTTTAAACTACCTACCTCAAAGAGCTTTCAAGTTGGATTCAAAGCTTTACCAACTCTACTCCATCATTGAATCCACTCAATGAAGAAGTAAGCAGCATTTGAAGAGCATTAAAGAGCATTCAAGGCTTGACTTCATCTTGATCTACATCGGCAACACTTAAACAAACTCGGTTTGTTGTAGTTGCTTGCTTATCATTTCTTTATCTTTATTTCTCTCTAAGAACAGCAAGGGACTATGTCTTAAGAGAGGGTTGAAGGTTTTTGGGTGAACCTTGTAAAACCTAAGTTGGGTTCTTGGTGATCCTGGTCTAAAATCAAGTGTTTGGTTTTCTTTGGTAATCCCATTTAAAACCAAAGGGAGTTAGGATTTCTTTGGTGATCCCGGTAAAACCAAAGTGTATAGGTTTGGATTGTGAGCCTGGTAAAATAATCTGACTGTATTCCGGTTTGGGGGATATAGTGGAAACACCAAGTGGTGCTTGGGTAGTGGACGTAGGAGCCGGTTGCTCCGAACCACTCTATTTACTTGTGTTTGTGATTGTGTTCTTATTGCTCTATTGCTTTTACTTAATCACTTCCGCATTGCATATCGCACCACAATACAAAAGAATTTCAAAGTGCACATAATTGTGAAAAGTTTTTATTCCCAATTCACTCCCCCTCTTGGGAAGCCACTTGGGCAACAGGGCTTCTTTTTTATTCTTTGGGTCACCCAGTCTATCGGGTCCCTTTTGTTTGTAACAAACCCTTGCATTGGAAATGAAGCTCCTCTTCCCTTCACTTCTCATGATTTTTGTCTTGACTCTTTGTTTCGCTCTTTGTTGATGGTGTGTCTGAATTCCTTGTCATTATTAGTTGTTGTTTTTCGTGGGAGCCAAGTCTGCAACTCTGATTTGTAGTTCGACGTCGACTCTTAGTTAGAAACCAAATTTAGGAGGCCTCCAGGCTTCAGGAAGGAACCCCTGGAGCTTCCGGCTTGTATTTTATAAGTCTTTAGTGCCGGGACTTTGGTTGCTGGAATGGGTTGTGTCCTTTGCACTAGAACTGGGTTCTGGGCCATCTTCCGGACTGAGGTTTGGGATTTCATGGAGGAACTGGATTCCGTGCCATCTTCTGGACTAAGGTAAGGGACTTCATGGAGGAACTAGGTTCCGTGCCATCTTCAGGACTGAGGTCCAGGATTTCATGGAGGAACTAGGTTCCGTGCTATCTTCCGGATTGAGGTCCGGGATTTCATGGAGGAACTAGATTCCGTGCCATCTTCAGGACCGAGGTCCGGGACTTCATGGAGGAACTAGGTTCCGTGCCATCTTCCGGACTGAACTCTGGGACTTCGTGCTGGAATTGAGTTCCGTGCCACCTTCCGGACTGAACTCCGGGACTTTGCATATCCCACGGACCGTTCGCGAGACTTCTGCCTCGCTTTTGTTCACCAGACTTAAGGTTGGGCGATGCTAGCCCTACGAGACAGAAACAAGCATTGCATAAAAAGGGAATTTCATTATTAATATTCAGGAAGTCTTACATCATTGGTAATACATCCTCAAGTTTGCGACGTTCCATGTCCACGGAAAATGAGCTCCATCGAGCTCGGCAAGATAGTAGGCGCCATGAGGGAGTGCTTCGACCACTCTATAAGGGCCTTCCTAGTTTGGAGAGAGCTTACCGCACTCTTGAGGTTGGGAGGCTTCAGCACGGTGCAACACCAGGTCTCCCCGGCGAAAGGACTTCGATCTCACCCTAGAATTGTATTATCTGGCCACCCATGGCTGGTAGGCTACCATCCGAACCCGAGCCTTGTCCTTCGTTTCCTCAAGGAGATCTAGATTGAGCAGTAGTCATGCTGGGTTCTCAGCTTCATCGTATTGCTCCACATGCAACATTGGCAGGCTAGTTCCACCAGAATTACTGCTTCTACATCGAAGACGAGGTTGAAGGGAGTTTCACCGTGCGGGATGTGGGAGATGCTGAAGCGCTTGAAACCCGTCGAGCTTGCATGCACCAACTCTAGATACTTTGACATTTGAGGGTCCCGCACCTTGTACTCACCTGAGACTTGCTTGGCCACCAACTGCAAATTGGTGAAGACCCTCAAGCTGGTCATGCCCAGTTCGTGGGAGACTCTCAATCTCGCGAGGAGTGCTTCGTATTCCGCTTGGTTATTGGAGGTGGCAAACTGGAGGCGGAGCACGCACTTGGTGATGACTCCCTCACTATTAGCGAGGATGAGCCCAGCTCCGCTTCCACCAGAGTTAGAGGCTCCGTCCACATGTAGGACCCAGATGTTCTCCTCCAGTTCAGGTCCTGGTTGTTGATTTTGGGGGCTCTCTTCCAGCCCCTCGTCCAGGCCTGCACACTCAACTAGAAAGTCAACCAGTACCTGCACCTTCATGGCTGACCTCGGTCGATAGGCGATGTCGAACTCGCTGAGCTTCAGTGCCCACTTCACCAGGCGTCCAGACATGTTAGGTTGGCTGAGCACGACCTTTAGCGGTTGATCCGTCAGGACCACGATCGGGTGCGCTTGGAAATAAGGCCTGAGATGCTGGGTAGACATAATGAGTGCAAAAATTAACTTCTCGGATCGAGAATACCTGAGCTCTGCATCGTGGAGAAACTTATTTGTATAGTATATAGGTCTCTGGATCCCTCCATCATCCGTCTGAACTAGAACCAAGCTTACAGCCTCCGGAGTGATCACCATAATAGGAGGAGCTCTTCTCCCTCCTCTAGCCGGGAGAGTAGTGGTGGTGATACCAGGGTCTTCTTTAGCTCCTTGAATGCCTCTTGGCACTCATTCGTCCAGGCAAAGTCGTGCATCTTCCTCGGTGCCTTGAAGAAGGGCTGGCAACGATCAGCAGATCGTGAGATGAACCGACTCAGGACTGCTATCTGGCTGGTGAGTCGCTGGACTTGCTTCTTGGAGGTGGGCTGCTCTATGTCAAGGATCACTTGAACCTTCTCTGGGTTGGCTTCTATCCCTCTTGGGTCACCATGAAGCCAAGGAACTTCCCCACCGCTACACCGAAAGCACACTTCACTGGGTTCAATTTCATTTAGTGGAGGTGAAGGTTGTAGAAGGTCTCCGTCAGGTGGTCGACATGGTCCGAGGACGGCTTGCTTATCACGAGCATGTCATCCATGTACACCTGCATGTTGCGACCAATTTGGTCTTTGAAAACCTTATTGACTAATCACTGGTATGTGGCACCGGCGTTCTTTAGACCGAAGGGCATCATCTTGTAGCAATATGTCCCACGATCTGTGATGAAGGTGGTATGCTTCTCATCCTTTGGATGCATCCGGATCTGATTATACTCAAAGAAGGCATCCATGGAGAGTAGGCGGTGTCCCGAAGTGGCGTCCATGAGCTGGTCGATCTTCCAAAGGGAGAAGCTATCTTTTGTTGGGCAAGCACAGTTGAGGTCGGTGTAATCCATATAGATCCTCTACTTCCCGTTGTTCTTCTTGACCATCACCACGTTCGTCAACCAACTGGGGTATTGCACTTCACAAACGAAGCAGACAGCAAGGAGCTTCTCCACCTCGTTGTTGATCGCCTTCAGCCTTTCTGCAGCAAAACTCCTCTTCTTCTGCCAAACTGGATGGCACTTCGGATCAATCTTTAACTAATGGATGATGACATCCGAGGGGATACCTGGCATATTTGGCATAGACCAGGCAAACATGTCCGCGTTCACCCGAAGGAAACTCAGCAGGCGAGCCTGCTCGTCCTCCGGGAGTTGGGCTCCTATCTGCATCGTCTTGAGTGGGTCCGAGCCAAGGGTGTACATCATCAAGCACTAGACAGGGCCACCCCTGGGATCTTGCACCCTCTGGTCAAGGTCATCGATGTCAGCGTCGAGCTCTGCACTCCGGGCTCCTTGGACAGCCTGCAATCAATGTGGAATGGGCTGAACTACCTCCCTCATCTCTCCTATCCCAAAAACAATAGGGAACTACACCAGCAATCTTTTGGTGAAAATAACTACGTCGAGCTGGTTGAGCCCTGGGTGGCCCAAGATAGCACTGTATAGTGATGGGAGTCTAACGACGGTCAAGGTTATCATGACCGTGCTCTGCCGAGGTGGAGTCCCGGCGGTAATAGGGAGAGTGATCTATCCCTCGACTCCCTAAGAATCTCCGGTGAAACAACGAGAGGGGTGTGCACTGGCCTTAGCCGATCATATGACAAGTTCATCCGGGAGAAAGCATCATAAAAAAGCATGTCAGTGGAGCTCCCACTATCAACCATAATTTGATATACAGGATGCTTAGCGATGGTCATCTCGACCACGACAGCATCATTGTTGCCCCACTGGCTTCTCCATGGGATGGTTGTCGATCACAGGGACAGGGGAAGGGCTGCGAGTGGTTGATCCTCCGCCGGAACCTCTCTTCCCACGAACTTCTTGAGATAGCCTCTCCTTATCAGGTCCTCGATTTCTCTTTTCAGGTTATGGCAGTCCTTAGTGTCGTGGCCGTGGTCCCGGTAGAACTGGCAGTACTTCATCTTGTCGTGATTGTTCTCGGCTTCTGAGGAGGAGGTCGGCGGAGGTAGCGCTCATCCTTGATCTCCATGAGGATCTTTGTTCTTGGAGCAAGGAGGGGAGTGAAGGTCTGCTCCAGAATGGGACCATTCTTCAGCTTCGGTCCCAACCGAAAGTTTGCAGGCAGCCCGGGCCTCCGGGTTCTAGGTACATCCCTTGGGTAGGCTTCTTCGAAGGCTTCCCGTCCAGCTCTCTCCTGGTATGGTCAGCCTCCTCAGCATGGATGTACTTATGGATGCGGAGGAGGAGTTCAGAGTATGTCTTGGGTGGCTTTTTGTTCAAGGAATATGTCAGACTGGAGGTCTTGAGCCCTCGCTTCAATACCATCATGGGATGGGCTTGTCCATACTATAGATCTCCAGGACAGCAGTCTTGAAGCGGGTGACATAGTCCTGTAGAAGCTCATGGTCTTGCTGCCGGATGGAGAAGAGGCTATCCACCTCCCTTGGCACCTTTCGACAGGCATTGAAGTGTGCCACAAACTTCCTTTCCAGCTGCTGAAAAGAGTCGATGCTTTTGGACTCGAGGCGGTGAACCATACTCGAGCGGCCTTCCGAAGGGTGGCCGAAAGGCGATGCATAGGAAGGCGTCCATTGCCCCCTAGACTATGAGAGCTTTATAGCTCTCCAGGTGGTCCAGGGGGTCGGTGGTCCATCGTAGGGATCCAAATCCACCTGAGGCATGCGGAACTGACTCGAAATCGATTCCCCTTGGATTTCCCAGGAGAAGGGGGGTCGAGCATTATAGCCCACCGCTCACTGGGGGAGCCCTGCATGTTGGCAAACCGATGGGAGAGCTCCGCCAGTTTGCGCTCTTGCTCTTCCAAGCACCTCTCAGCTTGGTGCCTGATAGCCTCGTCAGTGGAACCTTCCACCGAGGCTGCCAAAGAAGAAGGGGCCGATGGGTCATGGTGAGGGGCCTTGCCCAGGCTGTGCCTGCCGTGCATGGCGACATCATTGTTGTCCACCGGATCGGCTCTTGTGGTCTGCCGATCGAGTACGATTCTTTTTGCGGGGGTCTGATGACTCCCGCGGGGGTTGGTTGCTGCTCGCAGATGGGACAGCCTACCTTGGATGGAGCGCAGGCTTCCACGGGGGCCCGTGGCTTGGGCCGCGGGATCCTTGGCTGAGGTTGAGTGACCAGGGAGCACTGTTGATGCTGCAGCTGCCTCATGGCCATGGTCAATGTCTGTAATTATTGGACAAGAGTAGCATACTGGCCATCTACCGAGGGCAGCTGAGAGGAGGAGGGAGGAGAGTGGGATGTTCCCTCTACGGGCTACGGGGGCTCGGGGGAGAGGGAACCTCACCTGCTCGGCTGGTGGAAGCTTCACGCCCGCGAGTTACCACAATGCTTGGAGTCGAGCTATTCTCAAGCTCGTGGGGGAATTGTTCGTACAGGGGCTTTTGTACCCCCTTCCTGGCATGTCAATATATTGCCGACCTTACTTCTATGGCCTGTAGCTATGAGTTGGCATCGAACTTCGGTCCCCTCTACTTCGGAATCCTGACATTCCCGGACCTACAAAACAAGGTTAGAGACCCAGGCCAGGGGTCCAGCGGGGGCACTCTGACATCAAGTTAGAGAGCGGCAAAGTGGAACAGATCCACCAAGGCAGATCCCCGCTGGGTTCGTGCTTAGAGGAATCTTTAATGAGGAGATGAATGAAAATAAGCGAGAACGAGAGGGGTTAGCACTTCGATTCTTGCAACTGGCTTGCCGATCTCGCCCCTGAGAGTTCCTTCGGAACCTTTGTCTCAGAGTCGCTTGTTCTCTTCTTCCATGCATTTGCCCTCTTGATTGCTTACCTTCCTCCTTGCCTGTTGGTGCCCTTTTGAGATCGTTGCATCGATGCCTCGATTCTCCTCCTCTAGGAGCCTTGGAGGTCAATGGTGTTCATTGGCCATTCCCCTCAGGTCATCTCCCTTATGATTGGGAGTTAAGTGGCGAGCTTGTCACGTCCGTCATGCAGTCACGGAAGGGGCAGTCAGGGGGACCTCGATCGTGCATAGGTGCCCTTGGGTTCGAGGCATTGACCGTGGCCCTCCCCTTCAGGGGGTTCCAGGTCACTGGCCACTGGATCTGCTACCTCGATTGAGGTGTCCCTCCTAAACTAGTGCAAACGAGGTTCCGTGCACCGTTATAGATCTGGGAACGCTATACTAGATGCGCCGCACTGTGCGCGCCATCCTCAGCAGCGTCCTCTGGGCTTGTGCCCTTGGTCCTCCGGATGCTCCATGGAGAAGGCTTGACTTCGGCCGAGGTGGACCCTCTGGGGTGCCACTTGGCGAAGAAGCAGAGGCAGGCCCACTTCGACCGAGGTGGACCCTTCTTGGATCGACACCTGGTGAAGGGGCAGAGCAAGCTCTACTTCGACCGAGGTGGACCCCTCTGGGGCGCCACCTGGAGAAGGAGCAAGGGTGCCTAGCTCAACTTCAGCCGAGGTGGACCCATCTGGGGGTGCCACCTGGCAAAGGAGCAGAGACAGACCCACTTCGACGAAGGTGGGCTCCTCCTGGATTGACACCTGGTAAAGGGGCAGAGGCAAGCTTGATTTCGGTCGAGGTGGACCCCTCTGGGGTTGCCACTTGGTGAAGGAGCAGGGTGCCTGGCTCAACTTCAGTCGAGATGGACCCATCTAGGGGTGCCACCTGGCGAAGGAGCAGAGGCAGGCCCACTTCGACCAAGGTGGACCCCTCTTGGGTCGACACCTGGCGAAGGGGCAGAGGCAAGCTTGACTTCGATCGAGGTGGACCCCTCTGGGGGTGCCACCTGGCAAAGGAGTAGAGGCAGGTCCACTTCGGCCGAGGTGGACCCCTCTTGGGTTGAAACCTGACGAAGGGACAGAGGCAAGCTCGACTTCGACCGAGGTGGACTTCTTTGGGGGTGCCACCTGGCGAAGGAGCAGAGGTGTCTGGCTCGACTTCGGCCGAGGTGGACCCATCTAGGGGTGCCACCTGGTGAAGGAGCAAAGGCAGGCCCACTTCGACCAAGGTGGACCCCTCCTGGATCGACACCTGGTGAAGGGGTAGAGGCAAGCTCAACTTCGATCGAGGTGGACTTCTTTGGGGGTGCAACCTGGCAAAGGAGCAGAGGTGCCAGGCTCGACTTCGGTCGAGGTGGACCCATCTGGAGGTGCCATCTGGCGAAGGAGCAAAGGCGGGCCCACTTCGCTCGAGGTGGATCCCTCCTGGGTCGACACTTGGCGAAGAGGCAGAGGCATGCTCGACTTCAGCCGAGGTGGACCCTTCTGGGGTTGCCTCCTAGCGAAGGAGCAGAGGTGCCTGGCTCGACTTCGATCGAGGTGGACCCATCTGGGGGTGCCACTTGACGACGGAGCAGAGGTGGGCCCACTTCGGCCAAGGTGGACCCCTCCTAGGTCGACACCTGGCGAAGGGGCAGAGGTGCTTGGCTCGACTTCGGTCGAGGGGACCCATCTGGGGGTGCCACCTGGTGAAAGAGTAGAGACGGGCCCAGTTCGGCCAAGGTGGACCCCTCCTGGGTCGACACCTGGCAAAGGGGAAGAGGCAAGCTCGACTTCGATCGAGGTTTACGTGCCACCTGGCGAAGGAGCAGAGGTGCCTAGCTCAACTTCGATCGAGGTGGCCCATCTCGGGGTGCCACCTGGTAAAGAAGCAGAGGCAGGTCCACTTCGGCCGAGGTGGACCCCTCTTGGGTTGACACCTGGCAAGGGACAGAGGTGCCGAGCTCGGCTCGAGGTGGGCATGACCACTGGTCAGGCCATCTGGCAGGAGAGCTCGGAAGATAACACCGCGCAGCACTGTTTGGCCACCAGCTGGGTCTGACGCTTGCTCTACTCTGCGATTTTGCCATATCAGTTATATTTTCATATTAACTAAAGTTGGATGTCATAATTGCATTTTATGGTGGCCTTATCACCTATAAAGGTTGAGTATGTATTAGCATAAAGAGGCTATTTGGTCAAAAAAAAATTACTTGAAGAGTTGATATAAAACAGGAAAACATAATTGTTGCCACCCGGATCGTCGTGGCCCGTAGCTGCTGGTGGCATCGGGTGTTCCGTGTCCACCTACCGGGGGTGCCTCCGATGCCTCGGGACCTGCAAGAAAGCCAACGTCAGTGACCCGGGCCGGGGATTCCGGCAGGGGCACTCTGATGGTCAAGTCAGTGACGATCCAGGGAACAGATCCTCCTGGTAGAGCCACTCTGGATGAGCTCCACACTAGGAGGAGTGAATGTGGTATATGAAAGAGTAAGTGAGCTGGGAGATGTGGTGGCCGAGGTGGTCTTGCCCTCCTCTCTGGCCTCTCCCCCATCTCCTCTTTCTCTTTGTGGTGGTTCTTCTTGTTGAAGAATTGTTGTTCTTGTTGTAAAAATGAGTGTTACCTCCCTTTTGCTTACTTTGGCCGAGTCTTCTACTTTGGCTTGCCTCGGGGTCCTCCCATGCTGTCAGACGGGTACGACGAGGTATCGTGCTATAGACGGGACACCTTCTTTATTGGATAGCTGGAGAAGATTCTATGTGCCTCTGACATTCCTTCTGTTTGCCCCTCTCCTGGAAGCTTGGCAGGACCTCGATTGGCGGCTGCTGGTCTCAAGACTCGCGCTCTTTGGTAGGGTCTTTTCTTCGGTCGTACAGCAGGTCGGTGGAGGGCATGGTGCTCTGATGTGAGTTTCCTTTCTTTTTGATGTGAATGACGGCCGTGGACATTAATGGCGACGTGGCGGGTGTTGTCGTACAATCCTCGGGAGGCCCGCCACTGTCCTCAGAGGGGAGGCGCTGCTCCCTTGGTGGTTGATGCCTCGATTTGAGCTGGGGGCCGAGCTGGAAAGGTGGGGCCCACTTCCGGTGGATCCGTCTCGAGACTACTTGGCTGCATGGAGGAGGGCCGAGCTCGACTCCGGGCCAGTGGGGCCCAGCTTTGAGCGAGCTTGGGTTGGCAGAGGTGGGCATGGTGCGCCCAGCCCAGGGGATCCGGCCTCGAAGGGGCTCCACGTGGTGGAGGAGGCTTGAGCTCAACTTCGGACCACGGGGCCCAACCTCGGGCTCGAAAGGTCTGCCTCTGGAGGGGCTTGAGCTCGGCTCCGACCTAGGCGTCCCAACCTGGCAGGGACCGACCTGGCGGAGGACGGAGCCCGGCTTCGACGGGCGACCCCCATTGCTCTCGGGGAGCTCAGCCCGACGAAGGGGCTCAAGATGGGAATCTAGCGCGGCGTCCGATGAGGGCTCCACGTCAGGCTCCCTACCCCACGTCAGCGATCCGGTCACATCAATGATAATTTATTGTGATAGCCAAAGTACTTTGCATATAGCAAAAACCATGCATTTCATACTATGACCAAATGTATTGATGTTCAATATTACTTTGTTCATGATACATTTAAAGATGAGCAAATCTCATTACAAAAAATTCACAACAATGGTGGTATTGCTGATATTTTGATGAAATCTATACTGTAGGACAAGTTTCACTAGCCTAAGACTTTCCTGGGACTTGTTATCATTTGATACTTGAAGGTTTAGGCAACATGTTCTTATTGGAGTTTATTTTGTTTACCCAGCTTCAAATTGGAGAATGTTAGTTTTGCTTTATAGCCTTTACCTAAAATTATTGGATGAGGGCACAGAGGTCATTAAAAATAAGAAAAAGGCTACCGTGATGGTGTTTGAGGCCAAGGGGGTGTTAATGTAACTTGTAATTTTTTTTTTTTTTTTTGAATCTAGTGAAGAAAATTAACTCTATTCTTGCTATCCCTAATAGGGCTAGAATTAGACCGGGTCATATCTTAACTTGAGTTTGGCTTGAAATTGTATTCCAGGTTTGAACCAGGCTTAGGCCTAAAATTTCTTGAAAAATCTATGCCGGATTGGGCCAGGTTGAAAATTTACATTTCTTTTTTGTTGGCTGACAGCTATGATAAATTTTGTTTTTTGTAAAAATTATCGAGTAGAAGGCCGATGTCCGATGGTATTATGGATGAAGATCGAAGGAAAAGTGTGGCAAATTGCAATGACACAATGGAGGCTGTGGGCCTTAAGGGCTTGAAGGTGGGCGAGGAGGACTGCAAGAGGGGTGGAGAAAATTGAGGCTACTCACCATGGAGGAGGCCTAGGTGGGTTCAAGGGAAGGCAAAGTGGGCAAGGGGGAGAGATAGCATTGATGAGAAGTGGGTCCTCCTACAAGAAGAGGGCATGGGAGTAGATAGGGTTGTTGGTGGGGGGTGGATTGGCGCCGGGGAGGCTAATGGGTTTGAAGAAGAATTTGGACAAGAACTTGGACTTGTTGATAGGATGGTAGGAGAGGAAGTGATGGAGAGTGTGGCGAAAGTTGGTAAGGGAGCTGGAGGTAGGTAATGGGACCCGGGTGACAAGATTGGAGGGGAGAATGTGGAGTTGGAGACGAGTCCCGGATCCATCACCCATTTCCTAAATTAACCAAGTTGGATTTAGGCCCTAAATCAAGAATAGTTGCCAGCCTTAAATGGGCTTAGGCTCGGGCCGAGACACAAGATATTGCCAAGTCTAGCCCAAAAATCAAATAGGTCCTACATCTTAGCCCAAATCCCAGTTCAAACTTTTTCAAGTCTACCTAAAGCTCGACCTGAATCAACCTAGGTCAAGCCCAATTCTAGACCTATATGTAAATATAGATAATTTGCTGAACAATATAAATTCTGTCTTATTTATTTTTTCTTTTATAGTATTTTATTCTTCTTGAACTTGTATAGTGCTAAATGTTCGACAACAAAGGAAAAAAAACATCTTATCAAAAATTATTAATATATTTAATTGGCATCACATCCGAGCATTTGGTAGGGGATGATGATTTCAAGATCAAGGATGATCCATATGAAAGTGATGGAATCATTTTATTTGGTTGCATCCTAATAATCTTACATGGCAGTGATCTTGGATCACTTTATTGTTTAAATCACCATCTAACATAGTGATCTGAGATCCATTCTTGAAGATAGATATCCACCATCTCTATATCACGATGATCTTAGATTAAAATATATTAACTAAAATATCTCTTGTAATCATGAGAGATCCCACGAAAGAGAAAACTATCCCTCTTTTTTGCTGTGATAATTTTTTATACCATGATATTTTTTGCACATGCAGAAGGGTGGGCAGTTAGGGTCTCATCTTTATAGAAGCGGAGAAATCTCCTTTTTAGTATTATTCTTTTTCTTGATTAGAAGAAGAAAGCTTGAAGAAAAAGATTGACCATTTGAAGAAATCAAGAAAAATGAGAGGAGAAGAAGTATTATCCCATTTTGGCCATTGATTTTTTTTACATAAGGTATGGTCAGATTAATATAAAGAAAGATTTAATCTTAAATTTTCTTGTTATCTTTTTTAGTTCATCTTTTATTTTTTCTATAGAAAATAAAAAATAAAAAAAATTGATTTCTTTTATTTTGACTTTGTAAAATAAAAAAAAATTTGTCGCTTAATTTCTTTTTTTCGTTTGAATATCCAATGGACCTTCTCCTAGCTCGTGCCATGGGCAATGGCCATTACTTTTTCCCCTATTCAACTTTGCCTGTCGGGTCACTATTCATGGTGGATCGGAAGGTGAGACATGCCTCGAGAAAGTTTTAAAAATATGGCTCTGGATATACTTGGAAGAAACACAACCAAATATATATATATATGGAAGATATGGATTTTTGTGTTTCATGATTTATGGAGGGTGTCGTTGCCCATTTCCCTTATGATTTCTCAAGCATAACTTCTCCTTTGGCATATGTTAATACCAACATCCATCAGTTATCTAAAGCACCACAATCTCTAATATATATAATATTACTTTTTTAATATATATAACAAATCATAATATTATTTTTTAATATATTAAATTTTTATATTTATTTAAATTTAATTTTATTAAATAATTTTATCAAAAATATTTTTGGTATTATATGTTCTATGATCTTTTATTCATATAACACATTAAACAAGTTACTCGTACATATTCAAAAATCTTTAATCAATATATTATGACTGGCCAAACATTATGATCTTAGATCACTAGGAATTGGATCATTTCAGATTTGGATCGTCAATAATTTCTGGCCACCATAATGATCCCATCTGGATCACCAAATAATCTCTAAAGATTTATCTTATAAGAATCTAGGATTCAAATCCACGGGATATTACTTGGAAAAAAAATCATCTACAAGTAATATAGAAGCCATCCATATATTATCACATGCTTATTGTTGTTGTATACCTCTAAGCTTCTAAATTCAATTCACGTTTGATTATGCTAGTTGAAAATTTCTATCTATCATTATCAATAAAACAATATATTATTTTATTAAATTGAATTATATGTTAATTAATAATAAAATTATACCTATTTTTAATGCTAAGCAATTTGATGTATCATAATTTCTTTTAAAGATAAAAATATTTTATTTTTAAGACAATAACTCGGTCGGTAGAGGCTTAAATCTCTCATCCACTAATCATGGATTTAAGGCATGATCCCGTGGTAAGACATGATTCCGTGGATAATTCGATTAAATTCAAAGTATGTCCCGAGGCTTAAATCTCTCGTCCACTAATCATGGTTCAAGGCATGATCCCTGTCCCGAGGCTTAAATTTCTCGTCCACTAATCACGGATTCAAGGCATGATCCCTGTCCGAGGCTTAATTTCTTATCCATAATCACGGGTTCAAAGCATGATCCCGTGGATGAGACATGATTTCATGATGATTCGATTAAATTCAAAATATATCCTAGAATATGTGATTATGATCCCGTGGATAATTAGATTAAATTTAAAGTATATCCGTGATCGGAAAGACTCGGTAGGAGATAGCTATCCCCAAAATTGGAAATTGATGTGGCTTTATTATTAATTACCCGATGTAGTTCAATCCCATATAAAATGGTAATTTTTTTTTTATTATTATTGGGAGCCGTGGATAAACAAATTTTCTAGACTATTTTTTTCTGCTGGATCGGTCAGTCCGACCGGCCCGCGTTCTGCCCATTACAGTGGGTCGTCTTTGCAAGGGATTTCCTGGCGCCCAACCGCGCGCATCGGCATATCGGAGGAAGAGAGAGGTTTTCCAATAGGTAAGGCTTCCACGCTAATTCCAAATGAAAACCCTAGATGCGTTTTTTCTCGATTTATATATTCTTTGGTGTTCAAGCCTCTTTTTAAATTTTTGTCCCACTGCCGACCATTGATCGTTGCAGGGTTTGAGATATCTCAGATGGCTGCGCAAGCTAAGGCTGTCGCATCTGAAGGTAAATGTCCTTTTTTTTCTGGGTTTAGATCGGTGTCGATGTTGAAAGAATCTGGGACTTTGGCTCGAGATTTGTTTGGAAAAAACAATTTTTCGAAAATTTTTGAAGTTTTTCTAAGACATCATGAATAATGAGAAAACTTTGTTATTAGTGATCAGACGTGACGATCCTGCTCGCAGAATTTTTCCTAGCTTTTTCGTCTAGTCATGGTTGCCTCTTACGGAAGGAGGGAGGGATTTGAAATGTTAAAATTAGCATCCAGGTGAACCCTAGATAGCCTGGGCATCTGCAACATTTAAACACGGATGGGGATGAATCCTGGTTTGGAGTGTTGTAATCGAGTTCCTTGGTCCGCCAAGATCCTCATATAGTCGAGAACGTAATCCTTTTGTCTTGGCCTTTATTTTCATTTTGGGAATGATTTGCCTCTGATGAGAGCCTAATGTAGTCGAGAACGTGATCCTTTTATCTTGGTCTTTATTTTCATTTTTTTTTGTTCCTAATTTTCTTTTCTTTGGGAGCTCTGCTTGTTACGTGAACTGACTCTCTCTTTGCAAGATAGAGATAGTATAAGGAAAATATCATGTCCAAAGAGTAGGATGCATATTACCTTAACAGTTTGAAATAAGTTTGTGTTGGTATTCCTATTTACTTAAGTGGTACTATTTTCTAATGAGATGTAGTAAAGGAGAAATATGAATGTAAAATTGGGGTTTTCTGAATTAATTGGAGCAAAGAAGAAAAATTATATGATGCTTATAATGCATACTGAATATAAAGAGTATATTTATATTGCAAGAAGTGGCTAGAAAGTTGTGATTGTGGTTGTATTCCTAATAATTGGTCAGATGTTGCATTCATCTAATGGTGCATCTTAAGGAAACATCTGCAATGGATAAGTGGAGTTTTTTGGGAAAAAATATATTTTGTTTGCTATATGTTCAGCTCAGTCTACAACTGGATGTACCTATGATGAGTCCTAATCATTTTCAGTATTTAGGTTTTCGTAGCCACCCTTGATTTTGATTCATCAATTGGCTTAGAATTCCAGAAATTTTTACTGAAAATATTGATCTGACTTAGAAAATTAACCCTGAGAAGCTTTCATTTATATTCTTAGATCCATTAACTGCACATGTAGCATTAAAATGTCTATTTTGCTGTCCAAGTGGAAGGCCTATCTGCTTGCTGGTGAAACCTGGATTTAGTGGCCAACACCAGAGCCCTCTTGGTATGATGTTTTTTTTTTGATAAGAGAGGCGCATGTTCGAACTTAGCTTATAAGATACTATCTGTAACCAAATTGGACAGACTCAAAGTATTTATAAATGCAGGAATTTTAAGTGAGCTATTAACAATTAACAACTGCTCATGTAGGGTGCCTTCTTGACTTAAAGGTCATTCTGTTTATGACATTTGTAATGAATTTCTCTTTGGTATATATTATTTATAGGCACTTGAAATATCTTAAGTGGAATTTGTAGATCTGTTATGTGTTCATGCTCAATCATTCTATGCACTCACAAAACTTGTTGGAACTCTAAATTATGTTTTCTTGTAGCCAGCCTGAAGGATATGCTGTAATCACTGAGAAAATCCTGTGTATCACAAGTAATCTATGTGATTAGTGTGGAACATGAGAAACTGTATCTTTTCAGTGGTCCATAGGTGTTTTGACACCAATTTCCATCAACATTTCCTAGTGGCAATGGCTCTGTGGCAGTAGCACAGACTTTTGTTTGAGTAGTTGGGATCTTGATTGGTCGTGAGACTATCTTTTGTTGTTTCTGGGTCAAAGTCTGCTCATTAAACCTAGAAAAAGATATTGGATTTTTTTGGGTGGGGGAAGGGGCGGTTGCTATCAAACCCTTGTATTTTATTGTTAGGATTATTTTTTTGGTCTGGTTGGCTTTCTTTGCAAATATCTTCCTAAATAATCTTTAATATACTGAATCTTTAGAGTTTGAGTTTTTTCTTTCTTCCATTTTTTAGTTTAATTTGCTTAGAGGTTTCTAGCTATTTTTTCTTTCTGTTCTCCCGATTTGTTTGATTTCTATTTTCTATTCCAATTTATATTTCTTTTGTATGCTACAGCTAATATAGATGGACAAAAAACGATGCTCATTCTTGGACATTTCATTTATTTATTCCTAAGATACTTCGTTTTGACTGTTTGTGAATCCCAAGCTCGGTCATACCCTTATATTACCCCATCTCTGATGGTTTTTTTTGACGATCTACATAGGCCCCAAGATTAACTAATAAATAAGTCCAATGCATAGTATCAATACAAAATGCAAAAATACATGTAACTACTATTGGCAGTCTAGTTGTGAAATTTGTGATTATTTTTTTCTGTGATGTTGGCACACTGTAGGATTTTTTTGGTCTTGATTAGACTAATCATTCCAGGTGATGTGCGTTGTAGAACTTATTGATTGAGCTTGCGTCTTGACTTTATAGAAGTTATATGGGAACTGAATATTTTTCCTTTTTATTGTTATTTGGGAACATTATTTCTAGGATCAGTTCAGGATTGTTAGTTTCCATATAAATTGTGTATATTTATTTAGGATACATGGCATGTCCAAAATTTGATGTTTGGTTCGACGAAGCATCTTGAATTCCTCACTGATGACAGTGTGCATCCTGACCTTATAGAAGTTGTTAATTTGGAAAGTTAATGTTTGTCTTTGATTAGGATTTCCTTGGGTTAAATAGTTCCCTTGTAAATGAAACTTATTTATTTAAGAGACTTGAAATTTCCAAAATTTTACTATAAGTTTTGGGAAGTATCTTAAAGGACATAAAGGATGTGTAGGAGTTCTCTATGGAATCTAGTGTCCAAGATTAAAGAAATTTAGTACCTTATTTGGGCAAGGTACATGCAAATGTGTTCTTTCTTAGTAAAGTCAGAATAGGTTATCATTTAGGTTGCAATGCCCACCGCAGTCCACATAGTAGATCTTTAGTATTCTTTTGGCAGGAAGTACAGCTTATATAGGGGAAACTAAGAGTTTTCTAAATTTCAGTCAATATAATTTATTTTTTGCTCTTTTTACCTCAATCATTTGTTTCACCTATGACTTCAGTGAATGGTCAAATAAAGGTTTAATAATGGTCCTATATAAAGTTGAAAGGTTCAAACACTTGGCTGTGCTCATATTGCAGTAATTCTTATTGCTTTGAATACCTCCTTTATCTCCAAACAAGTGGGTTTGGTGCACAACAATTTGCTTGTGAAGAATGAGATTAGGCTTGACCTTAATGTTGCAGCTGAGAAATTTCGTTCTTTGTATTACACCCTTGTATTAGTTCCTTCCTGGATGTCAAAATAGGAGTCATGCACATAAAATTTCAGTTCTGTACTCATCTCCATTGTAAAGCTTGATGTATGTGCATACCATTATGAGGAAACCAATCTGCAGGTTTCTGGGACCAATATATGAGATACACCTGATATAGGACAGTGACCCAATCTGAAAATTTATTACTGGAGTGCATGGAAACTAATTGTTAGTTCGATTACTGCAGGAGCTACCAAGCTTATGCCTTGTTCATTTTGCACTCCTGATAGATGCTTCACTTGCACTTCGTGGTAGGAGAAGTATTTCTATATTTTGATGATAAAAGAATATTTTATCTTCTGAAAAATGGAAAACTGGGAAAAGTATTGTTAAGCATGTCTAGAGGACTTGATTCCCTTGCATGTCATGATTGGATCTTGTTTACACATGTTAAAAAGCATCCTACACTTGAATTTAAGTTGGTTGATGCCATGGATCACATGCCATAAGAGGCTTTTATTGTTTGCAGATGACCACATTATAGGTTGTTGGTGAGACCCTTTACAAGGCTATTCCTCACCTTGAGTGCTATTTGCTTGCCATGTGCATGCGGTGAACCCTTTTTTATATAATTTTAGAAGTTGTGCAGTTTTCCTTGAGTGCTATTTACAAGGCTATTCCTTTTTTATATAATTTTATATACCTTGAGTGCTATTTACAAGGCTATTTCTCCCCGTGAAGCCGAGGCCTCCATGCAAGCAGGATCATGTCTGAATCCACAAAAGTTTCAACTTGAGTGCTATTCCTCACCGCAAACTTAAAAACTGTCTGCAATTTGCTTGCCATGTGCATGCGGTGAACCCTTTTTTATATAATTTTAGAAGTTGTGCAGTTTTCCTATTCTAATCAATCTCATCTAGTTGTCTCTCTTTTACGTCTTGGCTTATCCAAACTTGTACCAGGTTTTCTTGTGTTCTGATAGAATTGTATATTCACATGCAATGCACCTAAATCATTGATATAGACATTTTGCTTAAGAAGTTGAGTGTCCCTTCAAACGGTTCCAGTTTGCAGATGTGCATGGTTGCTTGACTATGTGCTAACAGCATGTTATTTTCAATTTTTTCAGGCCTTCTTACTCGCACCAGTTCAGGATGCAGTGGTGTGGATGGGTTTCACAGGCCACTACCAAGCTTTGAGCAAATTGGGAGTTACAAAACTGTTACCAGATTCCCTTATGGTTCTTTTTTCCAGTTGGGGGCATCCCAGCCAAAGATTTCTCCCCGTGGAAGCCGAGGCCTCCATGCAAGCAGGATCATGTCTGAATCCACAAAAGTTTCAAACCGTCCACTGTCACCTCATCTGCCTCTAAAGAAACCACAACTTAGTGCGACATATTCAATTTCCCATCGTATATTTGGCGCTTCTGTAGCGTCTCTAATCCTTCTAGTTCCTGTTGCTATGAAGTTCAGCCTCATGTATGATGTATGAAAGCCAATGGTTGCAGTAACTTCATGTCACCCGCTTTTGTGAGTTCTGTTACAAACCAAGTATTTGTCCGTTTGCATGTCTAAGCAATGGTTATGGCATTGGAACTGGTGCTGTGTTTTGTTGAGAAATAACCATCCCAGATAAGTAGAAGTCGATGGAATAAGAACTAATTGTTCTATTTGGGTTGTTTATGTTTCTTATTGCCTGGA
Source organism: Areca catechu (assembly GCA_021397845.1). NCBI lineage: Eukaryota > Viridiplantae > Streptophyta > Magnoliopsida > Arecales > Arecaceae > Areca > Areca catechu. The sequence continues at coordinate 44,356,302 of CM038051.1, read as the reverse complement.
AGATCAGGACTAATTTTTGCAGTTCTTCATCTGTAAAATATACCTTCTGGTGCCTATGCTGCCTGTGGAGAGGTAAACTAATCTGATTCCTAAAGATAGGTATTCTAAATGACAACAAAGGGAAAATAAATGTTCTTGGCTCCATTTCAATGAACTCAATGCTGATTTCAAGGTATATTTGGTTAGGAAGAGTTGGACTGGAGATATTCCAATCCCTCAATACTCAATTATTTTGCTCGTGAAGTATTCAAATTTCATTTTAATTTTAATTCAAGTATCAAATGCTTGGGAGATGGCCATTTCGATATTCTTTTCAATCTTTTCATGTTCTGATTCAATTCTTGTCACGAAACAAATGCACCTGAACCTCTGCCTGGTTTCATATTCCCTCCAAATGATGATGATGGAAATGATACATTTTTATTGTGGCCAATCATATAAGAGTTACTCTTGGCTTTCGCCTCAGCTTTTCCTTCTCTTCTCTTTGAAATTGTATTCTCCTCTTTGAAATTTTATATGCCGACTCTTGTAGATGTACTACCGATAGGCCTGTGCTTTACGGCGAATTTATCTTGAACAGTTTTTTTTCTGTTTGGGTAAACAGGCTTTGCCCAAGCTGTATTAAAGAAGATAACTAGAGTTTACAAGCAGCTGAATTTTCGCATGATAACTTATGAGGAACAAAATTGAATTCAGAGCCCCAACCCCTTACTTGCATACAAGCTGAAAAGATAGAAGCAAAAAAAATACATCCCAAAAGAGCATAGCAGGCATCACAACAGCAAAATACTTCCAAGGAGATAACATGCTGATGATAGTGAGCAAGTAAATTGGCATCCATGACATAGTTTGGGAAAATTTATTATAGCAGTTGGCAGGAAGTAAAAGATGATGAAGAAGAAGACGTTGCCCGGCCAAGCGCCTATTATTTCCGGTATCATATAACAAACCACGAAGGGAGTGAAGCAAGAAATACCATGTGAAAAGAGATGCCTCTCAACAGGTAATGTCGAACTGAAAAAACCTTGAAGATTCATTGAACAGGTAATGTCGAACTGAAAAGACCTTGAAGATTGATGAATATGTAGAAAATAAGCAGGCACATCCAAGAGAGCATCTGCTGGGAATAGCTTGTATATGTAGAGAGCCCAAACAGAACATCCATGAAGACCAGTAGAGTCCGATAGTAAGAAGCCACCTTGACAGCATCTAAAGGCTTCCCTAAAATAATATTCCAACAGAACATAAGAACCATCCCAGCAGCCCAAAACATCAGTGAAGAAAAAATAGCGGCAACAGGATTCAAGTGAAACCTTCTCAAGGACACCCTGGTGATAAAAAGATGATAACAGTTTCCAGCAATGACAGCCTTGTTGATATACAGTTTAAAGAAGCATGATAAAAGATGAGTAAGTAGAAGATGATCGTCCCGGACCATAGAGAGCCCAAGACCATAAAAACTCTGCATAATGACTGAGAAGCAAGTGGAATATAGCCACCCAAAGATATAGAAATCCAAATAAAAACATACATCTGCTAAGAAACAATAGAGTATGTAGATATCCGAATAAGTGAATATAACAGGACATTTAGAATTCCACTGTAAGAAGCAAGATAAATGATGAACCTGGAGAATATAACCAGCCAAAGCAAAAAGAACCTGCGAGCATATAATACTCCTTGTAGACATCCAAATCTGAGCATTCATCATCTCTTTGGTGATATATAATAGCAGCATAAGCAGAAATAGTAATATAAGAACCTTGTGATAAAACTATGAAGTTGTTGGTAAGCAGTGATAAGATGAGAACCATATAATCTTGATGACTTGTATTAATCCCCTTTGTTGCCGTCCAGATTGAGGTTCTTGATTCCTTTTGCAATCCTGTTCCAGTTGTGTGTTTTGATTGACAACTGTGACTGAATGTTTTTTAGTAGTCTTCCAAATATGAAACCATAACCAGCATTGCAAAATATAAGGAGTATCAGTTGTAATAACAATCCCGAAGAACCTAGTGGCGATATAGTGCAGCATCACATAATCAGACATTCAATTAGCATTGAATAAAGGCTGAATCGGTAAGTGATAGAATAAGCAAGCCTATCTGCTACACCAATTAAAGAGTAACAATAGGGAGACTTTGCATATGAATTATTTAGTGTAGCTAAGTGATGGGAGATGTGAGTGTCCCAGTGCACAGGTGATAAGACTTTGATGATTAGGTAAATTAAAGATAGATTTGAGTGTCGCCCTGCAAAGATACATTTGGTATGTATGAATAAATGGCTACCTACTTGAAAAGATCGAGTCTAGAGTTACATTCTATGTCCTTAAGACAATTTCGTCCCGTAATGGTGTTTATGGTTTATGACGATTGTCTCCCAGGATACAACGGTATTCCTCTGGTGAAAACAGCACTACAATTCACTAGAAATTCGAATCAAGATTGCCTTTCTCTCTTTGTATGCACTATAGATATACTATGTTCTCAGAGTATGCAAATGCCTAAAAGACTTACTATGTACTATAGCTATGCTCTTTTTCAGAATATGCAAATGCCTAAGAGAAGGAATGAAAAATTGGATTGAATAGATGAAATGAATGCGGAATGTGGACCTATTTATAGCCTTAAGGTGCCTCTTAGAAGCAACCTTCTGAATTCACTAAAGGGAGTTATCGATGTCTTTCGTAGTAAGATATGCCTTTTCTCGATCGCGATCTGAAGATTACACGATCAATACTGTTACCGCCAAGATCGTTGTGGCCCGTAGCTGAGGTTGAGGTCGGAACTCATCGCCGTCTTACGGGATCCTACTCGATTGCCCAAACCTGCAAAACAGAGTCAGTGACCAGGACCGGAGATTCCGGCGGGGGCACTACGATGCTCAAGTCAGTAACGATCCAGGGGAACAGATCCTCCTGGTCGAGCCCCGAGTATGGACTCCATGCTAGGAGGAGAAGTTGTGAAATGAAAGAGTGCGAGTGGGCTGAGCACAGATTACGGGAGTGACAGTAGAGGAAAGCTCGAACTAGGTGGCTGTGTCCATCTAGACCCCTCCTGGGGATTTCGCGGTAGCCTCGAGCGTTATCTTTCTGTGCGCTGCCCCTTTCTTGCTCGTTGGACCTCACTCGTCTGAAACTTAGCTTGAATGTATGTGTGTGTCTTACCTCGTTTGAACCTGGGAGACCTCTTTTTGCTGGGGTGTTACCCGCCGCTTACCTCGAAATCTTCCCCATGTTTATGGGCGCGTGAGGTGATGTTTCGTGCCATTGACGGGTTGTCTTTCCATTCTGGTGACATGGAAGCTACCATTCGTGCCGACATTCCTTCTGGTCGCTCCCTTTGGGCAACTTTGCAGGATCTCGATTGACAGGCCACCATCTCCTAGATCCGGATCTACTGGTTGACTTCTAATTTCAGATGGTGCAGACAGTTAATGGAGAATGCAGAGCCTCGATCAGAGGATTCCTTCTATTCTGGTGCAAGTGGTCGCTTGGGTCACCATCACAGCCCGGCAGGCATCTTTTCGTGGTCCTCAAGCATCGGGCCATCGTCTTTGGAGAGCGGCGACCTCCTTCAGCAGCAGATCTCTTTGTCTGAGGTAGAGACGATCTGGAGAGGTAGAGCTCGACTTTGACCTCGGCGTCTCGACTCGAAGGGAGCGCTGCTGGGTGAAGGAGGGCGGAGCTCGACTTCGGCCTCAGCGTCTTGACCCGAAGGGAGCGCGGCCGGGCGAAGGAGGGCGGAGCTCGGCTTTGACCTCGACGTCTCGACTCGAAGGGAGTGGGACCGGGCGAAGGAGGGTGGAGCTCGGCTTCGACCTCAGCATCTCGACCCGAAGGGAGCGCGGCTGGGCAAAGGAGTTCGGGCTGGGACGTGCCACATGGCAGCTTTATCTGACGTGGCATCCGACTGAGATCCCACGTCAGCGATCCCGTCACATCAAATACGTTTTCTCAATCATGATCGGACACCATGATACGCTGATTCGTGCCATGATCTTTAGATCACGCGATCAGCGCGCTTCTCAATACATTATTTCACGATCCGATAGCACCCATGATCGTCAGAAGAAATGTTGATCCGTGAATGGACGCGTGATCAATTGTTTCGCAATTCTGAAATCCCGTCATCCGAGTCAGCTCGAACCCTCGAGTCGGCTCCTTGCTGCAGAGAGCACCCTGGTCGAGTCAGCTCGAACCCCTCGATTCGACTCGGTCAGACTGCACATAATTATTTTATGGATCCGAGCCATCTCGAAACACCTGAGTCGACTCAACCAGACCGTATGTTATCATTCTATGAGAAGTGCAAAGTGCACCTACAAAGCACCTATTGCGCCCTTGTCGCCTGTCACACACGCGCGTGTGCATGCGCATGGTGAGCCTAAATGCAAGAGCTTGGAAAAAGGTTTTCTTATAAAGAGCCTTCATTTTTTTCAATCTTTCCATGTGGGACTAAAAGTTTCCTTCCCAAAGGATAGTTTCCCATCCCAAAAGATAGTTTAGGAATAAAAAATTCATATTCACTTTTTCCAACAATCTTCCACATGAATGGAATTTTGGACTAAGATTAAAGATCAGTAAAGGCGATCCCCCACAAACATAGATTTTTAAATGCAAATGAATATGCAGACACTTAAAGAGAGTAAATGGAATGAAGTTGTATCAGGATAGGTAGCTTGTGGCTTTGAACCTTACTTTATGTTTTGTTATCGAGTTTACTTGCTAAAAGTGAATATGATGTCTTGAACTTTTAGCGTTTGATGTAAACTAAGACAATAACAATCACACAACTTCTTTCTGAGCCTTTTTTTTAGTTCTCATGGTTGTGTTCATTTTGGCCCTGAACAACTCCTGGTTTTATGAGTGCTTTAGAGAATTAAAGCTTTTAAAATTCTCATAGAATTGGCCCAATTTATACTCATATAGGTGATTCTTATTATGAGTATCCTACTATGCCCCACATGATATTCATGTCATAAGAATCATTAAACGCTATGCTTATCCTAGTACCTTTAGCAGGCAGCACTGATTATCATAGGAATGAGTAGGAATTTACATCCTTAGTACTTCATTGACCTCTTCATAATTTAGTTATCTCTTTTGAACCTAGATCTTGGAATCTCCAGTCAACTAGGTTGGGTATCCACTATGAAGATTAATTTGTTATAGGCTTTAAGTCCATTCCCATCGATAAACAATTTACTTGATCTCTCGGTAAACCTTTTGTCAGTGGATCCGCAAGATTTTTCTTTGATTGAATATAGTCAATAGAGATTATTCCATTTTCAAGTAATTGCTTAATAGTATTATGTCTGCAACGTATATGTCTAGACTTACCATTATCATTTTATTCTGCGCTCTACAAATAGCTGATTGATTATCACAATGGATACATATTGCAGACATAGATTTAGACCAACATGGAATATCCTCCAAAAAATCTTGAAGCCATTCTGCTTCTTCTCCAGCTTTATCTAAAGCTATGAACTATGATTCCATAGTGGACCAAGCTATACAAGTTTATTTTGAGGATTAACATGACACTGCACCTCCTTCTAAGGTGAATACATATCCACTAGTAGATTTAGTATCTTTTGAAGAAAATATCCAGTTAGCATCACTATATCCTTCTAGTACTGCTGGATATGTTGTATAATATAATCTAAAATTTAGGATTTATCGTAGATATCGTAATACCCTTACTATTGCTATCCAATGATTAGGACCTGGATTACTAGTAAATCTGGTTAACTTATTGACAGCATATGCTATGTCAGGACAGATGCAATTCATGACATACATTAAACTACCAATTATACGTGAATATTCTAATTGTGATATGGGTTACCCAGTATGCTTAGCAAGATGTAGATTAATATCTACAGGTGTTCTAAGCGGACTGATACCATATTTATTGAATTTATCTAATATTTTATCAATATAGTGAGATTGAGATAATATTATTCTATCAGATTTAGTGATTTTAATCCCTAGTATAACGTCTAAGATACCCATATCTTTCATTTCAAAATGTTTAATCAATATTTTTTATTTGTTTAATCATATAAGTATCACTACCTATGATTAACAAATCATCCATGTATAAGCAGACTAACACATACCCTGTAGGTATGGTTTTGGCATACACACATTTATCACATTTATGAATTTTGAATCCATTAAACAACATAACATTATCAAGTTTTATATGCCATTATTTAGGTGCTTGTTTTAATCTATATAAGGATTTCACAAGTTTGCACATTTTCTTTGCCTGGAACCACAAATCCTTCAGGTTATTCCATATAAATTTCTTCCTCTAATTCACCATTAAGGAAAGCTGTTTTAACATCCATTTGATATATTTCAAGATTGTTAATGGCTACAATAGCGATTAACATTCTTATGGATGTTATCCTTGTTATAGGTGAATAAGTATCAAAGAAATCTAGAACTTCTTTTGTTTAAAGCCTTTAGCTACTAATCTGGCTTTATACTTATCAATTGATCCATCAGCCTTTAACTTCTTCTTGAAAAGCCATTTACACTCCAAAGGATTCATACCTAATGGTAAATCTACAAATTCCCATATATGATTATGCAAGATCGATTCAATTTCGCTATTAATAGCTTCTTTCCAAAAGGATGCTTTTGGTATAGATATTGCTTCTTTGAATGTCTGAGGTACATTTTCTATTATGTACATAACGTAATTAGGACCAAAAGATTTTGTAACTTTAGGTCTCTTACTACGTCTAGGTTCATCTTCAGGATATTTTTCTTGATGACTACTACTTGCCATATTATCATAAGTTCTTTTATTTGAACTTGTACAAGATATTCCTTTATAAGGAAATACCTTTTCAAAAAATGATGTATTTCTTGATTCCATAATTGTATTTTCCTGTTGATGTGGCGGGATCACTGACGTGGGACCCTAGTTGGATGCCATGTCGGATAAAGCTGCCACGTGGATCATCCCAGCTCCGAACTCCTTCTCCCAGCCACGCTCCCTCCGGGTTGAGATGCCGAGGCCAAAGTCGAGCTCCGCTTGTCCTTCGCCCGGCCGTGCTCCTTTCGGGCCGAGATGCTGAGGTCGAAGACGAGCTCCACCCTCCTTTGCCCGGTCGTGCTCCCTTCGGGTTGAGACACCGAGGTCGAAGCCGAGCTCCACCCTCCTTCACCTAGCCACGCTCTCTTCGGGTCGAGACACCGAGGTCGAAGTCGAGCTCTGCCCTCCTTCGCCCGACCGCGCTCCCTTCGGGTCAAGATGCCGAAGCCGAAGTCAAGCTCCGCCCTCCTTCACCCGGCCGCGCTCCCTTCAGTCGAGATGCCGAGGCCGAAGTCGAGCTCCGCCCTCCTTCACCCGGCCGCGCTCCCTTCGAGTCGAGACATCGAGGTCGAAGTCAAGCTCTGCCTCTCTAGATCGGCTCCATCTCGGACAAAGAGATCTGCTGCTGAAGGAGGTCACCGCTCTCCCGGGATGATAGCCCGACACCAGAGGACCACAAAAAGATACTTGCCAGGCCGTGATGGTGACCTAAGTGGCCACTTACACCAGAATAGAAGGAATCCTCCGATCGAGGCTCTGCATTCTCCACCAACTATCTGCACCCTCCAAAATTGGAAGTCAACCAGTAGATCCGGATCTAGCAGGCAGTGGCCCGCCGATCGAGATCCTGCAAAGTTGCCCAAAAGGGAGTGACTAGAAGGAATATCAGCACGAACGGTAGCTTCCATGTCACCAGAATGGAAAGACAACCCGTCTACAGCACGAAATATCACTGCACACGTCCATAAGCATGGGGAAGATCCCGAGGTAAGTGGCGGGCAATGCCCAAGCAAAAAGAGGTCTCCCAGGTTCAAACGAGGTAAGATGTACGCACACATTCAAGCTAAGTTTCAGACGAGTGAGGTCCAATGAGGAAGAAGGGGGTAGCGCACATGAAGATAATGCTCGAGGCTACCACGAAACCCCCAGGAGGGGTCTAGACAGACACAGCCACCCAGTTTGAGCTTTCCTCTGCTATCACTTCCGCAATCTGTGCTTGGCCTGCTCGCACTCTTTCATTTCACAACTTCTCCTCCTAGCGTGCAGTCCATACTCGGTGATGGGGAACTAATATGCATGCAATTTTTTTATATGTTTTATATGTGGGGTTGGGTGATTAATTCCCGAATCTCAGATTAAAATAAGTTATAGAGAATTTTATATGAATTTTAGAAGATCAGCATGCAGATTAGGACCTAGAAAAGTAGAAAAGAAGGATCGCCGGGGCTGAGAAGCCTCGGTTAGGGCAAGTTCTCCTACAATTAAACTACTGGAGGTAGAGGGGTGTACCTGACAACGTCTGTGAAGATCGCAGCAAAAGGGTCTCTCATTCCTCGATGGATGCGGCCTGGAAAATCGAGCCAAAGACCCGCGGATACCCGGCTTTCTGCTCGGTGATCCGATTGAGGCTTGGCTGGAGTCGTTGGATTCGTAGGAACTCGGGGACCTGCAAACGACCTGTCAGGGGTTAGAAAACTCACAAAGGAACAAGAAAATAAAGGAAAAACAGCAAGGGAAGGCTTCTTTTGGAGTGGGCGTCCAGGGATCTGAGATGCTTGTTGGTAGCAGGAAGATGATTGCAGCACTGGGAAGAAGAACTCTCGCAAACCCCTTTATGCACACAGCAGGGTATCACACAACTCGATAGAAGAACTCAAGGTTTTCATTCATCAAAAATTTTCCTCATACAAGAGGCTAGGGTCCCTTAAATAGACCCTTAACCTTGGGCTCCAAGTAAGGGTACATAAGTCTTTACATAAGAATCCTTTTCCCTCTCAAACCCTAGCTAGAAAATAAGGAAATATTAGGTAGAAAAATCCCTAAAATTTTTCTTGACTTGGTCAAGACTCCAAGGATGCCTAGGGGGGCGTGTTGGGCTTCTAGGAGCAGCAAAAGGCTGGCCCAAAGGGGCCCGGGTGCATGGGTTTGGGCCTCTGGAAGCTGGGGTGGCCTGGTAGCCAGGTAGCAGGAATATTCCCTGGTATCTTGCTTCTTAGGGGCTTGGGCTTGGCACCTGGGCTTGATTTCATTGGGCTAGGATGCAGATGGACCTCTGGAATCATGGATGCCCTTATTTATGAATATACTTTGGCATCTGGAAGGGAATCTGGGCATCTGGAGGGCATCTGCAAGGAATCAGGGTTTCTGATTTTTCTCCTGGGGTCTTCAAATCTTCAAGCTGGGTTGGACTTGGGCTAAACTTCCATGTCTTCAATCTGGCTGGACTTGGTCTTCACTTGTATAATATAGTCTTGAGTCTTCAGTATGCTTGGACAGGACTCAAAAAAATAAAATTAGCTCAACATGAGCTAACTAGCATTGGACTGAACTAGCTCAACATGAGCTGACTAGTACAGAAGTGAAATAACAACTAAAAATACTCAAATAACAACTAAAATGGACTCAGATGAGCTAAGCCCTTATTACAGATGGACTCATAAATTATTGATCAATTACAGAGGGTTGAGAAGCCTCTGCCTTATTCTGGTGCCTTTGGTGTCCGCACCAATTTGGTATCAGAGCTTAGATTAGGGCTTGTTTTCTGTAATTTTTCAGTCCGTATATACTCTGTTATTTTAATTATTTATCCCTGTTAAAAACTCCAAAAATTCTGAAATTTATTTTCCTGGATTTATCATAATTCACAGTAATTTTAAAACTTTTTTCAGATTTTATTATGGCCTGTGAATTTTCTGAAAGCCGAAATAGGGCTTGCAAATTTTCGGCTCTATTTTTTTTTAGCAAGACATGTTTGGAAGTTTTAGGGTTTTGTTTAGGAGTTTTTGCATATTTCTTAATTTTAGTATATTTCCAGTATATTAGGTCATGATTTGCAAGTTTTCTTCTATTTAAAAAAATACCAAAAAATATATATATATATATATACATATTTCCAAAAATACCAAAAAAAAAAAAAAAAATATCTAAACCCTAATTTGCATCCTCATATGCCTGCCATCATTGCATAATTTACTTTTAAGGGCACTCTTGCTATATCAGATGGGGGGAGGATTTGATCACCTCTCCTTAGCCCAAAACCACATCCCTTGCATTCAGTCCCAAGCCTTAACCTAAAATTAATTAGACTTAATTTGCCCTAGTGGGCTAGGGACACCAACTGGTCGGGTCCGGGCTAGTGTTAGATCACTGTGTCAAGTTAACCTGTGTGTGCCTTGTGCTTAGTGTCTAGAACGGTGGTTTAGGGATTCAATCCCGAAGGGCTTGTGTGCTGGTCCGCCTACCTGGCCAATCTCTGATTGGTGTCTAGGATTGGCAATCAGGGACCTAACACTCCCCTTACACCTGCCTGGCTGAGTACAGGGTTACTATAGGCTAGTTTGCCACCCTGATTGAGCATCTAGTTTGGACTTTAGGTTTAGTCAGCTATAGTCGGTCTGATCGAGTCTTGCATGAGCACTAGATCAGGAGTTTCATATCACCCATCTCCTTCATAAATGTCTGAACCCATGGAAAATTTACAAGCCCAAATAAAATCCCTAGCTGATCAAATTGCCCAGATAACTATCCAGATGACCCAGTTAACTCAGTCTCGTATTCAAACCAATGATAGAATTGACTATCATGCCAATAGGTTTGATCAGTTAAAAGTCCGGGTAGGGACCCCAAGAAAAACCCATGGGTCACAGTCTGAGCCAGATCCTAACTCCCCTCAACCTAGGAGGACCCCAAACCCTGATCTATACCATGAGGTCGAACCTAGGAGAGCCCCTTATCCTGACCCGTACTACAATCCTCAACCTAGGAGGACCCCAAACCCTGATCCATACCTTGAGGCTGAACCTAGGAGAGCCCATCATCCTGACCCAATCCCTAAGGTTAGTCCTAGAAGACCCAATCAGGATTTTATAGACCAAGAAGATAGATCCTATTTACCCTCTCCCTATAAGCCTAGTATACCCACAACCTATAGATCTTATGACTCTAAATCCTATGAACCTAGAACTTATGAATCCATAACCTATGAACCTAGATCCTATGACTCTAGATCCCATGATCATAGATCCTATACACCCATACCCTATGAGCCTAGTAGACCCAACACCCAATATTCTGACCCATATAGGGAGTCAAACCCTAGGAGAACCCAATATTCTGACCCATATAGGGAGTCCAATCCTAGGAGAACCCAGTATTCTGACCCATATAGGGAGTCCAATCCTAGGAGGACCCAATATCCTGACCCATATAGAGAGCCCAACCTTAGGAGGACCCCATACCTTGATCCAACCTTAGAACCTGATCATAGAGCTGACCCAAAATCCTATGACCCCAGATCCTATAATCCCATGACCCATAGATCTGCACCCTTGTCCTATGAGCTTAGAGAACCCATAACCCCTAAGTATCAGCCTAGTACTAGTCATGCTTCCCCTAGTCAACTTGAACCCTATAGGATGAGTATCCCTAAATATGAACCCAATAGTGAGCCACTACCTCTTATACAACCTGAACCTACTAGGAGTGGTACCCATAATCAGAGACCAGAACCTAACCAATTTCCTGCTAGCCGACCTTCTCCAACCATTCTTGAGATTCGCAAGGCTTACATTAACGTGGAAGTGTATGAAGCTGATGTGAGCCTAGTGGATGAGTATGAGGGAGAAGAGGAGACACCTTTAGTAGACCTAGAATTAGCTGACCCAGTAGATACCCAGGTAGATTCCAACCCAGAGCTAGTTGACCTTGACCACATCCAACCTAAAGCTATAATGGAAGAACAAATAGAGGAAGAGAACCTAGGTACTGCTGCTAGAGCCTTACCTGAGGAAACCATAGAGGAGAGCCAAATTATAGAGTCTAGTCCAAAAATACAAGAACCAGAAGAATTTATTAAGGACCTGATCTCTTTGAATCAATACCTTCAAGATAAGTCCCCTCCTATAGTTCCTATTAAGGACCTCTTCCCCGAAATTAGTGACCCATCCTTCCATTATGCAAATCCTGTAGATATAGCTCAACCTCATAAGGTTAACCTCATTAGTATAGGATTAGTTCCTGACACCCCGTCTTTTATCCTATTTTATCCAACTAACCATGAACCTTTTCTCTACCTTACCAAACTAATTCTGAACCCACTTCCTATTTTCTGCCCTTTCCTGACACCTCCAGCATTTCTAGGATCATTAGATTGCATTTAGCTGAGATTAGCATACTGCATGCATTCATCACGCATGTTAGGTTTGCATCTTACTTCTGGCATACTCTTTGGAATTTGCTAGGAGTTCACTGTAAATTTTCATGTGCATGTCAAGCTAGGATCAAACCTAGAGAACCTATAATCTATTAGGTTTAGATCCAAAGAGTTCAATAAAATTTCCTTCGATAGGAATGCATAGTCGAGTCTGTTAGGTGTCAGTATGAGTCCTTTGCATCATTTGTCTGCATGTGCCTAGCATGTTCACCACCCGCACTAATCTTAAAACAACTGGCTAATTCCCGAAGAAGGGTCAAAGAATTTGATGTAGTGGATTCTATCTTGGTTAGGCTTAGGCCTAAAAGAAGCTTCATGCTCGCAGAGCCGGACCTTTTAAAGTGATAGAGAAGGATTGGATCAAATGCCTAGGTGTTAGACTTGCCTTCGGATTTGGGCATTAGTTCTACCTTCAATATTACAGACCTGGTTGAGTATAGGGAACCGGCAGCGATACCTAGTAAGGCCTTTGGACCTATTCCTTTTCATTGTGAGTGACCCTAACCCAGAGTGTCCACTAACAAATTGGCCTGAGAGAGGAGAACGGATCGAGCGTATCCTGGACGATCAAGCCATCACGACCCGGGGCCGTGACTATCAATGCTTCCTGATCCGATGGCAAGGCCAGCCAGAGTCGGACGATTCGTAGATTTCTCGAGAGGACTTGCAATGCCTCAACCCAGACCTTCTCGAGAGATATGTGAGCCAGTCTGATCTTCACTCGACAGGGTCGAGTTCCTCCCACCCTGGGAGAATTGGTGCGGACACCAAAGGCACCAGAATAAGGCAGAGGCTTCTCAACCCTCTGTAATTGATCAATAATTTATGAGTCCATCTATAATAAGGGCTTAGCTCATCTGAGTCCATTTTAGTTGTTATTTGAGTATTTTTAGTTGTTATTTCACTTCTGTACTAGTCAGCTCATATTGAGCTAGTTCAGTCCAATGCTAGTTAGCTCATGTTGAGCTAATTTTATTTTTTGAGTCCTGTCCAAGCATACTGAAGACTCAAGACTATATTATACAAGTGAAGACCAAGTCCAGCCAGATTGAAGACATGGAAGTTTAGCCCAAGTCCAACCCAGCTTGAAGATTTGAAGACCCCAGGAGAAAAATCAGAAACCCTGATTCCTTGCAGATGCCCTCCAGATGCCCAGATTCCCTTCCAGATGCCAAAGTATATTCATAAATAAGGGCATCCATGATTCCAGAGGTCCATCTGCATCCTAGCCCAATGAAATCAAGCCCAGGTGCCAAGCCCAAGCCCCTAAGAAGCAAGATACCAGGGAATATTCCTGCTACCTGGCTACCAGGCCACCCCAGCTTCCAGAGGCCCAAACCCATGCACCCGGGCCCCTTTGGGCTGGCCTTTTGCTGCTCCTAGAAGCCCAACACGCCCCCCTAGGCATCCTTGGAGTCTTGACCAAGTCAAGAAAAATTTAGGGATTTTCCTACCTAATATTTCCTTATTTTCTAGCTAGGGTTTGAGAGGGAAAAGGATTCTTATGTAAAGACTTATGTACCCTTACTTGGAGCCCAAGGTTAAGGGTCTATTTAAGGGACCCTAGCCTCTTGTATGAGGGGAATTTTTGATGAATGAAAACCTTGAGTTCTTCTATTGAGTTGTGTGATACCCTGCTGTGTGCATAAAGGGGTTTGCGAGAGTTCTTCTTCCCAGTGCTGCAATCATCTTCCTGCTACCAACAAGCATCTCAGATCCCTGGACGCCCACTCCAAAAGAAGCCTTCCCTTGCTGTTTTTCCTTTATTTTCTTGTTCCTTTGTGAGTTTTCTAACCCCTGACAGGTCGTTTGCAGGTCCCAGAGTTCCTACGAATCCAACGACTCCAGCCAAGCCTCAATCGGATCACCGAGCAGAAAGCCGGGTATCCGCGGGTCTTTGGCTCGATTTTCCAGGCTGCATCCATCGAGGAATGAGAGACCCTTTTGCTGCGATCTTCACAGACGTTGTCAGGTACACCCCTCTACCTTCAGTAGTTTTATTGTAGGAGAACTTGCCCTAACCGAGGCTTCTCAGCCCCGGCGATCCTTCTTTTCTACTTTTCTAGGTCCTAATCTGCATGCTGATCTTCTAAAATTCATATAAAATTCCCTATAACTTATTTTAATCTGAAATTTGGGAATTAATCACCCAACCCCACATATAAAACATATAAAAAAAATTGCATGCATATTAGTTCCCCATCACTCGGGGCTCGACCAGGAGGATTTATTTCCTAGATCGTTATTGACTTGAGCATCGGAGTGCCTCCGTTGGAATCCCGGGCCTGGGTTACTGACTCTATTTTGCAGGTTCAGGCGATCGAGCAGGATCCCATAAGACGGTGGTGAGTTCCGACCTCGACCTCAGCTATGGGCCACAACGATCTTGGTGGCAATAGATTGGCGCACCAGGAAGGAGGGTGATAGGATGCACTTTGATCCAACCTAAACCCCTTGCAAGCAGCTCACCGGGAGGATGGTAATGACGAGGGTGAGAGAAGTCTCCACTAGCCGTACTCACCAGCAGATGCAGATCCTCACTGCGGTAGTGTGCCAGCTCTAGCACCAGCACCGATCCTTGGCCACCCATCAGCAGCCAGGGACCACCGTACCCCATGCCGTAGCACCCCGCGATAGCCTGCGTTCCTCCCAAGGAAGGCCTTCACAGCCGCTGGCCATCACCAACCACTGGGGTAGTCACTGTACTTCGGCGAAGAGACAACGGGTCGGATCTATTAATCGGAAGAGCCGGTCCCTGACCCTCGAGTGGGTAATGTCTAGAGCTCGCCGAGGTCAAAAAGGCAAGATCCCCAATCATGGACACCATCCCATGTCATCTTCTCCGTCTCCTTCGGCCTTCGTGGAGGGTTCCATCGATGAGGCCATCAGGTGCATGGCAGAGAAGCGCATGAAGGAGCAGGAGCACAAGCTGGTGAAGCTTACCCACCAGTTTGCAAACATGCAGGGCACCGCTAGCGAGCCGGCAGGCTACGACACCCATCCCCCTTTCTCCCGAGAAGTCCAAGAGGAATCGGTTCCGAGCCGATTCCACATGCCACGGTGGATCCTTACGATGGGACCACCGACCCCCTGGATTATCTTGAGAGCTACAAAGCTCTCATGAGGGTCCAAGGGGTGACCGATGCTCTCCTCTACGTCGCCTTTCTTGCTACTCTTCGAAAAGCAGCTCGGGTGTGGTTCATCCGCCTAGAGTCGGAGAGCATCAGCTGCTTCACTTAATTGGAATGAAAGTTCATGGCTCACTTCGATACCTGCCGGAAGGTACCACGAGAGGTGGACAGTCTCTTCTCCATCAGGTAGCAGGATCGTGAGCTCTTACGGGACTATGTGGCCCGTTTCAAGGTAGCCGTGCTGGAGATCTACAACCTTGATGAGCCAGTTGCTATGCTGGCACTGAAGAGAGGGCTCAGGACTTCTCGCCTAACCTACTCTCTTGACAAAAAGCCCTCTAAGACTTATTATGAGCTCCTCCTCCGAGTCTAGAAGTACATCCACACTGAGGAGGCGGATCAAATGAGGAGGGAGCTGGACGGAAAGCCTCTGAAGAAGCCATCTACTGGGGAGACCTCCGGGATGCGGAAGCTCAGACCAGCTACGCTGGACTCCTGCTAGAGGCTGAAGCTGAGAAGATATCCCATCCCGGAAGAAAACTTCACTCCTCTTCTCGCCTCGAGGGCGAAGATCCTTATAGAGATCGAGGGTAAGCACTACCTGAGGTGCCCACCTCCACTGAAACCGTCTAGTGGTCACGACAGGATGAAGTACTACAACTTCCACCGCGACTACGGCCACGATACCGAGGAGTGCCGCAACCTCAAGAGAGAAATCGAAGAACTCATAAAGAGGGGCTACCTCGGAAGGTTCGTGGGGGGCAGACCCCCAATGGAATCCTAGGCACTCGTCGCACTCCCTCGGGTCCCTGCCGTCGACAACCGCCCTATCGAGAAGCCAGTGGGAATGATATGCTGGGGAGTCGAGCACGCTTCCAAGAAGGCCCGGGGTGGGAGAAATTTTGAGAATGTACCTCCCTTTGCGAGGGAAGAGGGGATGAAAATAAAAATGTAAACAATGATGCTGTGGTCATCGAGATGACGATCGCAAACCATCCTGTAAAATGCATCATGGTTGATAGTGGAAGCTCCACGGATGTGCTTTTCTACGATGCTTTCTCCAGGATGAATCTATCTTCTACTCAGCTCAGACCCATGCATACACCCCTCATTGGTTTCATGGGCAACTCTATAGGAGTCGAAGGGGAGATCACTCTCCCCGTAACTGCCGAGATGTCACCTTGGCAAAGCACCGTCATGATGACATTCACGATCGTTAGGCTCCCTTCAGCCTATAACGTGATCCTTGGCTGACCCGGGCTCAACCTACTCAACACGGTCATTTTCACAAAGTGGCTATTAGTACAGTTTCCAACTGCCTACGATGTCGGGAAGATGAGGGGGGCACATCAACCAATCCAACATTGCCTCCAAACCGTTCCCGGGGCCAAGGCCGCCGAGGACGACCATAGCGCAGATGACCTTGACCAAAGGATGCGGGACCCCAGAGGTGGCCCGGTTGAGAGCCTGCTGTCATATCCCCTCGGAATCGACCTGGCAAAGATGCTGCAGATCGGGGCGCAGCTACAAGATGATGAACGGGCCCACCTTCTGGTGTTCTTTGGGGCGAATGCTGACATGTTCGCTCGGATAGCGATCGACATGCCCGGTATCCCACCAAATATCATAACCCACAAGCTAAGCATCGACTTGAAGTACCACCCTATCCGGCAGAAGAAGAGAATTTTGCACCGGAGAGGCAAAGGGTGATCAACAAGGAGGTGGACAAACTCCTCGCAGCTGACTTCATTCAGGAAGTGCAGTATCTAAGCGGCTGGCAAATATGGTCATGGTGAAGAAGAATAATGGAAAGTGGAGGATCTGTATGGACTACACTGACCTTAATTGAGCCTATCCAAAGGATAGCTTTCCTCTATCGAAGATCGACCAGTTAGTGGACATCATCTCGGGGCACCGCTTGCTCTCATTTATGGATGCATTCTCCAGATACAACCAAATCCAGATGCATCTAGAGGACGAGGAGCACACCGCCTTCATCACTGACCGAGGGACTTACTGCTATTGGATGATGCTATTCGGCTTGAAAAATGCTGGAGCCACATATCAGCGCTGGTCAACCGGGTCTTTAGAGACTAGATCGGTAAGAATATGCAAGCTACGTAAATGACATGCTCGTCATGAGCAAGCCAAGTTTGAACCATGTAGCCTACCTCGCAAAAGCCTTCCACAACCTCCGAGAATACAAGATAAAGCTAAACCCGGCAAAGTGTGCCTTCGAGGTAGCAACGGGGAAGTTCCTCGGCTTCATGGTGACCCAATGGGGTATCGAGGCGAACCCGGTGAAGGTCCAGGCGATCATCGACATGGAGCATCCGACCTTGAAGAAGCAAGTCCAGCACCTGACGGGTCGAATCGCCGCATTGAGCTGATTCATCTCGAGGTCGGTAGACCGTTGCATTCCCTTCTTCAAGGTGCTGCACAAGATGAGCGACTTCACCTGTACGGAGGAGTGCAGGATGGCCTTCGAGGAGCTTAAAGACTTCCTGGCATCACCACCACTGCTCTCCAGGTCGAAGACAGGAGAGGAACTCCTGCTATATTTGGCGATCACCCCTGGAGCCATCAATTTCGTCCTCATCCGCACGGATCAGGATGGGTCCCAAAAGTTAGTGTACTACGCCAGCAAGCTCCTCCAGGATGCTGAGATCAGGTACACCCGATCCGAAAAACTCATTTTTGTACTTATCATGTCTGCTCAACGTCTCAGGCCGTACTTCCAAGCACATCCAATCGTGGTCTTGACGGACCAGCCCTTGGGGCTGTGCTCAATCGTCCCGACACATCCGGATGCTTGGCCAAGTGGACACTAAAGCTCAGTGAGTTCGACATCGTGTACCGGTCGAGGTCATCCCAGAAGGCCCAGGTGCTGGTTGACTTCCTGGTCAAGTGTGTGGGACTCGCCGAAGAGCCAGAGCAGACGATCTCGGAGCAAGAAGAAGAGCCTGGTGCCGAGGAGGAGCCCCGGATCCTCCATGTCAACGGTGCATCCAATGCGAGCGAAAGTGGTGCAGGCCTAATCCTCGCCAACAGCGATGGAGTTGTGGCTGACTGCGCACTCCGTTTCAAGTTCACCACGATAAATAACCAGGCAGAATACGAGACACTCCTCGCGGGCCTCAGGGTCTCCCGTGAGCTGGGTGTACGAAGCCTGAAGTTTTTACCGACTCCCAACTGGTGGCCGAATAGGTCTCTAGAGAATACGAAGCCAGGGACCCCCAGATAATGAAGTACTTGGAGCAGGTCCGCTCAAGCATGATAGGTTTTTGGCGCTTCTGCATCACTCATATCCCCCGAGGTGAGAATGCTTGCGCTGATACGCTGTTAAGACTTGCGACCTTGCCGGACTCGTCACTAGGGTGGGCCCATATCGAGTACCTCAAAAATCCAAGCAACGAAGATCTAGCAAAGGTGCAGCAAGTCATCCCGAAGTCGAGATGGATGGATAGGTACATCAGATACATTACCGATGGCACCCTACCAGAAGACTGAGCAGAGGCAGGCCTTATCAAGAAGAAGGCCTCGCGGTTCGTCCTCATGAAGGGACAACTCTACCACCGATCCCACTCCTATCCGCTCTTGAAGTGCTTGAGACCCGCAAAGGCAACCTTCATGCTCCAAGAGATCCACGAAGGCCTTTGTGGAAACCACATTGCGGGGAGGACACTGGCATACAAGGCCCTCCGCCAAGGTTACCATTTGGGGACTATGAGGGTGGACATTGCTGACTTCGTAAAGAGGACCGGTGCCAGTGCATTGCCCACATACAGCGTCAACCAGCGGAGCCCCTCTTCTTGCTCTCCGCTCCATGGCCATTCACTTAGTGGGAAATGGACATCCTAGGTCCATTTCTTCCTGCACCAGGACAACGGAAGTTTTTGATAGTGGCCATCGACTACTTTACTAAGTGGGAAAAAGCGGAGCCACTAGCACGTATCACAGAAGCCAAGGTCCGCCAGTTCTTCTAGAAGTTGATCATCTATCGCTTCGGGCTTTTCCATAACATCATCACTGATAACGGGTGGCAGTTTGACAACCAAGAGTTCGAAGAGTTTTGTACCAAGCTCGACATCTAGCACCGCTTCACCTCGGTCGCTCATCCCCAGACCAATGGGGAGGCCGAGGTGACCAACCGGAACATTCTCTAGGGACTCAGGACCAGGTTGGACCAAGCCAAGGATAGGTGGGCAGAACTTCCCAGCATTCTCTGGGCCTAGCACACAATGCCCAGGACGACAACGGATAAAACGCCCTTCAACCTCACTTTCAGCGCAGAAGCCGTTATCCTAGTCGAACTCAGCGTGCCCACACTGCGGATACATTAGTACAACGAAGCAGAGAACCCGGCATGCCTTCTCCTCAACCTGGACCTCCTCGAGGAAACCAGGGACAAGGCCCGACTCCAGATGGTAGCTTACTGACAGCATGTAGCTCGGTACTATAATGCACGAGTGAAGCCGAAGGTCTTCCGCTCCGGCGACCTGGTGCTGTGCCGAGCTGAGGCATCCTAACCTCGAGAGTGTGGCAAGCTCTCGCCAACTTGGGAAGGCCCATACAAGGTGGTCGAAGCCCTCTCGCACGGGGCATATTATCTTGCGAGTCTAAATGGTGCCAGATTCTCACGGACATGGAACACCTGCAACCTGAGAACATACTATCAGTAATGTAAGGCCTTTTCCTAATAATAATAAAGATCCCTTTTTGTACAAACCATTTTTGCCTTGCAGGGATGTCGTTGCTTGGCCCAAGGCCCGGTACATCGAAGCCTGGAGTTTAGTCCTTTGGCACCAAGTCCTGGAGCCTAGCTCTCCGGGATCGAAGCCTGGATCCCACGCTCTCCGACACCGAAGCCTGGAAGCCCAGTTCTCCAGTAATCAAGCCCGGATCCCATGCTCTGTGGCATCAAAGCTTGGAAGCCCAGCTCTCCAGCACTCAAGCCCGGATCCCACGCTCTCCGGCACTCAAGCCTAGAAGCCAGCTCTCCAGTACTCAAGCCCGGATCCCACGCTCTCCGGCACTCAATCCTGGAAGCCTAGCTCTCCAGCACTCAAACCCGAAGCCCGACTCTCTGGCACTGAAGATTTAAGCCCAGCTCTTAAGCACTGAAGCCTAGAAGCCCAACTCTTCAGCACTCAAGCTCAGATCCCACGCTCTCCGGCACTCAAGCCTGGAAGCCCAGCTCTCCAGCACTCAAACCCGGAGCCTGGCTCTCTGGCACAGAAGCTTCGAGCCCAGTGCTCCGACACTCAGAAACATTCATCCACTTTCGAAATATTTAGGAACAAAGTAGAAACAACTCGGCAACTTTTGAAACTTCTCTCTAACTTCATCCCATAAAAAAAAGAAGAAGAGAGAAGAGGAAGAAGGAAGGAGTTCCGAGCTGAGGTGTCTGAAAGATGTTACTTCATTAAAAACCAACTATTTGATACAACTGCTTCTGGGCCCCGACACGCTAGGTAGCCTAGGTCAAAAGCAAAGAAAAGAAAAACACAAAGGGGAATTACTCAGACAGCCCCTTCCCGTGACCGTGCTCCACCGGGATGTCATCCTTCAGGTCCTCAGGCTATGCAGCTTCAGCTTCAACGGCCATCACTGGAAGAGCAGGCTCGGAGTCTGCGATCGGCTCCTCAATGGTGCCCGAATCTGGTGCTGACTCCATGTCCGAAGCCTTGGGATATTTGAGGAGGCTCTGACCCTTATTTGAGACGAAATCCTCCACCATGGGGCGGAGATACATGAAGCCTTTTTAGAAGGAGTCTGACGCCGTCTCATAGAACTCGACGGTGAACTCCTCCGAGGCCCTGTACCTTGCCATAGCCTCCTCAGCCTCCTTTGCCTCGGCGGCTTGCTTCTTCGCCGTCTTTGCCGACTCGGCCACCGTTGTTGCCTCCTTCTCAGCAGCGATTACCCTCTTCTTAATGGCGATCAGCCTCTCCCAGGCCGCCTCCAGCTCAGCCTGGAGAGACTGAGTGCGCCCCTTTTACGGACGGCCTCGACATTGAACTCACTCAGCCTTTTCTCAATGGCTGTGAGCTTTTCAGCCTTGCTCCTTGACTGGCTCCACTCCCGGTCCAGACTCTCCTGAAGCTTTTTCGAGTACCTCTCGGTACTTGTGAGTTCTTTTTAGAGCTCCTTGTTCTTTAAACTGAGTTCCCAGGAGACGTCATTCTTCTCTCTCAGCTCAGTCTTCAAAGACTCGAGCTCTGCCCCCCGCTGGCGGTCTTTCTTCAGTCAGTGCTTGCAACAATCTCTGATTATGAGGAGCTCAACACCGAGCTGCACCAAAGAAAGTCTCGGCGATCAATACAAGAAAGAAGAAAGAAATTAAGAAGATGAAGTCACTTATTGAGAAGAGCAAGGGGAATGTGCTGCCAATCGCATCCCCCAGTAGCTTGTCGGTCTTCTCCCGCCGGTCGCATGATTGGATTGCAAAATCCATCATGCGCTCTACCATATCCTGGTCCTGGACCAGGGAGATATTGGGCCCCAACTTGAACGGGACTCGACGGTAGTCCCTTTCTCTTCTGCTCGCCTCGAATGCCGCGTCGCCCATTTCGCTGGCAGAAGAAGCCTCAGGTGCATGGGGGGAGCTTGGTACCTCCCCGGATGGTGCCTCCGGCGCTGCCTCTATTCCCACTTATCCCTCCTCCTCTTCGATGATGATGACTTCAGGGGAGGAGGAGACATTACGGCGATGGCTGCGACAGCAGCCCTGGCCCGGACGACCACCTCGGGCTCCGGGGTCGGGACCGGCTTTCACCACCTCGACCACTCTAGCACGGGCTCAGCTGCCCTCTGGCCCAGCTCGGGCTTCACCTTAACCACCACTCCTTATCCAGGGATGGTCTCGACCTCCCTCCTCCTCGGCTCAGTCAATGTGGCAGGAGTGGCCGCCACCGTGCTCTCATCGCGAGCCCTCTTCAAGGAGGATTCTTCAGCCAACTCTGACGGAGGTCTCTTCCTGGTGATCGAGAGTAGATCATCCACTGAGAACTTCATACTTGCATACTAAAGAGGAAATGTAAGTCCCAAATCTAGAGAAACAAAGCAAGAGGCACAAGGAGAAAAGTTCGAGCTGAACTCACCCAACTCTCTCGTTGGGTCAACCACGGCCTTGAAAAGGTTCTACTCTGATAACAAAACCTCGAGAAAAGGTATCTGGGTGGTGCGGAGCTACTCGTAGACCTCTGGTCAGCCGCTTTGACTGCAGAATTTCGGTTAGGGGACCGTCTGGGTCGCTCCAAACCCAGTTGACCCCCTCAATGGTTGCAAAGAAAAATTTGCTCTTCCACCCTTTGATAGAAGAGGGGAGTTCAAATTTAATGCCCTTCGGGCGAGAAGAGATGGACCACCACCCCTCCTCGGAAGGGTGGCGTTTCAGGGAGAAAAAGGCCTTGAATAGGGATAAACGTGCTACAATCCCATGGAAATGGCAGAGTACTATGAAGCAAAAAAGGGTCCTTATAGCATTCGAGACGAGTTGAGCAGGGACGAGGTGGTAATTACTCAAGACCGAAAGGAAGAAAGGGTGAAAGGGGAACCGAAGTCCCCCTGCAAAGGTCTCCTTATAAAGGACGATCCGGCCCGGGCCACTGGAGGTGACCCGTTCTGCCGATCGTGGGATCAAGAACCGGACGGAGTACAGGATGCCATAGACATTCCGGATGGTCCCCGGTTCCTTAGCAAAGATTATCGAAGCAATCCCGCCAGGACCTATTGACCGAGCAGGTTCGGGGGCAGGTTCAGATGGAGGAAGAGGGGGGCTGGCTCTGGGCTCCCTAGTGACTATCCCAGTGGGGAGACGCCTCCTACTAAACTTGAAGCATTCTTCTTCTCTCTTCTCATCGAAGGAAGAAGAAGGTGGCCTCGGAACAGAAGGCCCCGTCTCGGCCTGGTTGGTCGAGGGATGGAAGATGGGACCGAAATGAGACATCTAAAGAGTTGAAGAAGATGAAAGCTCAAGGAGAGGAGGAAGACAGACTGCATCCGAGAAGACCCCAAACTCAAAAGAAAAGCTCTGCTCTGTTGGGAGATGGAGGAAGAAAGAGACGAACCTGGTTCCTAGGGGAGTCGAAGATGGTCGGGGGAGAAGAGGAGACTTAGGTACGATGGTGGGCACGTGAGATTCGAAAGAGTAGATGTTTTGGAAAAAAATCAACCTTTCATTTCAAAGTGACTCGACACCAACCGTGCCGTTACAGCATCTCCACCGACAGATTAGTGCCACGTGTTGACCATTGGTGAGTGGGACATCTCGCTTCGACTGCGGCCGCTCTGAATTCCATGCCAGCAATAACTACTCCTCGGACATGGCCATGTGGCTCTTCCGTACTGGCTTGAAGAAACCACCTCGCAATGCACCAGCAATCGTGGTCATTATTATGCCGGATCTTTGCCTTTCCATGTCAGCACCGCAATTACTCCCTTTGTCCTGAGCATCGTGCGCCAATGGGCCTCGGGAGTGGAGAGTAAATGATATGGCAGGATTGTTGACATGGGACCCTAGTTGGACACCACGTCGGATAAAGCTGCCACGTGGATCATCCCAGCTTTGGACTCCTTCGCTCGGCCGTGCTCCCTCCAGGTCGAGACGTCGAGGTCGAAGTCGAGCTCCGCCTGTCCTTCGTCCGACTGTGCTCCCTTCGGGCCAAGACGTCGAGGTCGAAGCCAAGCTCCGCCCTCCTTCACCCGGGCGCGTTCCCTTTGGGTCAAGATGCTAAGGCCAAAGTTGAGCTCTGCCCTCCTTCGCCTGGCCGTGCTCCCTTCGGGTCGAGACGTCGAGGTCGAAGCCGAGCTTCACCCTCCTTCGCCTAGCCGCGCTCCCTTCGGGTCGAGACGCCGAGGCCGAAGTCGAGCTCCGCCCTCTTTTGCCCGGCTGCACTCCCTTCGGGTCAAGACGCCAAGGTTGAAGTCGAGCTCCGCCTCTCCAGATCGGCTCCACCTCAGACAAAGAGATCTACTGCTGAAGGAGGTAGCCACTCTCCCGGGATGATGGCCCAATGCCCGAGGACCATGAAAAGATGCCTGTCAGGCCATGATGGTGATCTAAGCGGCCACTTGTACTAGAATAGAAGGAATCCTCTGATCGAGGCTCTGTATTCTCTACCAACCGTCTGCACCCTCCGAAATTGGAAGTCAACCAGTAGATCCAGATTCAGGAGGCGGCGGCCCGTCGATCGAGATCCTGCAAAGTTGTCCAAAAGGGAGCAACTAGAAGGAATGTCAGCATGAATGGTAGCTTCCATGTCACCAGAATGGAAAGACAATCTGTCCACGGCACGAAACATCACCGCCGCGCCCATAAGCATGGGAAAGATTCCGAGGTAAGCGGCGGGCAATGTCCTAGCAAAAAGAAGTCTTCTAGGTTCAAACAAGGTAAGACGCACATACACATTCAAGCTAAGTTTCAGACGAGTGAGATTCAACGAGCAAGAAGGGGGCAGTGCACAGGAAGTAACACTCGAGGCTACCGTGAAACTCCCAGGAGGGGTCTAGATGGACACAGCCACCCAGTTCGAGCTTTCCTTTGCTGTCACTCCCGCAATCTGTGCTCGGCCCGCTCGCACTCTTTCATTTCACAACTTCTCCTCCTAGCATGGAGTCCATGCTCGGGGCTCGACTAGGAGGATCTGTTCTCCTGGATCGTTACTGACTTGAGCATCGAAGTGCCCCCACCGGAATTCCTGGCCCGGGTCACTGATTCTGTTTTGCAGGTTCGAGCGATCGAGTAGGATCCCGTAAGATGGCGATGAGTTCCGACCTTGACCTCAGCTTTGGGCCACAACGATCTTGGTGGCAACACTTGTATATCAGATATATTTGATTTATGTACAAGAAAGCAATATGCACTACTGTTTTGTGCATAACCAATGAAAATAAAATCAATAGTTTTAGGTCCTATTTTGACCTTTTTGGGATCTGGAATAGCTACTTTAGCTAGACACCCCCACACTTTTAGATAATTATAAGAATGCTTTTTCCCTTTCCATAACTCATATGAAGTGATGTCCTTCTTTTTAAGAGGTATTTTGTTAAGAATATGATTAGCCAAGAGAATTACTTCTTCCCATAAATTCTATGGTGTATCATAATTTATCAACATGGCATTCATCATTTCTTTCAATGTTTTATTTTTGCGTACCTCTATCACTCCTTATAGCCTTGATCTTTTTACCAAGCTGATTTTCAATCACATTCTTATAACATTTAAACATATCTAAAGCCTCATCTTTAGACTTTAGTAGATATACATAACAGTATTTAGTTGAATTATAAATAAATATTATAAAATACTTTTTACCTTCTCTAGATTGTACTGACTTTAAGTCACATAGATCATTGTGGATCAAATCTAGAGATTTCGTATTCCTTTCTACTGAATGGAACGGCGTTTTAGCTAGCTTAGCTTCAATACATATCTCATATTTGTGATGTGGATCGATTTCATGATTAGGTAACAATTCTAAATTCATTAATTTCTGTAATGAATTAAAATTCACATGACCTAATCTATCATGCCATAAATAAGAGGAGTCAACCATATAAACGGAAGAAGCATCTTTATTCTTTTCAAGATTGCGATGTACAGTCATTACATTCATCTTGAATAATCCATTATTCAAGTAACCTTTATCTAGAAAGATCCCTCCTTTAGTAAGTACAAATTTATCAGACTCAAATACCATCCTAAATCCATGTTTGCTTAGGAGGGAGCCTGATATCAAATTCTTATGGATGTCAGGAGCATGCAGTACATCGTTTAGTAGAAGTTCTTTGCCAGATGTCATCTTTAAAATAATATGGCCAATTCCTTCTATCTTTGATATAGCGGAGTTACCCATTAGTAGATTTCTACCTCTGATAGGAGTATATGATAAGAACATATTCTTATCAGAGCAGACATGTCAAGTAGCTCCAGTGTCAACATACCATTTATTTGGTTTATCAACCATATTTGCTTCAAACACAACTGCTGACAACATCATCCCTGACACTTCATGGGATAAGGTATCTTCAGTAGTATTGACTTCCTTATTTTCTTTCCCCTTGAAATGACAATCCTTGGATTTGTGACCTATTTTACTAGAAATGAAACATTTGCCTTTGAACTTCTTAGGATTGTCCTTCTTCTGTTTATAGCCTTCACCAGGAAACTTGCATTTCTTCTTATTGATCTTTCCTTCCATGAGGTTGGCCTTAGGCTCAGCATGATGTCCTCCTGTCTTCTTATCATGTCTCTTATTGTCTTCCTCAATCCTCAGGCATACAATCATATCTTCAAATCCCATCTCCTTCCGCTTATGCTTCAGGTAGTTCTTGAAGTCTTTGCATGATGGAGGTAGCTTCTCAATTATAGCGACTACCTGGAATGACGCACTCAGAGACATCCTTTTTGCATTATCTCATGCAGTATGATCTGCAATTCTTGAACTTGTTCCATGATGGTCTTGTAATCTACCATCTTGTAATCAAGAAACTTGCTGACCATAAATTTCTTATGACCTGCATCCTCGGTCTTGTACTTCTTATCCAAGGATTCCCACAGCTCTTTTGCTGTGCTTATACTACTATACACATTGTACAGAGTATTTTCTAATCCATTAAGGATATAGTTTTTGCATAGGAAGTCTAAATACTTCCATGCATCTACAGCAGTGATAATTTGCTTGTCGTTCTCTCCTTCCTTCAGGACTGGTGGATCTTCGTTGAGAACTCTGACCAGATTCAGAGTTATCAGATAGAACATCATCTTCTGTTGCCATCTCTTGAAGTCGGTGCCGGCAAACTTCTCCGGCTTCTCTGCCTGACCGGTGCAGCCATTGTTACCATCACTTGAGCAGCACTTCAGTATGAATCAGTATGAAAAAATTGTCTTAAAATTTTTGGTATATATGAATAAATGTCTACCTAATTGAAAAGACTGAGTCTAGAGTTACACTCTATGTCCTTAAGATAATTTCGTCCCGTAATGGTGCTTACGGTTTATGACAATTGTCTCTCAGGATACAACAGTCTTTTTCTGGTGAAAGCAGCACTACAATTCATTAGAAATTCGAACCAGGAATACCTTTCTCTCTTTGTATGCACTATAGCTATACTTTGTTTTCAGAGTATGAAAATGTCTAAGAGACTTACTATGCACTATAGCTATATTCTTTTTCAGAATATGCAAATGCCTAAGAGAAGAAAGGAAAAATTAGATTGAACGGATGAAATGAATGAGGAATGGGGACCTATTTCACTACTTTAAAGCAGGCTTTTCCTGATGCTATTTTTGACCTTTCCCGATGCTTTAAAGTGTCGCTAAAAATCCTTCCCATACTTCTGCGAGCGTCGCAAGAGAAAGAGTGGAGAGAAATTTTTTTCGACTCTTTTTGGAAGCATCGGCGATTTTTCCTGATGTTTTAAAGTGTCGGGAATAAGCTGAGTTATTCCCGATGCTTTAAAGCGTCGGGAATAAGGTTATTCCCAATGCTTTAAAGCATTGGAAATAACTTTATTCCAGATGCTTTTAAATAGCATTGAAAATAACTTTATTCCCAATGCTTTAAAGCATCGAGAATAAGCCCGGGATAAAGTTATTCCCGATACTTTAAAACATCGAGAATTCTAATTCTTTTTTAAAAAAATTAATTAATTATTTTAAAATTTAAATATCTGTTATTTCCATGCAAATGTTAATTAATTAACACTTTAAAGTATTAACAGGCATGATTAGCTGATGTTTATTCATCAAACACCAATACTGCTTATATCGCCAAGAAAGGAAATCCAAGATTCATGGCCCTTTTACCATTCAGCCTTTTGCCACAGAAAATGAGTTACATCATGAAGGTGCAGTGATGCATAAACAAGATAAGATCCAGACAAATACTATGACCTTCATCAGTCAAAGCCTCCAAGTTGTACTTACTGGAAAGTTGGGATTTTTTACTGTGCATTTGACAGAAGCGACAATTCCCAAGAGAAGCAGGGTTGTTAGGTGTGCCTATTCCCAAATCCATGCTTCTGGTCCCTCTCTTGTTCTCTTCCAGATGCTACTTTGAATTATGATCAACAATGAAACCATTACTTGCTCTCCAGCTCAACCACCACATACACACCTTTCATGGATTTGCCACGTTGATTTTTGCAAACAATGTTTTAGGGAGAGAAGCAAAACAAAAGAAGGCCCATTAATACATCAACATAAGCAGATTCTTTTATGAAATTAGTGTTTGACTCAGATATTTCATACTAGAACGTTCATAATCCAGTAAGGCAGATGGTTGGCTTCTTCTACAAAGGTAGAAGAAACTGTGCTGGGAAAGATACCTACCTGGACAAGTGAGCCTAATCATAACACATGATTGGCTTGAAACTAGCATTGGTCATAGGAACTTATTATAAATCAACCCCATTTATCACATGAAGGGTTCTTATAAGAAAAAAAAAAATGAAATGGAAAGGAGCAGTGTCACGGGCTTTTAGATGATCTGAAAAGATTTTTCACTCATTCTTAAAACGACTTTCTCCCGCAAGGCCTATACATACTTTTCTAATCCACAAGTTTTTGATATGCATATTTAGTAATTCTTAGGTTTAAACTACAAATGATTAGAGGTCAAGTTACATTATAAACTTTTATATATGACAAAGCTGGAGAAAAGATTGAATATATTCAGTGATCATTGCCAATGTCATCAAGAATTATCAGCATCGCCCAGAAATTATACATAAAACTGCTACTAAAGTTGCTTATGCTTACTCGACACCATATACAAATACATGCTAGAAATGCTTATTTGATAACATCAAAATATTAATAAGTTGAAAAATTATGATTTGCCATCAGATCACAGAAATCTAGAGATTAAATATTAATGTCATTTTGTAAGGGACAAACAGTGAGCCTCTATATTTTTTTTTGGTTCAGACAAACAGTGAGCCTCAAACCTCTGAAAGTTCTAACAATTTGCAGTATGTAACTTACATCAAGCAGCACTAGATAGGATTCTAAAGGATCTTGCTGCTAATAAGTAGTTCATAAGTTAATAAAATAGACAGGATTGCAGATTTTATTTTTAAATTGGACAGCAAATATATATATCACACAGTACATATTGGGTAATTGAAGTTTACATGGATCCGGTAACAACTGCAAAAATTACGTTAATAACATCTCCGCCAGTATAACCTTTCTTCTGTATCATCTCGGATGCAAACCATACACCTAAGCCATATGAACAGATAACAGCCTTTTAAAAATGCTACTATAAACCCTCCTATAAATGACGATACCAGCTGAATGAACTTTCCGACCTGTAATAAATTGGAATGAAAACCATAACAAAGAAATCAAGGAGTTGAAAAAAAAATTATGGGGTTGAAGGTCATGGAAAACACAATAATTGAGGAATTCAAAATCTTTCAAATCCCAGAATAAGTCTAAACTTCTCTGAGGCAAGACAAGTAACTTGAAGTCAACTAAATGCATTAATAAGAAAGCATAATATTTTTAGTTACTAAGGTTTTAATCAAATGTTCAGCATTACTATATAAGGTAACAGTTGAACTTAGATCAAACATTATTAATCCTCCTTCCCCAAAGAGCCCACATTTTCCACTCCGGCAATATTCTATGAAAGCTGTCAATGTGACAGCAGCCATCGCTGTTGTGAAAAATGTTCTCCAAAGAAGAGCACTTCGCCACCTATACATGATGGAAGAAAAACAGTTAAACATTATAATAGAATAAGCTAACCAGGCTTAGGTACTCTCTACAAAGTGGATAAACGGTAAAGTCTACCAAATTTCATAAGGGCATGTATTGGCACAATTCGGCATTCCAAGCATAGCAGGTAGAAGAAAAAAAAAAAAAAAAAGATATAGATACTTAGTGTTCTGATGAAAATTCATAATTAGTAATGTGTCCTTGCCAGAATAAGAGAAAATAAAGATACAATGACATCCAATTTCCAATGAATCTGTAGAAATAAGGCATGCATGAAGATCCGGATGTCCATAAAAATTTGAGAATACCCATAGCAAAAGGTTTGAAAAACATAAGGAGCCATAGTACTGAACTCAGAACAGTAAGGAGCAGAAGTACTAAACTCAGAATTGAAGCAAGGATTATGATTGATAGAATTCCAATTCCCATCATGTATATGCTCCATCTCATCATTGTTCAGCAAAAAAATCTTGCTCTATCTTTTGGACCGAAACTTTGGAGACTAGGTGAATTCTGGTGCTTGATTATAAAATAGAGAACCCATGCTTGTAGAAACAAAGACAACACTCATGTAGTAACTTGAACAAAGCTCTTAGAATAACCTGAGAATGAAGCTTTTTCATAGAGTATGTTGCTAATTAGTTCAAAGAGCATGTATTGGCACAATTCGGCATTCCAAGCATAGTAGGTGGAAGAAAAAAAAAACCAGATAGATATAGATACTTAGTGTTTTGATGAAAATTCATAATTAGTAATGTGTCCTTGCCAGAATAAGAGGAAATAAAGATACAATGATATCCAATTTCCAATGAATATGTAGAAATAAGGCATGCATGAAGATCTGGATGTCCATGAAAATTTGAGAATACCCATAGCAAAAGGTTTGAAAAACATAAGGAGCTGAAGTACTGAACTTAGAACCGTAAGGAGCAGAAGTACTAAACTCATAATTGAAGCAAGGTTTATGATTGATAGAATTCCAATTCCCATCATGTATATGCTCCATCTCATCATTGTTCAACAAAAAAATCTTGCTCTGTCTTTTGGACCGGAACTTCGAAGACCAGGTGAATTCTGGTGCTTGATTATAAAATAGAGAACCCATGCTTGTAGAAACAAAGACAACACTCATGTAGTAACTTGAACAAAGCTCATAGAATAACCTGAGAATGAAGCTTTTTCATAGAGTATGTTGCTAATTAGTTCATAAGAGCATGTATTGGCACAATTCGGCATTCCAAGCAAAGCAGGTAGAAGAAAAAAAAATAGATAGATATAGATACTTAGTGTTCTGATGAAAATTCATAATTAGTAATGTGTCCTTGCCAGAATAAGAGGAAATAAAGATACGATGACATCCAATTTCCAATGAATATGCAGAAATAAAGCATGCATGAAGGTTTCAGATATCCATTGAAGTTAGAGAATAATGATAGCAAAAGGTCTGAAAAACATAATTAGCTAAGGTACTGAACTTAGAATCAAAAGAAGTAGAAATAGTGAACTCAGAATCATAAGAAGTAGAGATAGCGTTCATTGTTTGTGCTGTACAATGGATTGGTCTGTTTATTAGAAATGTCATTTCCATTTTGCTGAGTTCATTATTTAAATCATGTCCTCGTGTGGTTTGAAAATCCAGCATGGTGGGTTTACTTGTCCACAATTTCTAGGGTAGGACAGGATGTTGCCTTTTCTTTTCTTTTGTTTTTTATTTGAGTAAAGCAGAGTAGCATTTAAATGTGTTGCAATAAATGCCAGAATCTAACACTGTGCTGTATATAGAACATTTCAACCGTTAAATTTCATCTGCAATTATTCTCACACTACTAATAGCTCTGAGTTTCTATCGACTGTGCGTGGCTATCAAAGAAGAATAAGCTAATGCAACGGTATTACAGGCTTAACCAAGTCTCATGATCGAATACTGATGTTTCTCCTTGGGAGTGCCAAAAATGACTGCTTCCATGAAGGGGTTCAACGAGTTGGCCCTGACCTAATTATGCTGATACATGCTTTGAAATATATGAGGGGGGATATCCGTAAACAAGAGAAATATCAGGGATACACTAGGGAAACCACCTAAACCCATAATAGGGTCAAATCCTATGCCAGAGAAAAGCCAATTATAGTGATTCACGAAGGAAGTGGATATGGAGATCGATCGCAGTGCAGAGAATGAAGACAGCTGATATCGGCGAGTGCCTGAGGGTGGGATGCCCCCTTTGCCATACCATCCTCCAAAAAATCGCAACATCTGAATCCAGACTAGAGACTAGTACCAGCAATTGTGTTCCAGAATCCCTTAAAGATAAGAGCAGTCGATCTGCAATTACAATGGCGAACAATTACTCAATTCCATGCCCATCATTCATAAATGTTCTTCTCGGTTATGACATCAATTGGACTTCAAACTCCCCACCCGCACCCCAATGAAAGCAAAGCAATTCGAAACAAAAACCAGAGAATGAGCACAAATTTCACCTGGAATACACTAAATGGGGCTAAAATTCTAAGCAGCAAACATATCCATTTCATGGAAGCAGCAAAAGAAAAAAAAAAAAATCCAGAAACTGATTGCCACTCAAGAATGCAAGAAACCAAAACTTTATAGCGCAAATCAAATAAACTGGCGTAAAGTTTTTTTTTTAAAAAAAAACAAATCATATTTTAAAAGCATCATCTCCTGCTCTATCTTTGGTTAATTATCAGTCAGGAAAGCCAAAAAAAAAAGAAAGAAAGAAAAGCAAGAACGGAATGGGAAATCGATTAGTTACGAGAACGACACGGTGGGCGGGGACGGCGGGTGAAGGGCACAAGGCAGCCGTGGAACCCTCGAGGGGGGCGGCGGCAAGGAGGAGGAGGTCAGTGGACAAGGAGGAGGCATAGACGCCGTCGAGGGGAGCAGAGGCCGAGGAAGGTGATCTTGGCCGCAAGTAGTAGTCACCTGCAAATGAAAACAAGAAAGTAAGCATCCTCCTTTCATACCTATTTGTCCCTCCTCATTATCTTTCTCTCATGATTTTCTGCTGTTATATGTTTTTTTTCTTTTCTTTTTTTTTTTTTTTTTTTTTATTTTTTTCCTTTTTCATACTTTTTCTCTCATGATTTTTGCTGTTATATGTTTTTTTTCTTTTTCTGGTTTTTTTTTTTTTTTTTTTCCTTTTTCATACTTTTTGTAGTATATTTGTTAGAGTTCCTCCCGTAAAACAAAGAGGTAGGAAATGTGGGAGCAGAATTTTGAAGGTAATGCAAGAGATGAAGACAAACTTGATCACCTTTAAATAAGTCAATTAAGACACCCTTCCCTTCATGAAGAATGCACCTTCCTTCGAGAAAATTGCATTAAGGAGTGGGTGTACACTCAATTAACATCACAGAAGCCAAGATGTTGAAGGAAATCCTGTTTGTAATAGCCATTATCGAAGACATCCCCTTCCATAACAATCAGTCCACATAATTTTCCCAAGCTCAATCGAAATCCCTTCATCTCGGTGAATAGTGAAATTCTCTTTTCTAGCAACAGAAGCTAAATAATCAGCTGCTCGATTAGCTTACCGATTAACATGCTGAAAAGTTAAGATCGGATAAAGAGTTTTCCAATATAAAATGTCTTGCAATATAGGACTAGTAGCAGAAGTGGGAGAATGTTTTCTGGTGATCCAATTTATTACCATTTCCAAGTCTCCTTCAATAATTAGATTTTGAGCTTGAAGCTAAAGTAATGATATCTTTATTCCATTCCAAGCAGCAATGAGTTCTGCATTAGGGACTATAGTATGAGTTATTAGCTTACCCCCAGCTTGGACCAGCAGCACATTGCAATCACAAATAATATTAGCAGTAGTTGTTGCCTTCATTGTTATGGATGCATCAAAGTTGGGTTTAAGAGTCCCCATTGGGGCGAAGCCAACAAACAATTTTGGGGCCCCTGATATTGGATGATAGGGGAATTGGACCTTCCCAATTCCATGATAGACTCTTAGACTCCGGTAAATTGAGCTTGGAGGTGCTAGTTGTATGAAAATACTGAACAAGCCTACAGATATGGCTATGAGTGATAAAAGATTTTGAAACAATCTGGCATTTTGAGCTTTCCAGATATGCCAAATAGCATAAGCAACGGTAGATTTAGTAACCATATTAATATGAGAATTAGACAGTATTTCTTTAAGGTCTGTTAAGGAGTAAAAATCATGCTGGAAGCCATAAATAGTATTAAGAAAATGCCAACTGTCTTTCATAAAAGGGCAAGTAATAAATATATGATCTAAATCTTTAATTTGAGTTGGATAGATGTCACAAAAGATATTATCCTCAGTTAGAATGCCCTTACCGCATAGAAAATGCTTAGACGGTAGTTTACGTTTAACAAGCTTCCACCAAAATGTCTTGACTCTCTGAGGTGTCTGCAATTCCCATATCCAAGTGTAATAAGGACCATTTACCTAATGTGGATCAGTTGCAGAAGGATATATGCCTTTCTGTCTGACTTGCGTATGAGCTGTAGGTGCCTAAGTGAGATTATCCTTCCAACTTCCCACCAGAATTTGAATGGAGCTAATATGCTGCACCATATCATTAGAAAATAATTTATATAATAAGTCAAAGTCCTAAGATCTATCCGGAGCAATTAGTTGGTTTAGTTTCTATCCCGGAACATCCATATCCATATTGAGATAAGTAGGCCAGATAGCCAAAGGAGTTTGAGCCATCCAAGGATCAGTAAGCAAGGTGATACACTCACCATATCCAATAGAGTAGATGAATTGATGGCTAATTTTATGACCCAAATCAAGAATCCTGGCCCAAGTATTAGAACTTCTGCGAGGTTTCTTATAATTGCATCAAGAAGTGGAAAACAGGTATTTAGCTTTAACAGTTTGAGCCCACATAGAATTAGGGTTCACGAGAATTTAACTGCCAATTTAGCAAAGGAGGCCCATTGTTTATCAACCAGCGATATAATACCAAGTTCCCCTTCATTTTTGGGAATATAGATATTTTTCCAAGAAACGAGAGCATACCTTTCTGATCAATAGGATGTCCCCAGAGGATTGCTCTTATGTCTTTTTCCAGGTGCTTTAGAATAGAGTTTGGAATGACAGCACCGCCATCGTATAATTGACCAATGAGGATAACACTAAATTAATCAAAGTCGATCACCCAGCAAATGATAATGCTTTCCACTTCCATGCCTCAACGTTCTTATTTACTACATTAACAAGATAATTAAATTCATTAGTTACTAATTTGTTTGCCGAAACCGGAAGTCCTAGATATTTCCAAGTTTCATGCTTTTTCAATATTTGCAAAATAGAGCAAATACATTTTTTAGTATTTATAGGGATAGATGGGCTAAAGGTAACATAAGATTTGGCCGCATTAATAGATTGGCCCGACATCATTTTATAAGCTTCAAGAATGGCTTTCAAGCAAATAGCACCAGTAGAAGTTGCATGGGTAACCAATAGCATGTCATCCACAAAGAGCAAATGTGAGAGATGAGCCCCATTAGCACCCAGAATAAATGGTTTAAGTAACTGTTGTCGAACTGCATAATTCATAAGGTTAGAGAAAATGTCAGAATATAAGATAAATAAGTAAGGGAACGGTGGGCAACCTTGTCTAAGTCCTTTGGTTGGTTGGATCCAAGACGTCGAAGTACCATTAATTAAAATGGCATATTGATAATTAATGACAAAGAAAAATCATGTCAATGAATTTTGGATGGAACCCAAAATGATGCATTACTTTGTAAAGAAAGGAACACAATATTTTGTCATACGCATTCTCAATATCCATTTTCATCGCCATAAGACCCCGCATCCAGGAAGCCAGATGCAAGGAATGCATAATTTCCTGGGTAAGCAAAATATTTTTAGTAATGCTATGACATGGAACAAAAGCACCCTGTTCCACCAAGATTAATGAGGGAAGGAAGGTCTGCAAATGATTAGCCAAAATTTTAGCCACAATCTTATAAACAGTATTACATAAGCTAATAGAGTGATAATAAGTGATAACAGATGGATTACTCTTCTTAGGAACAAGTGTGATAAAAGTTCTTTTCCAGTTATAAGGCATATTGCCCTGATTAAAGACATAAACCACCACTTGCAAAACTTCATTATAAATGATGGACCAGAAATTTTGGAAGAAGAGAGCTTGAAACCCATTCGGACCTGGCACTTTATCAGATGGCATCTCCTTGATGACATCCAGAATCTCCTGTATAGTAACAGGTTTAATTAGCATATCATTTTGAATTTGAGTGACTATGGAAGTTGGCGAGAAAAGAGCCTCAGTGTCTTCAGATTCCTCAATCTGCCATCTATGAATGAAATGAAAATAAACAAGCCTTTGTGTCCCTTCCTCCTCCTTGACTTGGTTCCCTTGTTGATCCTTCAGATTGTGAATAGTATTTTGTCTCCTTTGAGTAATAGTTGAATGATAAAAAAACTTAGTGTTTAGGTCCCCCTCTTTTAGCCAAGTAATCCTTGATTTTTGATGCCATAAAGTTTCTTGAGCTTAAAGATTTGCATTGTATTGGCGAAGCAAAGTTAGAAGCTGATGATCGTCATCTTCAGAAATGTCATCCGAATTAGTTTCTTTAAGCTGAAGGTCATAGATACTTTATTGCAACTTTTCCAGAAGATATTTCCTAAATATTTTTTTCATTTAGTCAAAACAATCTTAGTTTTATAAAGAAGCTTAGATAACCTTACCGAAGGAAAACCCCTAACATCAGAGTTTCAAGCTTTAGCAGTTGTATGCCGAACCCCCTCACACTTCAACCACATCTTCTCAAATCAAAAAAGGAGTTCTACTTCTTCGATGCTGCGCCACAACCGATAATAGGATAGGACAATGGTCAGAGGCAAACCGAGTTAGATGTTGTAAAACAGAATTAAGGAATAATGCCAGCCAACTTAGAGACACAAAACCACGGTCCAAACGCTCCCACACCCTTGCATTGCCAATTCTATTATTACACCAAGTATAAGTAGGGCCTGTAAATCGGATATTAATGAGGCCCACCTTGGAAATGAATTGGTTAAATTCTCTAATATCTCTGGTAGGATGGAAGGGTTTGCCGCCTTTCTTATCTTCCCTATTCAAAATATAGTTAAAATCTCTAATGATAAGAAAAGGTAAGTTAATAGAGTTGGCTAATAGAAGTTGATCCCAAAGTGATCTTCTTTCAATACCTTTAGTGCTGACATAAACAAAAGCCATCATCCAGGGTTGACCAATACCAGGCATAATAATCCCAAAGGCAACCTGTCTGTTGGTATGCATGAAATCCAATTGGCCTAATTCAAGTTTCCAAGAGATTATGATACCCCCATACAGGCTTAAAGAGATAATCATGTAGACCCCCACTTTGGGCCCATAATAGATTTAACATGGTCAAGAGCCTGGTCAGACAGTCTGGTTTCTAAAAAACAACAAATATCGGGATAATAATTATGTAACATATTCTTTAAGTAATTAACAAAAGGGGCCTTAGCTGCACCCCTACAATTCCAGACTAAGAGTTTCATTTTGGAGATATGGTAAGTTTTGCCCCTCTGGGCCTCTCCTAAGTAGACTATATGATCAATGAAGACTCAACAATTGGAACATCAATTAGTTGTGGATCAGGTTCATTTGAAGATAAGGAGTGACATTCCCCAAGTTTCGTTGGGTTATTAAGAACATGCGATAATTTAATAACATACTCGTGTTGTGTACCTTTGCCTTTTGATTGATGTACCTGACTCTCTTCTTGACGAACTTGCTAGGCCTCATCACATTCCATTATGGAGCTATCTTTCTTTGATGCAGAAGAAATAATCGATTCGCAGATTTCCCGCATCTGATTATTCTTTCTTCCTTGCTTTGGTGTATAAAGCACCAATTGTGTACACGAGTCATGATCTTGACATTCTCCTTCCTGAATAATCACCTTAGAAGAGGGAATAGATTCAGGTCTTGGCGAATTATCTTTTGTGTTTGATTTAATAGGTGAGCGCTTCCTTTTCTCCTTGTTGGCTGCTATGGTTGAGGTCTCACCCTTCTCCGAGGGGGATTGGATACCCTCCATTCCTCATGTTGACTCCGTTATTGATTTTGATGATAAGCAAAATGGTTAAGTATAAGTTGAGTACTAATGATTTCTTTGAAGTATGTTTTTATAGAAAAAGATGCTTATCAATTTGAAAAAGATTGTTTGATTGAAGAAGCCAAGTTTAGATGAAAGCTCTGCTCAAAGAAGACTTGGACAGTTGAAGTTTGCTTAAATGGATACTTGAGTACAATACAAATTTGATTCAGCACAAGTTCAGGTATTTTTGTGAAGATCTCAGCGAAGTGTCGACTCAAAGTGTGTCATGATAGTGAAGTGTTGACTCAAGCTGGTATGCAAAGAAAGTTTCAGATGGCACGGTTGAAGTATCAACACATGACTTGAAGTGTCGACTCAAAGTGTCGACACATGGATCAGCTCATCGTTTGAGATTTTTAAGTCACAGAACTTGCTGAAGATGAGGATCTGCTGAAGTGTCGACATATGGATACGAAGTGTCGACTCAAAGTGTCGACTCACCTAAAGAAGTATCGACACATCTGAGATTTTCAGAAAGCCAAATTGAAGATATTTGAACTAGGTATCGATTCAAGAAGTTCAAGTGTCGACCTGAAGTGTCGATTCACAGCCTAAAATGTCGACACATGAAGTTCTGGAAACAGTTCGGCTAGTTTTTCAAATACAGAACTTGACCATTTTACCCTCTAACAGCCAAATTTTCGTATCTAACGGCTAGAAACCAGATTTAAGGCCTTGGAAAGGTATTTATATGGTTCAAATCAAATCAAAACACAAGATATTAAAAAGAGTTTGACTAAGGAAGAATAAAAGAAAAGAAAAGAGAGCATTCACTCCTATTTATTGAAGTTCAACCACTCTCAAGTAAAAGCAAGCCTCCAAGCATTCAAGAGCCTTCAAGAGCATTAAAGATCAGCCATTCTTGAGAAATCAAAGAGGCTTCATCAAGTTCAAAGCATCACAACAACGAGCTTCAAAAAGATACCCGCTTTTTATTAGAAAGCTTTTATTGTTTCTCTACTTCAAACTTTATTTATTGTAAGGGTTCTTGGTTAGCCTATTACAAAACTAAGGAAGGTTATTGGTGAGCCTTTGAAAACTAATTAAGTTCTTGGTTAGCCCGAAAAACCAAGGAAGGTTGGTGGTGAGCCTTAAAACCATTTAAGTTCTTGGTTAGCCCATAAAACCAAGTGAGGTTTTGACTTATGAGCCTTATAAAAACAAGTTGGGTTTTAATTAGTAAGCCCGGAAAACTAATCGGCTGTAATCGGTTGAGATTATAATGAATTTTCAAGGGGATTTTAGGGAGTGGATGTAGGTGCATTGGATAGCACCGAACCACTATACTTCTTTGTATTTGTGGTTGCTTGTCTTCTCTTATTGCTCTTACTTTTATTGCTTTATTTTTTCGCTGTGCATTTACTTAAGAGCACTTTATTTGAATTCATAGTACCTTAATTAATTGTTGGATTAGATCACATACTATTGCATTGCATCAAGTAATAATTTTTAGAGATCCAATTCACCCCCCCTCTTGGGTTGCTTACTGGGCAACAAGTGGTATCAGAGCCATGTTCTCAGTTTATAGGCTTTACTATTTCGAGTAAAGATCTATGGCAGCCCCATTGGTACTAGTGTAGTTGAGGGACAAGCCTCAAATAGACCTCCATTTTTCAATGGATCAAATTATACATATTGGAAAACTAGGATGAGAATTTATATGCATTCTATTGATTATAACTTGTGGAGCGTAGTTGATAAAGGTCCACATATTCATTCGGTTGTGGTTAATGGTGTTTCCATTCTAAAGCTCGAAGAGGATTGGGATGAAAATGATATTAAACAATCCAAGATCAATGCTAAGGCAATGAATCTCCTTTATTGTGCATTGGATCCTAGTGAATTCAATAGGATATCTACTTGCATGTCAGCCAAAGAAATATGGGATACACTTGAAGTTATCCATGAAGGTACCGATCAAGTGAAAAATACTAAGATGAACATGTTAGTGCACATTATGAAATGTTCCGAATGGAACCTAATGAGTCTATCACTGACATGTACACTAGATTTACAAATATTGTAAATGGAATGAGAAGCTTAAAAAAAGTAATGTCTAATGCTCATATAGTTAACAAAATCCTCAAGTCACTTCCAACATTGTGGGATCTGAAGGTGACCGCTATCCTAGAAGCTAAAGACGTTGACAATCTACCATTGGAGCAGCTGGTTGGATCGCTCATGACTTATGAGCTAAATTTGAAGCAAAAGTCAATGGACATGGATAACAAGAAAAAGGGGATTGCATTCAAATCAAATATACAAGAAGAATCCTCAATTGAGGAGTCCGAAGAAGAAGAAGAAGATGAAAGTAAAGAAGCACTCCTCGCAAGAAAATTTAGAAGATTCATGAAGAGGAGGAAGTTCTCTTACAAGAAGAAATTTTAATCAAATAAAGAAAAGGGAAAAGAGAAAGAAAAAGAAAAAGAAAAGGAAAAGAAGAAGGAGATACCTACATGCTTTGAATGTAAGAAGCCGGGACACTACAAATTCGACTGCCTTCTCCTAAAGAAGTCAAGAAAGAAGCTAAGGAAAAAGGCAATGATGGCCACCTGGAGTGATAATGAGGACTCCAGTTCAGAAGAAGAACATACTGAAATTGCAAATCTTTGTCTTAAGACACATCAAAAGCAAGAAGAGATAAATTCTGATACCGAAGTAGATTTTACTTTTGATGAGTTAAGAAATGCTTTTGATGAACTTATACATGATTATAAATTAATTTTATCTAAAAATAAAAGATTGAAAAAGCATGTAAACAAATTTTCTCATGAAAATAATTCTTTGTTAAATGAAGTTAGTGATTTGAAAACTAAATTAGATATTTTAGAAAAGAAAAACAATGCTTTAACAATAAAAAATGAAGTTTTAAAAAGACCCAAAACTATTATTTCAAATGGTGATATTTTTTAAAAAAGTAAGGATTTAGAATTAGAAAATGAAAAGTACAAAAATGAGCTTGATAAAATGAAGCCTTTTATTAAAAAATTTACCTATAGTTCAGAAAAACTAAATCTACTTTTAAATAGCCAAAGAGCCATTTTTAACAAAGCAGGATTATGCTATAGATCCCAAAGATAACAAAAATACTTCAAAAACTTTTTTGTACCTGCATCATCTAGCATAACATATTTTTTATGTGAAAAGAAAGGTCATAAATCTTTTCAATGCAATTTGAGAAAAATTAATTCTTTTAGAAAAGTTTGGATTCTAAAAGGAACCATTTTGAGTGCTAATCCTAAAGGATCCAAGTTAGCTTAGGTACCTAAAAACAAAGCTTGATTTTTATTGCAGGTGTGTCTTGTAACCAAGGAGAACAAAAGACTTTGGTATCTTGATAGTGGTTGCTCAAGGCACATGATGGAAGATGTGAAGCAATTAACTTCTCTTGAAGCAATGAATGGGGGGAGTGTGACCTTCGGGGATAATGGTAAAGGAAAAATCATTGGTATTGATAAGGTTCATATTACTCCTAGTTGTATTAGCAACATACATTTAGTTGAAGGCTTAAAGCATAATCTTTTAAGTATTAGTCAGTTTTGCGATAAAGATTTTCAAGTTATTTTTAAATCATCTTATTGCTTGATTGCTAGTCCAGATAAAAATAGAGTATAATTCATTGGAAAAACACATGGTAATATTTATTTGGTAGATTTAGATGATCTATCTTTGCCTAATGGAGAATGCCTTGTTGCAATGAATTCTACTAAAGACGAGACTAGTTGGCTTTGGCATAGAAGATTAGGTCATGCTAGTAGTATCTACTTTCAAAACTTTACAAAAAGAATTTAGTTAGAGATTTACCTGAACTTTGTTTTGATAAAGATAGAGTTTGCCAAGCATGTCAATTTGGAAAACAAGTTAAAACTTCTTTCAAGCCTAAAGATTTTGTAACTACTAGTAGGCCACTCGAACTACTTCATATAGATCTCTTTGGACCAATTAGAATATCCAGTTTAGGAGGCAAGAGATATGGATTAGTCATAGTGGATGATTTTTCAAGACATGGGTTTTCTTTTTTGCACATAAAGATGAATCATTTTATGCATTTATAAAGTTTTATCGAAAAGTTTCAAATGAAAAAGGTATTTCAGTTGTTTGCATTCGTAGTGATCATGGAACTGAATTTGAAAATCAGGATTTCGAAAGCTTTTGTAATAAAAAAGGTATTGAACATAATTTTTCTGTACCTAGGACACCTTAGCAGAATGGGGTAGTAGAAAGAAAAAATTATACTTTAGAAGAAATGGCGCGCACTATGCTTTGTGAAAATGATTTACCAAGATATTTTTCGGTTGAAGCTATTAATACTGCATGTTATTTTTTGGATCGAGTTTTAATCCGTCCTATCTTGAAGAAAACTCCTTATGAACTTTGGAATCAAAGAAAATCAACTTTAAAGTATTTCTGAGTTTTTGGTTGTTAATGTTTTATCTTAAATAATGGCAAAGACAATCTTGGAAAATTTGATGCCAAGTCTAATGAAGGTATCTTTTTAGGATACTCTACATCAAGCAGGGTATACAGAGTTTTTAACAAAAGAACCTTAGTTGTAGAGGAGTCTGTACATGTTGTTTTTGAAGAATCTACTAACAAATCCTTCAAAAAAGAGGATACTTCTAATGCATGTGCAGGTGTTGATAAGCTTCAAAAGTTGACATTGAATTTTCAACCATCTCAGTCAAATGAAGAAGATCAAGACAAAAATGAGAAAGGTGAAGACACTCCAAAGCACCAAAATCTACCCAAAGAGTGGAGGTATGCTCATGAACATCCTAAGGAATTAATCTTAGATGATCCATCTAAAGGGATAAGAACTCGAGCCTCAATTAGAAATGAATGTGATTATATAGCTTTTGTTTTTCAAGTAGAGCCTAAATGTTTTGAAGATGTTGAAAAAGACCCTAACTGGATAAATGCCATGCAAGATGAACTAATTCAGTTTGAAAGAAATAATGTTTGGACATTAATAGAAAGACCATATAATATTTTTATTATTGGCACAAAATGGATATGTAGGAATAAGTTAGATGAAAATGAAATTGTTGTTAGAAATAAAGCTAGGCTAGTTGCCAAAGGCTATAAATAAGAGAAATGAATTGATTTTGATGAAACTTTTGCTCCTGTTGCTAGACTTGAAGTAATTAGACTACTATTAGCATTTGCTTATTTTATGAATTTCAAACTCTTTCAAATGGATATTAAAAGTGCTTTTCTAAATGGTTTTATAACAGAAAAAGATTTTGTTGAACAACCACCTG
Source organism: Areca catechu (assembly GCA_021397845.1). NCBI lineage: Eukaryota > Viridiplantae > Streptophyta > Magnoliopsida > Arecales > Arecaceae > Areca > Areca catechu. The sequence continues at coordinate 44,312,763 of CM038051.1, read as the reverse complement.
AATTTGAAAATCATGCACATCCTGATCATGTTTTTAAATTGCACAAAGAACTTTATGGATTAAAGCAAGCACCTCGAGCCTGGTATGAAAGACTCCGCAAATTTTTGATTGAAAATAAATTTTCTAGAGGCCATGTTAATAAAACCTTGTTTCTGAAGAAGAAAGATAATGATTTATTAGTAATGCAAATATATGTTGATGATATTATTTTCGGTGCTACTAATAAAATTCTTTGTCAAGAGTTTGCTAAGCTAATGCAGGGTGAGTTCGAGATGAGCATGATGGGAGAACTCAATTTCTTTCTCGGACTCTAGATCAAGCAAACTAAAGATGGAATCTTCATCAACCAAGCTAAGTATATGAGAGAAATTATAAAGAAGTTTGGGATGGAGACTACTGGTGGGGACACCAGAGGCACCAGAATAAGACAGAGACTTCTCAACCCTCTGTGGATTACTTAGTAGCATTTGAGTCCATTTGTAATAAAGGCTTAGCCTATTTGAGTTGTCTTTTTATTAATTGAGTCCTGTATGTAGCATTTGATCCATATCATTAGGGTTTTGGATCAATCGATCAAGTAAGCTCATGTTGAGCTAATCATATTGTGAGTCTTGTAATCATGTCAAATTGTATTGAGTCTGTATTGAGTCAAGCCAAGTCGAATAAGACTCAAGCATGTGAAGGACACCACCCAACATGCCACCTTATTAGCTGCATGGAGTCCCAGTCACACCCTGGATTTCGCCACCTAGGATTACTTGGAGGATCATGAAGTCGGCCCATGCATGAGGAGTTGATGACCACACGCCGGCACACCCGTGCTACACCCTAATCACACCAACTCCATAGCCAGCATGATAAGAAGGAAAGTCAAAACAGATAAACATGAATCCCATGATTCATGCCAGCTTGCTTAGGAAAGAGTGGTCCACCCCAAGCCAAGAGAAGTAAGAAGTTGGCACCCTTTAGTCCCCCCCTTGGTTGTCCACTACCTACCTTATTTGGAGGGATTTTGTATGGCATGAGAGTATTTCTTCCATGTATTCAGCCCCACACTTTAGGAAGAAAGTGGTCACATCTTATTTTCCTTGTTTTCTTTTGCTTGGGCCCTAAGTCTCATGACTCTATATAAGGGACCCCTTGTATGAAGATTTAATAACTTTTTTTCATGAAATAATATTGAGTTCTTCCAATTGCTATGTGCTACCTAGTATGTGATACAAAGGAATTCTATGTGAGCCCTTCTTCTTCTTGGTGATCTGCGCCTAGCCTCCAGCCGCCATCCAGCTCTCCAAACCCTGGCCGCCCAACCTCAAATCCTTCTTCCCCTTGCTGTTTTTTCTTTATTACTTCGTCCCTGCTTTGTTTCCTCCCCCATGAAAGGTTGTTTGGAGGTACCTTGGCTTCTACAAATCCAATGACTCTAGCCGGGCCGCAATCGGATCATCGAGCAGAAAGCCGGGAATCCGCGGGTCTCCAGCTTAATTTTTCAGGCCGCATTTGGGAGTGAGAGCGACCTCTTCGCATATGATTTGCACCAAGTGCTTCAACCGTTGCCAGGTACACCCCCTCTACCTGCCAGATGCTTTATTGCAGATGAACTGGCCCAACCGAGACTTCTCAGCCTCGGCATTCCTCTTTCCATTGCTTTTTAGGTCCTTTTATGCATGCTCTTAATTTCTTAATTTCATATAGAACTCTTTACATCGTTCTTTGATCTGATCTTCAGGATTAAAATATATAACTCAATATTTAAAAACACAAAAAAATAATTGCATGCATATATAGTTCCACATCATTTGGTATCACAGCCCAGAGGATTAGGGTATTCTATATCTTTCCCTTATTTTCTCTCTCCTCCATTTATTCTCCTTATTCCCATTTTTCTCTCTATCTCGACCTTATTCCTCCTCTATTCTGGAGTTATTCCTGTCATCTTCCTCCTAAATCTAGTCGGATTGAAAGCCCAGAACACCCATCCACCACCCATAGCCCACCAAGAAGCTCCCTCCACCGTCGCCACTCTTCGGTCCGGATCTCATCGAAGTCCACCGCACACCCATGGCCACACGGATCTACCATTTGGTCTCCGCCTCGTCTCGCTCCCGACGGTCCCGACGATGACCTCCACTGCCTGCAGCCACCAAGACGTCGACCCCTTTGAAGCTCGCCTAGGCCGATCTCGGCCACATCGTGCATGGGGAGATCGACCTCGCCACCGCCCTGCCGGTCTCCTCCTCCATAGCTCTCGTCTCCGATCGATCAACACTCCATTGCCCGCAACACCGTTTTCAGCCAATGCCCCTATTTATTTTTTGGGCCACCGATCATCGATCTCACAGGAGGCAGCGGACGATGCTTGCAGCCAAACAGATAGCCCAGCCCCAGATCCGCCCGTGCCACTGACCATAGCATCTTCCTCCCTTCCGATCGGAGAGTCCACCGCCAAGCCCAGCCATGCCACCCCATGCCGACCATCTTCCCATCCACGCCGGCCATCGTCCTGCCCGTTCCACCATCTCCACTCAGCATCGTCATCGGTTTTCCCTGCCCGTGGCCCGCCTCTATTCCGCCCAGCCTCCGTCCGTGGGGAAGAAGAGCAATGCACGAACGTGAATGCAGAGTCAGTACTCAGTGCTGACTTCTATTTTTGCAGAAAAAATAAAAAAAAGAAAATCAGTGAAAAAAAATTCAGAGAAAAAAAAAGAAAGAAAGGTGAAAACAAAAAAATTGAACCTAGCCTCTTTGCTTTGCTTTGATTAGTTTCAGTTCCATCAAGTCCTCACTGAACCTGACTCGACGGAGTTGAGTTCTCCCCACTCCAGGAGAATGATGGGGACTCGAGAGCCCAGCCACTTCAGCAGCCACATGGAATCCCAGTCATAATAAGTGCCATCTATTCAATCAAGGCAGTTCAGGATTTTCTTGAAGTCATCAAAGCACAAAAGGAAGTAGATCAGCACCCCTTATGGAAGATGTTGACCGCCCAAGAAAAAAATGGAAAGAATTATATGGCATCTTATGTCTCATATGGTGCCCCCTGTTTCATGAAAGCCAGAAGAGGAAGAAACGTGGAGCCCAGCTTTGAAGTGGTCCCCATCCCTATTTTATGCAATCAATCTAGGCCAAAGAAGCAAGCAAGCAGGAGTCCAAGATTTTCTTCTTCCTATATTGCTATGTATAACCCATAAATATAGAAAATTTGTGACACCTCCCTTTCATGCAAATCCACCCATAAGGCAGCATGTTACTGCCCCCCCTCTTTGCTTTTCATTCCATGTAATCCAAGGACTAGGATCAATTATAAAAAGATCCCTTTCATGTATGAAGAATAACCATGGATGAATAAAATTTCTATTGTTCTGTGTGAAGGATCTACGTGATCCCAGGATTTCTGTGTGATCCCTGATTTGGGCATTTGTGGAGCCCAGGGTATCTGTGTGATCCCTTCCCTTCTTTCCAGGGTTTTTGTGTGATCCTTGATTTGGGCATCTGTGTGAGCCCAGGGTATATGTGTGATCCCTTTCCCTTCTTTTCAGGGTATCTGTGTGATCCCTAGGGCATCTGTGTGAGCCCTTTGCTGTGTGCATGTCATTCTTGGAGAATCTGTGTGAACCCCAGTTATCTTTCTGAACCGTTAGCCCTCTTCTTTCTTCCTCTAGACAAACCTTAATCCCCTGGTGACTTCTACGCTCGCCAGCGATCCTACCCCGTGCATTTGTCCTGCATCAATTAATGATGGGGACTGGAGAGCCCAGCCACTTCAGCAGCCACATGGGATCCCAATCACTGTAAGCGCCATCTATTCAATCAAGGTACTTCAGGATTTTCTTGAAATCATCTAAGCACAAAAGGAAGTAGATCAGCACCCCTTATGGAAGATGTTAACCGCCCAAGAAAAAATGGAAGGAAATATATGGCATCTCATGTCTCATATGGTGCCCCCTGTTTCATGCAAGCCAGAAGAGGAAGAAACTTGGCGCCCAGCTTTGAAGTGGTCCCCATCTCTATTTTATGCAATCAATCTAGGCAAAAGAAGCAAGCAAGCAAGAGTCCAAGATTTTCTTCTCTCTTTATTGCTATGTATAACTCAGAAATATAAAAATTTGTGGCACCTCTCTTTCATACAAATCCACCCAAAGGCAGCATGTTACTGCCCCCCCCCCCTCTTTGCTTTTCATTCCATGTAATCCAAGGACTAGGGTTAATTGTAAAAAGACCCTTTTCATGTACGAAGAATAACCATGGATGAATAAAACTTCTATTATTCTGTGTGAAGGATCTGTGTGATCCCAGGATTTCTGTGTGATCCCTGATTTGGGCATCTGTGTGAGCCCAGGGTATCTGTGTGATCCCTTCTCCTTCTTCCCAGGGTTTCTGTGTGATCCCTGATTTGGGCATCTAATGTGAGCCCAGGGTATCTGTGTGACCCCTTCCCCTTCTTTTTAGGATATCTGTGTGATCCCTAGGGCATCTGTGTGAGCCCTTTGCTGTGTGCTTGTCCTCCTCAGAGAATCTATGTGAACCCTAGTTATCTTTCTGAACCCTTAGCCCTCTTCCTTCTTCCTTCATACAAACCCTAATCCCCTGGTGACTTCTACGCTCGCCAGCGATCCTACCCCACGCATCTGTCCTGCATCAATTAATGATGGAGACTTGAGAGCCCAGCCACTTCAGCAGCCACATGGGATCCCAGTCACAGTAAGTGCTATCTATTCAATCAAGGCAGTTTAGGATTTTCTTGAAGTCATCTACGCACAAAAGGAAGCAGATCAACACCCCTTATGGAAGAAGTTGACCGCCCAAGAAAAAATGGAAGGAATTATATGGAATCTCATGTCTCATATGGTGCCCCCTGTTTCATGCAAGCCAGAAGAGGAAGAAACTTGGCGCCCAGCTTTGAAGTGATCCCCATCCCTATTTTATGCAATCAATCCAGGCAAAAGAAGCAACCAAGCAGGAGTCCAAGATTTTCTTCTCTCTTTATTGCTATGTATAACCCACAAATATAGAAAAATTGTGGCACCTCCCTTTCATGCAAATCCACCCATAAGGCAGCATGTTACTGCCCCCCCTCTTTGCTTTTCATTCCATGTAATCCAAGGACTAGGGTCAATTATAAAAATACCCCTTTCATGTATGAAGAATAACCATGGATGAATAAAATTTCTATTATTCTGTGTGAAGGATCTGTGTGATCCCAGGGTTTCTGTGTGATCCCTGATTTGGGCATCTGTGTGAGCCCAGGGTATTTGTGTGATCCCTTCCCCTTCTTCCCAGGGTTTCTGTGTGATCCCTGATTTGGGCATCAATGTGAGCCCAGGGTATCTGTGTGATCCCTTTCCCTTTTTTTAGGGTATCTGTGTGATCCCTAGGGCATCTGTGAGCCCTTTGTTGTGTGCTTGTCCTCCTCGGGGAATCTGTGTAAACCCTAGTTATCTTTCTGAACCCTTATCCCTCTTCCGTCTTCCTCCATACAAACCCTAATCCCTTGGTGACTTATACGCTCGCCAGTGATCCTACCCCACGCATCTGTCCTGCATCAATTAATGATGGGGGCTCGAGAGCCCAGCCACTTCAGTAGCCATATGGGATCCCAGTCACAGTAAGCGCCATCTATTCAATCAAGGCAGTTCAGGATTTTCTTGAAGTCATCTACGCACAAAAGGAAGCAGATCAACACCCCTTATGGAAGATGTTGACTACCCAAGAAAAAATGGAAGGAATTATATGGCATCTCATGTCTCATATGGTGCCCCCTATTTCATGCAAGCCAGAAGAGGAAGAAACTTGGTGCCCAGCTTTGAAGTGATCCCCATCCCTATTTTATGCAATCAATCCAGGCAAAAGAAGCAACCAAGCAGGAGTCCAAGATTTTCTTCTCTCTTTATCGCTATGTATAACCCACAAATATAGAAAAATTGTGGCACCTCCCTTTCATGCAAATCCACCCATAAGGCAGCATGCTACTGCCCCTCCTCTTTGCTTTTCATTCCATGTAATCCAAAGACTAGGGTCAATTATAAAAAGACCCCTTTCATGTATGAAGAATAACCATGGATGAATAAAATTTCTATTATTCTGTGTGAAGGATCTGTGTGATCCCTGATTTGGGCATCTGTGTGAGCCTAGAGTATCTGTGTGATCCCTTCCCCTTCTTCCCAGGGTTTCTATGTGATCCCTAATTTGGGCATCTATGTGAGCCCAGGGTATCTGTGTGATTCCTTCTCCTTCTTTTTAGGATATCTGTGTGATCCCTAGGGCATCTGTGTGAGCCCTTTGCTGTGTGCTTGTACTCCTCGGGGAATCTGTGTGAATCCCAGTTATCTTTCTGAACCCTTAGCCCTCTTTTTTCTTCATCCAGAAAAACCCTAATCCCTTGGTGACTTCTACGCTCACCAGCGACCCTACCTCGCATATCTGTCCTGCATCAATTTGGTATCATAGCTTGTTTTGGACTCAGTTCTCTTTGGATATTCGGATCAGGTGCTTCACCTTGGCCGTCCGGTCATAGAAGACTAGTAGGGCTGCAAAACCCTCTTTCCCAATTGATGGGATCTCCTATGGCGGTAGGGGGTGTCACTGTGAATTGACCCCTGAAAAAGAACACAAAGAGTTCCTTAGGATTTTTTTTTTCATTTTTGGCCTTTCAGTATATATCCTATTATTTTAATTGTTTTTACCTGCATGGAACTTAAAAAATTTTGAAGTTTATTTTTTTGGATTCCTCATAATTCAAGTTAATTTTCAAAATCTTATTAAGAATTATTTCAGTCTATGAATATTCTCCCAATCGAAACACTACCTGAGAATAGTGCTGCTCTATTTTGGCAGCAAAGCTGATTTCGGAAAGTTCAGGATTTTTTTGGTATAATCTTTGCATATCTTTAATTTTAGTATATTTCCTGCATATTAGAGCATAATCTGCAATTATCTTTCTATTTAAAAAAATTCCAAAACAAAAAAAAACTACATATATTCAAAAATACCAAAACATCTAAACCCTAATTTGTATCTTCATCTGCCTGCCATCATTGCATAAATTACTTTAAGGGAACTTTCTATATGCCAGATAAGGGGAGGAGGTGATAACCTCTCCTTAGCCCAAAACCACATCCCTTGCATTTGGTCCCAAGCCTAATCTAAAATTAACTGGACTTAATTTGCCCTAGTGGGCTAGGGACACCCATCGATCAGGTTCTGTCTTTGTGAGATGACTAGTGCACCCAATTCATTTTCTATTACTGGATACTAGTGTATAGGCAAGAGGTACAATGTCAAACGACCTAAGCGGGTCAGTGGTTCCTTAATTGGGTCCCTGCGAGAGCAAGGGGCCTCCCACCATCCCACCTATTACTTGGCCAGATTGAAGGATTAGGATTTAAGTTGTATGTAAGTTGAGTCAACCCATTCTGATTGGGCTCTAAGTCTAGGCAGCCGTAGTTGAGTTATTGTTGAGTCTTGCATATGCACTAGATTAGGAGCACCATATCATCCACCATCTCCACTTTTGGCTGAATCCTTGGATAATTTTGAAGCTTAGAAGCCTTTATGGCCCATACTAAATGTTGATCATCTAGGCCCAACTCCCTTGATCCAAGAGCATATTATCATGATCTTGCCCCTGAGTCTAATCCTAGATGTCCATACCCATACTTTGTTGATTCAGAGGAAAGACCCATTAGGAACACCCAACCTTATGCACCCACTTTTGATGGAAGACAAGAGTTGTATATTGATTGGGAGAAAAGAATGGATCAGTATTTTGGGTACAATAGGATGTCAGAGTTGGAAAAATTTAGATTGGCCCTACGTAGTTTAACCCGATATGCTAAGGTACATTGGACAATTATTGAGGATGAATGTTTTCGAGGAGGAGATGAAATACGTACCTGGAAAGCCATGAGAAGTAAGTTAAGAGAGAAGTACCTAGGTAAATTTTATGAATATGAACTTTTAGACCAATGGTACGAATTGAGGCAGGGTAATAAGACTGTGTCTGAGTACATTGATCAATTTAACAAGTTTAGTAGGAAATGTAACACAGTTGAACCTGAGTCTAAGATCATGGCTAGATTTCAAGATGGCCTACGTAGGGATATCCGGTGGGAGCTGTTTCATTGGCAAATTCAGGACTTAGAGGAAGCCTATCACTTAGCTAGGGAATTCGAGTTATATCAGAGGGAACTCATGATCAGTCAATCTAAATCCACTAAGGTTAATTCCCTTAAACCTAAGTCCAAACCTAGCCGACTTCCTTTAGACCAGCCTACTACTCCTATCCTATCAGTTTGTAAGGCAAAGACCCCATAACCCATTAATGAACCTGAGGTAGAAGTGTATGAGACTGATCCTAGTTTAGTAGATGAATACAAGGGAGAGGACTTTGAAGAGGATGAACCCCTTGAAAATTTAGAGAAAGAAACTCCTGAGCCTACTAGGACATCTAAAGAGGCCACCTATGAGTTTAGTCTAGTAGAGGAACCTGTAGTGAAAGAACAATTAGAGGGGAGGAGAACTTAGATACTGCTGCTAGAACCTTCCTGAGGAAATCATGGAGGAGAGCCAAATTATAGAGTCTAATCCTAAAATACAAGAACCAGAAGAATTTATTAAGGACCTGATCTCTTTGAATCAGTACCCCCAAGATGAGCCCCCTCCCATAGTTTCCATTGAGCACCTCTTCCCAGAAATTGTTGACCCATCCTTCCATAGCATGGACCTTTTCTTTCCTAAAGACATAACCTAATACTCATACATTAAGGTTAGTCTCTTTAGTCCATAACCAGTTCCTGAATCCCCTTCCTATTTCCTACCCTTCTCTGAGTCGTCTCATGTGTCTAGAACCATTAGATTCCATTTTATTGGGGTTACCAAGTTACATGAATCCTTAGAGCCCATCCCATTTGCCACCTACTTTTGGAAGACCCTCTGGCATCTATTAGGAGTTCCTAGCAAATTTTCTTCTGCATGTCATCCATCTACCTTGACTCATGCCCCATGCCTAGTTGTTGTTCATACCTAATAAAATTTCTTTCGTTAGGAATGCATAGTCGAGTCTGTTAGGTGATAGTTTGAGTCCTTTGCATCACCTGTTAGGAGTCTGCATGTGCCCAGCATGTTCACCACCTGCACTAATATTGAAACAAACTGGCTATTTCCCGAAGAAGGGCTAAGAAATTTGATGTAGTAGATTCTGTCATGGTTAGGCTTAGGCCTAAAAAGAAGCTTCATGCTCACAGAGCTAGACCTTTTTAAAATGATAAAGAAGGTTGGACCAAATGCCTATGTGTTAGATTTGCCTCCAGGTTTGGGCATCAGTTCTATCTTTAATAGCACAGACCTGGTTGAGTATAGGGAACTGGCAGCGATACCCAGTAAGACCTTTGGACCTACTCCTTCCTTTGTGGGTGACCCTAACCCAGAGTGTCCACCAATAAATTGGCCTGAGTGAGGAGAACGGATCGAGCGTATCCTGGATGGTCAAGCCATAACGACCCGAGCCGTGACTATCAATGCTACTTAGTCCAATGGCAAGGCTAGCCAGAGTCGGACGATTCATGGATTTCTCAAGAGGACTTGTAGCGCCTCAACCTAGACCTTCTTAAGACAAATGTGAGCCAACCTAATCTTCACTCGACAGGGTCAAGTTTTTCTCATCCCAGGAGAATTGGTGGGGACACCAGAGGAATGATTTTAAGACAGAGGCTTCTCAACCCTCTATGGATTACTTAGTAGCATTTGAGTCCATTTGTAATAAAGGCTTAGCCTATTTGAGTTGTATTTTTATCAATTGAGTCATGTATGTAGTATTTGATCCATACCATTAGGGTTTTGGATCAGTCGGTCAAGTCAGCTCATGTTGAGCTAATCATATTCTGAGTCTTGTAATCATGTCCAGTTGTATTGAGTCTATATTGAGTCAAGCCCAGTTGAAGAAGACTCAAGCATATAAAGGACACCACCCAGCATGCCACCTCAGTAGCTGCATGGAGTCCCAGTCATACCCTGGATTTCGCCACCTAGGATTACTTGGAGGATCATGAAGTGGGGCCATGCATGAGGAGTTGATGACCACATACCGGCACACCCCTTCCACATCCTAATCACACCAACTCCACACGCCAACATGACAAGAAGGAAAGTCAAAACAGATAGACATGAATCCCATGATTCATGCTAGCTTGCTTAGGAAAGAAGTGGTCCACCTTAAGCCAAGAGAAGTAAGAAGTTGGCACCCTTTGGTCCCCCCCTTGGTTGTCCACTACCTACCTTATTTGGAGGATTTTTGTATGGCATGAGAGTGTTTCTTTCATGTATTCAGCCCCACACTTTAGGAAGAAAGTGGTCACATCTTATTTTCCTTGTTTTCTTTTGCTTAGGCCCTAAGTCTCATGACTCTATATAAGGGACCCCTTGTATGAACATTTAATAACTTTTTTTCATGAAATAATATTAAGTTTTTCCAATTGCTATGTGCTACCTGCTGTGTGCTACAAAGGAATTCTGTGTGAGCCCTTCTTCTTCCTGGTGTTCTGCGCCCAGCCTCCAGCCACCATCCAGCTCTCCAAACCCTGGCCGCTTAACCTCAAATCCTTCTTCTCCAACCTTAAATCCTTCTCCTTGTTTCCTCACCCCTGAAAGGTTGTTTGCAGGTCCCTTGGCTTCTACAAATCCAACGACTTCAGCTGAGCCATAATTGGATCATCGAGAAGAAAGCCAAGAATTTATGGGTCTCTGGCTTGATTCCCCAGGCCACATCTGGGAGTGAGAGTGATCTCTTCGCATACGATCTGCACCAGGCGCTTCAACCATTGCCAGGTACACCCCCTCTGCATGCCAGAGCTTTATTGCAGATGAATTGGCCTAACCGAGACTTCTCAGCCTCGGCATTCCCCTTTCCATTACTTTTTAGGTCCTGTTATGCATGCTCTTAGTTTCTTAATTTCATATAGAACTCTTTACATCATTCTTTGGTCTGATCTTTAGGATGAAAACATATAACTCAATATTTAAAAATACAAAAATAATTGCATGCATATATAGTTCCGCATCAACTACCAATCAATAGGTACATCTATGAGTCCCTCTTGTAAACTTGATAAAGATGAGCATGGTAAATCTGTAGATAAAAAATTATACAGAGGTATGATTGGCTCTTTACTATACTTAACTGCTAGTAGACCAGATATAATGCTCAGTGTATGCATGTGTGCTAGATATCAATCTAAACCTAAAGAATCACATCTTTTGGCTATTAAGCGCATTATTAGATATCTATTTGGTACAGTTGATATTGGCTTATGGTATTCTAAAGATTTATCTGCTGAATTAATTGGATATTCTGATGCTGATTTTGCTGGTTATAAATTAGATAGAAAAAGTAGTAGTGGAACTTGCCAATTTCTTGGAGTTAACTTAATCTCCTGGTTTAGCAAGAAACAAACTTAGTTGCACTATCCATAGCTGAGGCTGAGTATATTACAGCAAGAAATTGTTGTACTCAAATCTTGTGGATTAAGCAACAACTTGAAGATTTTGGAATCAAGTTGACTAGTATACCTATAAAGTGTGATAATACCAGTGGTATTTGCTTGACTAAAAATCTGTTCAACATTCTAGGAGTAAACACATTGAAATTAGGCATCATTTTATTAGAGATCATGTTGAAAATAATGATGTTGTGCTTGAATTTATTTATACTGAATTGCAATTAGCTGATATTCTGACTAAGCCTCTCCTAGAAGATCGGTTCTGTATGATTAGAAGAGAACTCGGGATCATTAATCCTTTTGATTAAAATCTTCCAATCTTTGACTCAAAATAGATCTAATTTGACATCAATCATATTCAATTATTGTTAATTTTATTGAATTTTTAGTGATTTTAATCAGCCTTTGATTCTCTTAATTTTTGGTTTTACCTGAATGTGTCGACACATTCGTGAGTCGACACATGAATGGCAGTAGACCGAGGTTAAGGGCATTCTGAAGCGCTTTTTCCTCCATTTCTCCTCCCCACTCAAGCCGACACATACCCTAACTCACTCCCAACTGTTCCTTCCCTCCAATCTATGCACAAAACTCCTCGTTCTTCATTCTTGATGATTTTTGGTTCGGATCGAGCGACATACCCTCTCCCATTTCCACTTTGAACCCTAGAAATCCTAGTTTCTCCTCCAATCTTGTTCAAATCTTTATTCTATGCAATGGGACCCCGAGAATAAGTAGTCCGTCGCCCTCGGCCATCTAATCAGGAAAAAGAGCAAAGAACCAAAGCCAAACATGAAGCTAGAGCTCCAGATCTACCAGTACGACCCCTTTTTGCAGCTTCTAGCCGGATGAGCTCGAAGACGATTATCGGAGGATGCCGTGTGGACTTCAGTTTTGTCAACCAGCAGCACTTTAGGATCAGTCAGTGGATTAGAGATGCTGGTCTGACATCTTTCTATTCTCTGAGCGAGAGATACTACCAGGGCTCATACGAGAGTTCTACGGATCATTAGCCCGTGGGAGTGATGGCTGGTTTGCTCAGGTCAGAGGCAGGGATATCCCTGTGACTTCAGAGATATTAAGCAGAGTGTGGGATATTCCTATGACTGGTTCAGTTGTTGACACCTTGATTAACAGAGTGAGTGGTCTCCAGTGTGTATTTGAGTCAGACATTTTGCTTGAGGGAGCCACTGTGCCTGCATCCCATTTGTCTCTGAAGATGAGACTTCTGTACCATATTATCACCCGGATCCTTCTACTAAAGATTGGACATTTTGATTACATCACTGAGAGAGAGCTGCTCATGATGGTCTCATCGGTACAGCACACACCCGTCTGCCTTTCGGTGCTTATGATACATCAGATGATGGAGGCTTGACGAGTCAGAGACTCTGATTACCCTATGGGATGGGGTTGACGTTATTGTTCAGGGAGTATGGTGTTACTTTTGAGGATGAGCCCTTCCGTATGCTCTTATATATTGATGTTTATGACATTAGGTCATTACATCGGATGGGATATCACCTGTTCAGAGGCCAGTGGAGATGCAGAGTATCTAGTCAGGCCGATGATAGAGATGATGATGACGCTGTAGAGGAGGAGCGCTTTCTTTCCAGCGAGGCAGGACCTATAGATGCATCTCTTCAAGAGAGTCAGCTTGAGCTAGCAGTGCAGCCAGAGTCTGCTTCTCAGTCTGAGCCTACACCACAACCTCAGCCAGTTCAGTCGGATGCTCTAGGAGCTTCAGTGAGTTTGATGGATAGAGTCGCTTATGTGGAGATAGAGGTCATGACTATCAGGCAGCAACATGACAGTTTCATTTCTGAGACCAGAGAGAGCCACAGAGGATTGAGTGATAGCATCTCAGCTATTTTGACTGCACTATCCAGACTTTTTTCCGGGAGTATTCCAGTTTCTGATCTAGCTCCACCTTCTCCAAAACCAGTTGTTGATGATAGTGATGGTGACTGACTCTGATGGATTCGACTTTCCAGATTTGATTTCAGAGCCAATGGTAGAGGTGACAGTAGACTTGCCTAGGAGTCCCATTGTGACCCTTTCAGTTCACCTACTCAGACTCCTGTTAATCTACTCCACCTTCTAGATCTGATGATCATGTTCCTATTCCTATTCTTTCACCTGTTGTTGATTCACCTACTATTGATTCACCCATTATTGATACCCCCATATTTGACTCACCGATTACAGATACATCCATTCATTCTTCAGCTAATTCGCTTATTGTTAATATGCCTATCATTTCCTCAGCTAATATACCTGTTTTTGACACACCCATAGTTGATACACCTACCATTCATACATCCTCTCTTATCCGAGAGCTAGGTTTTTACCCACCTGGCTTTTAGTATCTTGATTTTGGTCCATCCTTTAATCATATACCACATCCAACAATTATAGAGACTGTCGTCCCGATCTGCTCTGTTCCTGCTGGTGACATTGCCTCCACCTCTTCTGCTTCAACTAAAGGTAGGACGTATGTTCGACGTAGAAGACATGGTCATCATACTCCTTCATAACTGACCAGGACCCGTCTTCATAATCTCAGATCGATATGGCCCCAAGCTCGCTCTTTTACTGATACTGGACCGATTGAGATTGAATATTCCGAGGATGAGGACGAGGATTAGGATATCTTTTTATGTTTAGATAGTTTGCTTTTATGCATCTTTTGTATGTTTTATTGCTGTACAAATTCTGACATTTATAAAATCCTATGTTGTACTTCATATTATGATCTTAAATGAATGAAATGCTTTAACTTTTATTTAGTACTTCATTATCTTTTGAATGGATGAATGAATTTATATTGTACTTCAATATTGTTGACCCCTGGAATGATTTTGATGATCACAAAATATTGGAGCATGTATTTGATACTAACTCTTTTCAATCACTTGAGTAGTTTTACAGGAAATTGGTTACCTTTTGTTTAAAATAGTCTTCAAACTGATTGGAAGGTAATTCAATTGTATATAAAGTTTTATAAACTTGAACTTGTAAAATCCCTAGTTTTATCAATCTTGTAATCTTGTAAAATGGGCTGAAAAATTATAAAATTATAGAGTATGTAGATTAGCTTCTATTTGATTCAACGTTAAAGATTTTTGGAGAAGCTTGAAGCATTTTTTGAAGATTTGCAAGAGCCAACTCTTGGATTAAGAGCTGACTCATGGTGGCATAGCATGGAAGAAGTTTCAATATTTCAGTATCAAGAGCCGACTCCTGTCCCAAGAGCTGACTCTTCCAGAGTTATGCATTTTGAAGGTCTGAGATCTCGAGCCGACTCTGCCCTAAAGAGCCGACTCTAGGTATTCATGGTTTTGACTTGACTGAAGGCAAAAGTTGACTCCAGCCAGAAGAGCTAGCTCCCATAAAAAATTATTTTAGGCTGTCTGAGACTTCGAGCCGACTCGTGGAGCCATTTTCTACACTCCAATGGCTAGTTGCTGAAGTTGAAATTTGAACTCCAATTCATCTCCAACAGCTATTTCACGAATCCCAAGCCTTATAATGGCCATATCTCTTGGAAAACTATAAAAGGGATGGCTTTTGAAGGATTAAACTATTATTAGAGCATTATTGTGGAATTATCTTGAGAAATCAAAGAGCTTTCAAGTCATTCAACTACCTCCCTCAAAGAGCATTCAAGTTGGACTCAAAGCTTCACCAACTCTACTCCATCATTGAATCCACTCATTGAAGAAGCAAGGAAGCAGCTTGAAGAGTATTAAAGTGCATTCAAGGCTTGACTTCATCTTGGTCCACATCGAAAATACCTAAACAAACTTGGTTTGTTGTAGTTGCTTGTTTATTATTTCCTTATCTTAGTTTTCTCTCTAAGAATGCAAGGGGCATGTCTTAAGAAAGGGTTGAAGGTTTTTAGGTGAACCTTGTAAAACCTAAGTTGGGTTCTTGGTGATCCCGGTCTAAAACCAAGAGTTAGGGTTTTCTTTGGTGATCCCATTTAAAACCAAAGAGAGTTAGGATTTCTTTGGTAATCCTGGTAAACCAAAGTGTATAGGTTTGGATTGTAAGCCTGGTAAAACAATCCGACTGTATTTCGGTTGGGGGATATAATGAAAATCCCAAGTGGTGCTTGGGTAGTGGACGTAGGAGCTGGTTGCTCCGAACCACTTTATTTCCTTGTATTTGTGATTGTGTTCTTATTTCTCTATTGCTTTTACTTAATTACTTCCGCATTGCATATTGCACCATAACACAAAAGAACTTCAAAGTGCACATAATTTAAAAAGTTTTTCAAATTCCAATTCACCCCCCCTCTTGGGAAGCCACTTGGGCAACAAGTGGTATCAAAGCAGAGTTTCTGAAAGTTACTTAGAGTAAAGACATATGGCACATCCCATGAGCACTTCATTGGCCGAAGGTCAATCCACCAATAGACCTCCACTTTTCACCAAAACCAATTATACCTATTGGAAGGCAAGAATGAAAATATACATTCAAGCTGTAGATTTTCATTTATAGATTATTCTGAAAGGACCTCACACACCCATAACTAAAGTTAATGATGTAGAGGTTCCCAAACCTGAAGAGGAATGGGACGAGAATGATATGAGATTAGCTGAGCTGAATGCCAAAGCAATGAACTTACTGTTTGTGCTTTGGATCCAAATGAGTTTAACAGAATTTCAACTTGTAATTCTGCTAAAGAAATTTGGGACAAGCCAGAAATCACACACGAAGGCACATCTCAAGTTAAAACATCAAAAATTAATCTTCTTGTACATAATTATGAGCTATTTAAGATGGATCCTAGTGAGACTATAGCTGCAATGTATACTCATTTTACTGATTTTATAAATGGTCTCAAGAGCCTTGGTAGAACTTATTCTAATGCTGATCTTGTCCAAAAAGTTTTAAGATCTTTGCTAGATAAGTGGGAAGCCAAAGTGACAGCAATTCAAGAAGCGAAGGACCTAATTTACTATCTTTGGATGAACTGCTTGGATCTTTGATCATACATGAATTGGCTATGCAACAAAGGACTGAGGAAGATACAAAAAGAAAGAAGGCCAATGCATTTAAAGCTACTGAAGAAGATAAGAATAAGAATCAGACTCACTAGATGATGATGATCTTGGAAATGATGAAATTGCCCTTGTCATGAGAAAATTTAAAGGTTTATGGGTAGAAGAAAAACAAACAGATGGAGAAAGCAATATAGAAAAGTGATTTTGGAAAAGAAAAAGAAAGAGATAAAGAAAAAGAAAAGGATAAAGATAAAGATCAAGTTCCTATGTGCTATGGATGCAAGAAGCCATGACACATCCATCCTGATTATCCTGAAGCAAAGAAAAAGATGTTCATCAAAAGAAGAAGAAAGCAATGCTTGCTGCTTGGAGTGATAGTGATGAAACCATATCCACTAAAGAGGATGAAGAGACAACAAAAACTGCATAAATCTGTCTTATGGGTTTGGAGGATGAGGTAAATACTTCTGAACCTAATTTAGAATTCACTTATGATGAATTGCATAATGCTTTTGTGAACTATTGGTAGAATACAAAAAGCTGGTTTTAAAATAAGGGATTTAAAAAATCAATGTGATGTATTTGAAAAAGATAAAATGAAATCTTGTGAAAGAAACAAACTCTTGCAAAGAGAACTAAACTTAGTTTGTGAAGACTCAAGGTTGTTCAGTTTGAAAAACAAGAGCTTTTTGAGAAAAATAAATTTTGAAACATGAAAACGATGATTTAAAAAAGGAAGTTCAAAAACTAAAATCCTTGGTTGAAAAACTAACCTTAAGTTATAAAAACTTGAATTAATTTTGAAAGATCAAAAGAATCAAATAATAAATTTGGAATTAGTTATAAAGGTTCTATTTCAAACAAATTTTCAGCATCTACTTCATATGCTCCTAAATTCATTAGTTCAAATTAAGTTAGACCTAAATTTGCATCATCTCATACTTATTACTCAAAATCAAAATTATGTGCTATGCATGTAATAACATGGTCATAAAGCTTTTGAATGTCATTTGAAACATAATGACAAAAAGAAAATTAAGAAATTTGGGTTCCAAAAGGAACCATTTTCACTAACATGCAAGCATCCAGAAAGCTTAGGTACCTAAATTCATTAAATGATTATTTTGCAAGGATGTCTTGCAGCCACAAGTATAAAGAAAAGATGGTATCTGGACAGTGGTTGTTCAAGATACATAACGGGTGACATTGATCAGTTCTTCACCCTAGAACAGAAGGATGGTGGAATGATAATATTTGGTGACAATCGAAAGGGAAGGATAATCGTATTGGTAAATCAAAATTACTCCTACTTTATTGAAATGTGTTACTTGTAGAAAAATTAAAGCATAATCTTTTGAGTATTAGTCAGCTATATTACATTGGTTTTAATGTTTACTTCAAGTCATCAATGTGTATAGTAGTTGATCCACTTGACTCTAGTACTAAGTTCATTGGACATAGACTTGGTAACATTTATGTGGTAGATCTTAATGATCTAGCTATGTCAAGCAACACAAGTCTTGTAGCAATGAATGACAAGAGCAAGGAATCAAGTTTACTATGCATAGGAGACTTGGTCATGCTAGTATGGACATAATAGCTAAACTTATTTCAAATGATTTAGTCAAAGGTTTGCCAAATTTAAAGTTAACTTTGATTATGTTTGTGATGCACGTCAGTTAGGAAAGCAAGTGAGGGAGAGTTTTAAATCTAAAAACATAGTTTCTACTACTAGACCCTTAGAGCTACTTCACATGGACTTATTTGGACCTAGTAGGACTACCAGCCTAGGTGGTATAAAATATGGCCTTGTGATTGTAGATGATTTTTCAAGATACACATGGGTTTTGTTTATTGCACTTAAAGATGAAACTTTTAATGTATTCAAAAAGTTTTATAAAAGAGTTACTAATTTGAAAAATTTATCATTTATTTCTATTCATAGTGATCATGGCACCGAATTTGAAAATAGTATTTTGATCACTTTTGCACTAAGCACGGTATTGATCATAACTTTTCTGCACCTAGAACACCACAGCAAAATGGTATTGTAGAAAGAAAGAATCGTACTTTGGAAGAGATGTCCAGAACAATGATTTATGAAGGAAATCTTCCAAAATACTTTTGGACAGAAGCTGTAATACCGCTTGCTATATTTTAAATAGAGTTTTTGATTAGACCTATTATCAGAAAACCCCCTATGAGCTTTGGAACAATAGAAAAAAAATATTAGTATTTTCATATTTTCGGAAAAATGCAAATATTTGTTCTTACAATGGAAAAGACAATCTTGATAAATTTGATGCAAATCAGATGAGGCTGTTTTTCTTGGATATTCTTTAATAGTAAAGCCATCGTGTTTTCAATAAACAAACTTTAACTATTGAGGAATCTGTATATATTTTTTCAATGAATCTAACATTACATCTTTGAAAAAGGAAGATTTTGTGATGATGATGCAGGTACTTTATAACGTGAATGAAAGACTTGACCCTTAAAGACAAACAATCAAGTGAACTACATGAAGAAGAGGTGAGTAAAGAACATGATGATATACCTAAAAAATGGAGGTATGTACAATTGCACCCCTAAAAATTAATTATAGGAGACCCATCTCAAGGTATTAAAACTACATCTGCACATAGAGATGTACATGATTTTAATTACTTTTGTTTCACATATAGAACCACACAATATAGAAGAAGCCAAAACTGATCCTTTGGATGTTAGCAATGCATGATGAATTAAACCAATTTAGGAGAAATAATGTTTGGGACCTTAGTTGAAAGACCCAGACCATCCTGTTATAGGTACCATGTGGGTATATAGAAATAACTAGATGAAGATGGTGATGTAATTAGAAATAAGGCTAGACTGGTTGCACAATGATATAATCAAGAAAAAGAAATAGATTTTGATGAAACTTATGCACCAGTAGCAAGATTAGAAGCCATTAGATTGCTACTAGCTTATGCATGTTTTATGAATTTAAAATGGATGTAAAGAGTACATTTTTTTAATGGTTTTTTATCTGAAGAAGTTTTTGTTGAGCACTGGTGCGGACACCAGAGGTACCAAAATAAGGCAGAGGCTTCTTAACCCTCTGTGATCACTTAATGATATTTAGTTCACTGTAATAAAGCTTAGTCCTACTGAGTTGAGTCCTGTATTAGTCAGCTCATGTTGAGCTAGTTCAGTCCAGTATTAGTCAGCTCATGTCGAGCTAATTTTATTTTTTGAGTCCTGTCCAAACATATTGAAGACTCAAGACCACATCATACAAGTGAAGACCAAGTCCAACCTGATTGAAGACATGGAAGTTGAGCCCAAGTCCAACCCAGCTTGAAGACTTGAAGACCCCAGGAAGAGAAAATAAAACAAGTACAACTTGAAGCCCTGGACCAGCCGGAAGCAAATTGGGCCAGCCCAGGCCCAGGAAGGAGCTAGGGCGCCATTTCTTATGGTGACCCTCCTCTTGGTCGGCCACTTAAGGTCACCCACTTGGCCGACCAAGACAAGGAGAGGGAGAGTAAATTTTGGGATTTTCTACCTAATATTTCTAGCTAGGGTTTGAGAGGGAAATATATTCTTATGTAAAGTCTAATATGCCCTTACTTGGGGCCCAAGGCTAAGGGTCTATTTAAAGGACCCTAGTCTCTTGTATGAGATTGATTTTGATATATGAATTAAACTTGAGTTCTATTCTATTGCTTTGTGCTACCCTGCTTTGTGCTTAAGGGTTTTATTGGTGCTTGCATCGTCCCGGTGCTGCCATAGGATTCTTGCCGCCAACCATCTTCCCAGAGCCCTGGTCGCCACCTCCAAAACTCTATTCCTCTTTGCTATTTTTCCCTTGTTTCCTTGTTCCCTAGAGAGTTGTCTACCCCCTGATAGGTCATTTGCAGGTCCCTGAGTTCCTACGAATCCAACGACTCCAGCTAAGCCTCAATCGGACCACCGAGCAGAAAGCCAGGTATCCGCGGGTCTTTGGCTCGATTTCCAGCTGCATCCATCGAGGAATGAGAGATTCCTTCACTGTGATCTTCTTCGGGCACTTCAGACATTGTCAGGTATACCCCCTCTACCTCTAGTGATAATATTGTAGGAGAACTTGCCCTAACCGAGGCTTCTCAGCCCGGCGATCCTTCTTTATTACTTTTCTAGGTCATAATCTGCATGCTTGACTTCTAAAATTCATATAGAATTCCCTATAACTTATTTTGATCCAATTTTTGGGAATTAATCTCTTAATCCCACATATAAAACACATAAAAATAAAGCATATTAGTTCCGCATCATTTTGTATCAGAGCTTAGATTAGGGCTTGTTTTCTGTATTTTTTTAGTCTATATATGCTTTGTTATTTTAATTATTTCTCCCTGTCCTGAACTCCAAAAATTCTATAATTAGCTTTATTGGATTCATCATAATTCAAAGTATTTTCCAGAATTTTTTTAGATCTTATTTCGGTTTGCACAATCACTGCAAGCCAAAATATAGCCTGCACATTTTAGCTCTATTTTTTTCAGCAAGATAATTTTGGAAGGTTTAGGGTTTTGTTTAGCATCTCTTTGCATATCTTTTAATTTTAGTATATTTCCTGCATATTAGGCCATAATTTGCAAGTTTTCTTTCGTTTAAGAAAATACCAAAATATAAAAATTTACATATTCTCCAAAAATACCAAAAAAAAAAAATCTAAACCCTAATTTGCATCCTCATCTACCTGCCATCATTGCATAATCTAGCTTTAAGGGCACTCTTGCTATATCAGATAAGGGGAGGAGTTGATAACCTCTCCTTAGCCCAAAACCACATCCTTGCATTCGGTCCCAAGCCTTAACCTAAAATTTATTAGACTTAATTTGCCCTAGTGGGCTAGGGACACCAACTGGTCAGGTCCGGGTTAGTGTTAGATCACTGTGTCAAGTTAACCTGTGTGTGCCTTGTGCTCAGTGTCTAGAACGGTGGTTCAGGGATTCAATCTCGAAGGGCTTGTATGCTAGTCCACCTACTTGGCCAATCTCTGATTGGTGTCTAGGATTGGCAATCAGGGACCTAACACTCACTTTATACCTGCCTGGCTGAGTATAGGGTTACTATAGGCTAGTTTGCCACCCTGATTGAGCACCTAGTTTTGGACTTTAGGTCTAGTCAGGTGTAGTCAGTTTGATCGAGTCTTGCATGAGCACTAGATCAAGGGTTTCATATCATCCACCATCTCCACTCTTACCTAAATCCATGGACAATTTTGAAGCCCAGATGAAAGCTCTTGCTGACCAAATGACCTAGATAACTATCCAGTTAACTCAGTCTAGTGCCCAAACCAACAATAGACTAGAACACTTCACCACCAAGTTTGACCAGTTAGAGGGCTGTATAGGGACCATAGAGAGAACCCATGGGTCTCAATCTGAGCCAGAGTCTGAGTCCCCTCATCCTAGGAGAACCCCTCAGCCTGACCCATACTATAATCCTGAACCTAGGAGGACCCCAAACCCTGAACCATATCGTGAGGTTGAACCTAGGAGAACCCCTCAGCCTGACCCATACTATAATCCTAAACCTAGGAGGACCCTAAACCCTGATCCATACCTTGAGGCTGAACCTAGGAGAGACCATCGTCCTGATCCAATCCCTGAGGTTCATCCTAGAAGGCCCAATTAGAATTTTGTAGACCAGGAGGACCGATCCTATAGACATGTTAAGCTTGATGCCCCAACTTTTGATGGTTGTCCAGATCCCAAGGTCTATATAGATTGGGAGGGAGAGATGGATCAATATTTTGAGTGGTACGATATGATAGAGGAGCGTAAATTTAGGTTTGCTAAGCTTAAGTTGGTTCGGGAAGCCAGGTTACATTGGGCTAGTGTTGAGAGAACCCTTAGTCTAGGATGGCGTGATCCTATAACCACCTGGTGGGTCATGAAGGGTAAGCTTAGGACAAGATACATTCCAGCTTCATATCGTAGTGGTTTACTAAATCAATGGCAATGATTTAATCAGGGTAATAGGAGTATAGATGAGTACATCGCAAAATTTGATGAGTATTCCATGCGATGTGATTTGAGGGAGTCTGAGGATGTTGTCTTATCTAGGTTTAGGACTTGACTAAGAGATGATATTAAGGAAGAGCTCTATATGAGAGAGGTTAGAGACCTGGACCATGCTTATCAGATTGCTAAGGATCATGAGCGTTTTCAGAGAGGGCCCGTTTACCGTAGACCTGAGCCCACTAGATACCCTAGTCATATCCAGGAGCTAGCCAGCCCCACCATAGCCAGCCCATGCCCAGTCGACCTAGCCCGAGTCGACCTAGTCCTAGTCAGCCAGGCTCGAGTTGACCCAGTCCTAGTCAGCTAGGCCCGAGTTGACCCCAGCCTAGTACTCCTTTGACCCATAGAGATGATAGAGGAAGATCTATAGAGGTCCATAGGAGTAACAACCCCAGAAGACCTGTTATAAATGCAAGAAACCATGCCACTTTGTGCACCAATGCCCAGCCGCCCTACACTTAGGTGAGCTTGTGGAAGAAGAGCCTGAGCCTGTAGCTGAACCTGAGGGAGAGGTTTATGAGGCTGATGATCACTTAATAGATGAATATGAAGGTGAGGAGGAGGAACTTGAGTCTGAGAACCAATTAGGAGTGGTTAGGTGCATCTTAACCCAACCCCAGTTAAGAAAGATTGGCGTAGGACTAGCATCCTACAGACTTTTGTTAAGGTAGGTTGTAAGGTTCTTAAGATCATTATAGATAGTGGGAGTTGTGTCAATGCCATCTCTGCCAATACAATTAAATCTTTAGGATTGACCACAGTTTCCCATCCTAGCATGTACAAAGTTTCTTTGGTAGATTCAACCTCCATCCATATTCAAGCCAAGTGCCAAATCTTATTAGATTGTAAACCTATGAGGAAAAGATTTGGTGTGATGTCATCCCCATGGAAGTAAGTAGTATCATTCTAGGTCGACCTTGGCTTTTTGATCATGATGCAACCCTATATGGTCGAACCAATGTTTGTGCTTTAAACTACCATGGGAATAAGTTTGTTATCAATCCAGCTCCCCCTAGAGACCCAGTTAAGAGGAGTTCTAGTAGCCTTAAGGACAAGAAACCTGGAGTTAACCTGATTAAGGCTAAGGAGTTAGAAAAATAGATTGCTGAGGGTAACCTTATTTGGATCTTGACCTCCAAGGAAATAATTGAGCCGACCCAAAAGGAACACCTAAAGAAATTGTTGAAGCTCTGAAAGAATTTGAGGATGTCTTCCCTGAGGATTTACCTGATTGACTACCACCCCTTAGAGACATCCATCATGCAATAGATTTAGTTCTAGGAGCCACTTTACCAAACCTACCTCGCTATAGACTGAATCCCAATGAGCATCAAGAATTACAGAAACAAGTGGAAGAATTGCTTAGGAAGGGTTCATTAGGGAGAGCCTGAGTCCATGTGCAGTCCCTGCTCTATTGACCTTTAAGAAAGATGGTACCTTGAGGATGTGTGAGATAGTAGAGCTATCAACAAGATAACTGTGAAGTATAGGTTTCCCATCCCCTGACTGGGTGATATGTTAGACATGATGGCCGGAGCCAGAGTTTTCTCCAAGATAGACCTTAAGAGCGGCGATCATCAGGTTAGGATTAGACCTGGAGATGAGTGGAAAACTGCTTTCAAGACTAAGGATGGCCTGTTTGAGTGGGTTGTAACGCCTTTCGGACTTTCCAATGCACCAAGTACTTTTATTAGGATTATGACCCAGGTCCTGAAAGAGTTTACTGGAAAATTCGTTGTGGTCTACTTTGATGATATTTTGATTTATAGTAGGACTAAGAAGGACCACCTTAGTCATCTAAGACTAGTATGCCAGACCCTTAGGGAGAATAGCCTCAATGCCAACTTTAAGAAGTGTGATTTCATGATGCATAGGGTTATCTTCCTAGGTTTTGTTATCACCCCTGAGTGAGTTTCTGCAGATCCTGAAAAGATTAGGCAATTGTTGAGTGGCCTACACCTACTAGCATCCACGATGTGCGTAGTTTTCATGGCCTAGTAACCTTTTACAGGAGATTTATTAGGGGTTTAGTACAGTCATCGCACCTATCACTGATTGTATTAGGAATGGTACATTTGAGTGGACCAAAGCAGCTGATAAGGCCTTCCTAAAGCTTAAGGATAAGATGACCCATGCACCCATCCTTAGATTACTTGATTCACTAAGGTGTTTGAGGTCGCTTGCGATGCCTCGGGAGTAGAAATAGGTGGGGTACTAAGTCAAGTGAATCACCCTGTAGCCTTCTTCAGTGAAAAGCTGAATGAGGCTAAACTTAAGTACTCTACCTATGACAAGGAATTTTATGCGATAGTCCAGGCCCTTAGATATTGGAGACATTACTTACTACCGCAGGAGTTTGTCTTATTTTCTGACCATAAGGCACTCCGGTTCCTGAACTCCCAAAAGAAACTGAACCCACGGCATGGTAAATGGATTAAGTACATTCAGGCTTACACTTTTGTCCTGAAGCGCCGTGCTGGCACTAAAATAAGGTAGCAGATACCCTGAGCCATAGATCTTTACTGTTAGGATCAGTTAGCACCCAAATCATAGGGTTTGATAGGTTAAAGGATGAATATGAAACTTTCCCAAACATTGGAGACATTTACCAGACCCTCGGGCTTGGACCATCCAGTACCCATAGTAAATATATCATTCAGGATGGCTACCTTTTCCAGAACAATCGACTCTATATACCCAAAACTTTCCTTCTAGAATTCCTAATTTGAAAGACCCATGCTGGAGGATTAGCTGGTCACTTTGGTAGAAATAAGACAATCTTAGCAATAGAGGACCAGTTCTTTTGGCCGGGATTGAAAAGGTATGTTGCACAAATTGTAGCCAGATGTAGAACTTGTGCTATTGCAAAATAGTAGAAGCAGAACATTGGTCTTTACACACCTTTACCAGTGCCTGATCGCCCTTGGCAAGACCTAAGTATGGACTTCATGTTAGGATTACCTAAGACCCAGAAGAGACATGATTCTATCTTTGTAGTGGTCGATAGGTTCTCTAAGATGGCTCACTTCATCCCCTGTTCCCAAATCTTTGATGCGTCTATAGTAGCCAAGCTTTTCTTAGATCATGTGGTTAAACTCCATGGCCTACCCAAGACCATCATATCTGATAGGGATGTTAGGTTCACTAGTTATTTCTATAAGACCTTATGGCACCTGTTAGGGACTAAGCTTAAATTTTCTACAGCCTACCACCCTCAAACAGATGGCCAAACTGAAGTGGTGAACCGTAGTTTAGGAAACCTTCTTAGATTCCTTGTAGGTGCCTCGTAGGTGAACATGTTGGAACTTGGGATCTATTATTGCCTAAAGCAGAGTTTGCCTACAACAGTTCAGTAAATAGGACAACGGGTAAGAGTCTTTTTGAGATAGTCCATGGGTACCAGCCTAATTGCCCTATTGATCTGATTCCTTTACCTATTCATGCATGAGTCTCAGAGTTTGCAGAGTCTTTTGCATAGCATATTAGAGACTTGCACAAGGACATTAGCCAAAAGATAAACCTAAGCAATGAAACTTATAAAAATTGGTTAATTCTCGAAGAAGGATCAAGGAATTTGATGTAGGGGATCTGTCATGATTAGGCTTAGGCCTGAGCGGTTCCCACTTGGGACCGTTAAGAAGCTTCATGCTCATGGAGCCAGACCTTTTAAAGTGTTAAAGAAGGTTGGATCAAATGCTTATATGTTAGACTTGCCTTCGGATATGGGCATTAGTTCAATCTTCAATATTACAGACCTGGTTGAGTACAGGGAACCGACAACAATACCCAGCAAGGCTTTTGGACCTATCCCTTCTATTGAGATTGATCCTTACCCAGAGTGTCCACCAATTAATTGGCCTGAGAGAGGAGAACGGATCGAGCATATCCTGGATGATCAAGCCATTACGACCCAGGGCCACGGCTATCAACGCTTCCTGGTCCGATGGCAAGGCCGGCCAGAGTCGAACGATTCATGAATTTCTTGGGAGGACTTGCAATGCCTCAACCAAGACCTTCTCAAGAGATATGTGAGCCAGTCTGATCTTCACTCGACAGGGTCAAGTTCCTCCCATCCCGGGAGAATTGGTGCGGACACCAGAGGTACCAGAATAAGGCAGAGGCTTCTTAACCCTCTATGGATCACTTAATGACATTTGAGTTCACTGTAATAAAGCTTAGTCCTGCTGAGTTGAGTCCTGTATTAGTCAGCTCATGTTGAGCTAGTTCAGTCCAGTATTAGTCAGCTTATGTCGAGCTAATTTTATTTTTTTGAGTCCTGTCCAAACATATTGAAGACTCAAGACCACATCATACAAGTGAAGACCAAGTCCAACCTGATTGAAGACATGGAAGTTGAGCCTAAGTCCAACCTAGCTTAAAGACTTGAAGACCCCAGGAAGAGAAAATAAAAACAAGTACAAACCTAAAGCCCTGGACCAGCAGGAAGCAAATTGGGCCAGCCCAGGCCCAGGAAGGAGCTAGGGCGCCATTCCTTATGGTGACCCTCCTCTTGGTCGGCCACTTAAGGTAACCCCCTTGGCCGACCAAGACAAGGAGAGGGAGAGTAAGTTTTGGATTTTCTACCTAATATTTCTAGCTAGGGTTTGAGAGGGAAAGGGATTCCTATGTAAAGTCTAATATGCCCTTACTTGGGGCCCAAGGCTAAGGGTCTATTTAAAGGACCCTAGTCTCTGTATGAGATTGATTTTGATATATGAATTAAACTTGAGTTCTCTTCTATTGCTTTGTGCTACCCTGCTTTGTGCTTAAGGGGTTTTTTGGTGCTTTCGTCTTCCCGGTGTTGCCACAGGATTCCTGCCGCCAACCATCTTCCTAGAGCCCTGGCCGCCACCTCCAAAACTCTATTCCTCTTTGCTATTTTTCTTTGTGTTCCTTGTTTCCTAAAGTTTTTCTAATCCCTGATAGGTTTTTGCAGGTCCCCGAGTTTCTACTACGAATCCAACGACTCCAGCCAAGCCTCAATCGGACCACCGAGCAGAAAGCCGGGTATCCGCTGGTCTTTGGCTCGATTTTCCAAGCGCTGCATCCATCGAGGAACGAGAGATCCCTTCGCTTCGATCTTCATTGGATGCTTCATACGTTGTCAGGTACACCCCCTCTACCTCCAGTAATAATATTATAGGAGAACTTGCCCAACCGAGGCTTCTCAGCCCCGGCGATCATTCTTTATTACTTTTCTAGGTTCTAATCTGCATGCTTGACTTCTAAAATTCATATAGAATTCCCTATAACTTATTTTGATCCAATTTTCGGGAATTAATCTCTTAACCCCACATATAAATACACAAAAATAATTGCATGCATATTAGTTTTGCATCAGCAACCACTAGGTTTTATTGATCATACCTTTCCAAATCATGTTTTCAAACTAAATAAAGCTTTGTAAGGTTTGAAACAGGCACCTAGAGCTTGGTATGATATATTAAGTTTTTGATCGCTAATGATTTTGTAAGAGGTAGTGTTGACACTACACTATTTATTCAAAGAAAGAAGAATGATATTTTAGTTGTTCAAATATATATTGTGACATTATCTTTGGATCTACTGATGAATCTTTGTGTCAAGATTTTGCAAAGCTAATGCAGGGAGAATTTGAAATGAGCTTGATGTGTAAGCTGAGTTACTTTCTTGGACTTCAAATCAAACAAACTAAAGAAGGTATCCTGATCAACCAGGCCAAGTACATCAAAGAGATAATCAAGAATTTGGTATGGAATCAAGCAAAGTATGTGGAACACCCATGAGTCCTATATGTAGACTGGATAAAGATGAAAATGATACAAATGTTGATCAAAAGCTGTACCGAGGTATGATCGGTTCATTACTTTATTTGACAGCTAGTAGACCTAATATATTATTTAGTATTTGTATATGCACACGTTTTCAATCTAATCCTAAAGAGTCACACATCATGGCTGTTAAAAGAATTATTAAATATCTAAAAGGCACATATAATGTAGGTTTATGGTATTCTAAGTACACTTCATTGAAGTTGATTAGTTATTCTGATGCTGATTATGGCGGTTGTAAAATTGATAGAAAAAGCACAAGTGACACTTATTAATTTCTAGGTGTTAACTTGATTTCTTGGCACTGTCGCAAATAGAATTCTGTAGCACTATCTACTGCTGAGGCAGAATATGTGGCTGCTGGGAGCTGTTGTGCTCAAGTATTATGGATCAAGCAACAACTAGAAGATTATGGTGTTGTCCAATCTAAAATTCCTATTAAATATGACAATATTAGTGCTATTAATTTATCTAAAAATCCAATTCAGCACTTGCAAACTAAGCACATTGAAATTCGACATCATTTTATTCATGATCATGTTTTTAATAATGTTGTTGAACTAGAAGTTGTACCTACTGAAGACCAATTCATGGACTTTTTTACTAAACCATTAAGTCTAGATAGATTTGAAAAGATCAGAGGAGAATTAGGGCTATGTGACCCATTCTGAACCTGTTTGACCTAATTTTTGAAAATTAAGGAAAATTATCTAAATATTTCAAATTTCTCTTTAGAGCATAGGACAACCTAGTATAGACTCAAGGAAACTTTAGAAATTGAGTTTGACCTATTTTGACCTTTAGATTGGTTTTTCGCTCGAGACGACTCGAGTTATTTGGGCGCTCGGCGAGCCAACTCGAAGGTCGAGCCGAACCTTTTTTAAATAGGGTTTCCGTGTCTCCTATTCATTGTATTTCTAGGTTTTGGTCATTTCCTCTTAGCCGACTCCACATTCCACTCTAGAAAACCTTCCAAAATCTCTCTCAAACCCCTTGAGTCCTTTAATCCCAGCTAAATGGCACCCTGCAAGGTCGTGGCCAAGAAAGAAAAGGGTAGTTCGGACTGTCGCAGAAGAACAGAGGACCAAGAGGTGGTTGGACACTTCGATTCTAGAAGAAGAACAAACGATTGAGCAAGAAGAAGAGCTTCAAGAACCTTGGCAAGTAATTCTTATGGGAAATCATCAGGTTACCCCGGGTAGGTGCATCGATTTTAATTTTCTGGAGCAAGACCAGTTGCATACTAGTGATTGGCTTGAAAAACAAGGATGGAAAGATTTTTGTTTCCTGAATGTTCCAACTTATCCTAATCTAGTTTTTTAGTTTTTTGAGAACATATCATTGGGAGATTTTCATTTAGAAGGAATAGTAAAGGGAAGCACATAGAGATAAGTGAACAAAAGTTGTCAAGTTTGCTAAACATACCAAAGGAAGGAGAGTGTTACTTTGTTTTGAAAGAAAAATAGAAGACCCTCAGGCTTATACTGGAGAGAACCAATGTAAAAGGTATTATGCATGTAAGTGCAAATCAGCTGTCATTGAAAATGAGGCTGTTGCACAATATTATTAGCAGGATTTTCTTGCCCTAGACGGGGAGATTTGATTGGGTCAGCGAGCAAGACCTTATGTTTATGAGGCAACTGATTGAGGGGGAGGCCCTCAACTTGCCATTTATTATGATTTCTCAGATGAGGGAGGCAGAACGTAGGGCATGGGCTTGTTTGCCTTACAGGATGATGTTTACACTGTTATTCCAGGATGCTCATGTAGATCTAACTGGAGAGGATAGCCGTCTATTGTTGCATACCGATAGGTATACTATGAAACCCCTTACTAGAATGGGATTTATTAAATTGATGGCAATTGGATCAGGAAGTCTTCAAGTGTCCCAGTGGCACATTTAGATGACTAAGATGATGATGCTCAGGCTACTCAGAGGATCGGTGAGGAGACTGATACACAGGCTGATGAGGCTGGACCGTCAGAGCCAGCTCCTACCACACCTCACTCACCAATCAGGACTCCCAGAGCTGTTAGACATGATACAGATGACAAACTTCAGAGAGTCTTGGAGGAGATATCTTGTCTCAGGACTGACACTGACAGGAGGATTACTTTACTTTAGTCTGAGATGTAGCATAGATTTCAAGAGATCATGACCATTTTGAGACAGCTTTCTACAGCCAGCGAGTATGTACCATCGACTTCCACAGCACCTGGCATTGGGACTGGCACTAATCATGAGCAGGAAGAGCCTACTCAGTTTACTGATGTTCCTACAGATGTTGAGCCCGAGGCTGGTATGGAGCCTACAGGATCTGAGGTTTGACAGACTCCAGCTACCCAGATACTTTCGACCACCAGCACCTTGGCACTATCTTTTGATCCACTGACCGCCAGACCTATACCTATTGTTATATCTTCGGAGTTCAAAGCCAAAGTTAAAGCCAAAACTAAAGTGTCTAGGACAGTCACTCCCATTAGGACTAGGATTAGGGATCTTCGACCTAGGTTCCCTAAGTTCAAACCTAGCCCAGGGATCCTAGAAGTTGGTTCCTCCTCTGACAAGGAAGAACCTGATAGTGATGATCTTAGCCCATCATTTTGATGTTTAGGCTTTTTATCTTGTTATTTGGGGGCTCTATGTTGTTATGTTTTGGTTATTGTGATACAATTTGTTGTGCCGAGGCACATATGTAATGTATCACATTTGTACTGACTTATTATATATATATCGCGATCACTTTTTATGCTACATGTCTATTCTTTATGCTACATATCTTAAAGTATTGTGAATGAATGTTTCTTGTATGCCTTTTGTTGATGATAAAAAGGGAGAGAACGAAGAGTGTGCATGAAAAAAGCTATAATATGAATGTTTAATGAATGTTTAATTTATAAACTTTATTGAAACTTTGAAAAGGTTATGATACTTTGGAGATTGTATGTATGAAAACGATATATGGATGTTAATTGTTATGAAAATATGAATGTTGAAATGAAAATTGGAATGATTCATGAAAAATTGATGAAATTTAGAAAGAATGATATTGCAAATAGTAAGGGGGAGCTTTACTTCAAATATTTTCATGAAATTCACTTCAAATGAATGGTAATTTTATAAGTTTCGATATGTAGTGTATAAATGATATTCTTGATACATCATGTATCAATACATCATGTTTCGATACACTTGATACACTTGATACATATGATACATTGTGGCACACTATGTCGATACATTGATACTTAATCTGTGTGATAAACATTTTGTTTAATATCTTTTGATAAATATGAATATATGATAATTGTAAAGTGTTTTAAATTCTAATCATGCCCAGTGTTTTGTCATCATCAAAAAGGGGAAGATTGTTGACCCTGAAATGATTTTGATGATCACAAAATATTGGAGCATGTATTTGATACTTACTCTTTTCAATCACTTGGATAGTTTTGTAGGAAATTGGTTACCTTTTGTTTAAAATAGTCTTCAAACTGATTGGAAGGTAATTCAATTGTATATAAAGTTTGATAAACTTAAACTTGTAAAAGCCCTAGTTTATCAATCTTATAATCTTGTAAAATGGGCTAAAAAATTGTAAAATTATAGAGTATGTAGATTAGCTTCTATTTGATTCAATGTTGAAGATTTTTGGAGAAGCTTGAAGTATTTTTTGAAGATTTACAAGAGCTGACTCTTGGATTAAGAGCTGACTCGTGGTGGCACGGTATGGAGGAAGTTTCAATGTTTAGTACCAAGAGCCAACTCCTGCCCCAAGAGCCGACTCTTCCAGAGTTATGCATTTTGAAGGTCTGAGATCTCGAGCCGACTCAGCCCTAAACAGCCGACTCTAGGTATTCATTATTTGGACTTGACTGAAGGCAAGAGTCGACTCCATCCAGAAGAGCCGGCTCCCATAAAAAATTGTTTTGGGTTGTATGAGACTTTGAGATCTGGACCTCGAGCGACTCTTGTAGCTCTCGTTTTTCTGCACTCCAATGGCTAGTTGCTGAAGTTGAAATTTGAACTCCAATTCATCTTCAATAGCTATTTCATGAATCCCAAGGCCCATACAATGGCCATATCCTTGGAAAACTTAAAGGGATGGTTTTTGAAGGATTAAACTATTATTAAAGCATTATTGTGGAATTATCTTGAGAAATCAAAGAGCTTTCAAGTCATTCAACTACCTACCTCAAAGAGCATTCAAGTTGGATTCAAAGCTTCACCAACTCTACTACTCCATCATTGAATCCACTCTCATTGAAGAAGCAAGGAAGCAACTTGAAGAGCATTAAAGTCATTCAAGGCTTGACTTCATCTTGGTCCACATCGGCAACACCTAAACAAACTTGGTTTGTTATAGTTTCTTGTTTATTATTTCCTTATCTTAGTTTTCTCTCTAAGAACTGCAAGGGGCTGTGTCTTAAGAGGGTTGAAGGTTTTTAGGTGAACCTTATAAACCTAAGTTGGGTTCTTGGTGATCCCGGTCTAAACCAAGTGTTAGGGTTTTCTTTGGTGATCCCATTTAAAACCAAAGGGAGTTAGGAATTCTTTGGGAATCCCGTAAAACCAAAGTATATAGGTTTGGATTGTAAGCCTGGTAAAACAATCCGACTGTATTCTAGTTGGGAGATATAGTGGAAACCCCAAGTGGTGCTTGGGTAGTGGACATAGGAGCTGGTTGCTCCGAACCACTCTATTTTCTTGTGTTTGTGATTATGTTCTTATTACTTTATTGCTTTTACTTAATTACTTCCGCATTGCATATTGCACCACAACACAAAGAACTTCAAGTGCACATAATTTGAAAAGTTTTTCAAATTCCAATTCACCCCCCTCTTGGAAAGCCACCTGGGCAACAAATGTTTATCATGAATGACTTGCCTGTTTTTCTTCCTACCTTTTTAATGATAACAAAAAGGGGGAGTAATAAGATTAAGTATAAAGTGCAAGGGTATAATAATATAAATTTGTGTTTGGAAATTTGCAAATTTACAAATTCTTTTGAAAAATTGGTTGAGCTTGAATTGAAAATTCTTTACAAATTCATTAATTAAGGGGAGCAATACCTCCTTTATATTGAAAATCTATTTCTATTGAATTTCATGTTAAATCTTTTCTTTAGATATTTAAAAAGATGTTTACAAATTCTTTTATGAATCATTTGTTCAGGGGGAGCCTAGTTTATTGCTGATTTTTTTTGTCACATGTTTTCTTGCAGAGTATCATGATACATGAGTTTATATCTTATATATCCCAAAGCTCTGATACTCTTAATCATTATATCACTCTTGCTTTGATACATCATTTCAATATTGTAATTGCTTTGATACACCTATTGTATTTAGCTCTTCGCACTTTAAAAAATTTTATTGGAAGCTTTTTATGCAATTTATACTTAAATATTTTGTCATCATCAAAAGGAGGAGATTGTTGACTCCGTTATTGATTTTGATGATAAGCAAAATGGTTAAGTATAAGTTGAGTACTAATGATTTCTTTGAAATATGTTTTTATAGAAAAAGATGCTCATCAATTTGAAAAAAGATTGTTGATTGAAGAAGCCAAGTTTAGATGAAAGATCTGCTCAAAGAAGACTTGGACATTTGAAGTTTGCTTGAATGGATACTTGAGTGCAATACAAATTTGATTCAGCACAAGTTTAGGTATTTTTGTGAAGATCTCAGTGAAGTGTCGACTCAAAGTGTCGACATATGACACCAAGTGTCGACACATGATAGTGAAGTGTCGACTCAAGCCGGTATGCAAAAAAAGTTTTAGATGGCATGGCTGAAGTGTCAACATATGGACTTGAAGTGTCGACTCAAAGTGTCGACACATGGATCAGCTCATCGCCTGGAATTTTTAAGTCACAGAACTTGCTGAAGATGAGCATCTACTGAAGTGTCGACACATGGATACAAAGTGTCGACTCAAAGTATCGACTCACCTGAAGAAGTGTCGACATATCTGAGATTTCCAGAAAGCCAGATTGAAGATATTTAAACTAGGTGTCGATCAAGAAGTTCAAGTGTTGACCTGAAGTATCGACTCATAGCCTGAAATGTCGACCATGAAATTCTGGGAATAGTAACGGCTAGTTTTTCAAATACAGAACTCGACCCTTTTACCACCCAATGGCTAGATTTTTGTGTCTAACAGATAGAAACCAGATTTAAGGCCTTGGAAAGTATTTATATGGTTTAAATCAAATCAAAATAAGATATTAAAAGAGTTTGACTAAGGAAGAACAAAAGAAAGAAAAGAGAGCATTCACTCTTATTCATTGAAGTTCAACCACTCTCAAGCAAAAGCAAGCCTCCAAGCATTCAAGAGCCTTCAAGAGCATTAAAGATCAACCATTCTTGAGCAATCAAAGAGGCTTCATCAAGTTCAAAGCATCACAACAACGAGCTTCAAAGAGATATCCATTTTTTATTAGAAAGCTTTTATGTTTCTCTACTTCAAACTTTATTTGTTGTAAGGGTTCTTGGTTAGCCTATTACAAAACTAAGGGAGGTTATTGGTGAGCCTTTGAAAATTTAATTAGGTTCTTGGTTAGCCGGAAAACCAAGGGAGGTTGGGTGGTGCCTTAAAATCATTTAGGTTCTTGGTTAGCCCGTAAAATCAAGTGAGGTTTTGACTTGTGAGCCTTGTGAAAACAAGTTGGGTTTTGATTAGTGAGCCCAGAAAACTAATCGGCGATAATCGGTTGAGATTATAGTGAATTCCTAAGGAGATCTTGGGGAGTGGATGTAGGTGCATTGGATAGCATCGAACCAATATACTTCTTTGTGTATTTGTTTGCTTGTTTCCTCTTATTGCTCTTACTTTTATTGCTTTTTTTTTCGTTGCACATTTACTTAAGAGCACTTTATTTGAATTCATAGTACCTTAGTTAATTGTTGGATTGGATCACATACTATTACATTGCATCAAGTAATAATTTTTAGAGACCCAATTCACCTCCCTCTTGGGTTGCTTAATGGGCAACACCTCGGATGTCATTGTCTCCTAAATCTTCGCTCAAAGGAGAAAACTTAGAACCCTTAAATAGTTTTCCTGCAATGGTGGATGATGTTTAATGGGAGATGACCTTTTTGCTGGTTTGTTGATATGAGTCCATTGATTCGTAGCCTCCCCTTTCTCAAAGGAAATGTTAGTCTTATTTCATGTGGTTATATGCTTGGGGCTGCATTAAAACCCTTACAGCCCGAATCCAGGGACTGATGTGGAGATGACTCTAAGATTGCTAAACATGCATGAAAAAATAGTAAACTAATTTTTTTTAATTTAGCTTTGCAGGCTAAATCCCCAAATAAAAGTAAAGACTAGCAGGAATCATAGCAATGCAAAGAATCATCGTATCACAGTCATACTCATGCAAATAATGTAAAGACAGGATCCGAGAATGAGAACCTCCCAGATTAGGATAGATTATCTTCATCAATCAGAAAATAAGAGTTGGGAAGGTTTCTTGCTAGTCAGAGATTTTGAATATGCAATTGTAGGGATCACACAACTCTCAGATTGAAGCTTAGAAGATGAAGCTTGGTTTCCCTTGAATTGTTGACTGATTTGGGCGGTCCTGGAGGCAAGGAAGGCCTCCTCTATAGGAGGTGAAATACCTCGAGAACCCTACAAGCATCAAGGGTCAATCAAATAGCAAGTAAGAAAAAGAAAGGAAACTAGTTTAAAAAAATCAGGGTTAGAGTTTTGTAGGGATGGCTTGAATCTTATGTAGATCTCCCTGCTTGGCAGCCTAGGCACTCCTTCTTGGATGTGTGAAGGCTTGGATGGTAGTGAGTTAGGGTGTGGAAGGATGCTAGGGCAGCAAGAATTCGGCAAGTACAAGAACACAAACCAAAGAACCAAAGAACTCAAAAAAAGTAACACACAAGCTCACAAGCTCAAATAAATTTACCAATTTTGATATCATGAATAAAAATTATCTACAAGAGGGGAGGGTGGGGTTTATATAGAGCTCCCATGCACTCTAACTAGGGTTACACCCTTGGGTTACAAGTCCTCTTTTAGCTAGGTTAGAAAAAAAATCTTAAAACAATTAGAGCATAAATCCCAACTAGGTTAGGATTTGACCTAGTCTTCCTCTCTCTTTCATGCTTTGGCTATTCCACTCAAGACACCTCTTGGACTTGGTCAACACTTCAAGGATGCCTAGGAGGGCATGTTGGGCTTCTAGGAGCAGCAAGGGGCTAGCCCCAGGGGCATGGGCGCATGGGCTTGGGCCTCTGGAAGCTGGGGTGGCCCGATAAACTGGTAGCAGTAATATTCCCTGGTATCTTGCTTCTTAAGGGCTTGGGCTTGCACCTGGGCTTGATTTCCTTGGATTAGGATGTAGGTGGACCTCTGGAATCATGGATGCCCTGTTTTGGGAATATGCTCTGGCATTTGGAGGACATCAGAAAGAATCAAGGTTTCTAGAAGCATCTTGGATCTTAGGATGTCATACAAAATCCATGGGCTGATGTAGTGGCTTCTCCCTCCTGATGTGGCATGGTAGAACTCCAAAATAGGTAACATCCTCTTTTTTTGTATAAAAATCGGGTTGTCATACTGGACTCATAACTAATATACAGGACTCAAATACTGACTAGGTTGAGGTGTGAGACAAATCAACTAACCTCAACTTATTAAAAGACTCAATTTTAATTGATTACAAAATTTTCAAAACTTTGACACATGACTAATTAACCAAATAGAGCCCAGTAATCTATGTCTGATCCTGGTGGCCCACCAATTCCCGGGACAGGAGGAACTCGACCCGTCGAGTGAGGGTCAATTTGGCTCAAGGAGGGTCTAGGTTGAGGCTCTGCAGATCCGCCCTAGCATTCCACAAGTCCTCAGATTCTGGTCGAGCTTGCCACCGGACCAAGTACTGCTGATAGTCTCTATCCAGGTACCAATAGCTTGATTAGTCAAAGCTCTTTCAATCTTTTCCTCACCAAAAGGCCAATTGTATGTGGTCGCTCGGGATGGGTTCACTCACAAAGAAGGGAGTGGCTCAAGGGGCTCGCTAGGTATCACTGCTGGCTCCCTAGACTCTATAAGATCTGAGATGATGAAGGTAGAGCTAATACCTGAATCAGGTGATATCTCAGGCACATAGGCATTGGGTTTATTACTCTTCATTATTTTGGATAGGCCAGCTTTGCGAGCAGAAAATTCTTTTATCATCACTTATTCCTCTGCATAAAATTCTTTATCTTTTTTTTAGAAATTAGCCAAGTTGTTATTTAGTTCATTACTTGGGTTCAGCTTTTGACTAATTTCCATATGCATATGCTGTGCAGAGATCAGTGCATGTGTGGACAGACAAACCAGGGTTGTAATTTATTGACTCAACTAATACCTAACAGACTCGACTAAACTTTCCTATCGAAGAAAATTTTATTGGACTTTCTAGGGTCTAACTTAATACACTATAGACTTTCTAGGTTTGACCCTAGCATGGCATGCACATGAGAACTTACTAAGTATGCCTACTAGGTGCCATAGGGTATGCTAAAAATATGATGCAAATCTAACCTGTGTAATGAATGATGCAGTATGATTACCCCTATATAATGCAAATGAATGGTTAAAGAAACATAAGAAAATCAAGAAAAGGTAAAGAATATGAGGTAGATTCAGGGTTAGTCTGATTTGGTGGAAAGTAAGAAAAGGGTCGAGGTTAATTGGATAGACTAAGATGTAAGAAGGAGTGTCGAGAATTAGTCCTAGACTAATGAGGTTTACCTTATGGGTTTGATGTCTATCTAAAAGGTCTACATATGGAAGAAAGGGTCATTGATTTTAGGAAAGAGATCAAGTGGAGTCAAAGAGGTGACTTCATCCTGAGGGCATTGATCTAAAGAGATTAAGTCTTTAATAAACTATTCTGGTTCATAAATCAAAGGACTGGGCTCTCTAATTGGCTTCTTCTAGTGGCTCCTCAGATAAGGCTTTAATAGCAATATTAGGATTCTCTTCCTCTAACTTCTCTTCCATTACATGGTCAGCTATCTCTATGTTGGCTACATCTGGGTATGGCTAGGGTTAGCTAAATCTAGCTCTGCTCCTACTTGGGTATGGTTAGGTTCAACTAATATTGGGTGGTCTTCTACCTAGTCATCTAATGGATCAATCCCATGGGTCATTTGGTTATTCGATTGGATCAGTTGGTCAAATTGTTCCATCATGGCCTTAAAGAGGGTTTCTAGATTGGATTCCATGGTTGACCTGGGTTGGTTACACTGGACTTCTGGTTCAACTAATTCTGGGTTGGTTTCTATCTAGGTTTGGTCATAATCAACTAATCCTGGGTCTTCTATAGGGTACTTTTCTAGATCTAATAGACTCATTATCTTCATACTCCTCTACTAGACTGGTCAGCCTCATATAATTCTTCTTCTAAGTCATCTTGGTGAACCAATGGGGTGGTAAGAGGGGTTTGGCTAATGGAAAATTGACTAAGGTCTGGGGTAAAAGGGGTGGGTAAACTAAGGGTTATGGGTTCAGTCCTATGGGTCTTGTCTAGGGTTCCTAACCGATCTCTTACTTGGTCAAAACTAGTGGCTAATTGGTCATCCTAGTAGTTGTTTGGTTGTTTATTTGGTTATTTGGTTGAATCTATGGTTCATTTGGTTCTGGAATGGGTCAATTGGGTTAACTGGGCATTGGTTTGGTTATTGGATAAATCGATTCAATCAAATCGGTCTCGGGTTTTGGTGTTGGTTGGTTTATTTAGGCAGTTAATTGGGTAACCATCTGGTCATTCATGGCTTTTATGAAAGCCTCAAAATTGGGATCCATGGTTGGATTTGGTTGGGGTTTAGACTTTTGATATTAGGTTCCTAGTCTAGTGGTCATACACTCAATCTAATAATTAGAATGAGATGGTTCAGCCAAGCATGCAAAAGAGAAGAAAAGAAAAAAAGGTTAGCACAATCTAGGGTTTCCTAGACCTAGAGTCAAAATGAATGGGTCAGCTCAACTTACACATAACCCAGCAGCTAATCCTTCCTCTGGCCAGGTAGAGGGTGGGAGTGTTGGAGGCCCCCCTGCTTTCGCAGGGACCCAATTAAGAACCACAACACCACTTAGGTCATTTGACTCTGGACTCTCAGCCTTACACACCAGATTTCAGTAATAGCCACAAGATTAAATGCACTAGTTGGCCCACACAGCTCAGACCCGACCTGTTGGTGTCATCTAGCCCTCTAGGGTAAATTAGGTCTAATTGATTTTAATTAGGCTTGGGTATTATGTTGGTGGTTGTTTTGGGCCCAGGACAGGTGGTGAAATCCTGCCCTGATGTTAGATAGAGAATGCCCTTAAGATTAGTTTAAGAAGATGATGAACATTCAATGGTCCTAATGCAATCTAAAATAATTAAAAAATAAAATATTTTTTTAAAAATTAATTTATGAGATGTCAATTTAGGTTTAAGTTAACTGGGGTTATCAAACAAAGTTTGGCTTGGGATTGGGGGGTTGGAAGTTAATTGGTTTTGGTTGAACAAGTACGCAGAATAGCAGAATTCAAGAAATTAGGGTTTCGGATGATGCAGGTTTTGATATAGATTCTGATATAGAAAAAAAATAGAAAATTATAGGATAGAGAATGATGATTTTGATGACCTCTACCAAATTTTATGCAAAACTAAAATCAAATGATGATGCAAATCCTAGGGTATTCGAACTGATGCATAATTATCAAGATTTTAGTTAGGGTTTCTAATATACCAGATTTTAAAGAATTAGGGTTTCGGTAAAATTAATTAAAAATTATGAAAATTATTAGGACAAAATAGAGGACATAACATGCAAATTTCATAGAAAAAAAAATGTTTAATATGCCAAAATCATATGAAACCTAGACACCTAATGCAATGGATAAGATGCAAAAATTAGGGTTTATGAATCTAATGCAGATAAAAACTATCCTAAACCCACTCTGATACCAAATTGATGTAGGACAACTCTAAGATTACTAAACATGCATGAAAAAAATAGTAAACTAATTTTTTTGTAATTTTTTATAATTTAGGTTTGCAGGCTAAATTCCTAAATAAAAGTAAAGACTAGTAAGAATCATAGCAATGCAAACAATCATCGTATCGCAGTCATACTCATGCAAAATAATGAAAGACATGATCCAAGAATTGAGAAACTCCTGGATTAGGATAGCTTATCTTCATCAAATCAGAAAATAAGAGTTGAAAGGTTTCTTACCGTCAGAGATTTGAATCTGCAATTGTAGAGATCACACAGCTCTTAAATTGAAGCCTGGAAGATGAAGCTTGGTTTCCCTGAATTGTTGACTGATTTGGTTGGTCCTGGAGGCAAGGAAGGCCTCCTCTGGGGAGGTGAAACACCTCAGAGATCCTACAAGCATCAAGGTCAATCAAATAGCAAGTAAGAAAAAGAAATGAAACTAGGTTTAAAAGGAATCAGGGTTAGGGTTTTATAGGGGATGGCTTGAAACTTGATGTAGATCTCCCTGCTTGGCAGCCTAGGGCACTCCTTCTTGGATGTGTGAAGGCTTGGATGGCAGTGAGTTAGGGCATGGAAGGATGCTAGGGCATCAAGGAATTCAACCAAGCACAAGAACACAAACTAAGGGACGTCTTGAAGCTTGATGTAGATATCCCTGCTTGGCAGCCTACGGCACTCCTTCTTGGATGTGTGAAGGCTTGGATGGCAGTGAGTTAGGGAATGGAAGGATGCTAGGACAGCAAAGAATTTGGCCAAGCACAAGAACACAAACCAAAGAACTCAAAAAGGTAACACACAAGCTCGCAAGCTCAAATAAATTTACTAGGATTTTGATATCATGAATAAAAATTATTCTATAAGAGGGGGAGGGGTGGGGTTTATATAGAGCTCCCATGCCCTCTAAATAGGGTTACACACTTGGGTTACAAGTCCTCTCCTAGCTAGGTTAGAAAAATAAATCTTAAAGCAATTAGGAGCATAAATCCCAACTAGGTTAGGATTTGACCTAGTCTTCTCCTTCTCCCTTCATGCTTTGACTATTCTACTCAAGGACATCTCTTGGACTTGGTCAATACTTCAAGGATGCCTAGGGGGTGTGTTGGGCTTCTAGGAGCAGTAAGTGGCCGGCCCAAAGGGGCTTGGGCATATGGGCTTGGGCCTCTAGAAGCTGGGGTGGCCTGGTAGCCTGGTAGCAGAAATATTTCCTGGTGTCTTGCTTCTTAAGGGCATGGGCTTGGCACCTGGGCTTAATTTCCTTGGGTCGGGGTGCAAGTGGACCTCTAGAATCATGGATTCCCTGGTTTGAAATATGCTCTGGCATATAGAGGAATCTAGGCATCTAGAGGATATCTGGAAAGAATCAGGATTTTTAGAAGCATCTTGGATCCTGGGTTGTCATACAAAATCCAATGGGCTCCTGGATGTGGCCTGGTGGAACTCCAAATAGGGTAACCTCCTCTCTTGTACAAAATTGGATCCATTTGGACTCATAACTGATGTACATGACTCAAATACTGACTAGGTTGAGGGTTGAGACAAATCAACTAACCTCAACTTATTACATGACTCAATCTTAATTGATTACAAAATTTTCAAAACTTTGATACATGACTAATTAAACCAAATAGGGCCTAGTAATCTATATCTGATCCTGGTGCCCCCACCTGGGACCATACACAGGTTTGGCTCTTAGGTGTTTTGGTAACTCTGAGCATTTAAAATTAGTAGTAGGGTCAAATTGAATATGACCACAAGTATAGCAAATATCTGGTTACTTCTCATAGATAAATTCTTGCCACCAGCATTCATTGTTTATCATAATTTTGATGCTTGGACAAATAGCTTGAGAGGCGTTAATGAGAACACCAACTCTAGCATAGCCTATATGGGAGGAGTTTGCTGTCATTCATCAAGGAATAAAGGGGCCCCGCAACACAGGCAACTTTTAAGATCTTTTCCTTCTCCCACAGTTCTACTAGTAAGTCTGGTAGCTTGATCCAACCCTAACTTGATGGACTCCATCATAGCTAGGTTTGAAATTCGATCGCCAGTCCTCCAGAGTCAAGAGTTGACCAACCAGGGACCAAGGCCCATTCGCCAGGAACCTGGTTTTGTCCTCCTTAGAATGAAATCGAAACCTCAAATAAAGAGGAGTGTTGACTCCGTTATTGATTTTGATGATAAGCAAATGCTTAAGTATAAGTTGAGTACCAATTATTTCTTTGAAATATATTTTTATAAAAAAAGATGCTCATCAATTCAATAAAATTTGATTGATTGTCAAACAATGAAAAAGTCTCAACTATGGATGAAAGATCAGTTTAAAAATGGACTTTGATAGTTGAAAATTCTTAAAAGTATTCAGAATTCAACATAATTTGGTTTCAGCAAAAGTTAAGATGTTTTTGAAGAAATCTCAGTCAAGTGTCGACTCATCAGTGGAAGTGTCAACTCAAGCTGGCAAACAGAAAGAGTTTAGATGGCACAGCTGAAGTGTTGACTCATATTAGTCAAGTGTCGACTCAAAGTGTCGATTCAAGGATCGGCTCATCGTCTAAGACTTTTTTATTATAGAACTTACTGAAGTTGAAGACTTGTCTGAAGTGTCGACACATGGATGTCAAGTGTCGACTCAAAGTGTCGACTCACTAGAGTAAGTGTCGACTCATCTAAGAATTTCAAAAAGCTTCATTGAAGATATTTGAAC
Organism: Areca catechu; assembly: GCA_021397845.1. NCBI lineage: Eukaryota > Viridiplantae > Streptophyta > Magnoliopsida > Arecales > Arecaceae > Areca > Areca catechu. The sequence goes on along the minus strand of CM038051.1, from coordinate 44,269,683 downwards.
TAGGTGTTGACTCATGGAATGCAAGTGTCGACCCTAAGTGTCGACTCACAGCTTGAAGTGTCGACACTTGGAGTTATGGAAACAGTAATGACTAGTTTTTCAAATGTAGAACTTACTCCTCTTGGCTCCCAATAGCTAGTTTTTCGTGTCTAACAGCCATAAACCAACTTTGAGGCCTTGGAAAGGTATTTAAATGATTCAAATCAAATCTAAATACAAGTAGAATCAAGAGATTAAGAGAGGAACACCAAGAGAAACAAAAAGCAAGTGCATTCACTCAAATTTATTGAGAAACCTACCTTCAAGCAAAAAGAAGTCTCCAAGCATTCAAGAGCTTTCAAGAGCTTTCAAAGCATTCAAGTTCAACCTTCTTGAGCATTAATAGAGGCTTCATCAAGTTGAAGATAGCACTACATCAAAGCTTCAAAGAGATATCCGCTTTTATTAGAAAGCTTTCATTATTTCTTTACTTCAAACTTATTCTTATTATAAAGGTTTTTGGTTAGCCTATTGAAAACCAAGGAGGTTGTTGGTTAGCCTTGAAAACCATTAGGTTCATGGTTAGCCTGCAAAACCAAGGGAGGTCGTTTGTGAGCCTTAAAAACCAATTAGGTTCTTAATTAGCCAGGAAAATCAAGTGAGGTTTTGACTTGTGAGCCTTGTGAAAACAAGTCGGGTTTGATTAGTGACCCGGAAAACTAATCGGTTATAATCGGTTGATATTATAGTGAATTTCCAAGTGAGCCTTGGGGAGTGGATTTGGTGCATTGGAAAGCACCGAACTACTATAGTTGCTTTGTGTTTGTGATTGCATGTCTCTTTAATTTGCTCTTATTTTATTGCTTTTATATTTCCGTTGCATACTCACTAAGAGCACTTTATACTTGCATTTAAGTTTTTAGAAACCCAATTCACCCCCCTCTTGGGTTGCTTACTGGGCAACAAGTGGTATCAGAGCCCTGTTCTTAGTGTATAAAGTCTAACCTCCTTGAGTAAAGATCTTTGGCAGCCCCTATTAGAACCAGTGTAGTTGAGGGACAAGCTCAAATAGACCTCCGTATTTCAATGGAACAAATTATACTTATTAAAAACTAGAATGTGAATTTACATGCATTCAATTGATTATAATTTATGAAAGGTTGTTGATAAGGATCCTCATGTTCCTTCAATTATTGTTAATAGTGTTTCCATCCCCAAGCTCGAAGAGGATTGGGATGAAAATGACATTAAACAATCCAAGATCAATGCAAAAGCAATTAATCTCCTCTATTATGCATTAGATCCTAGTGAGTTTAATAGAATTTCTACATGCACATCTGCCAAGAAATATGGGACACACTTGAAGTTACCCATGAGTGTACTGATTAAGTGAATAATACTAAAGTAAACATGTTAGTGCACACTTATGAAATATTCTGAATGGAACCAAATGAATCTATCACTGATATGTACACTTGATTCACAAACATAGTAAATGGCATGAGAAGTTTAGGAAAATTATATCTAAATGCTGATCTTGTCAACAAAATTCTCAGGACACTTCTAACTTCATGGGATCCAAAGGTGACCCCATACAAGAAGAAAGGATGTTGACAAATTACCCTTGGAGCAGCTAGTGGGATCGCTCATGACTTATGAGCTCATTTAAAGCAAAAATCTATGGATATGGACAAAAAAAAGGGGATAGCCTTCAAGTCTACTATTCAAGAAGAATCCTAAAATAAAGAATCGGAGGAAGAAGAAGATGATGAGAGTGAGGAAGCATTTTTAGCAAGGAAATCTAGAAATTTATGAAAGAAGGAAGTTTTCTTACAAGAAAAGGTTCCAAACACTAAAGAGAAGGAAAAAGAAAAGGAAAAGGAGAAGGAGATACCTACATGCTTCAAATACAAGAAGCCCGGACACTAAAATTGACTGTCCTCTCCTAAGAAAATCAAGAAAGAAGCTTAGGAAGAAAGCTATGATGGCATCCTGAAGTGATAGTGAGGACTCTAGCTTAAAGGAAGAACAAGCTGAAATTACAAATTTATGTCTCATGGCACATCAAGAACAAGAAGAGGTAATTTTTGATACTGAAGTAGATTTTACCTTTGATGAATTGAAAAATGCTTTTGATGAATTAGTGCATGATTACAAATTGAATTTATCTTAAAATAGAAAATTAAAAAAGCATGCAAATAGTTTTTCACATGAAAATAATTTTTTTTTAAATGAAGTTAGTAAATTGAAAAATAAACTTGATGTTTTAGAAAAAAAAATAAGGCTTTAACAATAGAAATGATATTTTGAAAAGACCTAAAACTATCATTTCAAATGGTGATCTTTTAAAGAAAAACAAAGTTTAGAAATAGAAATAAAAACTATAAAAATGAACTTGATAAAATAAATCCTTTGTTGAAAAGTTTACTTATAGTTCTGAAAAACTAAATCTTCTTTTAAACAACCAAAGCTATTTTTAACAAAGCAGGATTATGATACAAACCTCAAAAATAACAAAAGTATCTGAAAAACTTTTTTGTACCTGTATCATCAATTATTACATATTTTTTATGCAAAAATAAGGTCACAAAGCTTTTCAATGTAACATGAGAAAAATCAATATTTTGGAAAGGTTTGGGTTCCAAAAGGAACCAATTTATGTACTAACCCTAAAGGACCCAAGTTGGCTTGGGTATCTAAAAATAAAACTTGATTTGTTTTGCAGGTATGTCTTGCAACCAAGGAAAACAAAAGATTATGGTATCTTGATAGTGGTTGTTCAAGGCACATGACAGGAGATGTGAAGTAATTCACTTCTCTTGAAGCAATAAATGAAGGAGTGTGACCTTCGTGATAATGGTAAAGAAAAAATCATTGGTATTGGTAAGGTTCACATCTCACCTTCTACTTGTATTAGTAATGTACTCTTAGTTGAAGGTTTAAAGCATAATCTTTTAAGTATTAGTCAATTTTGTGATAAAGGTTTTCAAGTTGTTTTTAATCATCTTATTGCATGATTGCTAGTCCCGATAAAAATGGAGTAAAATTCATTGGAAAGAGGCATGGTAATAATTTATTTGGTAGATTTAGATAATCTATCCTTGCCTAATGGAGAATGTCTAGTTACAATGAATTCTACTAAAGATGAGACTAGTTGGCTTTGGCATAGAAGACTAGGACATGCTAGTATGTACTTACTTTCAAAACTTTGCAAAAAGGATTTAGTAAGATTTGCTGAAACTTAGTTTAGAAAAAGATAGAGTTTGTCAAGCTTGCCAATTTAGAAAACAAGTTAAAACATCTTTCAAACATAAAGTTTTTGTTACTACTAGTAGGCTATTAGAACTATTCCATATGGATCTCTTTGGACCAACTAGAATATCCAGTCTAGGAGGCAAGAGATATGATTGGTTATAGTGATGATTTTTCAAGGTTTACATGGGTATTCTTTCTTGCTTATAAGATGAATCTTTTTCAGTATTTATGAAGTTTTATCGAAAGATTTCTAATGAAAAAGGTACTTCAGTTATTTGTATATGTAGTGATCATGGTTCTGAATTTGAAAATCAAGATTTTAAAAATTTTTGTAATGAGAAAGATATTAAACATAATTTTTGCACCTAGGACACCTCAGCAGAATGGGGTAGTAGAAAGGAAAAATCGTACTTTAGAAGAAATGGCACGCACTATGCTTTACGAAAATAATTTGCCAAAATTTTTTTGGCTGAAGCAATTAACACTGCTTGTTATATTTTGAATCGTGTTTTAATTTGTCCTATTTTAAAGAAACTCCCTATGAACTTTGGAATCAAAGAAAACCAACTTTAAAGTATTTTCAAGTTTTTTGTTGTAAATATTTCATTTTAAATAATGTAAAGATAATCTTGGAAAATTTAATGCCAAGTCTGATGAAGGTATCTTTCTAGGATATTCTACATCAAGCAGGGCATACAGAATTTTTAATAAAAGAATCCTAGTTGTAGAGGGGTCTGTACATGTAGTTTTTAAAGAGTCTACTGACAAATCCTCTAGGAAAGAGATATATCTAATGCATGTGCAGGTGCTGAAAGCTAAAGAGCTAACATTGGAAGATCAACCCTCGCAACAAAGTGAAGAAGATGAAGATAAATGTGAAAGAGAAAAAGCCATACAATCCACACCAAAGCATCAAGATCTAACTAAGGAGTGGAGGTATGCTCATAGACATCCTAAGGAATTAATCCTAGGTGATCCATCTAAATGGGTAAGAACTCGATCTTCAATTAGAAATGAATGTGATTATATTGCTTTTGTTTCTTAAATAGTGTCAAAATTTTGAAGATGCTAAAAAGGATCCTAACTGGATAAATGCTATGCAAGATGAACTAATTCAGTTTGATAAAAATAATATTTGGACATTAATAGAAAGACCATCAAATGTTTCTATTATTGGCACAAAATGGGTGTTTAGGAATAAATTAGATGAAAATGGAATTGTAACTAAAAATAAAGCTAGGCTAGTTGTCAAAGGCTACAATCAGGAGGAAAGAATTGATTTTGATAAAACATTTGCTTATGTTGCTAGACTTGAGGCAATTAGACTATTATTAGCATTTGCCTATTTTATGATTTTCAAACTTTTTCAAATAGATGTTAAAAGTGCTTTTCTGAATGGTTACATAGAAGAAGTAGTTTTTGTAGAACAACCACCTGATTTTGAAAATCATGCAAATCCTAATTATGTTTACAAATAGTACAAAGCACTTTATGGTTTAAAGCAAGCACCCCGAGCATGATATAAAAGACTCAGCAAGTTTTTGATTGAAAATGAATTCTCCAGAGGCCATGTTGACATAACCTTATTTCTAAAGAAGAAAAATGATGATTTATTGGTAGTACAAATCTATGTTGATGATATTATTTTTGGTGCTACTAATGAAATCTTTTGTCAAGAGTTTGCTAAGCTTATGCAGGGTGAGTTCGAAATGAGCATGATGGAAACTCAATTTCTTTCTCGAACTCCAAATCAAGTAAACCAAAGATGGAATTTTCATCAACCAAGCTAAGTATACAAGAGAAATCTTAAAGAAGTTTGGATAGAGACTACTAAGTCAATAGGTACACCTATAATCCCCTCTTGTAAACTTGATAAAGATGAGCACGGTGAATCTGTTGATCAAATTATATAGAGATATGATTGGCTCTTTATTATATTTGACTGCTAGCAGACCAGATATAATGTTCAATGTATGCATGTGTGCTAGATATCAGTCTGATCCTAAAGAGTCTCATTTGTTGGCTATTAAGCGCATTAGATACTTATATAGTTAATTGGTATAATGATACTGTTTATAGTATTCTAGAGACTCATATGCTGATTTAATTGATTTTTTTCATGCTGATTTTATTGGGTGTAAATTTGATAGAAAAAGTACTAGTGGAACTTGCCAATTTCTTGGAGAGGTTAACTTAATCTCCTGGTTTAGCAATAACAACTACAGTGCACTATCCATAGCTGAGGCTGAGTATATTGTAGCAGGAAGTTGTTGTGCTTTAAATCTTGTGGATTAAGCAACAACTTGAAGATTTTGAAATTAAATTAACTAAGACACCATAAAATGTGATAATATTAGTGTAATATGCTTAACTAAAAATCCTGTTCATATTCTAACAAGCATATTGAAATTAGGCATCATTTTATTAGAATCATATTGAAAATAATGATGTTGTGCTTGAATTTATTTCTACTACTGAATTGCAATTAGCTGATATATTGACTAAGCCTCTCCAACAAGATCGGTTCAGTATGATTAGAAGAGAGCTTACGGTCATCAATCCTTTTGTTTAAAAAATTTTACTCTTTGACCCATGAAAGATCAATTTAGATATCAATCATATTTAATTTTCTTGAATTTCACCATAATTCTATTGATTTTGATCATTGCTTCATTTTTATTTTCTTTGGTTTTAAAAGTCGAAGTAAGTGTCGACACCTTGAAGTGTCAACACTTGGCCCTGTGTCGTGAGTCGACACTTGACGGTGACAGACCAAGATAAAAACTAGAAATGAGGTATTTTTGCAATCTTCTCTCCCAATTAAGTTGACACCTGCCTTAATTGTGTTCAATCCGCTTCTTCCCTCCAATTTTCAACTCCAACTCTCTCAAATTCTCGATTAGGACAGTTTTGGTTCGCCACAATCCCTCTTCTATTTCATTTTTTTGATAATTGAAACCCTAGATTTCCTCTCCTCTTTTGCATCAATCCTTGATTTTGTGGAATGGGGCCTAGGAAGCAAGTTGTCCATCATCCTCAGCCATCCAATCAAGAAGAAGAAAGAAGAACTAAGGCCAGACATGAAGCCAGTGCACCGGATGCCCCTGCTCGACCTCTTTTCCTGTGGCTAGTCAGATGGGTATGAAGACCATCGTCGGAGGATGCCGTGTGGACTTCGCGTTCATCAACTAGTAGCATTTTTGGATAGGCCAGTGGCTCAGGGATGCTAGTTTGGTTCCATTCTGCTCTTTAATAGAGAGATTTTACTTAGGCTTGATATGAGAGTTCTATGGATCTTTAGCCCGAGGCAGTGATGGATGGGTTTGCACTGTCCATGGCAGAGATGTCCCAGTGATAGCAGAGATTCTGAGCAGAGTATGGGACATACCCATGAGAGTCTATAGTTGATAGCTTAGTAGATAGGCTTAGTGGTCTCCGATGTATCTTCGAGATAGATGACCTGCCTGAGAGAGCCACTGTTGTTGCATCCAAACTTTCAGCTAAGATGAGGTTGCTGCATCATATCATAGCCCGGATCCTTCTATCGAAGACCTTCCATTTTGATTTCATCACAGAGAGAGAGCTACTAGTGATGGTGTCTCTGGTTCAGCATGCTCCTCTTTGCTTACCAGTACTTATAGTACATCATATGACAGAGGCATCTATGAGTTAGAGACTGTGTTTGCCTTACAGGATGGGCTTGACTTTGCTCTTCAAAGCTTACGGTGTTGTTATAGATGATGAGCCCTACTGATGTTACTGCACACTGATGTCTGTGACATCAGATCTCTTCACTGGAAGGGGTATCAGCTAGTCAGTGGCCAGTGGAGACGACCAGTATCAAGTCAGGCCACTGACAGAGATGAGGATCTAGCGGAGAGTGCATATTTTCGGGTGAGGCAAGACCTTTAGAGACACACATTAACATGCCTAAGATTCAGCCTGAGCCTTTAGCATAGCCAGAGCCTACCCCTCAGCCCAAGACAGCATAATCAATATTCCAGGAGATTCTGAGAGTCTTGAGGATAGAGTTGCTCACATTGAGACAGAGATTATGATTATTCGTCAGCGAGTCGATAGTTTTATTATGGAGACTAGAGAGCCATCGAGGTTTGAGAGATGGGATCTCTGCCATTCTGTCTGCTTTGAGTAGACCCTCTCTTAGAGTGTTTCCCGTTCTTCAGCTCCAGCTGATTCTGCTCTAGTTTCACCTGCACCGGGACCAAACATTGATGGTGATTATGATGATGTTGTGACTGACTCTGACGAGTTTGACTTTCCAGATGTGATGAAAGAGCCAGCCGGAGACAGTAGCTGACCCTCCTAGAAGTCCCATTCATGATCTATTGAGTTCATCCTTCCAAACTCCTATCTTACCCACACCTCCTTTTAGACCAGCTGATCATTCTACCATTCCTATACTCACACCTATCATTTCTTTAGTTGATACACCTATTATTGATACACCTGTTGTTGATTCTCCATCATTGCATACATCTTTCCTTATCTGGGAACTAAGATTTTATACTCCTGGTTTCCATCATCTTGATTCTGGTCTTTTATTTGATCATACACCACATCCTACAGTTTTCGAGACTGTCACTCTGATCAGTTCTTCTCCTGCTGCTGACATAGCTTCTACCTCTTCTGTTCCAGCTGGAGGGAGGACTTATGCTAGAACAGAGGATGACGTCATCGTGTTCCATCCAGACTGACCAGGACTCGTCTTCGTGATCTTCGATCTATGTGGCCTCGATCTCGTGCTTCTACTAATACCGGACCAATCGAGATTGGATCCTCAGATGATGAGGATGATGCTTAGGATAATTTCAATATTTAGGTAGTTTACATTTCTGCACTTATTGTATGTTTCTTTTGATGTTTATTTACTCTTATGTATCAATCTTGTATCAAATGAATGAAACATTTTCTTATACTTCATGTTATGACTTTGAATGAATGAATGCATTACTTAACTTCAGTGATTTAATGTTCTCACATTTACGTTCGCATTGATTGCCTTCTTCCTTCCTTTTTAATGATAACAAAAAGAGGGAGAAATGAGTATAAATATGAATGATGAAATAAAAGATAAGTTTTTTTAAAAAAAAATGCTTTGAAAATGATAAGTTTTTAAATTTGAAAATTTCTGTTCATTAAGTGAGGGAGAGTACCCTCATTTGAATTGGAAAATCTATTTTGCTAAAATTTTCATGTCTAATTCTTACTTTTAGATGCTTAAATTCAGCTTACTATCATTAAAGATCTTCAAAAATCAATTTTACAGATCATCTCTTCAGGGAGAGTATCTATACTCTTCACGGTGTTCTATTGTTGAATTTATTACTCTTGAGCATGTTTTCTTTAGAGTATTATGATACATGAATTTATTTCTTATATGTGTTTTAAACTCTGATACTCTAAGCTTAAATTAGTTTCAAAAGAAATTTTAAAATCTACATAAACATCTCTTTTCGTATTTCAATACCTATTGCAATAAGCTCTATGCACATTAAAAAATATTTTAAAGCTTATTATATAATTTATATTTGAAGTTTTGTCATCATCAAAAAGGAATAGATTGTTGACTCTGTTATTGATTTTGATGATAAGTAAAATGCTTAAGTATAAGTTGAGTACTAATTATTTCTTTGAAATATATTTTATAGAAAAGGTGCTCATCAATTCAACAAATTTGATTGATTATCAAACAATAAAAATGTCCCAACTATGGATGAAAGATCAGTTTAAAGTGGACTTTGGTAGTTGAAGAATGCTTAAAAGAATACAAGAATTCAACATAATTTGTTTCAGCAAAAGTTAAGGTGTTTTTGAAGAAATCTCAGTCAAGTATTGACTCATGATAGTAGAAGTATCGACTCAAGCCTGCATGTAGAAAGAGTTTCAGATGGCACGGCTGAAGTGTTGACTTATACCAGTCAAGTGTCGACTCAAAGTGTCGAATTAAGGATTGGCTTATCGCTTGAGACTTTTTTATTATAGAACTTGCTGAAGTTGAAGACTTGACTGAAGTGTCGACATATGGATGTCAAGTTTCGACTCAAAGTGTCGACTCACCAGAGTAAGTGTCGACTCATCTGAGAATTCTAGAAAACTTCATTGAAGATATTTGAATTAGGTGTCGACTCATGAATGCAAGTGTCGACCCTAAGTATCGACTCATAGCTTGAAGTGTCGATACTTGGAGTTCTGAAACAGTAATGACTAGTTTTTCAATATAGAACTTGCTCTTATTGGCTCCCACAACTAGTTTTTCATATCTAATGGCTATAAACTGACTTTGAGACCTTGAAAGATATTTAAATGATTCAAATCAAATCTAAACACAAGTAATCAATAGGATTAAGAGAGGAACACCAAGAGAAAGAAAAAGTAAGTGCATTTACTCAAATTCATTGAGAGCAACTACCTTTAAGCAAAAGAAGTCTCCAAGCATTCAAGAGCTTTCGAGAGTATTCAAGTTCAGCCTTCTTGAGCATTAATAGAGGCTTCATCAAGTTGAAGATAGTACTACATCAAAGCTTCAAAGAGATATCCACTTTTATTAGAAAGCTTTCATTGTTTCTTTACTTCCTCAAACGTATTCTTGTTGTAAAGTTTTTGGTTAGCCTATTGAAAAAACAATGAGGTTGTTGGGTAGCCTTGAAAACCAATTAGGTTCTTGGTTAGCCCGCAAAATCAAGGGAGGTTGTTGGTGAGCCTTAAAACCAATAAGTTTTTGGTTAGCCTGGAAAACCAAGTGAGGTTTTGACTGGTGAGCCTTATGAAAACAAGTCAGATTTGGTGAGCCCGAAAAACTAATCGACTATAATCGATTGAGATTATAGGGAATTTTCAAGTGGGCCTTGGGGAGTGGATATAGGTGCATTGAAAAACACCGAACCACTATACTTGCTTTGTGTTGTGATTGCTTGTCTCTTAATTTGCTCTTATTTTATTACTTTTATATTTCCACTGCATACTCACTAAGAGTATTTATACTTGCATTTAAGTTTTCAGAAACCCAATTCACACCTCCTCTGGGTTGCTTACTAGGCAACAAGGAGACATTAAGATCTCCTTTTAAACTCCAGCGAAGCTTAAGCTCCTTTTGAATAAATTTCATAGGGACACCCCATCCCAAAAGACTACCAAGAAGCATAGATTTAAAAAGTTATCAAGCATGACTTACCTCATCAGACAAGAATGCAATGACCTTCAAAAATCATTCCTCCAAAGTAGCAATATCAGTCGAAGTAGCTCTCATGGACTCCCAGCAAAATTGCCTAACCCCTTAGACAACCTGAGACCAACTTCGAGCAGAGTTTGAAGATAGTCCCTCTTTCCATTTTGCATTCGCCACTACTGCTTCCCAAACTAGAATAGTCGAGCTCAAAGGTTGAGTAGAAGTAGCTCAATTTTCCACAACATTGCTCAATCGGACTTCATTCTTTGATTACTGGTACTCAACACCATCTGCCCTAGATTTTGGAGGGAAGATGACGGCATACATAGAATCCCCAGACCCTAAGCTCTTCTCGTGGAGCTCAAACCACTCAAATTTTTTCCCCTCACCCCGTGGCTCCTCTTGTCTCCCATGCGGGAGAATAGAGGAAACCCTACTTGGTTATTTTCCTTTCTCATCATGATAATGCGGTCACCAGACTTTCTCTCACTAAATGAACATCTAGACTTTCTCTCAATTGTACACTAATTTATGATTGTCTTTGCTAATAGAAAAAAATGTAGAGTACCAAAATTATGTTACATATTGTTCTTCATAGAAAGAAGGATTAGACAGCAGGAGAGGAGAAATAAATCTATGCAATATCAAAATCCCACTACCGAAGCAAAACAGAGGCAAAAAAGTTGAGTACTGAAATTGAGAATTTTCAATTATAAATCAGTAGATTCAAGAATTTCAAAAAATATAATAGATTGTAATTTCCAGCATGCAATCTCTAGCTTTGAACAATGAAAATAGAAGATCTGATCATTTGTATTCTCAAACCATTATCAATGATGAATGCAATAAACTTACATAAATACTAACTTTTGTCGGGCATTGTTCCTTTTTTTTTTTTTTGGCTAAAAAACTGAAAGAAAATACTGCATTAATACTTGATGAAATCATTGATATGCTATAGTTTAGTCAAAGAAGAGTTGTGATGAAAGAAAATGACTTTTGTAGTTGGATTACTTGATGCATAGCCTTTTTGCTGGCGGTGGTGCAAGAGATTCCTAGCATAGGTCACAAACAATTAATTTATACACGTGTGCGTGTGTAATTAGGGTTTGGGGGCCCAGGTCCATCCTATAACTCTTCACCTAAAATTCCTCGTCACTGCCATGGCGGAGCATAGGGCTGAAGTGGTGATTGAGGAGGCAACGCAGGTCGAGGTGGAGGATGACTAGGCAATGGTGATGGTCCCCAAAGAGGATGACCAGACCATCATCGCCATTGCTATGGTGCTAGCCAAGCATCTTGGTCTGATCACTCCCACCTCAACGACTCTTTTTTTAACAATGGTCAGATGATTGGTCAGAAGATCATTAGAAATTGTCAGATGTCTTGCCGAAATATTGTAAATAAATACCTATGATTACCAGAGAATGGAAGACACGAATAGAGGATCAAAATGGAATGTGATAGTTGAGGGGAATCTGAAAGCACTTCAAAGAGGATCTTTCATGATGGGCATGCTAACAATGTTGGGTGGTTGATCGGCCTTAGAAAATACACTGAGTCGGTATCATAATTTAAAAGATCCAACTAAGAACTCTTAAGGATAGTAAGGTATGAATGCAAATCGGTCGAAGTGGTGCTCTATAATTTTGCCTCGATATACTTGCCCAGATGCATCAGATTTGTTAAACTTTGAAGGACAAAAAAGTGAAGACCATGGAATAAGTATTAGTTTACTTTTGTACCATTTTCTTATATTATTAGGTAAAGTCTAGTTACCCTAAATTCCTATATATATGCGTGCGTGCGCGCACGCCCGCCAGCGCATTCATGCGTGCGTGTGGAATTAGGGTTTGGGGGGCATAAAGAGCAAAAAAAAAATGGCCACCGTGCTATCATTTGAGACTAAGAGGGTATTGATGTTTGAACTTGTAAAATCTTTTTCAAAATATCAATTTCACTCTAGGTGTAGGCTCCTGGATTTGAAAAATAATAGGTAAAGATTATGAGCTTCATAGCTCAATAAGTAATAAGTAACCATCGTAAAAACCAGTTCAAATCATATTAATAATACAATTCAATAAAATCGTACAAGACATGAATATATATATCTATCCAATATCATATATAATCAATTATATTCATAGCAAACTTACATGTCATCTTTTTTTTTTTTTTTTGGTAGAAAGGAGATCAAAGCTCCCTATATCAAGAAAGGTTACATAACACTATTAACAAAATAGTAGAAATCCAAAAACATTTACAAAATGAAAAGACATGAAATTCCCTAAACAAAATTACATAATATAAGATTTGTAGACACTCAACCAATCAACATGTCATCTTTTCAAATTATCAACAATAAGAATCAATATGCCATTTCAGAGTTTGATACATGTTTATTATAATAATCATATATTTGAACTGGGGTATACACTCTTTTAACTCTATAGTCCTTATCTCGTGCATGTTACTATCTCTACAGCTCAAGTATTACTATAATGCTCAAGTGATGAGGATTTGCATTTTATTATCCCTACAACTTACGTAGTACCACAATTGCCCTTGTGGTAATGATCTATATTTTGTTACCCCTGTAGCTTAGGTATTATCATGATTGCCTACATGATGAAGATCTATATTTGCTATCCCTATAGCTCAGGTATTATTATATTGTTCCTATGGTGAGAATCTTAATATAAACAAGTCCGAGCTCATACATCGAGTAGGGTTGAAAGTCAAGTGATACATGTATAATATGTATATATTTTATGCATTCATTTTTTCTTAAACAACTTTGAAACATATAATCAAATAGATAATATCATGATTTTGCATACCTGATCCAATAGGTATCACTATTCATTTCAATTCATATAATTCAAGACACTAATCAATTATTCATATTTACAAAAATCTCACATACAAATAAATCTAAACTAATCACAACAATGTGTCATTTCAAGAAACAAGATAATTTATTAATTTTGATAATTAATGTAAAATGTATATGTTACTTACCTTGAAGCTACCGATCTACCAAGCACTCTAAGCATTCCCTTGGAATTCCTTGAGACCTAATAATCCAAAGTCACATGCATGTATCGAATCAATGGTAGAATCATATTTTTAAAATTAATTTTACAAATCCCCCAAAAATCTTAAATTTCTAGTTTCTAGGCTAATAGCATTGTGACAGAGAAATGCTCACTAACTTTATCATGCTTTCAGTCATAGGATGGAAGAGGAAAACGAGATGGTGGGATCTTTAAAGCTTGACTAATAAAGAGAATAATAAGAAGTATGAGAGGAAGAAAGAAAGAGAGAGAGATCCCTCTATCCCTCAACCACTACCACTCACACACAAAAAACACACGAGAAGAGAGAGAGAGAGAGAGAGAGAGACTCTCCTCTTTTCTTTCTTTCTTTCTTTCTTCTCCCTTTCAATTGAGAGAGGGGAAGAATTAGAAGTAAGAGAAGAAGAAGAGAAAGAAAGAAAAAAGAAAAGAATAAGAGGAAGAAGGACAAGAGAGAGAGCATGGGGGAGAGAGAGAAGATGTGGGGGAGGGAGAAGATGCGGGAGAGGGAGAAGGGCCTAGTGGGAGAGGAATTCACAGTGGGGAGAAGAAGCTTAGGAGAATAGGGAGAAATTCTCCCCTATTCTTTGATAGATAAGCATTAGGCATTTGGTGAGGACACCAGAGCTAGGAAGAGACATCGGAACCCTACGAGCTTGTGTGGATCACCAATGAGTAGTTGTTTTATCTTAATTTCAACTCGAGTCATGTAAATAATGTTAGTTTGCTTATTTTGCAAATTAGTCAAGTTAGGTTGCTTGAAGTTGAGTCTTATAATTGAATGAGTCAATGGGGTTCAAGGTCAATTGTTAGCCAAGGCCAAGCCCAGTTGTTGAAGCCATATCACCATCATGCCACATCACCTTTGTAACTCAATTCCATGATAAAAGAAGGTTGTCCAAGATTTTCACCAGACATCGAGACATCCGGACATCAAACATCGAGACATCCGGACATCCAGACATCGAGACATCCGGACATCCAGACATCGAGACATTGGGACATCCAGACATCCAGATATGGGACATTTGGACAACATTTAAAGTCCAAGATTATCCAAAGGGAGAAAAGAAGGGCACCTCAATTTTGTCGCTCATTTGAAAATATTTAAGAGGAGTAAAGCAGAAGGACTCCTCATTCTCATCCACTCTTTGTCACCCACAACCAAGGAGCGTTTCATCCTCCTTTTGTCGACCAAATGAAAGGAATGCTTCATCATTTCAAATTTCAAAGTTTGTCTCATCCCAATATCAAGATAAAAGGGAGAATTATCTAAACTTCTTTCAAATTCAAAGAATCAAGATGAAGTCTAGTCATGCCAAAGAGGGATTGATGCCAAGAAAGGAAGAGTTTCCGCCCACTTCTCTTTTGAGAAGTGTTTTGTCGCATATTTTGGGAGAGCCCTCATTTCTTCTTGTCGCCCATCTTTCTTTGTTGCCTAGAATTGGAGAAGTCCAAATGAAGAAGGCACATATCCCATTTAAATTACAAAGAGTCTTCATCAAGGTCAAGAAGGAAATTAGAGTCCATTGTCATCTTAATAATTTTTGTATTCAAAAGAATATTTTCTTATCTTGCTACAATGAGTTTATTCTTATCAAGCTACTATATAAGGGGTCTATAAATACCACTCCATTCTCCTCTTGTAATCCAACTTATGATTGATTAATAAAACTCTGTCGATTTTTTCTCTAATTGTTAGGTAAGCGTTGAGAGTAGAAATGTGGTTAAGTAATTATAGTGTGTGAGTGCTCTGCTGGTTAAGCATTGCATTAGTATGTGTGGAGTATTGAAGTCCGAGTTATCTCCCAAGTCCATGAACCAGAAGCCCGGCACCACCATTTCAACATCCAGTCCAGATCCAGAACCAAGTCATCCATCCTTTTTCCCTCTCTCATTTCAGATTTTCATTCCATTTCCACCATTCTAATCAAAGTCTCTTGTAGGATCTCTAGAGTACTCGATAAGAAGAGGAGGCTTCCCTTACCATCCAACCATCAACAGGAAGATCTGCTCCGATGGACTGAAGTTTACAATCCTACCGCGAGATCTTGAAAGTTGAATCCAGATCTGTTGAAACGGAGGAAGGAAAAGCGTTATTGATAAGTAACCATCTGAATCTCATTAGATTTGGTTGATTGAAGTCATGACATCATAGTTTCGGTGGTTTCTCAATCATCGGATCCAGGATTCTTTATGTGATTGCATGCTGATTATATTGCGGGTAGCTAGTAAAGACTTAGTCTACTTTTTTCATTAAATTAATTTTGATAGTTCATCTGAGTTTGCTATCATTGCTCATCAAAATTAAAATTTAATTATTAGAATTAGTCTTTGCATCCATCCCGCATCAGCATCGCCTTAGTGGTAAGCCTTGTTGAAATCTAACTTGGGATGGGCCTAGGCATCATATCCTCCCTTCTTTAAATAAATTATCCTTGAAATTACATACCCGAGATCTCAAACAAATGAAGATACTTTTGCTTCATTTCTTCTTATAATTCCCAAGTAGCCTCTCGTATAAAATAATTGCTCTACTATATTTTTATATATAAAAGTATATATCTTCATAGTACTTGATCCTTTCAATTTATAATTGAAAAAGATATTTTCATAGCTTAGATCCCTCTTGAGTTACAAAGGTTTATATTCTATAATATGACTGGGATCTAGTATGTATTTCTCAATATAGATATATGAAAGACATTATGTACTCCATCTAGTGTAAGGGGCATAGTAAGTCTATAGGCCACAGTACAAACTCTTTCCAATACTTTAATGGACCAACATACTTAGGACTTAACTTACCTGAATTCAAAATCTTATAATTTCTTTGAGAGGCAATACCTTAGAAATACATGGTCACCACTCTGGAACTCTAGTTCTTACCTCCTAATATCTACACAACTTTTCTATCTACTTTGAGCTATATGTAGATGATATCTAATTAATTGAGTCTTTTTTACTGTTTGCTATACCAATTCAAGTTCTAATAATCTTTGCTCACCTAAATCATCCTAACATATCGGAGCTCTACATTCATTCAATATAATATCTCATAAGGTGCCATTTATATACTGGATTGATAATTGTTATTATAAGCAAATTCTATTAAAGATAAATATTCTTTCCAAGAACCTTTCAGATCAATGACACAAACTTTTAGCATATCCTCTAATATCGAAATAACTATCTTTAACTATCTATTTGTCTAAGGGTAGAAAGCAGTATTAAAATTTAATTTAGTTTCTAGTGCTTTCTGTAAACTTTTCGAAAACTGGGATACAAATCTAGTATCTTTATTAGATACAATAGTCATAGGGACACCATACAATCTCACAATTTCTTTAATATAAAGTTTAGCTAATCTGTAAAGAGTGTGACCAACTCTAAATATCAAAAATTGAGTTGATTTGATTAACCTATCAACAATCACCCAAATTACATCATAGGGGTTCTTGGTAAGCCTATCCCAAAATCTATTATAATATTCTCTCATTTTTACTTAGGAATAGGTAAAAGCTATAGTGGTCTACTTAGCCTCTAGTGCCCAGTTTTTACTAACTAAGATACTAAGCATTAGGCAACAAATTGTATAATTTCTTACTTCATATTATTCCACCAGAAAATTTTCTCAAATCCTATACATTTTTGTGTTGCTAGGGTGAGTGGTATAATTAGTATGATGAGCCTCTTCCAAGACTTCTTTCTTCAATTCTAGAATATTATGTATATATAATCTATTCCTAAACCTCAAGTATCCATCCTTATAATCTTGAGATTTTGGCTTTTTATCAAAACCCACATGTTCTCTAATCTTCTGTAATTCTGAATCACCACTCTGTACAACTTTAATCTTTCAATCAGATTAGGTTGTACTTTAAAATATACTATTCGTGCTCCAAATTCATACTTCCATACCACAATATCAAATTTATTAGATCTACTATTGTATGTTTCTAAGTAGTAATTAATGATGCTAAATTATTTGAGGATTTTTTGCTTAATGCATAAGCCACTATATTAGCTTTTCTTGGATGATAATTGATAGATAAGACAAAATCCTTTAATAATTTTAACCATCATCTTTGTCTCATATTCAATTCCTTTTGAGTAAAAATGTACTTCAAACTTCTATGAATAGAGAATATTCATAATGTTCAACATATAAATAGTTCCTCCAGATTTTAAGTGTAAAAATTAATTAACTCCAAATCATATGTGGGATAATTTTGTTCATAAGGCTTCAATTGCCTGGATGCATATGTTATAACTTTATCATGCTTCATTAAAACATATCTTAAACCTTTCTTAGAAGCATCACTATATATTGTAAAACCCCTATTCTCAAAAGGTATGGTAAGAATAGTGAATGCGATATCACTCTTCTTTTTATTTTTTCCAACTTTTTGCATATTCTCCTAACTCATTCAAATTAGATCTTCATTCTAAGTTCAACTACGTTAATAGTATAGCAATTTTAGAAAATCCTTCAACAAATCTTCAGTAATATCTAGCAACCTAGAAAACTATGGATCTTAGATACATTGGTTTGCACAATACTTCAACTCACATAGCTTCAACCTTTTTAGGATCCATTAAAATACCGTCTTTAGATATTACAGCCCAAGAAATGCTACTATGTCTAAACCAAAACTCATATTGCTTAATTTGACAAATAATTCTTTTCTTTTAAAATCTAAAGGACACATCTTAGATGCTCTTTATGTTTTTTAACTCTTAGAATAGATCAAAATGTCATTAATAAATACCACTAAAAACTGATCTAGAAAGGCTTAAACAACCTACTCATTAAGTCCATGAATGTAGCTAGGATATTAGTTAATCTGAATGACACTCTACTAAATTTATAATATCCATATGAGTTCAAAAAGTAGTTTTATGCATATTCTCACTTTGATCTTTAATGATGATGCTCCTATCTAAGATCAATCTCGAAAGACACTCGGGCTCCCTGCAGCTGATCAAACAAATCATCAATCCTAAATAATGGATACTTTTTTTATAGTTATCTTATTTAATTCCCTATAATTAATATAGAGTTGTAGGTTCCCCATCTTCTTCACAAATAAAACTAAAGCTTTCCAAGGTGATATGCTAGGTCTAATGAAACTCTTATCAAGCAATTCTTGGAGCTGCTCTTTAGTTCCCTCAATTTATAGGAGACATTTGGTATAGAGTTTAGAGATTTGCCCTATACCTGGAACTAAGTCAATGAAGAATTCAATCTTTCTATCTAGTAGTAATCTTATTAAATCAGTTGGCAAAAACATCAGGAAATCATGTAATAGGGATGTCTTCTAATTTTTGTTTACCCAAATGCATGTCCCTCACATTAGCCCAGATACCTTTTACAACCCTTTCAGTAACATTCAACTAGCTTGCAAGACTGATATTATCATGGAGGGATAGTCATGTACTTTCCATAAAATATAACTCTAATTGATCAAGAATGTGGAAACTCATAATCTTTTTATCAATCCACGGAGGCATAGCAAAGAAGCTAACAAATCCATCCTAGTATAACATCAAAGTCCTTATTTTTAGCACTATCAAGTTGCTATCTGCTTTTATCTACCATTCTAATAGCACAGGACTTGCAGACATAATCAATAACTAATACACCTCCAACTAGGGTTTTAATATATAATATAGCTTCTAAAGGTTCATACAACATGACATACTTTTCAGCAAATGCAGTGGATATAAAAGAGTGAGTAGCACAGGGTCAAACAATGCATATGCATAAGTGTTGAGTATTGGAATGGAACCTATCATACTATATTGGAAGCCTGGGTATCCTATGAGTAAAGGCATATACTCATCCCTAAGTCTGAGGCCTTTGGCTTCCCACTCTGCTCTGTCCAATAGAAGGTGATCTGCTTACTAGTCTTTGAGTTGGCCGAGCTACAGAAGGTGTCAAATAGTTTGACTCCCTTCTAGCAAAGGAAAGGTTGCTATTCTTTGACCCATCTACCCATATCTAAAATAAGCACTAAGTGCATATACAAAGGACAATCTTATTGATGTAATTCCTTCAACACTAAAAATGGCAATTTGAACTTAATTAAGGTTATCTAACTATCTCTTGCTGAATTGGTTTCTTTGAATACCATGTTGAACTTGTTTGCCTACTTTGTCTCATGGCTAGCCTAAACTTTTATTTGATCTTCTTTTTATCTTTGCTCCTGCTTAATTTCTTTTCTATTATCAATGCCAGTATTTATAATTCTGCATAGGTGGTCAACTACAAGGCTACTACTCCTTTCATGATCTCTGGCCTTAAACCCATTTGAAACTTGTAGACTCTGATATCCTCATCTTTATTAATTTAGGAGCAAACTTAGCAAGTTCATTAAAATTAGCATCATACTATACTACAATCATGCCTTCATATTTTAAATTAATAAATTCTTTCTCTTTGGGCTCTAACACTAGAAGGGAAATACTTTTCATAGAAAGCTTTATAAAATCTCTCCAGGTAAAAGGCTCCACATCAGAAGCATGATGCTCTGGTCTGTCGCTCTACCAATCAGAAGCTTCTCCTTAAAGTATATAAGAGGCATAGGTTATCTTATCTTCCTCCAGACATTTATATAGTAAGGGCTCTATATCAAAAACATCTTGATATACACCACTCTTCACCAATCAGAAGCTTCTGCTTGAAGCATATAGGAGGCATGGTTATCTTATCTTCCTCCAAATAGTTTGTTATAGCAAGGATTTTTTTTGTTGTCTCTAACCAAACTTTAGTCTCAATGGTTCAATAGTTCTTCAAAAACTAGGAGAGGTATCTTCTTATGCTCTACTACACTGCCACATTGCATAGATTAAGGTCATACTAAATGATTGTAATTCCTTTTGCTGTAGGAATTACTTTTTTTGCTGCAAAAATTATGCTACATTTGCTATTAAATTCTAATTATTTCTCTTGGAACCACTTTTTCTATTCTAGTGTTGGTCTTTGAATGCTGTGATGTTGCCGCATTATTTCCATCATAGTCTGCAAAATTGAAGCACTCTAGGTGGTTGTAATTGTTTAGTCTGAAAAATTTTTAGTAGCCACCCTAGCACCCATTTTCTAACCATCATTATCAGCCTATTGATTTTAAGATTCACCAGAGTAATCCACAATACTAGCAATCTTCTTAACAAGGTAAGGTGCTATTTGTAATTTATATTGAAATAATAACAAAGTTCAATTGTAAGGTTACAAATAGTCTAAGATTAAAGCTAATTACATAAAATATTAAAAAAAATACCTAAATATCTATAACTATCGTATCTATATCAACGTGCATCCTAAATATGCTATGATAATCTCTATAAACTTAAATCTATTCTCTGATATCACTTTAACTATTATGTCCCGACCTTGGAGTTCATATATCAAGGATGTGGTAGTCACCATATCCCCATAGAACTGTTCCTATAGGCATGCAAGGCATTCTATCTATCAATGAATTCAATATAATATAAAAATTATATAATTCATATACAATAGATAGCAAATATCCGAATAACTATACTAACTCTAGAAGATCATATATAAAATAAATATTACCACAAAATATAACATAGAAATCCTCTACTTAAATTTACAATCAAAATTCTTAGTATTTGGTTATCTAATACATCATCTAGAAAATATAAATTACACAAATGCCAAACAAATCAAAGCAATCATCTACAAAATAAGCCTTGACTCTAATATTTTATAAAATGCTAATTTCACTCTAGCCATAGACTCTTAGATTTGAAAATAATAAGTGAAGATTACGAACTTCACCGGTCAATAAGTGATAAGAACCCATCATAAAAAACTAGTTTCAAATCATATTAATAATCATACAAGATATAAACATATATCTATCCAATATCATAATCATATAATCAATTATATTCATAGCAAACTTACATGTCATCTTTTTAAATTATCAACAATAAGAATCAGTATATCATTTAAAGTTTAATACAAATTTATTATAATAATCATACATGTGAACTTGGGTACATAACGTTTTTAATTCTATAGCCCCTACCATGATGCATTTTACTATCCCTAAAGCTCAAGTACTTACCATAATTACTCTTTGTGATAAGGATTCATATTTTACTATCCCTATGGCTCAAGTATTACATGATTGTTCCCATAACAAGGATCTACATTTTACTGCCCTTACAACTCAAGGATATACAACCATAATTGCTTCCATGATGAGGATTTGCATTTTGCCACCCTTGTAGCTCAGGTATTATCATGATTATCCCCAAGGTAAGGATCTTAATATAACCAAGTTTGAAGTCATATACAATAAGGCCAAGAGTCAAATGATATATGCATATATATATATCGTGCATTCATTGTTTCTTAACATGGCTTTTAAAACATATAATCAAATAGACATTATTATGATTTTTGCATGCTTGGTCCAATCATAATAGGTATTACTATTCATTTCAATTTATATAATTCAAAACACTGATCAATTGTCCATATTTACAAAAATCTCATACATAATTAAATCTAAACTAATAACAACAATTTGTATTATTTCAAAAGATAGATATTTTTTATTTAACTCTAATTAATTAATGTAAAATGTACCTGTTACTTACCTTGATATTACCAATTAATCAATCACTCTAAGCATTCTCCTGGAATCCTCAGAACCTAATAATCCAAATCACATGCATGTATTAAATCAATGGCACAATCATATTTTTAAATTAATTTCTACAAATCCTCCTAAAAATTCTAAGATTTTAGTTTTTAGGCTAGTTGTCATTTTGATGGACTAACCTTTTCTTGCTTTCAGTCATAAGGTACGGAAAAAAATGACATGGTGGGATCCTTAAAGATTTGACCAATGGAGAGAATAAAATAAGTGTGAGAGGGAGAAAGAAAGAGAGAGTAAGATCCCTTTGCCCTTCAACTACTACTCACACACACAAATACACATGGGAAGAGAGAGAGTGTGCCTCTCCTATTTTATTTCTTTTTTCTTTCTTTTCCCCATTGTATTGAGAGAGGAGAAGAATTAGAAGGAGAGAAGAAGAAAAGGAAAAAGGGAAGGTGAAAAGAAGAAGAGGAAGAAAAACAAGAGAGAGAGAGGATGGGGGAGAGGGAAAAGATGCAAGAGAGAAGAAGGGGCAAGAGGGAGAGGAGTTCCTGGTGGGGGGAGGTAGCTTTAGGAGAATAGAGGGAAATCTTGCCCTATTCTCTAATAGATAAGCATGGTACACCGCCTTAGTGGTGGGCCCTACTAAAATCTAATCTAGGCTAGGCATAGGCATCACAAACTATTTGTGTTATGTTGGCAATGGCACCGTACTTAATTTAGAGTTAAAATAGTTAGATGTTAAAATTGCATTTTTGTATGAAAATCTTATAAGAGATTTAGGTTGTGTTTACTAGCAAGTAATCTATTCAAATTGCTAGTAATTTAAAGGAGCCCCACCATATTATTGCATTTATTATTATTTTTTTTGGCAATCTAGATTACCTGGTAATCTGGATTGCCTATAGAAAGGATGGTAATCTAGATTAGCACATTCCAGGTAATCTAGAATATCAAATTACACTTCCCTTTCTCTTCCTTTTGTGATGTTCCCCACCCCCCCCCTATGACCCCTTTACTTCCCATCAACCATCCTCTGGCCTGTCGATCGACGGGGGGGGGGGGGTGGGGGGGGGGGGGGGGGGGAGGGAGGGGGGGAGGGGGGTGATGCTAGCAAGGATGGGGGAGGGGTGCGCGGTGTCAGCAAGGGTAGGGGAGGGGGTTGGCAGTATCATGAAGAAGAAAAAAAGGGGGTGAGGGGGTTTTATGCCAGCAAGTGTAGCAGGGGGTAGGGGAGGGGGGATGGGTAGTGTTAGTGGGGGAGAGGGAGGGGGTGGGTGGCACTGCAAAGAAGGAGAAAAAGGGGAGGGGGGGAGTGGGTAAGTGGTGCCCGCAGGGACAAGGGAGAGGGTAGGCGGTGTCGGTGGGGATGGGCGATGCCAATGGGGGCAGGGGGTAGGCAAATCGAAGAAGAAGAAAATAAGGAAAAAAAGAGAAGAAAAAAAGAAAATATTTAATATTTAATAAATAAATAAAATATAAAAAAATATATTTTTATAAGGATAATATAAATTTATATATAGAATAGATAAATAAAATATAAAAATTATATTTTTATAAATATAATATAAATTTAATTGAGGGATAGTTTGGTAATTTAATTTTATATAATGTAAAATTATCTATATGCACTAAACACAATAATCCATATTATATGAAATCTACATTGCTGGCAATCTATATACTGGCAATTCATATTATCTTTCAAAATTGCTTGGCAATGCACCAAACGCAACCTTATATGACTCAACCCCAAGGTTTTATTGAAGAAAATAAAGGAAATCTAGTTTGTTGGTAGTCCAAATCACTTATAGTTAAAACAGGCATCTAGATGTTCATATAAGCAATTAGATTCCTTTAATATGAGTTTGGGATTCCATAAACGTAAAGTAGGTCAGTGTACCTATTTTTAAAAATTAGCTAATTAATAGTGGTTTCGATATTTTGCTATTAGATATAGATGATAGATTGTTGTAGGAACTTGCAAAGAAAGTATTGTAGCACTAAAAGCTCATTGAAATGGAAGTTTAATATGAAGGATCTTGGAGCTATTAAGTAGATAATTGGAATGACCGTACTTAGAGATAGAAAGAGTAGAGTCTATATAACTTAAAGATTATATTGAAATAATTATGTGCTATTTTATATATAAAATTCAAAGCTAGTTAGTACATGTTATGGTCAAGGCTGGCTCATGTCATGTGAGGGTCGGTCCTTCTTTAATCTATGTGATGTATTGTTCTTTCTAGTCCATGGGGCACATAATTTTATCCCTAGAGATGGATTGAACAGAATGTTACAACTCTCATACTCCATTCCAAAGGCACCTTACATGGAAAAGGAGGTTCCTCATCATAAGCCAAAGTTTTCCTGACTCACAACAAAAATGGGACTAAACAAGCACCCCACATCCTTACACCCACAACATAGCCTCCCTAGTCAAGGGAAAGTCTGGGTGATGGTAGCGGGAGTTTTCCATATATGGCACTAATATTATGGTCAAAGCTAGCTCATGGACATATGATGATCAGTCCACCTTTGATCCATGTAAAGTTTTGTCTGCTCTAGCCCATAGGCCTCATGATTTTGTCCCTAGAGATAAATCGAATAGAATACTATGATGCTCGCACTCCATTCCAAAAGGCCCTTGCATTGAAAATGAGGTTTTCTCAACATAAGCCAAAGTTCTTTGTAACTCACAACCAATATGGGACAAGACATGCCCCTAACTTCCTTACATCCATAATAGTTCATTTTTCTATTGGTTATAAATTGTCTTCTTATCAATCTCCAAAAACTGAAGTGGCGAAGGTAGATATATCTTGAGAACCATATTCATCTATGGTAGAAAATCTTATATTTGCCATTGTGTGTACTAGACCAGATATTGAACAAGCAGTGGGAGCAATCAGTAGATGCATAGCAAACCTGGGTAGAGATCATTGGGTTACTTTCATAGATGCATAGCAAACCTGGGTAAATATCATTGGTCTACTTTCGAATACATCCTCCATTAATTAAAGGGTACTACCAATACTTCTATTTGTTATGGTAGTCAAAATATAAACTTATTGGTTTTGTTAATGTTGATTGTGCAAGAGATCTTGATAGAAGAAGATCTACTACTAGTTATACTAGAGTTGCAATTAGTTGGATGACAAATGGCATTCTATTATGGCCTTATCAACTACAAAGGTTGAGCACATATCAACTACACATACATGTAAAGAGGCTATTTGGTTAAAAAAATTACTTGGTGAGTTGGATCTCCAGAAGGAAAAAGATGGTAATTCATTATATGTGATTGCCAAAGTGCTTTATGTCTAGCAAAAACTCTGCATTTCATGCTAGTACTAAATGCATTGGTGCTCCATATCACTTTGTTCATGATCAATAAAAGATGGGCAAATCCATTACAAAAGAATTCACACCAGCACTAATATTGTTGATATTTTGATGAAACTTGTAATGTAGAATAAGTTTATTTGGTCTAGGACTTTTCTTGGACTTGTTATGATTTGATATTCAAAGGTTTAGGTAGCATGTTCATTTTGAAGTTTTTGTTTAACAGGCTTCAAGTTGGAGAATGTTAGTTTTACCTTCATACCCCTAATATTATTGGGTGAAGCCTAGTTACCCTAAATACATGATATATGCATGTGCACACGCGCGTGTGCATGTGTGCATGCACAAGATCATTAAAAAAAAGGCAGTTTTGCTGCCATTTGAGGCTAAAAGGGTGTTAAGGTTTGAACTTGTAAATTTTTTTCTTGAATCTAGTAAAGAAGAAAAAACTCTACTCTTGCTACCTATGGATAGGGCTGGAATTGGACCATGCTGGGCTGGTCCATATCCCTAGTCGAGTTCGACCCAAAATTGGTTTTGGGATTCAAACCAGGTTTAAGCTCAAGTTTTTTGTTTAAATCTAGGCCCAAGGCTGGCCTGAGCCTAATTGGCTTGCTTAAAGAATTAAATCTTTTTTAGCTGGTAGATATGATGAAATTCATTTTCATGAAAATCAAGTAGAAGGTCAATGTCCTTACAAAGGTCAGCATCGCAAGAGAGGCTAAAACTAGGTCAAATATGAATTGGATACTAGTATATCCATAACCATATTTGTATCGACAAATACAAATATGGATATGGGTATTACTCAGATGCAAAAATTTACCTCAATATTTATTTTAAATGGATACAGATACAAATCAAATACTGGAAGTATGAATGTAAATACTATTGACCCAGAGAATGATTTGATGATTACAAAATATTAGAGCATGAATACTATACTAACACTTTTCAAATAATTAAGAATATTTTTGTAGAAATCTTTCCAATGGACAGTCATCAATTGCAATCTTTATATATTGTTAGAGTTGTTTGTGAGCCATTAGATTGATAAGTTAGCTCTCAAGGATCATTGTAAACCTTTTATATATTATTGTAAATCATTTAAGAGAGTCTCTGTATCATAGAAAGAGTAGAGAGCTCAATTCTATAATTAAAAGTATTTGAGTTGGTTAGAAAGTTCTTGTATATCTTTAGAAGTCATTGGAAGATCTTTAAAAATACTGAGGAGCCAAAAAGTATCGAAAACCTTATAAAATTGAAGTTATGGCTAAAAGAGCTCATTCCCATCAGGAGAGCCAATTTTGGCTTGGCATGGTGGCATGGCATGCAGAACTGGGACTGTTCAAGAGAGCCGACTCCTTTCAAGAGTGCCTTCTCTCTCAGACAAGTAGAGAACATATTTTCTGGACATAGTTCAAAAGAGCCTTCTCTCTTAGACCAACAAAAAACATGAATTTTTAATCCAATTTAGAAAAGCCGACTCACAAAATGAGCCATCTCTCTCAGAATGACAGAGAGCTTATTTTCGAAATATACTGTAGACAAGTCAACTCCCTTCATGCGAGCTAACTCCCTTCTAGCAAGTAGACTCTCATCCCATGAATTGCAATAATAATGGCTAGTTCTAGAACTTGCAGACTTCAACTCCTAGGTTTCTAACAGTTATTTTTCACTTCTCAACATGTCCAAATGGCTAGAATGATTGAGAACCAATGAAAAAATACTTGGAGAAGTATAAAAGAGAGCACTCAAGTTAAAGGAATTCATTCTTTGAACATTTTGAGAAGATTCCTTGCCAATCATTACAAACAAGAAAGAACTCAAGTATTGTCACCTGAAAACTCAAGAGAAGCATAATCCTTCCTACCTACTTTTAAGTGAGCTACTCAGAGAGTATTGAAGATAAATCAATAAAGACTTGAAGAGTCTTTAAGAAGAGCTTCATTGATAACCTTCCATTCTTTTGAGAGTTTATTTAGTTTTTCTATTTTTGTATTTTTGAGATATTGTTAATTTCAGCAGGAGCTAAAACTTGGGATTAGATTTAGTTTTGATTGGTTGATCTTGAAAAACTAATTGAGTTGTTTGTGAGCCCCAAAAATAAATAATATATTAGGATTTTACTTTATAAGCCTGGGATAAAACAAACCAGCTATATTCTTGCAGGAATATAGTGAAAATTCTAAGAGATCCTTAGATAATGGATATTGAAGCTAAGAATACTTTGAACTACTATAAATTTTATTGTATTTGTGTGATTGCTTATCTCTTTATCTCACTCTCTTATATTTTAGCATTTGCACATATCACTTGATACAATATTTGGCTCATACACTTTATTTGAGTTTCAAAGGTACATACTTATTTTTATTTTTGAAAATCTAATTCACCCCCTTCTTAGATTGTCAATTTGGATAATAGGTAGTATCAAAGCATATTTCAGTAGCATTAATCCAATAATTAAGAGAAAAGATTATGGCAACCCACATGAGCACATCACTAGCTGAAAGATAATCTAGCAATAGACCTTGACTGTTCAATGGCACCAATTACACATACTGAAAAGCTAGAATGAGAATTTACATTCAAATAATAGACTTTCAGTTATAGAGAGTTATTATTAAAGGTCTTCACACATCCATAAAAAAGGTTGATGGCATTGTCTTCCCAAAACTAGAAGATGAATGGGATGATCATGACATGAAGATAGCTGAGCTAAATACAAAAGTCATAAACCTTTTGTATTGTACACTAGATCCTAATGAATTTAACTAGATTTTTACTTTAATTCTACAAAGAAAATCTGGGATAGACTTCAAGTCATACACAAGGGCACTGACCAAGTTAAAAACTCAAAAATTAACTTGCTTATACACATAATGAATTATTCAAGATGGAACCCACTAAAACAATTTCAAAAATATTTACATGCTTTATTGACATTATCAATGATCTCAAAAGTCTTGGTAGGACATATTCCAATAGTGATTTAGTAGACAAGATACTCAAATCATTGCCAGATAAGTGGGATGCAAAGGTCACCATAATTCAAGAAGCAAAGGATCTCAATAACTTACTCTGGAAGAGCTTCTTGTATCCTTGATGACCTATAAATTGAACATGAAGCACCACAGCAAAGAGAAAGGAAGAAAAAAGAAAACCATAGCTCTTAAGACAGCGATCGAAGAGAAAAAGGAATAAAAAGAAAGCCTTCATTCAAAGAAGAGTTAAGAGATGAGGACATGGTCCTTATGATAAGAAAGTTTAGAATATTTATGGATAAGGGTAGATCAAAGTATTGGAGGAAGCACTTGGATAAAGGGAAGCTAAGTAAGGAAAGAAAAGAAAAAGGACAAGAATCAGCAATCCATATTCTATGTGTGCAAGAAATCGGGTCATTTTCAATCTAATTGTCCAAATCTAAAAAAGCTTACAAGAAGAGCAAAAGAAAAGAAAAAGCCATGGTTGCTACATATAGTGACAGTGATGAGTCAAGCTCCAATAAAGAGGAAGAGAAAATAAAATCAACCAACTGATGCTTAATGGCTTTAGAAGATGAGGTATGTGTTGAACCTAATATAGAATTTATATTGATGAGCTTCATTTTGTATTTTATGATTTATTAACTGAATTAAGAAACTGAAAGTAAAGACAAAACTTAAAGCAATCAAATGATATGTTAGTAAAAGAAAGAAATGATGCTTTAAATAAAAATGAAATGATACAAAAGAGTTGAATGATACACTGAAAGAAATAAGATATTGGAAAACAAAAAGAATGAAGGGTTTGATAAACTTAAAGTTCTAAATTAATAGAATGAAAATCTAGAAAAGAAAGTTTAAAACCCTAGACCTTTGGTTGATAAGATGATATTGAGTTCAAATAAACTAGAGTTAATCCTTAAGAATCAAAAGAAATCAAATAATAGAGCTAGAATTGGGTACAACCCAAATTTCAAGAACAGATTTTTTGCAACTAAGTTTTTAGTATCTAACATAGTGTAAGAATCAAATATCATTTGTTTCTGTTATAAAGAATTGGTCATAAAGCTTATGAATATGTTTAAGAATGAAAAATAAAAATAAAGTTAAGAAAATTTGGATGTCCAAAGAAACCATGATGACTAATCTCAAGGACCTAGGAAAGCTTAGATACCTAAAAAGCTTACTTGATTTATTTTGCAGAAATGTCTTACAGTCTATAGATTTAAAAGAAAATGGTACTTGGATAGTGGCTGTTCAAGATATACAATGAGTGACAAGGAATAATTCTTCATTCTAGAAATGAAAGAATGTGGTATTGTAACCTTTGATGAGAACGATAAGGGAAGAATCATTGGTATTGGTAAAATCGAAATCATCCTTTCTACATTCATTGAAAATATACTTCTAGTAGATAAATTAAAGCATATTATTAAATATTAGTTATGTGACAAAGATTTTAAGGTTATGTTTGAATCTTCAATGTGCATAGTTACTAGTTTTTTTGATTCAAGTATTAAGTTTATAGGACATAGACTTGAATATAATATATATATATATGATAGATTTAAATGATCTAGCCATGAAAAATAGTACAAGTCTAGTGGCCATCAATGCTAAAATTAAGAAAACTAGTTGGCTTTGGCATAGAAGACTTAGATATGCTAGCATTCATAAATTATTTAAATTGATCTCAAAAAAATTAGTTAAGATTTTCCAAAATTGAATTTTGAAAATGATTATGTATGTGATGCTTGTCAATTTGGTAAGCAAACTAGAAAAGTTTTAAATCTAAAAATATTATTTTAGCTTCAAACCTTTAGAGCTACTATATATGGACTTATTTGGACCAACTAGGACTATAAGCCTATGAGGTAAGAAATATAGACTTGTAATAGTAGATGACTTTTCTAGGTTCATTTAAAATATTTTTGGTATATAAAGATGATGCATTTGCTATTTTTCAAAAAATTCATAAAATGTTTCAAATCAGAAAAATCTTTTAATTGTTTTAATAAGAAGTGATCACAGTATAGAATTAGAAAACCAAAACTTTAAAAATTTTATAATGAACATGGCATTGATTACAACTTCTCGATTCCAAGAATACTACAATAAAATGGTATTGTGGAAAAAAAAATAGAACATTGAAAGAAATGGCCCAATAATGTTGTATAAAAGCAATCTTCCAAAGTACTTTTGGATTGAAATTGTGAATACTGCATGTTGCATTCTAAATCATGTTCTCATTAGACCATTTTAAAGAAAACCCTTATAAACTTTGAATGATCAAAAACTTAATATAAGTTATTTTCATGTGTTTGGTTATAAATATTTTATTTTAAATAATAAAAAAGATAACCTTGAAAAGTTTGATACAAAATCTGATGAAAGTTTCTTTCTCGATTATTCTACTTCAAGTAAAGCCTATAAAGTTTTCAATAAAAGAACCTTGATTGTAGAAAAATCTATTCATATTATTTTTGATAATCTAATTCTTCACCTTCTAGAAAAGAAGTGTGCATAGATGATGATGAGAGTATAATAATTAAAGAGATAAAGGATTTGAGCTTAAAAAATAAAAAATAAAAAAGAGAAGGAAGAGATAAGCAAAGAGTATGGTGACTTGCCTAAGAAATGGTGGTACATATATCACCATCCTAAGAACTTAATTATAGGTGATCACTCACAAGGTATTAGAACTAGGTATCATTTAGAGATATCTTTGATTACCTTGCATTTATTTCTTAAATCGAATCCAATTGCATATAGGATGCTAAAAAAATCCAAATTAGATGATGGGTATGTAAGAGGAGTTGAAATAATTGAAAGGAATAATATTTGGATCCTAGTTAGTAGACCTAAAGAACATCCTATCTAGGTACTAAATGGGTATTTAGAAATAAATTAGATGAAAAAGATAATATAGTTAGAAACTAATGCGGACATCGAGATGAATATTGAATATGATCAGCTAATCATATATCATGACAGCCCGGTGATTGTTCGGCGAAGCCCAACCCAGACATTTCAGTTCAGCTTCCGGCCCATGATGATTTGGGGTCGCCAGCCTCGCCAGCAGGAAACGTGCGCAGGTCTAGACACCTTCAAGGGAAGCAAGTTTCAAATCTGACTCATTTTTGGGATGAAAATAATTAATTGGGAATTGGGCCGAAGGCCCAATACACTAATTGCGTCCATGAAATTTCGGATCTGGAAAAGCACCGGAGTCTTTAGTTTTATTATATTATAATTTTATTAGTGGAGTGATCTCTTGATTTTTTTTATAAAAAAAAAAATCCGTTTGAAGAGTTTCACGCAAGAGTCAACGTGTTGGATTGTTTACATTAGTTGTTTGTTTTTTTTTTCCTCCCTATTAGTCACATGGAGGACAATTCTTCTTGTATGGCTTGGTTTTCTTAAAACCCGAACCCAAGGAAACAACAGGGAGCATTTTTTTTGTTCATTGGACAATTGCACGATTTTGTTTTGGAGCCTTTCTTTGTTTTGGAAAACTCCATTGCACGGTGATTTTTGTTTGGGAATAACATTGGAGAGCGTGTTGATTGTTTTGGAATAACATTGCACGGTGTGCATTTTCCTTTTGGTGATTCCGTGGAAGGCCGGCCTCCTTGTTTTCCCCCTTGCGCACACTAGGCCGAAAGCCTGGTTGGGAGAAGACGATTCCGTGAGGAATCTCTTCCTTCCGTTCCAAGTTTCTGATAAAAAAAAAAAAAGCAGGGACTTACGGTGAGAAACCCATCGTTCGTCCCTTCCAATCTTGAAGACCCGGATTGAAATCCAGTAGAGGGCTGACAACGTGAGGAATCACGCGGCCCTTCCAGTGCTTGATCATTGCAGGTTTCAAAGGATCTTCCCCTTCTTGCTCAATCCTAGCATCAAAAAAAAATTCCAAAACCGTTCTCCCTGAATCGGGGTTTTGGTCGCTGCAGGTGTTTGACAGCCACCCTGCATCAGCTTGGTATCAGAGCCTTGATCTGTTCTTGTTCTTGATCTGTCCTTGTTCCGTTCTAGATTTTTTTTTAAAAAAAAAATTCTGCTGGCAACCATGGAGCGGAACAACGGGGAGCCTTCTCTTCGTGACGTTATGGAGACCCAGCAGCAGATGATGGCTATGTTGCAAGCAATGATGGCACGGTTGGATGCGCAAGATCGTACTATATCTCATCAAGATCGCAATGTACCTGACGATCATCGAGAAGGTGATGCCGACCCTTTCCAGAATATTGAAGATCCTCCACCATTGTAAAGAGGGCAGCAACCGCAGCATGATGTAGCGCTTCCCAGGATTTCGGACCGTCGCCTATTCATGACAATCAGACTCGTTGGGAGTCCGGGTTTCGGATTGAAATACCGGAGTTTAGAGGTGGTTTGAATCCTGATGAGTATGTGGATTGGACCCTGCAGGTTGATGATGTTTTCGGCTGAAAGAAGTGCTTTTGGACAAGCAAGTGCCGCTTATCACAATTCGATCCGAGATGGAGCAGCGGCTTGGTGGCATGCACAGCACTATCGGAGGTATATGGAAGGGAGGCCACCAATTGCATCATGGGCAGCCTTGAAGCAAGAGAGAGATGATCGGGAGTTCCTTCCTCCGAACCATGAACAGGTCCTTTATTCTAAATTGCATGGTTTAACACAAGGAAATCGAAGCGTGGAAGATTATACTACAGAGTTCTACTGACTGGTGGCTCGAAACTGATTGATGGAGTCAGAACCAAGGTTGGTAGCTATGTATTTGCTTGGACTGCGATTCTCGATCCAGGATGCGTTGGCTTTGCATCGGATTGACAGTGTTGGTGATGCCCACATGCGGGCGCAAGCAGTGGACCGGAGCCTAATACGGAATAGAGGGTTCCAGAGTAGAGGAAAATTATCTGGTCAGTTTTCGGGGCAAAGTTCTGGTAGTAGGAGTGCACCTCTTGTGGTGAGGCAACAAACTTCGACAGTTCCTCCGAGACCTACAGTGCCGAGTGGGGCTTCAGGTACCCAGCAGAGGGTGGGCAGCAATCGAGCCAATATTCTCTGCCATCGATGTCATGACCTAGGATATTATGCCAATGAGTGCCCCAAGGTGCGTACCCAGTTACTTATGGAGGAGGAGCAGGAAGTTGAATTTTTCGAGGATGAGGAGTTTGAGGATGAGATGTATGTGATTGACCCAGACCACATCCAGGGAGAGAGTCTGATTTTAGGAGGTTGTGTCTTGCACCAAGAGCTGGAGGAGATTGGCGTTGGCATGATATTTTTCAACAAAGTACACTGTAGCTGGTAAAACTTGCAAGGTAATTATTGATTCTGGAAGTTGGGAGAATGTGATTGCTGAGGAAGTTGTGAAGAAATTGGGGTTGATGACTGAGCCCCATCCTCAACCAACAAGCTCTGGGTGAATCGGATGCAGATATTCAGGTCAGTCAACGTTGTAGGTTGGCCTTGTCTTTTGGTCCTCAGCTTGAGACGTTAATAGTAGCTGATGTTGTACCGATGGATGCGACACACATCATTTTGGGACGACCATGGCAGTTTGATAATAAAGCAGTGTATAATGGTTACACTCATACTTATATGCTGCGACCAGATGGGAGAAAAGTGATCTTGAAACCACTATAGGACATGGCTGAACAGAAGGTAATAATTTGTTTGCCAAGCAGGGAGTTTGAGGCGAGTTTAGAGGGAGAAAATTCTGTTTTGCCCTGATTAGTAAGCTAGAGGAGTTTGGCCAGAATGGGGAGCAGGAGCTACATGATCTTCCTCAGGAGTTGGTGTCAGTTTGGAGGAATTTCGGGATGTTGTACGAAGTGAGCTTCCTGCGGGTTTGCCACCACTTCGAGATATTCAGCATGAGATTGATCTGATTCCGGGTTCTGTGTTGCCGAATAAGGCTCATTATCGAATGACCCCGCAGCAGCATGAGGAGCTGAAGAGGCAGGTTCAAGATCTTTTAGACAAAGGCTTTGTATGGGAAAGCATTAGCCCGTGCGCGTCGGTACCAGCACTTTTGGTGCCAAAAAAGGATGGTTCATGGCGTATGTGTGTTGACAGCTGGGCAATAAACAGAATTACTGTGAAATATAGATTTCCAATACCGAGGCTGGATGATATGCTAGATCAGTTGAGTGGTGCCATGTTCTTTACCTTATTGATTTGAAAAGTGGGTATCATCAGATCAGAATGAAGCCAGGTGATGAATGGAAGACAGCC
This sequence comes from Areca catechu, assembly GCA_021397845.1. Lineage (NCBI taxonomy): Eukaryota > Viridiplantae > Streptophyta > Magnoliopsida > Arecales > Arecaceae > Areca > Areca catechu. Next base: position 44,234,990 of record CM038051.1, on the reverse strand, counting down.
TTTAAGACAAAGGAAGGCCTGTATGAATGGTTAGTGATGCCATTCGGGCTATCTAATGCTCCTAGTACGTTCATGCGAGTAATGAACCAGGTTTTGCGTCCATTCCTTAGTTCTTTTGTTGTTGCATACTTTGATGATATATTGATATACAGTAAGACAGCACAAGAGCATGTTGAGCATGTTTCACAAGTTCTAACAGTATTACGTGAAAACCAGCTTTTTGCTAACCCAGAGAAGTGTATTTGGATGGTAGACAAATTAATTTTTCTGGGATATGTTGTTACTGGTGATGAAATTCTTCCAGATGAAAGTAAGGTACGAGCGATAGTGGACTGGCAAGCACTTACAACTCTAACTGAATTGAGATCCTTTTGGGGTCTTGCGGGTTTTTACAGAAGGTTTGTGAAGAGGTATAGTGAGATTGCTGCACCCTTAACAGACTTGTTGAAATAAATCAGTTTGGATGGAATGACTCTGCTCAGGCAGCATTTGATGAGATGAAAGTTAAGTTGACCCAAGCACCACTATTGGTTCTTCCAGATTTTGACAAGGTATTCGAAGTGGATTGTGATGCTTCGAAGACTGGGATTGGCGCAGTACTCAGCCAAGATGGGAGACCCGTTGCTTTCTATAGTGAGAAGCTTGGAGGTGCCAAACTGATGTATTTGGTTTATGATTTGGAGCTATACGCCATTGTGAGGTCATTATAACATTGGCGATATTACTTGATCCAGCAAGAATTTGTGCTGTACTCAGATCATCAAGCATTAAAATTTCTACAGGGATAGCATAAGTTGAGCTCCAGACATGCAAAATGGGTAAGTATTCTACAGGAGTATACTTTTAGCATCAAGCATAAGTCAGGCACTTTGAACAAAGTAGAAGATGCTTTAAGTAGACGGAGTTTATTGATTGGTGCTATGCAAGTATATACTTGGGTTTGAAAGCATGAAGGATGATTCGTGCAGATGAACATTTCCAGAGCATTGTGACTGAATTGGAAGCTGGAGGTCGATCTGACTTCGTCCTACATGATGGATATTTGTTCCGTGGTAATTGTCTCTGTATTCTTAACACTTCACTGCGTGTATTGATTATTCAGGAGCTGCATAATCAAGGACATTTTGGAAGAGACAAAACTGCATGGTTAATTCATCAACGGTTTTATTGGCCTGGGCTTGACCGAGATGTCAAAACCTATGTGAAGAGATACGTTTGTGTCAGGAATCTAAAGGATCTGATACAAATCAAGGTTTATATATCCCTTTACCGATTCCAGATGAGCCATGGCGAGAGGTATCTATGGATTTTGTTGTACGTATACCACGGACAGTGAGAGGTCTGGATTCAATTATGGTAGTCGTAGATCGGTTCAGCAAGATGGCTTGTTTCTTGCCATGCAAAACAATATTTGATGCGTCGAAAGTAGCTGATCTTTATTTTTCTGCGGTTGTTCGACATTATGGGTTACCATCGTCGATAGTTTCGGACCGAGATAGCAAGTTTATGGGACATTTCTGGCATGAATTCTGGAAAAAGTTGGGTACAAAATTAAAATTCAGTAGTCCCTATCATCCTCAGACCGATGGGCAAACCGAGACTGTCACCGAAGTCTTGGTAACTTGTTGAGAGCCAATGTGCAAGAATTTAAAAACTGGGATGTATGTTTGCCAAAGATTGAGTTTGAGTTCAATTCTTCGGTGAACCGTTCTACTGGTTTTGCACCCTTTCAAGTATTGTATGGATTTTTGCCAAGAGGATCACTTGATATTTTACCTGTTTATGTGCCAAACAAATCGAGTAAGAAGATAGAAGAACGAGTGGCTGATCTGCGTGAGGTGCACGCAACTGTTAAAGCCAATCTAGAGCAAAATTATGCCAAGTATAAGGCTAAGGCTGATCAGACATGTCGACAGTAGACTTTTGAGGTTAGTGATTTGGTATGGGTCTTCTTGCCAAGAGAACGATATCCACAGGGGGCCTACACCAAACTCAAACCAAAGAAAATTGGTCCTTGTCAGGTGTTGGAGAAATTTAGTGATAATGCCTACCGAGTTGAATTACCAGACGATGTCCTTATTTCTGATGTATTCAATATTCGACATCTAACCCCTTATGCAGGTGATATTCAAGCTTGAGGACAAGTTTTTCAGAGGAAGGGAAGAGTGATGCGGACATCGAGATGAATATTGAATCTGATCAGCTAACATATATCAGGACAGCCCGGTGATAGTTCGGCGAAGCCCAACCCAGACGTTTCGGTTCAGCTTCCGGCCCATGACGATTTGGGGTCGCCAGCCTCGCCAGCAAGAAACGTGCGCAAGTCCAGACGCCTTCAAGGGAAGCAAGTTTCAAATCTGACCCATTTTTTGGATGAAAATAATTAATTGGGAATTGGGCCGAAGACCCAATACACTAATTGCATCTGTGAAATTTCGGATCCAGAAAAACACCGAAATCTTTAGTTTTATTATTATTATAATTTTATTAGTGGCGTGATCTCTTGATTTTTTTATAAAAAAAAAAAAATCCGTTTGAAGAGTTTCACGCAAGAGTCAACGTGTTGGATTGTTTACATTAGTTGTTTTATTTTTTTTTTCTCCTTATTAGTCACGCGGAGGACAATTCTTCTTGTATGGCTTTGTTTTCTTAAAACCCGAACCCAAGGAACAGCAGGGAGCGTTTTTTTGTTCATTGGACAATTGCACGGTTTTGTTTTGGAGCCTTTCTTTGTTTTGGAAAAACTCCATTGCACAGTGATTTTTTGTTTTGGGAATAACATTGGAGAGCGTGTTGATTGTTTTGGAATAACATATTGCACGGTGTGGGTTTTCCTTTAGGTGATTCCGTGGAAGGCGGCCTCCTTGTTTTCTCCCTTGCGCACACCAGGCCGAAAGCCTGGTTGGGAGAAGATGATTCCGTGAGTAATCTCTTCCTTCCGTTCCAAGTTCTGATAAAAAAAAAAAAAAAAGGGACTTATGGTGAGAAACCCATCGTTCGTCCCTTCCAATCTTGAAGACCCGGATTGAAATCCGGTAGAGGGCTGACAACGTGAGGAATCACGTGGCCCTTCCAGCGCTTGATCGTTGCAGGTTTCAAAGGATCTTCCCCTTCTTGCTCAATCCTAGCATCAAAAAAAATTTCCAGAACCCGTTCTCCCTGAATCGGGGTTTTGGTCGCTGCAGGGGTTTGACAGCCACCCTGCATCAGAAACAAAGCAAGATTAGTAGTCAAAAAAAATAATCAAGAAGAGAAAATAGATTTTAATAAAACTTATGCATCCATGGCAAGATTAGAGATAATAAAACTTTTACTTGTATTTGCATATATATGAATTTCAAATTATTTCAAATGGATGTAAAAAATACTTTTCTAAATGGATATATTTTAGAAGAAGTTTTTGTAGAGCAACCTCCTAGATTTGAAAGTCATAATTTTTTCAATCATGTTTTCAAATTGAACAAAACTTCATATGGTTTAAAACAAATATCTAGAGTAATGAATGAAGAATAAGTAATTTTTGTTAGAGAATAATTTTACTAGAGGAAGTGTTGACACAACCCTATTTATTAAAAAAAAGATAATAAAATGTTTGTTATATAGATTTATGTAGATAATATAATTTTTGATACGACCAATAAAAATCTTTACTAAGAATTTGCTAAGCTTATGCAGAATGAATTTGAAATAAGTATGATGGGTGAGCTGACATTCTTTCTTGGACTTCAAATCAAACAAACAAGTGAAGAGATATTCATCAACCAAACTAAGTATATCAATGAGCTATTAAAGAAATTTGGGTTGAAATCTATAAAATAAATCAGCATATGAATGAGTCCAACCTACGGGCTTAACAAAGATGAAGAATGAAATATTATTGATCAAAAGCTATATCGAGGTATGATTAGATCACTGCGATCGCTGTCGTAGACAATCAAAAATAATTTCATCAACTCAAACTATAGTTAGGGTGAGTCGAGATCATATCTACATGGATCAGTTGGAATTATGTTCACTTTTAGGATTTTATTTAGATTCCTAGTTAAATTACAAAAGTTAGATTAGGAAAGAGCATAATTGTGATTAAAACTAGAAAGTAAAAGAAAATAAGAATTCTAACTTAATTATCAAGTAGAAAATTAAATAGGATAGATGTCTTAGGATTTTGATTCGATTTCTTTTAATAAAATATAATTTAGCTCTTTAAAATATAATTAGGAACGGTATGATTGATATCCTAAGCATAACCTATCTTGCTAGGTACATATTTGCCCTATATAGTCATAGGCTATTCAAAGTCTTAAATCCAAGCATAGCCTATATCGCTGGATATATCTGTCTCTGCATAATCATAGGCTATTCAAGAACTTGAATCATATAAATAATTAAAATATTCTATAATCTAAATTCTGAGCATAATCTATTTCATTGGGTATGGTTTGTAGTATCTTGATCCATCCCTACGTAATCATAGATTATTCAAAAATCTAAATTATAGATTAAACAATATGTATATTACTTGAAATAATGAAAAAAAGATTTATTCATAAGAAAAGAATAATTACATCAAGTTCTAATTACATGATAAAAGAAACTAAAATATAAATAAAAAGAACCTCCTTTACTCTCCTTAAGACTTGGAGATCATCCATACATGGTAACCATAACCATCACCTTCAATGGCAGAATGATGATGAAGAAGAATGCCTACTACTAGCCTTTCTCCCGTTAAAGCTCGTTACACAATTAAAACAAAAAGAAAACTAAAAAACTGCATTGCTACCTCCCGCTCTCTGCTTGTTGCTTGGTTATGGATCCCCTTAAATAGGCATCGGGAAAAGCCAAATCCTAGTCTAAATCAGCTTTGAAATGCTCTTTAAATTAGTGTTGGAATGCTGGAATTATGCTGGTCACTGGTTGACAATCAAAGAATCAAAATCATCTCAAAATCCACCTCCTATTATCCAAATCAAGTTGGACAAAGATTATGGCCATAAGATCGAGCATTTGAATTACTGTGGGATGTCGATTAGCATAGATTAAGCCTTGAATCATGCTTTAATTTCTTTCAATAGTTTAGATTTCTCCCAACCATTGGATCCTTCCACACGAGGCTACCCGAGCCATTGATTAGTGCACAAATTCCTGCACCGCGTGAATGGACTGCTGGACTGCAATAGAAGCTTCATGCACCACGTGAATATTCTTTTTAGTGAAGTTCTAGGGAGTTGCAAGAAGATCGCATAAAGGCATCGCCTGGATTGTGCCTTCTATCACTGCTGCCATCGGTGTTGCTGAAGCCCTTGCCGGCATCGCCACTATCGACCTCCACCTTTGCCGGCAATCAAACCGCACCAAGAGGAGTAGCCTATCGCTTGATCGCACACGAGTGCATCTGCCAGGGCCCCTTCTTCGTGCACCACTGCCATCGACATCTCCGTTCACCATCGCCATTGTCATTACTAGAGCCAGCACTCCCATAGACCGAGCCATTGAAGCCCTCGCTGGTACTGGACCATCGCTTCCCTGCCATCAGATCGTTGCCATTGTCATCTCCACTCACTGGCGCCATCGACCTCTAGTGCACCATCGCCATCTTCCCTATCGCCGGAACCTCCCACTCGGGGGAAGAAGCTAATTGGGACTCGTTGAAGCCCCCCCCCCCCCCCCCACCATTGTCATCTTCACCATCGACCTCTACTTGCTGGCATCGCTACTACCTTTGCTCGTGCCACCGTCACCCCTGCAGCCTTCTCTATCGACCACCCATGCACACCGCTATCTTTGCCCAGTCCAAAATTTTTAAGCAGCGTGGCCATGGATCCATGGACCGCACGGTGCCTTCGTGGACCGACTACTTCGAAATCTATTTTAGATTAAATTTGAATGGATTTTGAATTTATTTTGGATCCATCTTAGGCTTGAATTTGGCATACCACTGAGTCTCTATTCTGGGTCCATTTTAAGTATGATTTGTTTCAAACTTTTTCCATTTTAACCTGTAAATCGGACTCTTTATATTAATGACTATCCTTCCGGTAAAAGATTAATAAAAGCATTAATTCTTAAAATAATAAAAATAGATTAGTTCATGAATTGATACTTTTATTAACATGTTTATAGAATTCATCACACTATACTTGACTGGGAGTAGGTCTGACATATTGTTTAGTATACATATATATATATATTATATATGCTAGATTTAATCTAATCCAAAAGACTCGCATATACTTACTGTGAAAAGAATTATAAGATATCTCAAAGAAATATTTAATCTAAGATTATGGTATTCTAAGCATTCATCATTAAATTAATTAGTTATTCTGATGTTGATTATGGTGATTATAAAATTGATAGAAAGAGTACTTATGGAATATACTAATTTCTAGAGTTGAACTTAATCTCATGGTACAGCAAGAAACAAAATTCCATAGCACTATCTAATATTGAGGCATAATATATAGTTGTAAGGAGTCATTATGCTCAAGTATTTTGAATTAAGCAATAGTTAGAAGATTTTGGTATTAAACAACCTAAAATTTCAATCATATGTGATAACACTACTACTATGAACTTGACTAAATTTCTATTCAGCACTTTAAGATAAAGTACATAGAGATTAGACATTATTTTATTCAGAATTATGTACAAAATGGAGACAATAAACTAGAATTTTACTTGTATTGATAAATAATTAGTGGATATATTCACCAAGCTACTTAGTAAGGATAGATTTTCTATGATTAAAGGAGAATTAGGGCTATGTAATCTATTTATTTTGAATTAAGCAATAGTTAGAAGATTTTGGTATTAAACAACCTAAAATTTCAATCATATGTGATAACACTACTACTATGAACTTGACTAAAAATTCTATTCAGCACTTTAAGATAAAGTACATAGAGATTAGACATTTTATTCAGAATTATGTACAAAATGGAGACATTAAACTAGAATTTACTTGTATTGATAAATAATTAGTGGATATTCACCAAGCTACTTAGTAAGGATAGATTTTCTATAATTAAAGGAGAATTAGGGCTATGTAATCTATTTTAGATATTTTACCTAGAAATTCTCAAAAATTAAGAAAAAAATTCTAGATCCTATCTCTAATCATTTCAAACTTATGCAACATTATTTCATATATTTAAGTCCCCAAGAATCCATTTCCAACCTTTTCGGATCCAGAAATTGAAGTTTTGTTCGAGCCAACTCGAGTTGACCTAGGCTTGAGCAAGCTGACTCTAATGTTGGAAACTCTTTTTTTAAATACCATTAAAAAGCTATGTTACCTTTACCTTTACTATTTAACCAAGATATTCTCTTACCCTTTACCATCCATCACTATAGAAATCTAGGGGACCACTCTTGAGCCCTAAATCCTTGTCCAACCAAGCCAATGAGACCTTGGAAGGTGTTGGTATACAAAAGAAGAAGAACCAGAGGATCCACTTTGGTCGAGCATCGAGCCAAGCAACAAAATGATGAGCTAGCCCTTGTTGCTCTATCAACTTAGTCTCAACCTACCATTTCGATGGCAAATCAACCTGTACCACTGGTAGAAGGGTGTATTTTGATTTCTTAGAGCAAGAACACCTTCAAATTGGTGATTGGATCTGAAATTTAGGGTGGAAGAGTTTTTGCACACTCAAGGTACCAATTTATCCAACCCTTATTAGATCTTTCTTTGAAAACATGAAGCTAAGGCATGATTCAATTAATTCCACTATCAAAAATCAATTGATTATTTTGGATGAAACAAGGTTGAGCCATTTATTGGAAATGTCCAAGGAAGGAAAATGTTATTTGCATTTGGAAAAAAAATTGATGGTTCCAGGATAGTCTTGGAAAGGAAAGATGTAATGAGTTAAAAATTTATAAGCAAATCAGTGATACGGGATAGAAATGAAGAACCCATGGTTATTGTGAAAGGGAAAAATATAAAGCAAACTAAGGATCGTGGGAGGGCTAAGAAGCCTCCCAAGACTAGGATAGAAAGACGACTGAAAATCCCTAAAATGGCTGGACTCTTTTGGTTTTCACTTTTCTTGATGGGGATGACGAAGGAAGGATGGAAATATGGAGGGGGGAACGAGAATAAAACTCGAACCTAAGGTCTAGACCCGACGGAAAACAGAGAGATGGAGGAAAATGAAGATACCTAGGGCCTCACACCCCTCGACGTCCCGAAGGACGAAGGCAAGATGAGGCCTCACACCCCTCGACATCCCGAAGGACGAAGGCAAGACGGGGCCTCACACCCCTTGACGTCCCGAAGGACGAAAGCAAGATGGGGCCTCACACCCCTCGACGTCCCGAAGGACGAAGGCAAGATGGGGCCTCACACCCCTCGACGTCCCGAAGGACGAAGGCAAACGGGCCTCAGCCCAGAACCACAATATGGTTACAAACCCTCAAAAATTCAATTTCATTAAACTCCTTTATTACAAGAGGAGTACGGGTATTTATAGATTCCCATATCTCTTTGAAATTCAAAATAAAATCCCTTGAAATCCTTCCTAGATTTGAATTCAAAAAATAATTTGAATTCAAATTCAAAACCAAAATCCCAAGTTTTCAGTTTAAACCCAAATTACATTCATGAAAAATTACTAAATAAATCTCTTTTATTTAAATATTGAAAAACTCCCTGCTCTGAAATTCATGCTGCTCCAAAAATCGTGCAGAAACAACTCTTCTTTGGGCTGCTTTGAGAACCGTGCATAGGCTTCTTCATGGCTGTGCAATAGGGGGAATGCTTTAAGAAGCATGCATAAGTTTCTTCATGGCCGTGCAATAGGGGGCCGGATCTTCGACGGCCGACTGGGCAGTGGGCGGTGGCGGGGTGGCACGACGGCGCGGTGGCGGGTGGGAGGGCGGTGGGCGGTAGAGGCACGGCGGCACGACGGCATGGACGGGTGTCACAGGAGGCCGTTCGCCTTCCGCTGCCGTGGGCGATGGCGGGGCACCGGCAAGGCACCAGCGAGGCCTCCGGCGGCAGGGAGGGGGCCAGGGGACGGCGGGCGGCGATGGCGGGGCGGCACTGCGGCAGTGGGCCTTGGGCGACGGTTTGTCTTTCCACTGCCGACCCTTCATCTTCTGCGGGCGGGGCGGTGGACGCTGGGTTTCCGGCGAGGGTGGGGCCGGTGGGCGGGCAGGCGTAGGCGGCCGAGGGTCGGGCACGGTGGATCTGGAATCGGCAACAGAAAAATAGAGGTTCTGGGCGATGGTTTGAGGAAGAAGAAGACATGAATAACAGAGGGATAAAAACTGGGATAAATAGGGAAAAAATGAGAATAAAGAGAATAAGTGGAATAGCTGGAATAACTAAAAATAAAAAAAAATCTAGAAAATTAAAAGAAAATCGAGATGGGTTTCGGGTCCCCCATCATTCTCCTGCAGCGCGAAGAACTCGACTCCGTTGAGTTTGAGGATGAAGCAAATCCTAGTCCGCTGTTGGCTCTGATACCAATTTGATGCGGGACGGAAATGAAGAACCCATGGTTATTGTGAAAGGGAAAAATATAAAGCAAACTAAGGATCATGGGAGGGCTAAGAAGCTTCCCGGACTTGGATAGAAAGACGACTGAAAATCCCTAAAATGGCTGGACTCTTTTGGTTTTCACTTTTCTTGATGGGGATGACGAAGGAAGGATGGAAATATGGAGGGGGGAATAGGAATGAAACTCGAACCTAAGATCTAGACCCGACGGGACAGAAACAGAGAGATGGAGGAGAATAGAGATACCTGGGGCCTCACACCCCTCGACATCCCGAAGGATGAAGGCAAGACAGGGCCTCAACTATGAGGACCTCCTTTCATGCTCTGCATCCTTCCTCCGACCCAAGGTCAAACCTAGAGAGCCTTAGTTTGTTAGGTTTAGACCTAGGGTTCCTTTGGAATAAAGTCCATTCTTTAGGAATGCGTCGTCAGTCTAGTTTAGTTTTTCTTGACCCTTTACTAGGCTTTGGCTCAGATTTTGGTTTGATTGAGAGCACCAGAATTTGGATTTGTATTTTGTCCAGGCTGAAATTGCATTCAATGTTTTGATCAATAGGTCTATAGGCTAGTCCATTTGAAATTGTGTATGGTTACAAACCTCACACACCTCTTGACCTAGCTCCTTTACCAGTCCACACACGAGTCTCAGAGTCTGCTGAAGTTTTTTGCACAGCATATAAAAGACTTGCATAAAAAATTCATGCCAAAATAAATTTAAGTAACGAAACTTATAAGAAGTTGGCTGATTCTCAAAGGCGAGTCAAAACTTTTATTGAGGAGGCTATGTAATGATTAGGTTAAGGCCTGAACGGTTTCCTCTTGGAACCATTAAAAAGTTACATGCTAGAGGAGCTGGACCATTTAGAGTGGTGAAGAGAGTAGGGTCCAATGCCTATGTGCTCGAGTTACCTTCAAAACTAGACATTAGCTCCACTTTCAACATTACAGACCTAGTAGAGTATAGAGAGCCAGCTGTGATTCCCAGTGAGCCTTTTTGAGCCTAATCCTGCTCTTGAGAGTGAACCCAACCCTGTGTGTCCACCAACAAACTGGCCTGTGAGAAAAGAGCAGATTGAAAAGATCCTGGATGATCAAGTTATCTCTACTCATAATCGAGGATACCAAAGATACCTGGTCCGCTGGCAAGGAAGGCCAGATTCTGATACTCTTGGATCTCCCGAGAAGAATTACAAGAATTGGACCCAGACCTCTTGGAGAGATGCCAGAGCCAGCTTGATCCATACTCGACAGGGTCGAGTTCCTCCCACCCCGGGAGAATTGGTGCGGGCACCAGACTCAGAAGAAGACTTCAGGGCTCCATCTGGATCTCTGATTGACCTTGCCCGAAGAATTAGGATTTTCTGGTTTTGTAATAAGGGTTGACTTGGTCAACTCAATTTTAGTCTTGAGTCTGTATTTCCCTGTAATTTAAATTTTGTTGAGTCATGTTAACTCAGTACAAGCCCTAGTAGTGGCCTAGGTCTTCTCCAGTTTGGTGCCACCTTTTTCAAGTCAAAGTCCAGGGTGCCACATTTTTCTCCCAGGCTCAAGTAAGTGGGCGCCACACCTCAGCCACATGCCAGAGTCCAGGGGCGCCACATCTCCATCCCAGTGTCTTGGTCCCCACACCCAAGGGAGCAAGAATTTTTCTTGAAGCCAAAATCAAGGAGGCGCCCCATATATACCTTAAAAGGCCAAGCTAAAGGAGGAAAGAGGCATTTCTTGGGGCACTTCAAGGGGGCACCCAATCCATGCCTAAAAGACCAAAGCAAAGTTGGGAAGAGCCATGACTTGGGGAGAAGAAAAGGAGGTGTCCAAAAGAGTTGAGCCATGAAAGGAAGAAGCCAAAACTTGGGGAGCAAACTAGGAGGCGCCCAAATACTTCCAAATAAAACCAAGCATGGAAGGAAAAATTTTTTCTTGAAGAGCAAGGCTAGGAGGCGCCACCTACTTACCATTTGGAGCCACCAATCAATACTTATGGAAGCTCTTGGCCGGCCATATGAGAAGGATTTGATTCTACAAGCCTAATTGAGGATCCATCCTATTAGTCCCACATGGGAAGATGTAAAACCCTGACCTCTTGTAAGATCTATAAAATAAACCCCTCTTGTAAGTTTTAAAGGAAACTGATGAATGAATTCAATTTATGTGTGAGCAAACTTTGTGTTTCTCTCTTCCGCACTTGCATTCAGGTGTTGAGCTCCGTGAGGGAGTAAATCCGGGTTCCCCAGGAGCCTTGAGGAGGTGTGAGATCTCCAACCCCAAACCCTAGGTTAGCCACTTCACTTCCAACCCTAGCCTCCCATCATCTACTTCATTCCACCAAACCCTAACCTACCCCATCTTCTCACGGCCCCTCTCTTCCAAGTAGAGGCCGACCACCAGCATCCAGGTCCAGATCGGCTACTTAAATACAGAGCAAATCCTAGAAGAAGTCAGATCAGCATCCAGGAGAATCAAGATTTCAGCAACATCAACTTTCAAGTATGGTAAATCCTTCCTTGAATATCTGGTTCCATAACTTGTTCTTCTTCTTCCCAGATCTTGAGTTCAGGAGAAGCCAACTCTGCCAAAGGACCAGTATTGGAGGATCCATTACAAAGATATCCGAATCCGGGGATCTAACAATCTGCTCAAGAGAGTCCTTCCACTAAACTCCGTGAAGATCACTGTCTGGTCTATACCCCTTCTCTTCTCTTTACTTCTGTCCTGTTGAAAGTTCAGAGCGAAACCCTAGGTCTGGGAGTTTCTCAACCCCAGCGATCCTTTACTTCTGAACTACTCTAATAATCTAGTTTCTTTAAATTGTGCTTTCAATTATTACATATTTTTCTTTCAATTTAGTTTAACTTTCCTTTGAGTCAAAGCCAACTTCTGAAGTATTGAAAATATAAAAAAAAAGAAAAAAAATTAGTCTTAATTCACTTCCGCATCGCATCGTCTTTTTCGTTCTGCATCATTTTTGGTATCAGAGCATTCGTTCTGCATCACTCGTCCGAGGAGGCTTTATGGCTGATGCAGAACTCGAAACGGTTCTGGATGAACCGAAGCATTGCCCTCCACTGATTGCTGACACGTGGCATAGATCCGACGGCTACGGCTCTAGGAGGGTACGGTTGTTGTCTGTCATTTTGAAAAGAAGGATAGTTCTCTGAAAACACCTTCTCTTTCAAATTTCTCATGCTCACCGGTGAACCAGAGCCTTCTCTCTTCCCCCGACCATCCTTTTCCTCCAAGGTTAGCCAAGTTCGTCTTCTTCATTCTTCATTTTCTTTGGTTGGGTAGAGTTCATCTTCAGGGTCAAGATCTTCCTGGACTTCGTCCATCTCCTTTTCTTCTTCTCTTGTTCTTTCTCCTTCAATCTTCTTCCTTGGGATGGCTCATTCAAGTCACAGCCATCATCCCTCGAGCAATCCTGATGAGGTGAGGCCTTCTCGATTAAGGACTCCTTCCTCTGTGAGGAGGAAGAAGTCCACTTCGAGATCTGCAGAAGGCCTCGCCCCACTAGGATCATTCTAGGGGAGACTAGGGCTCACCCTCCTCCTCCTGAAGCTTCTTCTAAACCTTCTTGGTCAACTGGTCCGGTGGTATTACTTCGACGATAACTGGTGAGGAGCTCTCGATCATTCGGGAAGCCTTCGGCATCCCAGATTCCATCCGGTTCTCGGTCCCATGACCGGAGGAATGGGTCACCTCTAATGGCTTGCGTTAGATTGCCCTTTATTAGGAAACCCTCACAAGGGGCCTTCGATTCCCGCTTCATCCTTTCTTTCTTTCCGAGCTGAGCCATTATCATTTAGTTCCAAATGCAGTCAGGACAATTTTTTGCTTCATCGTCCTATGTCACTTTCATGGGATCGTAGCCCGTTTCTCCTTGTTCATGGTTTTCTTTACCCTGAAGCACCACCCGACCAAGGAGGGGTGGTGGTTCATTTCTCCGTGTCCAAAGGGCATTAAGTTTGAGCTCCCCTCTTCCATCAAATGATGGAAGAGCAAATACTTTTTTCCTTCCGTCGAGGGGGTCGATTGGGTTTAGAGCGACCCAGACCGGACTCCGAACTGGAACTTTGCTATCAAAGTGGCTGATCGAGAAATTTACAACCAGCTCTGCACCAACCAAATCCCTTTCCTCGAGGTTCTACTATTGAAGCAGAACCTGTTGGAAGCCGGGGTCAGCCCAATCTGGGAGTTGGGTGAGTTCGGCACAAGCTCTTCTTGTTTTTTATTTTTTTCCTGTCCCTTCAAGCTCAGAGTTGATCTCATTCTCCTTTGTACAGGCATGAAGTACTCCATGGATGAACTCCTCATTCTCTCCAAGAAGAGGGGTACACCAGTGGGGGCCAGAGAGTCCCCATCAAAAGGCCCGGAACGAGGCTAGCATAAGGGCTGCACCTATCGTATCATCTAAGCTGAGTAAGATAATGGCTGAACCGGTTCCTGAATGGTCGAGGTAGCAAGACTTGCCTCCAGTTCGAGAGCTTGACGTGGTCACTCGGGCCAGGTCTGCTGCTATCATTGTGGCGCCCCCACCTCCTAAAATTATCGAGGTGGAAGCGAAAGAAGAGAAGGAGAGGAGGAAGCCGCCATCAACGGCACCGTTTGGCATGGCGGCGAGCCCCTAAAGAGATTCCGAGACATCCTCGCCACCCATGAGAGCACTACCGTAGCAGTAGCGAAGAGGAAGAAGAAGGGTAGCTTCCATAAGTTGCCCTTCGAGGTGGCACTGGACTCCTCATTGGTTCGGGATCGGGCACTCGTTGAGTGCATGAAGGACTTTGCTGTCCAGCCGTGCGATTAGCAGGAAGAAGCGGGAATGCTTCTAGCCGATGCCATCTTGGCACCTTTCCGCAACTTTTCTCGGTAGGTATTCTTGTCTTCCTCTTTCTTTTTCTTCTTCTTTTTTTTTTGGTATGGCTGATGTCTTCCTTGGTGCAGCTTGGAGTGGACCTCTTGCTCATTCGAGACTACTGCAAGAACTAGGCCAAGAGGGATAGGCAGAAGATGCAACAGATAGACTCGTTGGTGGCCGAGGTTAAGCTAAAGACGGACGCGGCCTGGGAGCTCGAATAGAAGAATAAAGAGCTTAGGGCCGAGGTGGCGGGCGCAGAGAGGCACCCTCAAGGTCCTGGAGGAGTCTTGGCCTGGGAGAGGATCAGGTTAGATGCCGAGCTGAGAAGCTCAAGGCCAGGGAGGCCAGAGTGGAGGATCCCAGGCTGAAGTGGCCCAGGAGAGGAGCAGGCTCAAACACTCCGGGCTCAGTTGGAGGTGGCATAGGAGCGGGCCACTGCCACCAAGGAGAAGGTTGCGGGGGCAATGGCCTTAATGGAGGCCGTGAAGAAGGAGGCCACCGAGATAGTGCCAAACTATAAGGCCTCAGAAGAATTCGATGATGAGTTCCACGAACTAGCCACAAACTCGTTCTTCAAGGGGTACGAGTTATGCTGGTCCAGGGTGGCAGAGCTTGTTCCGAACATGAGCTTGGACGTGCTTGCCTTCCCGGTCGCTCCGTGTAGGGGCCCAGTTTTGGCCATGGCCGAATCGGAGGAACCCATGGCTGTCGTCGACATACCCCCGCTGCCGGAGGTCCTAGTGCGGGCACCAGGCTCAGGAAGAGGCTTCAGCTAATGCCAAGTTCTTTATGGATAGAAGACTAGAAATTTAAGTCCTGTAATTAGTCTATGAGTCATGTATTTATTTTATTTGAATAATTGAGTCCTGTTTTATTTTAATTTGGATCCAATTAGAGTTAAATTGGCTTTGTATTGAGTCGGGTTCAAGATCTACTTGCATTGGGCGTCAATTAAGCAAGAATGAGTGCAACCAACTTCACCAACTACTTGGAGCACCACATCATCAAAGCACTATGCCACCTTGGAAGACAAGTCATGCCAACTTGGTGGATAAATCATGCCACATCACCAAGACACATCAACCATGAATTTTCAATTTGAATGAAGCTCCACTCTTTATGGGTGCCCACCTTGTAATTAGGAGATTTAAATTTGAATGGGCCACTCCTATCTTCATGGGACACCCCTTGATTTTCTCCATGAAAAGTGTTGCATTTTGATTTGAAAAGGAGCTTAAGGTTTATAAAAGCTCCTAGAATTCTCTTGTAATGGGAATGATGAATGAAATGAAATTTTTTTCTAAGAAAGCTTTCTTCCTTTGCTAGCCAAAGACCCTTGAGAGAAGGTAGGTGTGAGACCTAGGATACTTAACCAAACAAGCTACTAGTCCCTTTTCAATCCCATTCGGCCACCCTTGAAGAATCCTCTTCAAGCCTCTCCAATTTCAACCTTCCCTCTTCCAAAAGAGGTCATCTATAATGGAGTTCTCCACGCCAACAATTGAAGATGATTCAAGCAAAGGACACCAAAGGAGATCTACTTAAAGCCAAATCTAAGCCATTTCTTCCATTCCTAATTTCCTCTTCCATTTCTCCATTCTTCCACCTAAATCTTTTAATTTTACTATGTATTTATGTAGGATCCCTGGGTCTCCTAGTTTTCAAGGTGAAGGTCTACTATGCCAAGGAATCATAAACAGGTGCCTTTAGATCTATAGTAACTCCTTGCTATTCTTAGTACTTCATCTTGAGTGTCCCTTTTCTGAATTTCAGATTATTAATAGCCGGATAGCCATCTTTATAATATTCTTTCATATCTGAAATAGGAAAGTAGGCTAGCCCTAACCTGTGTGGTTTCCTAACCACGAAGATCCCTTCTTAATTACTTTGAGAGATTCTTTTCTAGTCTAGTTCTTTTCCTTATGTTCCTTTCATATAATTCTATTTCTTTTACGTAGAATAGCTACATATTTATCTATTTCATTTTCATTTAGTCCATCTAATTCTTCAAATGCATCATTCGATACATGTCCCCCATCAGGTCCTAGACGTAGCCTCGTCGCCGGAGGTCCCAGAAGACGTCACCCAATCTAAGCACCATCCTAGGAAGGAGCCAACGGAGTAGCATAGGAGTCTCCCTTCCTTTTGTATATTTTCTTTCTTTGCTTCTTTCTGGCCCGCCGGCTTGTTAGGGCCTGGAGATAATGTGAAATCTTGAAAATTCTTAATGATCTAGCAACTTTCCTTCCTTTTCTTCTCTTCTTGATCACCCACGTACATGTCTTTGCTGAGGCATCTTGCCTTGAGGCTCTAAGTCCTTGGACTCTTTCCTACTGAGCTCCGGGTATGCGGGGCGATTAGGAAGGAAGTCCTTGACTTGTTGAGTCATCCCCACCATATGGGCAGAATGGTGGTTGGGCTTCGTGTGCTTCCTCGAAAGAGGTCTGGGCGACCTTGGGTGGAACCATCTCCGAGCGCCCGTGGTGCAATCAAGCCAGGATGCTACACTCGATGGGCCTACTAGGTGACTCTGAGGTGTCGGGCTTCGGATTTTTCGGGCTTGAGATGCCGGGCTTCAGGAGTTTCCGGGTTTAAGGTGCTGGGCTTCAAGAGTTTCCGAGCTTAAGGTGCTGGGCTTCAGGAGTTTCCGGGCTTAGAGTGTCGGGCTTCAAGAGTTTTTAAGCTTAGAGTGCCTGGCTTCAGGAGTTTTTGGGCTTAGAGTGCCAGGCTTAAGGAGTTTCCGGGCTTAGAGTGCTAAGCTTTAGGAGTTTCTCTGGACTTAGAGTACCGGGCTTCGGGAGTTTCCGGGCTTAAGGTATCAGGCTTCGGGAGTTTCCAAGCTTAAGGTGCCGGGCTTTGAGAGTTTCCGGGCTTAAGATGCCAAGCTTCAGGAGTTTTCAGGCTTTGCTTGCAAGACCTAGGGTTGAGCAGTGACATTCCTGCAAGGTAAAAGTGATTTGCACAAAGAGGAACTTTATCATTATGGAGGAAAGCTTTACATCATTGATAGCATATTCTCAAATTGTTGGTGTTCCAAGTCCACGGGAATCTGGCACCGTCCAGCTCTGTTAGGTAGTAGGCTCCATGGGGAAGAGCCTAACCACTTTATAGGGGCCCTCCCAGTTCGGCGAGAGCTTGCCACACTCCCGGGGTTGGGAGGCTTCAGCCCGGCACAACACCAGGTCGCCTGGGCAAAAGATCTTTGGCCTTACTTGTGCATTGTAGTACCGAGCTACCCGTTGCCGATAGGCTGCCATCCGAAGTTAAGCCTTGTCTCTTGTTTCCTCGAGGAGGTCTAAGTTGAGTAGAAGGTGGGCTGGATTTTCTGCTTCATCATATTGTTCCACCTATAGTATGGGCACACAAGTTCGACCGGGATGACGACTTTCACACCGAAGACAAGGTTGAAGGGCGTATCATCTGTGGCCATCCTGTGTGTTGTGTGGTAGGCCCAAAGGATGCTGGGAAGTTCTTCTGCCCACCTACCCTTAGCCCAATCCAACCTAGTTCGAAGTTCCTGAAGGATAGTCTAGTTGGTCACCTCAGCCTCTCCATTGGTCTGGGGGTGAGCCACCGAGGTGAAGCGATGATGAATGCTGAGGTCGGCACAAAACTTCTCAAACTCTCGAGTGTCAAACTGCAATCCATTATCGGTGATGATGTTGTGGGAAGCTCTAAATGGCAGATGATCGACTTCCAGAAGAACTGGTGGACCTTGGCTTCGATAATCCGTGCTAGTGGCTATGCCTCCACCCATTTGGTAACATAGTCAATAGCCACTATCAGGAACTTGCATTATCTGGATGCAGGAGGAAATGGACTGAGGATATCCATCCCCCACTAGGCGAATGGCCACAGTGCGGAGAGTTGGAGAGAGTGGTGCCGCTGGTTGATGCTGGTAGGTGGTGCTGGCAGCGATCGCACTTCCTCACGAAATCGATGGCATCCTCCCTTATGGTTTTTCAGTAGTACCCCTGATGAGGGCCTTGTATGTTAGCATCTCCCCTCCAACGTGATTCCCGTAGAGGCCTTTGTGTAGCTTGGATTTTTCAGGTACTCAATGTGGGCGCGCCCCAATGACGAGTCCAGCAAGGTCGTGAGCCTTGATAGGGCATCGATGCAAGCATTCTCTCCACGAGGATGTGGGAGATGCTGGAGCACTGAAAGCCTGTCGTGCTCGAGCGGACCCGCTCTAGGCTTCATCATCTAGGGATCTCGGGCCTCATATTCTCTAGAGACCTGCTCGACCACCAGCTGGGAGTCAGTGAAGACCTTCAGATTGGGTACACCCAGCTGGCGGGAGACTCTCAGCACTGTGAGGAGTGCCTCGTACTCTACCTGGTTGTTGGTCACTGCAAACCGGAAGCGGAGTGCACACTTGGCTACAATCCCATCACCGTTAGTGACGATGAGGCTTGCTTCGCTCCCGCCCGCCTTGGAGGTGCCATCCACTGGAGGATCCAAATCTCCTCCTCGGCCTCAGGCTCCATCTGATGCTCCAGGGTGGTTTGCTCCTGCTCTTCGGCCAGTCCCCACGCACATTCGACCAGGAAGTCGGCCTACACTTTGGCCTTTTGAGATGGTCTTGGCCAGTATGCAATGTCGAATTTGCTGAGCTTCAACACCCACTTGGCCAAGCATCCAGATGTGTTGGGGTGACTAAGCATGGCCCTCAGTGGTTGGTCCTTCAAGACCATGATCATATGTGCTTGGAAGTATGGCTTAAGGTGCTAGGCAGACATTATAAGAGCAAAATTAACTTTCTGAGCTGGTGTACCTAATCTCCGCATCTCAAAGGATTTTGTTGTAGTACACTGGTTTCTGGGTGCATCCTCATCTGGGTGGACAGAGCCGAGCTAACAGCCCCCAGGGTGACCACTAGATATAGTAGGAGTTCCTCCCTTCCTCCTCCGGCCTAGAGAGCAGCGGCGGTGATGCCAAGAACTTCTTCAGCTCCTCAAAGGCTGCTTTGCATTCTTTGGTCCAGGTGAAGTCGTGCACTTTGTGCAGCGCCTTGAAGAAGGTAAGCAGTGGTCGGCCGACCTCGAGATGAACTGGCTCAAGGTGGCAATCTAGCATGTTAAGTGCTAGACCTGCTTCTTCGAGATGGGGTGTTCCATGTCAATAATTGCCTGGACCTTCTCCGGGTTCACTTCGATTCTCCCTCTGGGTAACCATGAAGCCAAAGAACTTCCCTATTGCTACACCGAAGGCGCACTTCATCGGATTCAGCTTCATCTGGTACAGGCAAAGGTTATGGAAGGCCTCCGCCAGGTCGACGACATGGTCTGACTTTGGCTTGCTTATAACAAGCATGTCGTACACATATACTTGCATATTT
Source organism: Areca catechu (assembly GCA_021397845.1). Classification (NCBI taxonomy): domain Eukaryota; kingdom Viridiplantae; phylum Streptophyta; class Magnoliopsida; order Arecales; family Arecaceae; genus Areca; species Areca catechu. Next base: position 44,215,289 of record CM038051.1, on the reverse strand, counting down.
CGACCAATCTAGTCCTTGAAGACCCGATTGACCAGCCGCTGGTACGTGGCACTAGCATTCTTTAGGCTGAAAGGCATCATCCGATAGTAGTACATCCCCTAATTAGTGATAAAGGCAGTGTGCTCCTCGTCCTCTGGATGCATCTAGATCTGATTGTATCCGAAGAACGCATCCATAAAGGAGAGGAAACGGTGCCCCAGGTGGCGTCTACCAGTTGGTCGATCTTTGGCAAAGGAAAGCTATCCTTGGACATGCCCGGTTGAGGTTCGTGTAGTCCATGCAGATCCTCCACTTTCCATTATTTTCTTGACCATAACTACATTTGCCAGTCAATTAGGGCATTGTACTTCATGGACAAAGCTAGCTATGAGGAGCTTATTCATCTCCTCATTGACTGCCCGTTGCCTCTCCGGTGAGAAGTTTCTCTTCTTCTGTCAAACAGGAGGTACTTCGGGTCGATGCTCAACTGTGGGTGATGATGTCAGGGAAAACCCCGGGCATATCTGCCACCATCCAGGTGAACATGTTTGCATTCGCTCGAAGGAATTCCAACAGGTGGGCCCGCTCATCCTCTTGTAGCTGGTTCCTAATTTGCACCACCTTCGTTGGGTAAGTTTCGAGTGGGTATGATAATAGGCGCTCGACTGGACCACCTCTAGGGTCCTACATCCTTTGGTTGAGGTCATTGGCGCTGGGTTTTCCTCGGAGTTTCTGGCCCTAGGGATGGCTTGGAGATAGTGTTGGATCGGCTGAGGTGCCCCTCTCATTTCTCCTACACCATAAGGAGTGGGAAACTGTACCATAACCACTTGGTGAAAATGACCGCATCGAGCAGATTGAGCTCGGGGTGGCCAAGAATCATATAGTAGGCCAAGGAAAGCCTAACAATCATGAAAGTCATCAAGACAGTGCTCTACTGAGGTGGTGTCTCGATAGTGACGGGGAGAGTGATTTTCCCTTCAACTCTCATGGAGTCTCCTATAAAATCAACGAGGAGAGTGTGCACATGCCTCAGTTGAGCAGAGAACAGATTCATCCTGAAGAAAGCATCGTAAAAAAGGATATTAGTTAAACTTTCACTATCGACCATAATCCATTTTAAAGGATGCTTGGCGATCGTCATCTCGATGACCATGGCATCATTGTTTACATTTTCATTTCTAGATTCCCTCTCTCTCATAAAGGAAAGTACATTTTCCAAACTCTCTCTTCTCTAGATCCTCTTGGGAGCATGCTCGATTCCCCAACATATCATCCCCCACAGCTTCTTGGTGGTTCGATTTTCGACTACAAGGATAGGAGGGAGAGCAGCAAGGGCTTGAGGTTCCGTCGGGGTCTTACCCCCCATGAACCTTTCGAGGTAGCCCCTTCTTATTAGATCTTCAATTTTTCACTTGAGGTGGCGGCACTCCTTAGTGTCATGGTCATGGTCATGATGGAATTGGAAGTACTTCATCTTGTCACGACCGTTAGACGGCCTTAACAGGGGTGGGCGTCGCAGGTAGCATTCGCCCTCAATCTCTATGAGGATCTTCATCCTCGGGGCTTGGAGAGGTGTGTATCTTTCTTCTGGGATGGGGCCGCTCTTCATCTTCAGCCCCTGGCAGAAGTTCGGGATGGCCGGTTTGGGCTTCTGCACCTTGGACGTCTCCCCAGGATTCTTCAGCGGCTTCTCTTCAGCTCCCTCCTCGTACGGTCCACCTCCTTGGCATGGATGTACTTGTGAACATAGAGGAGAAGTTCAGAGTATGTCTTTGGTGGCTTCTTGTCCAGTGAGTAGGTCAGGCAGGAAGTCCTAAGCTCTCTCTTCAGTGCCAGCATGGCAACTGGCTCATCCAAGTTGTAAATATCTAGTGTGGCAACCTTGAAGCGGGCCACATAGTCCCATAATAGTTTGTGATCTTGCTGCCTGATGGAGAAAATGTTGTTCGCCTCTCGTGGCACTTTCTGACAAGCATCAAAGTGGGCCACGAACTTCCTCTCCAGCTGAGTAAATGAGTCGATGCTTTTAGGCTCGAGACAAGTGAGCCAGACTCGAGCTGCCTTCTAGAGGGTGGCTGGAAAAGTGACACAGAAGAGGGTGTCGGTCACCCCCTGGACTCTCTTGAGAACCTTGTAGCTCTCAAGGTGGTCCAGAGGGTCTGTGGTCCTGTCGTAGGAATCCACCTGCAGCATACGGAACCGACATGGGATCGGTTCCTCTTGGATCTCTCGGGAGAAAGGGAGATGAGTATCGTAGCCCACAGGCTCACGGGAGGAGCCCTGCAAATTTGCAAACTTGCAGGATAGCTCTGCCAGCTTGTGCTCCTATTCCTCCAGGCACCTTTCTGCCATGTGCCTGATGGCCTCGTTAGTGGAGCCCTCCGCTGAGGCCGACGGAGGAGGTGAAGGTGGCAGCCGAAGGCGGTCACGATGGGGGGCCTTGCCTCTACGACCTTAGCGATGCTTGACAGCAGCTTGCTCGATGGTCGGGGACCGGCTCTCCCGGTCGGCTGACCAGGTCCACTATCTCTTTGCTGGGATCCGGTGGCTTCCCCGGGATCTATCATGGCTCGTGGCAATGAAGGCTTCCATGGAAGGACCATAGGCTATCGCGGGGTATGATGGTTTGAGACACAGGAGTCCCTGGCTGTCGATGGGTGGCCAGGGATCGGTGTTGATGCTATAACTGGTGCACTGCTATAGTCAGAAGCTGCATTTGCTGGACGAGTGCGGCCAGCTGGACGTCCACTAGAGGTGGTTGCGATGGAGCAGAGAGCTCCCCCTTTGGATTGTGCAGCCCCCATGGGAAGGGGGATCTCCCATACAGCTAGTGGAGACCTCCCGTGCACGGTTCATCACCATGCTCCTTGTGGGTTTGCTCGTAAGGGGATTAGCTTGGATCAAAGTATGTCCTGCCCTCGCTTCCTGGCACGCCAATCTGTTGCCGCCCGACAGTCATGGTCTATAGCTGGAAATGACCTCAGACTCTGCCCTCATTGCTCGAGAACCTGCTCGCATGCCCGGACCTGCAAAATAGAAGAGACCCGGGCCGGGATCCTGGTGGGGGCACTTCGATGCTCAAGTCAGTGGTGATCCAGGAGAACAGATCCTCCTGGTCGAGCCTCGTGGATGGACTCCACTCTAGGAGGAGAAGATTATGTGCTTAGAGAGTGTGAATGAGTTGAGAGTAGAGCAGGGTAGTGGCAGCGGAGGAGTGTTTGAGCTGGATGGTTGTGTCCGTTGAGACCCTTCCAGTGAATCTCCGGTAGTCTAAAGCACTTGGCCTCTTAGTTGCTCTCCTGTATGCCGCTCCCTTCCCCGTTTGTTTGTTACTTACCTTTTTCTTGGAACCTTGGAGAACTCTTTTAAGCCAGGATGGCTGCACACTGCCTACCTCAGGATCCTTCCCTCCTTTGTAGGCACTGGAAGGTCAACATGTGGCAGCGCTCCATGCCATGCGCTAGGTGCCTTTCTCTATTCATGATAGGGAACTACACCATGCACTCAGGCCCTCCCTTTGGTCGCTCCACTTCAGGAAACCTGGCAGAGCCTCGATCGGGGGGTAGCCGCCCCCTGGATTTGAATCTCCTGAGATGATTTTCTCTTTTGGATGGTACAGACAGTTGATCGGGAGTGCGTTGCCTCGATCAGGGGACCCCTTCCTTTTCGGTGTCAGTGGTAGCAGGAGCAATTATTGCGGCCTAGCAGGCGCCCCTCCATGGTCCTTGGGTGGCTCACCACCGCTCAAGGAAAGCGGCGATGTCCCCCAGCTACTGGTCCCTTCACCTGAAGTGGGGTCGGTTCAGGGAGGAGGAGCTCGACTTCAGTCGGGATGGACTCGACCTTGAGGGAGCCACCTGGCGAAGGATTCCGAAGAGGGCAGGAGCTCAACTTCGGCCAAGGCATCTTGACCTTGAGAGAGCTACCTGGTGAAGGAGTCTGAAGAGGGCAGGAGCTCGACTTTGGCCAGGGCGTCTCGACCTCGAGGGAGCCACCTGGAAAATGAGTTCAAAGAGGGTAGGAGCTCGACTTTGGCCAGGACATCTCGACCTCAAGGAGCCACCTGGCGAAGGAGTCCGAAGAGAGCAGGAGCTTGACTTCGGCCAGGACATCTCGACCTTGAGGGAACCACCTAGCGAAGGAGTCTGAAGAGAGCTGGAGCTCGACTTCGGCCAGGGCATCCCAACCTCGAGGGAGCCACCTGGAAAAAGAGCCTGAAGAGATTAGGAGCTCGACTTCGACCAGGGCATCTCGACCTCGAGGGAGCCACCTAGCAAAGGAACTCGAAGAGAGCAGGAGCTCGACTTTGGCTAGGGCATCTCAACCTTGAGGGATTCACCTGGTGAAGGAGCTCGAAGAAGGATGTCCGACATGGCAGCTTCCTCCGACGTGGTATCTGATTGGGTCTGACATGGGCTCCACGTCAGCGATCCCGCCACATCAAATTGATAATTATACTTGATGACTATAGAATTAAAGATTTTATTTAATGGATGATAAACCAAGTTAAGACATGTTAATATAGTTATATATTTTCTTTAAAATTAACAAATACTATATAAAATTATCTATGATTATAGATAGAATCAAAGATTCACATATGAATTGAATACTTGTCTATCCATATCCACATCCATTTTTCTTTGATGGATATGGATAAGAATATGAATATTAGTTGGATGCTAAAATTTATATCCATATCTGGATAGATTCGAATACAAAAATTTAGTCTTAACCTCCTTAGGATCACCAGTAATAAAAGGTCCCATGATCATGGTAGGGTCAGCCAGAGCAATTTCATGCATGGCTGAGGGCTTAGCAGCAACAAGCTCAACAAGGGCAACTTCAGATGCTGGAGCTAGTATGTCTGGAGGGACCACGGTTGGGAACGGCGGTGTGGCAACCCCATTGGAAGGCTCTCCTTTGAACTCTCCTTCATCTAAGAATGAGAGATCTAATCCTTGATAGTGCTCAATGACTTGGCTCTGACACTCGAGCCACCCCAACTCATGGCCTTTCACGAAGGCCTCATGGCTGAAGATGATGCAGCATTAGAGAACTCTTTGAATGCTCAGAAGGCTACTACATGGGCCATCTCAGCCACAAAGTTCATGGAGGCTTTGTATCTCTCTACGGCAGCCTCCACCTCTCACTTCACCTTAGCTAACTTCTCCTCAGCCGCCACTACTCCTGCCCCTCCTTCTATTTCTCTAGTTTCAGGTTATCCCTCACCATGACCATATTGGCCCTTGTCATGGCTAAATCACTTCTTAATGCAACCAAGTTGGATTCTATTTTAGCAAGCTCCTTCCTTAGGTGCTCGGCTGCAATCTCAGACACCTCGGTCTTTCGACAGGCCTCAGTGATATTTTTCTTGATTTCCTTCTATTGCTTGCAGATCTTCTAGCTATCTAAGGGCTAATTTAGTAGATATGCTAAAAAATGGGTCACCTACAAAACCGAACGTCAGAAAGCAAGACAAAATATCAAAAGTACAAATTGTATAGAAATACTTGTTGAAGAGCCATCACAAACTAGTGCCTCGGGTCTTAAAAGTCCATACTGTGAACCTATTCTACTCCCCCCAGGATCAGAGAACTCTCAAAAATCTTTTGGATGTCCTTCCAATCTCGGGGAAAAATGTCTCCTCGACCACCAATCGAGGACCTGGAATTAGGCATGTCCTCTGGGGTGCTCTCTGTCAGAATACTAGGAAGAAACAATCAAGAGATCGGGAGAGTTAGAGGCAAGGTAGGCCAAGGTAGGGCTATAATGGTTTCAGAAGTAACTTCGACCATGGCGGAAGCAGGCTTAGGAGGGGCTCCACTGGTTCGGGCTCAGTGAGTTTGACCCTCTTCAAAGTAGAAGAAGAGGCCTTCCCTTTTCTCTTCTTTTCTAGGCCAGATTCTCCCTCAATGCCTCTAGATGCTTAGGCATCTATCTATAAATTGCATTATTTAGTCAAAAACATAGATAATGGTAAAGAAAAAAAATTAAAGCCCAAAACTTACCCTCAGGAAGTTGACTAAATCCTACGTTATATAGAGATCCTTCTCATAAAAGAAGCTTCAGCTAAGAGGATTTGTAAGCCCTGAGAATTCTAAAAAGACTCTCCTCCTCATCACTCAGCTTGGAAATTTTAAAGTGGATGCCTCTAGCCGACCCTAGCTCAGCAGGCCCTAGTCATTTATGGAGGGACAAGAGATAACGGAAAGCACTCCCTCCATCCCTTGATAGTGGAAGGAGCATCTTTGATCAATGGCTCTACACCTCTCTAGGTAGTAAGGTATCACCACACCGTAGTATACAGGTGTATTTGGGTGGTAAAGAATGCATAACAAAGAAAAGGAGGGTTTAATCTTGGTTAAAAAGCAAAGGACTTGGAACCCTATGATGTGTCTAACAGAATTTAGGGTCAAGATGCACAAAGGGATTCCATAAGAATGAAAGGGTTCGAGAACAAAAGGGGAGAGGGGAAACCTTAGCCCGGCCTCAAGTGCCTCCTCATATACTCCTAGATGACTAGGAGGGGGATCATTGATTCGAGCATTCAGGCTTGGCAGTTCTAATTCAAAATCCTAGGAGACAATATGCTAATCAGATAAGAAACAGGCCCTCTTCATCCATCATGGACGAGTATGTCTCTAGACTAGAGGTTGACGGCACAACATGCCCTTCTATGGAGCATTGGGGTCTTTTGGCCCCTACTTCCTAACACCTCACAATAGTTTCCCTTTCCTAACATCCATAGGGCTCGACACCTACTTCAAATCCTAAGAAGAAAAGAAAATGTCTATAGGGACAAAAAAAAGAGCCGACCTGGAACTTGGGTGAGGTGGAAGATAGAAGATAGCAGACCCTCTAAAGAAAATCGTGAAGAATGGAAAGAAAATCGATGCCTAGAACTGGAGATGAAGATCAAAGGCCTTAGGAGAAGAAGTTCCAAACCAAGAATATGAAGGAAACCACGAAGAGAGGTAGAGTTATCATTTCAAATAGGGCAAGTGGCCTCAAACTGCCTCAATGTGCTCGCCAGCCACTGCATGGCGGGTCGTCATTGCACTAGACGGACATGAGTCACCTGGAGTAAACATGGTGCGCTCTACGAAGCACCATCAAAAAATATAAGGTGAGGTGCATCATTATCCTGTCTATTCGAATCTGCCTTGAAGATAGTGTGCCTCCGAATTAAAGAAAAGGCTCCAATATCCTCGACCCTCCTTTTTCCAAGGTACTTTTGTGATCTGGTCAAAAATAGGATCAAAAAGTAGGAGGGTATTTATTGATAGAAATTATGATCGGACCAAGAACATGGGACCTATAGTGATATAAGTACTCCATCGGCCAGGTAGCGCACACCCTAATCGAAGATGCGAGCGAAGACTAGTTGGGTATGAAGGCTAAACATGGCTTCCTCTGACTGAGCGAGGATACCATAGATTGCCATAGCCATGCCGACCACTTATAAGGTACTCAACCAAAAGTCCTTGAGCACGTATCAGCAACAGTCGGCTCCTATGCCTGGAAAGTATTAGCAAGCCCCACCAACTGCTTATAAGGAACTCGACTAGAAGCCCTCGAGCATGTATTGGTAGCGACTGACTCCTATACTTGGAAGGTATCAGCAAACCTTGTCGACCACACTAAGGTGCTTAACTAGAAGCCCTCGATCATGTATCGGTAGTGGTTGACTTTTATGCCTGGAAGGTATTAGCGAGCCTCACCGACCACTCACAAGGTGCTCAGCTAGAAGCCCTCATATATATCCAAAGTGGTTGACTCCTATGCCTTGAAGATATCAACGAGCCCAGTTGACTGCTGATAAGGCACTCGACCGTAAACCCCCTAGCAAGGCCAGGTCTTAGGGTACTAAGAGCACTCTAGTTGGCAGAGCCTTAGCAACTCATTTACTTCAATCCCTCCAAGGCACAGCACTTTGACGCTCATCATCGTTGCTTCTGCCACTTGTTGGACTCTCCATCATATCCTAAAATCTTTAAATTATTACCATATCTCAATGCATGGAGGTACCCCACAATCCGGGTTATCATTTAATGAAGCGTAGAAAACCTTGAACTAGCGATAAGGATACATTAAGGAGGACAAGACATTTCTCGTCGACAAGGAAGTCGCAGGTGACATGTGGAAGGTCCTATTTCCTTTCATCAAGCTGATAGGATCTTGGTCATGTCCAAAGTACCATTGAATCTCTACTTATAAAGGGACTCTATGCAAATTCCTGGAGGTACATGAGTTCTCCTGCATACACCCCCATGCTGTTGGTATTGATACCGACTTGAGCATCAGAGTATCATCACCGGGACCATCCACGATGGGGCTTTTTTGCAGGTATCACCTCCAGAAGAGTTGCCTGCATTGCTCACTCCAGTATCACCTCTAGCTCTTCCTTCGACGCTTAACGAATTTTGACACTAACAATAATATTATTTAATAATATTATTATATTATTATATTATAATCTATTATTAAATTAGATTATAATTTATCATATTGTATTACATCATAATTATAATAATTTATATTATAGTATAATATTAAATTATATTACATTATACAAAATAATATTATATAATAAATAAATTTATATTATATAAATTTATTATATAATCTATTATAGTAATATAATAATATAATATAATATAATATAATCTTTTATTAGATTATAATGCATTATATTATATTTATTATGATAATAATATTTTTAATATATAATATTATATAATATTATTTTTTTTATTTACTATATAATAGTATGTAATGTTTTTATTATCATCTTACCATATCAAAAACAAGTTTTATTTAAATCATCTAATATATATTAAAATTTTAAAGTAAATGTAATCATCAAATAGCAAACAATTTTTTATAAAATCTGACAGCTAAGAATTTTATTCATTAAAAAATTTATTTTTAAAAGCTTCAAAAACCCTATCAAATAAAAAAGCATTGTTACAACAGACGGTCCATCAGCTACAATTTTTGTTTTTAAAAGCATAAATACCTGCTTGGTATGGTGATGCGTAGGAGAGGGACCGGAAATTAAAATGATGGTCAACGCGTCCTCACTATTACACGCGGTCGGAGGAGGGACGGTGTGTTAAAAATGCCAATTTGTTTTTCCAAACAAAGAGGGAGTGGTAGGTAGCACTTTAAAAAAAAATATGGTTTCACTGCCCAACAACGGCAAGCCACATCGATGGAGGCATGTTCCTGATGCGAGGATTATTTTGTGAGGCATTACGGATGTAATATGACTCATGACTTGAAGTCTTCGGTGGGTTTGGATAGAATCGATAACATTTTGCCGGTTATAGTGGCATGTTTTTAAAATTGCAGTCCTCCAACGGCAAGCCACATGGATGGAGGCATGTTCCCCATATGACATATGACTTGAAGTCTTCGCTTGGTTTGGATAGAACCGATGGCATTTTGTGGGTCATAATGGGATGTTTTTAAAATTGCAGTCCTCCAATGGCAAGCTACATCGATGGAGGCATGTTTCCAATATGAGGATTATTTATTTATTATTTATTTTTGATGCATTAAGGATGTAATATGCTTCACGACTTGAAGTCTTCGATGGTTTGCATAGAATCGATGACATTTTGTGGGTCATAATGGGATGTTTTAAAATTGCGGTCCTCCTACTAAAACCCCGACCCACAAGTAAAGTCCAGTTGACAACACTGCGGTAACCCAACGTGAGGTTCGGGTTTGTAGAATTGAATTCATTGCAACTTAGATTTTGTTCAGCTGAGATTGATGGCTTGGTATCTAAACTCAATTTGAACTGGTATAATATGACCTTAAATTCAACCAACCTCTTTCAACAACATCTTGGATTTATATAGACAATTTATACACATCTTCATCAAGTTGCATTGACATTGGCCAAAGTGTCCGGAAATCATGTTTTCCTCTATTATTTTGGTTAGTGATTGAACTACAGAGACAAAATTCGTGAGTATTTTCTAATTATAGTCAACAAGAGTAACATCACCCTTCTCTCTCTATTATAAGTATATCTAAAGTTTATTTTTAGATTGATTTTCTATCTCAAAATTCTGAAATTTATGACAGTAGCCATCAGCAAGCAAAGGACTTTCAATTACCCAAGCAAGGCAAGAATATACACTAATAAACAGTTTTACCAATATTATAGTTTCAATTCCCTTTTTTAAAAAATAATAGGTGGGGTCTAATTGCTATCTAATTTGTTGAGATGATAAATTTAAATGGTGTAAGTAGAGAACTATAACTAAATTTATTGATAACAACTCTAAATAATTTCATTAACTGAATTAGTTGATACACATGCTCTAACATAATTCATAAAAAATTACCATCAACATGAATCATGCTCAGCAATTTCCTAGCATTATCCAAAATTTTATAGAATGTCAAAGAATCAGATTTGTTGTCAGCAACTTTTTCCAGCACTATTGGCGTTAAAATTTGTTAAATTTCCTTTCAAAAGAATAAAATAACGGAATGGTGGATAACAATGTTCGGTAAATTTCCAAGATTCATGATAACCACCTAAAAAGTCTTTCAAGTGGACGCCTGGAATCGCATGTAACTGCATTAAGATATTTGTGAAGGAATTTCTTATTTATGTTTTGTCCCTCTCGGCCTACCATTGCATGCATGGGTTTCAGTGGTCCCCAAATTTTTTCTAAGTCTGGGTCAAACAAAAGTTAGAAGAAACTTATCAAAGAAGAAACGGAGAGAGGATGTTAGGCTAATTGAATCGATAAAGTCTATGGATACCGATGATAAACTTTTTATCAAAAAGATATATCAATAATAAACATCTTTCTTATTGATATGGTTACATCGCTGACGTGGAATGTATGTCAGTTTCAGCTAGATACCGTCGGTGCCACGTCGATTTTTCTTTCAAAATTTCTTGCTTGGGGAGTGGCGCTCCTGCTCCTTCGCCAGGTGGCACCCCAAGATGGGTCCACCTCGACCGAAGTCGAGCCATTCTCTGCCACTTCGCCAGGTGTCCACCCAGGATGGGTCCACCTCGGCCGAAGCTGGCGGCCTCCTGCTCCCTCGCCAGGTGGCACCCCAAGATGGGTCCACCTCTGTCGAGGTCGAGCCAGGCTCTGCTGCTCCTTCGTCAGGTGGCATCCCATGACAGGTCCACCTCGACGAAGTCGAGCATTCCTCTGCTACTTCGCTAGGTGTCCACCCAGGAGAGGTCCACCTCGCCGAAGCTGGCGGCCCCCTGCTCCCTCACCAGGTGGCACCCCAAGACGGGTCCACCTCTGCCGAGGTCGAGCCGGGCTCTCTAGCTCCTTCGCCATGTGGCACCCCAAAATGGGTCCACCTCGACCGAAGTCGAGCCTTCCTCTGCCACTTCGCCAGGTGTCCACCTAGGAGGGGTCAACCTCGGCCGAAGCTGGTGGCCCCCTGCTCCCTCGCCAGGCGGCACCCCAAGATGGGTCCACCTCTGCCGAGGTCGAGCCAGGCTCTCCTGCTCCTTCGCCAGGTGGCATCCCATGACGGGTCCACCTCGACCGAAGTCGAGCATTCCTCTGCTACTTCGCTAGGTGTCCACCCAGGAGGGGTCCACCTCGGCCGAAGCTGGCGACCCCCCCTGCTCCCTCACCAGGTGGCACCCCAAGACGGGTCCACCTCTGTCGAGGTCGAGCTAGGCTCTCCTGCTCCTTCGCCAGGTGGCATCCCATGACGGGTCCACCTCGACCGAAGTCGAGCATTCCTCTGCTACTTCGCTAGGTCCACCCAGGAGGGGTCCACCTCGGCCGAAGCTGGCGGCCCCTTGCTCCCTCACCAGGTGGCACCCCAAGACGGGTCCACCTCTGCCAGGTCGAGCCGGGCTCTCTAGCTCCTTCGCCGGGTGGCATCCCAAAACGGGTCCACCTCGACCGAAGTCGAGCCTTCCTCTGCCACTTCGCCAGGTGTCACCCCAGAGGGGTCAACCTCGACCGAAGCTGGTGGCCCCCTGCTTCCTCGCCAGGCGGCACCCCAAGACAGGTCTGCCGAGATCGAGCTGGGCTCTCCTGCTCCTTCGCCAGGTGGCACCCCAAGATGGGTCCACCTCGGCTGAAGTCGAGTCGTTCTTTGCCACTTCGCCAGGTGACCACCCAGGAGGGGTCCACCTCGGCCGAAGCTGGCAGCCTTCTGCTCCCTCGCCAGGTGGCACCCCAAGATGGGTCCACTTCTGCCGAGGTCGAGCCGGCTCTCCTGCTCCTTCGCCAGGTGGCACCCCAAGACGGGTCCATCTCGGCCGAAGTCGAGCCTTCCTCTACAACTTTGCCAGGTGTCCACCCTTGAGGGGTCTACCTCGGCCTAAGCTGGCGGCCCCCTGCTCCCTCACTAGGTGGCACCCCAAGACGGGTCCACCTCTGCCGAGGTCGAGCCGGGCTCTCCTGCTCCTTCGCCAGGTGGCACCCCAAGACGGGTCCACCTCGGCCGAAGTCGAGCCTTCCTCTGCCACTTCACCCGGTGTCCACTCAGGAGGGGTCCATCTCGGCCAAAGCTGGCTGCCCCTGCTCCCTCATCAGGTGGCACCCCAAGACGGATCCACCTTTGCCGAGGTCGAGCCGGGCTCTCCTGCTCCTTCGCCAGGTGGCACCCTAAGACGGGTCCACCTCGGCCGAAGTCGAGCCTTCCTCTGCCACTTCTCCAGGTGTCCACCCAGGAGGGGTCCACCTCGGTCCGAAGCTGACGACCCCCTGCTCCCTCGCTAGGTGGCACCCCAAGACGGGTCCACCTCAACCGAGGTCGAGCCGGGCTCTCCTGCTCCTTCGCCAGGTGGCACCCCAAGACGTGTCCACCTCGATCGAAGTTGAGCCTTCCTCTGCCACTTCGCCAGGTGTCCACCCAGGAGGGGTCCACCTCAGTCGAAGCTGGCGACCCCCTGCTCCCTCGCCAGGTGGCACCCCAAGACGGGTCCACCTCTGCCGAGGTTGAGCCGGGCCCTTCTGCTCCATCACCAGGTGGCACCCCCTTGATGGGTCCACCTCGGCTGAAGTCAGCCTTACTCTGCAAAGCCTCGAGGAGGCAGAGGCACGATTCACGAGGTCACCACTAGTATCGGCGTGCGCCGCATCCCGTACATGGTGCCAGTACGGTCCATAGCTGTGCGCAAAACCTCGTTTACATCAGTTAAGTGTGGCCCCTCGATCGAGGAATAAAATCCTTGCGGGCAGTGGCCTGAAACACTGGAAACCCACCGTCAACGCCCCGAAAGAAGGGCTCCCGTGCTTGGTTCGAGGTCTAGCCAGTTTTCCCCTTTCATGACAATACAGCAGACGAGGCGTGCCGGCCACTTAACCCCGGACTTGAAGAAGAAAGCAGAAAAGGATTAAAGATCTCCGGGAGCCTCGGGGAGGAGACGGAGGCCAAAGGAGGTCCGGTGGTATAAAAGATACGATAAAAGCAAACGAAAAGGTAAGTCGACAAGAGAGAAGAGTACCGAGAGAACAATCCTAGGACCAACGGAAGTCCTCAGGCGCAAGCTCGGTGAACCCAGCATAGGAAGCCGAGCTTCGACCCCTCTCTTTCTCACACTTCTTTCATCTAAATCTCCTCTAAGCACGAGAATCCTTCGGGAACCCACCTTAGTGGACATGTTCCATCTTGCCGTTCTCTAACTTGATCGTCGGAGTACTCCCGCCAGAATCCTTGGCCTGGGTCTCTGACCTTGTTTTGCAGGACCGGAGGCTTGGAGATCTCAAGGTAGGAGAATCCGAGAACTAGCGCCAGCTCACAAGCTACAGGCCACCGCGGTAAGATCGGCAACACTTATCAATTTTTAAAAAATAAAATATGTAAAACGAATATCCAATATATTATGATACCAACTACATTGATATTATTTGTTAAAAAGTTTTCCGTAGAATATGGATCTCTATTTTTAAGATCATAATGTCATTGTTGATACCGTGGGAGAAGGAAGAAGGGATCAATAAAATAGAAGATGCAATCAAGAGGGCATGCAAGATTTTAATATGAAAAAAATTAAAAAAAGATTTTATACTCTCACTTTATACAAAATTTTGAATAAAATATCAAAAAACTCTTCTCATAAGTTTTTACCTCTCAAAGAGACTCTCTAGTCCCTCTAGATCTTCATATTAATACTTAATCCATCTGCCTCTCTTTCATAGCCTCTGTAATGCCTTCTATCAAAAAGTACTTCGACAGGAATCTAGTGGTTCAAACTGTATTGGAAAATAACTTCTATTTCTTATACAACTCTTGTTTCATCTTAGAATAACTTCTGGCCATCCAATTGATTTCAAACATGTTGCAGATCATGTTGATTAGTCCCAATCAGATTCAAAGACCTTTCCCGACCGTCAAATCGTATCGGAAAGTATGCAGAGCATCCAATTGCACAAGTCGTGCACCTGCTTGCTTGTAGACCATGATAAAGACCAAAACCATCTCCATAAACCGTGCTACCCTTCTGTGGACTGCGCCCATGCCATGGATAGCAATCGCTGGGCATGCCCACGTGTGCTGGGCCACGTGCACCTGCATGCTATGCATGCTTGTGGGATGGGCCTGGCTTGCGGTAGGACATGGTCTGGATCATCCTGGACTTGGTTTTCTATGGGTTTCATTCTACTGGACCGAATCAAAACATTTTTCCTTGATACAATACTCAATACCAATTCTTTTTTTTTTCTTTTAGGTGATTAATATCCATCCCACAATTGAATCTAATTTGTAATTTTAGAATCTAAAATTTTATTAAAAAGTAACTAAAATATACTATTAATTTTTTAATTTATATAAATATTTATTTTTTTATAAATAATTAATGATAAAATATATATTTGTATGGATCATGCCATCTATCCATCCTAAGGTTGGACCCACTTAGTAGATCTCTATAATGATGTTTGGTTTCCTTAATTCCATCTAGAATATATAAATCTTATTTCCACTCATTCTTCTAAACAACAACAAAAATTTAAGTGGGTCATCCAGAATAATCTATTATGGTGAATCCTTGGTATTCTAGAATAGCTATTTTAAGGTAAATCATGAAATTGTTTATTTCAGATTATTTTCTTTGTATATGGTAGGCCCTATATTATTAATTATACTAAATAAAATTATTATTCTAAATTTCTAATCAAATAAAAATTTGAAATAATAAAGATAAATAATTATTTTCTAGAATTGTTATTCCTATTTCGGGTATAATTTTTTTTTAAAAAAAACAAAGGCTACCTATGGTAATCCATGGAACCAGGTCAGCCGCGCACCAAAAACGTGGTACATATTTGAATTTGGGCAAGAATAATTAAGGCCACACTCCTTTTACTTTATGTCCCCACGTTCTGAAGCGGGACAAAGTGCAAGATTAAATTATTAATTTTAATTTAATTAATAATAATTAATAGAGATTATTTTTTTTAGATTTTTAGATTAAAAGATTTGAAGAGATCAACTAGTCACTTAGTTATCAACCTGCAAAGTAGATCTAATAAAATAAACTAAAAAACAAGGAATTGATGATTAAGGAATCACCTTAAACTAGGGTTCTACTCATCAAGAAATCAAAAATTAAAAGTTGGAGAAGGGTTTTTAATTTTATCAATGATGATTATATCCCTCTGATGTGGATCTGACTGGACTCTCAAGGATCTTATGGCAGGGCTTCAAGATGGTCGATCTCAGGCTCCGATTTTTAGCTTAACTGGTTCCAATGCAAAGATGCCTTTACTTCATATCCCAATTACCTGCAACACTCAAAAAAAAATACTCAAGTTAGGGCATGGAAGGAAGAATAAAAGTAAAAGGAAAAGTCGGAAGGGGAAGAAATGGAAGTGGTGGCTAGGATTTATGATGGTTGGATAACTAGGGCCTCACACCCCGCGATGCTCCGAAGAACAATGGAAAAGGGCCTCACACCCCGCAATATTCTGAAGAACAAAGAAAATGGCCTCGCACCCCACGATGCACACAGTAAAGGAATTGATAGAATGTCGGCTTTATTTATATATGTGGAATGAATAATACAAGAAGGGGTTGATGGGGTATTTATAGACCATCAACATAAGTGTAAGGGTTACAAAGACTGGTATTGGTTTCCCTTGGACAATAACTCTCTTGGAATCTCTACTTGGGCCCCTTGAACTATAGTCTTTGGGCTGATCTTGAACTCTCCTGGGCCTTTATCCAAAGTGGGCGACAATATGGAATGAGGTGGGCGCCATCTCTTGAAATAAAGTGGCGTAATCCTTTAAATTTTGGGCGATGAAAGGAGGAGACTTTCTTGCTTACTCCCCTTAAAATCAGCGATTTTGATGAGGCAACAAAAATAAGATGGCATCAACTCTATTCTCCCTTTTGGTGCTAACTCTTCTTGGCATTATTTTTTATATCTTGATCCTCTTTGAAAGCTGATAAGAACAAATGAGAGGATATAGGTGGACTCCCATCTCCTTTTGAATTTAAATCTGTTGCCGATCTCGCCGCCACGCTGTGGCTTCGGAGCCGCCGATTTGACTAGATCGTCTCGCCCGGGGTCTCCTGGCTCTCACCCTGCAAGACAAGGTTAGAAACCCTGGCCGGGTATCCCGGCGAGGGAGCTCCGACGGTCAAGTCAGTAAACGGCGAGAGGGAACAGAATCTCCGAGACGGGCCCCCAAAGGAGTCCCAGACTTAGAGATTGTGCTAGAGAGAAAGGTCTTAGGAAGGAGAGAAATCCGGCCGGGTTCCTCCACCGAGCTCGCGCTGAAGATCTCCTCTCGGATCTTGGATCCTGCTCTAGGTGCTTTTTCTTTTCCCAGCCTCCATCTCTTGCTTACCTGGTCGTCTACTCTCCTCTTCCTTTTTAACTCCTCACGTCGCCTTTTCGTTTGCCGCCTTTGGGAGGCCCCCTCGTCGCTTTCACCTCCTCCCCTCCATCTCTTTCCCCTTTCCCTTTTGGACCAAAGAACCCAGCGGCCTCCCCGCCTTGCTTGCCGGGCCTAGCGAGGAAAGAGTAAAGGGAGGGCGCTGGCCAGACCGCCGATCGGACCTCGGGCCGAGCGTGAGCGCTCTCCTTCCCAGGGCCGACGATGCCTGTTATCGGGTCCTGTTTTATCAGGACTTCGTTTCTCGACTGCAGAACCTGTCGGGCCGATGTAAGCGATGTTTCGCGTGTCGCTGCTGACCGTACGGGCGCTTCTTTTCGGAGTGCGATGCGCACGGCTCGAGGGGCAATCTCGGAGCTCGTGCTCCTGCTCCTCGGAGGCTTCACTGCACAGGTTGGCCGGCTTCGGCCGAGGTGGACCCCTCCTGGGTGGACACCTGGCGGAGCAGCGGAGGGGCGCTCGACTTCGGCCGAGGTGGTCCAGTCTCCGGGCGCCACTTGACGAAGGAGCGAGGGGGCCCGGCTCGACCTCGGCAGAGGTGGGACCGTCTCAGGGCGCCACCTGGCGAGGGAGCAAGGGGCCGCCGCTTCGGCCGAGGTGGACCCCTCTTGGATGGACACCTAGCGGAGCGCAGAGGGGCGCTCGACTTTGACCGAGGTGGTCCCGTCTCCGGACGCCACCTGGCGGAGGAGCGAGGGGCCCAGCTCGACCTCGACTGAGGTGGACCATCTCAGGGCGCCACCTGGCGAGGGAGCAAGGGGCCGCCGGCTTCGGCCGAGGTGGACCCCTCTTGGGTGGACACCTGGCGGAGCGGCAGAGGGACGCTCGACTTCAGCCGAGGTGGTCCCGTCTCCAGCGCCACCTGGCGAAGGAACGAGGGGGCCCGGCTCGACCTCGGCTGAGGTGGGACTGTCTCAGGGCACCACCTGGCGAGGGAGAGAGGGGCCACCGGCTTCGGCCGAGGTGGACCCCTCCTGGATGGACACTTGGCGGAGCGGAGAGGGGGCGCTCGACTTTGGTCGAGGTGGTCCAGTCTCCGGCGCCACCTGGCGAAGGAGCGAGGGGGCCCGGCTCAACCTCGGCTGAGGTGGGACCGTCTCAGGGCGCCACCTGGCGAGGGGCAAGGGGCCGCCGGCTTCGGTCGAGGTGGACCCCTCCTAGGTGGACACCTGGCGGAGCGGCAGATGGGCGCTCGACTTCGGCCGAGGTGGTCCCGTCTGCGGGCGCCACCTGGCGAAGGAGCGAGGGGGCCCGGCTCGACCTCGGCTGAGGTGGGACCATCTCAGGGCACCACCTGGCGAGGGAGCGAGGGGCCGCCGGCTCCGACCGAGGTTGACCCCTCCTGGGTGGACACCTTGCGGAGCGGCAGAGGGGTGCTCGACTTCGGCCGACGTGGTCCCTCCGGCAGCTGGCGCACCTGAGAAGGAGCGAGGGGGCCTGGCTCGACCTCGACTGAGGTAGGACCGTCTCAAGGCGCCACCTGGCGAGGGAGCAAGGGGCCGCCGGCTCCGGCCGAGATGGACCCTCCTGGGTGGACACCTAGCGGAGCGGCAGAGGGGCGCTCGACTTCGGTCGAGGTGGTCCCGTCTCCGGGCCACCTGGCGAAGGAGCGAGGGGGCCCGGCTCGACCTTGGCTGAGGTGGGACCGTCTTAGGTGCCACCTGGCGAGGGAGCGAGGGGCCGCCGGCTCCGGCCGAGGTGGACCCCTCCTGGGTGGACACCTGGCATAGCGGCAGAGGGTCGCTCGACTTCGACCGAGGTGGTCCCGTCTCCGGGCGCCACCTGGCGAAGGAGCGAGGGGGCCCGGCTCGACCTCGGCTGAGGTGGGACCATCTCAGGGGACCACCTGGCGAGGGAGCGAGGGGCCGCCGGCTTCGACCGAGGTGGACCCCTCCTGGGTGGACACCTGGCTGAGGAGCAGGAGGCCCAGACCGACCTCGACTTCGACCAAGGCGGAGCCGCATCTGACTTTGCCGAAAAGCTCCATGTGGCTCGAATCACGCCCACGCAAATCTGAGGTATGCCACTCAGTGTTACTACTTCTGCCATAACAGTTGCTGCCCATCCCCCCGTTCCGTTGAGGCATCATGGCTCGGATGTGGGATTTAATGCAGAGATGACGTGGTGACGGCGAAGATCCACGCCATGATTGCCACGATCATCGTCGCCGTTCCGCGCTGCACCCAAGGTCCTATAAGAGGCCGCCACGCGTCGCCTGTCCGATTGCAATTAATGCATCGCTTCGAAACGGAGGCCATTTCCCCGTAACCGAAGCGTCGGTGTCAGGCATGCACCCACGCGGCATCCATCTAATGGTCCGGGATGGAATGATGGGTACGGCCGCTATCGATCGAATTTGAAAAGGAGGAGACTTTCTGAAACAAGGCCCTTTCCCTTTCTCACGCTCCATCGGCGGTTTGCAGCAGGCTATCTTCCACTCCCCCGGGTTGCCGCCTCTTTTGCACAGTGCATTTTGGTGAGTGCCTCCGTTTTCCTTCTTGGTCCGTTCCCTTCCCTTAGCGACCTTTCTTCACCACCTCCTTCTCCATGGCGCGCCGCCACCATGTTTCGTCTAACCCGGATGAGGCCGGTCTGTCCCGGCCGAGGACTCCATCGTCTTCCTCCTCGGAAGCGGAAGTGATCCCGGAGGAGGTCCGCAGGCGGCTCCAGCCTGGGGGCATAACCATAGGTATCCTTAGGGTTCCCAGGTCTCCCCCCGCGATCTCTGTCAACCCTATTTCTTCGCTTCCTCCTCCGGCCCTTTCTTCTATCGGTCCCTCCGGTCACGTTTCAACGATGACCGAAGGTGACCTTTCCTTGCTCCGGGAAGTCTATGGCATCCCGGGATCGATCCATCTCTCTCTTCCACGGCTTGGGGATCGCATCACCTTGAGTGGCCCCGGCCGTATAGCTTTCTACGAGGACTTCCTCCTTGGGGGTCTTCGGTTTCCTCTGCACCCCTTCTTTCTTTCCTTCCTCAGTCACTTTTGCCTGGTCCCGGCCCAGTTGGCTCCCAACGCCATCCGGTCATCTTCGCCTTCATCGTCTTCTGTCACTTCCACGGGTTTGTTGCCTGTTTCTCTCTCTTCAGGGCCCTTTTCATCCTGAAGCGGCACTCCACAGATGATGGCTGGTGGTATATTTCACCCCGGCCTAGGTATCTTCGGTTCGACCTCCCTTCCACCATCAAGGGTTGGAAGAACCGGTTCTTTTTTTCCTCGGTTGAGGATGTCGACTGGGCCTGGAGCGAGCCGGATCGGTCCCCAAACCGGAACTCCCAAGTCGAGCCGGCTGACCAGGAGGCTTACTCCCTGCTGCTGAGCGATGTGGTCCCTTCGCTCGACGTTCTGCTCTCGGAGCAGAACTTGTTCGAGGCAGGGATCAGTCCCATCCGGGAGCCGGGTGAGGCTCAGCCTTCTCTCCTACTCTGCACTTCCCCCCTTTCTCCCCTTCTTTCTTTAACTGGGCTGACCGACCTCCTTTCCATTGCAGGTATGAAGTTCTCCCTAGAAAACCTTCTGGAGGGCGCAGCTCAGAGGGACACCTCCGAGGGAGACGAGCCCGCGGCGAAGAGGGCTCGCACCGAGGCGAGCCGGGAGGTTGTGCCAACACCCGCCCCCAGTCCAGCAATTGCAGCTCCCGTGCCCAGGCCACCTCGGGCCCGGACTGTCGACGCCCCCGTCATCCGCCTCGATGAGGCCACAGAAGAGGGAGGCCCGGTTCCCTCCCGGGCAGTGCCCGCCTCCACCACAGCTTCGACGGCGCCGCCTGCGATTCCAGCCGCCCCGCCTGTGGCAGTCCCACCCGAGGGGTCGGTCGCTCCTGCTGCCGATATTTTCGCCCCGCCGCCGACCATCACGAGTCGATGCTCCGTGATCCGTGATCAGGGGCTCGCGGAGAGGGTGATGGAGTTCGCTTGCACCTCCCGGGATCGTCGGCTGAGGGGCGGTCGGGACTACGCTGACGCTTTGCTCGGGATCCTCCTGCAGCTCTTCACGGTAAGTCCGAACTTGGAACCTTCCCCTTCAAAGTCCCAGTTGAATTTTAATTGACCAACCTCTCACTTTTGTGCAGTTCGGGATGGACGTACTACTGCTGAGGAACTTCCTCGCAGGGTACACCAAGAAGGATGCCGAGGAGGAGAAGCTCGGCAAACTCGCAGCCGACATGAAGGGCCTCATGGAAAAGGGGGTCGAGCTGCGGGGGAGTAACCAGGCCCTGCAATCCGACCTGGCGTGCGCCGAGGGGCGCGTCAAGGAACTGGAGGCCTCTCTGTCCGAGGAAAGGATCTCCAACCAGCGACGCGTGGAGGAGGACGCAATGGAGAGGGCTCACCTCCGAGCTCAGTCCCAGTCGCTGGAGTGCCAGGTGGAGGAAGCCCGGAGGGAGACGAGCGCAGCCAAGGAGCGGTGCTCCTACATCAACGAGCTACTGGAGGCTTCAAAGCAGGAGGCGCAGGAGGCCGTCCCGAGATTCTGGGCCTCCGACGAGTATGTCTCGGAGGTCCGGGAGGCCGCTGTGGACTCCTTCCTGAAGGGGTTCCAGGTGTGCCGGGAGAAGGTGTGCTCCTTCTACCCCGAGCTCGACCTTAGTGGGGTGGCTCTCGGCGGTAGAAGGCAGGAGCCCACCGGCGAGGCTCCAGTTGCAGCGGGCGACGCGGCTGCAGCTCCAGAGCAGCCCTCCGAGGAGTCACCCGCCGTCGACGAAGACGGAGAGCGCGTGCCCTAGCCCGAGGATTCTGCCACCGCGCCGAACTAGCCCCCGACTGTATCTTCTTCTTTTTTTTTTTTTGAGGACTCCCGGCCTGTCGGGACTCCTTCATTGTATTACCCTTGCAAATCAATGAAAAATCCCTTTTTATCAAGTCTCGACCTCATCTTCCTTTTCTTTTTCTTTTTTTTTGTGTCTTGTTGAGATGTTTGCTTCGAGTGCCGAGACAAGGTCCTGTGGTTTACTCCGGGCTGAGTTCGGTAGACTGAGTCCCGTCCAGCGTTCAGATCGAAGTTCGAAGCTTCTGGGTTGGGCGACGGTAGAGCAGGCCTTGCGCGAGTCCTTCGGGCTTGCCGGGCCATTCTCCGTGATTGTGTGGGTGAGCTTGGCTCTGCCCCGCCTTCCTGACCGAAGTCCGGGACTTCCGGATTGAACCCCAGGGCCACAGGCTTTATCCAAGCCTTGTGTGGCTTGCCGAGCTGTTCTCCGTGATCGCATGGGCGAGCTTGGCTCTGCCCAGCCTTCCGGATCGAAGTCCGGGACTTCCGGACTGAAGCCCAGGGCGCAGGCTTTATCTAAGCCTTGCGCTGCTTGCCGAGCTGTTCTCCATGATCGCGTGGGCGAGCTTGGCTCTGCCCCACCTTCCGGACCAAAGTTCGGGACTTTCGGACTGAACCTTGGGGCCGCATGCTTTATCCAAGCCTTGCGCGGCTTGTCGAGCTGTTCTCCATGATCGCATGGGCGAGCTTGGCTCTGCCCCGCCTTCCGGACTGACCTCCGGGGCTGCAGGCTTTATCCAAGCCTTGCGCGGCTTGCCGAGCTGTTCTCCGTGATCGCGTGGGCGAGCTTGGCTCTGCCCCGCCTTCCGAACCGAGGTCCGGGACTTCTCGCTTTCTCGGGTCTTCGGCCACAGCTGTGTTTGCCGAACTTAGAGCTAAGCGCCTCTTTTCCTACGAGGCAAGAGAAAGCGTTTGAAGTAAAGAAATTTTATTGCAGGAGTTCGAGGAACCTTACATTATTGATAATACATCCTCAAGTTCGAGACGTTCCAGGTTCGAGGGAATATGGATCCTCCTAATTCCTCCAGGTAATAGGCCCCGTGAGGGAGGACTTCCGCCACCCTGTACGGGCCTTCCTAGTTCGGGGAGAGCTTCCCGCACTCTCGTGGCTGAGAAGCTTCAGCATGCTGGAGCACCATATCTCCGGGGCGAAAGAACTTTGGTCACACCCGGGAGTTGTAGTACCTGGCCACTCGCTGCTTGTATGCCGCCATCCGGACTCGGGCCTTGTCCCTCGTCTCCTCAAGAAGGTCCAGGTTGAGCATCATCCTGGCGGGGTTCTCCGCTTCATCATACTGCTCCACACGCAGGGTGGGTAGACTGAGCTCAATCAGGATAACCGCCTCGGCTCCGAAGACAAGATTGAACGGGGTCTCATCGGTGGCCATCCTCGAGGTGGTGTGGTACGCGCACAGGATGCTCGGGAGCTCTTCTGCCCACCTGCCCTAGGCCTGATCCAGCCTCGTCCGGAGGCCTTGCAAGATGGTTCTATTCGTCACCTCGGCTTCTCCATTTGTCTGCGGGTGCGCCACCGAGGTAAAGTGATGGTGGATGCCGAGGTCGCTACAGAATTCTTCAAACTCCCGGTAATCGAACTAACGCCCATTATCGGTGATCACGGTATGGGGGAGGGCAAAACGGCAAATGATTGACTTCCAGAAAAACTTGGCATGTTTGCCTCCGTGATCCGTGCCAGGGGTTCGGCCTCAACCCACTTCGTGAAATAGTCGATGGCAACGATCAAGAACTTTTGCTGTCCGGACGCCGGGGGAAATGGTCCTAAGAGATCCATCCCCCATTGGGCGAACGGCCACGGAGCCGAGAGTTGGGAAAGCATAGTGGAGGGTTGCTGCTGCACCACGGCATGCCTTTGGCACCGATCACACTTCTTCACGAAATCGACGGCATCCTCCTTCATCTTCTCCCAGAAATAACCTTGGCGGAGGGCCTTGTATGCTAGCGTTCTGCCCCCCACGTGGTTCCCGCAGATGCCCTCATGGATTTCCTGGAGCACGAGTGTGGCCTCCGCGGGTCTCAGGCACTTGAGGAGGGGATAGGAGTAAGACCTCCGATACAGCTGCCCATCCATTAGGACGAACCGCGTGGCCTTCTTTTTGATAAGGCGGGTCGCTGCACGGTCCTCCGGCAAGGTGCCACCGGTTATGTACTCGGTGTACTTGTCCATCCAGCTGAGCTCATGGCTGACCTGTTGGACCTCTACAGGGGTCTCGTAGCTCAGGGCCTTGAGGCGCTCTACATGAGCGCGACCCAGCAACGAGTCCGGCAGTGTTGCCAGCCGGGAGAGAGCGTCCGCACGAGCATTTTCGCCGCGGGGTATATGGGAGATGCTGAAGCACCGAAATCCGGTCGTGCTTGTTTTGACGAGCTCCAGATATTTCGCCATTTGAGGATCGTGCGCAGCGTATTCTCCGGAGATCTGTCCGGCCACCAGCTAGGAATCAGTGAAGGCCTTGAGGTTAGCCACGCCCAACTCGCGGGAGACTCTCAGCCTGGCGAGGAGCACCTCGTATTTCGCCTGGTTGTTAGTTGCGGTGAACTGGAAACGGAGTGCACATTCGGCGACAACCCCATCGCCGTTGGCGAGAATGAGTCCGGCTCCGCTCCCGTCGGAGTTCGAGGCTCCGTCCACGTGAAGGATCCAGGCATCCTCCTCGGGTCCTGGTTTCAATTGCAGGTGCAGAGAGTCCCTCTCTGGCACCTTGCCTAGGCCCGCGCACTCGACCAAGAAGTCGGCTAACACTTGCGCTTTCATAGCTGACCTTGGCCTATAAGCGATATCGAACTCGCTGAGCTTGAGTGCTCACTTCGCCAATCACCTTGATGTGTCGGGTCGGCTGAGTATCGCTTTCAGCGACTGATCAGTCAGGACGGCAATGGGATGTGCTTGGAAATAGGGCCTGAGATGCTGAGAAGACACTATTAATGCAAAAATGAGCTTTTTGGGCTGAGAATACCTGAGCTCCACATTACAGAGAAGTTTGCTTATGTAGTACACCGACCGCTGGACTCCCTGGTCGTCGGTCCGAACGAGGACCGAACTAACGGCTTCCGGGGTGACCGCCAGGTAGAGGATGAGTTCCTCCCCTTCTTCGGGCCTGGAAAGTAGTGGGGGTGATGCAAGCGTCTTCTTCAACTCGTCAAATGCCTCCTGGCACTCCTCAGTCCAAGCGAAGTCGTTCATCTTCCTCAGCACTTTGAAAAAGGGCCGGCAGCGATCGTCGACCTCGAGATGAACCGGCTCAGAGCGGATATCCGGCCGGTGAGTCGCTGCACTTGCTTCTTGGAGGCGGGCTGCTCCATGTCCAGGATGGCCTGGACCTTTTCCGGGCTGGCTTCGATCCCTCTTTGGGTTACCATGAACCCCAGGAATTTCCCGGTGGAGACGCCGAAGGCGCACTTCGCCGGGTTCAGCTTCATCTGATAAAGTCAGAGGTTGCCAAAGGTCTCCGCCAGGTCGGTAACATGATCCGAGAGGGGCTTGCTAATTACCAGTGTCATCCATGTATACCTGCATGTTGCGGCCGATCTGGTCCTTAAAGACTTTGTTGACCAGTCGCTGGTACATGGTCCCAGCATTCTTGAGGCCAAATGGCATCATCCTGTAACAGAAAGTTCCGCTGTCGGTGACGAAGGTGGTGTGCTCTTCGTCCTCCAGGTTCATTCGGATATGGTTGTGCCCGGAGAAGGCATCCATGAAAGAGAGGAGGCGAAGCCCCGAGGTGGTGTCCATCAGCTGGTCAATCTTCGGAAGAGGGAAGCTGTCCTTCGGGCAGGCTCGGTTGAGGTCGGTGTATTCCACACAGATCCTCCACTTTCCACTGCTCTTCTTCACCATGACCACATTCGCCAGCGAGCTAGGATATTGAACTTCCCGCATGAAACCGGCGGTGAGGAGTTTTTCCATCTCTTCATTGATGGCCCTCTGCCTTTCCGCGGCAAAACTCCTCTTCTTCTGGTGGACCGGGCGGCACCTCGGATCCACGTTCAGCCTGTGGGTAATGACCTCAGGGGGGATGCCCGGCATGTTGGCCGCGGACCATGCAAACACATCCGCGTTCATGCGGAGGAAATCCAACAGGCGGGTCCGTTCCTCCTCCGGGAGCTGGGCCCCCACCTGCACAATCTTCACAGGGTCCGAACCGAGGGGATATGTCAACAGACGCTCTACGGGTCCTCCCCTGGGTTCTTTCTCCCTTAGGTCTAAGTCGTCGACGTGGGGGCCGAGCTCGGCACCCCGGGCACTTGGAACCGTCTGGAGGCAATGCTGGACTGGCTGGGTCGTCCCCCTCATCACCCCAGGTCTGGAAGCTGTAGGGAATTGCATTAGCAATCGCTTTGTAGAAATCATGGCGTCCAGCTGGTTGAGCCCCGGGCGCCCGAGGATCGCGTTGTAAGGTGAAGGAAGCTTGACAACGGTAAACGTCATTATGACTGTGGTTTGTCGAGGTGGGGATCCAGCGATGACCGGGAGAGTGATCTCCCCTTCGACCCCCACCAAGTCCCCGGTAAAGCCTACCAGAGGGGTGTGCACCGGCCTTAGCTGATCATGGGACAGATTCATTCAGGAGAAGGCATCATAAAAAAAATATGTCAGTGGAGCTTCCACTATCCACCATAATACGATGTACAGGGTGCTTTGCGATGGTCATCTTGACCACCACAGCATCATTATTTACATTCTTGTTTTCATTCCCTTTGTCAGAAGGGGGTACATCCTCCGGGTTCCCGACCTCCCGGGCTCTCTTCGCCGCCCGCCCGATTCCATAAGAGATCATGCCCACTGGCTTCTCCGTCGGACAGTTGTCGATCGCGGGAACCGGGGGTAAGGCCGTGAACGGCTGTCCCTCCGCCGGGGCTTCGTTCCTCACGAACTTCCTGAGGTAGCCTCTTTTGATTAGCTCCTCGATTTTTCACTTCAGATTACGACACTCCGTGTCGTGGCCATGCTCGCGGTGGAACTGGCAATACTATGACTTGTCGCGGGTGCTCCATAAGTTCTGAGGGGGAGGTCGGCGGAGGTAGTGCTCGACCTCAATTTCCATAAGGATCTTCGTTCTGGGAGTGACGAGAGGGGTGAACCTTCGCTCCGGGGTGGCCTCGCCCTTCAGCTTTGGATTTGGACGAGGGTCAGCAGATGGCCCAAGCCGCCGGGCCTGTGGAACATCTCTCGGGGTCAGCTTCTTCAAGGTCCTCCCATCCAGCTCTCGGCGGGTGTGATCGGCCTCCTCCGCTCGGATGTACTTGTGGACACGGAGGAGGAGCTCGGAGTATGTCCTAGGGGGTTTTTTGTCCAGGAAATAAGTTAGGCGGGACATCCTGAGCCCGCGCTTTAAAGCCAGCATGGCAACGGGCTCGTCCAGGCTGTAGATCTCCAGGGCAGCGATCTTGAAACGGGTGATGTAGTCCCGAAGCAGCTCCTGGTCCTGCTGGCGGATGGAGAAAAGGCTGTCCACCTCTCTTGGCACCTTCCGACAAGCATCGAAGTGCACCACAAACTTTCCTTCTGGCTGATGGAAGGAGCAGATGGATCTGGGCTCGAGGTGGGTGAATCAGACTCGAGCAGCCTTCTGGAGGGTAGCGGGGAAGGCAATGCACAAAAGAACATCCGTGGCCCCCTGGATCCTCATGAGAGCCTTGTAGCTCTCCAGATGGTCCAAAGGATCGGAGGTCCCGTCGTAGGGATCCACCTGCGGCATGCGGAACAGGCCCGGAATCGGCTCCTCTTGGATTTCTTGGGAAAAGGGGGGATGGGAGTCGTAGCCCGCCGGGTCCGCCGAGGAGTTCTGCAGGTCGGCAAATCGGTGGGCGAACTCTGCCAATTTGTGCTCGTGCTCCTCCAGGCGCCTCTCGACCTGGTGCCTGATGGCCTCGTCAGTGGAATCTTCCACCGAGGCCGCTGGTGAAGGGGGCGCCGATCGGTCTCGGTGCAGGGTTTTGCCTCGACATCGCTTGCTGCGATGCACCGTCTCAGCCTCATCGTTCGGGGATCGACTCTTGTGATCCGCGAACCGGAGTAATTTCTTTTCACGGGGGTCTGGTGGCTCCCGCGGGGGTTGGAGGCTGCCCGCGGCTGGGATGGCCTGACATGAATAGAGAGCAGGCTTCCGCGCAGCCCCGCGGCTCAAGCCATGGGGGTCCCTGGCTGGGGCTGCGTGGCCAGGGAGCGCTGCTGATGTTGTAGCTGCCGAACTACCGTAGTCAAGGTTTGCAGCAGCTGGACGACAGCCACAAAAGGTCCGTCCACCGAGGTCGGCTATGGCGGAAGGGGAGGGGGAGCAGGGAGCTCCCTCTTCGGTGTGCGTGGCCCCTGAGGGGAGGGGACCTCCCCTATTTGGCTGGTGGACGCTTCGCGTCCACGCGTGACCACCATGGTCGGAGCGCGCTTCGTCCACAGAAAGCTAGCTCCCACTGCTCTTCTTCACCATGACCACATTCGCCAGCTAGCTAGGATATTGAACTTCCCGCACGAAACCGGCGGCGAGGAGTTTTTCCACCTCTTCATTGATGGCCCTCTGCCTTTCCGTGGTGAAACTCCTCTTCTTCTGGTGGACCGGGCAGCACCTCGGATCCACGTTCAGCCTGTGGGTAATGACCTCAGGGGAGATGCCCGGCATGTTGGCCGCGGACCATGCAAACACATCCGCGTTCATGCGAAGGAAATCCAACAGGCGGGTCCGTTCCTCCTCCGGGAGCTGGGCCCCCACCTACATAATCTTCACAGGGTCCGAACCGAGGGGATATGTCAACAGACGCTCTACGGGTCCTCCCCTGGGTTCTTTCTCCCTTAGGTCTAGGTCATCGACGTGGGGGCCGAGCTCGGCACCCCGGGCACTTGGAACCATCTGGAGGCAATGCTGGACTGGCTGGGTCATCCCCCTCATCACCCCAGGTCCGGAAGCTGTATGGAATTGCATTAGCAATCGCTTTGTAGAAATCATGGCGTCCAGCTGGTTGAGCCCTGGGCGCCCGAGGATCGCGTTGTAAGGTGAAGGAAGCTTGATAACGTTAAACGTCATTATGACTGTGGTTTGTCGAGGTGGGGATCCAGTGGTGACCGGGAGAGTGATCTCCCCTTCGACCCCCACCGAGTCCCCGGTAAAGCCTACCAGAGGGGTGTGCACCGGCCTTAGCTGATCATGGGACAGATTCATTCGGGAGAAGGCATCATAAAAAAATATGTCAGTGGAGCTTCCACTATCCACCATAATACGATGTACAGGGTGCTTTGCGATGGTCATCTTGACCACCACAGCATCATTATTTACATTCTTGTTTTCATTCCCTTTGTCAGAAGGGGGTACATCCTCCGGGTTCCCGACCTCCCGGGCTCTCTTCGCCGCCCGCCCGATTCCAAAAGAGATCATGCCCACTGGCTTCTCCGTCGGACGGTTGTCGATCGCGGGAACCGGGGGTAAGGCCGTGAACGGCTGTCCCTCCGTCGGGGCTTCGTTCCTCACGAACTTCCTGAGGTAGCCTCTTTTGATCAGTTCCTTGATTTCCCGTTTCAGATTATGACACTCCTCCGTGTCGTGGCCATGCTCGCGGTGGAACTGGCAATACTATGACTTGTTGCGGGTGCTCCTTGGGTTCTGAGGGGGAGGTCGGCGGAGGTAGTGCTCGCCCTCAATTTCCATAAGGATCTTCGTTCTGGGAGTGACGAGAGGGGTGAACCTTCACTCCGGGGCGGCCTCGCCCTTCAGCTTTGGATTTGGACGAGGGTCAGCAGATGGCCCAAGCCGCCGGGCCTGTGGAACATCTCTCGGGGTCGGCTTCTTCAAGGTCCTCCCGTCCAGCTCTCGGCGGGTGCGATCGGCCTCCTCCGCTCGGATGTACTTGTGGACATGGAGGAGGAGCTCGGAGTACGTCCTGGGGAGTTTTTTGTCCAGGAAATAAGTTAGGCGGGACGTCCTGAGCCCGCGCTTTAAAGCCAGCATGGCAACGGGCTCGTCCAGGCTGTAGATCTCCAGGGCAGCGGTCTTGAAACGGGTGATGTAGTCCCGAAGCAGCTCCTGGTCCTGCTGGCGGATGGAGAAAAGGCTGTCCACATCTCTTGGCACTTTCCGACAAGCATCGAAGTGCACCATAAACTTACCTTCCGGCTTATGTAAGGAGCAAATGGATCCGGGCTCGAAGTGGGTGAATTAGACTCGAGCAGCCTTCCGGAGGGTAGCGGGGAAGGCAATGCACAAAAGAGCATCCGTGGCCCCCTGGATCCTCATGAGAGCCTTGTAGCTCTCCAGATGGTCCAAAGGATCGGTGGTCCCGTCGTAGGGATCCACCTGCGGCATGCGGAACAAGCCCGGAATCGGCTCCTCTTGGATTTCTTGGGAAAAGGGGGGACGGGAGTCGTAGCCCGCCGGGTCCGCCGAGGAGTTCTGCAGGTCGGCAAATCGGTGGGCGAACTCTTCCAATTTTCGCTCGTGCTCCTCCAGGCGCCTCTCGACCTGGTGCCTGATGGCCTCATCAATGGAATCTTCCACCGAGGCCGCTGGTGAAGGGGGCGCCGATCGGTCTCGGCGTAGGGTTTTGCCTCGACGTCGCTTGCTGCGACGCATCGTCTCAGCCTCATCGTTCGGGGATCGACTCTTGTGATCCGTCGAACCGGAGTAATTTCTTTTCGCGGGGGTCTGGTGGCTCCCACGGGGGTTGGAGGCTGCCCGCGGCTCGGATGGCCTGCCATGAGTAGAGCGCAGGCTTACGTGCAGCCCCGCGGCTCGAGCCGTGGGGGTCCATGGCTGGGGCTGCGTGGCCAGGGAGTGCTACTGATGTTGTAGCTGCCGAACTGCCGTAGTCAAGGTTTGCAGCTGCTGGACGACAGTCGTAAAAGGTCCGTCCACCGAGGTCGGCTGTGGCGGAAGGGGAGGGGTAGCAGGGAGCTCCCTCTTCGGGGTGCGTGGCCCCTGAGGGGATGGGACCTCCCCTATTCAGCTGGTGGATGCTTCGTATCCATGCGTGACCACCATGGTCGGAGCGCGCTTCGTCCACAGAAAGCTAGCTCCCACCGCTCTTCTTCACCATGACCACATTCGCCAGCTAGCTAGGATATTGAACTTCCCGCACGAAACCGGCGGCGAGGAGTTTTTTCACCTCTTCATTGATGGCCCTCTGCCTTTCCGCGATGAAACTCCTCTTCTTCTGGTGGACCGGGCGGCACCTCGGATCCACGTTCAGCCTGTGGGTAATGACCTCAGGGGGGATGCCCGGCATGTTGGCCGCGGACCATGCAAACACATCCGCGTTCATGCGAAAGAAATCCAACAGGCGGGTCCGTTCCTCCTCCGGGAGCTGGGCCCCCACCTGCATAATCTTCACAGGGTCCGAACCGAGGGGATATGTCAACAGACACTCTACGGGTCCTCCCCTGGGTTCTTTTTCCCTTAGGTCTAGGTCGTCGACGTGGGGGCCGAGCTCGGCACCCCGGGCACTTGGAACCATCTGGAGGCAATGCTGGACTGGCTGGGTCGTCCCCCTCATCACCCCAGGTCTGGAAGCTGTAGGGAATTGCACTAGCAATCGCTTTGTAGAAATCATGGCATTTAGCTGGTTGAGCCCCGGGCGCCCAAGGATCACGTTGTAAGGTGAAGGAAGCTTGACAACGGTAAACGTCATTATGACTGTGGTTTGTCGAGGTGGGGATCCAGCGGTGACCGGGAGAGTGATCTCCCCTTCGACCCCCACCGAGTCCCCGGTAAAGCCTACCAGAGGGGTGTGCACCGGCCTTAGCTGATCATGGGACAGATTCATTTGGGAGAAGGCATCATAAAAAAATATGTCAGTGGAGCTTCCACTATCCACCATAATACGATGTACAGGGTGCTTTGCGATGGTCATCTTGACCACCACAGGATCATTATTTACATTCTTGTTTTCATTCCATTTGTCAGAAGGGGGTACATCCTCCGGGTTCCCGACATCCCGGGCTCTCTTCGTCGCCCGCCCGATTCCACAAGAGATCATGCCCACTGGCTTCTCCGTCGGACGGTTGTCGATCACGGGAACCGGGGGTAAGGCCGTGAACGGCTGTCCCTCCGCCGGGGCTTCGTTCCTCACGAACTTCCTGAGGTAGCCTCTTTTGATCAGCTCCTCGATTTCCCGCTTCAGATTACGACACTCCTCCGTGTCATGGCCATGCTCGCGGTGGAACTGGCAATACTATGACTTGTCGCGGGTGCTCCTTGGGTTCTGAGGGGGAGGTCGGCGGAGGTAGTGCTCGCCCTCATTTTCCATAAGGATCTTCGTTCTGGGAGTGACGAGAGGGGTGAACCTTTGCTCCGGGGCGGCCTCGCCCTTCAGCTTTGGATTTGGACGAGGGTCAGCAGATGGCCCAAGCCACCGGGCCTGTGGAACATCTCTCGGGGTCGGCTTCTTCAAGGTCCTCCCGTCCAGCTCTCGGCGGGTGCGATCGGCCTCCTCCGCTCGGATGTACTTGTGGACACGGAGGAGCTCGGAGTACGTCCTGGGGGGTTTTTTATCCAGGAATTAAGTTAGGCGGGACGTCCTGTGCCCGCGCTTTAAAGCCAGCATGGCAACGGGCTTGTCCAGGCTGTAGATCTCCAGGGCAGCGATCTTGAAACGGGTGATGTAGTCCCGAAGCAGCTCCTGGTCCTGTTGGCGGATGGAGAAAAGGCTGTTCACCTCTCTTGGCACCTTCCGACAAGCGTCGAAGTGCACCACAAACTTTCCTTCCGGCTGATGGAAGGAGCAGATGGATCCGGGCTCGAGGTGGGTGAATCAGACTCGAGAAGCCTTCCGGAGGGTAGCGAGGAAGGCAATGCACAAAAGAGCATCCGTGGCCCCTTGGATCCTCATGAGAGCCTTGTAGCTCTCCAGATGGTCCAAAGGATCGGTGGTCCCGTCGTAGGGATCTGCCTGCGGCATGCGGAACAGGCTCGGATTATGCTCCTCTTGGATTTCTTGGGAAAAGGGGGGACGGGAGTTGTAGCCCGCCGAGTCCGCCGAGGAGTTCTGCAGGTCGGCAAATCGGTGGGTGAACTCTGCCAATTTGCGCTCGTGCTCCTCCAAGCGCCTCTCGACCTGGTGCCTGATGGCCTCGTCAGTGGAATCTTCCACCGAGGCCGCTGGTGAAGGGGGCGCCGATCGGTCTCGGTGCAGGGTTTTGCCTCGACGTCGCTTGCTGCGACGCACCGTCTCAGCCTCATCTTTCGGGGATCGACTCTCGTGATCCGCCGAACCGGAGTTATTTCTTTTCGCGGGGATCTGGTGGCTCCCGCGGGGGTTGGAGGCTGCCCGCGGCTGGGATGGCCTGCCATGAATAGAGCGCAGGCTTCCGCGCAGCCCCGCGGCTCGAGCCGTGGGGGTCCCTGGCTGGGGCTGCGTGGCCAGGGAGCGCTGCTGATGTTGTAGCTGCCGAACTGCCGTAGTCAAGGTTTGCAGCTACTGGATGACAGCCGCAAAAAGGTCCATCCACCGAGGTCAGCTGTGGCGGAAGGGGAGGGGGAGCAGGGAGCTCCCTCTTCGGGGTGCGTGACCCCTGAGGGGAGGGGACCTCCCCTATTCGGCTGGTGGATGCTTCGCGTCCACGCGTGACCACCATGGTCGGAGCGCGCTTCGTCCACAGAAAGCTAGCTCCCACTACTCTTCTTCACCATGACCACATTCGCCAGCTAGCTAGGATATTGAACTTCCCGCACGAAACCGGCGGCGAGGAGTTTTTCCACCTCTTCATTGATGGCCCTCTGCCTTTCCGCGGTGAAACTCCTCTTCTTCTGGTGGATCGGGCGGCACCTCGGATCCACGTTCAGCCTGTGGGTAATGACCTCAGGGGGTATGCCCGGCATGTTGGCCGCGGACCATGCAAACACATCCGCGTTCATGCAAAGGAAATCCAACAGGCGGGTCCGTTCCTCCTCCGGGAGCTGGGCCCCCACCTGCATAATCTTCACAGGGTCCGAACCGAGGGGATATGTCAACAGACGCTCTACGGGTCCTCCCCTGGGTTCTTTCTCCCTTAGGTCTAGGTCGTCGACGTGGGGGCCGAGCTCGGCACCCCGGGCACTTGGAACCATCTGGAGGCAATGCTGGACTGGCTGGGTCATCCCCCTCATCACCCCAGGTCCGGAAGCTGTAGGGAATTGCACTAGCACTCGCTTTGTAGAAATCATGGCATCCAGCTGGTTGAGCCCCGGGCGCCCGAGGATCGCGTTGTAAGGTGAAGGAAGCTTGAAAACGGTAAACATCATTATGACTGTGGTTTGTCGAGGTGGGGATCCAGCGGTGACCGGGAGAGTGATCTCCCCTTCGACCCCCACCGAGTCCCCGGTAAAGCCTACCAGAGGGGTGTGCACCGGCCTTAGCTGATCATGGGACAGATTCATTCGGGAGAAGGCATCATAAAAAAACATGTCAGTGGAGCTTCCACTATCCACCATAATACGATGTACAGGGTGCTTTGCGATGGTCATCTTGACCACCACAGCATCATTATTTACATTCTTGTTTTCATTCCCTTTGTCAGAAGGGGGTACATCCTCCGGGTTCCCGACCTCCCGGGCTCTCTTCGCCGCCCGCCCGATTCCACAAGAGATCATGCCCACTGGCTTCTCCGTCGGACGGTTGTCAATCGCGGGAACCGGGGGTAAGGCCGTGAATGGCTGTCCCTCCGCCGAGGCTTCGTTCCTCATGAACTTCCTGAGGTAGCCTTTTTTGATCAGCTCCTCGATTTCCCGCTTCAGATTATGACACTCCTCCGTGTCGTGGCCATGCTCGCGGTGGAACTGGCAATACTATGACTTGTCGCGGGTGCTCCTTGGGTTCTGAGGGGGAGGTCGGCGGAGGTAGTGCTCGCCCTCAATTTCCATAAGGATCTTCGTTTTGGGAGTGACGAGAGGGGTGAACCTTCGCTCCGGGGCGGCCTCGCCCTTCAGCTTTGGATTTGGACGAGGGTCAGCAGATGGCCCAAGCCGCCGTGCCTGTGGAACATCTCTCGGGGTCGGCTTCTTCAAGGTCCTCCCGTCCAGCTCTCGGCTGGTGCGATCGGCCTCCTCCGCTCGGATGTACTTGTGGACACGGAGGAGGATCTCGGAGTACATCCTGGAGGGTTTTTTGTCCAGGAAATAAGTTAGGCGGGACGTCCTGAGCCCGCGCTTTAAAGCCAGCATGGCAACGGGCTCGTCCAGGATGTAGATCTCCAGGGCAGCGGTCTTGAAACGGGTGATGTAGTCCCGAAGCAGCTCCTGGTCCTGCTGGCGGATGGAGAAAAGGCTGTCCACCTCTCTTGGCACCTTCCGACAAGCGTCGAAGTGCACCATAAACTTTCCTTCCGGTTGATAGAAGGAGCAGATAGATCCGGGCTCGAGGTGGGTGAATCAGACTCGAGCAGCCTTACGGAGGGTAGCGGGGAAGGCAATGCACAAAAGAGCATCCGTGGCCCCCTGGATCCTCATGAGAGCCTTGTAGCTCTCCAGATGGTCCAAAGGATCGGTGGTCCCGTCGTAGGGATCCACCTGCGGCATGCGGAACAGGCCCGGAATCGGCTCCTCTTGGATTTCTTGGGAAAAGGGGGGACGGGAGTCGTAGCCCGCTGGGTTCGCCGAGGTGTTCTGTAGGTCGGCAAATCGGTGGGCGAACTCTACCAATTTTCGCTCGTGCTCCTCCAAGCGCCTCTCGACCTGGTGCCTGATGGCCTCGTCAGTGGAATCTTCCACCGAGGCCGCTGGTGAAGGGGGCGCCGATCGGTCTCGGCGCAGGGTTTTGCCTCGACGTCGCTTGCTGCGACACACCGTCTCAGCCTCATCGTTCGGGGATCGACTCTCGTGATCCGCCGAACCGGAGTAATTTCTTTTCGCGGGGGTCTGGTGGCTCCCGCGGGGGTTGGAGGCTGCCCGCGGCTGGGATGGCCTACCATGAATAGAGTGCAGGCTTCCGCGCAGCTCCGCAGCTCGAGCCGTGGGGGTCCCTGGCTGGGGCTGCGTGGCCAGGGAGCGCTGCTGATGTTGTAGCTGCCGAACTGCCGTAGTCAAGGTTTGCAGCTGCTGGACGACAGCCGCAAAAGGTCCGTCCATCGAGGTCGGCTGTGGCGGAAGGGGAGGGGGAGCAGGGAGCTCCCTCTTCGGGGTGCGTGGCCCCTGAGGGGAGGGGACCTCCCCTATTCGGCTGGTGGACGCTTCGCGTCCACGCGTGACCACCATGTTCGGAGCGCGCTTCGTCCACAGAAAGCTAGCTCCCACTGCTCTTCTTCACCATGACCACATTCGCCAGCTAGCTAAGATATTGAACTTCCCGCACGAAACCGGCGGCGAGGAGTTTTTCCACCTCTTCATTGATGGCCCTCTACCTTTCCGCAACGAAACTCCTCTTCTTCTGGTGGACCGGGCGGCACCTCGGATCCACGTTCAGCCTGTGGGTAATGACCTCAGGGGGGATGCCCGGCATGTTGGCCGCGGACCATGCAAACACATCCGCGTTCATGCAAAGGAAATCCAACAGGCGGGTCCGTTCCTCCTCCGGGAGCTGGGCCCCCACCTGCATAATCTTCACAGGGTCCGAACCGAGGGGATATGTCAACAGACGCTCTACGGGTCCTCCCCTGGGTTCTTTCTCCCTTAGGTCTAGGTCGTCGATGTGGGGGCCGAGCTCGGCACCCCGGGCACTTGGAACCATCCGGAGGCAATGCTGGACTGGCTGGGTCGTCCCCCTCATCACCCCAGGTCCGGAAGCTGTAGGGAATTGCACTAGCAATCGCTTTGTAGAAATCATGGCATCCAGCTGGTTCAGCCCCGGGCGCCCGAGGATCGCGTTGTAAGGTGAAGGAAGCTTGACAACGGTAAACATCATTATGACTGTGGTTTGTCGAGGTGGGGATCCAGCGGTGACCGGGAGAGTGATCTCCCCTTCGACCCCCACCGAATCCCCGGTAAAGCCTACCAGAGGGGTGTGCACCGGCCTTAGCTGATCATGGGACAGATTCATTCGGGAGAAGGCATCATAAAAAAACATATCAGTGGAGCTTCCACTATCCACCATAATACGATGTACAGGGTGCTTTGCGATGGTCATCTTGACCACCACAGCATCATTATTTACATTCTTGTTTTCATTCCCATTGTCAGAAGGGGGTACATCCTCCGGGTTCCCGACCTCCTGGGCTCTCTTCGCCGCCCGCCCGATTCCACAAGAGATCATGCCCACTGGCTTCTCCGTCAGACGGTTGTCGATCGCAGGAACCGGGGGAAAGGCCGTGAATGGCTGTCCCTCCGCCGGGGCTTCGTTCCTCACGAACTTCCTTAGGTAGCCTCTTTTGATCAGCTCCTCGATTTCCCGCTTCAGATTACGACACTCCTCCGTGTCGTGGCAATGCTCGCAGTGGAACTGGCAATACTATGACTTGTCGCGGGTGCTCCTTGGGTTCTGAGGGGGAGGTCAGCGGAGGTAGTGCTCGCCCTCAATTTCAATAAGGATCTTCGTTCTGGGAGTGACGAGAGGGGTGATCCTTCGCTCCGGGGCGGCCTCGCCCTTCAGCTTTGGATTTGGACGAGGGTCAGCAGATGGCCCAAGCCACCGGGCCTGTGGAACATCTCTCGGGGTCGGCTTCTTCAAGGTCCTCCCATCCAGCTCTCGACGGGTGCGATCGGCCTCCTCCGCTCGGATGTACTTGTGGACACGGAGGAGGAGCTCGGAGTACGTCCTGGGGGGTTTTTTGTCCAGGAAATAAGTTAGGCGGGACGTCCTGAGCCCGCGCTTTAAAGCCAGCATGGCAACGGGCTCGTCTAGGCTGTAGATCTCCTGGGCAGCGGTCTTGAAATGGGTGATGTAGTCCCGAAGCAGCTCCTGGTCCTGCTGACGAATAGAGAAAAGGCTGTCCACCTCTCTTGGCACCTTCCGACAAGCGTCGAAGTGCACCACAAACTTTCCTTCCAGTTGATGGAAGGAGCAGATGGATCCGGGCTCGAGGTGGGTGAATTAGACTCGAGCAGCCTTCCGGAGGGTAGCGGGGAAGGCAATGCACAAAAGAGCATCCGTGGCCCCCTGGATCCTCATGAGAGCCTTGTAGCTCTCCAGATGGTCCAAAGGATCGGTGGTCCCGTCGTAGGGATCCACCTGCGTAATGCGGAACAGGCCCGGAATCGGCTCCTCTTGGATTTCTTGGGAAAAGGGGGGACGGGAGTCGTAGCCCGCCGGGTCCGCCGAGGAGTTCTGCAGGTCGGCAAATCGGCGGGCGAACTCTGCCAATTTGCGCTCGTGCTCCTCCAGGCACCTCTCAACCTGGTGCCTGATGGCCTCGTCAGTGGAATCTTCCACCGAGGCCGCTGGTGAAGGGGGCGCCGATCGGTCTCGGCGCAGGGTTTTGCCTCGACATCGCTTGCTGTGACGCACCGTCTCAGCCTCATCGTTCAGGGATCGACTCTCGTGATCCGCCGAACTGGAGTAATTTCTTTTCGCAGGGATCTGGTGGCTCCCGCGGGGGTTGGAGGCTGCCCGCGGCTGGGATGGCCTGCCATGAATAGAGCGCAGGCTTCCGCGCAGCCCCGCGGCTCGAGCCATGGGGGTCCCTGGCTGGGGCTGCGTGGCCAGAGAGCGCTGCTGATGTTGTAGCTACCGAACTGCCGTAGTCAAGGTTTGCAGCAGCTGCACGACAGCCGCAAAAGGTCCGTCCACCGAGGACGGCTGTGGCGGAAGGGGAGGGGGAGCAGGGAGCTCCCTCTTTGGGGTGCGTGGCCCCTAAGGGGAGGGGACCTCCCCTATTCGACTGGTGGACACTTCGCGTCCACGCGTGACCACCATGGTCGGAGCGCGCTTCGTCCACAGAAAGCTAGCTTTCACTGGTGGTGTTGTCCTGCCCCCCCTTCCTAG
The DNA here is from genome assembly GCA_021397845.1 of Areca catechu. Taxonomy (NCBI): domain Eukaryota; kingdom Viridiplantae; phylum Streptophyta; class Magnoliopsida; order Arecales; family Arecaceae; genus Areca; species Areca catechu. Next base: position 44,176,840 of record CM038051.1, on the reverse strand, counting down.
CACGCCAATCTTTTGCCGATCTCGCCGCCGCGCCTGTGGCTTCGGAGCCGCCGATTTGACTAGATCATCTCGCCCCGGGGTCTCCTGGCTCTCAACCCAGCAAGACAAGGTCAGAAACCCTGGCCGGGTATCCCGGCGAGGGAGCTCCGACGGTCAAGTCAGTAAACGGCGAGAGGGAACAGAATCTCCGAGATGGGCCCCCGAAAGAGTCCCAGACTTAGAGATTGTGCTAGCGAGAAAGGTCTCAGGAAGGATAGAAATCCGACCGGGTTCCTCCACCGAGCTCGCGCCGAAGATCCCCTCTCGGGATCTTGGATCCTGCTCTAGGTGCTTCTTCTTTTCCCAGCCTCCGTCTCTTGCTTACCTGGTCGTCTACTCTCCCCTTCCTTTTTAACTCCTCACGTCGCCTTTTCGTTTGCCCCCTTTGGGAGGTCCCCTCATCACTTTCACCTCCTCCCCTCCATCTCTTTCCCCTTTCCCTCTTAGACCAAAGAACCCGGCGGCCTCCCCCCCTTGCTTGCCGGGCCTAGCGAGGAAAGAGTAAAGGGAGGGCGCCGGCCAAACCGCCGACCGGACATCGGGCCGAGCATGAGCGCTCTCCTTCCCAGGCATCGATGATGCCTATTATCGGGTCCTGTTTTGTCAGGACTTTGCCTCTCGACTGCGGAACCTGTCGGGCCGATGTAAGCGATGTTTCGCGTGTCACTACCGACCGTACGGGCGCTTCTTTCGGGGTGCGACGCGCACGGCTCGAGGGGCAATCTCGGAGCTCGTGCTCCTACTCCTCGGAGGCTTCACCGCATAGGTGGACCGGCTTCGGCCGAGATGGACCCCTCCTGGGTGGACACTTGGCGAAGGGGCGCTCGACTTCGGCCGAGGTGGTCCCGTCTCCGAGCGCCACCTGGCGAAGGAGCGAGGGGGCCCGGCTCGACCTCGGCGGAGGTGGGACCGTCTCAGGGCGCCACCTGGCGAGGGAGCAAGGGGCCGCCGAGTTGGTCGAGGTGGACCCCTCCTGGGTGGACACCTGGCGGAGCGGCAGAGGGGTGCTCGACTTCGACCGAGGTGGTCCCGTCTCCGGGCGCCACCTGGCGAAGGAGCGAGGGGGCCCGGCTTGACCTCAACTGAGGTGGGACCGTCTCAGGATGCCACCTGGCGAGGGAGCAAGGGGCCGTTGGCTTCGGCCGAGGTGGACCCCTCCTGGGTGGACACCTGGCGGAGCGGCAGAGGGGCGCTCGACTTCGGCCGAGGTTGTCCCGTCTCCGGACGCCACATGGCGAAGGAGCGAGGGGGCCCGGCTCGACCTCGGCTGAGGTGGGACCGTCTCAGGGCGCCACCTGGCGAGGGAGCGAGGGGCCGCCGGCTTCGACCGAGGTGTACCCCTCCTGGGTGGACACCTGGCAGAGCGGCAGAGGGGCGCTCGACTTCGACCAAGGTGGTCCCGTCTCCGTGAGCCACCTGGCGAAGGAGCGAGGGGGCCCGGCTCGACCTTGGCTGAGGTGGGACCGTCTCAGGGCGCCACCTGGCAAGGGAGCAAGGGGCCGCTGGCTTCGGCCGAGGTGGACCCCTCCTGGGTGGACACCTGGCGGAGCGGCAGAGGGGCGCTCGACTTTGGCCGAGGTGGTCCCGTCTCCGGGCGCCACCAGGCGAAGGAGCGAGGGGGCCCGGCTCAACCTCGGCTGAGGTGGGACCGTCTCAGGGTGCCACCTGATGAGGAAGCGAGGGGCTGCCGGCTCCGGCCGAGGTGGACCCCTCCTGGGTGGACACCTGGCGGAGCGGCAGAGGGGCGCTCGACTTCAACCGAGGTGGTCCCGTCTCCGGGCGCCACCTGGCGAAGGAGCGAGGGGGCCTGGCTCGACCTCGGCTGAGGTGGGACCGTCTCAGGGCGCCACCTGGTGAGGGAGCGAGGGGCCGCCGGCTTCGATCGAGGTGGACCCCTCCTGGGTGGACACCTGGCGGAGTGGCAGATGGGCGCTCGACTTCGGCCGAGGTGGTCCCGTCTCCGGGCACCACTTGGCGAAGGAGCGAGGGGGCCCGGCTTGATCTCGACTGAGGTGGGACCGTCTCAGGGTGCCACTTGGCGAGGGAGCAAGGGGCTGCCGGCTCCGGCCGAGGTGGACCCCTCCTGGGTGGACACCTGGCGGAGCGGCAGAGGGGCGCTCGACTTCGGTCGAGGTGGTCCCATCTCCGGGCGCCACCTAGCGAAGGAGCGAGGGGGCCCGGCTCGACCTCGGCTGAGGTGGGACCGTCTCAGGGTGCCACCTGGCGAGGGAGCGAGGGGCCACCGGCTCCGGCCGAGGTGGACCCCCTCCTGGGTGGACACCTGGCGGAGCGGCAGAGGGGCGCTCGACTTCGGCCGAGATGGTCCCGTCTCCGGGCGCCACCTGGAGAAGGAGCGAGGGGGCCCGGCTCGACCTCTGCTGAGGTGGGATCGTCTCAGGGTGCCACCTGGCGAGGGAGCGAGGGGCCGCCGGCTTTGACCGAGGTGGACCCCTACTGGGTGGACACCTGGCGGAGGAGCAGGGAGGCCCGGACCGACCTCGACTTCGACCGAGACGGAGCCACATCTGACTTTGCCGAAAAACTCCACATGGCTTGAATCACGCTTAGCGAAATCTGAGGTATGCCACATCATCGTTACGGCCGTAACAAAATCCTTTCATGATAGGAATGGATGAAGCACAATAACTTGATCCTCTTTGAAAGCTGATAAGAACAAATGAGAGGATATAGGTGGACTCCCATCCCCTTTTGAATTTAAATCCTTTCATGATAGGAATGGATGAGGCGCTCCTTAGATGTGGGTGACAAAAAGAATAAAAAATGAGGTACCAAATGAGTTGTAGTCTTTCTGTTTTACTCATCTTAAAACCATCGGCATCTTGAAATTTAAATGAGCGACATCATGAGAGAAAAAATGGGGTGCCCACTTTTGGATAAGCTTGAACTTCAAATGGTGTCTGAATGTCCGGATGTCTGGATGTCTTAATGTCTTGATTAAGAAAAATAAAGACAACAATTTTTGACATAAAATTGGCCAACCAAGATAAATGACATGGCATGTGGTGATGTCCCGATGATATGGCAAGTGATGTCCAAATATAAGTGACATGTCATGTGATGATGTCCTGGATGACCTGGAAAGTGATGTCCAAAATCTTCAAAAGGTGGTGCCAAGAAGTGGTTATCATGTGGCAAGTGACTTGGGCTAGCACATGGAGTCACATGAGTCTTGACTTGGCACATGAAGTCACATGGGATCTTGATTTAGGTCCCCTCTTGTATTACAAGACTCAACTAAAATAACTAATCACATGACTCAACCAACTTATTAAACCAACTTTACAAGGACTCAATTGTAACTAATTTAAAATCCAACTTGAACAATTGAAACCCAATTCGATCAAAAGGCATAAACTCATGCAACAAAAAAGACTAAATTTAGTAAATAGGGTTTGGGATCAAACCCAACTAGGCTCAAGCTAGTTAATAGGGTGTAGGCCTAAATCCAACTCAGCCAAAATGACTAAGCCCTTATTGATATTAGGGCTCAGGGCTTTTATCCACAGATGATTTTGGGGCTCAGGGCTTTTATTTAGGTGATTTTGGGGCTCAGGGATTTTATCCACAGGTGATCCACAGGGATGTGGGATTGGCCTATCATTTTTTTTTTTTGGCCCTAGTGTCCACACCAATTCTTTTCGAGTGGGAGAAACTCGATCCTGTCGAGTATGGGTCAACTTTGCTATGATAGTGCTCTAGTAAGTCAGGATCAATTCTTTGCAAGTCCTCTCTGGTGATCCAAGAATCGTCAGTCTTGAGTCGCCCTTGCCAATGAACTAGATATTGCTGATAGTCTTTGCCCCGAGTAGCGAAAATCTTGTCATCCAAGATCCGCTCGATCCTATCTCTCCGGGCTAATAGTATGGTAGGTGGACACACATGGATTGGCTCACTCTCAAGGATGGGATCAGGTCCAAAATGCTCGCTAGGAATCAACATTGACTCCCTATACTCGATAAGGTCTGAAATGTTGAAAGTAGGACTAATACCTAGTTCAGGTGGTAACTCAAGCACATAGGTATTAGGTCCAATTTTTCTAATTACTTCGTATGGTCCACTACTACGGGCATGTAACTTCTTCATGGTTCCAGGTGAAAACCATTCAGGTCGTAGTCTAACCATGACAAAGTCTCCTTCATTGAATTTCTTTGAGTCTTTTCCTCTTTTTTTTTTCTTTTTTTTCCCTATTGACATGCATATAAATGACTAATAACTATACCTAATGGACTACAGATTCGACTAAACCCTAAACTACAACTGAGTTTGACTCTTGGTTGGTGGGTGACATGCAGATGAGATTGGTGCATGGACTCCTACTATAGAGTCTGCTAGAAATATGTTGTAAACCTAACATGCTCAATGGGCTTATGCAACATGTTAACCTCTACAAAATGTAATCTAATGGTTAGAGAAACTTGAGAAGCTTCAAGAAAGGACAGAAAGTAAGAGGTGGATTCAGATTTAGACTGGTAGGGTGGGAAATAAGAAAAGGGTTCATGGATTAGTCCTAAACTAACAGGGTTGACCTGAAGGGTTGGACATTGATTCACACCTACAGGGAATAAAGGGTCTGCTTTATGGAAGAATGTGTTAGCGATTTCAGGGAAGAGATCTTCAATTAGGACCAAAGGGGTGAATTCATCATGAGGGTACTAGATTAAATAAGCCAAGTCCTCATTGATTTCCTTTAGTTCTTGAGTTTCAGGACTAGGCTCTATCAATGGGTTCTCTTATAGTGTCTCCTCAAGTAAAGCCATTATCGTATCAGTGTCATGGCTCTCTTCCTCTAACTACTATTCCACTACAGCTTCAATCTAGGTATTTTCTGGGTTAACTAATCCTAGGTTGGCTTCAGTCTGGGTATGGTCAGGATCAACTAACTCTGGGTTGGCTTCAGCCTGGGTATGGTCAGGGTCAGCTAATTCTAGGTCAGCCATAGGTATCTCCTTTTCTCCCTCATACTCTTTCACTAAGTTCACCTCAGCTTCATATACTTCCACTACAATGTTATCCTTGTGAACCAATAAGGTAGTAGGAGTGGGTTGACTAAGGAGAAATTGACGAGTGTTTGGGATAGCAGGGGTGGGTTGACTAAGGGGTACCTGACTAAGACTTGGCTTGCACTTAGGGGTGCTAATCCTATGGGGTTCCAATCGACTAAGGAGAGGTGGATTGATTCTAAGGTTCTGACTAGGTGCACTGATCCTAGTAGGTTTGGTTTGATAGACTATGGGTTCCTTGAGTTCATAGGACATGGGCTCAGAGGATCTGGGTTCATAGGATCTAGATGTATATGATCATGGTAGGTAGTTTTCCCTAAGTTTAAGTTTCATGTCGCTTCAAGTAGTTATGGGTATGTCTTTTCTTCATCTGATCATTCTTTAACATCATCCTAATAAATTCTAGCCTGGCGTACTAACTTAAGCTTAGCAAACTTAAACTTTCTTTCATCAGACACTAGTTCCCTCTCAAAATATAGATATATACCTTCTTCTCAATCAATATAATCCTCAAGATCAAGATCACTACCAAATGTAGGTGCTTCTACCCTAAAATTCCTAGTGGCTCTCTCATCCTGATCTATGAAATCATAATTGGGTCTCCTATGATTAGATTCTCAGGTCGGGTCATGGTGTGGGGGTCTCCTAGGATTGGGTTCCCAGATTGGGTCATAGTGTGAGGGTCTCCTAGGGTTGGGAGGTGTGGAGAAAGGTGTCTCAACTTTAGGTTCAGGATGGGTCTTACGAGTTTTCTCTAAGTTTCCTAGACGGTCATCTAATCGATCAAATGTATTGTTCATCAGGGCAAACTTATCATTCATGGTCCTAAGAAAGGTCTCAAAGTTGGACTCCATGGTCACACTAGGTTAGGGTGAGACTACTGGTTGGGTTAGACTCCTAATCTAATGGTTATGTAATGCAGACGCACAAAATCGAACTAGGGTCTCCTAGACCTAGAGCTCAAGTAGAATGGGTTAGCTCAATTTACAACCAGTTCAACAATTATCCTGCCCACAAGCCAGGTAAGAGGTGGGGTGGTAAGAGGCTCCCCCTACTCTTGTTGGATCCTAATTAAAGAACCACCAGTCCACTTAGGGCATTTGCCTCTGGATCTCTAGCCTTAGACACCAAATTTAAGTGATAATTAAAGGATTGGGTGCACTAGTTTTCACACAATACTTAGAACCCAACCTGTTGGTGTCCCTAAACTGCTTTAGGTTTCTAGTTTATTTTAATTAGGGTTAGGTTCGATGTAAAAGATGGTTGTTGTAGGCTCAGGACAGGTGATGAATTCCTGCCCTGATCTGAGATAGTCAAGTGCCCTTAAGATTAGGCTACAAGATGATGCAATCACACGAAATGAAACCTAATATGCAATGAAGCTATAATAATTAAAAATAGTAGAAAATAAATTATTTTTTTTCTTCAATTTCAGATCTGATTAATTTTATATTTTCGATCTCGGGATATCACGTCTGGCCGTAGCTCATTACTCCCATGGGTCGTGACGGTATACTTGTGTATACCCGCTCAGGAGGCGTGATTTCCTTCCACCAGAAAAATAGCAAATAATTTTTTTTCTAATTTTTTTCTGAGATTAAATAGAGGATTAACAACAAATTAATTATTAATTTTTTTGTATTTTTTTATGATGGGTTTATGTAATTTATTTTCAACCTAGTTCTAAGTATGCAGAAATTTAAGAACTAGTAGTTAAACCCTAGTTTAACCTTCGCTCTGATATCAAAGATGATGCGGGACAAAGTTCAAGATTAAATTACTGATTTTAAACTTAATTAATAGTGATTAATAGAGATTAATTTTTTTTAGATTTTCATATTAAAAGACTCAAAGAGATCAATAAAGCAAAACTAGTCACTTAGTTATCAACCAGCCAAGTAGACCTAACAAAATTAACTAGAAAAATCAGGAATTGGTGATTAAGAAACCACCTTAAACTAGGGTTTTACTTATCAAGGAATAGAAATTAAAGAGTTGGAGAAGGGTTTTTTATTTTACCAACGATGATTATATCCCTCTGATGTGGATTTGACCGGACTCTCAAGGATCTTATGGCAAGGCTTCAAGATGGTCGATCTCGGGCTTCGATCTTCAGCTTAACTGGTTCCAAGGCAAAGATGCCTTTACTTCATATCCCGATCACCTGCAACACTCAAAAAAAATGCTCGAGTTAGGGCATGGAAGGAAGAATAAAAGTAGAAAGGAAAAAGTCGAAAGGGGAAGAAGATGGAAGTGGTGGCTAGGGTTTCTGATGGTTGGATAACTAGGGCCTTACACCCCGCGATGCTCCGAAAAATAAAGAAAAAGGGCCTTACACCCCGCGATGCATTTAGCAAAGGAATTGACAGAATGTCGGCTTTATTTCATATGTGGAATGAATAATACAAGGGGGGTTGATGGGGTATTTATAGACCATCAACCAGAATTGTAAGGGTTACAATGACTGGTATTTGTTTCCCTTGGGTAATAACTCCTTGGAATCTCTGCTGGGCCTCTTGGACTCTAGTCTTTGGGCTGATCTTGAACTCTCCTGTGCCTTCATCCAAAGTGGGCGACAACATGGAATGAGGTGGGTGACATCTCTTAAAATAAAGTGGGTGTAATCCTTTGAATTTTGGGTGATGAAAGGATTCTTTCTTGCTTACTCCTCTTAAAATCAGCGATTTGGATGGGGCAACAAAAATAAGATGGCGCCAACTCTTTTCTCCCTTTTGGCGCTAACTCTTCTTGGTGTTATTCTTTTATCTTGATCCTCTTTGAAAGCTGATAAGAACAAATAAGAGGATATAGATGGACTCCCATCTCCTTTTGAATTTAAATCCTTTCAATGCTAGGAATGGATGAGGCGCTCCTTGGATGTGGGCGACAAAAAGAATGAAAAATGAGGCGCCATGTTTTACTCATCTTAAAACCGGCATCTTGGAATTTAAATGAGCAACATCAAAAAAATGGGGCACCCACTTTTGGATAAGCTTGAACTTCAAATGGTGTCTGAATGTCCGGATGCCTGGATGTCTTAATATCTTGATAAAAAAAATAAAGACAACCATTTTTGACATAAAATTGGCCAACCAAGATAAATGACATGGCATGTGATGATGTCTCGATGGTGTAGCAAGTGATGTCCAAGCATAAGTGACCTATCATGTGATGATGTCCTGGATGACGTGGCAAGTGATGTCCAAAATCTTGAAAAGGTGGCGCCAAGAAGTGGTTGTCATGTGGCAAGTGACTTGGGCTAGCACATGGAGTCACATGGGTTTTGACTTGGTACATGATCTCTTGACTTGGCACATGGAGTCACATGGAATCTTGATTTAGGTCTCCTCTTCTATTATAGAACTCAACTAAAATAACTAATCACATAACTCAACCAACTAATTAAACCAACTAATTACAAAGACTCAATTATAACTAATTTAAAACCCAACTTGATCAATTGAAACCCAATTCAATCAAAAGGCATAAACTCATGCAACAAAAAAGACTAAATTTGGTAAATAGGGTTTGGGATCAAACCCAACTGGGCTCAAGCTGGTTAATAGTGTTAAGGCCTAAATCCAACTGGGCCAAAATGACTAAGCCCTTATTGAAATTGGGGCTTAGGGCTTTTATCCACAGATGATTTTGGGGCTCAGGGCTTTTATCCACAGGTGATCTACAGGAATGTGGGATTGACCTGTTATTTTTTTTTTTTTTGGCCCTGGTGTCTGCACTACGTTTTCTCTGAATCCAAGGTGTTCGTAGCCATCTCTGGTGGGATCTCCGATGGGGCTAAGTCTATTCTCAACGCTGCATGAAAAAGATGAAAGAGGCTTTGACCACTGTTGGGGTAGTAGTCCGGTTGGTAGAGATTTTGCTTTACTACCAACAAGTCATGGATTTGAGACATGATCTCGCAAGATTTCAAGACCCATGACATACTCACCTTTGGAGGGGAAAAAGATTTATCCCCCCCATCCCTTTCCTCTACCAAAAAAAAAAAGCTTTGGCCAAGAAAATAAAAGTTGAAAAAGGAAATAATAAAATTGACAAAGTTTACTTTGTAAAATTTGGGTAAAGGTTTATACATTAGTATATGATTCCATGGCAAGAGAATAAAGGACTTTTCTATGAAGTCTTGCAATTCACCCCGAGAAGAACCGTTGCACCATGTAGGACTATACGAGTCACGCTACATGGCCTTATAAAGTTGATAAGGAAGGAAGTCACATAATCTAGCATTAGTACTGTCAGTGCCAAATAAACAATAATTACTATAATTTTCATCTTAGTACCTTACTCCAGAGACTATAAAATGCCAAATTTCTGATGTCGTTTTTCACTATGCTAGAGTAAATAATCTGGCGTGTCAATAATTAATATGGTAGCCTGCAATGAGTTCCTATACTGACATATGCTGTCCCTCGTAATATGGAATAATTTTTCTGTGCTCAAAAGGTCAAAGACTCAAGAGTTATAACTACTAAAATTTAGATGCCATGAACCATGGTTTTAGATAACAATGTTTAACTACTAAAATTATTGTTAAATGATATTTAATGTAAAACATTATAATAACTATTATTCTCCAATAGGTTCATTATAATGCACCAGTATAATGTAAGTAATGATTGATATTTCACTTGTACCTTTTATAAAATAATATTATTTATATTTATTGATGCTGAACTTCACGAACCGACTCACAATTCTTGAACCGCCAAGTGATTGCTCCGGATTCCTACAAAACAAATCCCGGATTAGAGGTTTTCTGGTGGGGGATACTCCGATGCCTAAGTCAGTCGAGTTCAGGCAACAGATGGAGAATTTGAAAGAAAATAAGGTGAGAAGGATTAGCTTCGCTTACCCTCGGAGGTCCTCTCTTATCTCTTTTTATAGGTATTAATCTTAACTAAAATCCATTAAGATAATCCTCTGGTAACTAATCACCATTAGAATGAACTTTTGATGATTAATTTACCTAAATTCATTTTAACAGATAGTAGTTACAACATCATTTGGTCATCATAACCGTGGCATTTCTTGCTGATGTTGGATAAATATCATTTATCCAACCTCTGGTCGGATTAATATATTTTGGAGGCGAACAAAGGTGGGTTGGTCGGCCATTGTGTCGGTCGACTATTATACCGATGTGCTTCGGGATTTATGAATATGATCGATTCAGCTTGAACCTGCACTGGCGCGTCCAGTTCATCACAATAGTTGCCCCCAACTCCTAATTTCAAGGCATATTTGTTGCCTCGAAAAGTGAGAGTTTGTTGCCCAGTTGGCCAACCCAAGAGGGGGAGTGAATTGAGTTTTTAAGATTTTTCACAAGTGTTCTTTTAAAAATTTAGTGTAGTGAGTGATGTTTAAGTATGAGATGCGGAGCAAGTAAGAAACACAATCAACACAAGCACAAACACCAGCAATTTATAATGGTTCGGAGTAACCCAGCTCATATGTCCACTACCTAAGATATCATTTGAAATTTTCACTATATTCATTACGGAATACAGTCGGTTTGTTTTATACCGGGCTTACAAACCAAAACCAAAACTTAGTTTTACACCAGGATCACCAAGAACCCAATATAGTATTAGTTTTCCTGGGCTCACTAACAATCCAAACTTGGTTTTAAAAGGCTCACCAAAAATCTTAAATAATCCTCAAGTTACAGCCCCTACTGTACTTGGAACAACTCAAATAAAGAGTTAAAAAACAGAGCAATACCAATGACAACCCAAACTTGTTGGATAGTTGCAGTTGAAGTCCCTTGACAAGCCTTCTTGATTGCTCCTTTAATGCTCTTCAAGGATTCCAAACTTCTTCAATAAATGACTCAAGAATTTGATGGGAGTTTGGTGAAGTCTTAAGTGCTTCCTTGAATGCTCTTTAAAATATTCAATGCTCTTCTCTCAAAAGTTCATTCCTTTTTCAAAAAGTTCTTCTAAACTTGTTTAAATCTCTTATTTATAGTCTCTAGAACCGATCTCATGTAGATATGACCGATGTAGAGCCTTGGAAATCGAAAAATGGTCATTGGAGTACTTTTTGGATTCAAAAAATCGATTCTGGAACTAGCCGTTATGCACCTGAAACAGGGATTCAAGTCGGCTTGGTTGAGTCGAGTCGGCTTTGATTCTCAGTCATACTGAAGTGCACTCTGGTCGAGTCGGCTCTTCTCAGTCGAGTCGGCTCGCCTGACTAGCTTTCTCAAAACTGATGTTTCCATACTCTGGAAGAGTCGGCCCGGTTGCACATGAGTCGGCTCGGTTGTCTGACTTCAAAAAATTGAACATTTGATACTCTGGATGAGTCAGCTCGGATGTCTACGTGCCAAAAACCTTTGTGTTGTGCCAGAACAATTAGTCGGCTCTCATGCTTGAGTCGGCTTGAGTGACTTAAGTCCAAAAGTGTCCAAACTTCTTTCAAAAGCTTTCAAAGACTTCCAAACTTCTTCCGGTCCTAATCTAAGTAATTTAAACATAAAGATTACATAGAATTGCCCTTTTTACAAGAATATACAATTAAGTTATTTATGACTTTTCAATATTTGATCACTTTTCATGATTACATTGATTTACTACATAGATAACTGAAATGTAGGTATAATGATTGATCTTTTGACACATCCTACAAAAACTTCTCAAACATTCAAACGTATTAGTAACTACATGTTCCAATATTTTGTTATCATCAAAATCATTCCAGGGGTCAACAATCTTTTCCTTTTTGATGATGACAAAATATTGGGCATAGAAAAACTTTACAGTTAAGTATATGTGAACACTTAAAGTATCAAAGTGACTTGTATATATGATTTAAATTGATAAGTATCAACATGTATCAAGAGTGTATCAGAATGTATCTATAAGTATCAGGGCTTTTTGTATCAGAGTCAATATTTATCAAAATGTATTAGAGCAAATATTTATCATCAAAATCTTTCTTTGCTTTAGAATGTATTGGAGCCAGTTGAGTATCAGAACTGAATGTATTGGAGCCAATTAAGTATCAAACTATATCAAAGTGAAATAAGTATCAAGAGTAATTAATTTCTATTAATTTAGCATCAGGAAAGTATCAGAGCTAATTGAGCATTAAAATATATCAGAGCCAATTAATTTTCATGAATTTAGCATTAATGCTAAAACTGTATAAGAAACCTTAGTTTTTAAAGGTTTATGCCTAATATCTCTAAACCTAGTTCTAGTGGAAGCTTTAGGTATAGTGGTTTTGGTCTTAGCCTTGGCTCTAGATCTAGTTGGTGTGGGCTCAGTCTTGACATCTATAAAAGGTATATGGTCATGAATGACAGGATCAGGAGGTGGAGGTGGATGTCTAGCATGCGGTGGAGGCTGCCTCGGTATAGATGAGTGACGTGGAGGTGCCTGCCAAGAAGTAGATGCACTAGACCCTCCAGCTGTAGATCGCACTCTTGTCATAAAGAGTAGAACAGTCCTCAACTCTGACTCTACCCTCTGAACTCCCTGCTGTAGCTCATGAAGTGCAATGCCCTGATCTCTGGCAAATGAGTCTGCTGCTCCTTGAAGTCTCCCAAAGTCTGATCATAAGTCTCTAAGGTTAGCACTATGGTTGTCCTAGATCTACTGCCTCATCTCTATAGACTCAACTCTGAGAGTCAGCTCCCTCATCTCTATCCGGAACTCCTCTAGCCCTCTCTCCAGTGTTTGGTGAAGATCGCCAAACTTTGATCTAAAAGAGCTAGTAAGAGTCTCAGTGAAACGACCGAACTGCTCCAATGTAACTCCAGTCTATGTAGATGGTACAGTTGATGTCGAGGGTTCTGAATGGGCTTCTGGTGCTGCTGATGGTGCTGGTGGAGTCTTGGGGCACCGGTCTATCCAGTCATCCTAGCCTATCCCTGAATCTCCTCATCTGTAGAATCCTCGTCACTATGACCAGAGTCACTGTCATCATCTCTATCAGACTCCTCTCTGACAATCCCAGTAGTAGCAGTCTCGTGCTCTGCCTCCTCCTCATCTGAGGACTGATGTAACACTCTCTGACTAGATGTTTTCTTGACCCAAACACCCTTTACTTGGTGATATCCCATCCTATGTTGGGATTTCATCGAGTATCTGTCCATATGGTGAAGGGGTCGTCCATCCTCTCTGGTTAAGTCGATACCAAACTCCTAGAACAATAAAATAAACATCATCCCATAAGGCCAATAAGCCTTCCCTCTCCTCGCTACATCTCGTATTTGGGTGAGCATAATGAGTGGCAGATTGAGGGCTCCCCCTCAATCATACATCTCATAAATGTCATATCAGGTTCGCTTCCCCAATCAAAATGACCTATCTTGGGCAAAAAGATCCGGCTAATGATGTTATGCAAAAGCCTCATTTCTAGGGATAGTATATTGGCCTACACATTAGAAATTCCTCCTATATCTCTCCTTTCCAGAATAAGTCTTAAAGTCTTCTGTTTCTCTTTTAAGTTCAAGTGAAATTTTCTCCTATTGGGCATGTGCAAAATTTGACTTATCCTAGAATCATCAACAATCATTCTTACTCCCTTCACAGTTGATTCCACATTGTTTTTTCCAAGGGACAAATTTTCATAAAAACTTCTGACTAGGCTAGGGTATGTATGAATATCTAAGGAACAAAATTATACCCAACCCTGATTCTCTATCCACTCACCAATTCTAAAGCCTTGGTTTTCAAGAAAAGAGAAATCTACTTTTCTACTGCAAGTCACAGGTCGGTTTCCCATGGGGATGACTTGCCTTGCAAGTGCCGGAGACAAATTCCTTGGTTCTTCTTGTTCTTCAATCTGAGTCAGCTCATCCTCACGCCTTTTGGATCTTCTTTCCTATTGGACGTTGTTCGGATCTGCATGCCTCGATCTCTTGGCAACCACTTTCTTAGGAGCCATTATGATGAAATCTAAGGGAGGAAATTGAGAAATCAGGTGGTCCTAGGAAGGAATGTGAGGCCTAGGGTTCTTTCCAAACAGTGAAAAGGTAAAGTGAAAGAAATTTTAGGGCAAACGACTTTATAACAGTGTCCGATATTCGAGTCGACTCGACTCCTGCTTGAGTCGACTTGAGCTAAAACATAGGAAATGTCTCTAAAGGCTCTAAAAAAGATGTCTATACCCTAAATATACTCTAGATAAGATGGTTGGTAACCTTAGATTAGTAATGGAGGTTTTCTAAATAATTTTTCTTTGATTTTGAAGAAATTAGGTCAAAGATTCTAAAACAGATCATATAAACCTAATTCTTCTCTAATCATTCTAAATCTATCTTCATTAAGTGGCTTAGTAAAGATGTCAGCTAATTGATTTTCAGTTGAAATAAATTCAAGTTCAATATTATCATTTTATACATGATCCTTAATAAAGTGATGTCTAATTTCTGTGTGTTTTATCCTAGAATGATGAATTGGATTCTTTGTCAAATTAATAGCACTTGTGTTATTACATTTGATAGGAATTTTTGTTTGAATAACACCATAGTCTTCTAATTGTTGCTTAATCCAAAGCACTTATGCACAACAACTTCCTACAGCTACATACTCTGTCTCAGCAGTAAACAGTGCTATAAAGTTTTGTTTCTTACTATGCCATGAGATTAAGTTCAACCCTAGAAATTGACAAGTATCACTAGTACTTTTTCTATCAATTTTGCATCCACCATAATCAGTATTAGAAAAACTAATTAAATTTAATGAAGATTGCTTAGAATACCATAGACCTGGATCACTTGTTTCTTTTAGATATTTTATGATTCTTTTAACATCAAGTATATGTGATTCTTTTGGATTTGATTGAAATCTAGTACATAAATACACTAAACAAGATATCAGGTCTACTAGCAGTTAAATATAACAATGATTCAATCATACATCGATAGAGTTTTTGATCAACATTGTTTCCATCTTCATCCTTGTCAAGTCTACAAGTGGGGCTCATGGGTGTGCCAATTTCTTTGATTGACTCCATACCAAACTTCTTAATGATTTTCTTGATGTACTTCACTTGATTGATAAATATTCTTTTCTTTGTTTGCTTAATTTAGAGTCCAAGAAAGTAGGTTAGTTCACCCATCAAGCTTATTTTAAATTCGTCCCGCATAAGCTCAGCAAATTCTCTACACAAATTTTCATTAGTTGCACCAAAAATTATATCATCTACATAGATTTGTACAACTAACATATTATTTTCTTTCCTTTTAATGGATAGAGTGGTGTCTACATTACCTCTAACAAAATTATTTTCAAGCAAAAATTTACTCAATCTATCATACCATGCTCTAGGTGCTTATTTTAAACCATATAATACTTTGTTAAGTTTGAAAACATGATTTTGAAGAGCATGATTTTCAAATCCTGATGGTTGTTCTACAAAAACTTCTTCTGAAATAAAACCATTCAAAAATACACATTTTACATCCATTTGAAATAATTTGAAGTTCATGTAGCAAGCAAATGTAAGTAACAATCTAATAGCTTCTAATCTTGCTACAGGTGTATAAGTTTTATCAAAATCTATTCCTTCTTCTTGATTATATCCTTTGGCCACTAATCTGCTTTATTTATAATTATATTTCTTTTTTATCTAATTTATTTCTATAAACCCATTTAGTGTCTATAATAGGATGATCAGAAGGTCTATTCATTAGGGTCCTGATACGGCTGTATCCGCTGACGTGGAGTCTATCTGGATGCCAACTATTAACCAGCAGATGGAGGTGCCACCTAAGCATGGTGCCTGAGTGAGGAGCCAAAGTTCATCCCTTGCTGAGGTCAACTCCCAGCTGGGGTCGTGCAAAGCCACCCTGCCGAGGTCAGCTCCCGGTCGAGGTCGAGCTCAAACTGCCACCAAGCGAAGGAGGGAAGGTGACAGAGATTCAAATCAAGGCGGGAAGAGGAGCTGCCTTCACCAAGACCCCACCATTGAGACGGTACAACTGACAGGCGATAGCCCACCGCCCAAGGCCTACGGAGGAGGTCGCCTCGCCAGAGCACCAGGGTCTCCTCAAGCCCCACTTTACACCAATCAGGAAGGAACGTCCCTTTCAAGGTTTGGCGCTCCTTGACCTACCGCCTGCACCACCCACAAGTAGAAGGCCATGCCAAAGGATTCAAACCCTGGGGCGGCTGCCCGCATGCCAATGCTCTGCCAGGTTTCCCGAAACATGGTGATCAACCAGAACGTCAGAGCTAGTGACATAATTTTCCATCTCAATGGAGGAAACGAGAGCTCACATGCAGTTCCCGTGTGCTGCCAGGTGTCACCCCCTAGGACTCCACTGAAAGGGAGTAAGAGGACACACCGAGCCTCTCCATAAAAACTAAAAAGGGGCCTTCGAACGAGAAGATGGAAACAGGAGGCAAGGACCAGCAAGGGATAAGGGAGGTAATCATTAGCACACAGAAGGGGAGAGCAAACCAGATGCAACGCTTTGGGGGCTACCGAGGAATTCATCGGAAGAATCCCACAGACACAGCCAACCCTACTCCAGCCCTCCTTCTCTGCTAATGCCCTACACTCACTTTCATTTCTTTAAAGCACGACCCCCGAACATGGAAACCTCACCGGGATCTATCGAGGGGGATCTATTCCACTGGATCGTCCACTGACTTGATCGTTGGAATGCCCCCACTGGAATCCCTGGCTAGAGTCTCTTTTCTTTTGCAGGGGTCCGAGAACACGTGCAGGTTCCCAGGCGAGGGGGCCGATGCCTGACACCGTGCTGGAGCTACAAGCCATGATGGTCCAGGCGACAACAGATTAGCATGCTAGGAAGAGGGGCAGGATGCTGAAACATCGATCAAACTATTTCACCCACCGCAAAAGCAACTCCACTTGAGGCATGGTGATGATACGTGCACATGAAGCCTCCGCCAGTCGCATGGAGGCCCCTCCTTCTCACGGAGGCCCATGCGGCTTAGAGGGGGAGCTTCCTGCTCCACCACAACTGCCTCCGATGGATGTCCACTCACCATTCTTGCTCAGCAGATACAAGTGCTGTCCGCAGCGGTGCAGTAGTTACAATGCCAGCAACAGTCCCCGACTTCCCGGCAGCAGCTAGGGACCTCTACGGCCCAAGCCGCCACCCCCCGCGATAGTTTGCATCCCCTTCAAGAAGGGCCTTCGCAGCCGCGGGCCATGACTGATCCCCGAGTTAGCCTCCGGGCCCCGGGGAAGCGACAGAGGAGTGGGTCGATCGATTAGGAGAGCCAATCTCTAGGCTCAAAGCATGCCTCCCACAGGCACCGTAGACATTGCCAGAGCAAGGCCCTCCATCATGACCCTCCTCAACAGTCACCACTATCCTCTCTAGTAGCCTCAGCGGAAGGCTCCGCTGATGAGGCTATCAGGCGCGTACTAGAGAAGCACCTGGAAGAACAAGAGCGTAGGCTAGCGGAGATGTCCCGTCAGTTTACCAACATACAAGGCTCCTTTAAAGAGCCAGCGGGCTATGATGCCCATCCCCCTTTCTCCCGACAAATCCAAGAGGGGCTGATCTCGAGTCGGTTCCGCATGTCTCAGGTGGATCCCTACGATAGGACCACCAACACCTTGGACCATCTAGAGAGCTACAAGGCTCTCATGAGAGCCCAGGGGACAACAGATGCCCTTTCCTGTATAGCCTTCCCCGCTACCCTTTGGAAGGTAGCTCGAGTCTGGTTTACTCGTCTCGAGCCCGAAAGCATCAGTTCCTTCACGAAGCTAGAAAGAAGGTTCATGATGCACTTTGATGCTTGCCGAAAGGTGCCACGAGAAGCTGATAGCCTTTTCTCCATCAAATAACAGGATCGTGAGCCTTTACGAGACTATATGGCCCACTTCAAGGTTGCCGCACTAGAGATCTATAACTTGGTCGAGCCCATCGCCATGATGGCTCTGAAGAGAGGGCTTCAAACTTCCCACCTGACTTACTTCCTGGACAAGAAGCCGTCGAAGATGTACTCTGACCTCCTCCTCCGTGTTCAAAGTATGTTCACGCTGAGGAAGCAGACCGTGTCAGGAGAGAGCTAGAATGGAAGCCCTTGAAGAAGCAAGCTCTGAGGGAGGCCTTAGAGGCACGTAGGCTCGGGCCGGACCCAAGTTTTCGAGCAAGGCCCAAGCCAAAGAGCAGTCTTGTTCCGGAAGAAGCATACACCCCCTCCTCGCTCCGAGGTTGAAGGTCCTCATGGAGATTAAGGGCACATGCTACCTATGCCACCCTCCCCCACGGGGGTCATCCGATGGTCGTGATAAGACAAAATACTACCGGTTCAACCGTGACCATGGCCACGATACCGAGGACTGTCGCCACCTAAAAAGAGAGATCGAAGATCTGATAAGGAGGGGTTAACTCGGAAAGTTCGTGGGGGGCAAGACCCCTGCAGGGCCCCAGGCACTCATAGCCTTTCATCCTGTCCCTGTAACTGACAGCCGGCCCACCGAAAGGCCCGTGGGCATGATATGTTGGGGGGCAGGATCTCCCCAAACTAAGAATGTCCCTATGGAGTAGTCGAGGTCCTTCCACTTGGAGCCTACCACCCCGCTGAGATCGATGGTGACGAAAGTCTAAAGACTCACCACCAAAAATGTAAGGCTTCTCCTTGTCAATAAAAGTTTCCTTTTAATGCAATGTTATCTTTGCTTTGCAGGAAAACCATCGCTCGGCCCTAGGCCTGGCGATCCAAGCCCAGAAACTCCTGAAGCTCGGTACTCTAAGCCCGAAAACTCCTGAAGCCTGACATTCCAAGCTCGAAAACTCCTGAAGCCCGGCACTCCAAGCCCAAAAACTCTCGAAGCCCGGTACTCCAAGCCCAGAAACTCCCAAATCCCGGCACTCTAAGCTCGAAAACTTCCAAATCTCGGCACTCCAAGCCCAGAAACTCCCAAAGCCTGGCACTCCAGGCCCGAAAACTCTCAAAGCCCGGCACTCCAAGCCTAGAAACTCCCGAAAACTGACACTCTAAGGCCAAAAACTCTCGAAGCCCAACACTCCAAGCCCCGAAACACAAGAAGCCCAACACTCCAAGCTCACAAAAATCCCAAAGCCTGGCACTCCAAGCCCGGAAACTTTTGAAGCCCGGCACTCTAAGCCTGGAAACTCCCAAAGCCCAACACTCTAAGCCCGAAAACTTTTGAAGCCCGATACTCTAAGCCCAAAAACTTTTGAAGCCCGGTACTCTAAGACTGGAAACTCTTGAAGCCCGGCACTTTAAGCTCGAAAACATTCGAAGCCGGCATTCTAAGCCCGAAAACATCCGAAGCCCGGCACTATATGCCCCAAAACTCCCGAAGCCAGGTACTCTAAGCCCGGAAACTTTCGAAGCTCGGTACTCTAAGCCCTGGCACTCTAAACCCAAAAACTTTCGAAGCCCAGCACCTAAGCCCAGAAACTCTTGAAGCCCGGCACTCTAAGCCGAGAAACTCATGAAGCCCCGCACCTGTCACCGTGCTCACAGTCCGAAGATGCCAGCGAGACACCCAAGCAGTTCTGCATCTACCGCCTGACTCACAGCCCGGCATCTTAAGCTGAGCAACTACTAAAGCCCTGTACTTGTCACCGTGCTCATAGTCTGGAGATGCCAGCAGGACACCCCAGCAGTTTTGCCATCTATCACCTGACTCATAGCCTGGCATCTCAAGCCGGAAAACTCCTGAAGCCCTACACCTGTCACCATGCTCACAGTTCAGAGATGTCAGCGGGACACCCCAATAGTTTGGTTATCTACCGCTTGACTCATAGCCCGGCACCTCAAGCCAGAAAACTCCTGAAGCCCCGCACCTGTCTGCAGGGTTCGGGAACCAGTGCGGAAGTGTGGATTTCAAAAACTTTATGAAATCAGGTCCGAACCCTAATCCCAAAATCTCCTTATTAGCAATTAAAACTTATGACTACATGCATGTCCAAATTTAAACATAGTTTAGATACTAACCTCAGATCGCTATATCCAATCTGATGTAGAAATAAACTCCAAATGGAGTAACCTTTTGAACACACCAGGCGTCCACTTGTCCGCCCTCCGATGGTGATCCACACGGGCAGATGATCAAGACAGTGACTCCTCAATTGGGTTCCTTCCAATCAAGTTCTACCCCAAGAACTTGATATATGGGCTATTGGCTAGGACACCTCTAGCCAAACAGGGACTAAAACTTTCTTTCTTACCCTTCTCCTAGTTTTTTGGCAATTCTGGCCCCTTAAGACACTCTTGTCTTAAGAATAAGCCCTTGTCCTAAAATGAGACAAGGCTTGTCTTGGAGGGAGAAGAAAATTAAGACAAAGTTGTCTTAATGTAAGAAAGAAGAAAAGAGGCGCCTTCTTCCTTTACCGTCGGAGAGTTTCTCTCTCTGACTCTCCTTCTGTTCTGAGATTCGACAGAGCCTAGGCTCTGTAAAGGAATCAAAGAAGAAAGAGAGGAGGGGGAAACAGTCTTCTGGAGAGGGAGAAGGAAAGAGAAGCAAGGCTTCGCCGTAGAAAATCTGGAATTTTTTTTTTACGGTGAAGCCTTCTTCTTAAATAGGCGACAGAGAGGCGCCTTCTCCTTCTGAAAAATCCTCTCACGTCCCTCTCTCCCTTCTCACGTCTTCTCTCTTAATCTCACGGCCCTTGGGATTAATCTCACGGCCTTTGGGATTAATCTCACGGCCTTTGAGATGGACAGACGCGAAGAGGGATCGAGAAAAACTCAGAAGGGCGCGCGCAGAAAAAAGAGTCGTGCCCCTTCGGTGTTTTTTTCTTTCTTTTCACCGTAATTCCCATTTTGAAGAGTCCACGCCTAGGTGGACTCTGATCCACGCCTTATCAGCCAAAAGACGCCGTTCCCTTCTTTCTTTTTCACGCAAAAACGCGATTTGGAGAGAGTCCACGCGCGTGTGGACTCTTCTCCTTGCGCGCGCGCGTGGGAAGAGAAGGGGAGGGGTTTTAGGCGATGTGGGAAAGGGGTTTAGCCTCTTAGGTTAGCCCAATTGCTAGCCTATTGTTAGCCCAACGTTTTAAATCTTCAATTAGATTCAAACCGGAATGAATTTGGATCTAAAAAAGACCAAATCGGAACCCTAACTCGAATCCGATTCAAGTAGAAGTCATGGTTTGCAACACATGCTAGTGTGTTCATCTGCAAACGAGATTTAATTCCAAATTAAATCCTTGATTATCTGTCCTAAGTGTGTGACCCATTGGGTTCCATACTTAGCCAGCAGTGGGTCCGAGTGCAAGTTGACCTAATCTGATCAGAACTCATTCTAATCGATTTAGGTCAAATCGAGCTAACTCGAGTCAGTCAATTAGGACTCCTCCTAATTAGTGATCCAATTAAACCATTTAATTTGATCAACCCACAAGACAAGATTGACGTCTAGCAACGTATCATGTCTACCCGGAAGATATGGAAATTCTGGTGTAATTCCAAAACTACCCTTCAGTGGAAAGTTCCCGTACAATTCGATCCTTCAATCATCTTGCATCCCGAATATAACTATGGATATGGAATCATGTCAAATCCAGTTTATACTCATTCCCAGCTCAGTCATACACTAATGATTCAATTAATTCGATATTAGAAATCATTTCTAATATCTATACTTTGATCAAAGATTTCCTGAATCATCATCTGACCTAATTTGGCTGGATGCAATCTCCTCCTACTAGGAGTGATCAATTCCTTGTTGACCTACTCATTACCTTCATATACAATTCACCATACCCAGCATCAACCTCGTGCATGACCTAGTGTCATGATTGAGATTGAACCAAAGCATGGGTTCATGTACATAAGGTATTATGGCAGTCTCAGGTCATAGGACTACTTGCACAACTCCCACTATGTGAAACATCTATTGACATGCAGCTAAGGCTCCATTAGATGTTCTCAAACTGGATCTATTCAGTGAACTCATTCACTAATGAGCACCCACATCCTTGTATTAGTGTCCTACACAAATGACTGTGAGAGCAGTCACCGTTTTCAGCATACATAGGATGTGCCAGTCTTACCGGAAAAACCCTGATCCCCAACTCAGGATTCCTATGACTAGGAATATTCTAGATTAGGGTTTTAAGGCCTTAGATCTCACTGGTATGATCTCATCATAGCCCTTCAACCATAGCCCTAATCTATGGGGTTCATCATATAATGACACAGCGAATGATGAAAAAATTATTGCCTTTATTAATTTGTCAATTTACAATGGTCTGGGAGATACAGATATTGGCTTATAGGGCATAATCCTTTCAATCTCCCACTTGCACTAAAGCCAATCGCTCTTATTCTTTAACCCCATACAATCGAGGTGGCGATCAAACTCCCGCTGTGGTAGAGCCTTAGTGAACGGGTCTGCTATGTTGTTCTTTGTATCTACTCTATTGATGCAGACTTCTTGTCTTTCGATTATCTCTCGGACAAGATGGAAGCGTCTCAGAATGTGCTTGGACTTGTGATGGGCTCTCGGTTCCTTAGCTTGAGCAACTGCTCCAGTGTTATCACAATAGAGTGGCACCGGGTTCTCAATCTCAGGAACTACTCCCAACTCTGTGATGAATTTCTTCATCCAGACAGCTTCCTTGGCGGCTTCACTGACAGCTATGTACTCTGCCTCGGTAGTTGAGTCAGCTACAGTCTGCTGTTTAGTGCTCTTCCAACTTACTGCTCCACCATTCAAGGTAAAGACATACCCTGAAATGGATTTACTATCATCTGGGTCTGATTGAAAACTAGAGTCTGAATAGGCTTCTAGTTTAAGATCAGATCCTCCGTATATAAGAAAAATATCCTTAGTCCTTCTCAGGTACTTAAGAATATTTTTCACAGCCTTCCAGTGATCCTCTCCTGGATCAGCCTGAAATCTACTGGCTACACCCAAGGCATATGCCACATCAGGCCTGGTACATAACATAGCATACATAATCGACCCTATAGCCGAAGCATAAGGTATAGAACTCATTCTATTTCTTTCTTCAGGTGTCTTAGGAGACATCCTCTTAGAAAGACGTATGCCATGACCAATAGGTAAGTAACCTCTTTTACTTTCCTCCATGCTAAATCTCTTTAGCACCTGGTCAATGTACCTAGACTGGGACAAGCCAAGCATCCTTCTTGATCTATCTCTATAGATCTTTATACCCAGTATATAGGATGCTTCTCCCAAGTCTTTCATGGAAAACTGTTTCGATAACCACACTTTGACTGATTGTAACATTGGGATATCATTCCCAATAATAAGTATATCATCAACATATAGAACTAAGAAAACTATGGCACTCCCACTAGTCTTCTTGTACACACAAGGTTCATCCTCATTTTTGAAAAAATTAAATTCTTTGACTGTTTTATCAAATCGGATGTTCCAACTCCTGGATGCTTGCTTTAATCCATAAATGGATTTCTTTAGCCTACATACCTGATTAGGTTTAGTTTCCAAGACAAAACCTTCTGGTTGTGACATATAAACCTCTTCCTCAAGGAAACCATTGAGGAATGCAGTTTTTACATCCATTTGCCAGATCTCATAATCATGATATGCTGCTATAGCAAGCATAATCCGAATGGATTTGAGCATGGCAACAGGGGAAAATGTTTCATCATAATCTATTCCCTGTTTTTGTCTGAAACCCTTAGCCACCAATCTGGCTTTATAAGTTTCAACTTGGCCATCTGCCCCAATCTTCCTTTTATAGACCCATTTACACCCAATAGGGTTAATACCCTCTGGTGCATCAACCAAAGACCATACTTGGTTGACATACATGGAGTCCATCTCGGATCTCATGGCTTCCAGCCATTTGTCTGAGTCTCTACTCATGACTGCTTCCGTATAGGTTAGAGGCTCATCATTTTGAATGATTTGGGCTTCATTATTTTCAATTATGAACCCATACCTCTCAGGTGCCTGTCGCACCCTATCAGACCTACGGATAGGAGTGTGTTCAGGTTCTATATTAACTATGTTGTTACTTGACTGAGAAGTGTCTATTTGTTGAATCTCATTAAGTTCGATATTTCTACCAGTGCCCTTTTGTAGGATAAATTCCTTTTCCATAAAAGTGGCATGCCTACTGACCAAAACCTTTTGTTCAGTAGGGTGGTAGAACACATATCCTATACTATCTCTAGGATATCCAATAAATAGACATTTGTCTGCTCTAGCATCTAGTTTATGTCCAAAATTCCTTTTTACATAGGCTGGACATCCCCATATCTTAATATACTTAAGATTGGGCTTCTTACTTCTCCATAATTCATATGGAGTGCTAGAGACAGTTTTAGATGGTACTCTATTCAAGATATGAGTTGCTGTTTCCAAAGCATATCCCCAGAAAGAAAAAGGTAACTCCGTGAAGCACATCATGGACCGTACCATATCCAATAAAGTACGATTCCTCCTTTCAGCAACACCATTTAATTGTGGTGTGTAAGGAGGAGTCCATTCAGAGATGATCCCCTTATCTTTAAGGTGATCAAGAAACTCAGTGGATAAGTATTCACCTCCTCTATCTGATCGGAGGATCTTTATACTTTTTCCTGTCTCTTTCTCTACCATACTTTGATACTCTAAGAATTTTTCAAAAGCATCGGACTTATGTTTCATTAGATACACAAATCCATACCTTGAAAAATCATCAGTAAATGTGATGAAGTATGAGTATCCACCATAGGCTTGAGTTGTCATAGGCCCACATACATCTGTGTGTATGAGTCCTAATAACTCTTTTGTCCTTTCTCCATGTCCACTAAATGGAGTCTTGGTCATCTTACCCATGAGACATGATTCACAAGTTCCTAATGACTCATAGTCATAAGGATCAAAGAAATTTTCTTTGTACAACTTGTTAATCCTAGTCTCACTAATATGTCCAAGTCGACAATGCCAAAGTAAGGTATTGTTAACATCATCTCTTTTCCGTTTGTTAGAAACATGAAAAACATTGTCATTAGTGGAAAGAGTTAAGAGACCATTGCAGAATATGCCATAACATATAATTTCATTAGATAAAGAAATTGAGCAGCCACTGCTCATTACATTCATAGTATATCCTTGTTTAAGTAACAAGGGTACAGATATGATATTTCTAATGATTTTTGGCATATAGTAACAATTCCTTAGCTCCAAGATCTTCCCTGA
This sequence comes from Areca catechu, assembly GCA_021397845.1. NCBI lineage: Eukaryota > Viridiplantae > Streptophyta > Magnoliopsida > Arecales > Arecaceae > Areca > Areca catechu. The sequence continues at coordinate 44,151,671 of CM038051.1, read as the reverse complement.
AGGTAACTTCAAAACATAAGTCCCTACAGCTTCTGCTTGGATGGGGTCCCCTCCAGCACCGTAGAGCTCAAAGTTACCTTCCTTCAATACTTTAAGCCCCTGAAGTCCCTGCAATGATTTGCAGATGTTATGACCACAGGCGGTATCCAACACCCAAGTATTTGAAATGGAAGAATCCAATGACAAAATAGTATGAACTTCTTTCATACCTTTTGGTGCCTCTGATGCACCAGGCTTCAAACTTGCAAGGTAAACCTTGCAGTTTCTTTTCCAATGACCCGGCTTGCCATAATGAAAGCAGGTCATCTGTCCGGAGGCCCTCTTTCCTTTCTTCTTCTTAATGCCCCCTTTGGGATTCATCCTCTTATTGGAACCCCTTTTGCCTGTCTTCTTCTTATCCATAAGAAGAACTGGAGCCTTATTTTTCTTTACATGGCTCTCTGCTGTTTTCAACATATTCAACAGCTCAGGCAAGGAAGAATTAAGTTTGTTCATATGGTAATTAAGAACAAACTGTGAAAATGACTCTGGGAGTGATTGCAAGATCAAGTCTTGATTCAACTCCCCATCCATTACAAAGCCTAATTGACCTAATCGAGTGATTAGATCAATTATCTTTAATACATGGTCTTGTACTGATGTACCTTCTGTCATCCTTGCACGGAACAACTGCTTAGATATTTCATATCTAGCAGTTCTACTGTGTTCTCCATAAAGCTCTTTTAAATTTAGCAGTATGGAGTTAGTATCCATGCTATCATGCTGCCTCTGCAACTCGTTAGTCATAGAGGCAAGCATAACACATTTGACAGTAAGTGAGTCATTTTGCCACATATTATATGTGGTCTTCTCCTCTTGCGAGGCATCTTCCCTTGGTGGTTCCAAAATCGGGGTATCAAGAATATAGGAAATTCTTTCTTGACTGAGTACTATTTTCAAATTTCTCAGCCAATCAACATAATTAGGCCCAGTCAATTTGTTGGCATCTAAAATACTACGGAGTGAGAGTGAAGAGGCCATTTATCTACATTTAAACAAAGAATGAAAACATAAGCAAACAACCATGAAATGACAATACATAATTAAATTAGGACTTTAATTTAATTATGTCTCCCACTATTTTATCGAGCATCATAACCCTCTATACGATGATCGAGAAAACCTTAATTGATCTTTCTTAGTGGGGTTGAGATCCCAATCCCTCATAAAAGACCTTGTGTGTACACAACAAATCTTATATAAGTTCATAGGTAGGAAAACTCTTTCCAATTGTAACCTGTACAATTTTCAACTTATCTCGGCCTCTAAAATATTAATAGCCTTGTGTATACACAACAAACTATAATATTTTAGTTAAGTAAGACCCTTCATAGCCATATAGTCATGACTTTAATAGTAATACCCTTGTGTGTACACAACAAAATATTACTTTAAATCATGCCATAAACAAATAATTGTATTAGGCCAAAAATTGTGTTAGTCACCATATTAGGTCTTGTGTGTACACAACAAACCTAGTATAGATCATAACACAATGATGACCTATCATGAAGGAAGGCCAATAATAGTATTTTAACACCAAGCATGTTAGTCAAGAATTAAATCAATCAGATCGGCCAGGCTAGTGGAAGAGATGTGGGGGTCCCCCCGTTGCTTTCCTAGACACCAATTTAAAATTGGCCAGGTCAGTCAACGGAACCAATTAAAAACCACGATTCCCTTTACCTTCCCAGAACCACCTTTCTAGACACCGAAATGACTAATTATCCATCATGACTAATAATGCTTATCGGTTAACTATACTACCACTTAATATAATTTTAAGAGGGGTTCATGTAATGCCAGCACATTCAATTAAAAGCTATCACATATATTAATACATGCTTTAAACTAAGCAAATATGTGAAAAGTGTGCCATCATACTAGGACAAAGATTTACCACATAATGGATACACCATTATGCCAGGGCAACCTTATTTCAGTATGATGGCTCCAGGGCTAATCATATCTCTAAGACAATTAGGGTTTCAGTGGAAAACCCTAACTGGTGGCAATCATCAAACTCATGTTCAATCAAAGACATGCACTGTGCATCAATATAAAAACTTTAACATGATACTACATCATGAATTGAACTTCATAAGTTTTAATCCTAATAAGGATGCTCTGATACCACTGCAGGGTTCGGGAACCAGTGCGGAAGTGTGGATTTCAAAAACTTTATGAAATCAGGTCCGAACCCTAATCCCAAAATCTCCTTATTAGCAATTAAAACTTATGACTACATGCATGTCCAAATTTAAACATAGTTTAGATACTAACCTCAGATCGCTATATCCAATCTGATGTAGAAATAAACTCCAAATGGAGTAACCTTTTGAACACACCAGGCGTCCACTTGTCCGCCCTCCGATGGTGATCCACACGGGCAGATGATCAAGACAGTGACTCCTCAATTGGGTTCCTTCCAATCAAGTTCTACCCCAAGAACTTGATATATGGGCTATTGGCTAGGACACCTCTAGCCAAACAGGGACTAAAACTTTCTCTCTTACCCTTCTCCTAGTTTTTTGGCAATTCTGGCCCCTTAAGACACTCTTGTCTTAAGAATAAGCCCTTGTCCTAAAATGAGACAAGGCTTGTCTTGGAGGGAGAAGAAAATTAAGACAAAGTTGTCTTAATGTAAGAAAGAAGAAAAGAGGCGCCTTCTTCCTTTACCGTCGGAGAGTTTCTCTCTCTGACTCTCCTTATGTTCTGAGATTCGACAGAGCCTAGGCTCTGTAAAGGAATCAAAGAAGAAAGAGAGGAGGGGGAAACAGTCTTCTGGAGAGGGAGAAGGAAAGAGAAGCAAGGCTTCGCCGTAGAAAATCTGGAATTTTTTTTTTACGGTGAAGCCTTCTTCTTAAATAGGCGACAGAGAGGCGCCTTCTCCTTCTGAAAAATCCTCTCACGTCCCTCTCTCCCTTCTCACGTCTTCTCTCTTAATCTCACGGCCCTTGGGATTAATCTCACGGCCTTTGGGATTAATCTCACGGCCTTTGAGATGGACAGACGCGAAGAGGGATCGAGAAAAACTCAGAAGGGCGCGCGCAGAAAAAAGAGTCGCGCCCCTTCGGTGTTTTTTTCTTTCTTTTCACCGTAATTCCCATTTTGAAGAGTCCACGCCTAGGTGGACTCTGATCCACGCCTTATCAGCCAAAAGACGCCGTTCCCTTCTTTCTTTTTCACACAAAAACGCGATTTGGAGAGAGTCCACGCGCGTGTGGACTCTTCTCCTTGCGCGCGCGCGTGGGAAGAGAAGGGGAGGGGTTTTAGGCGATGTGGGAAAGGGGTTTAGCCTCTTAGGTTAGCCCAATTGCTAGCCTATTGTTAGCCCAACGTTTTAAATCTTCAATTAGATTCAAACCGGAATGAATTTGGATCTAAAAAGACCAAATCGGAACCCTAACTCGAATCCGATTCAAGTAGAAGTCATGGTTTGCAACACATGCTAGTGTGTTCATCTGCAAACGAGATTTAATTCCAAATTAAATCCTTGATTATCTGTCCTAAGTGTGTGACCCATTGGGTTCCATACTTAGCCAGCAGTGGGTCCGAGTGCAAGTTGACCTAATCTGATCAGAACTCATTCTAATCGATTTAGGTCAAATCGAGCTAACTCGAGTCAGTCAATTAGGACTCCTCCTAATTAGTGATCCAATTAAACCATTTAATTTGATCAACCCACAAGACAAGATTGACGTCTAGCAACGTGTCATGTCTACCCGGAAGATATGGAAATTCTGGTGTAATTCCAAAACTACCCTTCAGTGGAAAGTTCCCGTACAATTCGATCCTTCAATCATCTTGCATCCCGAATATAACTATAGATATGGAATCATGTCAAATCCAGTTTATACTCATTCCCAGCTCAGTCATACACTAATGATTCAATTAATTCGATATTAGAAATCATTTCTAATATCTATACTTTGATCAAAGATTTCCTGAATCATCATCTGACCTAATTTGGCTGGATGCAATCTCCTCCTACTAGGAGTGATCAATTCCTTGTTGACCTACTCATTACCTTCATATACAATTCACCATACCCAGCATCAACCTCGTGCATGACCTAGTGTCATGATTGAGATTGAACCAAAGCATGGGTTCATGTACATAAGGTATTATGGCAGTCTCAGGTCATAGGACTACTTGCACAACTCCCACTATGTGAAACATCTATTGACATGCAGCTAAGGCTCCATTAGATGTTCTCAAACTGGATCTATTCAGTGAACTCATTCACTAATGAGCACCCACATCCTTGTATTAGTGTCCTACACAAATGACTGTGAGAGCAGTCACCGTTTTCAGCATACATAGGATGTGCCAGTCTTACCGGAAAAACCCTGATCCCCAACTCAGGATTCCTATGACTAGGAATATTCTAGATTAGGGTTTTAAGGCCTTAGATCTCACTGGTATGATCTCATCATAGCCCTTCAACCATAGCCCTAATCTATGGGGTTCATCATATAATGACACAGCGAATGATGAAAAAATTATTGCCTTTATTAATTTGTCAATTTACAATGGTCTGGGAGATACAGATATTGGCTTATAGGGCATAATCCTTTCACTGTCAACATGCTCATAGTATGGAGATGTCAACAGGACATCCCAGCAGTTTTGCCATCTACCGCCTAGCTCACAGCCTAGCACCTTCGACTGGGAAACTCCAGAAGTCTCACATTCAACTCACTGGACCCCCAATTCGAAGATGGCAAAGTGGGATGCTCCCGAAGGTCCATACTTCGCCAACCAGACTCGAAGCAAGTGAGGATATTCTCGAGACCCCCCAAGTCAAGTTCCCCGACTTGACAGTCTCTCAGGGCCACTCAGGACCCCCACAAGCCATCTGCCAGCTCTTGGCTTAATTGAAGAGGCTCAAGGTAGCCATAAAAATAAAGACTCGATGATGTGAGAAGGACTTCATTGATGTTACATGAAAAAGATACATCATCAAAGGACCCTCGACAGGTCGGGCGATCCCCAAAAAAAAGAGAGAGAGAGGAAAAGAAGCACAGGTTCTGGAGGGAGATCGGAGCCTATTCCTCAGCAGGATCCTTCTCGGGATGGTGGATAGGTGCGTCAGCATCTTCTCGGGCCTCTGCAGCCCCTGTCGGCGAGACCTCCGCAGTGATAAGGATAGGATCCACCTCAACCATGGCAGTGGGAGCTGTAGCTTCCCTTGAGCCTCCACCAAGGCTGCCCGAAACCACAATCTCATCCAGCCTCAGCTCTGAGAAGCGATAAGCTGCCAAGGACTTGCAGACTCCAAATCCTTGGACAAAGGAATCCATGGCCGCCTCCTGGACTTCATCGGCAAACTCCATCGAGGCCCTGAACCTGGGCACTGCCTCAATGGCCTCCTTCTTGGTGGCCTTAATCAGAGCCACCGCCCTAGTGGTCTTCTCCTCGATTGCTGATAGCCGAGCCTACACCGCTTCCAGCCATGATTGGAGGCCACTTATCCACTCCTCCACCTGGGAAGCATCAACCTTGAGCTCCATCGCCCGGCGGGAGGCCCAATCCCTTTCTCGGGTCAAGGACATTTTAAGGTCCCTGGCCCAATTCTCGGCATCGACCACTTTAGCCTAGAGGATCCTATTCTTCTCTTTCAAGGCCCGGGCCCTGTCAGCCTGCTCTTGGGCCTCAGCTGCCAGCGACATCCTTTCTCGCTCCCACTAGGTGCAGTAGTCACGGACAAGAAGAACGTCGATCTCGATCTGCACCATCAAAGATGTTAGCCATGGCAGTCAGACTGAAATAATATAAGGGTAGAAGACTATGGTAAAGAGGAGGGGAAGAGTGCCAAGAAGGGCCTCCACTAGCATTCTGCCTCCCCTCTTGTGGCGGTCGCACAACTGGACCGCGAACTCCATCATGAGCTCTGTAAGTGCAAGATCCTAGGTGATCACCGAATTCGGTCTCACCCTAAGTGCTGCCCTCCAGACAACGGCCCTCCTTGGAGCTGGGGGTGCCACCACGTCCGGGAGAACCACCTCCGAAGGCATTTCATTTGGCAGTGGGGAGCTCGTCGTCGCAGGCCATGGTGTCGGTGACGGTCGCTCCACCACCCTTCCTCCCTCTGCATCCACCTAGATGATTGTAGGAGGCTAGATTATGACCACTATAGCTGGCCTGGCCTGCGTGCATGCACTAGGTTCTTGGGTTGGAAGGTGGGCTCGTTGCTCCAAAGGCCCAAGGGCTGATTTGGTCATTTGCCCTACAGGGCCAAAAATTGAAGCAAGCCCTGCCTCTTGGCCGGGCTCAACCCGGGCCCTCTTTGGCGGAGCCTCCTTGAGCCTGGATGGCAGGCCTCACTTGTGGGCGGACTCCAAAAGCTCCTACACCGAGAACTTCATGCCTATAGGAAGAAGAAGACAAAGTTCTACAATAGGCTAAAAAGGGCTCATTAAAGAAGATACGCCCCTCTGGACTCACCTAGCCATTGGATTGGGCTGATCCTGGCATTGAACAAGTTCTACTCTAACAGCAGAACCTCGAGAAAAGGGATCTAATTGAAAATGAGCTGATCGTACACTTCCCAATCAAAGGCCTCAACCTGGGAGTTCCAATTTAGGATCCAGTCCAGATCACTCCAGACCCAGTCCATACCTTCGACAGAAGAAAAGAAGAATTTTCTTCTCCACACCTTGATGGAAGAGGGGTGCTCAAGCTTTATCCCCCTTGGACGAGGATAAATGCACCACCACCCATCCTCAGTCGGGTGGTGTTTCAGGATAAAAAAGGCCCTAAACAAGGAGAAACTGGCGACGATCCCATAAAAGTGGCAAAAAATAATGAAGTAGTTGATGACCCTAATGGCGTTGGGAGCCAACTGGACTGGAACAAGATGGTAGTTGCTGAGAAAGGAGAGGAAGAAGGGATGAAAAGGCAAGCAAAGGCCCCTAAGGAAGAACTCTTCATTGAGGGCTATTCGATATGGGCCACTAGAGGTGACCCTCTCCCCCAGTTGCGGGATCGAGAGCCAGATAGAGTTCGGGATCCCATAGGTGGCCCGGATCATAGAGAGATCCTCCCTAGTTATCGTCGAAGTGACACCAGAAGGCCCGATCGGACGGGAAGATCTAGAAGAAGCAATGAGAGCATAAAAGATAGGAGTAGAAGGGGCCCTGGGCCCACCGATGACTATTCTGGTCGTGCGAAGGCTTCTGCAAATGACGAGAGGGACTTCCTCCTCCTCGTCTGAAGATGGAGTCCTCAACCGAGAGGGCCATGCCCCATCGGGGTTACCAAACAAGCAGTGGTGCCAACCGGACAGAGCCATCCGAGATCAAAAAAAAAGGTGAACAGGAAAAGAAGACTCAGTCTAGCCGGAGAAGAAGGAGAAGGCCAAGGGAGACTAACCTGGTTGTTAAGGAAAAAGACAGCTGGGAGAAGGAAGAAGCCCTGGTCCGATAGTGAGTGGAAAAGTTTCGAAAGAGGCAATTGGGAGAAAAGCTTACCCTCTTTTCAAAGCCGCCAGACTGCAGCCGTACATCTTTTCAACACTCTCGCCATCGGATGGGCACCACGTGGCAACATCAGCCTAAGGTGATGCCTCGATGCAATGAAAACAGTCTCGAGTCGTACATCCACCATTATGCTTCCTCAGACCTGCTGATGTGGTGTCCCCATACTAGCCTCAAGGCATGGCATGTGGAGTAGCGGTGATCATGGCATTTAATGGTGCCAGATCTCAGCCTTTCTGCGTCAGCTCCATAATTACCTCCTTAGCCCTGAATGCGATGTTTTGTCAGGGCTTGGGAGCAAGAAACCAATGAAGAAATGACATCACTGGGACTTGCACGGATCCATTTGATGGAGATTGCAATCATAAACTCTATCCCATCAAGACCTTCTATTGGGCTGGCTCTCTCCTGGTCGAGACTCCAGCAGAAGCCTGCCACATTCTCGAGTCCTTTCACTGGGTTGGCTCCCCCTCGGTCGAGACTCTAGCCAAAGTTAGAATTCACCTTCTGCTGGGCTGGCTCCCCCTAGCCAAGACTCAAGCAAAAGCCCGCCACGTTCTCAAGTCCCTTCGCTGGGTTGGCTCCCCCCAGTCGAGACTCTAGCCAAAGTCAGACTCCACCTTCTACTGGGCTGGCTCCCTGATGCGAGACTAATATGCATGCAATTCTTTTTGTATATTTTATATGTGGGGTTAGGTGATTAATTCCCAAATTTTAGATCAAAATTAGTTGTAGGGAATTATGTATGAGTTTTTGAAGCCAAGCATGCAGATTAGAACCTAAAAAAGTACTAAAGAAGGATCGCCGGGGCTGAGAAGCCTCGGTTAGGGCAAGTTTTCCTACAATATAAAGACTGGAGGTAGAGGGGGTGTACCTGACAATATCTGAAGTGCCTGGTAAAGATCGCAGTGAAGGGATCTCTCATTCCTCGATGGATGCGGCCTAGAAAATCGAGCCAAAGACCCGCGGATAGCCGATTTTCTGCTCGGTGGTCCGATTGAGGCTTGGCTGGGGTCGTTGGATTCGTAGAAACTCGGGGACCTGCAAACGACCTGTCAGGGGTTAAAAAACTTAGAGAAGATCAAGAAAATAAAGGAAAATAGTAAAGGGAAAAGAAATTTTTGAGTGGGCGGCCAAGGCTCTGGAGGATTGGCTGGCGGCAGGATGATGGTTGCAGCACCGGAAGAACTCTCAAACCCCTTTATACACACAGCAGGATAATCACTCAAAGCAATAGAAGAACTCAAGGTTTATTTCATATATCAAAATCAAGTTTCATACAAGAGGCTAGGGTCCCTTAAATAGACCCTTAACCTTAGGCTCCAAGTAAGGGCACATTAGTCTTTACATAAGAATCCTTTTCCCTCTCAAACCCTAGCTAGAAAATAAGGTAACATTAGGTAGAAAAATCCCTAAATATTCTCTTGACTTGGCCAACACTCAAAGGATGCCTAGGGGGGCGTGTTGGGCTTCTAAGAGCAGCAAGGGGCCAGCCCAAAGGGGCTTGGGCCTCTAGAAGCTGGGGTGGCCTGGTAGCCAGGTAGCAGGAATATTCCCTCGTATCTTGCTTCTTAGGGGCTTGGGCTTGGCGCCTGGGCTTGATTCCTTTGGGCTAGGATGCAGATGGACCTCTGGAATCATGGATTCCCTGGTCTATGAATATACTTTGGCATCTGGAAGGAAATTTGGGCATCTGGAGGGCATTTGCAAGGAATCAGGATTTTCTGAATTTTCCTCCTGGGGTCTTCAAATCTTCAAGCTGGGTTAGACTTGGGCTATACTTCCATGTCTTCATTCTGGTTGGACTTGGCCTTGACTTATATGATGTGGTCTTGAGTCTTCAATTTGCTTGGACAAGACTCAAAAAAATAAAATTAGCTCGGCATGAGCTGACTAACATTGGACTGAACTAGCTCAACATGAGATGACTAGTACAGAACTAAAATAACAACTCAAAAGACTTAAATAACAACTAAAATGGACTCAGATGGGATAAGCCCTTATTACAGATGGACTCATAAATTATTGATCAATCCATAGAGGGTTGAAAAGCCTCTGTCTTATTCTGGTGCCTTTGGTGTCCCCACCAATTCTCCCGGGGTGTGAGGAACTCGATCCTGTCAAGTGAAGATCAGACTGGCTCACATATCTTTTGAGAAGGTTTGGGTTGAGATGTTGTAAGTCCTCTCGAGAAATCCACAAATCATCCGACTCTAGCCGGCCTTACCATCGGACCAGGAAGCATTGATAGCCGCGGCCCTGGGTCGTGATGGCTTGATCGTCCAGGATACGCTCGATCCGCTCTCCTCTCTCAGGCCAAATTTGTTAGTGGACACTCTGGTTTAGGGTCACTCACAACAGGAGGGGATAGGTCCAAAGGCCTCATTAGGTATCGCTGCCGGGTCCCTATACTCAACCAGGTTTATAATATCGAAGGTAGAACTAATGCCCAAATTCGAAGGCAAATCTAACACCTAGGCATTTGATCCAACCTTCTCTATCACTTTAAAAGGTCCAGCTCTGCGAGCATGAAGCTTCTTTTAGGCCTAAGCCTAACCAAGATAGAGTCCATTACATCAAATTCTTTGGTCCATCTTCGGGAATTAGCTAGTTATTTCAAAATTAGTGCAGGTGTTGAACATGCTAGGCACATGCAGAGTCCTAACAAGATGATGCAAAGGACTCAAACCTACACCTAACAGACTCGACTAAAGAGGTTTATTAGGTCTTAACTACCACTTGGGCATGGGGGCATGAGTCATGGTTGATGGATGACATGCAGAAAAAAATTTGCTAGTAACTTCTAATAGGTGCCAGAGGGTCTGCCAAAAGTAGGTAGCAAATGGGATGGGCTCTATGGATCCTTGCAACCTAGTAACCTCAACAAAATGTAACCTAATAGTTCTAGACACATGAGAAAACTCAGAAAATGGTAGGAAATAGGAAGTGGATTCAGAATTAGTCTGGTAAGATGGAGAAAAGGTTCCGGGTTAGTTGGATAAAGTAGAATAAAAGAAGGCATGTCAGGGACTAATCCTAGACTAAGGAGGCTAACCTTACGGGGTTGTGGTATACTATGGACAAGAAAAGGTCCATGCTATGGAAGGATGGGTCAACAATTTCTGGAAAGAGATCTTCAATAGGAATGGCAGGAAGGGATTCATCCTGAGTGCAATGGGTTAAGTAAGCCAAATCTTGAATAAAATCTTCTTGTTCATGGAATTTAGGAATAGGCTCTACAATTAGATCCTTTTCTAGTATTTCGTCAGGTAAAATCCTAGTATCAGAGTTCTCTTCCTCTAATTGTTCTTCAACTATAGCTTTAGGTTGGATGTGGTCAAGGTCAACTAGCTCTGGATTGGTTTCTACCTGGGTATCTACTGGGTCAGCTAATTTTAGGTCTACTAAAGGTGTCTCCTCTTCTCCTTCATACTCATCCACTAGGCTCGCATCAGCTTCATACACTTCCACGTTAATGTAAGCCTTGTCAATCTCAGGAATGGTTGGAGAAGGTCGGCTAGAAAAAAATTGGCTAGGTCCTGGTTTCTGATTATGGACACTAATCATAGTAGGTTCAGGTTGCCTAAGGGGTAGTGGCTCACTACTGGGCTCATATTTAGGGATACTAATCCTATGGGGTTCAAGTTGACTAAGGAAAACCTGACTAGTACTAGATTGATACCTTGGGGTTATGGGCTCCCTAGGCTCATAGGACAAGGGTGCAGATCTATGGGTCATGGGATTATAAAATCTGGGGTCATAGGATTTGGGTTCAGCTCTATGGGTCTTGGGTCTGCTGGACTCATGGGATATGGGTTCGTAGATTCTAGAGTCAAAGGATTTGGAGTCATAAGATCTATAGGTTGTGGGTATACTAGGCTTATAGGGAGAGGGTAAATAGGATCTATCTTCTTGGTCTACAAAATCCTGATTGGGTCTTCTAGGACTAACCTTAGGGATTGGGTCATGACGATGGGCTCTCCTAGGTTCAGCCTCAAGGTATGGACCAGGGTTTGGGGTCCTCCTAGGTTCAGTATCATAGTATGGGTCATGACGATGGGCTCTCCTAGGTTCAACCTCTTGGTAGGGATCAGGGTTTGGGGTCCTCCTAGGTTCAGTATCATAGTATGGGTCATGACGATGGGCTCTCCTAGGTTCAACCTCATGGTAGGGATCAAGGTTTGGGGTCCTCCTAGGTTCAGTATCATAATAAGGGTCATGACGATGGGCTCTCCTAGGTTCAACCTCACGGTAGGGATCATGGTTTGGGGTCCTCGTAGGTTTAGTGTAATAATAAGGGTCATGGCGATGGTCTCTCCTAGGTTCAACCTCACGGTAGGGATCATGGTAAGGGGTTCTCCTAGGGTTGGGCTCCTTATATGGGTCAGAGTATTGGGTTCTCCTAGGATTGGACTTCCTATATGGGTCAGAGTAGTGGGTTCTCATAGGGTTGGGCTCTATGGTTTCACTAGGTTGAGTTGGGTTGAGGCTATTGGTATGGGTCAACTGAGTCATTTGAGTAATTAACTGGGTAGACATCTGGGCCATTTGGTCTATAAGGGCTTGAATCCTAGCTTCCTATTTATCCATGGGTTCAGGGAGATGGTGGATGAGATGGGACTCCTGATCTAATGCTCATGCAAGACTCAATCAAACTGACTATAGCTAACTAAACCTAGAGTCCAAAACTGGATGCTCAATCAGGGTGGCAAACTAGCCTATAGTAACCCTGTACTCAGCCAGGCAAGTATAAGGAGAGTGTTAGGTCCCTGATTGTCAATCCTAGACACCAATCAGAGATTGGCCAGGTAGGCGAACCAGCACACAAGCCCTTCAGGATTGAATCCCTGAACCACCATTCTAGACACTGAGCACAAGGCACACACAGGTTAGCTTGACACAATGATCTGACACTTAGCCCGGACCCGACCAGTTGGTGTCCCTAGCCCACTAGGGCAAATAAAGTCTAATCAATTTTAAGTTAAGGCTTGGGACCGAATGCAAGGAATGTGGTTTTGGGCTAAGGAGAGGTGATCAAATCCTCCCCCTATCTGATATAGCAAGAGTGCCCTTAAAAGTAAATTATGCAATGATGGCAGGCATATGAGAATGCAAATTAGGGTTTAGATATTTTTTGGTATTTTTGGAGAATAAGTAATTTTTTTTATTTTGGTATTTTCTTAAATAGAAGAAAACTTGTAAATTATGGCCTAATATGCAGGAAATATACTAAAATTAAAATATATACAAAGATGCTAAACAAAACCCTAAAATTTCCAAACTTGTCTTGCTGAAAAAATAGAGCCGAAAATTTGCAGGCTGTATTTCTGCTTGCAGAAAATTCACAGGCTGAAATAAAATCTGCAAAAACTTTGAGAATTATTGTGAATTATGATGAATCCAAAAAAGTAAGTTTCAAAGTATTTGGAGTTTTGTTCAGGGAGAAATAATATAAATAACAGAGTATATACGGACTGAAAAATTGCAGAAAACAAGCCCTAATCTAAGCTCTGATACCAAATGATGCGGGACTAATATGCATGAAATTCTTTTTTTATGTTTTATATGTGGGGTTAGGTGATTAATTCTCAAATTTTATATCAAAATTAGTTGTAGAGAATTATGTATGAATTTTTGAAGCCAAGCATGCAGATTAGAACCTAGAAAAGTACTAAAGAAGGATCGCCGGGACTGAGAAGCCTCGGTTAGGGCAAGTTCTCCTACAATATAAAGACTGGAGGTAGAGGGGGTGTACTTGACAACGTCTGAAGCACCCGGTGAAGATCGTAGTGAAGGGATCTCTCATTCCTCGATGGATGCGGCCTGAAAAACCGAGCCAAAGACCCGTGGATATCCGGCTTTCTGCTCGGTGGTCCGATTGAGGCTTGGCTGGGGTCGTTGGATTTGTAGGAACTCGGGGACCTGCAAATGACCTATCAGGGGTTAGAAAACTTAGAGGAGATCAAGAAAATAAAGAAAAATAGCAAAGGAGAAAGGAGTTTTTGAGTGGATGGCCAAGGCTCTAGAGGATTGGCTGGCGGCAGGATGATGGTTGCAGCACCGGGAAGAAGAACTCTCAAACCCTTTTATGCACACAGCAGGGTAATCACTCAAAGCAATAGAAGAACTCAAGGTTTATTTCATATATCAAAATCAAGTTTCATACAAGAGGCTAGGGTCCCTTAAATAGACCCTTAACCTTAGGCTCCAAGTAAGGGCACATTAGTCTTTACATAAGAATCCTTTTCCCTCTCAAACCCTAGCTAGAAAATAAGGAAACATTAGGTAGAAAAGTTCCTAAATATTCTCTTGACTTGGCCAACACTCCAAGGATGCCTAGGGGGACGTGTTGGGATTCTAAGAGCAGCAAGGGGCCGGCCCAAAGGGGCTTGGGCGCATGGGCTTGGGCCTCTGGAAGTTGGGGTGGCCTGGTAGCCAGGTAGCAGGAATATTCCCTCGTATCTTGCTTCTTAGGGGCTTGGGCTTGGCGCCTGGGCTTGATTCCTTTGGGATAGGATGCAGATGGATCTCTGGAATCATGGATGCCCTGGTCTATGAATATACTTTGGCATCTGGAAGGGAATTTGGGCATCTGGAGGGCATCTGCAAGGAATCAAGATTTTCTGAATTTTCCTCCTGGGATCTTCAAATCTTCAAGCTGGGTTGGACTTGGGCTATACTTCCATGTCTTCATTCTGGTTGGACTTGGCCTTGACTTGTATGATGTGGTCTTGAGTCTTCAATTTGCTTGGACAAGACTCAAAAAAATAAAATTAGCTCGACATGAGCTGACTAACATTGGACTGAACTAGCTTAACATGAGCTGACTAGTACATAACTAAAATAACAACTCAAAAGACTTAAATAACAACTAAAATGGACTCAGATGGGCTAAGCCCTTATTATAGATGGACTCATAAATTATTGATCAATCCACAGAGGGTTGAAAAGCCTCTATCTTATTCTGGTGCCTTTGGTGTCCCCACCACTCCCCCATGGTCGAGACTCTAGCAGAAGCCCGCCATGCTCTCGAGTCCCTTCACTGAGTTGGCTCTCCCCTGGTCGAGACTCGAGCCAAAGTCAGACTCCACCTTCTGCTGGGCTAGCTCCCCCCTGGTCGAGACTCCAGCAGAAGCCCGCCATGTTCTCGAGTCCCTTCGCTAGGTTGGCTCTCCTTGGTCGAGGCTCCAGCCGAAGTTAGACTCCACCTTCTGCTAGGCTGGCTCATCCTTGGTAGAGACTCCAGCAGAAGCCTGATTTCACCTCGAAGCTCTTCTGCTGGGTTGGCTTCCCCCAGGTCGAGACTTTAGCAGAAGCCAAGTTTCTCTCCAAGTTCTCCCACCAAGTTAGCTCCTCCAGAGTGCATATCCGTGGAGAGCGCAGCCACGGCCCCCAGCGGGCCCCCATCGAAGCAGCTCAAGCAGAGAAAATGAAGAAGAAGAAGAAAAAGGAGACAAGAAAGAGAAGCACACAGTAATCGAAGCAAAAGCCTTCATTGATCAAAAGTCTCTATCATCCTATGGAGGTTCCCGACAAGCCAGGAAGCCTTCTGGAGATCTACCTTACAAGCAAGAAGAGATCCTCCCTAGCTATACTCCCGAAAGTAGCTGGGGGTGTGCCAGTCCTTTTTTTAGGTGGGCATCCTGGGAAGGAGGGTGGCGGTGCCTCTGCCTCTACTGGCCCGTTCTCCCCAAGAAGTCGTCGGGTCTCTAATGCCTAGCATCGGCTCCACCCGGAGGGTGCAGGTACCCTTCCTCAAGTGAACATTTGAGGAAGGGGTACAATGGCACACCCTCCTTGACCGCACCGTCCTTCTTGGATTTCACCAATCTGGTGATTCCAAGCACAGCTGCATCCGCTCTGTATTAGGCCACTTCCAGTAGCGCCACAGCAACCACGACCTTCTCCATGGCGACTGCAACTGTGGCCATCCCCTCATTCAATCGCATGACCAAATGCACCCAGGAGGTTCACAGGTAGGCTCCCCTCATCACACAGGCAACCACCTTTTCTACCCCCCAGGGCTTCTCCACTTTCTCCTTCAGGGCAATCTCGAGCCCAACGAATTTCTTCTCCAACCGGGATGCCCCCGCCTGGACACCAGCCAGACATCCCTGGAAAAGCATCATGCAGCCTCCCAGACCTAAAGCTCACTAGAAGACCTCCCTTGGCATAAGCCAGGAGAGAAGAGTCAATGAGAAAAGATATTGAAAAGAAGAGGACGCTCGGCAAAGACCCATCTACATATTATTAAAAAGGGGAGGGATGGCCTTTCTACAACGGATCCTGCTGATCCCCCGAACAGATCGAAGGTACGCATCTCATTAATTACCAGGCCAGCCAGGAGATGCCACGTGCCGGTGCCAGATGACCCGCACTCCTCGTTCTCAAGGGATTTGCGTCGACCCACGAGAAGCATTTATGACCACCATTGGGAAGCCAAAGCACCATGAAACCTCCATCAATACGAAGGCATGGTCTTCGAAATGCAGGCACATGGAGATGTCGATGATGTAAAGGATCCCCGATCTACATCAGCATGATCATTACTCTCCATGCCTAGAGTGCCATATCATCTTCTGAGCTTGAGAGTGGGGGATAACTGATACGGCTGAATCCGCTAACATGGAGTCTATCTGGATACCAGCTATCAACCAGCAGATGGAGGTGCCACCTAAGCATGGCACCCGAGCGAGGAGCCAAAGTGCATCCCTTGCCGAGATCAGCTCCCGGTTGGGGTCATGCAAAGCCACCCTGCCAAGGTCAGCTCCTGGCCGAGGTCAAGCTCAAACTGCCACCATGCGAAGGAGGGAATGCGATAGAGATTCAAATCAAGGTGGGAAGAGGAGCTGCCTTCACCAAGATCCCACCGTTAAGATAGTACAACTGACAGGCGGCAGCCCACCGCCCAAGGCCTACGGAGGAGGTCGTCTCGCTGGAGAACCAAGGTCCCCTCAGGCCCCAGTTTACACCGATCAGGAAGGAATGTCCCAATCAAGGCGTGGTGCTCCATCACCTACCGCCTGCACCACCCATAAGTAGAAGGCCATGCCTGAGAATTCAAACCCTGGGGTGATTGCCCGCATGCCAATGCTCTACCAGGTTTCCCAAAACATGGTGACCAATCAGAATGTCAGAGCCAGTGACATAATTCTCCACCTCAAAGGGGAAAACGGGAGCTCACGCGTAGTTTTCGCGTGCTGCCAGGTGTCACCCCCTAGGACTCCCTCGAAAAGGGAACATCTCAGAAGCAAGCAAGAGAATGCATCGAGCCTCTCCATAAAAACTAAAAAGGGGCCTCCGAACGAGAGGATGGAAATAAGAGGCAAGGACCAGCAAGGGGTAAGGGAGGTAATCGTTAGCACACAGAAGGGGAGAGCAAACCAGATGCAATGCTCTAGGGGCTACCGAGGAATTCGTCAAAAGAATCCCACGGACATAGCCAACCCTGCTCCAATCCTCCTCCGCTAACGTCCTACACTCACTTTCTTTCTCTAAAGCACGACCCCTGAATGTGGAAACCTCACCGGGATCCATCGATGGGGATCTGTTCTACTAGATCGCTCATTGACTTGATCGTCGTAATGCCCTAGTCGGAATTCCTAGCTCGGGTCTCTTTTCATTTGCAGGGATCCGGGAATGCACGCAGGATCCTAGGTGAGGGGGGCGACGCCTGACGCCATGCCAAAGCTACAGGCCATGATGGTCCAGGCGGCAACAGGTCCATACATTATTTCTTTCAAATTAATTAAGTTCTTCATGCATGGCCATCACCCAATTAGGATCATTTTCTGCTTCTTCTATGCTACTTGGTTCTACTTGTGAAACAAAAGCTAGATAGTCATGTGCTTTTCTAAGTGATGACCTAGTCCTAACTCTTTGTGAGGGATCACCTTGTTGACTATGGTTTTGATTATTACAAAATACTTAAGTATATTTGAATACTAATTATGCATTAAGTGTATAAATCAAATATAGGTACTCAAGATTTAACTTTGAAGAAGTTTAAGCACTGGTGTACCCAAGTGTCGACTCATGAACAGTGAAGTGTCGACAAAGCCTAAGACCAAATAGAATATAGAACATGGTAATTTCAGAGTTTTGGTCAAGTATTGACTCATGGATTGAAGTGTTGACTCAAGGTGTCGACTCACTAGTATATTACAGAAAGCTTCAGAAGATTTTTTTGAACAAGTGTCGACTCATGAAGATCCTAGTATCGACTCATGAAGAAGTCAAATATCGACTTATGAAGATGAAGTGTCGACACTTGGACTGTAACGGCTAGTTTTTCTGAAGCACAGAACTTTTCCAACTTGGCTCAAACGGCTAGATTTTCTCCTCCAACGATCATAAATGTTCAATCAAGGTTTGGAGGGCTATTTAAACACTACTAAGCTCAATGGAAAGTAGATCCTTTGGATTGAATGATAAATTTCTTGAAGATCAAGTAAAAATATGTTAAGGATTCAATTATTGAGTGTTGAGCCTCCAAGGATTCAAAGTGGAGAGGGAGCTTCCAAGTTATCATCTTCAATCATCCATTGAAGCTTCAATATCAATTTGGAGACAAGCTCAATAACATCAATCAAGTGCCTCAATAAAATATATGCTTTTCGTAAGAAAGCTTTTTATATTTTTATTATTGTATTTATGCTTATATTGTTTACTAGTTTCAATGGAATTGAAACTAGTATCTAGGTTGATGGTGAGCCTTGTGAAAACCATCTAGGTTCTTGGATAGCCTATGTGATAAAAACCAAGGAGGTTGTTGGTGAGCCTATGTTACAAAACTAACTAGGTTCTTGGTTAGCCCGCAAAACCAAGGGATTTTAGGTTAGCCTGTAAAAATCAAGAGATTTTTTATTAGCCCATGAAAACTAAGGGGTTTTGACTTGTGAGCCCAGGAAAATAAGTTGGGTTTTGATTAGTAATCCTGAAAAGCTAATCAGCTGTAATATTGGTGATTATAGTGAAATTCTCAAGAAAAACTTGGAAAGTGTATGTAGGTGCTAGGGTGCACCAAACCACTATAAATCTTTATGTATTTATGATTGCTTTTATTCTTGCATTTACTTTATTATTTTTGCTGCATTTTATTATCATGCTCACAAACACATGCTTTGAATTGGCACATTATTTGAAGTCTTGCAAAAAAATCTTAAAACCCAATTCATCCCCCCTCTTGGGTTGCATCATTGCTGGGCAACACACCTATAATTAAATCTTTAGGATTTGAAATTACATACCTCCATTCTTTGAGTAAATCACCATGATCTTTGCTTACCATTTCTTCTCTTTCTTCCACTTGTTTGTCCTTTAGGTTCATGTCCTTCATGGCTTTATCAATTGAACCTGTATCATTATCAATGCACTCTTCTTTTCAAGAAGGTGAGGGATCAGATTCATCAAAAATAATATGAATAGATTCTTCAACAGTTAATGTTCTTTTATTAAATACTCTATAAGCTTCATTAGAAGTAGAATAATCGAGAAATATAACTTTATCAGATTTAACATCAAATTTTTCAAGGTTGTCCTTTCCATTGTTAAGTACAAAGCATTTGAAATCAAAAACATGAAAATAATGTATGCTTGGTTTTCTATCATTCCAAAGTTCATAAAGGGTTTTCTTTAGAATAGGTCTTATCAAAACATGGTTCAAGATATAACATGCAGTATTCACAGCTTCTGCTTAAAAGCATCTTGGATGATTACCTTCACATAACATAGTTCGGGCCATCTCTTCCAATATCCTATTTTTTCTCTCTACAACACCATTTTGCTGTGGTATTCTAGGAGTGGAGTTGTGATCAATATCGTGCTCAGTGTAATACTCTTCAAAATATTGATTTTCAAATTTGTGCCATGATCACTTCTAATAGAAATAACTGAAAAATTTTTCTGATTTGAAACTTTTTTGTAAAATTTTTGAAATACTTTGAAAGCTTCATCTTTATGTGTGATAAAATAAATCCAAGTAAATCTTGAAAAATCATCTACTATCACAAGTTTATATTTCATACCTCCTAGGTTTGTGGTCCTATTTGGTCCAAATAAGTCCATGTATAGTAGCTCTAAAGGTCTAGTAGTTGAAACAATATTTTTCGATTTAAAACTCCTCCTAGTTTGTTTACCAAATTGGCATGCTTCATAAACATATTCAAAATCAATTTTAAGCTTAGGTAAACCTCTAACTAGATCTTTAGAAATCAATTTAGCTAAAGTATGCATACTAGCGTGACCTAATCTTCTATGCCATAGTAGGCTAGATTCCTTGATTTTAGCATTCATTGCCACTAGACTTGTACTACTTGACATGGCTAGATCATTTAAGTCTATCACATAAATATTTCCAAGTCTATGACCAACAAACTTAGTGCTAGAATCAAGAGAACTAGTTACTATACACATTGAAGATTCAAAGACAACCTTGAAGTCTCTATCACATAATTGACTTATACTTAATAAATTGTGCTTCAGCTTGTCTACTAGCAATACATTTTCAATAAATATAGAAGGGGTAATTCTGATCTTACCAATACCAATGATCTTCCCCTTACCATTGTCACCAAAAGTGACCATTCCTCCATCTTTCATTTCCAGGGTGATGAATTGTTCTTTGTCACCCATCATATGTCTTGAACCGTCATTGTCCAGATACCATCTTTTCTTTGAATTCTAGGCTATAAGACATTCCTACAAAATAATCAAGTAATTCTTTTAAGTACCTAAGATTTCTTGGGTCCTTGCAGGTTATTAGAAGTGGTTCCTTTGGGAACCCAAATCTTGTTGATTTTACTTTTACTTATCTTCCTTAAATTGCATTCAAAGGATTTGTGGCCAACCCCATTACATGAATACAAATAACTCTTGATTTTTGAAAAGATGCAAGTGCTGAAACTCTTGATGCAAGAGATTTTTGAGTTGAAAACTTTAGTACATAAGATCTTGAAGCTATGACTTGGTAGTTGAAACTCTATTAGTATGCAATGAGTTGTAACCAATTCCAGCTTTGTTATTAAAATTTCTTTGGTTTTTCAAAATCAGCTCAAGCTTGTTTGAACTTAAAGTTAATTTTTCAACTAAGGATTTATGTTTTTCAACTTCTTTTTGCAAACGTATATTTTCTTCATGTAAAGCCTTATTCTTTTCAAGATATTCATTCTTTTCAGTTTGCAAAACATTACATTTTTCAGAAATATTCTTAAGTTCTTTTTGCAAAATATTATTCTTTTCAGCAATCTCATTCTTTTCATTTGTCAAGGTATCATAATTATTTTTCAAGGTCTTAATTTTCAATCTAGCCTTTTTATATTCAGACAAAAGTTTATAAAATGCAGTATTTAATTCTTCACATGTAAATTCATCATTAAGTTTGGGAGACATTACCTCATCTTCGAGTCCCATGAGAAATATATTTGCAGTTTTGGATATCTCTTCCTCTTCATTTGATATAGACTCCTCGCTGTCGCTCCAAGTTGCAACCATCACTTGCTTCTTCTTCTTTCTAAGTCCTTTCTTTAATGCTGGGCAATCAAAAAGGAAGTGTCTATCCTGATTTCTTGCATTCGTAGCAAATAGGCTATTGCTCTTTATCTCTTTCTTTTTTTTTTTTCTTTCTCTTTGATGTATTCCCTCATTCTATAGTTTTTCTTCCAGTTTCTTGCCTTTTTTCTGCCCATAAATTTCTTAAATCTCCCCACAACTAGAGCAATATCATCATCTTCAAGTTCATCTTCAAAGGAGGGGCTTTCTTCTTCTATTTCTTCTTCTTGTTTCTTAAGTTCAACTACGGCTTTAAAGGCTATTGACTTTTTCTTCTTGATATCATCCTCACTTCGATGTTGCATTGTAAGCTTGTGAGTGATCAAGGAACCCAGTAGCTCATCTAATGGAAGTGTGTTGAGATTCTTGGCCTCTTGAATTGTAATAACCTTCGGATCCCATCTGTCTGGTAGTGATCTTAAAATTTTTTGCACAAGGTCTGTATTTGAGTATGTCCTGCCAAGACTCTTTAAACCATTAATAATATCTGTAAATCTTGAGAACATGGCAGATATAGTCTTATTTGGTTCTATTTTAAATAACTCATAATTATGAACAAGAATATTGATTTTAGAAGTTTTAACTTGGGAGGATTTTTCATGGGTTAGTTCAAGTTTATTCGAGTTTTTTTTATAGACATGAAAGTAGAAATCCAGTTAAACTTGTTAGCATCCAAAGCACAGTATAAAAGATTCATTGCTTTGGCATTCAACCCATCCATCTTCATGTCATATTCATCACATTCCTCTTCAGGTTTTGAGATGTCTATGCCATCAACCTTCTTTGCGGGTGTATGAGGTCCTTTTAGAATAACTTTCCATAATTGAAAATCTACTACTTGAATGTAAATTTTTATTCGTGCATTCCAGTATGTATAATTTGTGCCTGTGAAAAGTAGAGGTCTGTTTGTAGATTGGCCTTCGGCCAAAGAGGTACTCATAGGGTTTGCCCTAAATCTTTTTTCTAAGTAAATTTCAGAGACATTGCTTTGATATTAGTTGTTGCCCAGTTGGCCAACCCAAGAAGGGGGTGAATTGGGTTTTTAAAATTTTTCACAAGGGCTCTTTTAGAAATTTAGTGTAGTGAGTGATGTGATTTATGTTGAGATTCCAAGTACTGATCCCACTTATTGAGAGATCCGGACCAGGACCTATATGCAACAGATGCAAGCTGTTCATGGATTCAAGACTCATATAAGAAAATAGAAGAGAGATATAGGAGAAAAAGAAAGATTGCTTTTTATTAATCCTTTGGAAAAGAACCCTTGATACAATCAAGACATAACCCCGGCACCCCTTCTGAAAACCCAGAAGCTTCTTGCCATCCCGCACGTCTTCTCTCTTGCAGGCCTCACTCCCTAAGAACCTACGTACGACCCCGCAAGGACAATACCTCACATGCATCCCTTCTTCTCTAAAACCCGAGAAGAAGCTCCCACCTACGATAATACCTCAATGCAGATGTCCCTTCTCCAAAGCCCCCATGATATACCCTTATGGTCCAAGAAGCATCCACACGGTAAAGTCCCTACCATGTCTCCCTAAGCCCTTCACGCCATGGCCTCCCAATACCCGGGAGCTCTCCCATGGTCACGCCTCATCTTAAGTCACCATGTCCGGACAATAACCGTGAGAAGACCTCACGATCTTCCTCTCCTCACGATGATCAAGCCCCCAAGGGGGTGATCCCTCATGGACCGCCTTCACATGCATGCCCTCCCTCTCATTAAATAAGAGTGGGCAGTTCCTCATGTTGGGCATCTTGGATTAGTTGGGCACCAACCAATTCTTGTTCTTATTGGACTGCATCACATGGGTGGTTACAATCTTCACATGGTTAGGCTAGGACTTCTTGATCTTCTTGGTCTTCTTGATCCAATTCTTGAGTTGTTAGGATACCTTAGGTAGTTAGGCTTCCAATTAGTTGCAACCAACCAATTCGATTAGGATCCTGGGTGGTTGGGCCAACCAACCAACCAACTAAGCTAACCTCCTAACCAATTAACAAACCTGGATCCAATCCCATAACCCAATTGGGTTATGTCATAATCTCTCAAAAAAACTCCTCCCTCCTAGTCAATGAAAACTCTCAACCCTGGATCAAACCCCTGACCCAACATGATTTACATATTCTCTCAACTTCAGACTCAGAGCATCCCTGGAACACCTCCAAGAAACCCCTGGAATACCTTCAGGACCTGCTTGGGACATGCCCCCAAGCCCCAGGGATCATCTCCAGCATCCCTGCCATGGTCTCCCAAGTCTCTCCAAAGCTTGGGAACACCATGCAAAACCCTATAATCTCCACCTTGGTGCCCCCAAGCTTTGGCAAACCGGCAACGTCCTCCATGCACAACCTTGCTGTAACTACATGTCTTGACAGCACCTTGATGGATATCCTCGCCTCTACCAACACCCTTCAGCTGCTGAGCTCACTTGGAGGCCTTTGGGATGACCACCTCCACAGCTGAAGAACCTTGCTTATATCCTGGCACTATGATTGCAGCCTTCCTTCTGCCTGGTAGCTACATCAGACTTTTTCTTGGACTTCCTTAAAGAGACCACAACGAACCTGAACCAGCACTCGCTGTAACTAGAGCTCTACTTGACACCAATTTCTTAGAGCCATGCCAATCTTTACACACTCCACCTAGCTAAGTGCACCCCTAGCGCTCGTGCTAGGATATGGCCATTATCCCTGCACCTCCCGCTATGAACTTGTATCGAAACCTGCTCCACCCGTGAAGCCACCTCTCCCTGTGCTCCACCTGAAATTGAAGTCCCCCTGATGCCATAGAAAGAAACCCTGAGGCCAGCAACTCAACGCTATCCTACTGAGCCTGCACCTAAACTTCGTACCTAGTCACTGCCTCCTCGAAACCTTCGCACTCTGTGAACCCCTCTAAGACTGTTTCGGATACATTGCACAACCAAAAGCTACTTCGAAATAAAGAGCTTATCCCAACTCTTCTACTAACCCAGCGACTGAACCCAGCAACCATCTCCACCTAGCTACTGAATCATGTCCCAGCCTGTCTCCCGGTTGCATGATGTCTCTGGCACTCCCTAAAACCTATCCCCGATCTCCCTGAGCTGCCATCCCCATCAGCTCCAATCTCTGTCTCTAGGCCAATATTACCATACCGGGATACTCCCGACTACCCGATACCCCCGGTGCTCCTTGATACTATCTCCTATCTTCCTGAGCTGCCTCTGGCACCGTCTCTACTGATGTATTCTAGTGAACCCGAGAAATCCAGGCTTTTCCTTTCTCCATCCTTAACAAGCTCCCGCATGACTGTATGCACCCTTCCTACTATCTCCAGAGCTGAAATCTTCCCGTCAAAGCCACCTCGCCTCCCCAGCTAGAACATTAACCCGTGCTCCATAGCTCCTTAGACTCGTGCTCCACCACACTTTTGACCTCAAACTGATGTCTTTCTACTCTGCCCCCGTGACTGCAACCCCAACATGTGCTTCCGTAGTGCACCCAGATAGCTGTGCAAACCTAACACCAATGTTAGATCTCTTCTACATAGATATCCACTCATGTACCACCACCCCCTCAGGCTTTTTCTCCAAAGCCACATCCAAGAAATCCTATACCAACAAATCCTCTACCCTAAAATTTCTCAAACTCCACCTTGTTACCAGTATTCATGGTTGATCAGGCCACTAAAATCAACTCAAATTCAAGATTTGAGAAATACCTCGAAGGGATCCTGGGGTAGAAACCCTGCAATGCTTGGACTGCATGCGGTAGGGTGCATTTTATTCCTTCTTAGGGATGAACCAGGAGCAACACCTTTGCCTTGAATTCTCCTCTCCCAACACTTGAACCTAGCTCTGATACAAATTATTGAGATTCCAGGTACTGATCCCACTTGTTGGGAGATCCAGACCAGCGCCTATATGCAACGAATGCAAGCTGTTCTTGGATTCAAGACTCACATAAGGAAACAGAAGAGAGATATAGGAGAAAAAGAGATATTACTTTTCATTAATCCTTTGAAGAAGAACCCTTGATACAATCAAGACATAACCCTGGCACCCCTTCTAAAAACCCAAAAGCTTCTCGCCATCCCGCATGTCTTCTCTCTTGCAGGCCTCACGTCCTAAGAACCTACGATTGCCCCGTACGGACAATACCTCACATGCATCCCTTCTTCTCTGAAACCCGAGAAGAAGCTCCCACCTGCGGATAATACCTTAACACAGATGTCCCTTCTCCAAAGCCCTCATGATGTACCCTCATGGTCCAAGAAGCATCCACATGGTAAAGTCCCTACCGTGTCTTCCTAAGCCCTTCATGTCGTGGCCTCCCAATACCCGGGAAGCTCTCCCACGATCACGCCTCCTCTTAAGTCACCATGTTCGGACAATAATTGTGAGAAGACCTCATGGTCTTCCTCTCCTCACGGTGATCAAGCCCCTAAGGGGGCCGATCCCTCACGGACCGCCTTCACATGCACACTCTCCCTCTCATTAAATAAGAGTGGGCGGTTCCTCATGTTAGGCGTCTTTGATTAGTTGGGTGCCAACCAATTCTTATTCTTGTTGGACTGCATCACATGGGTGGTTACAATCCTCACATGGTTGGGCTAGGACTCCTTGATCTTCTTAGTCTTCTTGGTCCAATTCTTGAGTTGTTAGGACACCTTAGGTAGTTAGGCTTTCAATTTGTTACAACCAACCAAATCAGTTAGGATCCTGAGTGGTTGGGCCAACCAACTAAATCGATTAGGATCCAATCAATCAACTAACCAACTAAACTAACCTCCTAACCAATTAATAAACCTGGATCCAATCCCATAACCCAATTAGGTTATGTTACAGTCTCTCAAAAAAACTCCTCCCTTCTTGTTAATGAAAAACTCTC
The DNA here is from genome assembly GCA_021397845.1 of Areca catechu. Classification (NCBI taxonomy): domain Eukaryota; kingdom Viridiplantae; phylum Streptophyta; class Magnoliopsida; order Arecales; family Arecaceae; genus Areca; species Areca catechu. Next base: position 44,125,725 of record CM038051.1, on the reverse strand, counting down.
AATCCTAGATCAAACCCCCTGACCCAACATGACTCACATGTTCTCTCAACCTCAAACTCAGAGCATCCCTGGAATACTTCCAAGAAACCCCTGGAATACCTCTAGGACCTACTTGGGACATGCCACCAAGCACTAGGGATCGCCTCCAGCATCCCTACCATGGTCTCCCAAGTCTTTCCAAAGCTTGGGAGCACCATGCAAAACCCTACAATTTAAGTATGAGATACGGAAGCAAGTAAGAAACACAATCAACACAAGCACAAACACTAGTAATTTATAGTGGATCGGAGCAACCTAGCTCCTACGTCCACTATCCAAGATATCACTTGGGATTTTTACTATATTCACTATAGAATACAGCCAGTTTTTTTACACCAGGCTCACGAACCAAAACCCAAACTTGGTTTTACACCAGGATCACCAAGAACCCAATACAGTGTTAGTTTTTTCGAGCTCACTAACAACCCAAACTTGATTTTAAAAGGCTCACCAAAAATCATAAACAATCCCCAAGTTATAGAACCCTGCTGTACTTGGAAAAACTCAAATAAAGAGTTAAAAAATAGAGCAACACTAATGACAAACCAAACTCATCGGATAGTTGCAGTTGAAGTCCCTTGATAGGCCTTATTGATTGCTCCTTTAATGCTCTTCAAGACTTCCAAACTTCTTCAATAAATGACTCAAGAATCTGATGGGAGTTTGGTGAAGTCTTGAGTGCTTCCTTGAATGCTCTTGAAAATATTCAATGCTCTTCTCTCAAAAGTTTATTCCTTTTTCAAAAAGTTCTTCTAAACTTGTTTAAATCCCTTATTTATAGTCTCTAGAACTTATCTCAGGTAGATATGACCATTGTAGAACCTTGGAAATCGAAATATGATTGTTGGAGCACTTTTTGGATTCAAAAAATCGATTCTGGAACTAGCCGTTATGCACCTGAAATAAGAATTCGAGTTGGCTCAGTTATGTCGAGTTGGCTCGGATTCTCAGTCATACTAAAAGTGCACTCTGGTTGAGTCGGCTCTTCTCAATTAAGTTGGCTCCCCTGACTAGTTTTCTCATAACTGGTTTTTCCACACTCTAGAAGAGTCGGCTCGGTTGCATATGAGTCGGCTCGATTGTCTGACTTCAAAAAATTGAACATTTGATACTCTGAAAGAGTCGGCTCTAGTTCCTTCAAGTTGGCTCGAATGTCTACATTCCAGAAACCTTTGTGTTATGCCAGAATAATGAGTCGGCTCTCATGCTTGAGTTGGCTCGAGTGACTTAAGTCTAAAAGTATACAAACTTCTTCCAAAAGCTTCCAAGGACTTCCAAACTTCTTCCAGTCCTAATTAAAGTAATTTAAACATAAATATTACATAGAATTGCCCTTTTTACAAGAATATACAATTAAGTTATTTAGGGCTTTTCAACATTTGACTACTTTTCATGATTACATTGATTTACTATATAGATAACTGAAATGTAGGTAGAATGATTGTTCTTTTGACACATCTTACAAAAACTTCTCAAACATTCAAACATGTTAGTAGCAAATACATGCTCCAATATTTTGTTATCATCAAAATCATTCCAGGGGTCAATAGAGTTTAATAATTTTTTTTGTCTTTTCATTGTCAGTGCCCCAGATAAGAAAGGGACACCTTCTAATGATGGCATATGTTCGAGCCAGAGAGTAGAATTGATTGCTTTCTGCTTTAAGCATTGTGCCTCTAGCCAGGTGTCAAATTTTCACTAGTAATGGGCGGGCTCACATGGATTCAAGAGTCGCATCAGTTTTCTTCAGGTCGGCTCATTACTTTTGCCCTAGATCTTGATTCATGGCATGATGAGGACATCGATCTTGTTGGACATGAAATCATAGCCGTTGTTGTTGCATCATATTATTGATAGCCAGATTCTCATAGATCAAGGTTGAAGATGCATCGATCCCTCTCCGCCATATTAATTTTTTGGTCTTTCGGCATCGTATCTTCTGCCAGAGATCTTCATACATGGCTTAATCGAAGGCATTTTTCGAGGCTCGAGAAAGAAATCATGGTCATCGACACCTCCTATGTAAATGGCTTTCTCCCTCGAAGATCAAATCTTTTGATTCCAGTCCTTGGGGGTCTTCGCTTCTACTTCCATCTCCTTCTTCCTTTACGAGCGTTCTTGCCTCTTTCAGGTTAGGTTCCTTCTTCCTCTTGTTGAAATGGTTAGGTCTTTAGGTGTGCCGGCCACCGGTAGGTCCTCCGATAGGGGAGAAGGTGACTCCTTCAGTAGGAGAGCAAGTGACTCCTCTGGTAGCGAAGAAGGTGACTCCTCTGATAAGGGAGAAGGTGACTCCTCCGGTAGTTAAGGTCCCTCTAAAGCAAAGGGTCCCCATTATAGAGAAGAGCTGAGGCATGACTCCATTAGAAGTGTCATTATTAAGTCTAGGTTAGCCTCCCTGCAGAATTTTTATAAGATTCCACTGGATTTACTTGTCTTCATCCCTCACTTCGGTGAAAGGATAAACAAACCCCCTCTCAGAACCATAGTGGTGTATGAAGAACAGCTTAAAGCTGGTCTTCATTTTTCTCTTCATCCATTCTTCATACGGATCTTCAATCTCTATCAAGTAGTCCTAGTGCAATTGACTCCGAATAGTATTCGGATAATATGTGCTTTTCTTGTTCTCTACCATGACCTATACATAGTGCCTAGGACTTCTTTGTTCAGTTCTTTCTTTGTCCTGAAGAAGGACTTCCATGACCAAGGTTGGTGGGTTACCAGTCTCCATCCTAGTCGAAGATTTATTGCAGGGCTTCCATCGGCCATTCATGGGCGGAAGCCCTGCTTCTTCTTCCTTTTCTCCGTGTAGTTTGGAACTTTAATACCACATGGAGGGATCCTCGTCTGACCCCCAATGATGGGAAGAAGGTCTTAATGGCCGACAGGGAGGACTTCGACAAGCTATCCGAGGTTGAAGTCCCTCTGATGAGGGAGTTGATGAGCGAGTAGGGCCTTTTCCTTGCTCAGATCAGTGCTTCTCCTTCTTTAGGTATGCTTTATTATGTCGTTTGTCTTTGCTTTATCTTCCTTATTTTGTTTTACTAACCATTGTTATCCTTCTTTCTTACAGACAAGAAGATGAAGCTGAACGCCCACAAACTCTATCAAGCCATCAGGAAGAGGGCGGTGGCTGCCCCTCCCAATGAATTGGAGGGCATAAAGAGGGCTTGCATGACAGGTGCTCCCTCATGTACTCCCCTAGAAGAGCCGATTAGGGAGAATACCCTGATAATCGTAAGGGCAACATCTGATGAAGATGACATTCCCTTGGCGGAGCTTCATCCAAGGATGACCCCAATCGGGCAATCTTTAGAGCAGCCGACTGCACATTTAGAAGCTAGACCATCATCTCCCGCTGATCGTCCATACAAAGGTAAAGCTCCGGCAATTGATACATTGGCTGATCAACAGGCAAGGCTCGAGCCGCAGGCAGAGGAGGAGCTAGCCGACTTTGATTTTAATATCTATTATGACAACACAGGTTTGGATAGCCCTATTCTGGCCCGAAAGATGCTGAAGGCCACCATCCTCCCAAGGGATTGGGAGGTGACAAATGGTCGTCATCTGAACGACATGTTTTCCTTCGTCTATCCAAATACTTTAAGGGTATGAATCTTTTCTTTCTGTATCTTCTTTCCATAAATCATGTATAAATGACTAACCTTTTTGTTGATCTTTTTGTAGTTTATTCATGAAATATCTCTAATAGAAGAGAGTATTGCTGGGTTTGCTAATCTCGGTAGGGGCCTTCGAGATCAGTTAGAGACAACAAAGGCTGAGAAGGAAGTGGCCGAAGAGCTCAAGTCGGCCATGGAGGGAAAACTAAATCAAAGTGTCGCTACTAACCTCTCCATGGAGGAGTTGCAAGCAGCACAAGCCAAAATAGCTGAGTTGGAGGTGAAGCTGAAGAAGAAGAAGAAGAAGCTTTGTTCTTCCGAATAGATGTCCAAGGACAACCTGAAGAAGTCTGATAAGGCCTTGGCTCAGAGGGCAGTAGCTGAAAAGAAGGCTGAATTGGTCGAGCAGAGGGCAGGGTTAGCTGAGCAGAGGGTCCTTCAAGCCATAGAGGAATATAAGAAGTCCTTCAATTTTGAAGATGAGATGCATGAAACTAGAGTAGAGAGATGCAATATAGGCTTCGAAGATTGCTTGGGAAAAGTACAGAAGCTTTACCCAGACCTCGATGTATCTCGAGTAAATATGGACGAATCTGACGAAGAGGATGAGGCGATTGAATAGACTGAAGACATCCCTCCCCCTGTAGTAGCCAAACCAAATAGCCCTGCTCCAGTTATCGCCAAACCAAGTAGCCCTGCCCTAGTTATGGCCAACCTTGCTCCAGTTGCTGAACCGGCCAAAGAGAATGAACTATGATGTACCTTTTGCTTTATTTTCTTTTTGTATGTAGATCTGGACTTAGACATGTGGTACATCTTTATATAAATGGAATCATTTTCTTTATGAATAGTGTTCTTCGACACATGTTCTCAAGTATGTACTTAAAAAATTTTAAAGTATGAACCTGTCGACTCATTTATATATGATATTGCTTCCGGTAGCTTTTCTACTAAGTACTGCCTAATCGGCATAATACCTTAGTGTAGAGATAGTTTCCGATAGTGCCTATGTTCCTTTTGTTGAACACTATGGCTGACTAGTTGACTAGGCTAGCCTCTTTTTAAATATATCGATTAAGTCAGTGTGCAAGACCAACCCTTTGCTTGTCAGATGTGAGTAGGTGGTTCAGACCAGCTCTAATGCTTGTCGAATATATCGATTGAGTCGGTTGGTTAGGCCAACTCTTTGCTTGTTATATCAATAAGGTAGGCTAGTTAGGCCCACTCTTGGTTTGTCAGATATATCAATAGGGATACTGATTAGGCCCACCCTAGATCATGCATAAGAGAATGCTTGAGAATCGAACTTTATTGATAGTATCTGCGAAGATTTTCTACATTCCATGGTCGAGCGATTTTGTATCCATCCAGACTTTCGATTCGGTAAGTACCTATGCACACCACTTCAGTGATTTGATAAGGACCTTCCCAGTTAGGAAAAAGCTTTCCTTGTTATGCTAGTATGGATACTTCTGATCTTCACAGAACCATGTCTCCAGGTCGAAAGGCCTTGGCCTTGACTCGAGAGTTGTAATATAGGGCAATCTTTGTTGATACATGGCCATTTTCATGTGGGCTTGTAGCCTAGTGCCTTCCAGAAGGTCCAAGTTGGCTCTTCATTATTCTGAATTGTCAGGTTTTGTAAAGTGATCAATCCGAAAAGATTGTAAGGTAACCTCCATAGGTATCACCGTCTTAGTGCCAAATGCTAAGTTGAACAGCAATTCTCCTGTGGCTATATGAAGAGTTGTTCGATATGTCCAAAGAACTGACTGCAACTCTTCAACCTAAATTCCTTTAACCTCATTCAGCCTAGTTTTTAGGCCATGGAGAATTGTCCAATTAGTTACTTCAGCTTCATCATTTGATTGAGGATGCTCGATAGAAGTTAACTTGTGAAGAATATGATATTGGGCACAGAAGTCTTTAAACTTTTGATTGTCAAACTGTCTTCTGTTATCTGTGATTATCGCATGAGGGATTCCAAATCAAAAAATTATATATCTTTTGATGAAGTTCTCGACCTTCTCCTCAGTTATATAAGTCAGGGGTTTGGCTTCAATCCATTTGGTGAAGCAGTCGATAGCCATGATAAGAAACTTTCGCTGACCAGAAGCTAGGAGAAATGGACCAAGGATATCCATTCTCCATTGGACGAACGACCAAGGAGCCGTCGACTGAGTTAATTGACTCACTGGGTGCCTTTGGATGTTGGAAAATCTCTAGCACTAGTCGCACTTCCTGATAAAGTCAGTAGCATCTTTTTGGATAGTCAACCAATAGTATCCCTAGTGTATAATTATATATGTTATAGACTCGCCTCCCAGATGATCACCGCATATGCCTTCATGGACTTCTCTCAGAGCGTAGTTAGCATCTGATGGCCCTAAGCACTTTAGAAAAGGCCGGGTAAAGGGTCTTTTATAAAGAGTCCCTTCTATGATGACATATTGTGATGCCATCCAATGTATCCGTTTGGCTTTGACACTGTTCTCTAGCAGTATCCCTTCGTCCAAATACTTGATGATCGGATCTATCCAACATGGTTCCTTCTTTATCTGATGCATCTCCACAGTCTTTTCTGTTATACTTGGGGATTCCAAGTACTCTATTGGTGGGGACACCAGGATCAGACATGGATCACTGGATCCCATATGGTTTATTAATTAAGATTTTAATTTTAGAATCTTAGTCATGTATCACAATTTTGTAATCAATTAAGATTGAGTCCTGTAATAAGTTGAGGTTAATTGATTTGTCTCAACCCTCAACCCTAGTCAGTATATTGAATCATGTACTTCAGTTATGAGTCCAATATGAGTTTAATTTTGTATAAAAGAAGAGGATACCCTACTGTGGAGTTCCACCAGGCCTCATCTAGGAGCTAGAAGACCCCACTTTAGCCAATTGAACTTTGTATGCCAAACTAGAGTCCAAAATTCTTGCATGATGCCTAGAAGCCCTCCAAATGTTTTCCGAATGCCCAGAATTCCTTCAGATGCCAGAGAATATTCCCAGAACAGGGCCTCACTTGATTCCAAAGATCAATCTGTGCCCCAACACAAAGACGATTCAAGGCCCAGGTCCATAAGAATCAAGATGCCATTTTATTCCAGGAATATTCCATCCAGGGCACCCCAGATATCAGGAGGCCCAAGCCCATGCACCCATGCTTTGGAGGTTATGCCCAAAGCCCAATGGAGGATGCCCCAATTACTTCCCAAGAGCCCAAGTCCAAGCCAAGAGGCATCCAAGCCCAAGAAAAGGAGATTTGACCAAGTCCAAGGCCCTTTAACCAAGTCAAAGGAGGAAGGAAATCCATATCAAACAAGGAAAACATATTCCTACTCAACTTGTGAACCTATTCATACTCCACTTGTAATCCTTCTCCCTATCTAGCTTGTATTTCTATTCTAACAAGGAGAGGGCATGAGAACTCTATAAATACCCCACCCTCCCCCTCTTGTACTCACTTCTACCTTATGAATTAAACCTTGCTGAAATTTGGTCTTAAGTATTGTTCTTGTGTTGGAGTTTTGGTTTTGTGGAGTGTTCTTCTTGTGATTGACCGAATCCCTGCTACCCTAGCACCCTTCTGCATCCTTGGAGATCAGCCATGCCTAAAGAAAGGAAGCCCTAGCTACCGTCCAAGCCAAAGAGCATCATCCTACTTCTAGCCGCCAGCTTCAAACTTCTACCCTGATTTCAATTAAACCCTAGTTTCTTTACTTTTAATTACTTGCTATTTTGATTGACCCCTGATGCTTGCAGGATCCCCGATGTATTTCACCTCCCCAGAGAAGGCTTTCCTTACCTCTAGAATCGCCCAAATCAGCCTTCTAATCCAAGGAAACCAAGCTTCATCATCCAGGCTCCAATCAGAGTGCTGTGTGATCTCTTCATAGGAAGTTCCTCAAATCACTGATTGGTAACATCCTTTCCTACTCTTAATCTCTGATTTGATTGAAGATAACTATCCTAAACTGGAAGTTTCTCAACTCTCGGGTCCTGGCTATTTCATTATCTTCCATGAGTTATATTGCGATATGATGATTCTCTGCATTGCTTTTATTCCTGCTAGTTCTTACTTTATTTTGGAAGTTTAGCCTATAAATTAAATTATAAAAAAATTATAAAAAAATTAATTTACTATTTTCCTAAAATCTTAGAATTATCTCACATTAGTTTGGTATCATAGTGGGTTTAGGATAGTTTTTATCTACACTAGAATCACAAACCCTAATTTCTGCATCTTCCTAGTTGCATTAAGACTCTGCTTTTCATCTAATTTCAACCATCTATGAATTTTTTTTCTGTGAAATTTAAAAGAGTTGTTCTTTGTCTTGTCCTATATTTCTTCATAAATTTTAATTAATTTTACAGAAACCTAATTCTCTAAAATTTGGCATATTAAAAATCCTAACCAAAATCCTGCTAATTCTGCATCAGTCCGAAATCCCTAGGATTTGCATCATCCTCTGATTTTTGTTTTGCATCAAATTTTGTGTAGATCATCATCACCGTCCATTATCGATCTCAGAATTTTTTGGATTTCTTTATTTATCGGGAACTATGCCAAACATTGCATCATCTGAAATCCTAATTTCCTGAATTCTGCTAAATTCTGCATCTTGACTCAACCTAACCTAATCAACTTCCACACACCCCAATCCCAAGCCTAATTTATTTGCTAACCATAATTAACTCAAATCTAATTGCCACATCATAAAATTCATATAAAATATTTTATTTTTCTGATTGTTATCAGTTGCATCAGGACCATTGATTACCATCATCTGATTAACCTAATCTTAAGGGCAATTTTCTATCTCATATCAGGACAGGATTTCATCACCTATCCTGGGCCCAAAACCATCATCATCACACTGACCCAAGCCTAATTTAAAATTAATTAGACTTAATTTATCCTAGTGGGCTAGGTTACACCCAGCAGGTCGGGTCCGAACAGTGTGGGCCAACTAGTGCATTTAATCCTATGGTTATTATTGAAATCTGGTGTCTAAGGCTGAGGGTCCAGAGTCAAACGATCTAAGTGGTGTTGTGGTTTTTAATTGGGTCCCTGTGAAAGCAGGGGGGGCCTCCCACACTCCCACCCTCTACCTGGCCAGAGGAAGGATTAGCTACTGGGTTAAGTGTAAGTTGAGCTGACCCACCTAGTTTTGGCTTTAGGTCTAGGAAACCCTAGATTATACTAACATTTTTCTTTCTTTTGCATGCTTGACTGCACCACATCACTTTGCTTGCTTGTTTGATTGTTTGCATTAGATTAGGAACCCAATGCCAGTAGACTTAATCCAATTCAACTAGTGTGACCATGGAGTCCAATCCTAGGAGAATCCAATACTCTGACCCATATAGGGAATCAACCCTAGGAGAACCCAATACTCTGACCCATATAGGGAGCCCAACCCTAGGAGAACCCCATACCATGATCCATCCTTAGAACCTAACCATAGGAGAACCAATTATGATTACCTGAATCAAGATGAACGACCCATTAGGAGCACCCAACCTTATGCACCCCTGTTTGATGGAAGACCAGATCCCAAGGTGTATACTGAATGGGAGGATATGATGGATCAGCACTTTGAGTATACTGGGATGTCAGAGCTAGAGAAGATTAGTTTGGCTACACATGGATTAATTAGATATGCTAAGCAACATTGGGAACATACTGAGGATGAATGTTATTGGAAAGGAGAACATATAAGTACCTAGAAAGCTATGAGGAGTAAGTTGAGAAAAGAGTACCTAGGTCCATTTTATGAGCATGAACTTTCAGCCCAATGGTGCAACTTGAGACAGGGTGACAAAACTGTGTCTGAATACATTGATCAATTTAAGGAGTTTATTAGGAAGTGTAACATAGTTGAACATGAGCTTATGACCATATCGAGGTTTCGGTATGGCCTACGTGAGGACATCAGTTGGGAATTATGTTGCCGGTCGATTAAGGACTTAGGGGAAGCCTATCACAGAGCCTTGGAATTTGAGTCAAACCAGAGGGAACTCATATTTAGTCAAACTGAGTCCAACAAGAATAACCCTCCTACACCCCAGACCCATAGAACTGAACCCATGACCTTTGAACCCATAACCTTTAAACCCATTACCTATGAACCCATAACCCTTAGTTTACCCACCCCTGTTATCCCAGACCCTAGTCAATTTTCCATTAGCCAAACCCCTCTTACCACCCCATTGGTCCACCAAGATGACCTAGAAGAAGAGATATATGAGGCTGACCCAAGCTTAGTGGAACAGTATAAGGAGGAAGAAGAGGAGTTCCCTATAAGAGACTTAGAGTTAGTTGAATCAGTAGGTGCCCAGGTAGAAGCCAACCCAAGATCAGTTGACCCAGTAGACCCTGACCACATCTAGACTGTAGAGGAAGAGCAGTTAAAGGATGAGAAACCCAACTCTACTATTAGACTCTTCCTTGAGGAGCCACTAGAAGAAAGCCCCAGTATAGAGCCCAGTCCTAAATTTCTTGAACCAGATGACTTTATTAAGGATTTGGCTTATTAGTACCCTCAAGAAGAATCCCATCCTATAGTTTCCATTAACAATCTCTTCCCTAAAATTAGTGACCCATCCTTCCATTATGCCAACCCATTAGATATACATCAACCCCATAGGGTCAATCTTATTAGTCTAGATTTAATCCCTGACACCCCTTCTTACATCTTATTCTATCCAATTAACCTTGAACCCTTTCTACCCCACCAGACTAACCCCGAACCCACTTCTTATTTTCTACCTTTTTTTGAAACTTCTCCTAATTTACTCATTATTAGATTACATTTTATAGAAGTTTGCGTGTTGCATACATTCATTATACATGTTATGATGGGAAAATCCATAATAAGAATATATACCCTGATTAACTCACTTTGTTTTTGCAGTTATAGTCAATAAAGTTTCGAAGCTAGTTAAAAATTTTCTTGAAACATGTTCATAAGCCAAATTTTCTTGAAGTATGATTTGGCTCATAAGCCAACACATGGAAGAAGCCCATTAATTTTCTTGAAGCATATTCATAAGCCAAATTTTCTTGAAGCATGATTTGGCTCATAAGTTAACACATGGAAGAAGCCCATTCGGCTCAAGCCTAAAGCATGATGGAGGGCGTCCTCTTCAAGTCCAAGACCAACCATTCAAGCCTCTTCAAGACCAAGCCCAAGCCTAATTCATGCCAATATTTGAAGCACATGGAAGAACAACTCATCAAACAACCTTAGGGGAGAAGGAATTACACTACATCAAAAGTTTTATGGAGAATATAAAGATTCCTTCCAATACCCCAACAATATTTGACATGCGGGATGCCACAACTTATGATACCTAAGCCTCCACATCAGCATTTGGAAGCCACATTAGGATCTTCTAAATGCCACATGTCAAAGTGGTTCTAACTTTCTACCTATAATTTGTTTCTAGTTAGAACCACTTATCTAAGAGTTGTTGGAGCCAACTAAGCCAACCTTATCCCCTCCCCTCCATCCTTGGACAAAATTTCTAGCATTGAAGCCTATAAATAGGGCCCCTAGGCTCTCATTGTATTCATTCCATGCTATGATTTGAATTAATGAAAGGATTGTTTCCTTGTGTTCTAGTTTTCTTGAGTTCTTGTTTGGAGTGAAAGTTTTCTAGCTAGTTTGAGTGTGTAGATCCTTATCTAACGAAAGAATGAGAGTTTTCTAAGTTTGAGTTTGAGAGTGAAGAATGCTTTTGCAAGGAGTAAAGGATGGGATGCCCATTGATGGATCTATGATCAAGCTCCAAGTCCAAAGCCGCCGGCCACTTTCTTCTTCTTTTTTTTCTTTATTTCCATTCCAACTCCAATTCTTCTTCCATGTCTAATCCCAAATTTCTTTGCAGGTTCTCTCAGGTTCCTAGGTCAAGGATAAAGGTCTCCACGCCATGGATCAAGGCCAAGGTGAGTCTCAAAGTAGAGAGTGCCAATCTTGACTTCTAGGCCTCAATCCTTGAGTGATGAGAGCTCCTTCCACCAAATAATCAGCCAACATTGTTGGTAGGAAAACTTTTCCTAAGCTTCATTAAATCTGATCATTTGAAGGTTAACTTGCCCTAATAGTAATGGTTTCCTTGCCATGAAGATCCTAATCCTTATTTTGAACTAGATCTACATTGCGGGTCTTAAAAATTATATCAACTAGTCTCCTTATAAAAATTCTTTTCTTAGATTAATTTAGCTTATTTATTTGATAATTAATTGCTTAAATTTTCTTGCTAGTTAGCTTGCTAAAATTCTCCATTCATCATTTTATTTTCATCCCCCATCATGTTAGGTTTGCATCTTACTTATTGCATATCCTCTGGCATTTAGTAAGTGTACATAGTAAATTCTCATGTGCATGCCATGCTAGGGTCAAACCCAAAGAGTTTATAGTCTATTAGGTTTTTTCCCTTAGAGTCCAATTAAATATCCTTTGATAGGGATGTCTAGTCGAGTCTATTAGGTATTAGTTGAGTCCAATAAATTCATAGCCTGAATTACATGTCTGTACCTACACTTACCTCTGTACAACCTTTACATCATGAAATTAGTCAAGAGCTGAACATAACTAATGAACTAAATAACAACTTGGCTAATTCCCAAAAGAAAGATCAAAAACTTTATGCAGAGGAATATGTGATGATAAAGGAATTTTATGCTCGCGAAGTTGGCCCATCCAAAATAATGAAAAGTAATGGACCCAATGCCTATGTGCCTGAGATATCACCTAATTTAGGTATTAGCTCCATCTTCATCATCTCAGATCTTATAGAGACTAGGGAGCTAGCAGTGATACCCAACGAGCCCCTTGAGCCACTCCCTTCCTTTGTGAGTGAACCCATCCCAGAGCGACCACATACAATTTGGCCTTTTGGTGAGGAGAAGATTGAGAGAGCTCTAGACGATCAAGCTATCGGTACCTGGGATAGAGACTGTCAGAGGTACTTGGTCTGGTGGCAAGGTTGGTTAGAATCTGAGGACTTGTGGAATGCTGGTGCGGATCTGCAGCACCTCAACCCAAACCCTTCTTGAGCTAAATTGACCCTTACTCGACGGGGTCGAGTTTCTCCCGCCCTAGGAGAATTGGTGGGGACACCAGGATCAGACACAGATACTGGATCCCATATGGTTTATTGATTAGGGTTTTAATTTTAGAACCTTAGTCATGTATCACAATTTTGTAATCAATTAAGATTGAGTCCTGTAATAAGTTGAGGTTTGTTGATTTGTCTCAACCCTCAATCTTAGTATTTTGAGTCCTGTACTTCAGTTATGAGTTCAGTATGAGTTCAATTTTGTTCAAGAAAAAAAGGATACCCTACTGTGGAGTTCCACCAGGCCTCATCCAGGAGCTAGAAGACCCCACTTCAGCCAATTGAACTTTGTATGCCAACCTAGGGTCCAAAATTCCTGCATGATGCCCAGAAGCCCTCCAAATGTTTTCCGGATGCCCAGAGTTCCTTCAGATGCCAAAGAATATTCCTAGAATAGGGCATCACTTGATTCTAGAGATCCATTTGCACCCCAGCCCAAAGAGGATTCAAGGCCCGGTCCATAAGAACCAAGATGCCATTTTATTCCAGGAATATTCCATCCAGGGCACCCCAGATATCAAGAGGCCCAAGCCCATGCGCCCATGCCTTGAAGGCCATGCCCAAAGCCTAATGGAGGATGCCCCAATTGCTGCCCAAGAGCCCAAGTCCAAGCCAAGAGGCGTCCAAGCCCAAGAAAAGGAGATTTGACCAAGTCCAAGGCCCTTTAACCAAGTCAAATGAGGAAGGAAATCCATATCAAACAAGGAGAACCTATTCCTACTCAACTTGTGAACATATTCCTACTCCACTTATAATCCTTCTCCCTATCTAGCTTGTATTCCTGTTCTAACAAGGAGGGGGGATAGGAACTCTATAAATACCCCACCCCTCCCACTCTTGTACTCACTTCTACCTTATGAATTAAACCTTGCTGAAATTTGGTCTTAAATATTGTTCTTGTGTTGGAGTTTTGGTTTTGTGGAGTGTTCTTCTTGTGCTTGACTGAATCCCTGCTGCCCTAGCACCCTTCTACATCCTTGGAGATCAGCCATGCCCAAGGAAAGGAAGCCATAGCTACCGTCCAAGCCAAAGAGTATCATCCTACTTCTAGCCGCTAGCTTCAAACTTCTACCCTAATTTCAATTAAACCCTAATTCTTTACTTTTAATTACTTGCTATTTTGATTGACCCTTAACGCTTGCAGGATCCCCGAGATGTTTCACCTCCCTAGAGGAGGCTTTCCTTGCCTCCAGGATTGCCCAAATCAGCCTTCTGATCCAAGGAAACCAAGCTTCATCATCCAGGCTCTAATCAGAGTGCTGTGTGATCTCTTCATCAGAAGTTCCTCAAATCACTGATTGGTAACATCCTTTTCTACTCTTAATCTTTGATTTGATTGAAGATAACTATCCTAAACTGGGAGTTTCTTAACTCTCGGGTCCTGGCTATTTCATTATCTTACATGAGTTATATTGCAATACTATGATTTTCTGCATTGCTTTTATTCCTGCTAGTTCTTACTTTATTTTAGGAGTTTAGCCTATAAATTAAATTATAAAAAAATTATAAAAAAATTAGTTTATTATTTTCCTGCAATCTTAGAGTCATCCCGCATTATCTATGAATGTCCAACCAAGGGAACCAGGGGTCATGGTAGCCAAGCGGGAGAGGGCATTGGCTCAAGAGTTCTCAGTCCGCGGGACATGTGATATTTCGAAAAAATCCAACTGACTATATCTCGTACCTTTTCTGGATACTTCATCATAATAATGTTTCAGGCTTCAAATTCTCTCTTTATTTGATTTACCACCAGCTAAGAGTCCGAAAAGACTTTTATCCTTCGGATTCCCAATTCTTTGAAAATATTCAACCCTACCATAAGATCTTCATACTCAACCTGGTTGTTTCTTGAAAAGAGAAGCGAAGAGTGTATTCGACGATATCTCCTTCAGGGTTAGTTAATATTAACCCAGCCCCACATCCAGTAGAGTTAGATGCTCCGTCTACATGAAGTATCCATGTAGAGTCCAAGTCTTCTTCAGCTTTTTCTCCCTCACCAACTATTCAGTGGTTATCTTCACTCCAAGTGCATTCGGCGATGAAGTCCACTATCACTTGTGCCTTTGTTGCTGGGCTTGGTTGAGACGTTATATCAAACTCACTAAGCTTGATGGCCTATTTGGCTATCATTCTGGATGTATTCGGACATTGCAAGATAGCCCTTAATGGTTAGTCTGTTAAACTATGATCGGGTGGGTTTAGAAATAAGGCCTCAGGGACTTTGCTATGATAATTAGGGAGTAGATGAGTTTTTGTGCCTTAGGGTACTGTACCTCGGCATCATGTAATACTTTGATTGTGTAGTAGACCAATTTATGAATGTTGTTAATGTCCCTCCTGATAAATACTGAACTAACTACTTCATCCGAGGCGGATAAATATAGATATAGAGTTTCTCCTTCTTGAGGTTTTGAAAATAGAGGCGGAGTGGTCAGATACTTTTTTAGCTCCTCAAATGTTTGTCGACAATTATCCGACCACTCAAAGCTGCTCGTCTAGCATAGAGCCTTAAAGAATGGAAGACATCTTTCCACCGACCGGGAGATGAATTGGCTTAATGAGGTAGCATGCCCAGTGAGCTGTTGCACTTCTTTCTTGTTAAATGGGTGCCTCATATCTAAAATTGTCTGAATTTTCTCCATATTGGCTTCTATTCCTCTATTAGTAATGAGCAATCCCAAGAACTTTTTTAAAGTTACTCGAAGACATACTTGGTTGGATTCAACTTCATCCAATGTTGTCGTAATATGCCAAAGGCTTCTTCTAAATTATTGATGTGATCAGCCATTTGGAGGCTCTTTACAATCATATCATCAACATAGGCTTTCATATTTCTTCAAAGTTGTTTTTCAAAGATTTTGTTGACTAACCTCTAGTATATTGCTTCAGTATTTTTCAAGCCAAATGGCATCACTTTATAGTAGTACATCCCTTTCTTTATGATGAAGGTAGTCTTTTCTTCACCCTCAGGATCCATTTAAATCTGATTGTAATATGAAAAGGCATCTATGAAACTCAGGAGCTTGTGCCCAGTAGTAGCATCAACCAATTGATCTATCTTTGGTAAGGATAAGCTATCTTTCGAACAAACTTTATTGAGGTTAGTATAATCAATATAGATCCTTTATTTATCTTTAGCTTTCCTTACCATTACCACATTGGTGAGCCAATCTAGATAGTGAATCTCCCTTATGAACCCAACATCAGCAAGTTTATTTACTTCTTCATCGATCACTCTCTACCTCTCAGGGGAAAAATTTCTTTTCTTCTGCTGAACGAGCATAAATTTCGGGTCGACCTTTAGTTGGTGGGTGATGATCTTCGATGAAATTTCGAGCATATCGGTAGCTGACCATGCAAAGATATCTGCATTGCTTCTCAGAAAGTTGATCAGTCTTGCTCTTGTTTCTTCATCAAGCAAACTTTTGATCTGCACAACTTTGGTCGGATCTTCATCTTTCAATGGTATAGAGATGGTTCTCTCAATGGGTTCACCATACCCTTCCATTATATCCCTTTAGTCCAGCTGTTCTTGTGTCATTTGGCTGACTGGTTGTTTATCTTGGATCATTAAACAATACCAAGCTACCCTCTGATCTCCTTCCTCTCACCGATCCCATTTCTCGTCAAAAATCGTACTAGGAGATGGTAAGTCGACACAATGGCGCAGAACTTATTTAGGACTGGTCATCCCAATATGGCATTATATGCAGAGTTTGTCCGAACAACCATAAAGTTGATAGTGAGAGTTTTTTGGCAAGGTTCCATTCCAATGATCATGGGGAGTACAATTTTCCCTTCAACTACGACTGGATTTCCTCTAAATCCCGTTAGGGGAGTTGAAGTTCTTTGCAATTTATCTTTAGGTAGATTCATTCTAACAAAAGCGTCGTAGAGTAATACCTCCATCGAACCTCCATTATCTATCAGGATTCTCCTTATATCATAGTTTGCAATGATGGTAGAAACAACTACAAAATCATCATAGGGTGCTTGGATTCCCCGTAAGTTATCGTCCGAGAAGCTGGTCATAATGTTGCTTTTATACCTCTTCAGGGTATCTTCTTCAACTTGCTCCCGTCTCTCAGTCGATCTATGATACAACATGTCGACCATTCCATCCGTCAGCCTTTGGTTTGAAAGTTTCATTTCATATGTGACCTTCTTAGGGACAGCAACCTCCATTCAGTGTTCTTGGTTATGGATATACTTTTCCAGGTATCCATATTTGATTAGGTCTTCTATTTCACCTTTAAGCTAGATACATTCTTCTGTAGTATTTGTTTTTATTTCTTGATGTAGGTGGTGCTTGAAAGGATTATGCCCTATAAGCCAATATCTGTATCTCCCAGACCATTGTAAATTGACAAATTAATAAAGGCAATAATTTTTTCATCATTCGCTGTGTCATTATATGATGAACCCCATAGATTAGGGCTATGGTTGTAGGGCTATGATGAGATCATACCAGTGAGATCTAAGGCCTTAAAACCCTAATCTAGAATATTCCTAGTCATAGGAACCCTGAGTTGGGGATCAGGGTTTCCGGTAAGACTGGCACATCCTATGTATGCTGAAAAGGGTGACTGCTCTCACTGTCATTTGTGTAGGACACTAATACAAGGATGTGGGTGCTCATTAGTGAATGAGTTCACTGAATAGATCCAGTTTGAGAACATCTAATGGAGCCTTAGCTGCATGTCAATGGATGTTTCACATAGTGGGAGTTGTACAAGTAGTCCTATGACCTGAGACTGCCATAATACCTTATGTACATGAACCCATGCTTTGGTTCAATCTCAATCATGACACTGGGTCATGCACGAGGTTGATGCTGGGTATGGTGAATTGTATATGAAGGTATTGAGTAGGTCAACAAGGAATTGATCACTCCTAGTAGGAGGAGATTGCATCCAGCCAAATTAGGTCAGATGATGATTCAGGAAATCTTTGATCAAAGTACAGATATTAGAAATGATTTCTAATATCGAATTAATTGAATCATTAGTGTATGACTGAGCTGGGAATGAGTATAAACTGGATTTGACATGATTCCATATCCATAGTTATATTCGGGATGCAAGATGATTGAAGGATCGAATTGTACGGGAACTTTCCACTGAAGGGTAGTTTTGGAATTACACCAGAATTTCCATATCTTCCGGGTAGACATGACACGTTGCTAGACGTCAATCTTGTCTTGTGGGTTGATCAAATTAAATGGTTTAATTAGATCACTAATTAGGAGGAGTCCTAATTGACTGACTCGAGTTAGCTCGATTTGACCTAAATCGATTAGAATGAGTTCTGATCAGATTAGGTCAACTTGCACTCGGACCCACTGCTGGCTAAGTATGGAACCCAATGGGTCACACACTTAGGACAGATAATCAAGGATTTAATTTGGAATTAAATCTCGTTTGCAGATGAACACACTAGCATGTGTTGCAAACCATGACTTCCACTTGAATCGGATTCGAGTTAGGGTTCCGATTTGGTCTTTTTTAGATCCAAATTCATTCCGGTTTGAATCTAATTGAAGATTTAAAACGTTGGGCTAATAATAGGCTAGCAATTGGGCTAACCTAAGAGGCTAAACCCCTTTCCCACATCGCCTAAAACCCCTCCCCCTCTCTTCCCACGCGCGCGCGCAAGGAGAAGAGTCCACACGCGCGTGGACTCTTCCAAGACGCGTCTTTGCGTGAAAAGAAAGAATAAAACACCGGTGATTTTTGAAGAGGCGTGGAAGAGAGTCCACCTAGGCGTGGACTCTCCAAAAGAAAGAAAAATACCGTGGAAAAGAAGAGAAAAACACCGAAGGGGCGCGACTCTTCTTTCTGCGCGCGCCCTTCTGTGTTTTTCACGATCTTTCTTCGCGTCTTCCCATCTCAAAGGCCGTGAGATTAATCCCAAGGGCCGTGAGATTTAAGAAAGAAGACGTGAGAAGGGAGAGAGGGACGTGAGAGGATTTTTCAGAAGGAGAAGGCGCCTCTCTGTCGCCTATTTAAGAAGAAGGCTTCACCGTAAAAAATTATTCCAGATTTTCTACGGCGAAGCCTTGCTTCTCTTTCCTTCTCCCTCTCCAGAAGACTGTTTCCCCCTCCTCTCTTTCTTCTTTGATTCCTTTATAGAGCCTAGGCTCTGTCGAATCTCAGAACAGAAGGAGAGTCAGAGAGAGAAACTCTCCGACGGTAAAGGAAGAAGGCGCCCCCTTTTTCCTTCTTTCTTACATTAAGACAACTTTGTCTTAATTTTCTTCTCCCTCCAAGACAAGCCTTGTCTCACTTTAGGACAAGGGCTTATTCTTAAGACAAGAGTGTCTTAAGGGGCCAAAGTTGCCAAAAACTAGGAGAAGGGTAAGAGAGAAAGTTTTAGTCCCTGTTTGGCTAGAGGTGTCCTAGCCAATAGCCCATATATCAAGTTCTTGGGGTAGAACTTGATTGGAAGGAACCCAATTGAGGAGTCACTGTCTTGATCATCTGCCCGTGTGGATCACCATCGGAGGGCGGACAAGTGGACGCCTGGTGTGTTCAAAAGGTTACTCCATTTGGAGTTTATTTCTACATCAGATTGGATATAGCGATCTGAGGTTAGTATCTAAACTATGTTTAAATTTGGACATGCATGTAGTCATAGGTTTTAATTGCTAATAAGGAGATTTTGGGATTAGGGTTCGGACCTGATTTCATAAAGTTTTTGAAATCCACACTTCCGCACTGGTCACCGAACCCAACAGTGGTATCAGAGCCATCCTTATTAGGATTAAAACTTATGAAGTTCAATTCATGATGTAGTATCATGTTAAAGTTTTTATATTGATGCACAGTGCATGTCTTTGATTGAACATGAGTTTGATGATTGCCACCAGTTAGGGTTTTCCACTGAAACCCTAATTGTCTTAGAGATATGAGTAGCCCTGGAGCCATCATACTGAAATAAGGTTGCCCTGGCATAATGGTGTATCCATTATGTGGTAAATGGTTGTCCTAGTATGATGGCACACATTTCACATATTTGCTTAGTTTAAAGCATGTATTAATATATGTGATAGCTTTTAATTGAATGTGCTGGCATTGCATGAACCCCTCTTAAAATTATATTAAGTGGTAGTATAGTTAACCGATAAGCATTATTAGTCATGATGGATAATTAGTCATTTCGGTGTCTAGAAAGGTGGTTCTGGGAAGGTAAAGGGAATCGTGGTTTTTAATTGGTTCCGTTGACTGACCTGGCCAATTTTAAATTGGTGTCTAGGAAAGCAACGGGGGGACCCCCACATCTCTTCCACTAGCCTGGCCGATCTGATTGATTTAATTCTTGACTAACATGCTTGGTGTTAAAATACTATTATTGGCCTTCCTTCATGATAGGTCATCATTGTGTTATGATCTATACTAGGTTTGTTGTGTACACACAAGACCTAATATGGTGACTAACACAATTTTTGGCCTAATACAATTATTTGTTTATGGCATGATTTAAAGTAATATTTTGTTGTGAACACACAAGGGTATTACTATTAAAGTCATGACTATATGGCTATGAAGGGTCTTACTTAACTAAAATATTATAGTTTGTTGTGTATACACAAGGCTATCAATATTTTAGAGGCCGAGATAAGTTGAGAATTGTACAGGTTACAATTGGAAAAAGTTTTCCTACCTATGAACTTATATAAGATTTGTTGTGTACACACAAGGTCTTTTATGAGGGATTGGGATCTCAACCCCACTAAGAAAGATCAATTAAGGTTTTCTCGATCATCGTATGGAGGGTTATGATGCTCGATAAAATAGTGGGAGACATAATTAAATTAAAGTCCTAATTTAATTATGTGTTGTCATTTCATGGTTGTTTGCTTATGTTTTCGTTCTTTGTTTAAATGTAGATAAATGGCCTCTTCACTCTCACTCCGTAGTATTTTAGATGCCAACAAATTGACTGGGCCGAATTATGTTGATTGGCTGAGAAATTTGAAAATAGTACTCAGTCAAGAAAGAATTTCCTATATTCTTGATACCCCGATTTTGGAACCACCAAGGGAAGATGCCTCGCAAGAGGAGAAGACCACATATAATATGTGGCAAAATGACTCACTTACTGTCAAATGTGTTATGCTTGCCTCTATGACTAACGAGTTACAGAGGCAGCATGATAGCATGGATACTAACTCCATACTGCTAAATTTAAAAGAGCTTTATGGAGAACACAGTAGAACTGCTAGATATGAAATATCTAAGCAGTTGTTCCGTGCAAGGATGACAGAAGGTACATCAGTACAAGACCATGTATTAAAGATAATTGATCTAATCACTCGATTAGGTCAATTAGGTTTTGTAATGGATGGGGAGTTGAATCAAGACTTGATCTTGCAATCACTCCCAGAGTCATTTTCACAGTTTGTTCTTAATTACCATATGAACAAACTTAATTCTTCCTTGCCTGAGCTGTTGAATATGTTGAAAACAGCAGAGAGCCATGTAAAGAAAAATAAGGCTCCAGTTCTTCTTGTGGATAAGAAGAAGACAGGCAAAAGGGGTTCCAATAAGAGGATGAATCCCAAAGGGGGCATTAAGAAGAAGAAAGGAAAGAAGGCCTCCGGACAGATGACCTGCTTTCATTGTGGCAAGCCGGGTAATTGGAAAAGAAACTGCAAGGTTTACCTTGCAAGTTTGAAGCCTGGTGCATCAGAGGCACCAAAAGGTATGAAAGAAGTTCATACTATTTTGTCATTGGATTCTTCCATTTCAAATACTTGGGTGTTGGATACCGCCTGTGGTCATAACATCTGCAAATCATTGCAGGGACTTCAGGGGCTTAAAGTATTGAAGGAAGGTAACTTTGAGCTCTACGGTGCTGGAGGGGACCCCATCCAAGCAGAAGCTGTAGGGACTTATGTTTTGAAGTTACCTTCAGGGAAGATCTTGGAGCTAAGGAATTGTTACTATATGCCAAAAATCATTAGAAATATCATATCTGTACCCTTGTTACTTAAACAAGGATATACTATGAATGTAATGAGCAGTGGCTGCTCAATTTCTTTATCTAATGAAATTATATGTTATGGCATATTCTGCAATGGTCTCTTAACTCTTTCCACTAATGACAATGTTTTTCATGTTTCTAACAAACGGAAAAGAGATGATGTTAACAATACCTTACTTTGGCATTGTCGACTTGGACATATTAGTGAGACTAGGATTAACAAGTTGTACAAAGAAAATTTCTTTGATCCTTATGACTATGAGTCATTAGGAACTTGTGAATCATGTCTCATGGGTAAGATGACCAAGACTCCATTTAGTGGACATGGAGAAAGGACAAAAGAGTTATTAGGACTCATACACACAGATGTATGTGGGCCTATGACAACTCAAGCCTATGGTGGATACTCATACTTCATCACATTTACTGATGATTTTTCAAGGTATGGATTTGTGTATCTAATGAAACATAAGTCTGATGCTTTTGAAAAATTCTTAGAGTATCAAAGTATGGTAGAGAAACAAACAGGAAAAAGTATAAAGATCCTCCGATCAGATAGAGGAGGTGAATACTTATCCACTGAGTTTCTTGATCACCTTAAAGATAAGGGGATCATCTCTGAATGGACTCCTCCTTACACACCACAATTAAATGGTGTTGCTGAAAGGAGGAATCGTACTTTATTAGATATGGTACGGTCTATGATGTGCTTCACGGAGTTACCTTTTTCTTTCTGGGGATATGCTTTGGAAACAGCAACTCATATCTTGAATAGAGTACCATCTAAAACTGTCTCTAGCACTCCATATGAATTATGGAGAAGTAAGAAACCCAATCTTAAGTATATTAAGATATGGGGATGTCCAGCCTATGTAAAAAGGAATTTTGGACATAAACTAGATGCTAGAGCAGACAAATGTCTATTTATCGGATATCCTAGAGATAGTATAGGATATGTGTTCTACCACCCTACTGAACAAAAGGTTTTGGTCAGTAGGCATGCCACTTTTATGGAAAAGGAATTTATCCTACAAAAGGGCACTGGTAGAAATATCGAACTTAATGAGATTCAACAAATAGACACTTCTCAGTCAAGTAACAACATAGTTAATATAGAACCTGAACACACTCCTATCCGTAGGTCTGATAGGGTGCGACAGGCACCTGAGAGGTATGGGTTCATAATTGAAAATAATGAAGCCCAAATCATTCAAAATGATGAGCCTCTAACCTATACGGAAGCAGTCATGAGTAGAGACTCAGACAAATGGCTGGAAGCCATGAGATCCGAGATGGACTCCATGTATGTCAACCAAGTATGGTCTTTGGTTGATGCACCAGAGGGTATTAACCCTATTGGGTGTAAATGGGTCTATAAAAGGAAGTTTGGGGCAGATGGCCAAGTTGAAACTTATAAAGCCAGATTGGTGGCTAAGGGTTTCAGACAAAAACAGGGAATAGATTATGATGAAACATTTTCCCCTGTTGCCATGCTCAAATCCATTCGGATTATGCTTGCTATAGCAGCATATCATGATTATGAGATCTGGCAAATGGATGTAAAAACTGCATTCCTCAATGGTTTCCTTGAGGAAGAGGTTTATATGTCACAACCAGAAGGTTTTGTCTTGGAGACTAAACCTAATCAGGTATGTAGGCTAAAGAAATCCATTTATGGATTAAAGCAAGCATCCAGGAGTTGGAACATCCGATTTGATAAAACAGTCAAAGAATTTGATTTTTTCAAAAATGAGGATGAACCTTGTGTGTACAAGAAGACTAGTGGGAGTGCCATAGTTTTCTTAGTTCTATATGTTGATGATATACTTATTATTGGGAATGATATCCCAATGTTACAATCAGTCAAAGTGTGGTTA
The DNA here is from genome assembly GCA_021397845.1 of Areca catechu. Classification (NCBI taxonomy): domain Eukaryota; kingdom Viridiplantae; phylum Streptophyta; class Magnoliopsida; order Arecales; family Arecaceae; genus Areca; species Areca catechu. Next base: position 44,102,072 of record CM038051.1, on the reverse strand, counting down.
TCGAAACAGTTTTCCATGAAAGACTTGGGAGAAGCATCCTATATACTGGGTATAAAAATCTATAGAGATAGATCAAGAAGGATGCTTGGCTTGTCCCAGTCTAGGTACATTGACCAGGTGCTAAAGAGATTTAGCATGGAGGAAAGTAAAAGAGGTTACTTACCTATTGGTCATGGCATACGTCTTTCTAAGAGGATGTCTCCTAAGACACCTGAAGAAAGAAATAGAATGAGTTCTATACCTTATGCTTCGGCTATAGGGTCGATTATGTATGCTATGTTATGTACTAGGCCTGATGTGGCATATGCCTTGGGTGTAGCCAGTAGATTTCAGGCTAATCCAGGAGAGGATCACTGGAAGGCTGTGAAAAATATTCTTAAGTACCTGAGAAGGACTAAGGATATTTTTCTTATATACGGAGGATCTGATCTTAAACTAGAAGCCTATTCAGACTCTAGTTTTCAATCAGACCCAGATGATAGTAAATCCATTTCAGGGTATGTCTTTACCTTGAATGGTGGAGCAGTAAGTTGGAAGAGCACTAAACAGCAGACTGTAGCTGACTCAACTACCGAGGCAGAGTACATAGCTGTCAGTGAAGCCGCCAAGGAAGCTGTCTGGATGAAGAAATTCATCACAGAGTTGGGAGTAGTTCCTGAGATTGAGAACCCGGTGCCACTCTATTGTGATAACACTGGAGCAGTTGCTCAAGCTAAGGAACCGAGAGCCCATCACAAGTCCAAGCACATTCTGAGACGCTTCCATCTTGTCCGAGAGATAATCGAAAGACAAGAAGTCTGCATCAATAGAGTAGATACAAAGAACAACATAGCAGACCCGTTCACTAAGGCTCTACCACAGCGGGAGTTTGATCGCCACCTCGATTGTATGGGGTTAAAGAATAAGAGCGATTGGCTTTAGTGCAAGTGGGAGATTGAAAGGATTATGCCCTATAAGCCAATATCTGTATCTCCCAGACCATTGTAAATTGACAAATTAATAAAGGCAATAATTTTTTCATCATTCGCTGTGTCATTATATGATGAACCCCATAGATTAGGGCTATGGTTGTAGGGCTATGATGAGATCATACCAGTGAGATCTAAGGCCTTAAAACCCTAATCTAGAATATTCCTAGTCATAGGAACCCTGAGTTGGGGATCAGGGTTTCCGGTAAGACTGGCACATCCTATGTATGCTGAAAAGGGTGACTGCTCTCACTGTCATTTGTGTAGGACACTAATACAAGGATGTGGGTGCTCATTAGTGAATGAGTTCACTGAATAGATCCAGTTTGAGAACATCTAATGGAGCCTTAGCTGCATGTCAATGGATGTTTCACATAGTGGGAGTTGTACAAGTAGTCCTATGACCTGAGACTGCCATAATACCTTATGTACATGAACCCATGCTTTGGTTCAATCTCAATCATGACACTGGGTCATGCACGAGGTTGATGCTGGGTATGGTGAATTGTATATGAAGGTATTGAGTAGGTCAACAAGGAATTGATCACTCCTAGTAGGAGGAGATTGCATCCAGCCAAATTAGGTCAGATGATGATTCAGGAAATCTTTGATCAAAGTACAGATATTAGAAATGATTTCTAATATCGAATTAATTGAATCATTAGTGTATGACTGAGCTGGGAATGAGTATAAACTGGATTTGACATGATTCCATATCCATAGTTATATTCGGGATGCAAGATGATTGAAGGATCGAATTGTACGGGAACTTTCCACTGAAGGGTAGTTTTGGAATTACACCAGAATTTCCATATCTTCCGGGTAGACATGACACGTTGCTAGACGTCAATCTTGTCTTGTGGGTTGATCAAATTAAATGGTTTAATTGGATCACTAATTAGGAGGAGTCCTAATTGACTGACTCGAGTTAGCTCGATTTGACCTAAATCGATTAGAATGAGTTCTGATCAGATTAGGTCAACTTGCACTCGGACCCACTGCTGGCTAAGTATGGAACCCAATGGGTCACACACTTAGGACAGATAATCAAGGATTTAATTTGGAATTAAATCTCGTTTGCAGATGAACACACTAGCATGTGTTGCAAACCATGACTTCCACTTGAATCGGATTCGAGTTAGGGTTCCGATTTGGTCTTTTTTAGATCCAAATTCATTCCGGTTTGAATCTAATTGAAGATTTAAAACGTTGGGCTAATAATAGGCTAGCAATTGGGCTAACCTAAGAGGCTAAACCCCTTTCCCACATCGCCTAAAACCCCTCCCCCTCTCTTCCCACGCGCGCGCGCAAGGAGAAGAGTCCACACGCGCGTGGACTCTTCCAAGACGCGTCTTTGCGTGAAAAGAAAGAATAAAACACCGGTGATTTTTTGAAGAGGCGTGGAAGAGAGTCCACCTAGGCGTGGACTCTCCAAAAGAAAGAAAAATACCGTGGAAAAGAAGAGAAAAACACCGAAGGGGCGCGACTCTTCTTTCTGCGCGCGCCCTTCTGTGTTTTTCACGATCTTTCTTCGCGTCTTCCCATCTCAAAGGCCGTGAGATTAATCCCAAGGGCCGTGAGATTTAAGAAAGAAGACGTGAGAAGGGAGAGAGGGACGTGAGAGGATTTTTCAGAAGGAGAAGGCGCCTCTCTGTCGCCTATTTAAGAAGAAGGCTTCACCGTAAAAAATTATTCCAGATTTTCTACGGCGAAGCCTTGCTTCTCTTTCCTTCTCCCTCTCCAGAAGACTGTTTCCCCCTCCTCTCTTTCTTCTTTGATTCCTTTACAGAGCCTAGGCTCTGTCGAATCTCAGAACAGAAGGAGAGTCAGAGAGAGAAACTCTCCGACGGTAAAGGAAGAAGGCGCCCCCTTTTTCCTTCTTTCTTACATTAAGACAACTTTGTCTTAATTTCTTCTCCCTCCAAGACAAGCCTTGTCTCACTTTAGGACAAGGGCTTATTCTTAAGACAAGAGTGTCTTAAGGGGCCAAAGTTGCCAAAAAACTAGGAGAAGGGTAAGAGAGAAAGTTTTAGTCCCTGTTTGGCTAGAGGTGTCCTAGCCAATAGCCCATATATCAAGTTCTTGGGGTAGAACTTGATTGGAAGGAACCCAATTGAGGAGTCACTGTCTTGATCATCTGCCCGTGTGGATCACCATCGGAGGGCGGACAAGTGGACGCCTGGTGTGTTCAAAAGGTTACTCCATTTGGAGTTTATTTCTACATCAGATTGGATATAGCGATCTGAGGTTAGTATCTAAACTATGTTTAAATTTGGACATGCATGTAGTCATAGGTTTTAATTGCTAATAAGGAGATTTTGGGATTAGGGTTCGGACCTGATTTCATAAAGTTTTTGAAATCCACACTTCCGCACTGGTCACCGAACCCAACAGTGCTCGCATCGGTCGAGGCCTTTATAAGAAGTTTTGTTTTTCTATCTCTATCAGAATTTTCTCTCTTGGTAGGGTCAAGGGGGTATAAGCATCGAACTTGCTGGTCAAATTCTTGGGCTTCAAACTATGACGTCAAGCCAAAGCATCGTTGTTACTGGTAGGTTGTAGATCGCCGCTTTTTTTATTCTTCTTCTTGGAAGTTGCATTTCCTTCAGCCTATCGTCAGCTGGCAGCTTGTTTTTTGGCCAGCGCATACTTCTGCGTGCGTGCCAACAGTTCTGAGTAGCTTGTAAAAAATTTTTTGTCTAGGAAGAAGGTAAATCTGGATGACCAGAGTCCCTTCTTCATGGCAGACATGGCCACATATTTATTAAAATTGGGGATTTCAATCATGGTAGAATTGAAGCGAGCCACATTTTATCCCTCAGACTCGCACCCTCATTTTGCTATATGAGAAAGTGACTATCCGTATTGCATGGCATCTTCTTGTATGTCTTGAAATGGAAGACAAATAATTTTTCCAATTGGTTAAAGGAGTGGATTATACCTAGTTGGAGACTCGAATACCACATTCGAGCAGCTTTTCTCAAGATAGCTGAGAAGGCTAAGCAATGTAAAGCATCAGACGCTCCTTGGATCATCATATGGGCCTTGAAACTGCTCAAGTGGTTAAGGAGATCAGTAGTACCATCATAGGGTTCGACTTAGAAAATCTTGAAGTGATGGGGAATCACTTCTTCCATAATTCTTTGGGAGAATGGTGGCATGAGTTATAGGCCACCAATTCCTCGTTCCTCTGTTGTTCGTCGAGTTTCGCTATTTGCATTTCCAGCTTCCGGAACTTCTTTTCATAATCCTTGTGCTACCGAATTCCATCTTGTTTAGTATTCCCTGGAGTGGAATCCTCCGAAGACCTTGACAGAGACATCATCCGCTTCTTTTCGAAGCAGCTTTCTCCATGTCTAAGATATCGGGAATCTCGCTATCTAAAGGACCATCGATCCCATGAATATTGGGGATGGTGGGTTGGTTCTTGGTGCTGGCTTCCTCTATTCAAAGGCCATCGGCTGATCTTGGATGTGGCTGGATGGTGACGCTCGCTGACAGCTACTTCTTGAAGGTTCTGCACGATTGCTGTCAAGGCTTCCATCCGATTCAAGAGGCCTCCATCTGATGCTGCCCCACACTCAACATTGAAGGTGCCACATTATCCTCTAATGGAGGGTTAGGTGGATCATTCTTCTTGGATGATTGTCGGCTCTTACTAGCTGAGGCGTTATGTGCTCTTCCTTTCACCATTCTTTTTCTTGGTAATTCTCCTTTTCAAGAGAGGGTAAACTATGTAATTTCTTTCCTTCCTGGTATGTCAATCTGTTGACACTGAACTCCATGGACCAGCTCACAATTCTTGAACCACCAAGTGATTGCTCCGGATTCCTACAAAACAAACCCCGGATCGAAGGTTTTTCGGTAGGAGACACTCCGATGTCTAAGTCAGTAGAGTTCAGGTAATAGATAGGGAATTTGAAAGGAAATAGAGTGAGAAGGATTAGTTTCGCTTACCCTCGGAAGTCTTCCCTTATCTCTTTTTATAGGTGTTAATCTTAACTAAAATCTGTTAAGATAATCCTCTGGTAACTAATCACCGTTAGAATGAACTTTCGATGGTTAATTTACCTGAATCCGTTGTAACGGATAGTAGTTACAGTGTCATCCGGTTATCATAACCGTGGCATTTCTTGCTAATGTCGGATAAATGTCATTTATTCAACCTCTGGTCGGATTAATGTATTTTGGGGACGAACAAAGGTGGATGGGTCAGTTATTGTGTCGGTCGGCTATTATACCAATGTGCTTCGGGATTTCTGAATCCGATCGATCCAGCTTGAACCTAGACTAGCATGTCTGGCTCATCACAACAATATCCAAAAAAATATTATTTATCAATGAAAAGTGAAAATAAAGATAATGCCACGGTTTTCATTATTATTATTATTTTTTGTGTTATAGCATTAATATAATAACTAGTATTTAGTAATTATTTTAATTTAAAAAAATTATAATTATTTTTTAGATAAATAATAATCATTATAATAGTGAATAATACTTTATGGCAGGATCTCTTTACATGATAATGGGATATCCGAAACCTTGCACCATGACAGCACAGCAAAAAAGAAAGGCTACAAAGATCCATAGCGCGGTAGATTGGCTAGCCAATGCGACGCCTCGGATTTTGGGATCAGAAGCCGAGTGCCCTAAACTTTTCGGAGGCCATCAAGGAATGTAAATTCCACGACAGAACCGAGGCATTGGTCGAAGAAGGTAAAACGATGATTTTTAAAAATGGAAGAGCTGTCTGCCTAACTTCCCAGACCAGTAAGGAAAGAAGGGATTCCATTGACTGACATAGATCCTCAGCATCTACGGGTCACGAGGCTAGCGATTACTTTCAGTACACGGTGTGAACTGTTCGACCCCACCGGACGCTCGAAGCTCCTCCTATTTCTTTATAAAGCCCCTCGTTCCATGCCCATATTGCCTGTTCTTTCTTTATTCAGATTTCAGGAAACGTTTTAACCAATCATACATAACAAATAAATTTACTCTGGGTACTCCTGGTATCTCCGTTTTCTATCTATGTACTTGTTTATCGTCCAGATTTCAGGACCCGTTTTAACAAATCATAACCAGTGCATTTCCTCTGGGTACTCCTGGTATCTCTGTCTTCTAATCCAATGTATTTGTTTACCGTTAAGTACCCTCCTAGTGTAATCGCATCCAAACTTATTCCAGTCTTTTTGATTCATGCAGCAGGTAGCGGGTCCTCTATTATCTCTCTTCCTTGCCCCATGGCGGTCTAAAATTTTCTAGCATTCCATTAGGTCTGTAAACCATATCATTTTATCCGTGAATGGTAACAAAGACCACCCACCACTCTCCCCTTTGCCCAAAATCTGGTGAGAAACTTGGGCCTGTTCTTTTCGCAAACATGGGGCCGGTTACCCTTCTGGCTCTGTGTTTCTCCGTTCTTCTTGTTGGGGCTGCGGCCGCCGGCCAGAACGGCACCGGCGTGCCCTCGAAGCCTGGTGTGGTCAACATAGGGGCTCTCTTCACCTTCGATTCTATTATTGGGAGGGTGGCGAAGCTGGCGATTCAGCTCGCGGTCGAGGATGTGAATAGCAACCCGAACCTTCTTGCTGGGACGAGGTTGAAAGTGACCGCACGTGACACGAATTGCAGTGGATTTCTTGGAATTATTGAAGGTATGGTGACATCATTATTTGGTGATATAGTTTTGATGGCTACCGTTGTTTTGCTATAAGGAACTACTCGGTGTTGACAATTTTTGGAAATTTTAAATATTTTGTTTAGAGTGATTTGTGGCATCTGCTTAAGTTATGACCATAGGATTTCACGAGTCTGCGTTCTTTTTCGCTTTTAATGAAATTCCAAATCTAGTTGTGTTATTGCACTGAATATTTTTAATTAAGCCTCCATCTGTGCAGTGTTGTATCTGAGGAAGTTGAACTTTTAAATCCTTAAGCTATGGTGTGTATGTATATTTATTTTTTGAAATGCGATCATCACTAACTCTTGCCTTTTTCGTGTTCGATTATTCTGATATTACTCTTGTAATTTACAATTTCATTGTTTATTCCTTGTTCTGTTTGATGAAATATATTATGATATTTTTTTATTTGTTTCTACTTCTCTCTTTCATTACGATGAATAGGACAGGAACATGTCTTTACAAATGCAAGGATTGACTAGTTCCAACCGTGATTTTGTGCAAACATAGGGTGATCTAATGCTATTGGACTACCTTCTACTTTTATGACAATTTGTGATAACCAGAGTCTTGGATAGGTTTGACGAGGAAAGCTCATGGTTTGTGCAGCCTTGCAGCTGATGGAAAATGATGTGGTTGCCCTGATAGGTCCACAATCCTCTGGAATTGCCCATGTCATCTCTCATGTTGTTGGAGAACTCCATGTTCCTCTTCTTTCATTTGCAGCGACTGACCCCACTCTCACTTCTCTGCAATATCCATATTTCCTACGCACAACTCAGAATGACTATTTCCAAATGAATGCAATAGCTGACATGATTGGATATTATGGATGGGGAGAGGTCATTGCCATCTTCGTAGATGATGATTATGGGAGAGGTGGGATTGCTGCTTTAGGTGATGCCCTTGCAATGAAACGCTCTAAGATCACCTACAAAGCTGCCTTCCCTCCTAATGCTGATAAAAGTGTAATCAGTCAGTTGTTGATAGAAGTGAACCAGATGGAATCTCGTGTCTTTGTTGTTCATGTAAACCCTGACTCGGGGCTTGCTGTTTTTTCTATTGCACAAGATCTCAAGATGATGGCTGATGGCTATGCATGGATAGCAACGGATTGGCTTGCTTCTGTTTTGGATTCATCCCAACCTTCCAATCCTGACATAACAGTCCCGATACAAGGGGTCATTGTTCTCCGCCAACATACCCCAGCTTCTAATCTCACACGAGCATTTATGTCCAGATGGAATAATATGCTTCAGAAAGCAAATGCCACCTCAAGCTTAAACACTTATGGGTTATATGCATATGATTCGGTTTTGTTGGCTGCCCATGCCATTGACCGTTTCCTTGATGAAGGACTGAAAATTTCTTTCTCTGATGATCCTCGGTTGCATGATGCGAATGGAAGTACACTGCACTTAACTGCACTACGGTACTTTGATGGAGGTGATAAGTTACTTGAGAATTTGCTGCTTACAAATTTTACAGGCCTGACTGGTCAAGTTCAGTTTAGTTCAGATAGGAACCTAATCCATCCAGCCTATGATATCCTTAACATTGGAGGGACAGGTGTCCGGAGGATAGGGTACTGGTCTAATTATTCTGGTCTCTCAGTCGTTGCTCCCGAAACTTTGTATGGAAAGCCACGAAATGATTCAACCACTATCCAACAGCTTTATAATGCCATTTGGCCTGGTGAAACCACAACAAAACCACGTGGTTGGGGGTTAAACAATGGGAAGCCTCTGAGAATAGGAGTTCCATACAGAATAAGTTATAAAGAATTTACGTCAAACGATACTGGTAATGATAATGTGAAGGGGTACTGCATTGATGTGTTTAGTGCTGCAATTAAATTGTTGCCTTATGATGTCAAGCCCCAATTCATTCTATTTGGAGATGGTTATAATAATCCTAACTACGACGAGCTTGTGCAGAAGGTTGCTGATAATGTGTGTGTTGTTCCTGTAACAGAATTTCATTTTACACTTAACTTTACATGCTTTATGGGTCTATTTTACTTGGATTTGTATGTTTTATGTTCCATAAGCATCTGAACCTACATGCTTTCTTCTTTAGTACTTTGATGCAGCTGTGGGGGACATTTCCATTGTGACAAGCAGAACAAGGATTGTAGATTTTACACAGCCATACATTGAATCAGGCCTCATAATCGTTGCACCTGTCAAAGAGATTAACTCAAGTGCTTGGGCTTTCCTAAAACCATTCACCGTACAGATGTGGTGTGTCACAGGGGCTTTCTTTCTTTTTGTTGGAGCAGTTGTTTGGATCCTTGAGCATCGCACGAATACTGAGTTTCGTGGATCTCCAAGGCAACAACTTGTGACAATGTTCTGGTCAGTATCCTTGATTACTTATGTTATTTTTATTGATAAAGCATATACAAACAGTCAATTTTTCAGTTGAAAGCTGCTAAACTGCTGTTTTAAGAAAACAATGATTTGAATAAGTATATGATCAAATAACACTGGTTTTACAGTGGTAAAACAAGAAAAAAGCTTGACATTAATTTGTGGCAACCAATTATGGAAAATATTAAAGATATATTCTACTGCAATTTCTCTTCTGTACTGTTTATTTAGGAGTAATAATTTGCTGGAGACAACACTATCTCCATCAAATATGTTGAATCCATAAGATGATTGTTATGAATTTACAGTAGTTTAGGTTGTTTCTTTTCAATATGTTTTATCAAATATGAGTGGCAAGTGCTAGAATGAGTGCTACTATCTCTTTAGAGCATGAAATCACTATATAGACCTGCAGAACCTACATCCCAAACGAGCATATAATACTCCAAGATGCATATCTATTCAAGTTGTATGCATACAATTCATATATAGTGTTATAAAGATATCTACCTATCCACATCAAGGATCAAGGAGATATGCATCAATAATATGCAAGACATACATTTTGCATAACATAGATATGATACTGTAGGTGCTATGCTTACAATTGATTTTCTCAACCACATCCCCACTCCCAAAGAAAAAAAAAGAAAAAAAGAGAAAACTTTCTCCCAAGTCAAGGTGGAACTAATTCTTCTGAACTAAATTTATTAGAAAAAAAAAAAGCAATATTTCTGTGATATCCAATCTTTAATTCCAAAGAATGACAAGTGAGATGGTCCTTTTGTTGACTGAGGCAACAAGGAGAACTCTAACAGTGAAGGCCTTGCAAAGGTAGCCAATTTATGGCCTTTAACAGTTATATTTTGGCTTCATCCTTCTATACTAATGACCTTTAGAGGCCTGTTGTTGATCAATCTTTGAATCACAAGTATTGGTCTAGATGTGGTGTAAACACTACCAAAACCAAAGTTGCACTTAAGGGACCAAAGCTGAAACTGAAACCGGGTTTTAAAACCTTGGGTTAAACCATGCTATAAGGCCTCAGGCTATAGTTTCTGCAGTTAGAAGTTCATTGAGAGTGATAATCACATCACTCTGACAAAAATCGTTTGTATTTTCTTGTAAACACAACGAAGGCTGCAATTCAATTGGCTAAAGAAAAATGCCATGCATGATCCATAGTGAAATTTTTTAGGATGAAAATACCCTTTAATTTTGCAAATCAAACATGTTGGTTATTGCAATTTTTGATTGTAATCCTTTCTATGTCCATGAAAAAATGTGTAGTTATGTGTTTTCTTAGTCTTCTATAATATCAAGAATGGTGATTAGGTGTAAATCAATGTTCGAAACCTTGCAAATTTAAACAATCAAATGTTATGCAATAATTGCTAGGATGGCAGTCCTGGTTTATATTTTAGATGTAATGGCTGGGCAACATACTTGCTGAGGATTTGTGATTAGTGTTTCTTCATAATAAAAGCTGAGTGTTTATGTGCTACTAACAGTGGTGATGACATGCTTTTCATAAATGGAACTTATTTAAACTTTTCTTTTTTCATTTTATTTTAAAATTATGCTGGAGTTTGTCTAGATGTAGATGGCTTAAATATATCTGTCCATTTGGTAGTAATCTGGTTGTTAGTCTGCTTAGTCTCAATCCAAAATTCTGGCTGGATGCTTTGCCATTTGACCATATTATCAAGTAATGGTCTTATACATATCTGATGGATTTGACTTGGATTGAAAACTATAAGTTTTTTACCCAAAAAAAGAAAATACCCTTATCATCTTATGCAATTGATATGCCTTCTTTCAGGTTTTAATTCTATAGGTCTATCATGATTCAATCTCTTTTATTTATTTCTCTTTTTACTTATTTATGTTCTATTTTTTTGCTTTGAATAGTCAAGAATTCATTCAGTTTTGTTTGTTTTGCAGGTTTAGTTTCTCAACAATGTTTTTTGCTCACAGTAAGTAAACATCACCACTATACCACTATCTTGAAATTCCAGTTGCCGTGGGTTTTGCTTTCTCCCTTGGCACAAATCTCTTTTGAGTATGGAAGTCCAAAATTCCTATATTAAAGTTGTGTGGGGTCTGTTTCAGGAGAGAATACTGTGAGCGCCCTCGCACGGTTTGTGCTGATCATATGGCTGTTCGTAGTGCTAATTATCAATTCAAGCTATACTGCAAGCTTGACATCGATCCTCACGGTTCAGCAGCTTTCTTCTAGGATTGAAGGTCTTGACAGCTTGATATCTGGCACTGACCCAATTGGTTACCAGATAGGATCATTTGCAAAGGACTATCTGAGAGAGGAACTTTACATAGCTGAGTCCAGGTTGGTCCCCTTGAATACTCCCGAAGAATTTGCAAGTGCTCTTGAGCGTGGGCCAAAAAATGGGGGCATATCTGCAATGGTAGATGAGCTTCCATATGTTGATATCTTCTTATCCAAGTACTGCAAGTTCAAGACAGTAGGTCAGGAGTTCACCAAAAATGGATGGGGATTTGTAAGTATCAAAGATTCATATTCCTTCATCACATTTCTCTTTACCAATGTGTCATATGGTCTGAAAAAAGTTGATATCTTTGAACAGGCCTTCCCAAGAGATTCTCCCCTTGCAGTGGACTTGTCAACAGCCATCCTTCAACTGTCAGAGAATGGTGATCTCCAAAGGATCCATGACAAGTGGTTAACACGTGCTGGATGCACTTCACAAGATACAGGACTTGATTCAAACCGGCTGAGCCTCAAAAGCTTCTGGGGCCTCTTCCTTATTTGTGGCATAGCATGTTTAATTGCTCTCATGGTATTCTTTATGAGAATACTTTTTCAGTATAGCAAGTATAGTAGCCAAGTGCAGGTTGAATGCCCTGTATCTGAGAGAAGTATGAGACGCCCATCACGCTTACCTAGCATCAAGGATCTTCTCTCTTTTGTTGACAAGAAAGAAGAAGACATTAAGAGTGCTATCAGAAAAAAACCCTGTGATAAACTGAATCAAAGTGGTCAGAGTTCAGATGGACAGTCCATGTCACCAGCATAAAGGGATTTATTGTTTGTTTGGGTCTAATAGATGGACTTGTAGTTTCTGATCAATAGGCATCATGATATACTAAGAAAGGATTCTTATCGTGCTGCTACAAAATGAGCCTGTGCTGAAGCCTTTTCTGGTTAGCTGTTCATCTTGATTGCGTGGTAGAGCAGAAGGAACATTTTTCAAATTTCCAAGGTTATAACTAGAGATCACTTAGTGGGTTAACATTTGCCTGAATTGCTCAAATGCATCAACCAACAGTTTCGGTTATTCTGAATACAAATTAAAGTGATTTCATTGAACAGAATTACGGTTAGGTGTCATGAAAAATTTGGCCATGTACCAATTGAAATGCAAAACAACCATGCAGATTGTGTGAGTATTAATGTATTGCAACAGTTGCTTAAATAAAAAATGCTTGCAAAATGCATAGAACTTTGTGAATATGTTCTTTTCAACATTGCATAAATGGTTTCATGCATGTTTGTATATTATTTTTGAACATGCAGTGATCCCAATACTGCAGTAACTTAACACTATATATTTACAGAACTTTATTCAAAATTAACCTGTCTTCATTCCAATATATAATTATTATCAAAGATGGTCTTTGATTTAAGCTGCATATGGTTAGTGTTGGTGATAATCTATTGCTATTTGCTTCTTAAGTATTGGTTTTTTCTGATTCTGAAATTAGGATTTTGAAATAACCAAAACTCTCTCTCTCTCTCTCTCTGAGTTTGCACATACACACACGCATAAATCATGTTTATTTGCTTGTGTTGTAAATCATAAAAGATGGGCACGTAGTGCTTTTTATGATGTTTATTTTCTTGTGTTGTATATCATAAAAGAGGAGCATGTTCAAGCTTTAGCTTGTCAGATATCATCTGTAACTAAGTTGGACTGACTGAAGCTATTTATAGGAGTTTTAAGTGAACTATCTACAATTAACCACTGCTTCTATAGGGTGTCTTCTTGACTTATGGCCCAAGCTTTTTATGATGTTTGTGATAAATTTCTCTTTGATATATATTTTCCCAACTATATATGTATTTATATGTAAATATGTCTTGGATTTTCTCAAAAAGAATTTGTAGATCCATTATCTGTTCATTCTCAATTGTTTTGTGCACTCACATAACTTCTTCAAGCTTTAAATTGTGTTTCCTGTATCTGACCTGAAGAAATCCCGTAATCACTGAGCAAAACCTATGTTTATAACAATCAGTGTTGGTGAGTAAAAACCATTTTTTTTCTATGTTCCATAGGTGTTTTGAGGGCAATTTCCATCAACATTTCCTACTGGCAATGGCTGTGGGTTGGTAGCACAGACTTTTGTTTCAGTGTCAGCATCTAGATTGGTTTTGAGACTATTTTTGTTGTCTCTGGGTCAAAGTCTGCTCAAAAACCTAGAGGCAAAATGTTGTTTTTTCTTCTTTTTTTGATTTTGGAGTTATCATAACCCTGTATTTGATAGTTAGGATTATTATAGGTTTTCTCAGGATTTTGTGAGCTTTCTTTGCATATAACTGTCTAAATAATCTTTAATATAGAGATATTTGAATATCTAAAGTTTTAGTATTATCTTATTTTTGTTTTTAGTTTAATTTTGCTTTGAAGCTTTTGCTTAGCGGCTTCTTACAATTTGTTCTTTCTATTCTCGGTCTTGTTTGATTTCTATTTTCTATTCCAATTTATATTTCTTTTGTGTGTTAGAGATAACATAGATGGATAAAAAAATATGCTCTTTCTTGGACTTTGTATTTATTTATTCCTATGATACTTCTTTTTGACTGTTTTGTGAATCTTAACTTTGGTCATCACCGTATATTATCCCATCTCTAATGATTTTGTTGAATATCTAAGGAGGACCCGAGAGTAACTAACAAATTAGTCCAATGCATGGTAACAATATAAAATACAAAAATAGACATCTAACTACAATATACATGGACGATCTAGTTATGAAATTTGTGATTATTGTTTCTGTAATGTTGGCACACTAAGATTTTTGGTAGTTTAATCATTCCGGGTGATTTGCCTTATGGAACTTACTGATTGGGCTTGCATCTTGACCTTATAGAAGTTATATGGGAACTGAAAGTTCCCTTTTTTTAATCTTTATTTGGGAACATTTTTTCTAGGATCAGTTCAGGTTCGTTAGTTTCCATATAAAATGTATTTATTTACTTAGGATACTTGGCATGTCCAAAATTTTATGTTTAGTTGGAGGAAGTGTCTTAAATTCCTCACTGATGTGAGTGTGCATCCTGGCATTATAGAAGTTGTTAACATGGAAACTTAATATCGTCTTTAATTAGGATTTCATTGGGTTAAAGTTTCCTTATAAATGGAATTTATTTATTTAAGAAACTTGAGATTTCCAAAATTTTACAGTAAGTTTTGGTAAGAATCTTAAAGGACATAAAGGATGGGTAGGAGTTCTATATGGAATCTAGTTTCCAAGATTAAAGAAATTCAGTACCTTATCTGGGAAAGGTACGTGCAAATGTGTTCTTTCTTAGTAAAATTAAAGGAAGTTATCATTTAGGCTGCAACACTGACCGCGGTCCACATAATAGACCTTCAGTATTCTTTTGGCAGCAAGCACGGTTCATATATTGGAAGCTAAGAGTTTTCTAAATTTCAGTTGCTATAATTTTCTTTTTCTCTTTCTTCTTCAATCCTTTGTTTCACTTGTGGCTACAGTGAATGGTCATATATAAAGGTTTATAATGGTTCGATGTATAGTTGGCAGGTCCACCTTTCAACTCGAAGAAAGGCTCAAACACCTGGCTGTGCTTATATTGCAATAATTATTATTGCTTCTGATAGCTCCTTTCTCTCGAAACAAGCAGTTTTGGTGCACAACAATTTGCTTGGAAAGAATGTGATCAGGCTTCACTTTAATGTCGCAGCCAAGAAATTTCAATCTGCTTTATATTACACCCTTGTATTAGTTTCTTCCTGGGATGTCAAATTTAGAGTCATGTACATAAAACCTCAGTTCTGTACTCATCTCCATTGTAAAGCTGGATGATCACCCTCTGATGCTTGTTGAGAAAAACTGAAGAGGCTTATGTGACATAATCTATATAATTATTTTTTAAATTTGAATTATACGAAATGAGCACTTCAACATGTATGGATGTATGTATATACCATTCCGATGAATCCAATCTGCAGGTTTCTGGGACCAATATCTGAGATTTTAGCTCACCATTACACCTGATATAGGACAGTTACCCAATCTGAAAATTTATTACTGGAGTGCATAGAAACTAATTGTTAGTTAGATTACTGCAGGAGCATTCAGAGAATGCAAGCTTATGCCAGAATGCTCGTTTTGCACTCGAGATGGATTCTCCAATTTTGCACTTTGTGGTTGGAGAACGGTTTCTATTTTTTGATGATAAAAGAATATTTAATATTCTGAAAATAATTTAAATGCTGGAAAAAATATCTGTCTCTGGAGGACTCGATTCCCTTGCATAACATTATTGGATATTGTTTGTACATGTAAAAGAAGCATCCTATCGCAGAATTTAAGCTGGTAGAAGCCATAAATCAAATGCCATGAGAGGCTTGTATCATTTCCAAGGTGACAATGTTATTGTCACACCCCACATCCGGCATATGGTTGGCCACGTGACACAGCTGCATAAATTCTAAAGCATCATCCAAAATAAATTCTTAGTAACTAAATGATCGACTTATTTGATTATATTGATATTAGAAATAAAATTAACTAATCAATCTAATAATCTTGTACTTGAATTTGATACTTGATTCGATCCATATTACGCATCCTGCAACTCTGGAAAAAAAAAAAAAAGAAGTAAGGAATGAGCTTTACAGTCCAGAAAGAATCTCTATACATTACAACAATAATAGTATGATTTAAAAATAATAATGAAATAATAATAGAACCATGAATTATAAATATCATATCATGCATTCAAAATAATTCAACTGTCATATAACAAAATCATTTCATGTCCCAATTTATTCAATAATTTTTTTTAGAGTTTAGACTAATCACAATTATGCTTTAGCCCATGACTGGCAAATCTCAAAATCGACCGTGTTACAGCCGTGACAGTGACGTGGCCAGGCTCAGGTACCACCGAGTACGAGCGAGCCACGTACATGTTTCCCCGGCCAAGTCAGCGCCACATCCTCAAAGCCAGGATCGGCAAGACTACACCGCCCGACGACTGTCTAAGGCAAACCGCCCTCGCCGAGGTCGAGCTCGGCTCGGAGTTCCTCTACCACCTCATTGGCGCCCGGGCCCGGAGGGGTCCGCCTAAGTGAGGTCGGCCAAGGTCGGGCGATCCCCTGCCGCCTCGCCAGGTGTCCACCCAGGAGGGGTCCACCTAAGCCGAGGTCGGCTGACCCTTCGCCCTTCGCCAGGTGGCCACCCGAAGACGGGCCCACCCCGGCCGAAGCCAGGCGACCTCCTGCCACCTCGCCAGGTGTCCACCCAGGAGGGGTCCACCTAAGCCGAGGTCGGCTGATCCTTCGCCCTTCGCCAGGTGGCCACCCGGAGACGGGCCCACCTCGGCCGAAGCCAGGCGACCTCCTGCCACCTCGCCGGTGTCCACCCAGGAGGGGTCCACCTAAGCCGAGGTCGGCTTATCCTTCGCCCTTCGCCAGGTGGCCACCCGGAGACGGGCCCACCTCGACCGAAGCCAGGCGACCTCCTGCCACCTCGCCAGGTGTCCACGCAGGAGGGGTCCACCTAAGCCGAGGTCGGCCGATCCCTCGCCCCTCGCCAGTTGGCCCCCGGAGACGGGCCCAACTCAGCCGAGGTCAAACCGCTCGTACGGCGTGGGCCCTGGGGAGAGAGACGGGCCCCGAGGCCATCCCTCGGGCCGTACGAATCCCAGACGGCGTCCTGTACGGAGGGCGGCGGCACGCGGAACATCACTTGCATCGGCCCGGCAGGACCCGCAGCCGAGAGACCCGATCCTGACGGAACAGGCCCCATAGATGGATGGCGCCCGCGCTTGGGGAAGAGAGCGCTCTCACGGAGCCCGAGGCCTGACCGGCCGCCCTGCCAGCGCCGCCCTCCCCTCTTTCTCTTCTGTCTTTGCCTTTTCCCTGCTGGGCCCGGCGGACGAGGTCAGGAAGCCGCCTGGCCTCCTTCACCAAAAAGGGGAAAGAGAAGAGGACGGGGGAGGGGAGTTTCCGAGGAGGAAAAAGACAAACGCACGACGAGGGGAGATAAAGAGGGGAGAATCTGGGGACGACAAGGTAAGCCAATTAGCCTGGGGACAAGGAGGAAGCACCGGTACAAGGCCTTGCTCCGAGAGAGAAACCAGAAATTCCGAGAGGGGAACACTGGGCGTGAGCTCGGCAAGGAGGCCCAGCCGAGATTCTGGTCCCCGGAGCGTTTCCTTCACCAGTTAACTCTCTAAGTCTGGAACCCTTTAGAGGGTCCGGCTGGGGAGTCTGTTCCTTCTCGTCGTCTACTGACTTGACCGTCGGAGCTCCCTCGCCGGGATCCCCGGCCAGGGTCCTCTAACCCTTTGTTGCAGGTTCTCCGCGGGAAGGGGGGCTCCCTCACCAGGCGGTCAGGAAGGATCGGCTGATCCGAGGCACGGGCGCGGCGGCGAGAGCGGCAACAGATTGGCGCACCAGGTAGGGGGGGCAGGACACTAACCCCTAGTGGGAACCGGCTTTCTGCAGGTGTCACGCTCTCCAGCAATGGTGGTCACTCGTGGTCGTGAGGCGTCCACCAGCCGTGTGGGGGATGTCCACTCCCCTCTGGGGGCCACAGCCCCGAAAGGGAGCTTCCGGCTCCCCCTCCTCTTTCACAGCAGCCTGCCCCGGTGGACGGATCCCTTGCGGCCATCGTCCAGCAGCTGCAGACCTTGACCTCAGCGGTCCGACAGCTTCAGCATCAGCAATGGTCCCTGGCCACTCAGCCGCAGCCAGGGACCCCCGTGGCCCGAGCCGCGGGGCAGCGTGGGAGCCTGCGCTCAATCCAGGGCAGGCCATCCCATCCGAGGGCCATCTCCAACCCCCGGGGGAGCCACCAAGCTCCCGCAAAGAGAAACTATTCCGGTTCGGAGGATCACGAGAGTCGATCCCCGGCCGACGGGGCCGAAACGGTGCATCGCAGCAAGCGACGCCGAGGCCAGACCTCGCGCCGAGACCGATCGGCGCCCCCTTCACCCGCAGCCTCGGTGGAAGACTCCACCGATGAAGCCATCAGGCGCCAGGCCGAGAGGCGCCTGGAGGAGCATGAGCGCAAGCTGGCGGAGTTCGCTCGCCGATTCGCCGACCTGCAGAACTCGTCGGCAGAGCCGGCGGGCTACGACTCCCGCCCCCCTTTCTCTGAAGAAATCCAGGCGGAACCAATCCCGAAACGGTTCTGCATGCCGCAGGTGGATCCCTACGACGGAACCACCGACCCCCTGGATCATTTGGAGAGCTATAAGGCTCTTATGAGGGTCCAGGGGGCCACCGACGCCCTCCTGTGCATCGCCTTCCCGGCAACCCTTCAAAAGGCCGCTCGAGTCTGGTTCGCCCGCCTCGAGCCCGGGTCCGTTTGCTCCTTCCATCAGTTGGAAGGAAAGTTTGTGGCGCACTTCGACGCTTGTCAAAAGGTGCCAAGAGAGGTGGACAGCCTCTTTTCCATCCGCCAGCAGGACCAGGAGTTGCTCCGGGACTACATCACCCGGTTCAAGACCGCAGCACTGGAGATCTACAGCTTGGATGAGCCCGTCACCATGCTGGCCTTGAAGCGCGGACTCAAGACGTCCCGCCTAACCTATTCCCTGGACAAGAAGCCACCCAGGACGTATTCCGAGCTCCTCCTCCGCACCCACAAGTACATCCGAGCGGAGGAGGCCGACCGCACCCGTCGAGAGCTGGACGGGAAGACTCCAAAGAAGCCGCTCCCGAGGGACACCCCGGGAGCTCGGAGGCCCGGGCCATTTGCCGACCTCCGCCCAAATCCAAGGCCGAGGGGCGAAGCCACTCCCGAGCGGAGGTACACCCCTCTCCTCGTACCTCGAACGAAGATCCTCATGGAAATCGAGGGCGAGCGCTACCTCCGCCGACCTCCTCCTCAGAACCCGAGAGCCGTCCGAGACAAATCAAAGTACTGCCAGTTCCATCGCGAGCACGGGCATGACACGGAGGAGTGTCGCCATCTAAAGCGGGAGATTGAGGAGCTGATCAGGAGGGGTTACCTCAGGAAGTTCGTCAAGAACGAGGCCCCCTCTGAAGGGCAGCCGCTCGTGGCCCTACCGCCTGTCCCTGCGATCGACAACCGCCCAACGGAGAAGCCCGTGGGCATGATCTCGCGCAGGTCCGGCCGAGCAATGAAGAGAGCCCGGGAAGTCCCGGAGAATGTAATCCCTCCCAAGGGAGGGGAAATTAATGATAATGTAAACAACGATGCCATGGTGGTCGAGATGACCATCGCGAAGCATCCTGTACATCGAATCATGGTGGATAGTGGAAGCTCGGCTGACGTACTTTTTTACGATGCATTCTCTTGGATGAATTTGTCCCCCGAACAGCTGAAGCCAGTGCACACCCCCCTGGTAGGTTTTACAGGGGACTCAGTGGGGGTCGAGGGGGAGATCACTCTCCCGGTCACTGCCGGATCCCCGCCCCGGCAAGCGACCGTTCTAATAACATTCACCGTCGTCAGGCTCCCTTCGCCTTACAATGCCATTCTCGGGCGTCCCGGGCTCAACCAACTGGACGCCACCATCTCCACGAGGAGGCTGTTGGTGCAGTTCCCCACGCCTTCCGGGCTCGGAGAGATGAGGGGGACGATCCAGCCAGTCCCGCTCTGCCTCCAGATGGTCCCAGGCACCAGGGGCGCGGAGCTCGCCCATGATATCGACGACCTCGATCTGAGAGAGAAGGAACCCAGGGGAGGGCCCGTAGAGCGCCTGCTGAATTTTCCCCTCGGTTCGGATCCCCTGAAGACGGTGCAAGTCGGGGCCCAGCTCCCCGAGGAAGAGTGAACCTGCTTGCTGGAGTTCCTCCGCGCCAACGCTGACGTGTTCGCCTGGTCAGCAGCCGACATGCCGGGCATCCCGCCCGAGGTTATTATACACAGGCTGAACGTGGACCCAAGTTGCCGCTCGGTCCGCCAGAAAAAGAGAAGCTTCGCCATGGAGAGGCAGAAGGCGATCAACGAGGAAGTAGAGAAGCTCCTCGCCACCGGTTTCGTCCGAGAGGTCCAATACCCTAGCTGGCTGGCAAACGTGGTCATGGTAAAGAAGAGTAGCGATAAGTGGAGGATCTGTGTGGACTACACCGACCTCAACCGAGCTTGCCCAAAGGACAGTTTCCCTCTTTCAAAGATCGACCAGCTGGTCGACACCACCTCGGGGCATCGCCTCTTGTCGTTCATGGATGCCTTCTCCGGATACAACCAGATCCGGATGAACCCGGAGGACGAAGAGCACACTGCCTTCGTAACTGACCGCGGGACTTTTTGCTACAGGATGATGCCTTTCGGCCTCAAGAACGCAGGGGCGACGTACCAACGTCTGGTCAATAAAATCTTCAAAGACCAGATAGGCTGCAACATGCAGGTGTACGTGGACGACATGCTGGTGATGAGCAAACTCGATTCGGACCACGTGGCCGACTTGACGGAGACGTTCGGCAACCTCCGGCGCCATCAGATGAAGCTGAACCCGGCGAAGTGCGCTTTCGGCATCTCCGCCGGTAAGTTCCTAGGGTTTATGGTGACTCAAAGAGGAATCAAGGCCAACCCGGAGAAGGTCCAGGCCATCCTGGACATGGAGCAGCCCGCCTCCAAGAAGCAGGTGCAACGACTGACCGGTCGAATCGCGGCCCTTAGCCATTTTATTTCCAGGTCGGCGGACCGCTGCCGTCCCTTCTTCAAGGTGCTGAGGAAGATGAATGGCTTTGCTTGGACCGAGGAGTGTCAGCAAGCCTTCGAGGAGCTGAAGAAGACGCTCGCATCGCCACCTTTACTGTCCAGGCCCGAGAAGGGGGAGGAGCTTGCCCTCTACCTGGCGGTTACCCCGGAGGCCGTCAGCTCTGTCTTGGTCCGAACCGACGACCAGGGGCTCCAGCGGCCGGTGTACTATACTAGCAAACTTCTTCGAGACGCGGAGCTCAGGTATTCCCGGCCCGAGAAACTTGTTTTTGTGCTAATAGTGTCTGCCCAGCGTCTCAGGCCCTATTTCCAAGCGCACCCCATCGCCGTCTTGACGGACCAACCGCTGAAAGCGGTGCTCAGCCGACCCGATACTTCGGGACGATTGGCCAAGTGGGCACTGAAACTCAGTGAGTTCGACATTGCATACAGGCCAAGGTCGGCCACGAAGGCACAGGTGCTAGCCGATTTCTTGGTCGAATGTGCAGGCTTGGGCAAGGAGCCCGAGGAAGGCCCATCGGCCCGGCCGATGGAGGTTGGCACCGATGAGCCCGGAGAGGACGCCTGGATCCTCCATGTAGACGGAGCCTCAAACTCCGGCGGTAGCGGAGCTGGGCTCATCCTTGCCAATGGTGACGGGGTCGTCGCCGAGTGCGCACTCCGTTTCCAATTCCCGGCAACAAATAACCAGGCGGAGTACGAGGCACTTCTTGCCGGACTGAGAGTCTCCCGCGAGCTGGGCGTGACCAACCTCAGAGCTTTCACTGACTCCCAGCTCGTAGCGGGGCAGGTATCCGGGGAGTACGCCGCGCACGACCCCCAAATGGCGAAGTACTTAGAGCTCGTCAAGGCGGGCGCGTCCAAGTTCCGCCGCTTCAACATCTTCCACATCCCCCGCGGGGAGAACGCCCGTGCGGACGCCCTCTCCCGGCTGGCGACCCTGCCGGACACGATGCTGGGACGCGCTCATGTGGAGCGCCTTGAGGTCCCAAGCCTCGAAGCACCGGTGGAGGTCCATCAGGTCAGCCAGGAGCCCAGCTGGATGGACAAGTACGCTGCGTACATCGCCAGCGGCACCCTGCCGGAGGACCGACAGGCGGCTCGCCTCATCAGGAAGAAGGCCGTGCGGTTTGTCCTGATGGACGGGCAATTATATCGAAGATCCTACTCCTACCCCCTCCTCAAGTGCGTAGGACCCACAGAAGCCAAGCTTGTGCTCCAGGAGATTCACGAAGGCATCTGCGGGAACCACGTGGGGGGCAGGGCATTGGCGTACAAGGCCCTCCGTCAGGGCTACTTCTGGGAAACAATGAAGGAAGACGCCGCCGACTTCGTGAAGAAATGCGACCGGTGCCAGCGTCACGCCACGGTGCAGCGGCAACCCTCCAACCCAATCTCTCAGCTCTCAGCCCCCTGGCCGTTCGCCCAGTGGGGGATGGACCTCCTGGGCCCATTCCCGCCGGCGTCTGGCCAGCGGAAGTTCTTGATAGTGGCTATCGACTACTTCACGAAGTGGGTCGAGGCCGAACCCTTGGCGAGGATCACCGAAGCAAACGTCGCCAGGTTCATCTGGAAGTCCATCGTCTGTCGCTTCGGCCTCCCCCACACTGTGGTCACCGACAATGGACGCCAGTTCGACTGCCGGGAATTCGAAGAATTCTGCAGCGACCTCGGCATCAGGCATCGCTTTACGTCGGTGGCGCACCCTCAGACCAACGGGGAGGCCGAAGTCACGAACAGGACCATTCTTCAGGGCCTCCGCACGTGGCTGGACCAGGCCAAGGGCAGGTGGGCCGATGAGCTTCCCAGCATCCTTTGGGCATACCACACCACCCCAAGGACGGCTACCGACGAAACTCCATTCAACCTCGTCTTCGGAGCCGAGGCAGTCATCCCGATCGAGCTCAGCCTACCCACGCTGCGCGTGGAGCAATACGACGAGATAGAAAACCCGGCTAGGATGATGCTCAACC
Source organism: Areca catechu (assembly GCA_021397845.1). Lineage (NCBI taxonomy): Eukaryota > Viridiplantae > Streptophyta > Magnoliopsida > Arecales > Arecaceae > Areca > Areca catechu. The sequence goes on along the minus strand of CM038051.1, from coordinate 44,079,142 downwards.
TAGACCTTCTCGAGGAAACAAGGGACAGGGCCCGAATCCGAATGGCGGCGTACCGGCAACGTGTCGCTAGATATTACAACTCCCGAGTGCGGCCTAAGGTTTTTCGTCCCGGAGACTTGGTCCTCCGGCGCGCCGAAGCATCCCAACCACGGGAATGCGGCAAGCTATCGCCCAACTGGGAAGGCCCGTATCGGGTGGCAGAAGCCCTCCCTCATGGAGCATATTACTTGGAAGAATTGGGAGGTGCCAGGTTCCCCCGGACGTGGAACTCCTCGAACCTGAGAATGTACTACCAGTGATGTAAGGCTCCCAGTTTCTGTAACAAAGCTTCCCCACTTCAAACACTCCCTTCTAACTTCAACAAGAAGGCCTGCGGCATCGAGCTCAGTCCGGAGATCCTGTGCTTCGGCCTGGAAGGTGGCACCGAACCCAGTTCGCCCACGCGAGCCCGGAGCACAGCTCAGCAAGCCGCGCAAGGCTTGAGAAAGCCTGCATCATCGAGCTCAGTCCGGAGATCCTGGGCTTCGGCCTGGAAGGTGGCGCCGAACCCAGTTCGCCCACGCAAGCCCGGAGCACAGCTCAGCAAGCCACGCAAGGCTTGAGAAAGCCTGCGGCATCGAGCTCAGTCCGGAGATCCTGGGCTTCGGCCTGGAAGGTGGCGCCGAACCCAGTTCGCCCATGCAAGCCCGGAGCACAGCTCAGCAAGCCGCGCAAGGCTTGAGAAAGCCTGCGGCATCGAGCTCAGTCCGGAGATCCTGGGCTTCGGCCTGGAAGGTGGCGCCGAACCCAGTTCGCCCATGCAAGCCCGGAGCATAGCTCAGCAAGCCGCGCAAGGCTTGAGAAAGCCTGCGGCATCGAGCTCAGTCCGGAGATCCTGGGCTTCGGCCTGGAAGGTGGCGCCGAACCCAGTTCGCCCACGCAAGCCCGGAGCACAGCTCAGCAAGCCGTGCAAGGCTTGAGAAAGCCTGCGGCACCGAGCTCAGTCCGGAGGTCCTGGGCTTCGGCCTGGAAGGTGGTGCAGAAACCGTGTTGCCTGTGTAAGGATGAAGGCGACCCAAAGCCGGGCCCACTTGAGGCTTGTTCTGCTGCGACGCGACTCAGCAGGCCCCATCCTTCAACTTAAGCAATGGGAGGGCTAGGCCTGCAACTGTTTCAAGTGTTCCAAACCGACATCTCAGAAAGAAAGGAAAAGGAAGGTGAGACGAAACAAAAATCAAGGTTTCGATAAAGTCATTTTCCATTGATGTGAGAAGTCGGTACAGACTGGGAGTCCCGACAGGCCGGGACTCCCCAAAAAAAAGAAGATAAGAGAAGACAACACAAAGCAAAAACGAAAAATAGAAGCAAAGGAGAAGACGACGCCGGATTCACTGGGGTGCGGGGTCGGAGCCCTCTGCCGGAGGCGCGGGTACTGCATCCTCGGCTTCTACCACGGCCGGCTCCTGGGGCTGCTCCGGGGTCGCGGCATCGCTGGTCGACGGCGCCGCAGGAGTCGCTTCGGCAGTGCTGGAGGTCCTGCTCTCGCCCCCTGGCCTCCTGCCATCGATCACAACTCCGCTCAGATCCAGCTGGGGAAAGAAGGCCCCCACCTTCTCCCGGCACATCCGGAACCCCTTCAGGAAGGAGTCCACGGCGGCCTCCTGGACCTCCGACGTGTACTCGTCGGAAGCCCGGAATTTGGGGACAGCCTCTTGCGCCTCCCGCTTGGCTGCCTCCAGGAGCCCGTTGACGTACGCGCTCCGGTCCTTCGTCGCGGCCGCATCTCGCCGGGCCTCCTCCAGCTGGCGCTCCAGCCATTGGGAATGGGCCTGCAGGCGGGCCTTCTCCGCCGCCTCCTCCTCAGTTCAGCGCTGGTTGGAGGTCCGCTCCTCCAACAAGGAGGCCTCCAACTCCCTATTCCGCTCCTCGGAACGTGCCAGGTCGGACTGGAGGGCTTGCTTGTCGGCTCGCAGCTCGGCGCCCTTCTCCATTAAGTCCTTGACATCGGTCGCGAGCTTGCCGAGTTTCTGCTCCCGCTCGGAGTCTCTCTTGGCGTTCCCTACGAGGAAATTCCTTAGTAGGAGGACGTCGTTCCCGATCTGCAATAACAAAAGCAATACAATTCAGAATAAAAGAAGTTAAGTCCCGAAAGAAGGGAAAAGGAGAAGGGAGAAGCTCGGACTTACCGTGAAAAGCTGCGGGAGGATGCCGAGCAACACGTCCGCGTAATCCCGGCCGCCCCGAGCTCGGCGGTCCCGGGCGATGGAGGCGTACTCCATCATCTTCTCTGCCAACCCTTTGTCGAGGATGACAGAGTCCCGGTGGGTGATCACCGGCGCCGGGGCCTTCGGGCCGGCCCCTGCGGTGGCTGCCCCCTCAGCCGAGGCCGCAACTGACGGGCCGGCGGTCACCACGGGCAGCGCTGTTGAGCTGGCAGCAATGACAGGCCCGACGATGGGCGGAGCAGCAGGCGCTGGAGCCCTCTCGGCGGCGCCACCGAGTCGCGCGATCGAAGTAACAGTAGCCCCGCCCTGAGGTGGCCTGGGCGGGGAAATGACGACAACCGGGCTGGGCACGGTCGCCGCCACGACCTCCCGGCTCGCCTCCGTGCGAGCCCTCTTCGCTGCGGGCTCGTCCACCTCCACGACGTCCCGCTGGGCTGCCCCCTCCAAAAGGTTCTCCAACGAAAACTTCATCCCTGCAAAACAAAAGAAACAGGAAGTCAGCCGGCTCGGTTGTGAAAAGAAAGGGGGGCAGAGGTCAGAGCGGGGCCAAATCTCACTGGTCTCGCGGATGGGGCTGATACCAGCCTCAAAAAGATTCTGCTCAGAGAGCAGAACCTCGAGCGCCGGGACCTCGTCGCCCAGGAGCTGGGTATAGGACTCCTGGTCCGCCGGCTTGACCCGGGAATTTCGGTTCGGGGTCCGGTCCGGTTCACTCCAGGCCCAGTCGATATCGTCGACCGAGGCGAAGAAAAACCGGCTCTTCCAGCCCTTGACTGAGGAAGGGAGGTCGAACCGGAGACACCTGAGCCGGGGCGAAATATACCACCAGCCGTCATCGGTGGAGCACTTCTTCAGGGTGAACAAGGCCCTGAAGAGAGAAAAACGGGCAACGAACCCGTGGAAATGACAGAAAACAATAAAGGAAAAGATGACCCGGATGGCATTAGGAGCCAGCTGGGCCGGGACAAGCCGGAAGTGGCTAAGGAAGGAAAGAAAGAAATGATGCAGAGGAAACCGAAGACCCCCAAGGAGGAAGTCTTCGTAGAAGGCTATGCGGCCGGGGCCACTCATGGTGACGCGCTCCCCGGACCGCGGAACGAACAAACGAATTGACCCCGGAATGCCGTAGGCATCCCGGAGCAGAGAAAGATCACCTTCGGTCATGGTGGAGGCATGACCGGAGGGACCGGCAGGAAGAGAAGGCGGAGCAGGAAGAGAAGGCAGAGCAGGAAGGGAACGGAGGGGCACGGCAGGTGCAACCGGGGGGGACCAGATCCCCCTGGGGATGCCAATGGTGACACCCCGGGTTGCAGACGCCGGCGGACCTCCTCCGGGATTGTCTCCTCATCTGAGAAGGAAGAAGATGGAGTCCTCGGCCGGGATGGACCGGCCTCGTCCGGGTTGGAAGAGACATGGCGGCGGCGCGCCATAGAAAGGGAAAGGACGAGGAAAAAATCAGAAAAGAAATGAGAAAGAACGAGGGGGGCTAGAGGAGAAGAAGGAAGCACTCACCGAAAATACACCAGACGAGCGCGAGCAACAGGAGTTGTTAGCCTGCAGCAAACCGCCCACGAAGCAAGGGAAAAGGCCTCGTTCTGGAAAGTCCCCTCCCTTTCAAACTCACCCGACAGCGGCCGTACCCGTCATTCCGTCTCAGGCCATTGGACGATCGCCACGTGGGCGCACGCCCGACACCGATGCCTCGTTAGCAGAGTAACAGCCCCTGCCTCGAAGAGACGCATTAATTACGAGCAAGTGGGCGACGCGTGACGGCTCCCCATAGGTCTTCAGCCGCATCGAGCCACGGCGACCAGGATCGTGGCAATTATGATGCAAGATCTTCGCCTCTCCACGTCATGTCCGCATTTAATCCCGACGTTCCGTTCTATGACGCCCCGACGGAACGGCGGGCTGGGGGGCAACTGTTACAGCCATGACAGTGACGTGGCCAGGCTCAGGTACCACCGAGTACGAGCGAGCCACGTGCATGTTTCCCCGGCCAAGTCAGCGCCACATCCTCAAAGCCAGGATCGGCAAGACTACACCGCCCGACGACTGTCTAAGGCAAACCGCCCTCGCCGAGGTCGAGCTCAGCTCGGAGTTCCTCTACCACCTCATTGGCGCCCGGGCCCGGAGGGGTCCGCCTAAGTGAGGTCAGCCAAGGTCGGGCGATCCCTTGCCGCCTCGCCAGGTGTCCACCCAGGAGGGGTCCACCTAAGCCGAGGTCGGCTGACCCTTCGCCCTTCGCCAGGTGGCCACCCGGAGATGGGCCCACCCCGACCGAAGCCAGGCGACCTCCTGCCACCTCGCCAGGTGTCCACCCAGGAGGGTTCCACCTAAGCCGAGATTGGCTGATCCTTCGCCCTTCGCCAGGTGGCCACTCGGAGACGGGCCCACCTCGGCCGAAGCCAGGCGACCTCCTGCCACCTCGCCAGGTGTCCACCCAGGAGGGGTCCACCTAAGCCGAGGTCGGCTTATCCTTCGCCCTTCGCCAGGTGGCCACCCGGAGACGGGCCCACCTCGGTCGAAGCCAGGCGACCTCCTGCCACCTCGCCAGGTGTCCACCCAGGAGGGGTCCACCTAAGCCGAGGTCGGCCGATCCCTCGCCCCTCGCCAGTTGGCCCCCGGAGACGGGCCCAACTCAGCCGAGGTCAAACCGCTCGTACGGCGTGGGCCCTGGGGAGAGAGACGGGCCCCGAGGCCATCCCTCGGGCCGTACGAATCCCAGACGGCATCCTGTACGGAGGGCGGCGGCACGCAGAACATCACTTGCATCGGCCCGGCAGGACCCGCAGCCGAGAGACCCGATCCTGACGGAACAGGCCCCATAGATGGATGGCGCTCGTGCTTGGGGAAGAGAGCGCTCTCACGGAGCCCGAGGCCTGACCGGCCGCCCTGCCTGTGCTGCCCTCCCCTCTTTCTCTTCTTTCTTTGCCTTTTCCCTGCTGGGCCCGGCGGACGAGGTCAGGAAGCCGCCTGGCCTCCTTCACCAAAAAGGGGAAAGAGAAGAGGACGGGGGAGGGGAGTTTCCGAGGAGGAAAAAGATAAACGCACGACGAGGGGAGATAAAGAGGGGAGAATCTGGGGACGACAAGGTAAGCCAATTAGCCTGGGGACAAGGAGGAAGCACCGGCACAAGGCCTTGCTCCGAGAGAGAAACCAGAAATCCCGAGAGGGGAACACTGGGCGTGAGCTCAGCAAGGAGGCCCAGCCGAGATTCTGGTCCCCAGAGCGTTTCCTTCACCAGTTAACTCTCTAAGTCTGGAACCCTTTAGAGGGTCCGGCTGGGGAGTCTGTTCCTTCTCGTCGTCTACTGACTTGACCATCGGAGCTCCCTCGCCGGGATCCCCGGCCAGGGTCCTCTAACCCCTTTGTTGCAGGTTCTCCGCGGGAAGGGGGGCTCCCTCACCAGGCGGTCAGGAAGGATCGGCTGATCCGAGGCACGGGCGTGGCGGCGAGAGCGGCAACAGACCGTATACTAATCGCCCGTGGCCAAGATATTTCATGTATTATCCATCCATGGCTCAGTAATTCCATATATTATCTATCTGTGGCTCGGCAATCTTATATATTATCCATTCGTGGCTTAGCTATCCCACGTATTATCTGTTCATGGCTTAGCTATTTATCGTTTAATATGATTAATCCTAACATCCTTTTCTTGATTCTATCAATTTATTAGATCTCAACATGTTTATCAAATATATTTAATTCAAAATTCTCAATAATCGGTATCATGATTCAAAGCATCTAAACATATTATACAAAAAAGAAGAGTATATATCATGCCGACAGTCACAAATATCCATCATAAGAAATTAAAATATATACAATGCATAAATAATAATACATACCAATGCTTATAACCAAAAATCAAAACCATACAGCATAATATATATATATATATAAACTAGTAATTATGTACAAAAATCTTTATCTCTATCGATGACAGACTTAACATATTAGATACCAATCTGTACTTGGATACCGACCTAGGTGCTAGGAGACTCGCTCAACGTTCCCCTACTTGGAAAATTATCCTCCTACAATAATAATCTTAATATGAATAAATAATTCTATGGTATAGCAATTATAAATCTTAAACCTTCTATTCAAATTTCATCAACGGTCTACCCCCACTAAAAAATTTTTAGAGAAAATAAAGAGAAACTAGAGAAAGAAATGGAGAGAGAAACTAGAGAGAGGAGAGAGGTTTTTTTTCTGTTTTTCTTCTTTTCTTTTGCTTTTTCTCTTCTTTTTTTTTTTTATTTTTCTCTTCTTTTTCTGTCTTTTTCTTCGCTTTTTTTCTTCTTCTTCTCTCTTCTTCTGCTTAGCCCAAACAAGAGACTCAACCTTCTTTCCCAAAAACTCAAGGGCCTTGTCGGGAGATGGTGGCTGGGGCTGTAGCCCATGGCGATACAGCCACTGATGCCCCATTCGGTGATCACTCATGATGGACGGTGCTGGGAAATAAAAGCGAAGGGGCCGGAATAGAGGTTTCCCTTTATATGAGATAATCCCCACTTCGAGCATGATCAAAGCTTCCATGGAGAATCACCGGTAATAACCTCTCCGTTCAGCCTAAATATTCGATAGTGATGATTCATAAAGAGAAGGGGATCCCTCCTTATAGCCCGAAAAACTTGAATCTAGCTCGATTTGGTCTCCCTCTAATTCGGTCTCCCCCCCCTTTTTTTTGTTCTAAGTATTACATTCTTCCTCTTTAAAATAATTTTATCCTTAAAATTAGCTTGCTTGAGGTTCAAAGAGTTGTAAATACTTGTCTCTCATTCCTGTCTCAAGTTTCTAAGTAGCCTCTCTCTCACTATGGTGGCTCCATTATACCTTCATGCATGGTACGGTCCAATGTTGCAACACCTAATCATTCTTGTCAACAATCTATATTGGAACCTCTTCATAAGTCAAATCCTTGTGAAGATACAATGGCTAATATTCCACCACATGACTAGGGTATGGAATATACTTATACATGAAATACATTATGCATACTTAATAAGGCTGGTGGTAGTGCTAATTGTAGGCCACCTCCTCGATCATGTCTAAAATTTTAGATAGACCTACATATCTCCGGCTTTATTTGCCATGCATTCTGAACCTCATCATGCCTTTAATGGGAGAAATTCTTAAGGAAACATAGTCACCTACTTGAAATTCCAGCTCTCTTCTCCTCTTGTCAGCGTAGCTCTTTTGCCTACTTTGAGCTGTGCAAAGTTATTCTCTGATCACTTATACCTTGTCCATAATTTGCTATATTATCTTTGAACCCAATAATATTCTTTCTCCTATATTATCCCAGCAAATAGGAGATTTATACTCTACCATACAATGCTTCAAAAGGTACCATTTGGATGCTGGCTTGATAACTATTGTTATAAGCAAACTTTATCAATGACAAATGGCTATCAGAAGCACTACCCAAGTTCATGACATAAGCTCTTAGCATATCTTTAAGAATTTGGATGGTTCATTCTAATTGTCCATCAGTTTGGGAATGAAATATCGTACTAAAATTTAATTTGGTACCAAGGACTTTGTGAAGACTCTTCCAAAATTGTGAAACAAATCTATTGTCCTGATCTAATATAATAGTAGCCAGAATTTCATGCAATCTCATGATCTATTCTAATATAGATTTGCTAATCTTTCCAAAAAGAGACTGACTCGAAAGGGTAAAAAACAAACTGATTTTGTTAATAGATCAATAATCACCCATACTACATCATTACTTCTAGGGGTTTTGGACAAGCCCATCACAAAGTCCATAGTGATATATTTCTATTTCCACTAATAAATCATGAGGCATTGCAATGGTCCGGCAGGTCTTTGATGCTCAGCTTTTATCTGTTGACACACTAAGTATTAAACTACATACTATGCTATATCATTTTTCATACCAGACTACCAAAATTTTTTTCTTAAATCTTGATACATCTTAGTGCCTCTCGAATGCATCGTATAAGCCAATTCGTGAGCCTCCTCTAAAATCTTATTTTTTAATTCTTGAATCTTAGGAACACACAATTAGCTACCAAACCATAAAGTACCATCCACAAGTATACAAATTTCAAATTGGGCTCTAGACTTTATTGTTTCTTTGATTTTCTATAATTTTAAATCTTTTTTTTGAGCTAGTTTAATTCTTTCAATCAAGGTATGCTGCATTGCTAGATTAGCTAGTTGAAATTTAGAATCATGTAGTCAGATCTCGATCTTAGATCTTTCAAAATCTAACACAATATGCTTTTGAGTGGTAACTAAAGCCATTAGTTTACTCGAGAATTTCCTACTTAAAGCATTAGCTATAATATTTGCTTTTCCTAAATGATAATTAATGGTAAGGTCACAGTCTTTTAGGAAGTCCAACCATCTTTTTTGTCTCAAGTTTAGCTTCTTCTAAATAAAGATATATTTTAAGTTTTTATGATCCATGAAAATCTCACAGTTCCCATCATACAAGTAATGCCTCCATATTTTTAGGATAAAAACCAATGCTGCTCGTTCCAAATCATGTATAGGATAGTTCGACTCATATAGCTTCAATGTCTAGAGATGTAAGCTATCACTTTTTCATTTTGTATTAGGACACAACCAAGACCCTTGTGAGATAGATCACTACATATGGTGAAATCTCTTATTTCAGTAGGAACAATTATCATTAGGGCTATCACCAATTATCTTTTTAATTTTTAAAAATTTTGCTCACAGTTACTTGTCCATTCAAATTTCACTCACTTTTAAGTCAAGTGGGTTAGAGGTATGGCAATATGAGAAAATCATTTCATAAATCTTTAATAATATCCTACCATTCCTAGGAAATTATGAACTTTAGAAACATTAGTAGATCTTTTCCAATTTACTATGGCCTCAACTTTCTTTGAATCAATGAAGGCACCTTCCTTAGAGATAATATGTCTAAAAAAAAAGATATTGTCCAACCAAAACTCTTATCTTTTAACTTAGCATATAACTTCTCCTTGAGGGTTTATGATGTGTCTTAAATTTAAACCACAAATGTACTGTGTGCAAGATAGCACGTTCGGCGAGTACGTGTCGATCCTACAAGAAATTAGATGTTTGAACTTTGTTCAAGCCCTTTCTCAAGCGAGCTTTAACAAAAAGAAAGAGAAGTTGCTTGTTTACTACTACTAGAGTAGAATGAAATAGGTACATGAAGAAAATAATAGTCTAAAGATCTAGGATTTTTAAACACACTAGACTAATGACTTAGAGTGCCTTTCCATGGTTTCTCTTATGAAATTTATTTTATCTAAGTATGGATTATGAAGATATTTTGATCCAACAATAATCCATCAAGATTTCCATAAGGAAGAGGAGAAAATAGTTTAAAAAGATTATGAGCCTTCTATCTATTACTCTTTTTACATCGAATCAAGTATGAACTATGAAATGATTAAAATATAATGATAGTCTATCAAAGCTCTTGGCAAGAAAGCTAAAAGAAGAAGAACTAAAAAAATTAAAAGCTCAAAAAGAAATCTAAAAGAGGGGCTTCTAATCATGGTCTAACTTCATCACAAATCCTAGAGGGATTGCTCAGCGACACATGAATTAAATTGAAGATCTAAAAATTATTTTAAAAAATAAATTTTATACCACTTGCCAGAATTTAAATTATGAAATTTAAATATTTACAAAAATTAAATTATCCTAATACTAAAATTAAAAATTATAAGAAATTAAATTACAAAAATTTAAATTAATCTAATTACTGAAAATAAAAGAATTATGAAATTAAATTGAACTAAAGGACTAATTTTATTGCTAAATAAAATTTTTGATACAGAGAAAAATTTTTAACTCCTGAGCCATTAACAAGACTTGGAGCTTTAATAGAAAAAATAAAAAATTAGAACCTGTCAAAAGCTTTTTTTCCTCAACTCACTCTCCTTATATATTGGAAGGGTGGAAGAAAGTGGGAAGTGCCTTTTCCATGGAGTATACAAGTCTTTTTATACGTATTAGGAGAGAATGATTGTTTACATTTTTCTGATGTGGAACTAAAAAAAATGAAAATATAAATTCTAGATGAATCTAGCCATAATTCCATTTCCAATTCATTGATGAATATAGATGCAAATTCTCTTTAAATTCATTAATGAATCTAGCCCCAAATCTTTTTCAAATTCATTGATGGACTGCAAAAAGGCTTCTTATAGACCAAGTTGCTGGTCTATGGTAAACCGATAGCATGTGAACTTTTTTTTGGGCCATCTTTAAGATGGGTGTTGGGCTCTAATTATTTATTTTTTAGACTTTAATTTGTATCATTTAGGCCTATAGATCGGGCTCTTTATCATGGTACACCTCTTTCCTACAAAAAACAAGAAAAAGCATCAAGTCTAAAAAAATAAAGATAATTTGATCTATAAATTAATGCTTTTATGGCTAGATTTATCCACTTATCAGTTTGTAATACTATTTTTAGATGTTCCTCATGTATTTGAGGACTCCTTAAATAACTTAATATGTTAACGATGCATACCTCCATAAATTAGTTTGAACACCCAATTCATGAGGTCCATAAAGATTGCAGGTGCATTTGTCAAACCAAAGGGCATAACTAGGAACTCATAACATTTCTAAAGGCTATCTTAGGCACATCCTCCATTCTTATGTTCAATTGATGGTAACCAAAGCGAATATCAATTTTTGAAAATACATGTGCCCCTTGTAATTGATTAAATAGATCATCAATCCTCAATAAGGGATATTTATTCCATATTGTTACCTTGTTTAGTAGTCTATACAAAGCCAAAAACTTCTATCCTTCTTCTTCATAAATAATATCAAAGCACCCCAGGAAGAAACACTAGGTTTGATTAATCCTTTATCCAACAATTCTTGTAATTGCTTCTTGAGCTCTTTTAATTCAGCCAAAGCCATCCTGTACAGAGCTTTAGAGATAGATCCAATGGCAGGTATGAGATCAATGGAGAACTTGATCTTCCTGTCGAGAGCCCTGTCGGGAGGTAACCCTGGTGGGTCATTTGGAAAAACCTTGAGAAAAAGGTTCACAATAAGAATGTCATATAATTTGGGCTCTTTTTGCTGTGTATCTACCACTGCAGTTAGGAATCCTTTACAACCTTTCTTAAGGAGTCGCTTAGCATTAAAAGTTAAGATTACCGTCTGTTGAGAGGTTAACTTGATATTCACAAAGTCAAACTCTAGCTGGTCAGGGGCCTGAAATTTCACTACCTTCTCAAAGTAATCAATGAAGGCATGATATGATGCTAACCACTCCATCCCTAGAGTTACATCAAAGTTTTTCAACTATAGGATTATCAAATCTACTTTCATCTTTCTACCTTCAATACCCAATTTGAAATCCTTGCAGATTAAGTTGACTATAATGGCATCTCCACTTGGTGTGGAGATATAAAGATCGATTTCTAGGGATACAAGAGACAACTCATGCTTTCTCCTAACCAGACTAGTTGATATAAAAAAATATGTAGCACCAGCATCAAACAGAATATAAACATTACTGATGATAACCTAATCATACCTGTCACCATCAAATTAGAAGCATTGGCATCTTGTTGTATGAGTGTGTATACCCGTCCTTAGGTTTTTGGCTTCTATTAGCCTCCTTGTTGATGTTCATCTAGAGGTTCTTGGTTAGTAGGGGTTCCTTGAAAAGCTTGAGGTACTTGGTGCTTACTCCTTTCCACTATGACCCACAACAACCTAATGACCTTCCTGGCTATATTTGTAACATTTTCCTCCTAGCTACATGCAATATTGCTTATGGTGTGGCCTACCATATTCGAAACACTTAAGATATTCTTTTTGTTGAGCCTTATCCTTTGGAGCAATATTGTCAAACTTCCTAGCTCTTGCACTAGTGTTCTTATTACATTGACCTTGATGTTCCCCCAATCTAGATCTCTTCTTCAAAGCTTTTTTCCTTTCTGCTTGGATGATGTCCAAACATCTATCACCATGCTTTGTTGTGACCTCCTTATAAGTGAGTAGCTCAAATACAGTTACCTATTGTTGGATTCGACTCTTAAGTCCATTCTCAAATTTCCTGGCCCGGACTCCTTCATCTATAATTAATGTAAGAGCATATCTAGACAGTTCTTTAAACTTTGTGATATATTGGGCAACCATCATACTATCCTGCTCCAAGTAGTCAAACTCTCAAAATTTTTAAAATTGGACACTCTGAGAAAAGTATCTCTCATAAAAGACCCTCCTAAAGCCTTCCCAATTAAAAGGTGCATCATTTGGTCCCAATTTCTCGAGCTCTATATCCCACCAATACGCCACCTCATATTGTAATATAAAAATGATAAAATTAACCTTTTCCTTCATGGGATATCTCAAAGCCTGGAATACTTTCTCTATTACTTTAAATCAACCTTCAACCTCCATAGGGTCAGAAGTTTTCTTGAATACCAATGGAGCATACTTCTTGAATTCTATTAGGATGATTAATGCTCTTACCGTGTCCCGATCCCCTATTGCCATTGAAGAGTCCCTTATTGTTATTGCTACTATAGTAGTTACTGCATAAATTATTATTGATGCTGTATAAGTTATTATTGTTGCTGTTGTGCCTCTATTATCCTTATCATATCAGTTATAGTAGTAACTTGTTGTTCACCAGTGATTGCATAAGCTGGAAAAGGCCAACTTGTTCCCAAGGCTGAACTTTAGGTCCATCCAAGGTTCCTGATATGGCCAGACCATTGACGTGGAGTATACCTTGGATCTAGCTGGCAGCCAGGCAGGCAGATAGCACCACATCAAGTCCTCCTCCGATCTCCCCTGCTAGGTGGCCTCACCAACGGTTGAGCCCACCTCGGCCCGAGCTCGGCACCTCTGCTCTTTTGTCGGGTGGCCCCCCAGGTCGATCCCAGCTCGGTCGAAGTTGAGCCCACCTCAGCTCGAGCTCAGCACCTCCGCTCCTCCACCAGGTGGCTCCCCAAGGGTCAAGCCCATCTCGATCGGAGTCGAGCCCTCCTCCGCTCCTTCACCAGGTGGCTCCCCAAGGATCGAGCCCACTTTGACCAGAGTCGAGCCCACTTTGATCGGAGTCGAGCCCTCCTCCGCTCCTCCACCAGGTGGCTACCCAAGGGTCGAGCCCACCTCGGTCAGAGTCGAGCCCTCCTCCGCTCCTCCGCCAGGTGGCTCCCCAAGGGTCGAGCCTGAAGGTAAAAAACACCTACACCTAGCATACATTATGCAAGAAATAGGACAGAGAATATACATTTTAAAATATTTTTAAGACATGCATAGCGGAAAGCTCGGTAGACAGATCTAAACCATCTACCGATCTGCCTGCAAAAGGATCTAGTATAATAACCTAGCATGCATATAAACATCAAAGCAAGAGAAAACATAAAAATACCATACCTTTACCACAAGAGAGAAGCCAAGGAAGTGCTGTAAGAAGGAGGAGGGTGCTCGAGCCACACACGCGTCTGGCCTCTACAGGATGTCCACACCTGGGCTCGACTCTGATCAACTCCCTCGGAGTGCTAGCTCTTCGGGATTTGTGGGCTAAACTTCTTCTTCCAAGAAGACAAGAAAGAGAGTAGGAACCCCTTCCTAAAATCTCTTTCCCAAGACCTAGCTTGATTGCTAGGTGGCTCACACCCAATCCCTAAACCTCTCACAAAACCCTTCTTCTTCCTCTCTTTTCTTTTCTCTCTTGCTATTCATGTAACCTCAGCAGCCACTACAAAGACCTATATTTATAGGGGCTGCCATGAGAGGGAGAAGAAGGAAGGAGGAGAGATGGAGGGAGTAAATGGAGGAGAGGATCAAGGCCATTCCTAATGGGTCCAACCCATTAAGGTAAGTATGACATCATACCATAAAGCCTTAGAGCCAAAACTGGTTTGAATTTGAAATTCAAACTAGGTCAAAACCTGTCCAAAAATCCTCTACAAAATCCTTCCAGAAATCTGCTCGTCACAGGAAGTGTCGACACTCGAAAATGGCCAAGTGTCGACACTTCACCAAGTATCGACACCTGCAAAAACCCAAGTGTCGACACTTGGAACAAAGTCAATTATATTGACTTCGAGTGACGACAAATGATTCCCAATCATCGATTAGCCACAAGATCATATAGAAATCCTCTATGGTGTGTGACCCCATAGGTTCAAACACTAAGCCGATAGTACTGGAATATTTCCAATATCAGTCAAAGTCCTCATCTAGCAATGATACCCGACGTCCGGATAGGTCGAAGATGCAGAGCACCTCACAAGAACCTCTGAAATATGGTTGCTGCATAATCATCTCTTTGACCTTATAATGCTCAGGATGACCTAGGGTTCGACTGCCAACCCTAATTTGGTCTATCCAGATTATGTCTCAACCTCACAAGTTCTGTGACTTCTCACAAGAACTATCCTGGCCAAGGTTTTGCTGAATTGAGACATAGTGAGTCATTCACTCCAAACTATTTGGAGAGGTCAATTCCATCTTGATCCACCACCGCTCCACAAGTACTTGACTATACCCAGAAACCTTCCATCACTAGATTAGAAATCCAGATAGTTCGACACCAAAGTATAGTGAGTTGCTTGCAAGCTGCCATGGTGACCTCAGGTCTGAGGGACACATATACCCATATCCCTTTGTGAGCAACCCTTTGGCAGAAGAGAGCTCCGCAGATGGTCACTTTCAGTGAAATATCGCACATTTCACTTGCATGTCACACAAGTGTCTCCACACTCTTTGGTTAAGAGAATAACCAACAAATGTGACATATAACAACCTATACTTGATACATCGTCGTCTTATAATAATGTATCCTTTGGTTGTGAACCGGTTTAAGAATTACTTGATATATCCTCTCTATATCAAACAATGTAGTTCTAAGGACTCCATCACATAAGAGTTCTTTACAAGAAAATAAATATGATGGACAGCCAAAAATAAATAACTTTTATTTATTGAAAATTCATATACAAAATACAAAATAGCACAACCGTCTACAGCCTAGACGATTGGCTTTGGGACATAATTCCCAATAGAGCCCATCTTGGCTTGAGTCAAGCCCTCCTCCGCTCCTTCACCAGGTTGCTCCCCAAGGGTCGAGCCCACATCGATGGGAGTCGAGCCCTCCTCCGCTCCTTCGCCAGGTGGCTCCCTAAGGGTCGAGCCCACCTTGGCCGGAGTCGAGCCCTCCTCCGCTCCTTCGCCAGGTGGCTCTCCAAGGGTCGAGCCTACCTCGGCCGAAGTCGAGCCCTCTCTTAGGAAGCATCGGGAAGGACGAAGGTGTCGGCCCCAAGATCGCCGTCGAGGCAGATGTGCACAGTGCGGCGCGCCCAATACGGCGACCCCTAAATCTACAGCGATACGCATAACCTCATTTGCACCAGTTTAGGATGGGCACTCCGATCAAGATATCAGATCCTATGGCCGACCACCTGAAACCCTCGAAGGAGAAGGCTGCATTCAGGGTCTCAGACCCGAGGGCAGTTGCGCCCAGATCCAGGTTCCACCTAATTTCTCCCTTCATGACAACATGCCGGGCAAGACAAGTTCGTGACTTAACTCCCAACTATAAGAGAAAATGACCTCGAGGGAGTGGCCAACGGATACCATTGACCCTTGAGCCCACCAGAGAAGGCAAATCGAGGCACTAAAGCAATCGGCGATCTACAAAGGCACCAACGAGCAAGAAGGTAGGTAAGCAATCGAAAAAGGGCAGACTCACGAAGTAGCAAGATGAGTGACTTGAAGACAGGAGGCTCCCGGAGGACTCCCAAAGCGAGTCCCACGAGCACAATCATCACGACTCAAGCACTGTCCCTCTCTCATTTTCTTCTACTCGACTCTTCATCAAAAACTCCCCTAAGCATGGTGACCAAAGGGGGATCAGCATTAGGAGATCTATTCCACTTTACTGTTCACTAACTTGATCGTCGAAGTACCCCCGCTGGGATCCCCGGCCTGGGTCTCTAACATTGTTTTGCAGGTCCGGGAACTCCTGGATTTTGGAGTAAAGGGGCAGACGTCCAGCACCTCTTCATAGCTGCAGGCCACGACGGTAAGGTCGGTAACAGATCCCATTTCTATCATCACAGCCTCCAGAGTATTGTCTACGAGATTGTATAGTTGTCCCTATCGGTGCATACCACTATCTGGTGAGGGTCAGCATCTTCTTGCTGATTCGAGGGCTTCTAAGTATTTGAGCTATCCGCAAATCATATAGGCCTCCTAGCATGTCCACGTCCACCTCCATGCATCATGGGATCCTATACCATTCATTGTTAGCATTCATATATCACCTAATTCTATAAAAATATATTAGGTTATCCTATCCTAACCTAATGATCGACCAACATTCTCTCTCTTTAAACTTACATCCTAGGATCCTATAACTTAGGCTCTGATCCCACTCTATCATGCCCTGAACCTAGCACCTGGATCGGCCATGCGACACAACCGCACAAACTCAAGGGCATCATCCTAGAGATTGTGCTACATCTTAAATATACAAGAATCTCATCATTTTAAAAATTAAAATTAAATAACTAAATACCATCAAAATAAATTTATAGTAATTAAATGATCAACTTGTTTGATTACATTAGTATCAGAAATAAAACTAACAATCAATCTAATAAACTGGTACTCGAATCTCATATTGAATCCGACCCATGCTATGCATCCTGCAACTCTGAAAGAAAAGAGAAGTAGGGAATGAGCTTTGTAGTATAGTAAGAGTCTCCATATAGTTACACCAATAATAGTATGATTTAAAAATAATAATAAAATAATAATAAAATCATGAATCATAAATATCATATCATGCATTCAAAATAACTCAATGTCATATAATAAAATTATTTCATATCCTAGTTTAATCAATAAATTTTTTTAGGTTTTAGACTAATCACTGTCACACTTCAGTCCATGACTAGCAAATCTCAAAATCGACTATGTACTAACCGCCCTTAGCCAAGCTATTCCATATATTATCTGTCTATAGCTTGATAATTTCATGTATTATCCATCCGTGGCTCAGCTGTTCATGTTTAATATGATTAATCCTTACACCTTTTTCTTGATTCTGTCAATTTATTAAATCTCAATATGTTTATCAAATCATATTTAATTCAAGATTTTCAATAACCGGTATCACGATTCAAAGCATCCAAACATATTATATAAAAAAAAAGAGTATCATGCCGGCAATCATAAATATCCATTATAAAGAATCAAAATATATATAGTATATAAATAATAATACATGCCAATGCTCATCTCCAAAAATCAAAATCATGCAATATAAAATATATATATAAACTTGTGATCATGTACAAAAGCACTTACCTCTATCAATGACAGATTTAATATGTTAGATACCAATCTACACTCAAATCCCGACCTAGGTGCTCGGAGACTTGTTCGATATTTTCCTACTCAAAAAATTATCCTCCTATAATAATAATCTTAATATGAATAAATAATTTTATAGTATAACAATTATAAATCTAGAATCTTTTACCTTAATTTCATCAACGATCTATCCCTACTAGAAAGACATTTTAGAGAGAGAAACTAGAGAGAAAAATTGAAGAGAGAGGAGAGAGGAGTTTTTTCTTTTCTCCTTTTCTTCTTCCTTTTCTCTTCTTTTTCTTTTTCTTTTTCTTCCCTTCTTTTCTTCTTCTTATTCTTTCTTCTTTTCTCGCTCGGCCAAAACAAGGGACTCAACCTTCTTCCCCAAAAACCCAAGGGCATCACCGGGAGATGGCAACCGAGGCTGCAGCTCATGGCAGCATGGCCACCAGTGCCCCATCCGATGATTGATCATGATAGACAGTTTTGAACAATAAAAATGAAAGGGCCGGAAAAAAGGTTCCCCTTTTTATGAGATAATCCAACGATTGCCGGCCAGAAGCCAAGAGAAGAAGAAGAATAGGGAGACGAATAAGAGGTTGGAGCTCACCTTGTCCTCGAGTGATGCCAATCATTCTGAGTACGAATGAAGCTTCCACAAGAAATCACCGGTAATAATCTCTTTATTTGGCCTGAATCTCCGATGGTCCGGATTCGTGGAAAAAAGGGTATCTTTCCTTATAGTCAGAAAAACTTGAATCTGGCTCGATTTGGACTCTCCCTCAAAAAGGGAGAAGCTTCTCGATGACTCTCATTGGAAGTTTTCTTTCTTTGATTATATACACCGTTGGTGAGATCGATCCTTTATGAGGGTACCAACTTGATTGCTATATATTTGTCACCACAAACATAAAAACTGTCCACAATTTGCTTGCCATCTACATGTCACTACAAGAAAAATCAGGTTTAGCAACCGATTTTTCTGTTGCTAATAATTGAAAATCGATTGCTAAAGTAATTTGCAACCGATTTTGCAAGCAAAATTAATCAGTTGCAAAAGTATAGGTTGCTAAAATTTGTGATCGATTTTTTTCGGTTGCAAAATTTAGCAACTGAATTTGACATATTTTTTTAAAAAAAATAGAAAAAAAAAATTGGTTGCTAAATCAGTTGCTAAAAAAAAATTAGAAAAAAAAATTGATTGCTAAATCGGTTGCTAAAAAAAAATTCAGAAAAAAAAAAAGGTTGCTAAATTGGTTGCTAAAAAAATTCAAAAAAAAAATCGGTTGCTAAAAAAAATCAAAAAAATTAAAAAAAATCAATTGCTAAATCGATTGCTAAAAAAAATTCAAAAAAAAAAAAATTGGTTGTTAAAAAAGAAAATCAGAAAAAAAATTTAAAAAATTGGTTGCTAAATCGGTTGCTAAAAAAAATCAGAAAAATTAAAAAAGAATCGGTTGCTAAATCAGTTGCTAAAAAAAATTCTAAAAAATACAAAAAAAATCGGTTGCTAAATCGGTTGCTAAAATTGAATAATTAAAAAAATTATGAAATATGAATTTTTTTTCTGAATTTTATAAATTTCAGCTGAGAAGTATAAAGCAGATATTAATTTCAGCATTAGGCACAAAGCATTGAGAAAGGTTCAATCACACCCATTAGATACAATGGCAACATATAAAGCATCCATTAGGCAGCTTAGGCACAAATCCGATATTCATTTCAAGGGTTCAATCACATCCAATTACCCAAAAACAACAGCTACATACTTCAAATGGATTTAACTAGAATTGAATACCGGGTTCAAATGAAGCTAAAACAGCCAAAAAATTCTATAAGTCATAACTTGAACATTGTAATTAATCGTCAGATTTAATAAAAAACAATAAGATTCAGAAGCTCAGGATTGTCTCTTTTTGTACATTGAGAAGGGTCTAAAGGCAGCAAATGGTAGCTTGCAAAAAGAGCAAGCCATCCAAATTTGCAGCACCATTTAGATCTATGCAAAATGGTCCGATCCAGCATACACTTTCAGCATTTGAAGCATCACGAAGATACCAAGGCAACTCATCAAAGCTTCTAGCCGTAGGTAACAAAAGAAAATCCATGAAATTTAAAATGCACAATAAAACAACAAAAATCGAACAAAACTTTCAAACAATAAAATTTAGAAGCTTAGGATTGCCTCTTTTTGTACATTGCGAAGGGTCTAAGGTAGCAAATGGTTGCTTGCAAAAAGGGCAAGCCATCCAAATTTGCAACACTATTTAGATCCATGCAAAATGGTCCGATCCAGCATATACTTTCAGCATTTGAAGCATCACGAAGATACCAAGACAACTCATCACAGCCTCTAGGCGTAGGTAACAAAAGAAAATCAATGAAAATTAAAATGCATAATAAAACAACAAAAAACGAACAAAACTTTCAAACAATAAGATTCAGAAGCTCATGATTGCCTCTTTTATACATTGCAAAGGGTCTAAGGCAGCAAATGGTTGCTTACAAAAAGAGCAAGCCATCCAAATTTGCAACACCATTTAGATCCTTGCAAAACGGTCCAATCTAGCATACACTTTCAACATTTGAAGCATCACAAAGATAC
This sequence comes from Areca catechu, assembly GCA_021397845.1. Classification (NCBI taxonomy): domain Eukaryota; kingdom Viridiplantae; phylum Streptophyta; class Magnoliopsida; order Arecales; family Arecaceae; genus Areca; species Areca catechu. Next base: position 44,058,979 of record CM038051.1, on the reverse strand, counting down.
CAAGGCAACTCATCACAGCCTCTAACTGCATGAAATAAGAGGAGGGAATTCATGAAAATGCCCAATAAAATAACAAAAATATAACAAATGTGTTAAACATGAAGAGGTGCAGTTCATAATACAAAGCTAAACAAATAATGATAACAAGAGATGTAGTTCATAATATAATGCAAAACATATAAGAGTAATCATAATACAAAGCTAAACAAATAACGATAACAAGAGGTGCAGTCCATAATATAATGCAAAACTTATAAGAGTAATAAGTGGAGCAAGACAATATGAACAATGTGCTAATGCTCCTATTCCTCCTCGTCCTCGTCCTCCTCATCGTCATCCTCCTCCTCGTCCTGCTGTGATCCTTGTCCACGATACATCTAATAAGGATCTACTCCAGTTCGTTGCGAAGGATTACCACTAAAAGCATGAGTTGCAGGAGTTGCTGCAGGCTGAAAATTTATGTTGGCTAATATCTCCTACAACATTCGTTCATTGTGTTCAACTCGCCTCCGCAGTTCATCCCTTTCTTGCTCGGTAGCTTATACCCGAGCATTTACTTCATTGACTTCGATTTCAACCTGCTTTCGTACTTGCTCCTGGAATTCTTTACTATTCAACCATTGTATGGGGAATGAAGATTATCCTGGAAATTTTGAAGTTGGCATTAATGCAGTGGACTCTAATCCTAGCCCATACACTCTTCCTTTCTTCTTTCCACCAACAATACGTATCCATACATCCAATTCCGATGGTGGAGTTTGCTGCTGGTTAGAATCAGCACTGCTTTAACTTTGTGCCTCTTCCATGTTACGTCTAAATTCAGATTGAAATTAATTTAATTCAGTTAGTTAAAAAAAAATAGAATAACTTAAAAATTTAACTTAGGCAAATATGCTCTGATCTCCGGTCAACCCATGTCTTATCCTTTCTCTGATGAGTATGAATAAATAGCTCAGATGGAGAAGGCACAGTACTAGTCTTCGAAGTCTGTATCTTGTAGAACAAGATATTTTATTAATATGAATTATAAATATATTAAATATTTTGGTTGGTATTGCTTACCAAATTGTATCTGTACTGGGATGTAGTGATAGAGCCACAGGTATGACGTGAAGGACCAAAATCGTCAGTATCAGATGCCTTATTTGCTTTTGCTTTTTCTGACTTCTCCTGATATTGGGCGGTGCACCAGTGCTCACATAATCTATTCCATACAAGTTCTCCTAGCCATAGTGGTCTCTCCATAAATCTTCTAGCAGTAGCAAGGAGATTTTTAAGTCGAGCTACACCACGTCTTTCAAAATTACGACGTGCCCACATATCATCCGGTGGCTAAAACTGATATCTCCTCTATTATGAATTCAATAACCGGTTAAATGACAATAAAAATATAAAAAAATTATTTACATCTATCTAAGCAAAATTACTTGCCTTGAACTCATCAAACCACATATCCTTTACACTGTGCGATATTCTTTTCCATGATATCCACGGCTCCTCAAAATGGCTCCTCATTATGTCTATAATGGCATTGGCAGCTGGATGAGATGGTAAAAATCTACAAAATTCAAGTCAATCAATAAGTCTAATACAATCCACAAATATTCCAACATGGGACATAAGGCTAAAACTTAATATTACTATTACCCCTCTCCATCTAGGATCAGTACAGCCCTGCCATCGGTGGATGAATGAGGAGATGCTAAAGGAACTGCGCCGGTGGATAACTGAGGAGATGATGAACAAATAGTGACCGATCCTAACTGAGGAGATGATGAATGGACTGTAGGAGATGTAGAATAAGTAGGGGATGGTATAGTATACATGATAGGGCCTGGAGCATGTATAGGAGGCCCTGAATATAATGGAGGTGAAAACGTGCCTCCTAGTGAACATAGCATAGTAGTAGTATGTGGGGGACTAATGAGTGGAGGCGCAAGAACATTGGAAAATGCAGGTGGGATAGTGGATGATGGGGATGGGATAGTAACGGAGAGACGATGCCTCCTTCCATGACCCCTACCAAATGATGCAGGACTGTTTCCGTATTGATCTGCCATCTACAAATAAACATAAAGAATTTAAGTCAACTTTATGAATAATATGCTTAAGCAGTTAAATACAGTTCGTACATATAAAATTAGGGGTCTGCTTATACAATTACTATTCATCATCAGAAGAACTTCCATGTTGGTCATGCTTGGTGTCATCCTCTTGGCTAGAATCAAAATCGTCATGCTCTTCTTCATCTTCATCATCTATGTTCAAATTTGTATCGATGATTCTGTCAACTTCTTCAAAAATACAGTCGTTGTCAACCAAATTTTCAATTGTATTATCATGCAGTACACTATTCACATGAGATATTGTATCCTCTTGGTAAGCAACCTTAATTGTATATCGATCATCCACATTATGTCTCGGTCTAGTCATAATTACAACCCACCAATGTTGCTTGTCCCTTAACTTCTCAGGATACGATAGATAGTAAACCCGAATCACTTTTTATGCAACTATAAAGGGATCGTATCTTGAATACCTTCTACTGTGTCGAATCTCAACGATCCTGTAATCCTTAAGCACTTTCATGCCACGATTCAATACCGTATCAAACCATTCATAATTAAATAACACAACATGTTTCATTGGGTGGCCAGGATATTCTACTTGAATTATTTTCTTAATTATGCCATAGTGATACTGTGGTCTGCAACTTATTCTGAACCTTTGACGCACACTCCACTATTAATTATTTTTTTATAGCTACTCCATTCATCTGTGTGAAACTTATAACGGTTGACAAAATATGTCTGCCATGTAAGAACCTTTCTTTTTAGACCCCATGCCAAATCATGGAAATATTGATTGTTTACTTGACTCTGTAGATTATGAACCTACACATAATATAACGAAAATGCATGAATGCCATTAATCATCGATATAACATAGTTCGATAGATATACACCACATTTCAAAAAAAGCACTTATAAAAGACTTAAACCAATGTGGAAAGTCAGATGCAATACTAGAATTAATTTTTGTGGTGCTTATATTTGGTGTCGAAAGTCGTAATTGCTCGCTAAAAATTCTGAAACCAATATTTTTTCAGAGTTAGTATTTCAATAATGGATATAGGTTGAATAATTATGCATCAATGATTATTTAAGCTTACTCGATAAATGGTTGAACCTCTTCACAGTTGAGCAATATATGTAAATGCGCAGTGGCTAATTTCCTGTCATTCAGATATTGACTTTGACATCTTCCAGAAGATCGACCAGGTTTTTAACCAATTATGTGTAAACCCATATCCTTCAACTCTGCACGAACCCTGCTCGATTACATTTGGAATGGAAGATATAGCTTCCCATATTTTCTCCCCAGTCAACCTTCGTGGAGGTTGATCTTTTTCAATACGGTTTTTATAAAATGCATCCTTATTTATTCTTAGTACATGATCAATAGGCAGAAAATGTCGATGGCAATAAAACCAAGAATTCTTCCGACCATGTTTCAAAGTGAATGCCTTTGATCGGTCCATACAATACGGACACGCCAATTTTCCAGCTGTACTCCATCTGGACAGCATTCCATATGTAGGAAAGTCATTAATGGTCCACATCAATATAGCCCTCATCATAAAATTTTGCTTTCTTGCTATATCATATGTTAGGACACCCTCCTCCCACAAATATTTCAACTCATCTATCAAAGGCTGTAGATACACATATATCCTGCTCTTTGGATTATGTGGACCTGGAATAATTATTGTCAAGAACATATAAGGAATGGTCATGCACAATTCAGGTGGCAGATTGTAGGGGGTAACAATTACTGGCCAGCAAGAATATGGGGCTGATGACTGACTGTAAGGAGTAAAAACATCAACACATAGGCCTAGCCTGACATTGCGCGGTTCAGCTGCAAAATCAGCATAGGTTAGATCAAAATGTTTCCATGCTTCTCCATCTAATGGATGACACAATATCCCTAGCTCACGCCTATTCTCATAATGCCATGTCATATGTGGTGCAGAATTCATTGAAGCATACAATCTTTTTAATCCAAGAATTAGAGGTAAATAATGCATTCTCTTCATCGGCACCTCTTTATGTTTACTGTCTGCACGAGACCGAGGTTTATATCTACCAGTCCCGCAAAACTTGCATTGCTTTTCTTCAGATTGTTGACCATAATATAGCATACAACCATTAATACAACAATCAATCTTCTCAGCAGTAAGCCCGAGTTTGGACACCAATTTTTTTGTCCTATAAAAATCCTGAGGTATGGTATTATCGGCTGGAAGTCTCTTTCATAAGACTCACAATTTGATCAAAGGATCGTTGTAAAATATTACCTTCAGATTTGATGCTAAGCAACCGTACAACTACTGATAACTCAGAATGATCTGTACATCCGGCCCATAATGGTTTTTGGACTGAATGCAACAAGTAATAAAATTTTTAATCATCCAAATTCGATGTCTCCTCTTCATTAAACGAAAGGTCAGGTACGGATTTTGTTCCAAATGTATCAAATATCATGCATCGATATGTGTTCTGTGGATCATTATCTATTGGTGCAAAAGCAGGATCATTTGCATGCAAATCAGGTACCCCCCCGACACGAGGATCACTCTCTCAATGAAATGTCCAATACTAGTAATTCGGAACAAATCTTTTTTTTGTAAAGATGAAGCTTCACTTCATCGGTAGTCAGGTACCTTAGATTTTTGCACTTGCAACAAGGGCATCTAAATTTTCTTTCACTTTAAAAGTTAGGTTGCTAACAAGCAAAGAGGACAAAATCTTCCATGCCCATCAAAAATTCTTCGGTATATCCCTTTTGACTAGGTAAAAGTCGATTATACATCCAACTACGAAGTTGAAAGATATCCATATTCTGTACCATATCAAAACATGATGATACATAAAATTATTTAAATATCGAATAATAAGTTGAAATAAATATGACCTTTATAATAGGTCTTTAATTTACTAATTGTTCGTTATAATGGATCCTTCAACACTTCTTTGACTTAGCTTTGATTTGGCTTCTTTGCATTGGCATTATTACGAGGGGTGTCTCTAGTGGTTACTAGTCTAAAATGTGAATGAAGCAACCTCTCAATACAATTAAGCATACAACTGATGAATTTGTGCCACATGAACTAGTGAATTGAGAAGGATCAGCTTCATTCAGGAAAAAAACTGTATAATGCATATGCTTTAAAAAAAGAAGAATAGCAATCACATGTGATAGAGAGCATCTTTCGATCTTTCAATCAGCATGGTAAACTGGCCTATTTATATTATGCAACAACCTATTCATATTATGTAATCAAGGTGACATATATATGCAACGAAGATTCTTATTTTGATCAATAAATCTATCAGAGATGAGAACTCACTTTCATGTGGATAAATTAATTTTCATGATTTGAGCATAAATTGACAACTTGATTTAGTGTCATGCACTCATGCTTTTGAATTTCTATCGCCATTCTCCATTACTCTAAAATGCAAAACAATCTAGCTTGACCATCAAGATTTCTGTAGTGTACTTTAGGTAAATATTCGTTGTGAAAGTTGATTTTGATAAGTCACCTTTTTTGAATGCTGTTTGTCTCCCATGCTTGTTCAAATGATTCTTTGTTACTTTTGGTCATTATTATCAATAGCATTCTAGGTCCATAAATTCAAAAGTATCCTATTAGCCTTGTGTTCTTTAGAGCTTTTGCGTGCCCTAAAGCTATTTTTGCATTAGTTCCCTAAGATGCAAAATTGACAGTTGGTGCTTAATTTCATTCATTGTAATGCCCTTGAGAGATACATATATATTCTGCAATTTGGTCTGAATTAATAAAGCCACCTTCTTTGAATGTTCTTCTAATCTATGCTTATTTGGTTGCTACCTAGTACTTTTGTTTATATTTTTTTTGTTTAGTTCTTCCATTTTAATTTAAGATTGCATATGGATATATTCAATCACATCGGTCATACAAAATTGACTTGCATAAGGTAAATTGGAAACATGCACATCAAAGATGCATCAACATCTTGATCTTTCAAATTAACTTTTCAAAAATTCCTTTGTTCCCTTAATTAGTCCTTCACCCATAGTCTTCAATAGGTTTTTAAATTATTGAAAATAATGCTTCTTGATGCGAGATGTGCATGGTCTATCTATCAAAGAGATCATGAAATTGATTGATGAGGAAAAAATAAGTAAAATTTATATATGGCCATTAAACTACATGTACACCATGCCTTCAAATGGCAGATTGGATTCTTTTGGGGCATCATCTTGCAAATTGGATTTTAGTTCTAGATGAGCTATTTATGTGGTCATAATGTTTAGTTCCCTCTTTTCTTTTAATAAATTCGAACTAGTAGCCTTATCATCCTTTAAAGTCATGGAGAGATGTAAAACGTATGAAAACAATCTACTATCATGGTCCTAAATTCTCCTCCTAGAACACATTCATAGTAAAAATTGAGATAAGGATACTTAAATCTCTAGTATATGTATGATGATCTAAAGTGGATCAACTTTTAATAATTAATTAATTATTTTGTTTAAATATTTTTTTGATTCTAAGTTATATATTGTCTAATTTCATGGAGTAGCTCAAGAAGAGTAGCTTGAATTAGTGGCAACATACCTATGCCAACATATCCAAAGCATATCATGAGAACACCAGAAAAAAAAAGAAAAAAAAAAGATTACTAGGAAAAAGATTACATGCTGGAATATATATATATATATATATATATATATATATATATATATATATATATATATATATGAGAATGGTCAGGCCATATTGATTCCAAGCCTGGGATTGTAAATTTTAAAATTAAAAATTTAAAAAAAGTTTAAAAATTATAAATTAAAAAAAAAAAAACCTACGACCGTCGGGTGGGGGTCGGAGGAGCCGCAGGCCTTCGGGGGAGGACCGGAGGGGGGACCGCCGGAGCGGGGGCGAAGTAGAGGTAGCTGGACGGGATTAGGGGGCTAGGACACCCGAACGAGGTGCCGCAGGCCGTCGAGGGGGAGGGCCAAAGGGGGGAGCGCCGGAGGGGGGGGCGAAGGAGAGGCGGCTGAACTGGAGAAGGGGGCTAGGGCACCCGAACGACGCGCCGCGGGCCGTCGAGGGGGAGGGCCGGAGGGGGGAGCGCCGAAGGGGGGAGCGCCAGAGGGGGGGCGAAGGAGAGGTAGCTGGACGGGAGAAGGGGGCTAGGGCACCCGAACGAGGCGCCGTAGGCCGTTGAGCGCCTCTCATTGGCCGTCGAGGGGAGCGTCGAAGGAGGGAGCGCCGGAGGGGGGGGGGGCGAACGAGAGTCGGGAGTGCCGGAGGGGGGGGGAACAAGAGGCGGCTTGACGAGAATGGGGGCTAGGGCAACCGAACTTTGGTAAATAAATTTTTACCCTTAAACGATATCAGCCGTCCGATTTGAATAAGACGTCCGGTATTTTTTCAAAGTTTTGCAACCGAATCTGGTATTTTTTCAAAGTTTGCAACCGATTTTTTCGGTTGCAAATTTTAAAAATAATTTAAAAAATTTAATAATTAACATTTTTTAGCAACCAATTTTTTGGTTGCTATTTTTAAAAAATTTAAATTTAAATTTAAAAAAATATTGCAACCGAAAAATTCGGTTGCAAAATTCATAAATTATAAAATTAATTTTTAAAAAACTTAGCAACCAAAAAATTTAGTTACAAATTTCAAAAATAATAAAATTAAATTTAAATAAAATTTTTAAAAAAATAATTGAAAAATTATATATTTATAATTTTTTTTGTAACCAAAGATTTCGGTTGCAAATTTGAAAAATAATAAAATTAAATTTAAATAAAATTTTGTAACCGAATAATTGGTTGCAAAATTTTTATAAAAAATTAATTTTTTTAAAAATCTTTTTTTAAAATTTTCCAACCGATTTATAGGTTACAAAATTTTATTTAAATTTAATTTTATTATTTTTGAAATTTATAACCGAATATTTCAGTTGCTAAATTTTTAAATAATAATTAAAAATAATTTCTGTTTCGGTTGCAAAATCGGTTGCAAAATGAAATTTTTGTAACTGAATTTACAACCGATTTAAATCGGTTGCTAGATTATTCAGAAAATATATCGGTTGCAAAATCGGTTACAAATATAACCAAAAAAATTGGTTGCAAAATCGATTGCTAAAACTGATTTTCTTGTATCGTGTGATGAACCCTTTTTTTTAATATAATTTTAGAAGTCGTGCAGTTTCCCTGTGCTCCGTATTCTCATCTAGTTGTCTCTCCTGTACATCCATGGCTTGTGCTTCTGTCTTCCACCAAACTGGTACCGGGTTTTCCAGTGTTCTGACAGAATTGTATATTCACATGCATGGCTCCTAATCATTGATATAGACCTTTAGCTTTAGTAGTCGAGTGTCCCTTCAAAAGGTTCCAGTTTGCAGATGTGCATGGTTGCTGCACTATGTGCTAACAGAACGTTATTTTCAATCTTTTCAGGCTTTCTTGCTTGCACCAGTTCAGGATGTCATGGTGTGGATGGGTTTCACAGGCCACTACCAAGCTTTGATCAAACTGGGAGCTACAAAATTGTTACTAGATTCCCTTATGGTTTTTTCCAGATGGGGACATCCCAGGCAAAGATTTCTCCCCTTGGAAGCCAAGGCCTCCATGCATGCCGGATCATGTCTGAATCCACAGAAGTTTTCAAACTGTCTACTGTCGCCTCATGATCTGCCTCTGAAGAAGCCACAACTTGGTACGACATATTCAATTTCCCATCATATATATATTTGGAGCTTCTGTAGCGTCTCTAATCCTTCTAGTTCCTGTTGCTATGAAGTTCAGCCTCATGTATGATGCATGAAAGACAGTGCTTGCGGTAGCTTCATGTCACCAGTTGTTCTGAATTCTGTTACAAACCAAATATTTGTCCGTTTGCATGACCGAGCCATGGTGATGGCATAGGAACTGGTGTTGTGTTTTATTCACAAATAGCCATCCCAGAAAACTAAGAGGGCTGGAATAAGAACTAGTTGTTGTATTTTGACTGTTTATGTTTCTTATTGCCTGGGAGACCGGGCTTAACTTTTGCAGTTCTTCCAACTGTTAAATCTACCATCTGTGGAACAGTGAACTTATCTGATTCCCAAAGATATGTCTTCTAAAAATAAAAAAAGAGCAAAATATGTGTTCTTGACTTCATTTCAATGAATTCAATGCTGATTTAAAGGGACTCCATTGATTCTCTACCTGGTTTCTTGTTCGCTCCAAAGGATCATGATAGAAATGCAACCTTTTCATTGCGACCAATCATACATGAGTTACCCTCTAGGATTCTATATCCCTCCTTTCCTTCTCTTATATATATATATATATATATATATATATATATATATATATATATATATCCTGAATTTTATAGGGAGAAAAGAATGTTTTTTCTTCCTTTGGTATTCGGGCTGGCCTACTGTAATGATTTTCTGAGTATGAATAAAAACAGGATGTGCTAGATCTTGATTGTTGTATTGGTTCAAACCCATGATTTCTATAGGATTTTAGGCCTAGTCATCTAAACAGGTCCTTAAGAGCAAATTCAGTCCGGTCTACTTGGCCTGGCCAACTAGGCCTAATTTTGTACAGGGCTTGGAAGTGAACTTAGGTTGCTGGCAGAATTTAAATTCTGAGTGTGACAAAAATCTTTGCAAACAAAATGTTTTAGCAGTGTAACACCTGGTCTCCCTTGTATTAGGCTCTAATGCTATGCCCTGGTTAATTGGGACTTTAAAAATCAGCCCACATCTACAAGTTCACATTAGCTCTGAGTCCCTTCCTACTTTTCCTGGGTTTAAATTGATAACCATGACCCTCCCCACCTACCCTCCCAACGGGAAATCTCTAACTCCTTTCCTCCGTTCTCTTTTGCTCCACATTTCGCTCCTTTCCCTTCCCTTGGACATGATTCTCTTCACTGCTGTAAGAGATAGAGGGAATAATATAGAGAGAGAATGGTTTGGTTTCTCCTCTCCATTGGTGGGCTTTGTTGGATGATGCCTTGAAATCTGAGTCCCTCCTCTCCTCTCCATAGGTTTTGGATTACGAAGGAAATTAATAAAGCAATTGCACAGAAAGTAGCTGTTGTGCTGAGGCCATTCTTGAAGCAATATGTAGCATCTTTTGCTTCAATGCTGGAATGGGTTTAAAATCTTATTTCTATAGTTGAAAGCTAATATGTCAAGCCATAGTATGTTTCGATGAATTTTATGATGGAGTCATGAAGACAATAGAGTCCATCTTTGTGGTGGATGAATTGGCTTATCAACTAGTACACGGAGATGTTGGGATTTATTAAGAACCCAAATTAGAAGCTTCGACTCATCAAGCACCAAAGACTATTTAATAGAACCCTCGGAATGCATTGATCAAGGTAGCATGAATATTAAATCAAAAAGGTTATAATAGACTGAATTATCGATGGATACTTTAGTTAATATTGAGCTGATATTTGAGATTGTTGATCGTAATGAATTGCAAAAGATTGATGGTGAAGTCAGCAAATTTATACCGATAGTAATTCCCAATCATTTGCCTAAGAGTGAAGGTCAAAATTATAATAAGTTTATTGGATTGGCCATAAGTATCATGAGGGCTGGGGGACCTTGGTTTTTCTGGAGCTTTTCATTACAAGAAAAAAGATAATTGACGATGCTTGAACGCCGTCACTATTAGTTGATTCGCCATCGCTACACTATTACCGCCAGCTGGCCATCGCTAATAGACCATCACATAAATCTTCGTCATGACTAATCTTTATTGGTGATGTGTTTCTAGACAATCGCTAGTAATAATTATTAGTGACAATAGTATACTATCGCTAATAATATTTTTATTTTTTTAAAAAATAAAAATAAAAAATATTATTAGTAACCAAAAATATTTCGTTAGAAAAAATTGTAGTTGGTAATAATGATGTAGCGATGGCAAATGCCATCACTAACAATTTTTTATTTTTTTAAAAATAGTAATTAAATATTTTAAAATTTAATTTTAATGATAATAATAAATAATTAAAATTTTTAAATAATATTAAAAATAAAGTAATAATTAATAATCATAATTATAAATAAAAAATCTAATTATATTATATTAAAAAATATATTTTTTACAATTTCATATATTTACATTGCTAAAAAAAGTAACTACATAATATTAAACTTAAATAATTCATGTGAGATCTACATCGTCGTTGTTGTCATCGTACTCCTACATATCCTCTCTAGTAGTTGGTAGATGAGAACCAGATATCCCAGCATCCTGTAACAAAGAAAAAAGATCTATAATTAATAAATTTTTAAATATAAAAAAATAAAACTAAATAAAGAAATTTATTAATAGACTTATATGTTGCAATGGCCATGATAGTGAGGTCAGCTGATTGCATAGATTTGAGTCCTGGAAAAGCTCGATGACCATATCACGGATGGTGTCCTAGAGGTGCTGAGATCGCTGGAAAAGAACATGGCTTACAATGTCCTCAACATGTGCATCATTCCACGTCTGGGTCATCAGAGCTTGAAAAGAGGACTTCGAAGATTAATGAGCAGCCAAAGGGTCGAAGCTATGGCCAAAACCAAGGACCCAGCTCCTACTCATCCCTCCTGTGATCTTGAGTCATCTCTTGAGGTCAATGAGAGGCGAGAGGATGGATCCTCACCATACCGCACTACTATGTACTCCGCATAATCTGTCTATACATTTTACAAATTGATTAGTCTAATTATACATATCAGTATCCATAAAAATTAATAGTTAAAGTTTTAAATTCTTACCATGATATATCGAGATCTCTCATCTAAATAATCACCAATCCTCCTAGACCGGTGTATAGCCTCCCATAGCTACATGGTGCGGACACCAAAGGCACCAGAATAAGGCAGAGGCTTCTCAACCCTCTGTGGATCACTTAAATGACATTCGAGTCCACTGTAATAAAGCTTAGTCCAGCTGAGTTGTTTTCATTTAAGTCCTGTAATTATTTAGCTCATGTTGAGCTAGTCCAGTCCAATGTTAGTCAGCTCATGTCGAGCTAATTTTATTTTTTAAGTCCTGTTTAACCATATTGAAGACTCAAGACCACATCATACAAGTGAAGACCAAGTCCAACCTGATTGAAGACATGGATGTTGAGCCCGAGTCCAACCTAACTAGAAGACATGAAGATCCCCGGAGGATAATTAAAACAAGTGCAAACCTGAAGCCTGGAGACCAGCCAGAAGGAAACTGGGCCAGCCCAGGCCCAGGGAGAAATTAGGGCGCCCCTTCTTAGAATTACCTTCCCCTTGGTCGGCCACTTATAGTCACCCCCTTGGCCGACCAAGACAAGGAGAGGGAGTCCCATTCCATTTAAAATTTCTCTACCTAGGTTGCCATGTATTCCTAGTTAGAGTTTGTAAGGGAAAAGGAGTCCTATGTAAAGTCTAAAGTACCCTTACTTGGGGCCCAAGGTTAAGGGTCTATTTAAGGGACCCTAGCCTCTTGTATGAAGGTAGAATTTTTGATATGAAATAAACCTTGAGTTCTTCCATTGTTTTGAGTGATTACCCTGCTGTGTGCATTAAGGGTTTGAGAGTTCTTCTTCCCGGTGCTGCAATCATCTTCCAGCCGCCAGCCATCCTTCCAAAACTCTCTTCCCTTTGATGTTTTCCTCTATTTTCTTGATCTCCTCTAAATTTTCTAACCCTTGATAGGTCGTTTGCAGGTCCCCGAGTTCCTACGAATCCAACGACTCCAACCACGCCTCAATCGAACCACCAAGCAGAAAGCCAGGTATCCGCGGGTCTTTGGCTCGGTTTTCCAGGCCGCATCCATCGAGGAACGAGAGATCCCTTCGCTACAATCTTCACCGGGCACTTCAGATGTTGTCAGGTACACCCCCTCTACCTCCAGTCTTTATATTGTAGGAGAACTTACCCTAACCGAGGCTTCTCAGCCCCGGCGATCATTCTTTATCACTTTTGTAGGTTCTAATCTGCATGCTTGGCTTTTAAAATTCATACATAATTCCTTACAACTTATTTTGATCTAAAATTCAGGAATTAAACACCTAACTCTACATATAAAATATACAAAAAGAATTGCATGCATATTAGTCCCGCATCAACTTGGTATCAGAGCTTAGATTAGGACTTGTTTTCTGCAATTTTTTAGTCCGTATATGCTCTGTTTTTTTAATTTTTTCTCTCTGCTTAAAACTCCAAAGATTCTAAAATTTGTTTTTCTGGATTCATTGTAATTCAAAGTAATTTCTAGAATTTTTGCAGATTTTATGTCGGCCTGTGAATTTTCTGCAAGCCGAAATACAGCCTGTAAATTTTTGGCTCTGTTTTTTTAGCAGGACAAGTTTGGAAGTTTTTGGGTTTTGATTAGCATCTTTTTGCATATTTTAATTTTAGAATACTTCCTGCATATTAGGCCATAATTTACAAGTTTTCTTCTATTTAAGAAAATAAAAAAAAAATTAAATATATAAAAGCATCAAAACATCTAACCCTAATTTGCACCCTCATCTGCCTGCCATCATTGCATAATTTACTTTAAGGGCACTCTTGCTATTTCAGATAAGGGGAGGAGTTGATAACCTCTCCTTAGCCTAAAACCACATCCCTTGCATTTGGTCCCAAGCCTTAACCTAAAATTGATTAGACTTAATTTGCCCTAGTGCGGGACACCAACTGGTCGGGTCCGGGCTAAGTGTTGATCACTATGTCAAGCTAACCTTTGTGTGCCTTGTGCTTGGTGTCTAGAACGGTGGTTCAAGGATTTAGTCCCGAAGGGCTTGTGTGCTGGTCCGCCTACCTGGCCAATCTCTGATTGGTGTCTAGGATTGGCAATTAAGGACCTAACACTCCCCTTACACCTGCCTGGTTGAGTACAGGGTTACTATAGGCTAGTTTGCCATCCTGATTGAGCCCTTAGTTTGGACTCTAGGTCTAGTCAGCTGTAGTCGGTCGGATCAAGTCTTGTATGAGCACTAGATCAGGGGTTTCATATCACCCACCTCCTTCACAAATGTCTGAACCCATGGACAATTTGCAAGCCCAAATGAAAGCCCTAGCTGATCAAATGGCCCAGCTGGCTACCCAGATGACTACTCAGATGACCCAGTTAACTCAGTCTGGTACCCAAACCAACAATAGAATTTACCATCTTGCCAATAGATTTGATCAATTAGAAGGCCGTGTAGGGACCCTAGGAAGAACCTATGGATCACAGTCTGAGCCAGATCCTGAGTCACCTCAGCCTAGGAGGACCCCAAATCCTGATCCATACCAAGAGGTTGAACCTAGGAGAGCCCCTCAGCCTGACCCATACTATAATCCTGAGCCTAGGAGGACCCCAAACCCTGATCCATACCTAGAGGCTGAGCCTAGGAGAGGCCATCGTCCTGACCCAATCCCTGAGGTTCGTCCTAGAAGGCCCAATCAGGATTTTGTAGACCAGGAGGACATATCCTATAGACATGTTAAGCTTGATGCCCCAACTTTTGATGGTTGTCTAGATCCTAAGGTCTATATCGATTGGGAAGGAGAGATGGATCAATATTTTGAGTGGTATGATATGACAGAGGAGCGTAAGTTTAGATTTGCCAAGCTTAAATTGGTTCGGAAAGCCAGGTTACATTGGGCTAGTGTTGAGAGAACCCTTAATCTAGGAGGGCGTGATCCTATAACTACCTGGTGGGCCATGAAGGGTAAGCTTAGGACAAGATACGTTCCAGCTTCATATCGTAGTGGGTTACTAGATCAATGGCAACGATTTAATCAGGGTAACAGGAGTATATATGAGTACATCGCAAAATTTGATGAATATTCCATGCGATGTGATTTGAGGGAGTCTGAGGATGTTGTCTTATCTAGGTTTAGGGCTGGACTGAGAGATGACATTAAGAAAGAGCTTTATATAAGAGAGGTTAAAGACCTGGACCATGCTTACCAGATTGCTAGGGATCATGAGCGTTTTCATAGAGGGCCCGTTTATCGTAGACCTGAGCCCACTAGATACCCTAGTCAGTATCTAGGAACTAACCAGCCCCACCAGAGCCGACCCATGCCCAGCCGACCTAACCCAAGTTGACCTAGTCCTAGTCAGTCAGGCCCAAATCGACCCAGTCCTAGTCAGTCAGGCCCGAGTCGACCCCAGCCTAGTAATCCTTTGACCCGTAAGGATGATCAAGGAAAAT
This sequence comes from Areca catechu, assembly GCA_021397845.1. Classification (NCBI taxonomy): domain Eukaryota; kingdom Viridiplantae; phylum Streptophyta; class Magnoliopsida; order Arecales; family Arecaceae; genus Areca; species Areca catechu. The sequence continues at coordinate 44,043,720 of CM038051.1, read as the reverse complement.
CTGTAGAGGTCAATAAGAGTTACACTCCCCAGAAGACCTGTTTTAAATGTAATAAGCCAGGCCACTTTATGAACTAATGTCCAGTTAGTGCCTTACATCTAGGTGAACTACAGGAAGAAGAGCCTGAATTCGTAGTCGAACCTGAGGGAGAAGTTTATGAGGCTGATGATCAACTAATAGAGGAGTACGAAGGTGAGGAGGAGGAACCTGATTCTGAGAACCAATTAGGAGTTGTTAGGTGTATCTTAGCCCAAACCCCAGTTAATGAAGATTGGCGCAGGACTAGCATCCTACAGACTTTTGTTAAGGTAGGGGGTAAGGTTCTTAAGATCATCATAGATAGTGGGAGTTGTGTCAATGCCGTCTCTGCCAAGACAGTTAAATCTTTAGGATTGACCACAGTTTCCCATCCTAGCCCATACAAAGTTTCTTGGGTAGATTCCACCTCCATCCAAATTCAAGTTAGGTGCCAAATCTTAATTAGATTGCAGACCTATGAGGAAAAGATTTGGTGTGATGTCATCCCCATGGAAGTAAGTAGTATTATTCTAGGTCGACCTTGGCTTTTTGATCATGATGCAACCTTGTATGGTCGAACCAATGTTTGTGCTTTTAACTACCATGGGAATAAGTTTGTTATCAATCCAGCTCCCCGTAGGGACCCAGTTAAGAGGGGTTCTAGTAGCCTTAAGGACAAGAAATCTGGAGTTAACCTGATTAAGGCTAGGGAGTTAGAAAAGGAGATTGCTGAGGGTAACCCTGTTTGGATCTTGACCTCCAAAGAAATATTAGAGCCGACCCAAAAGGAACACCCTAAAGAAATTATTGAAGCACTGAAAGAATTTGAGGATGTCTTCCCTGAGGATTTACCAGATCAACTACCACCCCTTAGAGACATCCAGCATGCAATAGACTTAGTTCCAGGAACCACTTTACCAAACCTTCCTCACTATAGACTGAATCCCAGTGAACATCAAGAATTACAGAAACAAGTGGGAGAATTACTTAGGAAGGGTTTCATTAGGGAGAGCCTGAGTCCATGTGCAGTCCCTGCTCTACTGACCCCTAAGAAGGACGGTACCTGAAGGATGTGTGTTGATAGTAAAGCTATCAACAAAATAACCGTGAAGTATAGGTTCCCCATTCCCCGATTGGATGATATGTTAGACATGATGGCCGGAGCCAGAGTTTTCTCCAAGATAGACCTTAAGAGCGGCTATCATCAGGTTAGGATTAGACCTGGGGATGAGTGGAAAACTGCTTTCAAGACTAAGGATGGCCTATTTGAGTGGGTTGTAATGCCTTTTGGACTTTCCAATGCACCGAGTACCTTTATGAGGATTATGACCCAGGTCCTAAAAGAGTTTACATGGAAATTCGTTGTAGTCTACTTTGATGATATTCTGATTTATAGCAGGACCAAGAAGGACCACCTTAGTCATCTAAGACTAGTATGCCAGACCCTTAGGGAGAATAGCCTCTATGCCAACATTAAGAAGTGTGATTTCATGACATATAGGGTTATCTTCCTAGGTTTTGTTGTTACCCCCGAGGGAGTTTCTGCAGATCCTGAAAAGGTTAGGGCAATTGTTGAGTGGCCTACACCCTCTAGTGTTCACGATGTGCGTAGTTTCCATGGCCTAGCAACCTTTTACAGGAGGTTTATTAGGGGTTTTAGTACAGTCGTCGCACCTATCACTGATTGTATTAGGAAGGGTACATTCGAGTGGACCAAAGCAGCTGATAAGGCCTTCCTTGATCTTAAGGATAAGATGACCCATGCACCCATCCTTAGATTACCTGACTTCACTAAGGTGTTTGAGGTCGCTTGCGATGCCTCGGGAGTAGGAATAGGTGGGCTACTAAGTCAAGAAAATCATCCTGTAGCCTTCTTTAGTGAAAAGCTGAATGAGACTAAACTTAAGTACTCTACCTATGAGAAGGAATTTTACACGGTAGTCCAGGCCCTTAGATATTGGAGACATTACTTACTACCGCAGGAGTATGTCTTATTTCTGACCATGAGGCACTCCGGTTCCTGAACTCCCAAAAGAAACTGAACCCACGGCATGGTAAATGGATTGAGTACATTCAGGCTTACACTTTTATCCTAAAGTACCGTGCCGGTACTGAAAATAAGGTAGCAGATGCCCTGAGCCGTAGGTCTTTGCTGTTAGGATCAGTTAGCACCCAAGTCATAGGGTTTGATAGGTTAAAGGATGAATATGAAACCTGCCCAGACTTTAGAGACATTTACCAGACCCTCAGGCTAGGACCATCCAGTACCCATAGTGAGTATACTATTCAGGATGGCTACCTTTTCCAGAACAATCGACTCTGTATACCCAAAACTTCTCTTAGAGAATTCCTAATTTGGGAGACCCATGCTGGAGGTTTAGCTGGTCATTTTGGTAGAAATAAAATGATCTTAGCAATAGAGGACCAGTTCTTTTGGCCAGGATTGAAAAGGCACGTTGCACAGATTGTAGCCAAGTATAGAACTTGTGCTGTTGTAAAACAGCAAAAGCAGAACACTGGTCTTTACACACCTTTATCAGTGCCAGATCGCCCTTGGCAAGACCTAAGTATGGACTTCGTGTTAGGATTACCTAAGACCCTGAAGAGACATGACTCCATCTTTGTAGTGGTCGATAGGTTCTCTAAGATGGCTCACTTTATCCCCTGTTCCCAGACCTTTGATGCGTCTAGAGTAGCCAAGCTTTTCTTAGATCATGTGGTTAAACTCCATGGCCTACCCAAGACCATCATATCTGATAGGGATGTTAGGTTCACCAGTTATTTTTGGAAGACCTTATGGCACCTGTTAGGGACCAAGCTTAAGTTTTCTACAGCCTACCACCCTCAAACAGATGGCCAAACTGAAGTAGTGAACCGTAGTTTAGGAAACATCCTTAGATGCCTGGTAGGTGAACATGTTGGAACTTGGGATCTATTATTGCCTAGAGCAGAGTTTGCCTACAACAGTTCAGTAAATAGGACAACGGGTAAGAGTCCTTTTGAGATAGTCCATGGGTACAAGCCTAATTGCCCCATTGATCTGATTCCTTTACCTATTCACGCACGAGTCTCAGAGTCTGCAGAATCATTTGCACAGCATATTAGAGACTTGCACAAGGACATTAGCCAAAAGATAAACATAAGCAATGAAACTTATAAAAAAATGGTTAATTCCCGAAGAAGGATCAAGGAATTTGATGTAGGGGATTCTGTCATGATTAGGCTTAGGCCTGAGCGGTTCCCACCTGGAACCGTTAAGAAGCTTCATGCTCGTAGAGCCGGACCTTTTAAAGTGTTAAAGAAGGTTGGATCAAATGCCTATGTATTAGACTTGCCTTCGGATATGGACATTAGTTCTGCCTTCAATATTACATACCTGGTTGAGTACAGGGAACCGGCAACGATACCTAGTGAGGCCTTTGGACCTATCCCTTCTGTTGAGAGTGATACTTACCCAGAGTTCCCACCAATTAATTGGCCTGAGAGAGGAGAACAGATCAAGCGTATCCTGGACGATCAAGCCATTACGACTCGGGGCCGTGGTTATCAACGCTTCCTGGTCCGATGGCAAGGCCGGCCAGAGTCGGATGATTCATTGATTTCTCGAAAGGACTTGCAACGCCTCAACCCAGACCTTCTTGAGAAATATGTGAGCCAGTCTGATCTTCACTCGACAGGGTCGAGTTCCTCCCACCCCGGGAGAATTGGTGCGGATACCAAAGGCACCAGAATAAGGCAGAGGCTTCTCAACCCTCTGTGGATCACTTAAATGACATTCGAGTCCACTGTAATAAAGCTTAGTCCAGCTGAGTTGTTTTCATTTAAGTCCTGTAATTATTTAGCTCATGTTGAGCTAGTCCAGTCCAATGTTAGTCAGCTCATGTCGGGCTAATTTTATTTTTTGAGTCCTGTTAAACCATATTAAAGACTCAAGACCACATCATACAAGTGAAGACCAAGTCCAACCTGATTGAAGACATGGATGTTGAGCCCGAGTCTAACCTAACTAGAAGACATGAAGATCCCCGGAGGATAATTAAAACAAGTGCAAACCTGAAGCCTGGAGACCAGCCAGAAGGAAACTGGGCCAGCCCAGGCCCAGGGAGAAATTAGGACGCCCCTCCTTAGAATTACCTTCCCCTTGGTCGGCCACTTATGGTCACCCCCTTGGCCGACCAAGACAAGGAGAGGGAGTCCCATTCCATTTAAAATTTTTCTACCTAGGTTGCCATGTATTCCTAGTTAGAGTTTGTAAGGGAAAAGGAGTCCTATGTAAAGTCTAAAGTACCCTTACTTGGGGCCCAAGGTTAAGGGTCTATTTAAGGGACCCTAGCCTCTTGTATGAAGGTAGAGTTTTTATATGAAATAAACCTTCAGTTCTTCCATTGTTTTGAGTGATTACCCTGCTATGTGCATTAAGGGTTTGAGAGTTCTTCTTCCCGGTGCTGCAATCATCTTCCAGCCGCCAGCCATCCTTCCAAAACTCTCTTCCCTTTGATGTTTTCATCGATTTCTTGATCTCCTTTAAATTTTCTAACCCTTGATAGGTCGTTTGCAGGTCCTCGAGTTCCTACGAATCCAACGACTCCAACCACGCCTCAATCGGACCACCGAGCAGAAAGCCGGGTATCCGCGGGTCTTTGGCTCGGTTTTCCAGGCCGCATCCATCGAGGAACGAGAGATCCCTTCTCTACGATCTTCACCAGGCACTTCAGACGTTGTCAGGTACACCCCCTCTACCTCCAGTCTTTATATTGTAGGAGAACTTGCCCTAACCGAGGCTTCTCAGCCTCGGCGATCATTCTTTATTACTTTTGTAGGTTCTAATCTGCATGCTTGGCTTTTAAAATTCATACATAATTCCCTATAACTTATTTTGATCTGAAATTCGGGAATTAAACACCTAACTCTATATATAAAATATACAAAAAGAATTGCATGCATATTAGTCCCGCATCACTACAGCTACATTGGTAAATGACCCAGCTCCCATGTCTACAATAAATAATTAATTAAAATAAATAAATTACAATTAATATATATCATCAATTTTATATAAAATTGAATTAAATAATTATATAATTTTTACCAATCTATCGATCACCATATGCATGCTAACAGAGCCACTGGCATACTTGATCGGATTCTGCCAGGTGATATGATTCTATCATGTCCTCTGTCACCTAGTGGAGTACTCTTTAGTACTCCACGTCATATAGAGCCACCCATATATCCTTCCGTATCTAGTTATCTATGTAACTCCTCCATCTGATGGTGGCTAGGAACTGGTATGCTCTGCAGCGATCATCCTGAGTCACTATAGCTTGTCTTAGAACCGACATGTGGCCACCTCATAGAAGATCAAATGGCCAATCTCCTCATCTTGAGGAGTCTCAAATAGTAGTACTCCTTCATGCAAATAAAAACAAGCTTATATTAAGAAAATAAAATATATATATTTTATGAATTTAAAAAATAAACATATTTGACTTACTAGGAAATCTACTAGGCTACATCACGAGATCCCGATGGCCAATTGGAGAACTCATTCACTAGTCCTGGCATCATTCAACGAAAGATCCCAATAACCACTCGAGAAACTCCAATCTCTCTAAATGTACTACAAAAATTTAATACTAATTGTTAACTTTATAAGGATTAAATTTTAAATATATTAATATGAAAACATAGTACTTACGATCGGTTCTAAATATGGATTAGTTGTCTATCCTCCGACTGAGTTAGAGGTACTATGAGTCGGGTAGGTCCTCGACCATGATGCCGAGTCTAAGATGAGCCGATCATTGCTGCCTGTGACTGTGGGCTCACTGGTGACACCATGTCCTCGAAACCTGAACGAAGAACATCTAAATAAAAATATTTTATTAGATAATAATATATAAAATAATATAAAAAGAAATAACCAATTTTTTTGAGTTTACCATATGGTGTGAGTGGAGCAGATCCATGAGAGCTACTAGCATGATTGCTTGCTCCTCGAGAACTCTCCTCGACTGGCCTCCTCCGATCTCTAGAAGACATAATGTATAAATTATGAAAATAAAAATAAATAATATCACTGAATTAATTATATAATTATGGATGGTAATGCAAAATTTATAATGATAGAAGACAAGTATTTAAAATGATTCAAGGAATATATACAAAACACTACTGGTCGGGTTATTCAGATGTTTGATGTCACACCCCGAATCCAGCACCGAAATCGGCTACATGACCGGCTGCACAACCCTAGATTTTATCCTAAAGATCATGTAAGGCCTACGTACATAAAAGTCACTTCATCTCACAGCAATTAAACCAACATTATATAACTAAATAATCCATTTATTCAAGTCAAAATTACTAAATAATCCACTTATTTATCACATAAGTATTAACAACATATCTAACTAAACAAAACTAACAAACCATTTAAAAATTGATGTTTAGTCTTACGCCCAATCTGATCCTTGCTATGCATCATTTCAACATGAATCTAATCCACTACCAAGATCGAATATCCTGCATAACTCTAAGAAGGAAGAAAGTAGGGGGTTATGAGCTTACAGCCCAGTAAGGTCTCCAAACAATCACACCAATAATAGTATCTTGAAAATAACTAGAAAATAATAGTTTATCAAAACACACAACCAAAATAACTCAAATGTAAAGTATAACAAAACCTTTGATAACATTATATTTTCTTTTTATGTTTCTATTAGGTATTCTTCTTCTTAAGGGTTCTGGACTAACCATGGTCATGCTTCAGCTCATGACTGGCAATCTCAGTATCACACTTTAGCCTGTGACTGACAAGCTCATTGACATACTTCAGCTTATGACGGGCAATCTCATTGTCACACTTCAGCCTGTGACTGGGAATCTCATTGTCACACTTCAGTCTATGTTTGGCAATCTCAGTAACCACAATCCCGTGGCATGGCTAGTCCAATTACCTTATTATCTTGGTTATCACTTTATCAATTTATATCATGATGTCAAACCATGAAATTTCAAAATTTTCAATGACCGGCACCACGGTCCAAACCATCAAAAGTAATTTTACTTGATAGAAACATGGTATACAGGAACATAACTAATAACCACAACAATCATACTATCCATCATGCAAAATCAAACTATACCATGTAAAAATAAATCATGCATGTCAATGCTCATATACATTGATCAAATCATATCATGTAAGATATATATATATACAACTGGTGATCAAGTCCAGAATCCTTACCTCACTAGAGATAACTAACATGCCAGATATTGGTCCATACCCAAAACCTGCACAATACCCTTCTACTCAGAAGGCTACCTGCTACAATAACAATCTTTTTAATATAAATAAATAATCCTAAGAAAATTGTAAACCCAAAACCTTTTACTTGAATTTCATCAGTGGTCCATCCGTTGATACCCTATCCTTACGAATTTCAAGAAAAAGCTTTTCGATCTCCCCCTTCAATATTTATAATTTTATTTTCCTCCTTTCTCTCTCCTCTCTCTCTTCTTTCTCTCCCCTCATTCTCTCTCTTCTTTCTTTCTCTTCTTTTTCTCTCCTTTTTCTCTCTCTTCTTTCTCTCTCTTCTTTCGAACCCCTATTTTCATCCTCGGTTCGATTGAACCAGCCACCCCATGGCTATCGGTAGTGGCCATGGGAGGTGGTTACCAGGAAGGGCTCGATGGATCGGAGGTGGATGGCGGCGCGACCACCAGCGGTCCGCGGCCTCAAGACTAAACCAAATCAAATCAAACCAAAAAATCTAGATTAAACTCTCCTAAATAATAAAAGAAAACTCACCGACCTTGACAAACTTTCAGATGCTCGCTGGAGAGGAGAACAATGGTGTGGGAGGGCTCGTGGGGCTTGATTCAGTGGCTGTGAGGAAAATTTAAAGGAAACCTATCGATAGTTTTCATTGCCATTTGGGGAAGGAAAATTGTGCCGATCGGAACTCCAACCCACCCCAAACTCGTCGCCAACCACCCCCTCCCCTCCATGGCTTTTCCCCCGACTCCTCCGGCAACTTTCCCGGCCAGATAAAGGAAAGGACGAGTCCCCTATTCCGATTCTCAGCTGCCCTGCCCCCCCATTTTTTTCTTGGTTTGGGTTGAAGTTGGCTGGGCCTGTCGACTTCGGTCCAAAAGTCTGAGTTTCACATTCTCCCCCCGTTAAAATAATTTCATTCTCGAAATTAGCTTACTTGAGTAATAAATCATGAAAGTAACCAACCCTCATGTCATTCTCAAGCTCTCAATTAGTTTGCTTCTTAGGATACTTGCTTCTCAAGTTTTAACATAACGAAATTATATAATACTCAATATTTGATCTTTTCAATTTACATTACATATCGAATTTTCTAGAGCTCTTTCAAAAAAATACTAACCCTTTGATGTGATTGATTATCCTTAATTAACTTCACAAGAACATCATGATAGTTCAAGTTTTAGAAATACCCAACCTTAACATCATCTTCAAGCTTTTAGATAATCCCCCTCTTAGAATACTTTCCTCATATGACCATTACATAACGATTTAATATAACATTTTCAATTGATCATCACCATCTATCTACAAAATGGATTCCTTCAATTTCTTCCAAATGAATATTAGCACCTTAACCTCAAATTAAAATATATAATTCTTTGTCCCTAAAATTTATTTCTCTTAATTAACCCCCACATGGAAATCATAATCAGTCCACTATATTCTTAACCAAAAATTAGAAGAAAGCCTAAGCATTAGATACTTTCCATAATCTTTAGCATTCTTTCTTCTCTCGACCTTCTCCATGATTTTAAAATTAATCTTTTATCTTATGAAAATGTCGAGCACTCCTTAAATAGAGAAATCATAATGTCATAATTAAAGGAGCTTGGTATCATAAATATTTCTAATTCTAGCCAGGTACAAGAATCAGCACTCCTTTATTCTAGATTTAGAGATGTCTAAAATTTTTACTAGAATCCTCTATACTAGGGGGACCTATCGATGAAAATTGCATGGCCACACCTATAGACTAGTTCAAGGATCAGTAACATTATCTTTTCATTTATTACTAAAATCTTGTTACTAAAATTCAAATCAGTGCACCCATCATAACACATCTAAAGTTAGAGTTAACATTCTTAATTGATTTCAGGATAACTCAAATCACTACGCTTCTATTACGTATTCTAGTAAAATTTACTAAACCATCTAGGTTCACTAAATAAATCCATCTAATAATTTATCTTATTTTGGTACCAGGGAGATCTCAAGTTATTAAAGTAAAGCTATTGAGTCCCTTTATCTCATTCACATCATAGGCATATCATATCAAGGTTTATCCTGATCCAATTTCTATATTGAAAGTCCTTGTATAAATTTCACCATTCCTTTCTAGTAACTCTAGTACAAGTCCAGATTAATTATACTTTTCCTGACAATTTAATTAGATAATATAGATCAGCTTTTCTCTAGGAAAGTTATCATTAACTCTAACAAAGTAAATGACTTCCAATCAATGCTCTTATGAATGGAATCAATCATCTTATCATTCATAGAAATATCTTACCATAACTCTTAGTATCAATTAATAAACTACCTAAAATATTATCCCTCATAGGTTAAATCCATATAAATCTTTCAATACCAATTTTTCCTTATATATTTTAATGATAATCCACATACAATTTCATCGAAACATATCCTTTCTAATATCATTAAACTCTTTCATAACCTATACTCTAAACATCTTCTTGCAACAATCCCAAAATTTATAATCCAATAATTAACAATAGAACTAGCATGTTATCATGATCTGCATCCATAACAGGTTTAGGATTCCAAAATCACTTAGTTGATAATTGAACCTTCTTATTCAGCATGATCCGTTAATATAACATATTATAATTTCAGCTAGTACTCTTGATGCTTGGATCAACCCACTTATCAAAGGCAAGGATATGTCACATCCAGCTCTTCTATATGCATCATATGCTTACTTATCATGATCAAAAAGTATAAATCATCTAGCCCTTTTCATTAATCCTAGATCAATCTCATTTTTTATATTACAGATAAAAATCATGTTCCTCTTTGGTACTAATCATATGCTAGATCTTATGTATAATATCAAAGGATTAGAAATCCAAACTTCGAATCCATTTTCTTTCCAACTTCATATCCCAACTGATCATGATACTAAATTCATATACCTCCTAAATCACAGTCCCAAGTGATCATTCTCTTGCTTTGATATTATTCATGTATGTCCAAACTACTTATATCACATTCCAAGTAATCATAAACTAAGCTTTAACATCACTCATGTCATGTCTTATTACTTATGTCATAGTCTTAAGTAATAATGCCTAAGTTTTGATATCATTCTGTTATGTCCTGATAACCACCGTATTATTTCTTAATTACTTATATCCCAGTCTCAAACAATCATGACCTGAATTCTGATGTCACTTATATCTATCTTAATCACTTATACCACAATCCCAAGTCATCATAACTTAAACTCTGATACCATTCTGTCATACCCCGAATCCAGCATCGGAATCGACTACGTGACCAACTGCACAATCCTAGATTTTATCTTAGAGATCATGCAAGGCCTGGGTACACAAGAGTCACTTCATTTAAAATCACAGTAATTAAACCAATATTATTTAACTAAATAATCCATTAATTCAAGTCAAATTACTAAATGATCCACTGATTTATTACATAAGTATCAACAATAGATCTAACTAAACAAAACTAACTAAACTATCTAAAAGTTGATGTTTAGTCTCACGCCCAACCTGATCCTTGCTATTTATCATTTCAACATGAATCCAATCGACTACCAAGCTCGAATATCCTACACAACTCTAAGAAGGAAGAAAGTAGGGGGTTATGAGCTTATAGCCCAGTAAGGTCTCCAAATAGTCACACCAATAATAGTATAACTTAAAAATAACTAAAAAATAATAGTTTATCAAATCATGCAACCAAAATAACTTAAATATAAATTATAACAAAATATCTGATAACATTATGTTTTCCTTTTATGTTTCCATTAGGTAACCTTCTTCTTTAGGGTTATGGACTAACCACGATCATGCTTCAGCCCATGACTGGTGATGTGGCACTCCTGCTGACATGGCATCCTTGCTGACGCCACAATGGTGAGGGACTATCCTCCTGGATACGGTAGCCTGATGAAGAGCCAAGGCAAGCCCTCCTGCCGAGGTCAGCTCCCAACCGGGGTCATGCTCATATGGCAAGCCCTCCGTCTGAGGCCAGCTCCCAGCCAGAGTCGTGCTCATGCTGCCAAGACGAGACCTCCTACCGAGGTCAGCTCCTAGCCGGGGTCGTACTCATAAGGCGAGCCCTCTGTCTGAGGCCAGCTCCCAGACGGGGTCATGCTTATGCTGCCAAGGCGAACCCTCCTGCCAGAGTCAGCTCTTAGCCGGGGTTGTGCTCATAAGGCGAGCCCTTCATATGAGGTCAGCTCTCGACCGGGGTCGTGCTCATGCTGCCAAGGCAAACCCTCTTGTTGAGATCTGCTCCCAGCCAGGGTCATGCTCATAAAGCAAGCCCTCCATCTGAGGTTAGCTCCCGACCGGAGTCGTGCTCATGCTGCCAAGGCAAGCCCTCCTACCGAGGTTAGCTCCCGGCCGAGGTTGTGCTCATAAGGTAAGCCCTCCATCTGAGGCCATCTCCCGGTTGGGGTCGTGCTCATGCTGCCAAAAGGAGCCCTCCTGTCGAGGTCGGCTCCTAGTTGGGGTCGTGTTCATAAGGCAAACCCTTCGTTTGAGGCTAGCTTTTGATCAAAGGTCATGCTCATACTACCAAGGCATGCCCTCCTACCGAGGTCAGCTCCCATTTGGGATCATGCTCATAAGGCAAGCCCTCCATCTGAGGTCAGCTCCCGGTCGGGGTCATGCTCATGCTGCTAAGGTAAGCCCTCCTATCGAGGTTAGCTCCCAATCGGGGTCATGCTCATAAGGTAAGCCCTCCATCTGAGGCCAGCTCCTGGTCGAGGTCATGCTCATGCTGCCAAAGTGAGCCCTCCTGTCGAGATCAGCTCCCAGCCAGGGTTATGCTCATAAGGTGAGCCCTCCATCTGAGGCCAGCCCTCAGTCGAGGTCGTGTTCATACTACCAAGGCAAGCCCTCCAGCCAAGGTCAACTCCCAGCCATGGTCGTGCTCATAAGGCGAGTCCTCCGTCCGAGGCCAGCACCCAGCCGGGGTCATTCTCATGCTGCCAAGGCAAGCCCTCCTGCCAAGGTTAGCTCCCAGCCAGGGTCGTGCTCATAAGGCGAGCCCTCCGTCTAAGGCCAGCTCCCGATTGGGGTCGTGCTCATGCTGCCAAGGTGAGCCCTCCTGTCGAGGTCAGCTCCTGGTCGAGGTCATGCTCATAAGGCATGCTCTCCATCTGAGGCCAGCTCCAGACCAGGGTCATGCTCATGCTGCCAAGGAGGTTGCCGCTGGTTGTAAGAAAAGGGTCAATAAGAATTCAAACCATGGCGAGGAGATTGCCAATCGCCGGCAACCTCCAGAGGGTGGCGCACATCCTGTCATAAATTCAAACTCTACAAAACACCATTCTCATGCCCTGAACAACGTACAGCCTGCCATGTTCCGGGCCTTATAACGTGCTACCATGTCGACGACCATGCAACTGGGAGCTTCAAACCTTGCAACATGATACCTAAACCTCCCCTGAGAGGAGTGCTCCATTAAGGCCCCAAGGCCCTGTGATGCCTGAATGGTCCCTATAGGAATGGAAATGCCTCACCATGGCAGGGAGCTCAGCCACATGATGCCCACCCCTTTCCACGAGGAATCGTACCACCAGAGGAACAAGACCTGGACCACGCTGGCATACACCCCCAATAGGAGGGTTTTTCCCTAAGGACTGGTCGGACACGGGGAGGTGACAGCAATGATAAGCCCCTCCCAGAGAGGGCACATGGAAAGGGATACTTGGATAAAGCCCCAAACCTACTATAGGCCACCCCACATACATAAGGTCAGAGAGAGAACACAAGAGGTAAGAGAAAAAAGAAAAAGAAACTAACAAGGGAGAAAGGGAGCAAGCAAAAGACCTCCAACAAACCCTTCCAAGCTCTCCGCTCCCATCTCTACTTGCCCTTTTTTACCTTAAACCTTTTACCCTCTAGGTGGAGAGTGCCCCAAGCTCTCCTCCATAGAGATTCTATTTTCTTTGATCATCATGTCTGACTTGATCGTCGAAGTGTCCCCACTGGAATCCCCGGTCTAGGTCTCCTCTTTTTTGCAGGGCAGCCAGACCAAGGAGCCAGCCAGGAAAGGAAGTGAAGAGCACCCTACGAGAACCCGATGCATCTACGATGCGTATTGGAGCTATAGGCCATGACGATCTTGGTGGCAACAGATTGGCACTCCAGGTAGGGGGGATGGAGAAGTTGGTTTGATACCAAGTCCCCCATTGTAAGCCCACGGCCCGATGGTGACCACACGGGCTCGCGAATCCTCCACTAACTGAGTGGGAGATCCCTCTCACTGTGGTGATCATAGACTAGAGAGGGAACTCCCCGCTCCACCATCGCCAGCTCCGGTGGATCCTCAGATCATCGTGCTAGCCTAGCAGGTCCAAGCCCTGGCCACAGTAGTGTGCTAGCTCCATCGAGGCACCAATCCCTGGAAACTTAGCAGCAACTAGGGACACCGGTAGTCCATGCCGTCGACCCCCAAACTAGCCTATGGTCCTTCTGGGAGGGGCCATTGCATGCGAATTCCTGCCCGTGAGGGGACCACCAGATGGTTGGAAAGAAGCCACAGTGCGATCTGACTGGCCGGGAAAGCGGATCCCCGGTCTCGGACCATAGTGCGAGCACACACCAGCAGTGCCGGCATGGCCAGGAACTCAGGCGAGAGTTCCTCTAGTCCGATCACCCTTCAACCCCCCACAGTCTCTGCTGAGGAGTCCACAGATGAGGCAATCCTCTGCTAGGTAGAGAGGCACCTCGAGGAGCGGGAGCGTAAGCTAGCGGATCTATCACACCAGTTTGTAGAGATTCAGGGCTACCCCAGCAAGCTCGCGAATTACGACACCTAGCCCCCTTTCTCCCATAGAATCCAAGAGGAACCGATCCCCAGTCAGTTTCGTATGCCGCAGGTTGATCCCTACGACAAGACGACCGATCCCCTGGACCCCCTGGAAAGCTACAAGATCCTTATGTGGCTTTAGGGGGCTACTGACGCTCTCCTTTGCATCACCTTCCCAGCCACCTTACGGAAGGCTACCCGAGCTTGGTTCTCCAGGCTCGAGTTTGAGAGTATAGATTCCGTCTCCCAATTGAAGAAAAAATTAATAGCGCACTTCGATGCATACAGGAAGGAGCCACGTGAAGCTAATAGTCTCTTCTCGATCTATCAGTAGGACCTAGAGTCTCTTCAGGAGTACATGTCTCGATTCAAGGCTACCACCCTAGAAATCTACCCCCTCAACAAGTCGATCGCCATGCTGGCCCTGAAGCGGTGGTTATGGACCTCCCGCTTCACCTACTCCCTCGACAAGAAGCCCCCGAAGACTTACTCGAAGCTCCTCCTCTGGGCCCACAAGTATATCTGCATAGAGGAGGTAGACCACACCAGAAGGGAGTTGGACGGGATGCCCTTGAATAAGCAGGCCTTCGGGGAAATGTCTGCTCCTCCTACTCAGAAGGTGGCACCTATCCAGTGGCCAGGGCTACGGCCTAAAGTCGACCCCACCAAGGAAGAGAAGTTCACTTTTCTCCTTGCCCCCAAAATGAAGATCCAGATGGAGATCGAGGGCGACCGCTTCTTGCACTGACCTCCCCACCAAAGTCATCCACCAAGCGGGATAAGTCTGGCTACTGCCGCTTCCATTAGAACTATGGCCACGATATGGAGGAATGCCACCACCTGAAGAGAAAAATAGAAGACTTGATCAAGCACAGCTACCTCGAAAAATATGTGGATGAAGTAGTGCCTCTGGCGACCCAGGATGAAGAACCCTGTCCGCTCACCATCGACAATCGGCCCACCGAGAAGCTGGTAGGGATGATATCCTGAGAGGCAGGGAAAGCCCTAAAAAGGGCCAAGGAGAGAGAAGGGAGTGATGATGTACTTCCCTGCACGGGTGAGGGGTCAGCTGGGGTAGATAACCCAAACAATGATGCTATCATCGTGGAGATAATGATAGCAAAACATCTTGTAAAAATAATCATGGTTCATAGTGGAATCTCTACAAATATCCTTTTTACGATGCTTTTACAAGGATGAACCTGTTTGCTAACTAGATAAAGCTGGCGTTCATGCCATTAGTGGGCTTCACCGGAGATTCAGTCGAAGTAGAGGAAGAAATTATGCTCCCAGTAACTGCCAGGACTCCACTTCGGCAAAGTATAATGCTGATGCGTTCACCATCGTAAGGCTTCCCTCACCTTACAATGCAATCTTGGGGCATCCCGGACTTAACCTGCTCGACGCCACCATCTCCATAAAGCACCTCCTCATTCAGTTCCCAACCCTTTGAGGGACCGAGGAGATGAGAGGGTCACACTGGCTAGTCCAGCACTGCCTGCAGATTGTTTTGGGGGCCCGAGGGGCCGATCCAAGCTTGGTCCTCGACCAGCTGAACCTGGTGGAGCCAGACCCCAAGGGCGGACCAGTTGATCCCTTGTTGCCTTTCCCCTTAGGGGAGGATCCCTTGAGGATGGTACAAGTAGGGGCCCTACTATTTGAAGAAAAGAGATTCCACCTGCTCAGCTTTTTGTGGGCCAAAGGGGACATCTTCGCCTGGACTGCCACCGACAAGCCTGGCATCCCTCCAGAGGTAATCATCCATAAGCTAAACGTTGATCCCAACTGCTGCCTAGTCCAACAGAAGAAGAGAAGCTTCACCTTAGAGAAACATCAGGCAATCAATGAAGAAGTTGAGAAGCTTCTCATAGTGGGCTTCATCCACGAGGTCCGGTACCCTGACTAGCTTGCCAATGTGGTGATGGTCAGGAAAGCCTCCAGGAAGTGGAGAATCTGTGTCGACTACACTGACCTCAATCGGGCCTGCCCAAAGGATAGTTTACCACTCCCCAAGATCGACCAGCTGGTGGATGCGACCTCGGATCACAAGTTTCTCAGCTTCATGGATGTGTTCTCTGGATACAATCAAATCCACATACATCCGGAGGATGAGGAACACAGCATTTATGACCGACAGGGGTATATACTGTTACAGGATGATGCCGTTCGGCCTTAAGAATGCAGGGGCCACATACTAGTGCCTGGTCAGCAAGGTTTTCAAAGATCAGATCGGTTGCAACATACAGGTTTACATGGATGATATGCTTGTCATGAGCGGTCTAGAGTTGGATCACATCACCAACCTGGTGGAGGCTTTTGATAACTTCTGCCTCTACCAGATGCAATTGAATCCTGCTAAGTGCACATTTAGCATTGTGGCAAGAAAGTTCCTAGGGTTCATGGTTACCCGAGGGGAATAGAGGCTAACCTCGAGAAGATTAAGGTGATCACCGATATGAGGCATCCTGTTTCGAAGAAGGAGATCCAGTGCTTGACCGGATGCATTGCGGCATTGAGCCACTTCATCTCATGCTCCACCGAGAACTGCTAGTCGTTGTTTAAGGTGCTGTGGAAGATGAATAACTTCACCTAGATGGAGGAGTGTCAGGAGGCGTTCGAGGGGATGAAGAAGCTCCTCGCCTCTCCACCGCTGCTGTCCAAGCCAGAGCTTGGAGAAGAACTCCTCTTATACCTAGCAGTTTCACCCAAGGCGGTCAGCTCCATGCTGGTCCGCACCGACAAAGATAGCTCTCAGCAGCCAATCTACTATAGCAGCAAGCTACTCTGACACAAAAACCAGGTACACCCGATCCAAAAAGATCATTTTTGTACTGATAATATCTACATAGCACCTCAAGTCTTACTTCCAAGCGCATCCCATTGCTATTCTCACTTATCAGCCCCTGAGGGCTATCCTAAGTCGCCCTGACACTTCAGGATGCCTGGCCAAATGGGTGATGAAGCTTAATGAGTTTGACATCACCTATCGCCCACAGCCATCATAAAAACCCAGGTCCTTGTGGATTTCCTGGTCGAGTGCACCTGGGCAAACGAGGAAGATTTGAGGTCAGAAGATCGGCAAGCCGAGCCTAAGCCAGACCCGACCCTAGAAGCAATGATGTGAATCAATCACATCGACGGTGCATCCAATGCTGGAGGAAGTGGGCTGGCCTCATCCTGGCCAACCCCGATGGGGTCATCATGGAGTATGCATTACAATTCCTGTTCAAGGTGATAAACAACCAAGCTGAATATGAGACGCTCCTCACAGGACTGAAAGTGTCCCGTGAACTGGGTGCCAGAGGCTAAGGTCTCACTGACTCTCAACTGATGGTGGGACAAGTCTCTAGCGAGTACAAGGCTTGGGATCCCATGATAGTGAAATACCTGGACAAGGTACCCTCGTACATGGTGGACCTCCGGTACTTTGGCATCTCCCACATCCCGCAGGTGGAGAACGCTTAGGTTGATGTCCTCTCTAGACTGGCCACCCTGCCAGAGTCATTGTTAGGGTGTTACTTTATCGAATATCTCGAGGCCCCCAGCTATGAGGCCATAGCCAAAGTCCAGCAAGTCACCACCAAAGCCAATTGGATGGACCCCTACATCAAGTACATCACCACAGGTGCCTTGCCCGAGGATCGAAAGGAAGCCGGCCTCCTCAAGAAGAAAGCCGTGCGTTATGTGATGATGGATGGGCAACTGTACCAAAGGTCCTACTCCTACCCCTTGCTAAAATGTTTGAAGCCCTCGGAAGCTACCATGTTCTCCAAGAGATACACGAAGACATCTGCGGCAACCATGTTGGGGGCAAGACCTTGGCTTACTAGGTAATCCGGCAAAGATATTTCTGGGAGACCATGCGAGAAGATGTTGTGGACTTTATGAAGAGGTGTGACCATTGCCAACATCACGCCCATATCCAACAGCAGCTGACGACTCCGTTCTCCTAGCTATCAGCTCCGTGGCTATTCTCCCAGTGGGGGATGGACATCTTAGGTCCCTTCCCTACCATGTCCGATCAACGGAAGTTCCTAATTATGGCCATCGACTACTTTACCAAGTGGGTCGAGGCTGAACCCCTGACCTGAATAATGGAGGCGAAGGTCTAGTCCTTCTTCTAGAAGTCGGTGATCTACCGGTTCGGCCTCCCGCATACTTTCATCACTAATAATGGAGACAGCTCCACCGATATGATGGAAGGAAGGATTGTTTGCAGCCGATTGGCCAAAATTTTAGCTACAATATTATATATCATATTACATAAACTAATTGGATGATAGTCAGTAATGTCCTTTAGCCTTCCTTTCTTGGGAATAAGAGAAATAAAGGTTCTTTTCCAGGTCGTCGGCAGTTGACCTTCTTGGAAGACGTAAGTAATAGCTTGTAGAACTTCCCTATGAATAATGGACCAAAAGTTTTGAAAGAAAAGGGATGGAAACCCATCAGGTCCAAGCGCCTTATCCGATGGCATCTGCTTAACGATGTCCAAGATTTTCTGCACAGAAACGGATTTGATTAGATTCTCATTTTGGGACTCGGTAACTTTAATATTCACATTGAACAAAGGTTCGTTATCTTCCGGGCCCTCCTTCTGCCATCTTGCTTAAAATGAGTATACACCAGCTTTTCTAACCATTTATTTTTCATAACCAGATTTCCTTGTTGGTCCTTCAGAGAGTGTATAGTATTCTATCTTCGACGCATAATTATTGAGTGGTGAAAGAACTTAGTATTAAGATCCCCCTCCTTAAGCCAAGTTACTCGAGATCTCTGGCACCAAAAGGTTTCCTGGATTTGAAGGTTCGCATTAAATTGACAAATGAGATTCATAAGGTTCCTGTGATCATCATCCGAGAAGGTATCAGAATTAGATTCCTTGAATTGGAGATCAGAAATATTTTGGAGTTTCTTACCCTGCCAGAAAATGTTATCTAAACATTTCTTCCATTTTTTCAGAGCTATCTTTGTATGATACAGCAGCTTAGATAATCTTACTGGAGGGGAGCCACTCACGTCTGCTTTCCATGCTCGAGCTATAGTATGGTGGATTCCCTGACATTGTAGCCACATTTTCTCAAACCTGAACGGGATTTTTGTTTTCTGACTTTACGCATCGATCGATAAGAGGATTGAACAGTGATCCGAGGTGAATCGCATCAAATGCTGCAGAGTTGATGCTGGGAATAATTTAAGCCACATTGGGGAGGCAAAGGCCCTGTCAAGCCATTCCCACACCCTAGCATTACCCGTTTTGTTATTACACCAGGTAAATGAAGGACCCGAATAGCCAATATCAGTGAGCCCTGCCTGGGCAATGAATTGATTAAATTTCTTTACTTCCCTTATCATGTGAAAAGGTCATCCTCCTCTCTTATCTTTCCTGTTTAAAATACAGTTGAAATCACCTATGACCAGCAAAGGTAAATCAATAGTATTAACATAACTAATTTGCTCCCAAAGATATCACCTGTCAATGCCATTCGTACTTGCGTACACAAAAGTTATAATCCAGGATTGACCATTATTAGGCATGATTATTCCAAAAGCTACCTGTCTATTGGTATGCATAAAGTCCAATTGACCCATATCCATTTTTCATGTGATTATGATATCCCCAGAGAGTCCCAAAGAAGGAATCCTATAAACTCCCCAATCGGGGCCCATAATCCGCTTAACCCTATCAATAGCCTGGTCTGACATCCTTGTTTCAAGAAAACAACAAATATCAGGCCTATAATTACGTAACATATTTTTAACATAATTGACAAAATGGGCCTTTGCCGTATCCCTACAGTTCCAAACTAACAATTTCATTTTAAAGTATTGGGTGGTTTCGTCCCTGGGCTGATCCACTTTCACATGCATGATAGACGATGATTGTGCTATATGAACATTAACTAGAACATTATCAAGATAGTCAAAAGGCAATTGAGTATTCACCTGTTTAGCAGATTTAATCATAATTGTCGATACCTGAGAAAGATAATCATGGTGCTTACCTTTTCCTTTTGTTTGAAGTACCTGACCTTCTTTTGGGCTGCTTTGCCGGTCTAGGTCGTACTCCATCATTTGGCTGTCATTCTTAGGTTTAGCCGAAGCAATAGGTCTCCAGACTTCCCACACCTGGTTTTCCTTTTTACCTTGTTTGGGCCTGTATAGTACTAGTTGTGAATTTGAATCATGAACTTGGCTTTGTTCTTCCCCGATAATTACCTTAGTTAAAGGAGAAGGATCAGTCCTCGTCCTTTCTTCATTTGTTGCTGTCTTGGCTGGAGATCTCTTTATTTTCTCCTTGTTAGTCACTTTGGCTGAGGTATCCTCTTTTTTCTATAAATTGGACCCCTGCATGTCTGTGTTCTCTTGTTCTTCTGGATCTTGGCTCAAAGGGATAAATCTAGAACCCTTCATGAAATTCAACGGTTGTGAGGCATTTTTAATTGGAGATGATTTTCTTACCTGCCTATTATTTTGGGCGCTTAGATCGCTATTCTTCCCTGTATTAGAAGTTGTGTTAGCCTTGGCTTTAATTGTTGAAGTTTGGACTTGCATTGGAACCCTAGCTGCCCTTATCCAAGGGCCATACACCTATTTATTTCTAAGATGTTGCGGTAGTTCCAAGCATTTACATGGCTTAGAAGAGTCGCTTTGAATATAACCGCATGTGTAGCATATCTCTGGTAACTCTTTATAGATGAATTCTTGCCACCAGTAGTCATTATTTATCTGAATTTTTATGCCCGGGAAAATAGGCCTAGAGACATCGATAAGGGTGCACACTCGGCATAGTCCATACAAGTCGAGTTTGCCGTCCAATCATCGAGGAACGATGGCCTACTCGCCGTCAAGACAACTTTTAGAATCTTGTCCTTATCCTACAGCTCGACCGGAAGATCTGGTAACCTTATCCAGATTTTGCCTGGATAATAACATCCCGACTGGATTTGAAATTTGGCCGCCAGCCTTAGATGGCCAAGAGCTGACCAGCCAATGACCAAACATAAAGTTACAGGATTATAAAGTTACGCCTTTTAAGCTGGCATCATAAATGCTTCCAGGTTGGAGGAACTATGAAATTATGTAAAGAAACGCATAGGCTGAACAACTCAAGTTAGATTTTAGCCTCGATCATGCTCTAAAAAAACACATAAGCTGCAACTTGTTACTCATTTAATCCATGGGAATTATGAACTAATCTCGCACGAACAAGTCACACGAATCTCTTTAATTATAAGTTTTATTGGCTGGGGCTTTTTCAAGAAAATGCCTTAAAGTTTACTTGAGAACCCAAATCCAACCCATGCTTCTTGTAATACGTTGAGACCAGAAGGTCAACCAGGTTAAGCTAAGATCGAAAGTCCACTTAACCAATCCAGACCCCCCTTTACCCCTGACAAGGTGTCAGGCTATCACCGAAAGTATTATTTCAAATATTTTTTTTTTATCAATGGGTCAGTGGTTCGAGACAGGATCCCGTGGATGACTCGATTAAATTCAGAATTTTTCTGGGATCCACAATAATTGGCATTAGTGAAAGATCAGGGTTTCTTCCTTTGTCCCCGATTTACTGGTCGACTTTTTAGTGGTGTTTAGTTGACGTACTCATCATTAGATGGGAAGAGGCTACACGAATCTGAGTGTCTTCTATCGAACATTATCTAGTAGGATGGGAGCCTGCGGGGTAGCTACACCAGGATTTATCCTCCCTATCCCTTTTCCTTACCAAAAAAAAATATTTTTTTCTCTCCCCAAAGAAAATGGTAGGTAGAACCTAAATATGGTTTCAGTACTGACAACGCCAATCGACATCCCGAAGGCATGTTTCCACACCCGGCCAAAGCTATTTGCTTTCTCCCATGGAAAGAAACGAGTTGATTACTGCCAAGATAGTAGTTCAGTTGATTGAAATCTCGCCTCACAACCAACTAATCATGGATTCGAAAAACGATTTTGCAAAGGACTTGATTAAATCCAGGGATTATTCCTGAGACCCATGATAATTAGGTTGAGTGAAATGTTAGGATCTTCTCTAGTTCTCTGTTCTAATCAACTGGTATCTTGATGGTATCGGATTGACATATTCACCCTCCTCCTATCCTTTTTTTTAATAAAAAAAAAAAGAAAAAAAAGAAAGAAAGAAAGAAAGAAGAACCTAGCAACATCTTGCTAATTTGCATCATCTTGCTTTGACATCTTGTGCAAAATAATCTGCATCATCTTGCTTTGACATCTTGTACAAATAGTCAATCATAATCATTCTATAAATTGATTATAAATGGTGTACTGTAAAATATTATACTAGAAAAATAGGATTAATTACACTTGGCACTCATGTTATCATCTAATTTTCTTCAAGAAAATTATAAAATCTACCGGTAGGTTAATTTTCTTCCTGATCATGGAAGATGTAATAATGGGTCTTTTATTTTTTAAACATTAAAGATGTCATATGACTTATGGTCAGGTCTTCAATAGGTTTCAATACACATTTTGTGGGTCAATGTTTTTTAATTATATTCCGCCTACTCAAAATCCGACCCATACGTCCCATTGACAATGAGGTAATCCAACGTGAGGTTCGGGTTTATAAAGTTGAAGTCATTGCAATTTAGATTTAGATTTAATAGGTCATTTATTCTTTAAACATTAAAGATGCCATATGGTCCAGGTCTTCAATAGGTTTCAATACACAGTTTGTGGGTCAATGCTTTTTAAATTGTATTCCGCCAACTCAAAATCCGACCCATACATCCCCTTGACAATGAGGTAACCCAACGTGAGGTTCGAGTTTATAAAGTTGAAGTCATTGCAATTTAGAATTGATTCAGCTATTGATGGCTTGGTATCTCGATTGCATCTGAATTAGTATAACATGATGCTAAATTCAACCCACCTCCTCTTTCAACAATATCTTGGATTTATATTGACAATTTCTACACATTTTCATCGAGTTGCACTGACATCTTGGCGATATATAGTTTTCGTCAATCATGTCTCTATCTATAAGTAGTTTATGACTGCCACAAAAAAAAAAGTCGGAGGAAAAAAAAGACAAAGTCATCCTTTCTTTCCCTTTGCAGCTTGACCTCATTACCAATGGCCCATGATCCAAGATAAGAGAAATGTCAGGCCTCATGAATGGCACCAATTGTTTGTTAAACCAAAATCCCTCATCATCATCCTAGAAGCATGGCATCAATATAGGGCCCACTTTGCTTGATGCATGTATGGAAATATAAGGAGATTACCAAAGGGTGTGGTGGCCACCTTTTGCCTCTATTTAAGGGGTATCCGCTCAATTAGAGTGCCCCCGCTTCTAAAAAGTGTTTTTTTTTTTTTTTTGGAACAAAAAGGTAGGGGGTTTTATCCTGGTGTAGCTCCCCGTAACATGATGCTAAATTCAACCCACCTCCTCTTTCAACAATATCTTGGATTTATATTGACAATTTCTACACATTTTCATCAAGTTGCACTGACATCTTGGTGATATATAGTTTTCGTCAATCATGTCTATCTATAAGTAGTTTATGACTGCCACAAAGAAAAAAGTCGGAGGAAAAAAAGACAAAGTCATCCTTCCTTTCCCTTTGCAGCTTGACCTCATCACCAATGGCCCATGATCCAAGATAAGAGAAATGTCAGGCCTCATGAACGGCACCAATTGTTTGTTAAACCAAAATCCCTCATCATCATCATCCTAGAAGCATGGCATCAATATAGGGCCCACTTTGCTTGATGCATGTATGGAAATATAAGGAGATTACCAAAGGGTGTGGTGGCCACCTTTTGCCTCTATTTAAGGGGTATCCGCTCAATTAGAGTGCCCCCGCTTCTAAAAAGTTTTTTTTTTTTTTTGGAACAAAAAGATAGGGGGTTTTATCCTGGTGTAGCTCCCCGTAATATGATGCTAAATTCAACCCACCTCCTCTTTCAACAATATCTTGGATTTATATTGACAATTTCTACACATTTTCATCAAGTTGCACCGACATCTTGGCGATATATAGTTTTCGTCAATCATGTCTCTATCTATTAGTAGTTTATGACTACCGCAAAGAAAAAAGTCGGGGAGGAAAAAAAGATAAAGTCATCCTTCCTTTCCCTTTGCAGCTTGACCTCATCACCAATGGCCCATGATCCAAGATAAGAGAAATGTCAGGCCTCATGAATGGCACCAATTGTTTGTTAAACCAAAATCCCTCATCATCATCATCCTAGAAGCATGGCATCAATATAGGGCCCACTTTGCTTGATGCATGTATGGAAATATAAGGAGATTACCAAAGGGTGTGGTGGCCACCTTTTGCCTCTATCTAAGGGGTATCCGCTCAATTAGAGTGGCCCCGCTTCTAAAAAGTGTTTTTTTTTTTTTTTTTGAACAGAAAGGTAGGGAGGTTTTATCCTGGTGTAGCTCCCCGTAACATGATGCTAAATTCAACCCACCTCCTCTTTCAACAATATCTTGGATTTATATTGACAATTTCTACACATTTTCATCAAGTTGCACCGACATCTTGGCGATATATAGTTTTCGTCAATCATGTCTCTATCTATTAGTAGTTTATGACTGCCGCAAAGAAAAAAGTCGGAGGAAAAAAAGACAAAATCATCCTTCCTTTCCCTTTGCAGCTTGACCTCATCACCAATGGCCCATGATCCAAGATAAGAGAAATGTCAGGCCTCATGAACGGCACCAATTGTTTGTTAAACCAAAATCCCTCATCATCATCATCCTAGAAGCATGGCATCAATATAGGGCCCACTTTGCTTGATGCATGTATGGAAATATAAGGAGATTACCAAAGGGTGTGGTGGCCACCTTTTGCCTCTATCTAAGGGGTATCCGCTCAATTAGAGTGGCCCCGCTTCTAAAAAGTGTTTTTTTTTTTTTTTGAACAGAAAGGTAGGGAGGTTTTATCCTGGTGTAGCTCCCCGTAACATGCCCCCAGCTCGCTAGATCATGTTCGATTCGGGCCGCAAATTTCCGCATGCCCTCACCGCACAACTGGACGAGTATGTCAGCCTAGCCCCACTACGATGCCAGAGTTAAGACCGCTCAGCCCCCAGTCACGTGCTCTAGACTTAATCTGAAATTTAATCGAGTCATCCGCGGGATCATTCCTCGAACCCGTGACCAGTGGATTATACACAAGAACTGAGCCGTGTCTTAACCGACAGCGCTACCACCGTAGTGGTCTACAAAGTGTTTGAAGTAATAATATAAAATGTTCGAAGTAATACCTCCCGTTGACTATATCCTTGGAGCCCATTGGTACTTGCCTTCTCTTTGAACCCTAAACTTCCTTTCCATTGCTTAACTTGGCAGAGCTATTGCTTGACCCTACCATTATTGACTGGATTTGCATCTGCGTCATAAATGACATTTGCGTAAAAATCATAAGAATAGACTTGTAGAAATAGTTTTGAATTTTTATAAAATACCATACATAGGAACAAAAAATATTCAAATTTAGATAATTATATAATTGCATATGTTAGTCAAGTATCAAACATGAAATAGGTTAACATTCGAACATGAATATAACAATAAAATGAAACATTTTTTGCTTGTAAATTAAGGCATCATCTTGAGTATGTGCAAATAAACAAAGAGTGTGTGCAAGGTTTTATTGCTTGTGTATGATTAATGAAAAGTGTGTACATATTTGCACAAACAATATTCATAAAATAGTAATTGTATGCAAAGTATGATAGTTAATAAGTATGCGCAACTTAATATTAATTGTGTCCAAGAAAATAGGAAGTGATGCATAACGAGATTCTTTGTGTACAACTGTATAGCAAATATAGACATCTTTACATTGTTTCTGTGTACATAAACAATTTTTATCATGCAGTAGAAAGAAATTTTTGTAATGCATTAGAAATTTTGTGCAAGTGAACAATTTTTAAGACAAAAAATAAAAAAAATTAGCAACCAAAACTAAGCAATATAAAATTTAATTCTCTCTTCATAGATGCAATCGGTGTACAAATATAGAATCAAGCAACATAAACAAAAAAAATATTGAAGATTCAAGGCATTCATGGCAACAACAAGGTGAATGGTGAAGTCCACCATTCATACAATGGCTCCGGAAATGATAAGATTGGAGAGGGGCATAAGGGCTTAGATCTAAGTAGGGTTGCTCCAATAGAGCTAGGCAAGCTTAAGAGGTTTGGGGGTGGCTGAAGGCATATAGGTAAGGATGACTTTGAGGCCAACAGTGGTGAGACCATGGCTAGGGGGGGGGGGGGGAGCGGGTGTGCAGAGTTGGTCATGAAAGAGGGGAGGCAAGAGAGAGAACAGTCGATGAATTTAAAGAGGGAGAGGGAGTAGGGCCAGACGAAATTGTTGGGCTACTCAAAAAGGAGAGGGTGGCACTACCTATGGTGAGTTTGATCATCGGCAAGTCGGTGAACTTCATCATTTATATATGGCTAATAGTGTCACATCTCAAATCAGGAATAAAACATGGCCATACTATCAAAGGATGCAGCTTATGATAACACGAAGCCAATAATTATAATTTCAAATAAAATAGAACACTACAGTGAAACAGGACTTTAGCGATGCTTTTTTTAGCCTTTACCGACGCGAAACCTCCCGACGCTTCTTAAAGTGCCGCCAAAGCATCGCCTATGCAAGCATGGGGACGCCACCTGTAGACGCTTTTTAAAAGCGTCGGCATTTCCCGATGCTTTAAAGCGTCGCTAGAGTTAAGTCTAACAATGCTTTAAAGCGTCGCTAGAGTTTAAATTTAGCGACGCTTTAAAGCGTCGTTAGACTTAAAACTGGCGATGCTTTAAAGCGTCGGCAGAATTTTTTTTTAAAAAAAAAAATTAAACAGATAGCTATACCTATATACATACAATACAACCTGTATACATTATCAAAATGAAATTCTTCAAACCTGTATCATATCCAACATACACAAACAAATAAAAACATTAAAACCTGTATCACATCCAACATATACAAACAAATAAAAACATTCAAACCTGTATCACATCCAACATACACAAACAAATAAAAACATTCAAACCTGTATTACACCCAACATACAGAAACACAAACACAAACCAATGATAAAGATTTATATATATATATATAAGTGCCAATCCAAGTTCAAATAAACAAAAAGACATACAAAAATAACAAAAAAAATAGCTGGCATCACTGATCCACGGAAGGCTGGTCGTCGTCAGGTCTGCGACTCGTAGATGCACCAGGAACCTACAAGATATACATCAGGAATTATGATACATACATTATATATATTATAAAGAATTAGATACATACAAAATTAATAAATAATTACTTACCTGAGATGACATGAACATATGCAGCACAAATGTAACATGCTCTAGCTGAGACCTAATGGTCTGCATCTCTGCTCTGTCTGCATCACGTGTCTGTCGGAGCTCTACTATCTTCTCCTAGAGCTGACGAACATGTAACTGATCATGACTCTCTCTAGTATCTCGAGTATATCTACTCACCTCAGATAACTGAGTAGGGGTAACTCCAATCCCATAACCCCTTACTCGTCCAGGATGCTCTGGTCCCATCAACTCCCAGAATACCTCGGCCTCGATGCGACTGCTCTGAGTAGATGATGAACCCTCGCCAGCACGCTCAGAGTTTATAGAGGTAACCTTATTCTATATTTTATAAAAAACATATATATCACTACTTAATAAAAATAAAAATATAAATCATAATATAATATAAATAAAAAAATATACATATATATCTATGGACTCCTCCTGAACAAAACTGCCATCCTAGTGAACGTGAGTCATCCGATAGAACTCCACCTCACCAGGCTCCCTCCCCTGCTGATCAGCCTATATAAAGAATAAATACTATAAAAAATCTAAAATAACACATCTTATAACCCCGTACCAAGATACATGGCACATGCATGATACATGATGATACATAATATTAAAACTAGAAGTATACTAAAAGTATTATAGGATGAGAAACATACAAACTTATGCCTGAGCCGTGCATAACTCTTGGACCCCGCTGTGTGAGGAACAGACTGAGCTGCTCGTGCAGCTCTACCAATAGCAGAATATGTCTACAAAATAAAATTAAAACTATGTTATATGTTATATAAATATAATTATGACGAGTAAAAATTAATAAATTTCGAAGTGTTTGATGATGCTATACAACCTGTGCCCTCTCGGAGAACCAATAGTGCACTAGCTCCATCCATTGATGAGGGTGAACATCAGGAGGACAGGTAGCTGCAACCTGCTCCTCTGTCCTACCCTCTCGCATGTAGTCTCTCTTCAACTTCGTCCTATATTCTTTCCACTTGCGATTGATAGACTTAAGAATAAAATCAGAAGAATCTGAAAGAATAACGAACTTGCTCTACAATTTAAATAAACAATAAAATTAATATTAAATAAAATAAGCAATTCAATTGTTAAAAATATAAGATATAAAATAATATATCAATTTTTTACCTGTATAACTCGTAGTATCTCTATTTTATATGCAGGAAGCATGTCGTTCCACTTCGAATAATTCAGGGGACATAGCTGACCCCGGCGTGCTATTGTCCCGAGAAAACTAGTCAACAAGCTAGCATCTTTCTTAATAGGCTGCCCTAGCTTGTTGCACTCTATGACTATCCTCTCACCCTCAGGTAACTGCCACACATCACAGACTAGTGTGGGTCCTCGCCTCCGCCTAAGTCTCCCAGATCCATCTACAAAAAAAAATACATAAAGTTATATATTAAAACTATTGTATATGTATGAATTGAAATGGGATGAAATTCTTAAATTACCCTGTATCTGTATGTCATCGACGATAGGCTCGTCATCAGAATAATCCATAGGATGATCGTGATGTACGGACTCGGAGGGAATGGCATCGTCATGAGGTGGAGAGGTACTAGCATCGGTCGGATGTGCAGAAATAGAGGGACTCGCATCTGACCAATGTGAAGATGATCGACTGCCCACGGGCTGCTGTGCTGAAGAAGTACCAGCCTCGGTATGGGAAAACTGAAACTGTACATCTGATAATCATTTCCTTCGAGGCATGGTATACCTAACATGCATTATTTTAAAACAAGTTAGTCAACATTATAATCAAATTATAACGGAAATGATTTACAATTTAAAAGATAACATAATCATTCATGCAAAAATGTAAACCATCTTATAAACTACTTACTTGTCATAATCAACCAATTGTACCTTTCTCAAAATCCAACCTAACCAAAATGGTTGTATCATTTATATGATCATCCGGCATAATATTATAAGGCATACACTGAGTGTAAGTATCATCATCATGTTCTTCCACCCTTTTTCCCATGTCATACAAGTCTCTGGGTTTTGTCTTAATAACAGTAGCCCATTCTTTATCTTTCGAGTCTTGTACATAAAAAACTTGTCGAGCTTGAGATGAAAAGATAAATGGATCATCCTTCAATAACACACCCGTATGTATCAATCTTGAAAAATTGACAAGTACGAATCCGTTTGAGTCCTTTTTCAAATCTCTCGGTGTATTTATATCCATCCAATCGTATCGAAATAATACAACTTTAAAATTTTTATAATAATCCAACTCCAAAATATATTTAAGTATACCATAATAAGATTTTTCATCTACTTCTACCATAATACTACTGTTCTGAGTTTTTCTAAGTTTCTCGTGCTCCTTGGTATGAAATTTAAATCCATTTATAATAAAATCATTATATTTGTTCACAATATAATTTGGACCTCTAGCAAGTGCTATTAGTTCTGCTGAACTATTTTTCTCCATCAGTACCGTTACCTAGAAAATATAATATCAATTATCGATCACTTATTCGATGTTAAATGTATATAAAATTATTATACGACTTATATATACTAACCTGATTGGCAAGCCATTTAGGGAATAACTCAACCAACCATCTTTGTTCAATCCTTGGATTAGGACGAGTGGAATGATTGGCTTGTCTTTGTACAGCTAAAAATTCACTGCATGACAATCAAATATAAGTTTGACAACAACATATCTAATATTTAGTATTATCCATGTGTAGATAGACCAACCTGTGATAATCAGATATTATGTCACTATGTAGCAATACATAACGGTATGCTTGTGACAAGGATTTATGGTCAAGAATAGTACTTTCAGCTTTTCCTATAAATCTTCCAGAGGATGCAAATTTGTATAGATCTGTATTCTCCATAGTATCACCATGATGTTGAGGTCGATTGAATACAGTCTCTACACCTTCGAGATATCTTGAACAAAATGTTAAACACTCTTCAGCAATATATCCCTCTGCTATTGAGCCCTCAGGATGGGCTTTGTTTCGTACATAATCCTTCAAACGTATAAGATACCTTCAAAAAGTATGATATTTATTAATATTAATATCACATTAAATAATGAAAAAGATATATAAATTATAAAATTTAAGTTTTACAGCATTACCTCTTGATAAGGTACATCCATCTGTACTGTACCGGTCCACCAAGTTTAGCTTCCGAAGCTAGGTGAATGAGTAGATGAACCATAATCGTAAAAAATTCAGGAGGAAAAATCTTTTTCATCTGACATAATGTAAGTACGACTTGAGACTGCAACTGATCAAGCTCCTGAGGATCAAGAACCTTAGAACATAATGCCTTGAAGAATGATGATAACTGAAAAATAATCGTAATAACTTATTTCGGCATTGACTACCTTAAAGCCAATGGAAGAATATCTTGCATTAATATATGTCCATCATGACTTTTAAGATTTGAATTTTTGCGCTCTTTCATATTCACGCATCGTGAAATATTTGAGGCATATCCATCAGGAACTTTGATATTCTTTAAAACTGTCAGGAAAAGTTCTTTTTCTAGACTATACATTGTATAACATGCATGAGGGATATAAGTTCTATCATTTGCATGCACTTGTGGATGAAGTTCATGTCCGATGCCCATTTCTTTTAAATCAAGACATGCCTTCATGTTATCTTTAGTCTTTCCATCAAGATTTAATATTGTTCCAATCAAATTATCACAAACAGTCTTTTCTATATGCATAACATTAAGATTATGCTGGAGTATATTATGCTCCCAATAAGGCAAGTCAAAGAATATGCTTCTTTTCTTCCATAATTATTTAGTATGCTGATGGGTAGATGCTGTGATTATATCATCATCATTTTCAACTTCAAAAAAATTATCCGGATCCTCGAACACTGCCATATCTAAGGGGCAAGTATTGACTTTCTCAGATACTTTTTCTTGTACCGAAGTCTCAACATCATCTCTTCCTCACTTTTTAGAGGACTTTGTCATCTTGCCATAACTGTATCTGATACCAAGCATTTATCTATGAATATCAGAACCAGAAGGTAGAATTAGAGTAGATCCCAACTCTCTAGTACCATCAAATAAATCCTTCTGAAATCGAAATGGATGATTTGCCTCCAACCATCGACGATGTCCCATATAACAGAACTTTCCTCCATGTTTTAACCAAATTGAATGGGTTGATTCACCACAAGAAGGACATGCAACTCGTCCCTTAGTATATGCAGGAAGATTAACTTGAGATCATCAGTCCACTTTTTTTTTGGGGCCAATGAGACATTAGGGTATGCACATATCTAGAATGGAAATTAATATGTTTTCTAATGTGCACTTTTAGCCTCTATCACAATTCCGATCCATGTATAGGGTCGGAACTAGAGATTGACTTGGACCGAGTTCTAACCTTATACAAACCTGATCTATGTCTGAATCCGGTCAGCATGTTTGATCCAAATATCGACCTACATCAACTCACGTTGAAACTTATTTTGTCAATGTAGTAGATCTTTCTTATTGAATCAAATTAATAGTAAGTAATCATGAACCATAAGAAACATGTATATAAATTGGACTAAAAAGATATCATGTAAAATTCTCTCAAAAAAATATATTATGTAAGAAGGTATCATGCATTATCTTTAAAATGCCATTCTGTCGACATTAGAAGGATATGTGCATGCATATGTATGTGTCTAATATTCTAGGAACGAAATCCAGCCAAAGTTAAACGAAGACCATACTCAAATCCAAGCCATTCACATATATTGACAACCATAGAATTTGCTAAAATAGTTGGCATTCTCCTAAGGTTAATAAACAGTTAACATGTAATTAAATATTGTCACTCAACTATGAAGATAGATGATTAATTTCATAAATTCATAACTTAAAGCCTTGAGCAAAGAACATATTGCATTTGTTGAAGGTAATTTCAGGTCAAAATTGAATATCAATGACCCTAATCCAAGCCTTATTTCAATAATTCGAAGATTTCTGATCCAATCCTAACCTGTTTTTCTGGGGTAGGGTCCGAAATTCCATAAATAAAAACCATAGGTTTATGCGAGAATAATCATGAATAAGAAAAAAAAAACTAACATGTGGGATTTTTCTTGCTTTACCTGGCCGGTGGAGCAAGCAGGGTAACGGGTGGGAGGGAGGGGCTTCGATCGGTGGGCCGGTAGGGAGGAGGTGGTGGTCGACTCGGGCAGCGCACTGAAGATGAAGGAGGAGGGAGAGGGAAGAGGAAGAAAAGGGAGCGAGGGGCTTCAGTCGGTGGGCCGGTAGGGAGGAGGTGGTCGTCGGCTCAGGTAGCGCACCGGAGATGAAGGAGGAGGGAGAGGGAGGAGGAAGAAAAGGGAGGGAGGGGCTTCGATCGGTGGGCCGGTAGAGAGGAGGTGGTCGTCGACTCGAGCAGTGCACCGGAGATGAAGGAGGAGGGAGAGGGAGTGATGCAGAACAAAGAACAAAGAAGCGTATGTGGAAGTAAATTTAAGATTAATTCTTTTTTTTATATATATATTTCAGAAATTGGCCTCGACTCAAAGTAAAGTAAACTAAGTTGATGGAAACTAGGTAAGGATTGAAAACACAATTTAGAAGAAGCTAAGTTATCAGAGTAGTTCAGAAGTAACGGATCGCTGGGGGTTGAGAAACTCCCAGACCTAGGGTTTCGCTCTGAACTTTCAACAGGACAGAAATAAAGAGAAGAGATGGTTTACCAACCAGACAGTGATCTTCACAAAATTTGGGTGGAAGAACTCTCTCGAGCAGATTGTTGGATCTTCGGATTTGGCTATCTTCGCAATGGATCCTCCAATACTGGCCTCGTGGCTGGGTCGGCTTCTCCTGAACTCAAGATCTGGGAAGAAGGAAAAACAAGTGATGGATTCAGAGACTCAGGGAAGGATTTACCAGGTCGAAGAACTTGAAGGCTGATGTCGCTTAGATCCGGATTCTCTTGAAGGCTGATTCGACTCCCTCAGGAAAGAGCTTTGGATCTGAAGTATCCGGACTGGAGCTGGATGCTGGTGGTCGGCCTGGACTTGGAGAGAGAGACCGTGGGAGGTGGAATAGGCTAGGGTTTGGTGGATTGAAGTGGATGGTGGGCGGCTAGGGTTTTGGAGTAGAAGTGGCTAACCTAGGGTTTGGGTTTTGGAGATCTCACACCTCCTCAAGGTTCCTGGGGAACCCGGATTTACTCCCTCACGGAGCTCAACACCTGGATGCAAGTGCGGAAGAGAGAAAACACAAAGTTTGCTCACAAAAAAATTTGGTTTCATTCATCTGATCCCTTAGAACTTACAAAGGGGTTTTAATTTATAGGACATTACAAGAGAGTAG
This sequence comes from Areca catechu, assembly GCA_021397845.1. Taxonomy (NCBI): domain Eukaryota; kingdom Viridiplantae; phylum Streptophyta; class Magnoliopsida; order Arecales; family Arecaceae; genus Areca; species Areca catechu. The sequence goes on along the minus strand of CM038051.1, from coordinate 44,009,927 downwards.
GGTTTTACATCTTCCCATGTGGGACTAAAGGAGGGGATCTTCAAATTAGGATTGTAGGATCAATCCCTACTCATATGGCCGGCCAAATAATTCCAAAGATGATTGAGGCTTCAAAAAAGGAAAGTGGGTGGCGCCTCCTTATCTTGACCTCCAAGAAAATTATTTTTTTCCTTCTATGCTTGGCCTTATCTGGAAGTGTTTGGGCGCCTCTTAACCTTGCCCTCCAAGAGAAAATTTGTTTCCATTTATATCTGGCTTTAGTTAGAATGACTAGGGCGCCTCCTAACCTTGCTCTTCAAGAGAAATCTCCTTCCTTCCATGGCTCAACCCTTTTTGGATACCTCCTTTTCTTTCTCCCCAAGTTATGGCTCTTCTAACTTTGTTTTGAGTATTTTTAGCAGGTAATGGGCGCCTCCTTGAAGTTCTCTCCAAGAGAATTTCTTCCCTTTCATAGTTTGGTTCTTTTGGGAATGTCTTGGGCCGCCCCCTTGATTTGTGGACCCCTGGTGGATTTCTCCTCAATTGGCGCATGAGAGAAGGGAGCTGCTATCTGTGGTGTGGGGACCAAAGCCTGCTGGATGGAGATGTGGCACCCCTTGGACTCAGGCGTATGACTGGGAGTGTGGCTGGGAGTGTGGCGCCCACTTGCTTGGCCTTGGGAGAAAATGTAACACCCCAGGTTGAAGCCCTAGTCCACTACTGAGTCAACATGACTCAACAAAATAAAAATGCAGGTAATATAGACTCAAGCTAAAATTGAGTTGATCAAGACAACCCTTATTACAAGCCAAAAAACCCTAATTCTTCGGGCAAGGTTAATCAGAGATCCAGATGGAGCTCTGAAGTCTTCTTCTGAGTCTAGTGCCCGCACCAATTCTCCCAGGGTGGGAGGAACTCGACCCTGTCGAGTATGGATCAAGTTGGCTCTGGTATCTCTCCAAGAGGTCTGGGTCCAATTCTTGTAATTCTTCTCGGGAGATCCAATAGTCATCAGAATCTGGCCTTCCTTGCCAGCGGACCAGGTATCTTTGGTATCCTCGATTACGAGTAGAGATAACCTGATCATCCAGGATCTTTTCAATCTGCTCTTTCCTCACAGGCCAGTTTGTTGGTGGACACAGGGTCAGGTTCACTCTCAAGAGCAGGATTAGGTTCAAAAGCCCCACTGAGAATCACAGCTGGCTCTCTATACTCTACTAGGTCTGTAATGTTGAAAGTGGAGCTAATGCCTAGTTTTGACTCGAGCACATAGGCATTGGATCCTACTCTCTTCACTACTCTAAATGGTCCAGCTCCTCTAGCATGAACTTTCTAACGGTTCCAGGAGGAAACCGTTCAGGCCTTAACCTAATCATTACATAGTCTCTCTCAACAAAAGTTTTGACTCGCCTTTGAGAATCAGCCAACTTCTTATAAGTTTCATTACTTAAAGTTATTTTGGCATGAATTTCTTTATGCAAGTCCTTTACATGCTATGCAAGTGCATCAAGAGACTTGTGTGTGTGGGCTAAAAGTGAAATCAGATCAAGTGGTGTGTGAGGCTTGTATCCATGAACAATTTCAAAGGGACTCTAGCCTATAGACCTATTGATCGAAACATTGAATGCAATTTCAGCCCTGGACAAAAAACAAATCCCAATTCCTGGTGCTCTCAATCAAACCAAAATCTGAGCCTAGTAAAGGGTCAAGAAAAAAAACTAAACTAGACTGACGACGCATTCCTAAAGAATGGATTTTATTTCAAAGGAACCCTAGGTCTAAACCTAACAAACTATGGCTCTCTAGGTTTGACCTTGGGTCGGAGGATGGCATGCAGAGCATGAAAACTTATCATGGGTGCCTAGTAGGTGCCATAAGGTCTTCCAGAAGTAGATGGCAAACCTAATAGGTTCTGACACGTGGTTTACTCTAAAGACTTCGACAAAGTATACTTGGATGGTGTAAGAAGCATTGGAAGTCCTAGAGAAAGGGAGGAGATATGAGGTGGGGTCTCGAATTACCTGTTGACTAAAGGTGGTGACCTGAAGGTTTGAATGGTGATCTATGAGTGTCAACTGGTCATCCTTACGAAAGTAAAAATTTGCTACTCCCAGGAATGGATCAAGAGATGGTTCGGGAAGTAGCCTAAGACATATGATTGCAATAGTTAAGGTTTGTTCTCTAAGCAAATAATGATCCACTTTCTCAAGAACTGGATTAGAGAATGATTCATGGAAGGGCCTATGGATGATGACCTCAAGACTTGAAATTTGACCTATGGGTGTAGAAAGGTATACTCTATAGAAGGGTAGGTCAGTCATGCAAAGGAAGGGGTCTGGGGCCATAAGGAGGACTTCTACAGGACTGGGTGAATCAATCCGCTCAAGACAAGGATGTTCAACTGAGATTACGGGAGAGACCTTAGTGGCTGGGCATGGAACAAGGTCCAATTATAAGAGGCTTGATTCAGTCATCCTAAAGAGAGGATCTACCATAGGGTGGGCAAACTTAAACAGTTCAGTGCAAAGATCTTCAATTGGTACTTGGAGAATGACTGTCATTAGAGGGTACGAACTAATAGCTCGGGCTAACACTATGAGTTCTTCCTGGGGGTATTTGACTAAAAGAACCTGGTTCTCACAAATCTCTTGAATTTCTGAACTAGGTCCTACCAGTTGGTTGCTTTCCAAGGTCTCCTGAGGTAAGGAACCAATAGTATCAATGTCACATTCTTCAAGTTCTTCCCCGTCATATTCATCAACTAGACTCAAGCCAGCATCATATACTTCCTCGATGCCATCTTCAATGGGTTTCGGGTCAGTGGTAATCGGGCAACTGATTCTAGGCTTGTCATACCTAACCGTTCTTCCTCATTGGTAGGCTTGGGTTCTCCCTCATTAATGTCATCCTTAGGATTCTTACCACTTAGCTGTGCACAAGCCAGTCCTATGCATGGGCACTGACTAGATTTATGGCCTCTTTCTCCACAAAACAAACATTCTTGAGATATAGGAACCAGGGTCACACTGGGTTTCAAGCTAGTAGAGACCTTACTTGGGCATGGGTGTGGAGCTAAATGGTTTGATCTAGAAGACTTGGGTTGTTGAGTGACTGGTCTAGAATATTGTAAGGACCTCTCATAGACACGATCCACACTATAGATATCATGGTTAGGCTTCCTAAGGTTATGCTCGGGATCATGGTATAAGGTCCTCCTAGGTTCCTGGCATGGGTGAGGTTGGGGCCTATTAAATTTGGATCAGAGATCCAATTTTGATGTCTACGTTTCTCAAGTACTTGGAATCGATCCCTAAACTGGGAAAAACCTTCATTCATGTCCTGACTCAATTTGGTCATACTTTCGGTAAGATTTCTAACCATGGCCTCTAAATCTGGTTGGGTTTGACTAGGTTGGTAGGGTACTCCATTCCGGGTAGACATGATGATGCAAGCAAACACACAAAATGAGACTCAACTGAATCGACTACGGGCTAACTAAACCTAGAGCCCAAATTAGATGCCCAATCAGAGTGGCAAGCTAGCCTGTAGTAACTCAGGACTCAGCCAGGCAGGTGTAAGGGGAGTGTTAGGTCCCTAGATGCCAATCCTAGAAACCAATCAAAGATTGGCCAGGTAGGCGGACCAGCACACAAGCCCTTCGGGATGGAATCCCTGAACCACCATTCTAGACACTGAGTACAAAGCACACATAGAGTAACCAGACAAACTGACTCAACACTAGCCTTGACCCGACTTGTTGATGTCCCTAGCCCACTAGGGCAAATTAGGTCTAATTAATTTTAAGATTAAAGGCTTAGGTTCGAATAAGTGGGTGATGGTTTTGGGCTAAGGAGAGGTTATCAACTCCTCCCCTTATCTTAGATGCTCAAATGCCCTTAAGATGAATTAAGAGATGATCACTCAAAAATAATTGAATTGCAGAAATACAAAAATAGAGTTGCAGTAATTTAATCCTCAGAAATCCCACGGAAACCAATAAATCACAAGAAAATTATGCAAAATAGTTTCAATTATACTGGTTTCAGAAAAATAAAAATCACAGAATTTAGAGTTACTTGCAGTGAGAAATAATTCCTGCAACAGGGCAATTACGGGCTAAAAATAGAGTACTTCCTCGTTTACAATTCCTGCTATGAAGTTATAACTCAACGGATCCCCTACACGCCCTAGGAACATCCCATGGAATGGGAAGAGGATGTTTGCACCTCGCTTCGTTCCTAGGACCGGACGTCCTGGGGAGTCTACTTCGAGCAGACAAAGTAAAAAGAGAGAGACTCAAACAAGCAATCAAACAGAAACCCTAGACAGGGCTCTGATACCAAAATTGATCCAGAACAAAGAACAAAGAAGCGTATGCGGAAGTAAATTTAAGATTAATTCTTTTTTTATATATATATATTTCAGAAATTGGCCTCGACTCAAAGTAAAGTAAACTAAGTTGATGGAAACTAGGTAATGATTGAAAAACACAATTTAGAAGAAGCTAAGTTATCAGAGTAGTTCAGAAGTAACGGATCGCTGGGGGTTGAGAAACTCCCAGACCTAGGATTTCGCTCTGAACTTTCAACAGGATAGAAATAAAGAGAAGAGATGGTTTATCAACCAGACAGTGATCTTCACAGAATTTGGGTGGAAGAACTCTCTCGAGCAGATTGTTGGATCTTCGGATTCGGCTATCTTCGCAATGGATCCTCCAATACTGGCCTCGTGGCTGGGTCGGCTTCTCCTGAACTCAAGATCTGGGAAGAAGGAAAAACAAGTGATGGATTCAGAGACTCAGGGAAGGATTTACCAGGTCGAAGAACTTGAAGGCTGATATCGCTGAGATCCGGATTCTCTTGAAGGCTGATTCGACTCCCTCAGGAAAGAGCTTTGGATCTGAAGTATCCGAACTGGAGCTGGATGCTGGTGGTCGGCCTGGACTTGGAGAGAGAGGCCGTGGGTGGTGGAATAGGCTAGGGTTTGGTGGATTGAAGTGGATGGTGGGCGGCTAGGGTTTGGAGTAGAAGTGGCTAACCTAGGGTTTGGGTTTTGGAGATCTCACACCTCCTCAAGGTTCCTGGGGAACCCGGATTTACTCCCTCACAGAGCTCAACACCTGGATGCAAGTGCGGAAGAGAGAAAACACAAAGTTTGCTCACAAAAAAATTTGGTTTCATTCATCTGATCCCTTATAACTTACAAAGGGGTTTTAATTTATAGGACATTACAAGAGAGTAGGGTTTTACATCTTCCCATGTGGGACTAAAGGAGGGGATCTTCAAATTAGGATTGTAGGATCAATCCCTACTCATATGGCCGGCCAAATAATTCCAAAGATGATTGAGGCTTCAAAAAAGGAAAGTGGGTGGCGCCTCCTTGTCTTGACCTCCAAGAAATTATTTTTTTCCTTCTATACTTGGCCTTATCTGGAAGTGTTTGGGTGCCTCTTAACCTTGCCCTCCAAGAGAAAATTTGTTTCCTTTTATATCTGGCTTTAGTTGGAATGACTAGGGCGCCTCCTAACCTTGCTCTTCAAGAGAAATCTCCTTCCTTCCATGGCTCAACCCTTTTTGGATACCTCCTTTTCTTTCTCCCCAAGTTATGGCTCTTTCTAACTTTGTTTTGAGTATTTTTGGCAGGTAATGGGCGCCTCCTTGAAGTTCTCTCCAAGAGAATTTCTTCCTTTTCATAGTTTGGTTCTTTTGGGAATGTCTTGGGCCGTCCCCTTGATTTGTGGACCCCTGGTGGATTTCTCCTCAATTGGCGCATGAGAGAAGGGAGCTGCTATCTGTGGTGTGGGGACCAAAGCCTGCTGGATGGAGATGTGGCGCCCCCTGGACTTAGGCGTATGACTGGGAGTGTGGCGCCCACTTGCTTGGCCTTGGGAGAAAATGTAACACCCCAGGTTGAAGCCCTAGTCCACTTCTGAGTCAACATGACTCAACAAAATAAAAATGCAGGTAATATAGACTCAAGCTAAAATTGAGTTGATCAAGTCAACCCTTATTACAAGCCAAAAAACCCTAATTCTTCGGGCAAGGTTAATCAGAGATCCGGATGGAGCTCTGAAGTCTTCTTCTGAGTCTGGTGCCCGCACCAGGGAGGAAGTGGTGGTCGGCTCGGGCAGCACGAAGGAGGAGGGAGAGGGAGGAGGAAGAAAAGGGAGGGACGGGCTTCGATCGGTGGGCCGGTAGGGTGGAGGCGGTGGTCGACTCGGGCAGCACGAAGGAGGAGGGAGAGGGAGGAGGAAGAAAAGGGTTAGGGCGGCGATGGATTTCTGATGCAAAATAGGGCTCGGTCGGGGGAAAAGAGGAGTCCGGCGATGCTTATTCCACCGATGCTTTTAAGCGTCGATGGGTTGAGTGCATACCGATGCTTTTCAAAAGCGTCGATGGGTTGAGTGCATACCGATGCTTTTCAAAAGCGTCGGCAGATTTCTGGTCGGGAATTGCCAATGCGGATTCCTAGATGGCGACGCTTATAAGCGTCGGTAAACATAGAGGAATTGCCGATGCTTAAAAGCGTCGGCAGGTTTCACAGATTACCAATGCTTCCAAAAAGCGTTAGCGGGTTCCTGGGTCTTCCCGACGCTTCCCAGAAGCGTCGGGAGAAAACGGTCGGGAATTCCCTGTTTTACTGTAGTGGAAGATCTAAAACCATCATCCATTGAATAATTAAATTAACTTTAGTTCAAAGTAACTAAATCTAAATCTAAATATAAAAATCCATAACCTTAAAATTCAGAAAGTTACTGGTTACAAATTTATAGTCAATTAAAGAATTAAAATCATGGTATAAAATCATCAAACTTACTAGTGCAAATTCCAAACTTGAACCATTCTTCATTTCTAGTATTATTGCTGCAAGAATTAGTTAACTTAGGGGTGATGAGCTAGAGTTGGAGATGAAGGGGTGGCTGTAGAGCCTCTTGGCAAGAACATCATAACTAGGGACAGATGCCAAGCTTGTGATCAACCTTCTTATCAAGCCACTAAAGCCAGGACAGTCTCGACATGATAAGAAAGATGTTTCCTATCGATGGACCTTCCAATGCCTAAGTCAGTCTTGTACGAAAGTAAATAGAAGAGATATCGAGACTTAGAGCAAGAGTAAGAAGGTAGCCCAGAGTATGGAGGAAGAAGAGGATATGTCAAGGAAAGGTGTGAAGCATTGAAGAATATAGCTATGAGATGCTCAAGGCTCCTTCATAGAGATGAGTTCCCATGCATGTGGGATTCGTCTCTAGAAAAAAAAAGAAGTTTTTTGGTCTTCCTTCTCTAGGACTTACCTAGAGGGTCTACGAAAAAAGATTTTATAGGCGTATATTTGTCACCAATGAGGTTGTCATTTGCGTGGTAAAGAATGATGGTTTGCATGCATTTACAATGGGCACATTTTGAAATGTCAAGGTACAGTCCCAAACACAGATGTTGGATGCAGCATAGGATGGCCCACTGCATTACAGATGGAGGGCATGCCACCCCCTCTACTTGGTTGTCAGAGATTAGGTGGTGAACCCTTGGACGCTTGTCATACTGCCTTCTTCCATAAACACATGTCAAATAGTGGCCAAGTCCTCGGCACCATGCTAGATGGCCCAACTTTGGATGTATTATCTACTAATTTATACAAAAAAAGAAAAAATAAAAAAAATATGAGCTATATAGCTCAATAAGTAAAATCTATATTTTCTTATCAAATCAAGAATAATTTTTTAAATAAACAATGCATTATTTAAAAAAATAATAAATATATAAAATAAAATATTTTATAGTACAATATGATAAAGTCATAAAGCCAATCATGCATGCCTAACTAATCAATAGTTCACAAACATGGTTCTTTGTTTATATTGCAAATAAATTTGTAAATCATTTTTTTCTATTTAACTATATCACAGTTCAAAATATTGCTTGGAGATATTCATGCTAAGGTCACTTAATATCCATGATAAGATTTTTGTTTATAATCAATAAAGTATCATATTTGGTATGCCAACTTTATACCTATTGGTAGAGCTTGTATTTGTATGGAACTAGTTTTGTATGTCGGTCTTTGATGGGGGAAAGATGGGGGTAGGATCGTTGGTGAGCCTAGAAGTCACCTAAATTAGGGTACTATTTTTTTTGGTATTTTTTTCTCTAGGGATGGCGAAGGAATAGTGGGGATGTAGGAAAGGGATCTAGATCTCATGGACTTTGGGACTCACCCTAACGAAGAGACCTCTCACCTCTAGGGCATTACACCCTCCTCGATACTTGGAGGCGCTAGGATGGATCTCAAAGGCCACGAGGGGATAGAGAAGATGGAATGAGAAGGGGGATAACTGGGTATGACCTCACATCATGTCTTGGGATTGGGCCTTACACCCTCTCCTCACGGAGTGAAATAAAAAAATCACTCTTTTCTAAAACTCATTTTCATTCCCAAAACTTGACTAAACTTTTTTTTTTCTACAAAGGACTAAGGGTGGTATTTATAGACTTGTTCAACCCTCATTTGAATTTGAATACAAGATAAAAAGATATGAATGATTCAAATTCAAATACAAGATAGGATAAGATAAGCCTATCCATATCTAAATCATAACCAACCAAGTCCTAATTTAAATTTCAAATAAAAGATAAATCCTACATTTATTCTAGATATGCTCCAAGATTCGCTGGCTCCAAGATTCGTGCTTGCTCCGGGATCTGTGCTGGTGAGGTCCCCATCAGTCTTCCCCAATACTAAAATCATACATTGCTGTCTAAGAACCCTTAGAATATTTATATCTTTTAATAAAAAATAAAATAAGTAGGTGGGAAAATAGTAAATGGCATGATCATATACATATTTCATAATAAGATATTCTCATTAAAACCATTTATGAAGCTGCTTTTCATAACAAAGTATAATTTCTATGATACACAATTCTAATCTTTTATTTTAAGAAAATATGATATTATCAATGACAAACCATATGCATGAAAAATATATGATAGTTTGAAAATTTATGAGTTTAAAGTATACTTCTTCCGTTTAAACCTTTAAAACTTACAAGATAAATCAACTAAAACTTAATTAAAATATTAAAATCAAAATTAATTTTTATTCAATGACTTTTATAGTATTAAAATAATAAAAAAGGGATAGTTGATTGGGTGTGCGACATCTTTAAGTGGGTTAGGTCTCAATAATTCCATTACTGAATCATGAAGCAAGGACTTGATCAAAGCCCAGATTGTTTGATAGTGGATTCAAGGAAAACTCAACATCAAGGTGATGTAAGGTTTTGTTTTTTGTAGGATAAACTTGGGTCCATGGAATGGAGAGATGAATTTTTTATTGAAATACATGGGTGTGCTCATAGAGAGAGAGAGAGAAGAGAGAAATAATAGGGAGAAAGAGAAAGCTTTGTCTCTCCTAGAAAAGGAAGGAGAGGTCAAGATCATCGAAGACCCAGGGGTTATGGTTGATGGCGAAAGGTAGTGGATGTAGGAAAAATAATTCCTAAATCCCTAGAATCGATCACAAAATTAGAATGATAAATTAGATCTGAAAAATAATTACTTATCTGTAGTCACCATGATCTTCTGATCTAGATCTTGATCCGATGCTCACACGAACACCGCAGGCAGGGTCCTTCTCTCCGGTCTTCCTCAGAAAGGCAGCTCTCGATGGAAAAAATCACCGTACCATAAAATCATGGTATACGTGATATATAAATAGAGGAAGTGGAGAGGGAACCTAGCCAATAAAATATAAATACCCTAACTGACCCTCCTATCACGAGTCAAGTTGGGATAAGGCCTAAACTGTGCCACTTCAACCACACCAAATCACATGAGGTGCTCCTAGTCCAATTAATGATCAAATAATAATGGGCTCAACCTACGTCTATCAACATGGTCCATAAAAATCAACTTAGATTTTAATAAAAGAAAAATATCAATTAATGTTAGCCCAAATTAAGAAAATTCTCATATTCTCCCACTTGGGCTACATTAATTAATAATTTTAAAAACATTCTATTTTAAAAATAATTCTCGGGTTGAAAATAAAATGTGGCCACAATATGATCCATAGACACCACCTACAAACGACTCGGTCCAATAGTATCCATGATGCCGAATCATGGGGCCGTTGTACTACTTAACCGATACAAGACTTATCCATGGTTACAAGCATCATAAACACCATCGACATGAATCTTGGTGTAGTAGTGTAGCAAGAAAATAGCATCAAGGTAATCAAATAAAACATGCTATTTTTCATTGTCAGTCCTCCAATTTTTCGTCAACATGCTTAGAAATAAATTAAGCAAGAGAAATCATGATGGCATCAAACAACAAACCATCCTGTCTCATATACTGAACAATGGTGTCAATGACGAGATAGCACAACAAATCCAAAACTCGACACCAGGTCTCAGTCAGGTACATAACCAAAAGAGATATCTTATATTCAAAATAAATTAATATATGTACCCTCAATCAAGATTTCTCTATAATCACATGCTATATCACAAGCTAGAGAAATCTCACGACTTCAAAGAAGTCTGTATATCTTCAAACACAATGAGATCTCAAAATTATCAAATGAGACATACTCATACAACTGTCATTCTCAAGACAAAGACACAATCTTGAGATATTATGTTATACTTTATTTTACATGTGCATATATAAAATCATAAAACAAAATAATTATCATGACAACAATAAAAAAAAACTCATGACATATGAAAAAAATATTCATGATGATAATAAAGTCTAATTACAGAGTCACTCCCACTAACCAAGTACATCAAAAGAACTCACTATGCCCATATTTTCAACAAGCCTCGCAAAGCTTATGAGCCTAAACCTTTGGTCAAAGGATCAGCTAACATGGACTTTGTATCTATATAATCAATAATTATATCACCATTCTTTACAAGATCTCTGATGACCAAATACTTCAGCTCAATGCGTATGGACTTGCTGGATGACTTATTATTCCTTGTAAAGAATACCGTAGCCATATTATCACAGTATATCAACACAGGTCTGGAACTCAAATACAAAATCTGAAATCCAGCCACAAGATTCTTTAACCAAATAGCTTGATTAGCAGCTCCATAACAAGATACAAACTCGGCTTGCATGGTAGAAGATGTAGTCAGTGTCTGTTTAACACTTTTCCAAGATACTGCACCACCAGCTAACATAAAAATATATCCAGAAGTTGATTTTAGATCATCAGGACACCCGGTATAATCAGAATCCGAATATCCAACCAACTCAAGATTATCAACTCTCCTATATATGAGCATATAATCTTTGGTTTTCTGTAGATACCTCATCACTTTCTTTATAGCAATCCAATGTTGATAACCTAGATTTGATAAGTATCTTCCAAGAACACCCACTATGAAAGCAATGTCAGGTCTGGTGCAGACTTGAGCATACATCAAGCTCCCTATAGCACTGAAATAAGGAACATCTTTCATTTTATCTTTCTCAAGCAGATTCTTTGGACATTGATCTTTACTAAACTTGTCACCTTTAACCACAGGAGAATCACAAGGTCTGCAATTTTGCATACTAAATCTCAAAGAATTCTGTCATATATGTCTTTTGTGACAAACCCAATAAACACCGAGATCTGTCCCTATGAATTTCAATTTCCAAAACAAAGGATGCCTCACCAAGATCTTTCATATCAAAATTCTCTGGCAACATTTGTTTAGTCTTAAAAAGCAAACCAAAATCACTGCTAGCAAGCAAGATATCATCAACATATAAAACAAGGAAGATAAAATTCCTCCCACTGATCTTGAGATATATACATTGATCAACTTTATTTTTCTCAAAACCAAGAGAGGTCACAACTTCATCAAACTTGAGGTACCATTGTCGAGATGCCTGCTTCAGACCATAGATAGACCTTTTTAATTTGCACACCAAGTATTCTTTTCCACTTTCTTGAAAACCTTCAGGTTGCTTCATATATACCTCTTCACAGAGATTACCATTCAAGAAAGCAGTTCTAACATCTATCTGATGTAGCTCTAAATCATAATGAGCCACCAAGGACATGATTATTCTGAAAGAATCTTTTGAAGATACAGGAAAGAAAGTTTCAGTGAAATCGATTCCTTCTCTTTGAGTGAAGCCTTTTGCTACCAATCTGGCCTTGAAACGCTCAATTCTTCTCTTGGAATCTCTTTTAGTTTTATATATCCATTTGCATCCAACAGGTTTACAAGCATCAGGAGGCTCAATAAGCTCTATGGGCCATAGATTGCATCTATTCTTTCATAGCATTTATCCATAAATCAAATTGGAGAGAATTGACAGCATCAATATAAGTAACTGGGTCAACCATATGCCCAATATCAAAGTCATTCTCCCCGAGATAAACATAAAAATCATCTAAAATTGTAGATCTTCTTTGTCTAACAGATCTTCTAACTTGGACTTCTTCCACAGGTTGAAGATTCTGAAAAGAGCTAGGTGGATCATGGATTTCATCATCCATTCCTTCAATAGGAGTCGGAATCAAATTATCATTCTGGCTGGATATGGGAATAAAAACAGTTTTTCCTTGAGCATTATCATCATCAGTAGTAGTTGAAGATTCAATATCAGCCACATCAAGTTCTTGAAACTTTGCAGTAAGAGACTCCACAATTCTGTTACCTCTTCCTGGACTATAAAACCTATATCCTTTAGAATGTTCTAAATATCCAATGAATTAGCAACAACTTGTTTTGGGATCTATCATTTTCTCTGTAGGATTGTATAATTTTACTACTACAGGACAACCCCAAACTTGAAAATGATTCAAACTAGGTTTTCTTCCAGTCCAGAGTTCAAAAGGTGTCTTCAACACATATTTACTGGAAACTCTATTGAGAATATATAAAGCAGTCTTGAGAGCTTCACCCCATAAAAATTCTGGCATATTAGACCTACTCATCATGCTCCGCATCATATCTTTAAGGGTGCGATTTCACCTTTCGGCCACACCATTCTGCTCAGGACTTCCAAGCATGGTATATTGAGGAACAATCCCACAATCCTGTAAATACTTGGCAAACGGACCCATTTGTTGCCCAGCCACATCATGTCTGCCATAGTACTCACCTCCACGATCAGATCTCACAATCTTGATAACTTTTCCCAACTATTTCTCGACTTCAATTTTAAAAATCTTAAACTTTTGAAGGGCATCAAACTTTTTTTTAATCAAGTAAACATATCCATATCGAGAAAAATCATCAATAAAGGTGATAACATATCTATTACCACAAATTATAGAAGAATGAGGTCCATTTATGTTAGTATGAATTATTTCTAGAAGGTTTGAACTACAAATTGTCCATTTCTTCTTGGTTTTAGTCAATTTTCCTTTAATACAATCAACACAAGTCTCAATGTCCCCAAGATCCAAAACAGGCAGGATGTCATCATTGATTAATCTGGTTATTCTTTCCTTTGAAATATGTCCCAAGTATTTATGCCATAATATAAAGGATTTATCATTAGTCCTTAGACATTTGGCAACAACATTTTCAATACTTAAAGAAATATTAGAATTATGAGTAGCCAGAGACAATCTGTATAAGCCATCAACCAAATCACCATAGCCAACAATTTTCGAATTGAATATCAAATCAACTCTTTTACTGCTAAACAAGAATCCATAACCAAGCTTATCTAAGGACGAAACTGAAATCAAATTCCTTCTAAAGGAAGGTACATAAAAGGCATTTTCTAAAATAATTACAAAACCAGATCCTAAGCACAACTTGACAACTCCTACACACTCTACTTCGACTTCAAAATCATTGCCAACCTTCAATTTACTCTCATGCAGACTCGGCTTCCATTTGTTTCTCATCCCCTGTAGAGAAATAACAACATGAGTCGAAGCTCCACTATCTATCCACCAGGAATTAACAGGAACATTGACAACATTAGATTCATAACAGACCAAACCAAGGGGCTTACCTCTCTGTTTTTCTTTCTTTTCTAACCAAGACTTGAACTTAAAGCACTGACTTCTAATATGTCCTTTCTTTTTACAGTGGAAGCACTTGATCTTCTTTTAATGGCAGCATTGGGACCTCCTACAAAATGATTCTGATCGTGACCTCTTCCATCCCTTTTAGAATCCTGAGACTGTCGAGGAGCAGTAGGTTTTCCCTTCTTTTTATGTACAAAATGCTTGCCAGCTTAAGTTTGTTGTTGATGAGTAAGGAGGGCACTGTAAATCTTTTCTTTCTTGACCTTTTCTTCTTCAGCAACATACTTAGTGATCAGGTCATTAGCATTCCATGTTTCATCTAAAGTATTGTAGGCAGTCTTGATTTGAGAAAATTTCATAGGCAAGGAATTTAAGGCATGTGACACAATGAAGGAATCCGGTAGATCAATCTTCAGACCCTTGAGCTTAGATTGAATATGAACCATCTTCAGAATGTATTCTCTGACACCCCCAATATTATTGTAGGTCATAGTTGTCAACTCCTTCATCGAGGATCTGATCTCAGCATTATTAGAAATGAGATACCTCTGCTCAATTGCATCCAATAACTCTTCCGCATTGTCAGACTTCTATAAACCACTCAGAAGATGTTCCAAAATTGACCTCTTAATTACAATCAGAATGAGTCTGTTCGACTTTTCCCATTTAGAAAGGTGGTCCTTATGTTCAATGGTGCTTTGATCATTCAAATCAATGGGTCTGGGCTCACACAATGCAAGATCAATGTCAGCAATTCCAAGAGCAAACTCTAGGTCTTGCTCCATTTCTTATAGTTTGACCTAGTAAGCACCTCGACAACAGCATTGTTGTTGTTTACACCAAAAATAACTGTACAATCAAAAATAAGGAATGCCAAATATTAATTAACAGACATACAACATATCATAACATAATAACAAATAAAAACTCAAACACAATATCACATATTTTTCTTTAGACAGATCATGCAATATGTATTAGTGTTCTACACATGAAGCCATAAGCTAATAAGATATTCTAGCATTCCTAAACCTATCCCCTTTGGGCAAGCGATTGTATGTCATAACCAGAAAATATCTTCTAGTTAAAATATACAACAACCCCCTTTGGATAGGCGGTTGTATGTCATAACCAGAAAATATCCCTCACATGATGAACAATTCAATGAACTGACCAAACAAACCACTTTGGTGATAAATATTGTGCCAACCCACATAATTATACATACAGGGAAAAACATCCAACAAAACAAAAGGATAGTGGCAAAACAAATGTATGTCCATGATCAGTCACAATAGGATACCAATCAACATATATCCACTGATCTATTTTACCAAAATTATTACATTCCAAAAAATGTACATTAATTAAAATAATCATAGGATCCACCCATGCCCCTCCAACATTTAATTTGGACCAAAATATAATTATAAATTTTAGAGGGACCAAATTGTAAGAGGGGCTTATATTAAATTCCAGAAATTACAGGGACCTAAATGCAAAATTCCCATTTTTTTCTAGATAATGGGTTAATGGATTTTTGGGTTAAAACCCAAAACCCGCAAACCCTTCCTCCTTCCTTCCCAGCGTTCAAACCCAAAAGGAAAGAGGGCTTGATGTAGAACCGCCGGCAACAATCTTGATCCCACACCGCCGGTGCATCCACCGACGAGAACACCGCCCAGGCCAGTCGAGAACTTCTGATCACCAACTCCAATGAAGATGCCAGACATCAGGAGAAAGTCCATGGCTGGACTGTCATTTGTTTTTTTTTTTGATGGATTGTAGCATCAGTGATCCACCGGTTGCTACCGCTGGGAAGAGGGGGGAAGGGGGGAAGGATCAGGTCGAGAGACCGGCTGGAACGCGCCCGGCGATGACGGCCCAGGCAAGGCCTGTCGCACCCCATCCGATCGCCTCCGATGGGTCCATGGCCAAAAAAAAAAGGGTAAATGCCTCTCTTCTTTCTCTTTTTTTTTTTAATTTCGATCGATTAGGATCTCAGTCAATCGATTGAGAGCTAGCAGATCCGGGCCGGGATCTTAACGCCCGATCATCGTCGAGGTTCAAAAGGGTTTTGTTTTTTTTGTTATGAGAGGTGTCAAAAGGAATTAAGGAGATCACTGGTTTCTTGTCGGTTTCTCCTTCCATCACCGATCATGGCAGCATATCTCGATGTTGTCGGTTCTCCCATAGCATGGATCTTCGTGCAAACACAGATCTATAAAGATCAGATGAAAAAAATTATTTTAACAGATCTAATATTTCTAATCATTTAGATAGTGGGGCTCTGATACCAAATATAGGAAAATAATTCCTAAATCCCTAGAATCGATCACAAAATTAGAATGATATATTAGATCTGAAAAATAATTACTTACCTGTAGTCGCCATGATCTTTCGATCTAGATCTTGATCCGATGCTCACACGAACACCATAGGCAGGGTCCTCTCCGGTCTTCCTCAGAAAGGCAGCTCTCAATAGGAAAAATCATCATACCATAAAATCACGATATACGTAATATATAAATAGAGGAAGCGGAGAGGGGACCTAGCCAATAAAATATAAATACCCTAACTGACCCTCCCATCACGAGTCAAGTTGGGATAAGGCCTATACTATGCCACCTCAACGACACCAAATCACATGAGGTGCTCCTAGCCCAATCAATGACACATAACAATAGGCTCAACCTACGTCTATCAACATGGACCATAAAATCAACCCAGATTTTAATAAAAGAAAAATATCAATTAATGTTAGCCCAAATTAAGAAAATTCTCTTAGTGGACTACTGGACAGCAATGATTGCTCAATGAGAAAAAAAAAAATTGGAAAACAAGGTACAGGGATATTGTGTTTTTTTCTTTTGGCCATTAATCATTCGATGAAGGCTTATAGGGAGGCCAAGGAGTCCATCCAGGGGTGGCATCGATAGTGGTGGAGCTGATGGCTGAAAAAAAAAGAAGAAAAATAGCAAAAACAGGGGTGATGTTCAGTCCATTAAATGTGGCCTTTCTTGGTAGAGATCCGGTCAAACATAATAATCTTAAGCAGGGAACAAGTGATGAAGAGCAAAGAACTAGAGATTGGAGGTCCAAGAACTCAGCTTTGGCAACATTTATGACCGCGATTCTAATGAGCACATTGACCCCATGCAAACAGCACTCAATATGAAGAGAAAGGAGAAAAGAGACGATGAGAAGCTAAAAATGGGGTTGGGATGTGGGAAAAACAATCCCTAAATTTCTAGAATCAATCAAAATAAGAATCATATATTAGATCTAAAAAATAAATACTTACCTGGATTCACCATAATCCTTATCTCTATGCTCACACGAACATCGTAGATAAAGTCCTTCTCTTTGATCTTCCTCAGAAAGGCGGCTCTCAATGAAAAAAATCACCGTATCATAACATCACCGTATACGTGATATATAAATAAAGAAAGCGGAGAGGGGACCTAGCTAATAAAATGAAAATATCCTAACTGACCCTCCCATCACGAGTCAAGTGGGGCTAAGGCCTACACTGTGCCACCTCAACCACACCAAATCATATGAGGTGCTCCTAGCCCAATCAATATCACATAATAATGGGTTCAATCTACGTCTATGTTGATCCCTGAAATGATTTTGATGATCACAAAATATTGGAGCATGTATTTGATACTGATTCTTTCTAATTACTTGAGAAGTTTTGCAGGAAATTGGTTACCTTTAGTTTAAAATTGTTTTCAAATTAATTGGAAGGTAATTCAATTATGTATGAAGTTTTATGAACTTGAACTTGTAAAAGCCCTAGTTTTGTCAATCTTGTAATCTTGTAAAATGGGATGAAAATTATAAAATTAAGAGTATGTAAATTAGCTCTTATTTAATTCAAGTGTTGAAGAGTTTTGGAGAAGCTTGAAGCATTATTGAAGATTTTGCAATAGCTGACTCATGGATCAAGAGCCGACTCATTGTGGCACGGCACAGAGAAAATTTCAGAGTTTCAGTATCAAAAGCCGACTCCTGTTCCAAGAGCCGACTCTTGGAAGAATACTTTTTTCTGAAGCCTGAGATCTCGAGCGACTCGAGCCCCAAGAGCCGACTCGTCCAGAGTTTTGAATTTTGATGGACTAAGAACTCAAGCCGACTCTGCCCTGAAGAGTCGACTCTGGGTATTTATCTTTTTGAATTGACTAAGGGCAAGAGCCAACTCCAGCTTGAAGAGCCGACTCTTACAGAATTTATTTTGGGCTATCTGAGACTTTGAGCCGACTCGTGGACCTCGAGCCGACTCGAGTAGCCATTTTCTGCACTCCAACGGCTAGTTGCTGAAAGTATTTTTGAATTCCATTTCATGTCCAACAGCTCTTTCACGAATTTCTAGGCCCTACAACGGCCATATCTCTTGGAAACTATAAAAGGGATTATTTTTGAAGGATTAAACAATTATTAGAGTATTATTATTGATTTATCTTGAGATATTGAAGAGCTTTCAAGTCTTTCACCTACCTACTTCAAGAGTTTTCAAGTTAGGATTCAAAGCTTCACCAACTCTACTCCATCATTGAATCTACTCATTGAAGAAAAAAAGAAGTAGCTTGAAGAGCATTAAAGAGCTTTCAAAGCTAGGCTTCGTCTTGATCTACATCGGCAACACTTAAACAAACTCGGTTTTTGTAGTTGCTTGTTTATCTTTTATCTATCTTTGTTTTCTCTCTAAGAATTGCAAGGGGCTGTGTCTTAAGAGAGGGTTGAAGGTTTTTAGGTGAGCCTTGTGAAAACCTAAGTTGGGTTCTTGGTGATCCCGGTATAAAACCAAGTGTTAGGATTTTCTTTGGTAATCCCGTTCAAAATCAAAGAGAGTTTGGATTTCTTTGGTGATCCCGGTAAAACAAAGTGTATAGGTTTGGATTGTGAGCCTGGTAAAATAATCTGACTATATTTCGGTTGGGGGATATAGTGAAAATCTTCAAGTGATGTTTGGATAGTAGACATAGGAGCCGGTTGCTCCGAACCACTCTAAATCTCTTTGTATTTGTGCTTGTGCTCTTATTGTCTTATTGTTTTTATTTAATTACTTCTGCATTGCATATTGCACCACAACACTAAAAGAATTTGAAAGTGAACATAATTGTAAAAAGTTTTTATTCCTAATTCACCCCCCTCTTAAGAAGCCACCTGGGCAACAAGTGGTATCAGAGCAGTCTCTGAAAGTTACTTAGAGTAAAGATATGGCACATCCCATGAGTACTTCATTGGCCGAAGGTCAATCCACAAATCGACCTTCACTTTTCATCGGAACCAATTATACATATTGGAAGGCAGGAATGAAAATATACATTCAAGCCGTAGACTTTTATTTATGAAAAATTATCCTGAAATGACCTCACACACCCACTGTTAGAGTTAATGATGTAGAGATTCCCAAACTAGAAAAGGAACGGGACGAGAATGATATGAAATTAACTGAGCTAAATGCCAAAGCGATGAATTTATTGTATTGTGCATTGGATCCAAATGAGTTTAACAGAATTTCAACTTGTAATTCTATTAAAGAAATTTGGGACGAGCTAGAAATTACACATGAAGGCACTTCACAAGTTAAAACATCAAAAATTAATCTTCTTATGCATAATTATGAGCTATTTAAGATGAATCCTAGTGAGACTATATCTGCTATGTATACTCGCTTTACTGATATTATAATGGTCTGAAAAGTTTTGATAGAACTTACACTAATGCTGATCTCGTTCAAAGAGTTTTAAGATCCTTGCCAGATAAATGGGAAGCTAAAGTGATAGCTATTCAAGAGGCAAATGATCTAAATACTCTGCCACTGGATGAACTGCTTGGATCACTAATCATACATGAATTAGCTATGCAACAAAGGACTGAGGAAGATACCAAAAGAAAGAAAGCTATAGCATTTAAAGCTACAGAAGAGGATCAAAATGAAGACTCAGACTCATCAGATGATGATGATCTAGAAAATGATGAAATAGCCCTGGTAATAAGAAGATTCAAAAGGTTTATGGGCCGAAGAAAAATAAATAGATGGAGAAAATAATTTAGAAAAGAAGATTTTAGGAAAGAAATAGAAAGAGGTAAAGAAAAAGAAAAGGATAAAGATAAAGATCAAGTATCAATCTACTACGGATGCAAGAAGCCGGGACACATTCGTCCTGACTGTCCTGAAGCAAAGAAAAAGATGATCACCAAAAAGAAGAAGAAGGCAACGCTTGCAGCATGGAGTGACAGTGATGAATCTACATCCACTGAAGAAAATGAAGAGACACCAAAGACTACATAAATCTGTCTTATGGGTTTGGAGGATGAGGTAACTACTTCTGAACCTAATTTAGAATTCATATATGATGAGCTGCATAATGTTTTGTGAATTATTGGTAGAATACAAAAAAGCTGGTTTGAAAATGAAAGCTTTGAAAAATCAATGTGATACATTTGAAAAAGACAAAAATGATTTTGATGAAAGAAATAAAATCTTGCAAAGGGAATTAAATTTAGTTTGTGAAAGACTTAAGATTATTCAATTTGAAAAAGAAGAGCTTCTCGAGAAAAACAAAGATTTGAAAAATGAAAATGATGATTTAAAGAAAGAAGTTCAAAAGCTCAAGCCTTCGATTGAAAACTAATCCTAAGTTCTAACAAACTTGAATTAATTTTGAAAGATCAAAGAGAGACAAATAATAAATTTAAAATTTGTTATAAAGGTTCTATTTCAAATAATTTTTTTGCATCTACATCATATGTTCCTAAGTTTATTAGTTCAAAACAAGTTAGACCTAAATTTATATCATCTCATGTTTATTATTCAAAGTCAAGGATTGTATGCTATGCATGTAATAACTTTGTTCATAAGGCATTTGAGTGTTATTTGAAACATAATAACAAAAAAAATAAATAAAAAAGTTTGGATTCTAAAAGGAACTATTTCTACTAACTTGCAAGGATCCAAGAAAGCTTGGGTACCTAAATTTATTAAATGATTACTTTGCAGGGATGTCTTATAGTCGCAAATATAAAGAAAAGATGGTATCTGGATAGTGGCTGTTCAAGACACATGACGGGTGATATTGATCAATTCTTCCCCTAGAACAGAATGATGGTGGAATGGTAACATTTTGTGATAATCAAAAAGAAAGGATAATCGGTATTGGTAAAATTAAAATTACTCCTTCTACATTTATTGAAAATGTGTTACTGGTAGAAAAACTAAAACATAATCTTTTAAGTATTAGTCAGTTATGTGACATTGGTTTTAATATTTTTTCAAGTCATCAATGTGTATAGTAGTTGATTCACTTGACTCTAGTACTAAATTCATTGGACACAGACTTGGTAACATTTATATAATAGATCTTAATGATCTGGCTATGTCAAGCAACACAAGTCTTATAGCAATGAATGATAAGAGCAAGGAATCAAGTTTACTATGGCATAGGCGACTTGGACATGCTAGTATGGATACTATAGCTAAACTTATTTTAAAGGATTTAGTCAAAGGATTACCAAATTTAAAGTTAATTTTGATTATGTTTGCGATGCTTGTCAGTTAGGAAAACAAGTGAGGGGAAGTTTTAAATCCAAAAATATCATTTCTAATACTAGACCCTTAGAGCTACTTCATATGGACTTATTTGGACCTACTAGGACTACCAGCTTAGGTGGTATGAAATATGGTCTTGTGATTGTAGATAATTTTTCAAGATACACATGGGTTTTGTTTATTGCACAAAAAGATGAAACTTTCAAAGTATTCAAAAAATTTTATAAAAGAGTCACAAATTTGAAAAATGTATCTGTTATTTTAATTCGTAGTGATCATGGCACCGAGTTTGAAAATCAATATTTTGATCACTTTTGCACAAGCACGGTATTGATTATAACTTCTCTACACCTAGAACACCATAGCAAAATGGTGTTGTACTTTGGAAGAGATGTCCAAAACAATGCTTTGTGAAGGAAATCTTCCAAAATACTTTTGGGCATGAGCTATAAATATCGCAAGCTATATTTGAACAGAGTTTTGATTATACCTATTATTAGAAAAACCCCCTATGAACTTTGGAACAATAAAAAATCTAATATTAAATATTTTCATATTTTCGGTTGTAAACGTTTTGTTCTTAACAATGGAAAGATAATATTGGTAAATTCGATGCAAAATCCGATGAGGCTAATTTTCTTGGATATTCTTTAAATAGTAAAGCCTATCGTGTTTTCAATAAAAGAACTTTGACTGTTAAAGAATGGTGCGGACACCAAAGGCACCAGAATAAGGCAGAGGCTTCTCAACCCTCTGTGGATCACTTAAATGACATTCGAGTCCACTGTAATAAAGCTTAGTCCAGCTGAGTTGTTTTCATTTAAGTCCTATAATTATTTAGCTCATGTTGAGCTAGTCCAGTCCAATGTTAGTCAGCTCATGTCGAGCTAATTTTATTTTTTGAGTCCTGTTCAACCATATTGAAGACTCAAGACCACATCATACAAGTGAAGACCAAGTCCAACCTGATTGAAGACATGGATGTTGAGCCCGAGTCCAACCTAACTAGAAGACATGAAGATCCCCGGAGGAGAATTAAAACAAGTGCAAACCTGAAGCCTGGAGACCAGCCAGAAGGAAACTGGGCCAGCCCAGGCCCAGGGAGAAATTAGGGCGCCCCTCCTTAGAATTACCTTCCCCTTGGTCAGCCACTTATGGTCACCCCCTGGCCGACCAAGACAAGGAGAGGGAGTCCCATTCCATTTAAAATTTTTCTACCTAGGTTGCCATGTATTCCTAGTTAGAGTTTGTAAGGGAAAATGAGTCCTATGTAAAGTCTAAAGTACCCTTACTTGGGGCCCAAGGTTAAGGGTCTATTTAAGGGACCTAGCCTCTTGTATGAAGTTAGAGATTTTGATGAATGAAAACCTTGAGTTCTCTATTGAGTTGTGTGACACCCTGCTGTGTGCATAAAGAGGTTTGCGAGAGTTTTTCTTCCCAGTGCTGCAGTCATCTTCCTGCTGCCAACAAGCATCTCAGATCCCTGGACGCCCACTCCAAAAGAAGCCTTCCCTTACTGTTTTTTCTTTGTTTTCTTGTTCCTTTGTGAGTTTTCTAACCCTTGACAGGTTGTTTACAGGTCCCGAGTTCCTACGAATCCAACGACTCCAGCAAGCCTCAATCGGATCACCAAGCAGAAAGCCGGGTATCCGCGGGTCTTTGGCTCGATTTTCCAGGCCGCATCCATCGAGGAACGAGAGACCCTTTTGCTGCGATCTTCACAGACGTTGTTAGGTATACCCCCTCTACCTCCAGTAGTTTTATTGTAGGAGAACTTGCCCTAACCGAGGCTTCTCAGCCCCGGCGATCCTTCTTTTCTACTTTTCTAGGTCCTAATCTGCATGCTGATCTTCTAAAATTTATATAAAATTCCCTACAACTTATTTTAATCTAAAATTTGAGAATTAGTCACTCAACCCCACATATAAAACATACAAAAAAAATTTGCATGCATATTAGTCCCCCCCATCATTTGGTATCAGAGCTTAGATTAGGGCTTGTTTTCTGCAATTTTTCAGTCCGTATATACTCTGTTATTATAATTATTCTCCTGTTAAAAACTCCAAAAATTCTGAAATTTATTTTCTGGATTTAACATAACTCACAGTAATTTTAAGAGTTTTTGCAGATTTTATTATGGCCTGTGAATTTTCTGCAAGCCGAAATACAACATGCAAATTTTGGCTCTATTTTTTTCAGCAAGACAAGTTTAGAAGTTTTAGGGTTTGTTTAGCATCTTTTGCATATCTTTTAATTTTAGTATATTCTTGCATATTAGGCCATGATTTGCAAGTTTTATTCTATTTAAAAAAATACCAAAAAAAATTACATATTCTCCAAAAATACCAAAAACATCTAAACCCTAATTTGCATCCTCATCTGCCTGCCATCATTGCATAATTTACTTTTAAGGGCATTCTTGCTATATCAGATAAGGGGAGGAGTGATAACCTCTCCTTAGCCCAAAACCGCATCCCTTGCATTCAGTCCCAAGCCTTAACCTAAAATTAATTAGACTTAATTTGCCCTAGTGGGCTAGGGACACCAACTGGTCGGGTCCGGGCTAGTGTTAGATCACTGTGTCAAGTTAACCTGTGTGTGCCTTGTGCTCAGTGTCTAGAACGGTGGTTTAGGGATTCAATCCCGAAGGACTTGTGTGCTGGTCCGCCTACCTGCCAATCTCTGATTGGTGTCTAGGATTGGCAATCAGGGACCTAACACTCCCCTTACACCTGCCTGGCAGAGTACAGGGTTACTATAGGCTAGTTTGCCACCCTGATTGAGCATCTAGTTTGGACTCTAGGTCTAGTCAGCTATAGTTAGTCTGATCGAGTCTTGCATGAGCACTAGATCAGGAGTTTCATATCACCCACCTCCTTCACAAAAGTCTAAACCCATGGAAAATTTACAAGCCCAAATAAAAGTCCTAGCTGATCAAATGGCCTAGATGGCTATCCAGATAACTACCCAGATGACTACCCAGATGACCTAGTTAACTCAGTCTGGTATTCAAACCAATGATATAATTGACCATCTTGCCAGCAGGTTTGATCAGTTAGAAGTCCGGGTAGGGACCCCAGGAAAAACCCATGGGTCACAGTCTGAGCCAGATCCTAATTCCCCTCAACCTAGGAGAACCCCAAACCCTAATCCATACCTGAGGTCAAACCTAGGAGAGCCCCTCATCCTGACCCATACTATAACCCTCAGCCTAGGAGGACCCCAACCCTGACCCATACCAAGAGGTCGAACCTAGGAGAGCCCCTCAACCTGACCATACTACAATCCTGAGCCCAGGAGGACCCCAAACCCTGATCCATATCTTGAGGTTGAAACTAGAAGAGGCTATCGTCCTGACCCAATCCCTGAAGTTCATCATAGAAGGCTAATCAGGATTTTATAGACCAGGAAGATAGATCCTATTTACCCTCTCCCTATAAGCCTAGTATACCCACAACCTATAGATCTTATGACTCCAAATCCTATGAACCTAGAACCTATGAATCCATAACCTATGAACCTAGATCCTATGACTCTAGATCCCATGATCATAGATCCTATGCACCCACACCCTATGAGCCTAGTAGACCCAACACCCAATATTCTGACCCATATAGGGAGTCCAACCCTAGGAGAACCCAATATTCTGACCCATATAGGGAGTCCAACCCTAGGAGAACCCAGTATTCTGACCCATATAGGGAGTCCAACCCTAGGGGACTCAATATCCTGACCCATATAGAGAGCCCAACCTTAGGAGGACCCCATACCATATCCATCCTTATAACCTGATAGAGCTGACCCATAGATCCTATGACCCCAGATCCTATAATCCCATGACCCATAGATCTGCAACCTTGTCCTATGAGCCCAGAGAACCCATAACCCCTAAGTATCAATCTAGTACTAGTCAGGTTTCCTTAGTCAACTTGAACCCCATAGGATTAGCTCCCCTAAATATAAGCCTAGTAGTGAGCCACTACCCCTTAGGCAACCTAAACCTACTAGGATTAGTGTCCATAATAGAAACCAGACCTAGCCAATTTTCCCCTAGCCGACCTTCTCCAACCATTCCTGAGATTGACAAGGCTTACATTAACGCGAAGTGTATGAAGCTGATGCAAGCTTAGTGGATGAGTATGAGGGAGAAGAGGAGACACCTTTAGATGACCTAGAATTAGCTGACCCAATAGATACCCAGGTAGAAGCCAACCTAGAGGTAGTTGACCTTGACCACATCCAACCTAAAGCTATAGTGGAAGAACAAATAGAGGAAGAGAACCTAGGTACTGCTACTAGAGCCTTACCTGAGGAAACCATAGAGGAGAGCCAAATTATAGAGTCTAGTCCTAAATACAAGAACCAGAAGAATTTATTAAGGACTTGATCTCTTTGAATCAGTACCTTCAGGATGAGCCTCCTCCTATAGTTCCCATTAAGGACCTCTTCCCTGAGATTAGTAACCCATCCTTCCATTATGCAAACCCCATAGATATACCGCAACCTCGTAGGGTTAGCCTCATTAGTCTAGAATTAGTCCCTGACATGCCTTATTTTATCGAACTTTATCCAACTAACCTTGAACCTTTTTCCCTACCCTACCAAACTACTTCTGAACCCACTTCCTATTTTCTGCCCTTTCCTGACACCTCCAGCATTCTAGGATCATTAGATTGCATTTAGCTGAGATTAGCATACTGCATGCATTCATCATGCATGTTAGGTTTGCATCTTACTTCTGGCATACTCTTTGGAATTTGCTAGGAGTTCACTGTAAATTTTCATGTGCATGTCAAGCTAGGATCAAACCTAGAGAACCTATAATCTATTAGGTTTAGATCCAAAGAGTTCAATAAAATTTCCTTCGATAGGAATGCATGGTCGAGTCTGTTAGGTGTTAGTTTGAGTCCTTTGCATCATCTTGTTAGGAGTCTGCATGTGCCTAGCATGTTCACCACCCGCTAATGTTAAACAAACTGGCTAATTCCCGAAGATGGATCAAAGAATTTGATGTAGTGGATTCTATCTTGGTTAGGCTTAGGCCTAAAAGAAGCTTCATGCTCGCAGAGCCGGACCTTTTAAAGTGATAGAGAAGGTTGGATCAAATGCCTAGGTGTTAGACTTGCCTTCGGATTTGGGCATTAGTTCTACCTTCAATATTACAGACCTGGTTGAGTATAGGGAACCGACAGCGATACCTAGTAAGGCCTTTGGACCTATTCCTTTTCATTGTGAGTGACCCTAACCCAGAGTGTCCACTAACAAATTGGCCTGAGAGAGGAGAACGGATCGAGCATATCCTGGACGATCAAGCCATCACGACCCGGGGCCGTGACTATCAATGCTTCCTGGTTCGATGGCAAGGCCAGCCAGAGTCGGACGATTCGTAGATTTCTCGAGAGGACTTGCAACGCCTCAACCCAGACCTTCTTAAGAGATATGTGAGCCAATCTGATCTTCACTCGACAGGGTCTAGTTCCTCCCACCCCGGGAGAATTGGTGCGGACACCAAAGGCACCAGAATAAGGTAGAGGCTTCTCAACCCTCTGTGGATCACTTAAATGACATTCGAGTCCACTGTAATAAAGCTTAGTCCAGCTGAGTTGTTTTCATTTAAGTCCTGTAATTATTTAGCTCATGTTGAGCTAGTCCAGTCCAATGTTAGTCAGCTCATGTCGAGCTAATTTTATTTTGAATCCTGTTCAACCATATTGAAGACTCAAGACCACATCATACAGGTGAAGACCAAGTCCAACCTGATTGAAGACATGGATGTTGAACCCGAGTCCAACCTAACTAGAAGACATGAAGATCCCCGGAGGAGAATTAAAACAAGTGCAAACCTGAAGCCTGGAGACCAGCCAGAAGGAAACTGGGCCAGCCCAGGCCCAGGGAGAAATTAGGGCGCCCCTCCTTAGAATTACCTTCCCCTTGGTCGGCCACTTATGGTCACCCCCTTGGCCGACCAAGACAAGGAGAGGGAGTCCCATTCCATTTAAAATTTTCTACCTAGTTGCCATGTATTCCTAGTTAGAGTTTGTAAGGGAAAAGGAGTCCTATGTAAAGTCTAAAGTACCCTTACTTGGGCCCAAGGTTAAGGGTCTATTTAAGGGACCCTAGCCTCTTGTATGAAGTTAGAAATTTTGATGAATGAAAACCTTGAGTTCTTTTATTGAGTTGTGTGATACCCTGCTGTGTGCATAAAGGGGTTTGCGAGAGTTTTTCTTCCCAGTGCTGCAATCATCTTCCTGCTGCCAACAAGCATCTTAGATCCCTGGATGCCCACTCCAAAAAAGCCTTCCCTTGCTGTTTTTCCTTTATTTTCTTGTTCCTTTGTGAGTTTTCTAACCCTGATAGGTCGTTTACAGGTCCTCGAGTTCCTGCAAATCCAACGACTCCAACCAAGCCTCAATCGGATCACCGAGCAGAAAGCCGGGTATCCGCGGGTCTTTGGCTCGGTTTTTCAGGCCGCATCCATCGAGGAACGAGAGACCCTTTTGCTGCGATCTTCACAGACATTGTTAGGTACACCCCCTCTACCTCCAGTAGTTTTTTATTGTAGGAGAACTTGCCCTAATCGAGGCTTCTCAGTCCCGGCGATCCTTCTTTTCTACTTTTCTAGGTCCTAATCTGTATGCTGATCTTCTAAAATTCATATAAAATTTCCTACAACTTTTTAATCTAAAATTTGAGAATTAATCACTCAACCCCACATATAAAACATACAAAAAAAAATTGCATGCATATTAGTCCCCCCCATCATTTGGTATCAGAGCTTAGATTAGGGCTTGTTTTCTGCAATTTTTTAGTCTGTATATGCTCTGTTATTTTAATTATTTCTCCTTGTTAAAAACTTCAAAAATTCTGAAATTTATTTTTCTGGATTTACCTCACAGTAATTTCAAGAATTTTCGCAGATTTTATTATGGCCTTGAATTTTCTTCAAGCCGAAATACAGCATGCAAATTTCTGGCTCTTTTTTTTCAGCAAGACAAGTTTGGAAGTTTTAGGGTTTTGTTTAGCATCTTTTGCATATCTTTTAATTTTAGTATATTTCTTGCATATTAGGCCATGATTTGCAAGTTTTCTTCTATTTAAAAAAATACCAAAAAAAAATTTACATATTCTCCAGAAATACCAAAACATCTAACCCTAATTTGCATCCTCATCTGCCTGCCATCATTGCATAATTTACTTTTAAGGGCACTCTTGCTATATCAGATAAGGGGAGGAGTTGATAACCTCTCCTTAGCCCAAAATCGCATCCCTTGCATTCGGTCCCAAGCTTTAACCTAAAATTAATTAGACTTAATTTGCCCTAGTGGGCTAGGGACACCAACTGGTCGGGTCCGGGCTAGTGTTAGATCACTGTGTCAAGTTAACCTGTGTGTGCCTTGTGCTCAGTGTCTAGAACGGTGGTTTAGGGATTCAATCCCGAAGGGCTTGTGTGCTGGTCCGCCTACCTGGCCAATCTCTGATTGGTGTCTAGGATTGGCAATCAGGGACCTAACACTCCCCTTACACCTGCCTGGCAGAGTACAGGGTTACTATAGGCTAGTTTGCCACCCTGATTGAGCATCTAGTTTGGACTCTAGGTCTAGTCAGCTATAGTTGGTCTGATCGAGTCTTGCATGAGCACTAGATCAGGAGTTTCATATCACCCACCTCCTTCACAAATGTCTAAACCCATGGAAAATTTGCAAGCCCAAATAAAGTCCTAGCTGATCAAATGGCCCAGATGGCTACCCAGATAACTACCCAGATGACTACCCAGACGACCCAGTTAACTCAGTCTGGTATTCAAACCATGATAGATTGACCATCTTGCCAGCAGGTTTGATCAGTTAGAAGTCCGGGTAGGGACCCCAGGAAAAACCCATGGGTCACAGTCTGAGCCAGATCCTAATTCCCCTAAACCTAGGAGAACCCCAAACCCTAATCCATACCCTGAGGTCAAACCTAGGAGAGCCCTCATCCTGACCCATACTATAACCCTCAGCCTAGGAGGACCCCAGACCCTGACCCATACCAAGAGGTCGAACCTAGGAGAGCCCCTCAACCTGACCCATACTACAATCCTGAGCCCACGAGGACCCCAACCCCTGATCCATATCTTGAGGTTGAAACTAGAAGAGGCTATCGTCCTGACCCAATCCCTGAAGTTCGTCATAGAAGGCCTAATCAGGATTTTATAGACTAGGAAGATAGATCCTATTTACCCTCTCCCTATAAGCCTAGTATACCCACACCTATAGATCTTATGACTCCAATCCTATGAACCTAGAACCTATGAATCCATAACCTATGAACCTAGATCCTATGACTCTAGATCCCATGATCATAGATCCTATGCACCCACACCCTATGAGCCTAGTAGACCCAACACCCAATTTCTGACCCATATAGGGAGTCCAACCCTAGGAGAACCCAGTATTCTGACCCATATAGGGAGTCCAACCCTAGGAGAACCCAGTATTCTGTGACCCATATAGGGAGTCCAACCCTAGGAGGACTCAATATCCTGACCCATATAGAGAGCCCAACCTTAGGAGGACCCCATACCATAATCCATCCTTAGAACCTGACCATAGAGCTGACCCAAATCCTATGACCCCAGATCTTTAATCCCATGACCCATAGATCTGCAACCTTGTCCTATGAGCCCAGAGAACCCATAACCCCTAAGTATCAATCTAGTACTAGTCAGGTTTCCCTTAGTTAACTTGAACCCCATAGGATTAGCTCCCCTAAATATGAGCCCAGTAGTGGCCACTACCCCTTAGGCAACCTAAACCTACTAGGATTAGTGTCCATAATCAAAAACCAGGACCTAGCCATTTTTCCCTAGCCGACCTTCTCCACCATTCCTGAGATTGACAAGGCTTACATTAACGCGAAGTGTATGAAGCTGATGCAAGCTTAGTGGATGAGTATGAGGGAGAAGAGGAGATACCTTTAAATGACGTAGAATTAGCTGACCCAATAGATACCCAGGTAGAAGCCACCTAGAGGTAGTTGACCTTGACCACATCCAACCTAAAGCTATAGTGGAAGAACAAATAGAGGAAGAGAACCTAGGTACTGCTACTAGAGCCTTACTTGAGGAAACCATAGAGGAGAGCCAAATTAATAGAGTCTAGTCCTAAAATACAAGAACCAGAAGAATTTATTAAGAACTTGATCTCTTTGAATCAGTACCTTCAGGATGAGCTTCCTCCTATAGTTCCCATTAAGGACCTCTTCCCTGAGATTAGTAACCCATCCTTCCATTATGCAAACCCCATAGATATACCGCAACTCGTAGGGTTAGCCTCATTAGTCTAGGATTAGTCCCTGACATGCCTTATTTTATCGAACTTTATCCAACTAACCTGAACCTTTTTCCCTACCCTACCAAACTACTTCTGAACCACTTCCTATTTTCTGCCCTTTCCTGACACCTCCAGCATTTCTAGGATCATTAGATTGCATTTAGTTGAGATTAGCATACTGCATGCATTCATCACAGCATGTAGGTTTGCATCTTACTTCTGGCATACTCTTTGGAATTGCTAGGAGTTCACTGTAATTTTCATGTGCATGTCAAGCTAGGATCAAACTAGAGACCCTATAATCTATTAGGTTTAGATCCAAAGAGTTCAATAAAAATTTTCCTTCGATAGGAATGCATGGTCGAGTCGTTAGGTGTTAGTTTGAGTCCTTTGCATCATCTTGTTAGGAGTCTGCATGTGCCTAGAATGTTTACCACCCGCACTAATGTTAAACAAACTGGCTAATTCCCGAAGATGGATCAAAGAATTTGATATAGTGGTTCTATCTTGGTTAGGCTTAGGCCTAAAAGAAGCTTCGTGCTCGTAGAGCCGGACCTTTTAAAGTGATAGAGAAGGTTGGATCAAATGCCTAGGTATTAGACTTGCCTTCGGATTTGGGGCATTAGTTCTACCTTCAATATTACAGACCTGGTTGAGTATAGGGACCGACAGCGATACCTAGTAAGGCCTTTGGACCTATTCCTTTTCATTGTGAGTAACCCTAACCCAGAGTGTCCTTAACAAATTGGCTTGAGAGAGGAGAACGGATCGAGCATATCCTGGACGATCAAGCCATCACGACCCGGGGCCGTGACTATCAATGCTTCCTGGTTCGATGGCAGGCCAGCCAGAGTCGGACGATTCGTAGATTTCTCGAGAGGACTTGCAACACCTCAACCCAGACCTTCTCGTGAGATATGTGAGCCAATCTGATCTTCACTCGACAGGGTCGAGTTCCTCCCACCCCGGGAGAATTGGTGCGGACACCAAAGGCACCAGAATAAGGCAGAGACTTCTCAACCCCTCTTTGGATCACTTAAATGACATTCGAGTCCACTGTAATAAAGCTTATCCAGCTGAGTTATTTCATTTAAGTTCCTGTAATTATTTAGCTCATGTTGAGCTAGTCAATCCAATGTTAGTCAGCTCATGTCGAACTAATTTTATTTTTTGAGTCCTGTTCAACCATATTGAAGACTCAAGACCACATCATACAAGTGAAGACCAAGTCCAACCTGATTGAAGACATGGATGTTGAACCCGAGTCCAACCTAACTAGAAGACATGAAGATCCCCGGAGGAGAATTAAACAAGTGCAAACCTGAAGCCTGGAGACCAGCCAAAAGGAAACTGGGCCAGCCTAGGCCCAGGAGAAATTAGGGCGCCCCTCCTTAGAATTACCTTCCCCTTGGTCGGCCACTTATGGTCACCCCCTTGGCCGACCAAGACAAGGAGAGGGAGTCCCATTCCATTTAAAATTTTTCTACCTAGGTTGCCATGTATTCCTAGTTAGAGTTTTTAAGGGAAAAGGAGTCCTATGTAAAGTCTAAAGTACCCTTACTTGGGGCCCAAGGTTAAGGGTCTTTTAAGGGACCCTAGCCTCTTGTATGAAGTTAAAAATTTTGATGAATGAAAATCTTGAGTTCTTCTATTGAGTTGTGTGATACCCTGCTGTGTGCATTAATGGGTTTGCGAGAGTTTTTCGTTCCCAGTGCTGCAATCATCTTCCTGCTGCCAACAAGCATCTCAGATCCCTGGACGCCCACTCCAAAAGAAGCCTTCCCTTACTGTTTTTCCTTTGTTTTCTTGTTCTTTGTGAGTTTTCTAACCCCTGACAGGTCGCTTACAGGTCCCCGAGTTCCTACGAATCCAACGACTCCAGCCAAGCCTCAATCGGATCGCCGAGCAGAAAGCCGGGTATCCGCGGGTCTTTGGCTCAGTTTTCTAGGCCGCATCCATCGAGGAACGAGAGACCCTTTTGCTGTGATCTTCACAGACATTGTCAGGTACACCCCCTCTACCTCCAGTAGTTTTATTGTAGGAAACTTGCCCTAATCGAGGCTTCTCAGCCCCGGCGATCCTTCTTTTCTACTTTTCTAGGTCCTAATCTGCATGCTGATCTTCTAAATTTCATATAAAATTCCCTACAACTTATTTTAATCTGAAATTGGGAATTAATCACTCAACCCACATATAAAACATACAAAAAAAATTGCATGCATATTAGTCCCCCATCAAAGAATCTATATATGTTGTTTTCAATGAATCTGACATTACATCTTCTAGAAAAGAAGATTTTGCTGATGATGATACAGGTACACTAGAACATGGACTAAAAGATTTGACTCTCAAAGACAAACAATCAAGTGAACCACATGAAGAAGAGGTAGCAAAAATCATGATGATATATCCAAAGAATGGAGGTATGTACAATCCCACCCAAAAGAATTAATTATAGGAGACCCATCTCAAGGTGTTAAAACTAGAGCTGCACATAGAGATACACATGACTTAATTACTTTTGTTTCTCATATAGAACCATATACTATAGAAGAAGCTGAAAATGATCCTAATTGGATATTATCAATGCATGATGAATTAAATCAATTTAGGAGAAATAATATTTGGACCCTAGTAGAAAGACCAAATGACTATCCTGTTATAGGTACTAGGTGGGTTTATAGAAATAAACTAGATGAAGAAGGAAATGTAATAGAAATAAGGCTAGACTGGTTGCACAAAATAATCAAGAAGATGAAATAGATTTTGATGAAACCTATGCATTAGTAGCTAGATTATAAGCCATTAGATTACTTCTAGCTTACGCATGCTTTATGAATTTTAAATTATTTCAAATGAACGTAAAGAGTGCATTTTTGAATGGTTTTCTATCTGAAGAAGTTTTTGTTGAGCAACCACCGGGTTTCATTGATCACACTTTTCCAAATCATGTTTTTAAATTAAACAAAGCTTTGTATGGTCTGAAACAGGCACTAAGAGCCTAGTATGACAGACTAAGAAAGTTTTTAATTGCAAATAATTTTGTAAGAGGTAGTGTTGACACCGCACTATTTATTCAAAGAAAAAATAATGATATTTTAGTTGTTCAAATCTATGTTGATGATATTATTTTTGGATCTACTGATGAATCTTTGTGTCAAGATTTTGCTAAGCTAATGTAGGGAGAATTCGAAATGAGCTTGATGGGTGAGCTGAGTTACTTTCTTGGACTTCAAATCAAACAAACTAAAGAAGGTATCTTGATCAACCAGGACAAATACATCAAGGAGATTATCAAAAAATTTGGCATGGAATCAAGCAAAGAAGTTGGAACACCCATGAGTCTAGCATGTAGACTTGATAAAGATGAGAATGGCACAAATATTGATCAAAAGCTATACCGAGGTATGATCAGTTCATTACTTTATTTGATAGCTAATATATCTGATATTTTATTTAGTGTTTGTATGTGTGCACGTTTTCAATCTAATCCAAAAGAGTTACACATCATAGCTGTTAAAAGAATTATTAAATATCTAAAAAGTACATGCAATGTAGGTTTATGGTATTCTAAGCACACATCTTTAAAATTAATTAGTTATTCATATGTCGATTATGGAGGATGTAAAATTGATAGAAAAAGCACAAGAGGCACCTGTCAATTTCTAGGTGTTAACTTGATTTCATGGCACTATTGCAAGCAAACTTTGTAGCACTATCAACTGCTGAGGCAGAATATATGGTTGCTAGGAGCTGTGTGCTCAGGTGTTATGGATCAAGCAACAGCTAGAAGATTTTGGTGTTGTCCAATCTAAAATTTCTATTAAATGTGGCAATAGTAATGCTATTAACTTATCCAAAAATCTAATTCAGCACTCACGAACTAAGCACATAGAAATTAGACATCATTTTATTCATGATCATGTTCTAAATAATGTTGTTGAACTAGAATTTGTACCTACTAAAGATCAACTTGCAGACATTTTTACTAAACCTCTTAGTCTAGATAGATTTGAGAAAATTAGAGGCGAATTAGGACTATGTGACCCATTCTGAACATTCTGACATAATTCTTTGAAAAATAAAGAAAAATTATCTAGGTATTTCAAAGTTTTTTTTAGAGCATAGGACAACCTATTTTAATGTCTAGAAACCTATAGAAACTGATTTTAATCTTTTTTTGACTTTTAGGCTGCTTTTTGGCTCAAGCTGACTCGGGTCATTAGGCTATTCGGCAAGCCAACTCAAAAGTCGGGCTGAACATTTTTAAATAGGGTTTGGTTAGTTTGTCTCCATTGTGTTTTTAGGTATTGCTCTCTTCCACTTAGCCGACTCCTCTTTCCATCTTAGGAAAACTTCCTAGAACACTCTATTATCCCTCCAAAGTCTTAATCCTAGCTAGATGGCACCCCATAAGGCCGTAGCTACGAAACCCCGGTGGGTGGTTCGGATGGTTGCGGAGGAAAGGAGAACAAAACAGTGCTTGGACACCTCTAATCTGGAAGAAGAACATCAAATCGAGCAAGAAGAAGAGCCACAAGCACCCAGACAAGTGATTCTAATGGGTAATCATCAAGTAACTCCTGGTAGGTGCATCGATTTTAATTTCTTGGAGCAAGAACAGTTACACATTAGGGATTGGCTAGATAAACAAGGGTGGAAAAATTTCTGTCTATTGAATGTACCTACTTTTCACAATTTGGTCAGGCAATTTTTTGAAAATATGTCCTTAGGCGCTTTCCATTTCGAAGGAACTGTGAAGGGAAAGCACGTTGAGGTTAGTGAGCAAAAATTGTCAAACATCCTCCACATTCCAAAAGAAGGTGAATGTTATCTGGTTTTGAAGGAGAAGCAGAAGACCCTAAGACTAATATTGGAAAGAACAAATGTGAAGGGTGTTGTGCATGTTAGTGCAAATCAGTTATCATTGAAGATGAGACTGTTGCACAACATTATCAGTCAAATTTTCTTACCCCGAATAGGGCGGTTTGATTGGGTCAGTGAGCGTGACCTAGTTTTTATGAGATGTTTGATTGAGGGGAGTGTAAGGGTTTTGGTGACCACGGCAGAAGCGTGGATTACAAAAATTTATTATGAAACCACTACCAACCCTTAACCCAAACCTCCTTACTAGGAATTAAAACATACAAACATGCATATATAATATAAACTAGAGTTTATGCACCAACCTGAACTGCTAGTATCCAATCCGATGAAGAAAACCCTGATTCAGCCTTCTTCTCCACCAGGTGCCCAAACGTTCGCCCTCCAACGGTGATCCACACGAAACTCGGACCAAGGAAGAACTCCTTCAAGTTGCTTGGAGAAGTGGAACTCTTTCGACAGCCTTTGGTCTATTGACCACTGTAGGACACCCTGTCCTGCTGTAGGGCACTAAAGACACTCTCCTAAACCACTCTTGGTTTTAAGACAACCGCATCTAGGACTCCTTAGGCTTATATCCTAAAATAAAGCCTTGTCATAGTAGAAAAGACCTTGTCTTAACAAGACAAGTCTTGTCTTAAAGAAAGGAGGGAGAGAGAGACACTCAAAATAGTGCTTCGGTGGAATCCTTATTTTAGACTCATTTCACCACCCCCTATTTATAGATAGAAGAGGGGCATGTGATATGTCCTCCCATCAACTTATCAGATATGATTTTTCAAGACCGAAGAGAAGTTATCTGACTTGAAAATCATATCTAATAAGCCCATTCATGCACCAAGGCCTTATTCACATCCCTTCTTTTATCTGGATGAATTCTCACTTGTCTCATGTCAATTACTGGTCCCTAGGAAGTCAAGAGGCACCTCTTCAATCTCCAAATATCAGAGATTATGAAGAGTCCTGATAGCAAAAGGACTCTCCATCAGAACCGCGCGCCACATGAAGAGTTGCGACTCTTCATGCACCGCGCGCGCCATCCTTCTTCCATGCAAATTTCAAAGAATGTTGACCAGTAAAATATAGGCAATATGGGTGTCATTGGAAAGAGCATAAAATTTCCTTTCTGACCATATAAATTATATTCTAATCAGAGATCTATAACTCATTCTGTGCCATTTTGAAGTTAAGGTATAATTTAGGTACCAAGAGTCCCATGCCATTGGGACTCTTCATGTATGGCACCTAAAATGCCCTTAAATCCAAATTAAAATCAGATTTAGCTCTGATTAGGCTAGCCCCACTTAGGACTCAACCTAATTTAGGTTTTTATAATTAAGTTAGCCCAATTAGCAAGCAACCGGACCCAATCCAATTGGGTTAGGAATTTGGTTTGCCTATATATGCTAGTATGTAATCCGGCTAACCAATTAGGATCCTATGACCCTAATTAAATCATGAATGACTTCCTTGGCCAAGTCTCTATTTTGTGTGATCCATTGAGTTCTATATCTATCCAGTAGTAGGTTTAGGTTAGAGCCGATTTGATCTGATCGAACCCGATTGACCTAATTGGTCAAATTGGCTCACCTAATTGTCCAATTCAAATCACACATCGAATTGACTCATGAA
Source organism: Areca catechu (assembly GCA_021397845.1). Lineage (NCBI taxonomy): Eukaryota > Viridiplantae > Streptophyta > Magnoliopsida > Arecales > Arecaceae > Areca > Areca catechu. The sequence goes on along the minus strand of CM038051.1, from coordinate 43,972,562 downwards.
ACCAAATCAATTGGTTCATGAAGACCTACAAGACAAGATTGACATCTAGCAACGTATCATGCCTACCCGAAGATGAGAATTTTGGTAGATTTACCAAAATATCCTTCAGTGGTGAGTTACTGGGCAATTCAGTCCTTCGATCTACTTGCACCCTGAATATGACTATGGATATGGATACTTGTCAAATCCAATTTCATATTCATTCCTTGCTCAATCTGATAATGATGATTCATTAATGAACCATTAGAGACTATTTCTAATGTTCATACTTTGATCAAAGATTTTTCGAATCTTCATTTGATTGAAATCATCTGGATGCGCTTCCCTCTTACTAGGGTTGATCGATTCCTTTTTGACCTACTCACAACCTTCATATGCAATCCACCATACCCATATCACCCCATGCATGACTCAGTGTCATGATTGAGTGTGAACCAAGTATGGATTCATGCATACAAGGTACCATGGCAGTCTCAGGTCAAAGGACCACATGCACTACTCCCACTATGAGAACTATCTATTGACAAACAGATAAGGTTCTATTAGATGTTCTCAAGCGGATCTATTCAGTGAACTCATTCTCTAATGAGCACCCACATCCTAGTATTAGTGTCAAACACAAGTGACTGTGAGATCAGTCACCCTCTTCACCAAGCATACATAGGATGTGCTGGTCTTACCGGAAACATTGATCCCCTACTCAATATCCCATCGACCAGGAATATTCTAGATTAGGGTTTTAAGGTTTTAGGTCTCACTGATATGATCTCATCATAACCTTAGAATCATAGCCCTAATCTATGGGGTTCATCATATCTTAATAAAATTAATAAGACGCAGCGCATGATGAAAATAAAATGCCTTTATTAATTGATAATGTCAATACACTGGTTTGGGATACAAAGAAAATCCCATCAAAATACAATATTTCGATTGGCCTTTAGGGCATAATCCTTTCAATCTCCCACTTTCACTAAAGCCAATTGCCTTTAAATTTTAACCCCATACAATCGAGGTGGCGATCAAACTCCCGCTGTTTAGAGCCTTAGTGAATGGGTCTGCTATGTTGTTCTTCGTTACTCTTTTAATACAGACTTCTTGTCTTTCAACAATCTCTCGAACGAGATGGAAGCATCTTAGAATGTGCTTTGATTTGTGATGAGCTCTAGGCTCCTTAGCTTGAGCGACAACTCCAGTATTATCACAGTAAAGTGGTACTGGACCTTCAATCTCCAGAACAATGCCCAACTCTGAGATGAACTTCTTCATCCAGACAGCTTCCTTGGCAGCTTCACTAACAGCAATGTATTCTACCTCAGTTGTTGAGTCAGCTACAGTCTGCTGTTTAGAACTCTTCCAGCTTACAGCTCCTCCATTTAGAGTAAAAACATACCCTGAAATAGATTTGCTATCATTGGATCCGATTGAAAACTAGAATCTGAATAAGCTTCCAGTTTAAGATCAGATCCTCTGTATATCAGAAAAATATCCTTAGTCCTTCTCAAGTACTTAAGAATATTTTCATAGCCTTCCAGTGATTCTCTCCTGGATCAGCCTAAAATCTGCTGGCTATACCTAAGGCATATGCCACATCAGGCTGGTACATAACATAGCATACATTATAGATCCTACAGCCGAAGCATAAGGTATAGAACTCATTCTATTTCTTTCTTCATATGTCTTAGGAGACATCTTCTTAGAAAGATGTATGCCATGACCAATGGGCAAGTAACCTCTTTTACTTCCCTCCATGCTAAATCTCTTTAGCACTTGGTCAATGTACCTAGATTGGGATAAGCCTAGCATCCTCCTAAATCTATCTCTAGATCTTGATACCCAGTATATAGGATGCTTCTCCCAAGTCTTTCATGATAAACTGTTTAGATAACCATACCTTGACTGATTGTAACATTGGGATATCATTCCCAATGAGGAGTATCATCCACATACTGAACCAAGAAAACTATGGCACTCTCACTAGTCTTCTTGTACATACAAGGTTCATCCTCATTTTTGATAAAGTCAAACTCTTTGACTGTCTTATCAAATTGGATGTTCCAACTCCTGGATGCTTTCTTTAATCCATAAATGGATTTCTTCAGACTACATACCTGATTAGGTTTAGTCTCTAAGACAAAACCTTCTGGCTATGACATATAGACCTCTTCCTCAAGGAAACCATTAAGGAATGCGGTTTTCACATCCATCTGCCAGATTTCATAATCATGATATGCTGCTATAGCAAGCATGATCCGAATAGATTTGAGCATGGCAACAGGAGAAAATGTTTCATCATAATCTATTCCCTATTTTGTCTGAAACCCTTAGCCACTAATCTGGCTTTATAAGTTTCGACTTGGCCATCTGCCCCAATCTTTTTCTTATAGACCCGTTTGCATCCAATAGGGTTAACACCCTCTGGTGCATCAACCAAAGTCCACACTTGGTTGACATACATGGAGTCCATTTCGGATCTCATGGCTTCCAGCCATCTGTCTGAGTCCCTACTCATGACAGCATCCATATAAGTTAGAGGCTCATCATTTTCAATGATCCGGGCTTCATTATTTTCAATAATGAACCCATACCTCTCAGGTGCATGACGCACCCTATCAGACCTACGGATAGGAGTGGTGTGTTCTGGTTCTATACTAACTATGTTATCATTTGGTTGAGATGTATCTATTTGTTGAACTTCTTCAAGTTCAATATTTCTTCCACTGCCCTTTTGTAGGATGAACTCTTTCTCCAGAAAAGTGGCATGCCTACTGACAAAAACTTTTTGTTCAGTAGGGTGGTAGAACAGATATCCTATACTATCTTTAGGATATCCTACAAATAGACACTTATCTGCTTTAGCATCCAGCTTATGTCCAAAATTTCTTTTGACATAGGCTGGACATCCCATATCTTAAGATACTTAAGATTGGGTTTCTTACCCCTCCATATCTCATATGGAGTGCTAAAGATAGATTTAGATGATACTCTATTTAAGATATTAGCCATGGTTTCAAAGGCATATCTCCAGAAGGAAACAGGTAACTCTGTGAAGCACATCATGGACCGTACCATATCTAATAAGGTACGGTTCCTCCTTTCAGCAACACCATTTAATTGTGGTGTGTAAGGAGGGGTCCATTCAGAGATAATCCCCTTTTCTTTAAGGCGATCGAGAAACTCGGTGGATAAGTATTCACCTCCTTGATCTGATCGAAGGATTTTAATACTTTTCCCCATTTGTTTCTCTACCATACTTTGATACTCTAAAAATTTATCAAAGGCTTCGAACTTATGTTTCATAAGATACACAAATCCATACCTTGAAAAATCATCAGTAAATGTAATGAAATAAGAGTATCCACCCTTGGCCTGAGTTGTCATAGGCCCACATACATCTGTATGTATGAGTCCTAATAACTCAGTTGTCCTTTCTCTATGTCCATTAAATGGAGTCTTGGCCATTTTATCCATGAGACATGATTCACAAGTTCCTAATGATTCATAATCATAAGGATTAAGGAAATTTTCCTTGTATAACTTGCTAATCCTAGTCTCACTAATATGTCCAAGCCGATAGTGCCAGAATAAAGTATTGTTTACATCATCTCTCTTTCATTTGTTACTTACATGAAGTATATTGTCATTAGTGGATAGAGTTAAAAGACCATTACAAAATATGCCACAACATATAATTTCATTAGAAAAGCTAATTGAGCAACCATTGCTCATCACATTCATAGTATAACCTTGTCTAAGTAACAAGGGTACATATATGATATTTCTAATGACCTTAGGCATATAGTAACAATCTCTCAGCTCTAAAATCTTCTCCGAAGGTAACTTCAAGATATAAGTCCCTATGGCCTCTGCTTGGATGGACTCTCCTCCAGCACCGTAGAGCTCAAGTCTCCTTCCTTTAATACTCTAAGCCTCTGCAGCCCCTGCAATGATTTGCAGATATTATGACCATAGGGTATCCAATACCCAAGTATTTGAAATGGAAGAATCCAATGACAAAATAGTATGAACTTCTTTCATACCTTTGGTGCATCCGATGCACCAGGCTTCACACGTGCAAGGTAAGCCTTGCAGTTCCTCTTCCAATGACCCGGCTTGCCACAGTGAAAGCAGGTGATCTGTCCGGAGGCTTTCTTTCCTTTCTTCTTCTTGATGCCCCTTTTTGGGTTCAATCTTCTCTTGGAACCCTTTCTGCCTGACATCTTCTTGTTGATCCCATCCACAAGAAGAAGTGGAGCCTTATTTTTCTTTAAATGGCTCTCTGATATTTTTAACATGTTTAACAACTCAGGCAAGGAAGTGTTAAGTTTGTTCATATGATAATTAACTATGAAAATGACTCCAGGAGTGACTGCAGGATCAAATCCTGATTCAACTCCCCATCCATAACAAACTCAATTGACCTAATCGAGTGATCAGGTCAATAACCATCAGTACATGGTCTTGTACGGATGTACCTTCTGTCATTCTTGCATGGAACAACTGCTTAGATATCTCATATCTAGCAGTTCGACTATGTTCTCCATATAGCTCTTTTAGATTGAGCAGTATGGAGTTAGTGTCCATGCTATCATGTTGCCTCTGCAACTCATTGGTCATAGAGGCAAGCATGATACATTTGACAGTGAGTGAGTCATTTTGTCACATCTTGTATGAGATCTTTTCCTTTTGCGAGGCATCTTCCCCTAAAGGTTCCAAGGTAGGGATATCAAGAATGTAAAAAGTTTTTCCTGGCTGAGTACTATCTTTAGGTTTCTCAACCAGTCAACATAGTTCAGTCCAGTCAATTTATTGGCATCAAGTATACTATGGAGTGAGAGTGAAGAGGCCATTTAATCTACATTAATAAAGAACATAACATAAGCAAACAACCAATGTTGACAAAACATAATTAAATTAGGACTTTAACTTAATTATGTCTCCTATTATTTTATCAAGCATCATAACCCTCTATATGATGATCGAGAAATCCTAATTGGTTTTCTTAGTGGGGTTGAGATCCTAATTCCTTATAAAAGACCTTGTGTGTACACAACAAATCTTTTATAAGTTCAAAGGTAGGAAAACTCTTTCTAATTGTATCTCATACAATTCTCAACAAAACCTGGCCTCTAAAATATTAATAGCCTTGTGTGTGCACAACAAACTATAATATTTTAATTAAGTAAGGCCCTTCATTCCTTTATAGTCATGATTGTAATAATAATACCCTTGTGTGTTCACCACAAAGTATTATATTAAATCATGCCATAAGCATCAAATGCACCAGGCCAAAATATGTTAGTTACCATAATAGGCCTTGTATGTACAAAACAAACCTAATACGGATCATAACATAATAATGACCTAGCATGAAGGAAGGCCTAATGTAGTGAATATTACACTAAGCATATCAATCAAGAATTAAGTTAATCTTATCGGCCAGGTAAGTGGGAGAGTAGTGGGAGTCCCCCCGTTGCTTTCTAGACACCAATAAAAATTGGCCAGGTCAGTCAACGGAACCAATTAAAAACCACGTCCTCTTACCGATCATGAACCACTTTTCCTAGACACGAATGATCAACTAATCATCTTGATTATTTTGCTTTTGGTATATGACACTACAACTTAATATAATTTTAATAGAGGGCTTTATTATTAAAATAAGCACATTCTACATATAATCATTCAATCAACCATGCATCATATATCATTTTATAATGTGCCAAGTGTGTCATCATACTAGGACAACCATCTACCACATAATGGATCTACCATTATGCCAGGGCAACCTTATTTCAGTATGATGACTAGAAAGCTAAACATATCTCTATATCGGTTAAGGTTTAAGTGAAAACCCTAACTAGTGACATACATATATGCATAAACATATCAATCATATGTAACTTTAAACTTTTGTAGAGTCCTACAAAATTGGACAACTTCAAATTTTGTAGAGTCCTACAAAATGGGCAACCTCAAGAGTCCTACAAAATTGGGCAATTTTAAATTTTGTAAAGTTCTACCAAAATGGGCAACCTCAAGAGTCCTACAAAATTGGACAACTTCAAATTTTGTATGATTTAGCCCTAATAAGGTGGCTCTGATACCATTGTAAGGGTTTTGGTGACCAGGGCGAAAGCGTGGATTTCAAAAATTTATTATGAAACCACTACCAAATCCTTAACCCAAGACCTCCTTACTAGGAATTAAAATATACAAACTACATATATAATATAAACTAGAGTTTAGGCACCAACCTGAACTGCTAGTATCCAATCCGATGAAGAAAACCTTGATTCAGCCTTCTTCTCCACCAGGCACCCAAATGTTCACCCTCCAACGGTGATCCACACGAAACTCGGACCAAAGAAGAACTCCTCCTTCAAGTTGCTTGGAGAAGTGGAACTCTTTCGGCAGCCTTTGGTCTATTGACCACTGTAGGACACCCTGTCCTATTGTAGGGCACTAAAGACACTCTCCTAAACCACTCTTGGTTTTAGGACAACCCTCCTCTAGGACTCCTTAGGCTTATGTCCTAAAACAAAGCCTTGTCCTAGTAGAAAAGACCTTGTCTTAACAAGACAAGTCTTGTCTTAAAGAAAGAATGAGGGAGAGAGACACACTCAGAATAGTGCTTCGGTGGAATCCTTATTTTAGACTCATTTCACCGCCCCTTATTTATAGATACAAGAGGGGCGTGTGATATGTCCTCCCATCAACTTATAGATATGATTTTTCAAGACCGAAGAGAAGTTATCTGACTTGAAAAATCATATCTAATAAGCCCATTCATGCACCGAAGGCCTTATTCACATCCCTTCTTTTATCTGGATGAATTCTCACTTGCCACATGTCAATTACCAGTCCATAGGAAGCCAAGAGGTGCCTCTTCTTCAAACATCGAAGATTATGAAGAGTCATGAAAGCAGGACTCTCCATCAAAACCGCATGCCACATGAAGAGTTGCGACTCTTCATGCACCGCACGCGCCATCCTTCTTCCATGCAAATTTCAAAGAATGTTGACCAGTCAAAATATGGCAATATGGGTGTCATTAGAAAGAGCATAAGATTTCCTTTCTGACCGTATAAATTATATTCAAATCAGAGATCTATAGCTCATTCTGTGCCCTTTTGAAGTTAAGGTATTATTTAGGTACCAAGAGTCCCATGCCATTGAGACTCTTCATGTATGGCACCTAAAATGCCCTTAAATCCAAATTAAAATCAGATTTAGCTCTGATTAGGCTAGCCCCACTTAGGACTAAACCTAATTTAGGTTTTTCATAATTAGGTTAGCCCAATTAGCAAGCAACCGGACCCAATCCAATTAGGTTAGGAATTTGGTTAGCTTACATATGCTAGTATGTAATCCGGCTAACCAATTAGGATCCTATGACCCTAATTAAATCATGAATGACTTCTTGGCCAAGTCTCTATTGTATATGACCCATTGGATTCCACATCTAGCCAGCAATAGGTTTAGGTTTGAGCCGATTCGATCCGATCGAACCCGATTGACCTAATTAGGTCAAATTGGCTCACCTAATTGTCCAATTCGAATCACACATCGAATTGACTCATGAAACCAAATCAATTAGTTCATGAAGACCTACAAGACAAGATTGATGTCTAGCAACATGTCATGCCTACCCGGAAGATGAGGAATTTTGGTGGATTTACCAAATACCCTTCAGTGGTGAGTTACCAGGCAATTCAGTCCTTCGATCTACTTGCACCCTGAATATGACTATGGATATGGATACTTGTCAAATCCAATTTCATATTCATTCCTTGCTCAATCTGATAATGATGATTCATTAATGAACCATTAGAAACTATTTCTAATGTTCATACTTTGATCAAAGATTCCCCGAATCTTCATTTGATTGAAATCATCTGGATGCGCTTCCCTCTTACTAGGGTTGAACGATTCCTTTTTGACCTACTCACAACCTTCATATGCAATCCACCATACCTAGTATCACCCCATGCATGACTCAGTGTCATGATTGAGTGTGAACCAAAGTATGGATTCATGCATACAAGGTATCATGGCAGTCTCATGTCAAAGGACCACATGCACTACTCCCACTATGAGAACTATCTATTGACAAAAGATAAGGTTCCATTAGATGTTCTCAAGCTGGATCCATTCAGTGAGCTCATTCTCTAATGAGCACCCACATCCTAGTATTAGTGTCAAACACAAGTGACTGTGAGATCAGTCACCCTCTTCACCAAGCATACATAGGATGTGCTGGTCTTACCGGAAACATTGATCCCCTACTCCATATCCCATCGACCAGAATATTCTAGATTAGATTTTAAGGCTTTAGGTCTCACTGGTATGATCTCATCATAACCCTAGAACCATAGCCCTAATCTATGGGGTTCATCATATCTTAATAAAATTAATAAGACACGGCGTATGATGAAAATAAAATGCTTTTATTAATTGATAATGTCAATACACTGGTTTGGGATACAAAGAAATTCCATCGAAATATAACATTTCGATTGGCCTTTATGGCATAATCCTTTCAGGGAGGCCCTCAACTTACCGTTTATTATGCTTTCATAGATGAGAGAGGCGGCTCGTAGGGCACGAGCTTGTCTACCGTATGGGATGGTCTTCACACTTCTATTTCAGATGCCCTGGTAGATCTGACAGGTGAGGATAACCGCTACTTCTACACACTGACTGGTACACTCTGAAATCCCTTACTCGGATGGGATTTATAAAGTAGACGGTCATTAGATTTGGAAGACTTCAGGTATTTCGATAGCACACTCAGATGACTCAGAGGAGGACACTCAGCAGCAAAGGGACATGGTGAGGAGGCAGATGTACATGCTGATGAGGCTGACCGTCAGAGCCAGCTCCTACCACTCCTCGTTCACCATTCAGGAGATCTACAACTGTTGGATCTGATGCAGATGATAGACTACAGAGAGTACTGGATGAGATATCTTATCTCAGATCTGACACTAACAAGGATTGCTCTACTTCATTTGAGATGCAGCAGGGATTCCAGGACATTATGACCATTCTTAGATAGCTTACTGTAGCCAGCCAGTATTTTTAGACGACTTCAATAGCAGCACCTGACACTGGCACTGATCGAGAGCAGGGACAGGCAACACATTGTAGTAACATTCCTTCACACGCCACTCTTGATGATGCTGAGGCCGAGGCTAGTATTGAGGTTCCAGCTTCTGATGTTGGACAGATTCCAGCTACAAAGATACTTCTACTACCAGCACTTTGGCGATGTCTTTTGATCCTCCGATTGTCGGACCCACTCCTTTTATCATTTCTTCAGAGTCCAAAGTAAAAGCCAAAGCCAAAACCAAAGTTTCTAGGACTACCACTCCTACTAGGGCTAGAATCAGGGATCTTAGACCTAGGTTTCCTAAGTTTAATCCTAGTCTAGGAATCTTAGAGGTCGGTTCCTCCTCTAGTGAGGAAGACCTTAGTGGTGATGATCCTAGCCCATCATTTTAATGTTTTTAGGCTTTTATTTTGATGTTTTTAGGACTTTATGCTTGTTATATTTTGATATTATGATACTATTTTGTCGTGCCGAGGCACATTTGTAATGTATCACTTATGTACTCACTTATATATATATATATCACTTTTTAATGCTACATGTCTATCTTTGTTATGAATGATTTATTATGAATGTATGTTCTCTAATCTTTTATACCTTTTGTTGATGACAAAAAGGGGGAGAAGGGAGAATGTGCATGAAAAGGCTATGTTATGGAGAAGGGAGAATATGCATGAAAATGATATGATGAGTTAGAATGTTAATTTATGAAAATTTGATGAAATTAAAAGAAATGCTATTACAATAGTAAGGGGTGCTTTTGTTTTCATGAAATTTACTTTAAATACTTGATAATTTTATAAGTTTCGATACGCATTATATAGATGATACTTTTGATACATTATGTTTCGATACTTATTGCTCATATGATATATATAATACAGTGTATCGATACATATGATACTTGGTGATTAATAGTTTTCAGTTTTATATAATTGATACATTTGATACATATGATACATTGTGACACACTGTGTTGATACCTTGATACTCAATTTGTGTGATACACATTACGTCTAATATCATTTGATAAATGCGAATATACAGTAATTGTAAAGTACTTTTAAATTTTGATCATGCCCTGTGTTTTATCATCATCAAAAAGGGAGAGATTGTTGACCCCTGGAATGATTTTGATGATCACAAAATATTGGAGCATGTATTTGATACTAATTCTTTCTAATTACTTGAGAAGTTTTGCAGGAAATTGGTTACCTTTAGTTTAAAATGGTTTTCAAATTGATTGGAAGGTAATTCAATTATGTATGAAGTTTTATAAACTTGAACTTGTAAAAGTCCTAGTTTTGTCAATCTTGTAATCTTGTAAAATGGGATGAAAATTGTAAAATTAAGAGTATGTAGATTAGCTCTTATTTGATTCAAGTGTTGAAAAGTTTTGGAGAAGCTTGAAGCATTAATTGAAGACTTTGCAATAGCTGACTCATGGATCAAAAGCCGACTTGTGGCATGGCACGGAGAAAATTTTAGAGTTTTAGTATCAAGAGCCAACTCCTGTCCCAAGAGCCGACTCTTGGAAGAATACTTTTTTCTAAAGCATGAGATCTCGAGCCAACTCGAGCCCCAAGAGCCGACTCGTCCAGAGTTATGAATTTTGATGGACCGAGAACTCGAGCGACTTTGTCCTGAAGAGCCGACTCTGGGTATTTTCTTTTTGAATTGACTGAAGGCAAGAGCCGCTCCAGCTTGAAGAGTCGACTCTTACAAAAATCTATTTTGGGCTATTTGAGACTTTGAGCTGACTGGTGGACCTCAAGCTGACTCGAGTAGCCGTTTTCTACACTCCAACGGCTAGTTGCTGAAAGTGATTTTTGAATTCCATTTCATCTCTAACAGCTCTTTCACAAATCCCTAGGCCCTACAACGGCCATATCTCTTGGAAAACTATAAAAAGGATTGTTTTTGAAGGATTAAATAATTATTAGAGTATTATTATTGATTTATCTTGAGATATTGAAGAGCTTTCAAGTCTTTCACCTACCTACTTCAAGAGCTTTCAAGTTAGGATTCAAAGCTTCACCAACTCTACTCCATCATTGAATCCACTCATTAAGAAAAAAGAAGCAGCTTGAAGAGCAGTAAACAGCATTCAAAGCTAGGCTTCATCTTGATCTACATCGGCAACACTTAAACAAACTCGGTTTATTGTAGTTGCTTGTTTATCTTTTATCTATCTTTATTTTCTCTCTAAGAATATCAAGGGGCTTTGTCTTAAGAAAGGGTTAAAGGTTTTTAGGTGAGCCTTGTGAAACCTAAGTTGGGTTCTTGGTGATCCCAGTATAAAACCAAGTGTTAGGTTTTCTTTGCTAATCCCATTCAAAACCAAAGGGAGTTTGGATTTCTTTGGTGATCCCGGTAAAACCAAATGTATAGGTTTGGATTGTGAGCCTGGTAAAATAATCTGACTATATTCCAGTTGGGAATATAGTGAAAATCCCAAGTGGTGCTTAGATAGTAGACGTAGGAGCCGGTTGCTCCGAACCACTCTAAATCTCTTTGTGTTTGTGCTTGTGCTCTTATTATCTTATTATTTTTATTTAATTACTTCCGCATTGCATATTGCACCACAACACTACAAGAATTTGAAAGTGCATATAATTGTGAAAAATTTTTATTCCCAATTCACCCCCTCTTGGGAAGCCACCTGGGCAACAGTCTATCAACATGGACCATAAAATCAACCTGATTTTCATAAAACAAAATTTCAATCAATGTTAGCCCAAATTAAGGAAATTCTTACATTCTCCCACTTGGGCTACATCAATTAATAATTGAAAATATTTTATTTTAAAAATAGCTCTCGGATTGAAAACAAAATATGGCCACTATATGATCCATAGATAGCACCTATAAATGACTCGGTCCAACAATATCTATGATGCCGAATCATGGAGTCGTTGTATTACTTAACCGATATAAGACTTATCCATGGTTACAGCATCATAAACACCATCGACATAAGTCTTGGTGTGGTAGTGTAGCAAGAAAATAGCATCAAGGTGATGAAATAAAATATGCTATTTTTCATTGTCAAACCTCCAATTTCTCGTCAACATGCTTAGAAACAAAATAAGCAAGAGAAATCATGATGGCATCAACAACAAGACATCCTGTCTCACATACTCAACAATGGTGTCAATGACGAGACAGCACAACAAATCTGAAATACGATACCAGGTCTCAGTCAGGTACATAACCAAAAGAGATATCTCATAATCAAAATAATTAAATATATGTACCCACAATCATGATTTCTTTATAACCACATGCTATATTACAAGCTAGAAAAATCTCACGACTTCAAAATAAGTCTGTATGTCTCCAAACACAATGAGCTCTCATAATTATGAAAATGAGATATACCTATACAACTGTCATTCTCAAGATTAACCACATTCTTGAGATACTATGTTGTACTTTATTCCATATATGCACATATAAAACCATATAGGATTGTAATCCATCATCTATCATATTAACAATGTAAATAAATATACATGATAGAAAAATCAAATGAAACCAAGCTTTATAATAATAAAGCACGAATATAAAGCCACTCCCACTAACCAAGCACAACAAAAGAATTTAAAATGTCCATTGTTGCCGTCGAGATCGCCGTGGCCTGTAGCTTCTGGGTCGTCAAACTGCCTGCCCTCTTTTTGGGAGCTCCTCGTGGCCTCGGGACCTACAGGAAACAAGGTTAGAGACCCGAGACAGGGATTCCGGCGGGGGCACTCTAACACTCAAGTTAGTGACGATCCAGGGAACAGATCCTCCTGATCGAGCCCCTCTTGATGAGCTCCATGTTGGGAGGAGTGAGTGTGGTGTGTGTGGAAGTGAGAACGGGCTGGGGAGATTATGGCCGGGGTGAAGGGTTCCCCTGTGTGGCCCTCCTCTTTCCTCGCCCACGTGAACAACCTCCCTTCCTTTTTGTGTAAGTGATCTTGTGTGTTCTTTAGCTTACTCTCAGTGGTCCTTTCTAACTGGACCTATCTCGGGACCTCCCCTGTGTTGGCCGGTGTGTGCGGCGGGTATCGTGCCATGGACGGGACATCTTTCCTGACATTCGGAGGGGGAAGCCTCCGTGCGCTCTGACATCCCCTCCGATCGTCCCATTCCTGGAAACTTGGTAGTGCCTCGATCGGAGGGCCACCACCCCCGGGATTCGTGCTGCCTGACAGGCCCCTCTCCCCCTCTCCTGGCAGTATAGATGGTTGGTGGAGAGCATGGCACCTTAGTCAGGGAGCTTCCTTCTCTCCCGATGCAAGTGGCAGCGGCGGAGAGTTAATGTGGCATGGGGGGCACTGCTTCACGGCCCTCGGGAGGCCCACCGTCTTCCTTGGAGAGGGGGATGTTGCTTCCTTGGCGGTTGGCGCTCTGGCCGAGGTGGTGGCCGAGCTGGAGGGCAGGACTTGGCTCTGCCAGGCTCGACCTCAAAAAAAAAAGGGGGGGCGGGCCCTCTCGATGGAGGAGAGTTGGGGCTCGGCTCCGAACCATGGGGCTCGACTTCGGGAGGCCTGACCTGGCTGAGGGGGGACGGCATGCGACCCTAGTCTAAAGGGCTCGACCTCGAAGGGGCTCGACCTAGGAGGTCGCTCGGTTCTGGCCTAGGCGACCCGATCTCCCGGGATCCGACCTGGTGGAGGACGGTGCCCGAACTCTGCGGACGGTCCCGATTACCTGAGGGAGCTCATCCCGATGAGTGAGCTCAGCCCAGGAAGCGAGCTTGGGAGGTAGTGTCCACCATGGCGACACATCCTGACATGGCAACTGACAGGTGTTCCATGTCAGCGATCCTGCCACATCATTTGCCCCCCACTCCCGAGGCCAGTTAGTGCATGGCATTCTGGGTGAAGGGAGTAATTGCGGTGCTGACATCGAAAAGTGAGGATCTGACGCAATAATGCCCATGATCGACAGTGCTTCGTGAGGCGATTCCCCGAGCCAGTGCGGAGACACCACATGACCACGTCCGAGGAGCAGTTATTGCGGGCATGGAATCCAGAGTGGCCGTAGTCAGAATCAGGTGCCTGCCCCATTGATTGATGACACGTGGTGGCATCCTACGATGGGGGAGCCATAACGGTACAGTCGGGTGCTTGTCACTTCGAAAAGAAAGATAGCCTTTCCAAACTTACCCTCTTTCAAATCTTTCATGCTCGCAGTCATGCCGAGGCTTTCCTCCCATCTTCTCCCCCTGGTGGTTTCTATTTTTCCAGTCCCTTAGCAGGTTAGTCCTCTTCTTTCTTCTACCGTCGATCAAGGATTCTCCTAGGCTTCCCCCCACCTTCTTCTCCTTCCTTCACCATGTCTCATTTCGGCCCGGATTTTCATCCTTCCTGCCAAGCCGAGGCCGGGCCTTCCAGGCCAAAAACTCTTTCTTCCTTCGATAGGAAAGGTAGGTGGCACGGTTTGAGTTTAGCCGGAGGTGCCCTATTCTAGGTCCTGTAGCGATTAGGGAACCCAGGTCCGTTCCTCCACCTCGCCCGTCTCTCCCTCCTATTTTCGTTCCTGAACCCTCTCGGATGTCGAGTCCTAGGGGATCACCTCGGTGATCACTGCTATGGAGCTCACAACCATCCAGGATGATTACGACATCCCAGACTCCATCTGACTCTCGGTCCCTCATCCGGGGGAATCATCACCTCTAGCGGCCCCAGTAGGGTAGCTTTCTATGAGGAGACCTTTGCTGGGGGTCTCCGATTCCTTTCCATCCATTTTTCCTTTCTGTCTTGACCAACTATCACCTTGTTCCTACCTAGCTTGTCCCAAATGCCATCAGGATGATTTTCTTCTTCATCGTTTTGTGTCACTTCCACAAGATTATTGCCCGTTTTTCTTTGTTCAGGGCCTTCTTCACCCTGAAGCGCCACCCCACTAAGAAGGGGTGGTGGTCTCTTTCCTCCCACCCGAGGGGTATGAAGTTCGAGCTATCCTCTTCCATCAAGGGGTGGAAGAGCAGGTACTTTTTGCCTCGATTGAGGAGGTCGACTGGGTTTGGAGCGACCCGGACCGATCCCTTAACCAAAATTCCTTGGTCAAAGCAGCCGACCTCGAGTTGTACAAGCAGCTTCGCTCCACCGAAACCCCTTCGCTTGAGGTTTTGCTATCAGAGCAAAATCTCCATGAGGCCAGAGGTCGGCTTGACACAAGAGTCGGTGAGTTCGACTCGACCTCCATTTTCCTCATCCTTTCTCTCTCTTTTCTTTTCCTTCTCTTTTTTTTTTGAATCTGTGGCTGATAATGTCCTATTTGGTGCAGACATGAAGTTCTCGATGGACAAGCTGCTTTCCTTCATCGAGGAGCGCGGCCAAGTGGCGGAGGCTGGCGTGCCCTCCAAAGAGGGCTCGCACGGATGACGGTGTGAGGCCAGCATAGAGCGGGCTAACAGTGCCAGTTGCCGAGCAGAGGTAGAAGAGGGCAGCGGAGGCCATCGCGGAGCCCCCGAGGCAGCGTGATCTGATTCCGGCTCCTGAGTCTGAGGTGGTGGCCCGGGCCAGGTCAGCCGCTACCATGGCTGTGATGACAACCCTTCCTCCGAAGATCGTCGAGGTCGAGGATGATGGCGAGCCAGGAGGTGCGAGGCCAATAGCAGCGACATGGTAGGAGGTGGCACCAAGATCGCAGCTCGACTCGAGAGCTTCCCCTGTCGAGGATGAGTCCACGTCGACAGCAGGGAAGAGAGACAGGGACTACCACCGGGTCCCTTTCAAATTGGGGCCCAATATTTTCCTAATGAAGGACCCACCCCTCGCTGAGCGGATGATGGACTTCTTTATTCAGTCCTGCGACCAGCGAGAGGGGAGCGGCAGACTCATCGGCGACATCATCAGCGTGTCCTTCTCCAACCTCTACGCCGTAAGTTTTCCTTCACTTTGCTCCACTCTCTCGTTTTACATCTCTAACCGGCGTGGCTAACATACTTTCCATCATAGCAAGGTAGGGAGCTCATCCTTATCCGGGAATTCTTCTACAACTGGGCTAGGAGGGACAGAGAACGAAAGACAGAGCTCGAGTCTCTAACTATCGAGCTGAGGTGGAAGAACGACAAGGCCTGGGAGGCTAATATGAAGGTTAAGAGCCTCACGAGCGAGATCGCCAACACCGACCAGGCTAGGAGGGAGCTCCAGGATAAGCTCGATGCGAAGAGGACTCGGCTGAGGGAGCTCCGAGCCAAGTCGGAGGCAGCCAGGGAGCGGGCTACATCCATTGAGAGGAAGATCGTGGCCGCTAAGCAGAGGGCCACAGATGCGGAGGGGAAGGCTTCCACCGTCATGAGCTCAATTGAGGTAGCTGAGAGGGGATGGCCGAGGCATCCCGCCGGGCGGAGGTCGCGAGAAAGGAGGCAGCCGAGGCCACCCGGCGGGCCACAGATATGGAGCAGAGGGCCCTGGAGGCAACTTGCAGAGCTGAGGTCCTCAAAAAGGGTGTGACTGATGTGGTAGCTGCATTTAAGGCCTCCCCGGAGTACCTGCATGACTCTTTCAAGGAGGCGGCGATGGACTCCTTCTACAAGGTGGTTCGCGTATTACTCAACAGCTACATGGCATCCTTTTGGAGGGGCGGTTGGCCACCCTCTGACTTCCAGGCTCCAAGGTTCCAAGGCTTCAACTCCGGCACCGGCAGTGGCAAGGGAGGAGTGTTTGTGTGGGGGAGCCGATTGCACAGGCGATGTCGGCTAAGCTGACCCCACTGACCGCAATGGTCGGGCCAGCCCAGTAGGTGGTGGCGATCGAGCCGGCTCCATCGACAGTGGCATCTGAATCGACTCCATCCATGGCGGCGACCATGGACCAGGCTCCGGGCGCTGAGGTGGAGGAGAGCGGGGCGCCGGCTAGTCATCGTCAGGGGAAGGCACCGATGGAGTAGGGTAGGAGTTTTGTATTTCTTCTTTTGTTATTATCGACTTGGGCCACCTGGCATGTCAGGGGCTCGAGGACACTTGTACATGAACGTACCTTTTTTAATGAAATGGAATGAAGCTCCTTGTTTGCCAAGACTTGAGTGTCTTCTCCTCTCCCCCTTATTCTCTTCTATCTTTCCTTCTTTTCTGCTTTTTGCATGTGGAGGAGTTAGAGAAGGGGGACTTCTCTTTGCTTGAGAGTCGGGCTTCGAGCTCGAGTAAGGGAGACTTTGTGAGTTCGAAGACCTTGGTAGCCTGGGAGCTCACCCCAGGGCTTTGATGTCTTGGAGCGCACTCAAAGACTTGGTGGCCGGAGGACTTGTCTTCGGGCTTGATGGCCTGAGAGCTTGGGTCAGGGCTTTGATGTCTTGGAGCTGGGCTCGAAGACTTGGTGGCTGGAGGACTTGTCTTCAGGCTTGATGGACTGAGAGCTTGGCCTAGGCTTCGATGTCTTGGAGCTAGGCTCGAAGACTTGGTGGCCGGAGGACTTGTCTCCGAGCTGATGGCTTGAGAGCTTAGCTCAAGGCTTTGATGTCTTGGAGCTGGGCTCGAAGACTTGGTGGCCAGAGGACTTATCTCTGGGCTTGATGGCCTGAGAGCTTGGCTCAGGGCTTTGATGTCTTGAAGTGGGCTCGAAGACTTGGTGGCCGGAGGACTTGTCTCCGGGCTTGATGGCCTGAGAGCTTGGCCCAGGGCTTCGATGTCTTGGAGCTAGGCTCGAAGACTTGATGGCTGGAGGACTTGTCTCCGGGCTTGATGGCCTGAGAGCTTGGCCAGGGCTTCGATGTCTTGGAGCTCGGCTCAAAGACTTGGTGGCCGGAGGACTTGTCTCTGGGCTTGATGGCCTGAGAGCTTGGCTCAGGGCTTTGATGTCTTGGAGCTGGGCTCAAAGACTTGGTGGCTGGAGGACTTGTCTTCGAGCTTGATGGCTTGAGAGCTTGGCTCAGGGCTTTGATGTCTTGGAGCTGGGCTCGAAGACTTGGTGGCCGGAGGACTTGTCTCAGGCTTGATGGCCTGAGAGCTTGGCTCAGGGCTTTGATGTCTCGTAGCTGGGCTCGAAGACTTGGTGGCGGTGGACTTGTCTCCGGGCTTGATGGCCTGAGAGCTTGGCTCAGGGCTTTGATATCTCGGAGTTGGGCTCGAAGACTTGGTGGCCTGAGGACTTGTCTCCGGGCTTGATGGCCTGAGAGCTTGTCTCAGGGCTTTGATGTCTTGGAGCTGGGCTCAAAGAGTCATTTGCATGGAAGAAGATCTTTATTACTCTTGTAAATGGGTCTTACATCACTGGTAGTACCTCCTAAAGTTACAAGCATTCCACGTCCATGGGAATCTGGCACCGTCCGAGTCCTCGAGGTAGTAGGCACCGTGCGGGAGGGCCTCAGCTACCTTGTAGGGACCCTCCCAATTCGGCGAGAGAGAGTTTACCGCACTCTTGGGATTGAGATTCCTTGGCTCGGCATAGAACCAGGTCTCTAGGTCGGAAGGTCTTCGGCCTCACCCTGTGCATTGTAGTACCGGGCCACTCGCTGCCGATTTGCCGCCATCCGGAGTCGGGCTTTGTCCCTCGTTTCTTTTGAAAGGTCTAAATTGAGTAGAAGATGCGCCGAGTTCTGTGTCTCGTCGTACTGCTGCACCTACAATGTGGGTACGCCGAGCTCGACCGGGATGATCGCTTCAGCGTCGAAGACGAGGTTGAAAGGTGTTTCACCCATCGCCGTTCTGGGCATTGTATGGTAGGCCCATAGGATGCTTGGAAGCTCCTCTACCCATCTACCTTTGGCCTGGTCCAGCCTGGTCCGGAGCTCCTGAAGGATGGTCCGGTTGGTCACTTCAGCCTCTCCATTTGTTTGGGGGTGAGCCATCGAGGTGAATCGGTGTTGGTGCCATGCTCGGCACAGAACCCTTCAAACTCCCGGTTATCAAATTGTCG
The DNA here is from genome assembly GCA_021397845.1 of Areca catechu. NCBI lineage: Eukaryota > Viridiplantae > Streptophyta > Magnoliopsida > Arecales > Arecaceae > Areca > Areca catechu. Next base: position 43,953,596 of record CM038051.1, on the reverse strand, counting down.
TCCATTATCGGTGATGATGTAGTTAGGGAGCCCAAAGTGGCAGATAACTAACTTCCAGAAGAACTAGCGAACATTGGCCTTTGTGATTCGAGCTAGTAGCTCGGCTTCGACCCACTTGGTGAAGTAGTCGATCACCACTAGCAAGAACCTCCGCTGCTCTGGTGCGGTGAGGAATGACCCTAGGATGTCCATCCCCCACTGGGCAAAAGGCCAGGGGAATGAAAGCTAGGAGATCGGCGCCGCCGGCTGGCGTTGTATATGGGAATGGCATTGGCATTTGTCACACTTCCTGGCAAAGTTGGCCATGTCCTCCCTCATAGTCTCCCAAAAGTAGCCCTGACGAAGGGCTTTGTATGCCAGAGTCCTTCCCCCCACGTGATTCCACAAAGGCTTCGTGTATCTCATGGAGCACGAAGGCTGCCTCTGCGGGCTTGAGATACTCAGGAGTGGGTACGAATGAGATCGGCGGTAGAGCTGGCCTTCCATCAGAATGAACCTGGAGGCCTTCTTCTTCACGAGGCCTGCCTCCCTACAGTCCTCCGATAAGGTGCCATCCATGATGAACTTGGCATATTTGTCCATCCAGCTTGGCTCGGAGGTTACTTGCTGCACCTCCTCCAGGCTCTCATATCTAGGATTTTGAGGTACTCGATGTAGGCGTGCCCCAGCGACGAGTCTAGCAGGGTCGCGAGCGTTGATAGTGCATCCGCACGAGCATTCTCCCCACGGGGGATGTGGAAGATATGGAAGCGGCAGAAGCCTGCGGTGCTTGAGCGGACCTTCTCTAAGTACTTCATCATCTGGGGATCTCTGGCCTCGTATTCTCTTGAGACTTGTCCGGCAACCAATTGGGAGTCGGTAAAGACCTTCAGGCTCTGTATGCCCAACTTGCGGGATACCCTTAGTCCACAAGGAGCGCCTCATACTTAGCCTGGTTGTTTGTTGTAGCAAACTTAAAACAGAGGGACACACTCCGTCACAACCCGTCAGAGTTGGTGAGGATGAGGCCCGCTCCACTCTGCCGAAATTGGAGGTGCGTCCACGTGGAGGATCATGGGTCCTCCCATGGTCTGGGCTTGGTTTGACCCTCCAGAGTTGTCTGCTCCAGCTCCTCGACGGGCCCTGTGCATTGACTATGAGTCGGCCAGGACTTGGGCCTCTTGTGATGACCTCGGTCGATAAGCGATATCGAACTTGCAGAGCATCAATGCCCACTTGGCCAGCCTCCCGGAAGTCTCGAGGTGACTCAGTATGGTCCTCAGCAGCTGATCAGTCACAACCATAATAGGGTGCACTTGGAAGTAGGGCCTGAGGTGCTTAGCAGATATTATTAGGGCAAAAATGAGTTTCTCAGAGCGAGTATACCTAATCTCCACATCGTGGAGGATTTTGCTAGTGTAGTACACCGGCTTTAGGATTCATCCTCATATATGCGGATGAGGACCGAGCTGATCTCTCCAGGGGTGACTGCCAGATATAGCAGGAGTTCTTCCCCTCCTTCCGATTAGGAGAGCAGAGGGGGAGAAGCCAGGAATTATTTCAGCTCTTCGAAGGCTATCTTGCACTCCTCCATCCAGGTGAAGTTGTACATCTTGCACAGCGCCTTAAAGAAGGAAAGACAGCGATCGACCGACCTTGAGATGAACCTGCTCAGGACTGTAATCCACCTCGTCAGGCATTGGACCTGCTTCTTTGATGTAGGGTGCTCCATGTCGATGATCACTTGGACCTTCTCTGGATTAGCTTCGATGCCTCTTTGAGTGACCATAAAGCTGAGGAACCTCCCGGCCGCCACCCTGAAGGCACACTTCGCTGGGTTGAGCTTCATCTAGTGCTTTCGAAGGTTACGGAAAGCTTCGACGAGGTCTGTGACATGGTCCGAGCTCAGCTTGCTCATGACCAGCATATCATCCATGTACACCTGCATGTTTCTGCCAATTTGGTCTTTAAAGATCTTGTTGACCATATGCTGGTATGTGGCCCCAGCATTCTTTAGACCGAAGGGTATCATTCTGTAACAATACGTCCCTTGGTCGGTGATAAAGGCGGTGTATTCTTCATCCTCTGGGTGCATCCGTATCTGGTTGTATCCAGAAAATGCATCCATGAATGAGAGCAGGCGGTGCCCCGAGGTGGCATCCACCAGTTGGTTGATCTTCGATAGGGAGAAACTATCCTTCGGGCATGCCTTGTTGAGGTCGGTGTAGTCAACACAAATCCTCCACTTGCCGTTGCTTTTCTTGACCATCACCACGTTCGCCAGCAAGCTCGGATACTGCACCTCATGAACAAAACCTGCAGCGAGGAGCTTATCTACCTCCTCATTGATGGCCGCCTGTCTCTACGGGGTGAAACTCCTTTTTTTCTGCTGAACTGGCCGATACTTCGGATCGATGCTCAGCTTGTGAGTGATGATGTCGGGGGGATGCCCAGCATATCCGCCACCATCCAAGCAAACATGTCCGCGTTCACCCGTAGGAACTCCAGTAGGTGGGCCCTCTCCTCGTCAGGCAGCTGGGCCCCGATCTGCACTGTCTTCGCCTGGTCGCCCCGAGGGGGTAAGACAGCAAGCATTCAACCGAACCACCCCTGGGATCTTGAGCCCTTTGGTCGAAGTCGTCCACCCTGGGGTTGTCCTTGGGGACCCTGGATCCCAGGATAGTTTGGAAACAGTGTTGCACTAGCTGGGTCACCCTCTCATCTCCTCGACACCATAAGGAGTTGGAAACTGTACTAGCAGCCTCCTGATAGAGACGACGGCGTCGAGCAGGTTCAGCCGGGCCACCCAAGGATAATGTTGTAGGCTGAGGGGAGTTTGACAATGGTGAAGGTTATCATCACGGTGCTTTGCCGAGGCGGAGTTTCGATGGTAACGGGGAGAGTGATCTCCCCTTCGACCCTTATAGAATCGCTTGTGAATCCGACAAGAGGGGTGTAGACAGGTTGGATTTGTACAGGGAAAAGATTCATCTTGGAGAAGACATCGTAAAAAGTACATTGGTGGAGCTCCCACTATCAACCATGATGCATTTTACAGGATGCTTCACGATCATCATCTCGACGACCACAACATCATATCTATATTTTTCCCCCGTCTTCCCCCCCCTCATAAAGGGGAGTACATTTTTAGAACATCCTGCCCCCCGAGCCTCTGGGTGGGTGCGCGCTCAGCTCCCCAACATATCCACCCACCGGCTTCTCAATGGGGCGGTTGTTGACCGCCAGCACTGGTGGGAGAGCGACGAGCGCTTGAGGTTCCGCCCGGGGTCTACCCTCCACGAACCTTCTGAGGTAGCCCCTCTTGATGAGTTCCTCAATTTCTTTCTTGAGGTTGCGGCATTCCTCGGTGTCATGGCCGTGGTCGCGGTGGTAGCGGCAATATTTGGATATGTCACGGCCAATAGAATGCCTCATCAGAGGTGGGCGCTTCAGGTAGGGTTCGCCCTCGATCCTCCATGAGGATCTTTCGCCCTTGGGGCGAGGAGAGGTGTGTAACTCTCTTCAAGGATGGGGCACGCCTTGGTCTCGCCCCTACCAGAAGTTCTGAGCTAGAGGTGCTGGTTTTCTATGCCTCGATGTCTTGGTGGGGGTCGGCTTCTTCGGTGGCCACCCGTCGAGCTCCCATCTTGTATGATCCGCCTCCTTGACGTGGATGTACTTCTGATCATGGAAAAGGAGCTCAGCGCAAGTCTTGGGGGGCTTCTTGTCGAGGTAGTAGGTCAGGTGGGAGGTCCTGACCCTCTCTTCAGTGCCAGCATGGCGGCTGGCTCATCGAGGCTGTAAATCTCCAGTGTAGCGACCTTGAAGCATGCCACGTAGTCCCGCAGGGGCTCTCGATCCTGCGCCTGATGGAGAAAAGGCTATCTACCTCTCGTGGTACCTCCGGCAGGCATCAAAGTGGGCAACGAACTTCTGCTCCAGCTGAGCAAAACTTTCGATGCTCTCTGGCTCGAGGCGGGTGACCACACTCGGGCCGCCTTCCGGAGAGTAGCGGGGAATGCGATGCAGAGGAGGGCATCGGTCCACCCCCTGGACCCTTGTTAGGGCTTTGTAGCCCTCAAGGTGATCCAGGGGATCGGTAGTCCTGTCGTAAGGGTCCACCTGCGACATGCATACCTGGTTTGGAATCGGCTCCTCTTGGACTTCTCGAAAATGGTGGGCGGGAGTCATAGCTCACCGGCTCACTATAGAGCCTTGCATGTTGGCAAACCGGCGGGGGAATTTCGCCAACTTGTTCTCGTGCTCCTCCAGGCGCCTCTCTGCCATGCGCCTGATGGCTTCATCAGTAGACCCCTCCTTGAAGGAGACAGAAACGTGACATGGGTGCACGGTGTCCATGAGAGGGGTCCTGCTTTTTCTCTACCTTGGCAGGATTTGGATGCCCCCTGCTCGAGGTTCATGAGCGGCTCTCCTTGTCAGTAGACCCAGCCCATTGTCTCTTCGCCGGAGTTTGGTAGCTACCCCGATGATCAGATGGCCCGTGGCTGCAACGGCCTTCCTTGGAAGGAGCGCAGACTATCACGGGGCGCTACAGCATGGGCCACGGGAGTCCCTGGCTGTTGTGGGTAGCCAGGACTGTTATTGGTGCTGAAGCTGGCGCACTACCGTGGCAAGAACTTGCATTTGCGGGTGAGTGTGACCAGCTAGGCTTTCGCCATAGGTGGTTGGGTTAGAGCGTGTGACACCACTTCCAGATCATGCGGGTTCCCTCGAGAGGGGGAAATCTCCCGCGCGACTGGTGGAGGCTTCTCTTGCTCGCGTGTCACCATCCTCCAGGTGGGCTTGTTCGCAACGGGACCAACCCTTCGGAGCAAAGGATCCTTCTTATTTAGCCCTTTGGATCAGCCCTCCCCCTACCTAGCGTGCCAACTATTGCCACCGAGATCGTCGTGGCCCATAGCTTCTGGGCGTTGGACCGCCTACCCTCTTTCTGGGGGCTCCTCGTGGTGTTGGGACCTACAGGAATAAGGTTAGAGACCCGGCTGCGGATCCGATGGGGGCGCTCTGATGCTCAAGTCAGTGACGATCCAGGAGACATATCCTCCTGGTCGAGCCCCTCTAGATGACTCCATGCTGGGAGGAGTGAGTGTGGTGTGTGTGGAAGTGAGAACAGGCTGGGGGAGATTATGGCCGGGGTGAAGGGTTCCCCTATGCGGCCCTCCTCTTTCCCTCGCCCGCATGAACAGCCTCCCTTCCTTTATGTGTAAGTGATCTTTGTAGCTTTTGCTTACTCTCAGTGGTCCTTTTAACTGGACCTGCCTCGGGACCTCCCCCGCGTAGGCCGACGCATGCGGTGTGGTATCGTTCCATGAATGGGATGTCTTTCCTGATATTCGGTGGGGAAACCTTCGTGCACTCTGACATCCCCTCCGGTCGCCCCATTCCTGGAAACTTGGCAGTGCCTCGATCGGAGGGCCATCGCCCCTGGGATTCATGCCTCCTGACTGGCCCCTCTCCCCCCTCTCCTGGCATTATGGATGGTTGTGTGGAGGCATGGCATCTTAGTCAGGGTTTCCTTCTCTCCCGATGCAAGTGGCGGCGGTGGGAGTTATTGCGGCATGGGAGGCACTGCTTCGTGGCCCTCGGGAGGCCTGCCGTCGTCCTTGGAGAGGGGGATGTTGCTTCCTTGGTGGTTGGCGCTCTGGCCAAGTGGTGGCCGAGCTGGAGGGCAGACTTGGCTCCGCCGGGCTCGACCTCAAAAAAAAAAGGGGGGGCGGGCCCTCTCAGCGGAGGAGAGTTGGGGGCTCGGCTCCGGACCACAGGGCTCGACTTCGGGAGGCCTGACCTGGCTGAGGGAGGACAGCACGCGACCCCAGCTTAAAGGGCTCGACCTCAAAGGGGCTCGACCTAGGAGGCCGCTCGGCTCCACCTAGGCGCCCGATCTCCCGGATCAGACCTGGGGAGGACGATGCCCTAACTCTACGGCGGTCCCAGCTACCTGAGGGAGATCAGCTCGGCGAGTGAGCTCAGCCTAGGAGTGAGCTTGGGAGGCAGTGTCCACCATGGCGGCATATCCTGACATGGCAACTGACAGGTGTTCCACGTCAGCGATCCTGCCACATCACCCATATTCATGACACATTTCATAAAAAACTATGGATTTTAATCTTGATTAGGGGATCAATGAATATTGACTTTATATATTGTATAAATATCTCCCTTTCAACTACAACTCTCGGACAATATTCTACTTCATATAGATAGAAAAGATAAAAACTTTTATTGTTCGTTTAAGGAACATATTACCTATGATTATAAAAAATATAAGTGATTTTAAGACATAATCAATAATTATAAGACCCATGACAAGTTTCATGATGAAACATATGAATTGTGACTTTACAACATACCACAACTTTGCTTGTATATCTAAGATGCCACTAATTTTATTTGCAACCTTTCCATGAAACAAAACCTCTAGTCATTTACATTTTCATAAAAATGACATGTATCTATTCTTTTTATATAATTTCTTTACTAGTACTACATCAACTAGTAATGAAGGTACTATAATTAGTTTGTATATTTAATATTACTCTCCCACTATCCTCCAGTAGGATAAGAGCACAACTTATTTTCCTTCAATGTCATACTTCTAATATATTGAAACATCTGACATAATGCAAATTATAATTTACAAATATGACATGATTTGACTCAATATTCTTTATACCTCTCTATAAAGATAGTAGAATCTATATTCATTTAAAATTATCTAGATAACCAAAATAATAATATATTATTATAAAATAAGGTTTTATTTGCTGATGGATTATCAATGATTAAGTGTTACAGGACAGCTTCAACCATAAAGATAAAAGATATTGGGCTTCCTACTAACCTTTAACTCAAAAGGTATCTTGTATAACCTTTATCAAGAATTTTATTCAAAATATAGATGGTAATCATTAGATTTTATACTAAGTTATCATAATAATTACACCCACTCATCATACTTTACACCATATCTTTCAAAGTATAGTTTACCTATCAGTCATATCACTTTACTTAGAATTTTCATGCATGATGTATTAAACAATTATCCCATACTTGTATAAATATTTGATAATACTATTTATTTACTATATATGGGATCCGTAAATGTGACTGATACACCATATCAATACCCTTATCCTTTTCTCAAAAGTATCAAAAACTTTTGAAATAGAATAAGATATGATTTATTAATTTTTGACATATATGATTTTTAAGATCATTAAACAGCACATTAGGAAAACTAAATATATAAGTAGCCTATGTGAGTGGCGGGATCGCTGACATGGGAGCTGATAGGCACCACGACAAAGGAAGCCGCCATGTCGGACGCCACGTCAATTCTCCTCCCGGACTCCTCCGCCGAGCTGAGCTCCCTCGAGAAAATGAGCTGAGTTCTGTCCTTCGCCAGTCGGTCCCGCGAGCTGGAGATGCCTAGGTCGGAGCCGCATTCTGCCCTCCGAACGAGACCCTCGAAGATCGGCCTTTGGTCGGAGTCGAGCTCGGCCCTCCTCTACCACGTGGATCCTCTCCGAGGTCGAGCCCTCTAGACCGGGCCCGCATTCTGCCCTCTAGAGCGAGACCCTCGGAGATCGAGCCCTGTGGTCGGAGTCGAGCTCAGCTCTCCACCACGTGAGCCTCTCAGGTGGAGCCCTCTGGACCGGGCCCGCATTCCACCCTCCAGAGCGAGACCCTCAGAGATTGCGTCCTGTTGTCAGAGTCGAGCTCAGCCCTCCTCCGCCACGTGGAGCCTCTCTGAAGCTAAGCCCTCTGGACCGGGCCCGCAGTCTCCCTCCTCCATCGAGGCGATCCCGCAAGCTCAGGGCGTCTAGGTCGGAGCAAGCCCTACCATCCCAACTCATTCCCAGCTCGGACATGGGCACCGCCATCCAGACACTGGCAAGCCGTCCGAGGACTACACTAGACACCTACTAGACCGCACCGATCGCTTGCAGCCACCGGTTACACTAGAAAGGGAGAGACCCACTGATCGAGGCGCCACGCTCCTCACCAACCGCCTGGCCACCTGAAAGAGGAAGTCAACCAGGAGATTTGAATCCTAAGGCGGCGGCCCATCGATCGACTACTGCCATGTTTCTCGGAATGAGAACCAAGGGGAATGTCAGAGCACATGATAGCTTCCCTTATCACAGATCGAGAAAGACCCCTCCAGACACCGTCGCACGCGCTGACAGCCCGATGGAGATCCCAAGGTGAACGCCTAACGGTAACCTAATCTACAAACTTGGAGGTAACAACCATAATACAAAAAAGACATAAGCCATACCACTGAACACAATGCAAGCTCAACCCAAAAGAGCATGGCACCACCAGCATCCTCAAGCAAGGTCGGGTGGAAGGGCCACACAGAACTCCCTCTAGCCGGGCCACTCTTTCCCCGACACACTTGCATCCCACTCTCACACTAATCACTCTTCCAGTATGGAGTCTATCAAGAAGGGCTCGACCAGGAGGATCGTTCCCCTGGGTCATCACTGACTTGATCATCGAGTGCCCCCATCGGAAATCCCGGCCTGGGTCACTAACCTCTGTTTTGCAGTCCAGATCACCGACAGCGAGACAGCGAAGGAGGTGCACTCCGACGCCGACAGCAGCTACAGGCCACAGCGATCTTGCGGCAATAGATTGGCACGCCAGGAAGGGGGGGAAGTGAGCATTCTTTGATTCAGTTCAAGCCCTCCGCCCTTTCTACAAGCAGTCTAATGGAAGGATGGTGCAACACGGGCAGGGAGGCTTCCACCAGCCATGCGAGGGCTCCCCATCCCGGGGGAACCTGCATCACCAAGAGGTGGAGCCACCCATTCCAGTTCAACTGCCTCTGCCAGAATCCCAATTGACCGCACTCACCCACAGCAATGCAAGTTCTCGCCATGGCAGTGCACCAGCTCCAGCAGCAACATCGATCCCTGGCCACCCACCAATAGCCGGGACACCCATGGCCCACGTCGCAGCCCCCACAACAGCCTGCGTTCCTTCCAAGGAAGGCCTTCGCAGCCGTGGCCACTACTGATAACCGGGGCAGCCATCAAACCCCGCCAAAAGGCAACGAGCTGGCTCTGCGACAGGGAGAGCTGCTCTCTAAACCTCGGATGGGCGTGCCCAGACCCCATCGAGGCAGAAAGAGCAAGACCCCCCATCACGAAGACCGTGCACCCACGTCACGTTCTCCATCTCCCTCAGCGGAGGGGTCTACTGATGATGCCATCAGCGCATGGCGGAGAAGCGCTTGGAGGAGCATGAACGCAAGCTGGCAGAGTTTTCCTGCCGATTGCCAACATGCAGGGCTCAGCTAGCGAGCCAGTGGGCTATGATGCCCGTCCCCCTTTCTCCCAAGAAATTCAGGCAGAGCCGATCCCGCACCAGTTTCGGATGTCGTAGGTGGATCCCTACGACGGGACCACCGACCCCTGGACCACCTAGAAAGCTACCAGACCCTCATGAGGGTCTAAGGGCCACCGACACTCTCCTTTGCATCACCTTTTCTGCCACTCTCTGGAAGGTAGCTCGGTGTGGTTCACCCATTTGGAGCCCAGCTACCCGAGGAGGAGAGGGCCCAACTGTTGGAGTTTCTACAGGTGATCACGGATGTGTTCGCCTGGACAGTAGTGGACATGCCAGGTATTCCTCCTGACATCATTACTCAAAAATTAAGTGTCGACCCAAAGCACAAGCCAGTTTGATAGAAAAGAGAAGCTTCGCCCCGGAGAGGCAGCAATATCAAGAGGAAGTTGACAAACTCCTAGCTACCAGTTTTGTTCGACAAGTCTAGTATCCGAGCTGGTTGACGAATGTAGTCATGGTGAGGAAGAGCAATGGCAATGGAGAATCTGTGTAGACTACATCGACCTCAATAAAGCTTGCCAAAAGGACAGCTTCCCTCTATCGAAGATTGACCAGCTGGTGGATGCCACCTCTGGCCACAGGCTACTCTCCTTCATGGATGCATTCTCTGGTACAACCAGATCTGTATGCACCTAGAGGACGAGGAGCACACCACCTTCATCACCAATCAGGGAACATACTACTACAAGATGATGCCTTTCGGCCCGAAGAATGCAGGAGCTACATACCAGCACCTGGTCAATAGGTCTTCAAGGACCAAATTGGCAGGAACATGCAAGTATATGTGGATGACATGCTCGTCATGAGCAAGCCGAGCTCGAGCCACATCGTTGACCTTGCCGAATCCTTCCATAACCTGCAGCACATCAGATGAAGCTGAATCCAACGAAGTGCGCCTTCGGGGTGGCGGCGGGAAAGTTCCTCAGCTTTATGGTCACCTAGAGAGGCATTGAAGCGAACCCAGAAAAAGTTCAGTGATCATCGACATGGAGCACCCGACCTCCAAGAAGCAGGTCCACGCCTGATGGGGCGTGTCGCCGCCCTAAGCATATTCATCTCGAGGTCGGCCGACCATTGCCTTCCATTCTTCAAGGCACTGTGTAAGATGCACGACTTCACCTGGATGGAGGAGTGCAGAACATCCTTTGAGGAGCTGAGGAAATTCCTCGCCTCTCCCCCGTTGCTCTCCAGGCCAGGAGGGGAGGAGCTCCTCCTCTATCTGCGGTTACACCAGGAGCCGTCAGCTCGTTGCTTGTCCTGCAGACGAGGACAATCCCAGAATTGGTGTACTACACCAGCAAAATCCTCCACGATGCGGAGATCAGGTATACTCACTCCGAGAACTCATTTTTGCACTAATAATGTCTGTTAAGCGCCTCAGGCCCTATTTCCAAGCACACCCAATGTGGTTGTCACAGACCAGCCGCTGAGACCATACTCAGCCAACCTGAACTTTCGAGAGATTGGCCAAGTGGTCCCTGCTGCTCAGCGAATTTGACATAGTGTATCGACCGAGGCACTCATAGAAGGCCCAAGTCCTAGTTGACTTCATGGTCGAGTGCACCGGGTTCGCCGAGGAGCCGGAGCAGATAATAGTGAAGCTCGGACCAGGAGAGCAACCTTGGATCCTCCACGTGGACGAGCATCCAATTCTCTGGAGCGGAGCAGGCCTCATCCTCACCAACAGTTGGGGTTGTGACGGAATGCGCCCTTCGCCTCAAATTCGCCGCCACAAATAACCAGGCAGAGTACGAGGCACTCCTCGCGGGTGTAAGAGTCTCCCGTGAGTTGGGTGTGCAGAATCTAAAAGTCTTCACCGACTCCCAGCGGTTACCGGACAAGTCTCCGGAGAGTATGAAGCCAGGGATGCCCAGATGATGAAGTACCTAGAAAGGGTCCGCTCGAGCACGGCAGGCTTCTGGCGCTTCAGCATCTTCCATATCCCTCGTAGGGAGAATGCACGCGTGGATACACTATCCAGGCTCGCGATCCTGTCGGATTCATCACTAGGATGTGCCTACGTCGAGTATCTTGAACATCCCAGCTACGAAAGCTTAGAGGAGGTGCATCAGTCACCCCCAAGCCAAGCTGGATGGATAAGTACATCAGGTACATCACCAATGGTTCCTTACCCAAGATCGGGTAGATGCAGCCCTCATCAAGAAGAAAGCCTCCGTTCATCATTCTGATGGAGGGCCAGCTCTACAGCTGATCCTTCTCCTATCCACTCCTGAGGTGCCTCAGGCCTGTTGAGGCAACCTTTGTGCTCCAAGAGATACACGAAGGCCTCTGCGGGAACCATATGGGAGGGAGAACACTGGCTTATAAAGCCCTTCGCCAGGGACACTTCTGGAGACCATGAGGAGGACGCTGCTAACTTTGTTAAAAGGTGCGACAAGTGCTAGCACCACGCGAATATACAGTGCCAGCCGGTGTGCCGATCTCCCAGCTCTCAGCCCCTTGGCGTTTCGCCAAGTAGGGGATGGACATCCTGGAGCCATTCCCTCCTCACTAGGACAACGAAGATTTTTGCTGGTGGCGATCGACTACTTCACTAAGTGGGTCGAAGCAGTGCCACTGGCTCGGATCGTGGAAGCCAACATCCGCCAGTTCTTTTGGAAGTCAATTATTTGCTACTTCGGACTCCCCCATTGTATCATCATTGATAACGGGCGATAGTTCGACAACCGGGAGTTCAAAGGGTTCTGCGCCGAGCATGGCATCCAACATCGATTCACCTCAGTAGCTTACTCTCAAATAATGGGGAGCGAGGTGACCAATCGGACCATCCTCTAAGGATTCAAGACCAGGCTGACCAAGCTAAGGGCAGGTGGGCGGAAGAACTCCTAAGCATTCTATGGGCCTACCACATAATGCCCAGAATGGCAACCGACGAGACACCATTCAACCTTGCTTTTGGTGCTGAGGTAGTCATCCCGGTCGAGCTCGGCGTGCCCACGCTATGAGTGCAACAGTATGACGAGACATGGAACTCGGCACACCTCCTGCTCAACCTGGATCTTCTTGAAGAAGCAAGGGATAAAGCACGGCTACGAATGGTGGCATACCGCAATGAATAGCCCGGTACTACAATGCCTGAGTCAGCCAAAATTTTTCAAACCGGAGACTTCATGCTACGCCAGGCAGAGGCATCTCAACCCCGGAGTGTGGCAAGCTTTCACCGAACTGGGAAGGCCCCTACAAGGTGGTGAGGCCCTCTCACAAGGGCCTATTACCTCGAAGATCTCAACAGTGTCAGGTTCCATCGAATGTGGAATGCCTGCAACTTGTGGAGATACTATCAATAATGTAAGTTTCCCATCAATAATAATGATAATGGTTTTTTCTTGTGCAAGTATCTATCTGTCTTGCAGAAAACATCATCACGTCTCCGAGCCCAGCTTCGAGATGCCAACCCAAGATCAGAGCTCAGATCTCCGGCCAAGGACTTTCGAGCCAAGCTGCTCCCAATCATCGTCTCCGAGCCTAGCTCCGAGATGCCAACCAAGACCGGAGCCCAGATCTCTGGCCAAGGGACCTTCGAGCCGCGCTGCTCCTAATCATTAACATCTCCGAGCCTAGCTTCGAGATGCCAATCCAAACCGGAGCCCAGATCTCCAGCCAAGGGACCTTCGAGCTGCATTGCTCCCAATCATCAACGTCTCCGAGCCCAGCTCCGAGATGCCGACCTAAGACTGGAGCTCGGATCTCCAACCAAGGGACTTTCGAGCCAAGCTGCTCCCAATCATCAACATCTCTGAGCCCAACTCCGAGATGCCAACCCAAGACCGGAGCCCAGATCTCTGGCCAAGGGATCTTCGAGCCGCGCTGCTCCCAATCATCACATCTCCGAGCCAGCTCCGAGATGCCAACCTAAGACCGGAGCCCAGATCTCCAGCCAAGGGACTTTCGAGCAGCGCTGCTCCCAATCATCAACATCTCTGAGCCCACTCCGAGATGCCAATCCAAGACCGGAGCTCAGATCTCCGGCCAAGGGACCTTCGAGCTGCGCTGCTCCCAATCATCAACATCTCCGAGCCCTACTCCGAGATGCCAACCCAAGACCGGAGCCTAGATCTCCAGCCAAGGGACCTTCGAGCCATGCTGATTCCAATCATCAACATCTCCGAGCCCAGCTCTGAGATGCCAACCCAAGACCGGAGCTCAATCTCCGGCCTAGGAACCTTTGAGCCTAGCTGCTCCCAATCATCAATGTCTCCGAGCCCAGCTCCGAGATGCCAACCCAAGACCGGAGCTCAGATTTCTAGCCAATGGACTTTCGAGCCAAGCTGCTCCCAATCATCAACGTCTTCGAGCCCAGCTCCAAGATGCCAACCCAAGATCTGAGCTCAGATCTCTAGCTGAGGGACCTTCGAGCCGAGCTGCTCTCAATCATCGACGTCTCCAAGCCCAGCTCCGAGATGCCAACCCAAAATCGGAGCTCAGATTTTTTGCCAAGGAACTTTCGAGCCAAGTTGCTCCTAATCATCAACATCTCCGAGCCCAGCTCCGAGATGCCAACCCAAGACCGGAGCTCAGATCTCCGACTGAGAGACCTTCGAGCCAGCTGCTCTCAATCATCAACGTCTCCGAGCCCAGCTCTGAGACACCAACCTAAGATCGGAACCCAACTCTCCAACCAAAGGATCTTCGAGCCAAGTAGCTCCTATCACGTCTCGAGCCTAGCTCCAAGGCGCCAAAGACCTGAGCCCAACTCTAAAGCAATCCCTGATCGGGGCCCAGTGCTCCGGATAGGAAGGCCTCGAGCCTAGCTCCAAGGCATCCAAGACCTGAGAATAGCCCTTAGGCACCTTGGACCGGGCCCAGCTCTTCGGCCAAGGAACCAACGAGCCCAGCTACTCACAACTGCCGGAACCTTGCACCCGATTTGCCAACTCCAAAGCCTGGTAATTAAGCCCCAGGCAGGTAAGACCCTCTTCTCTGATCTCCCCACTCATAAAAGAAAAGAAAAAATAAAGAAAAAATAAAAAAGAAGAAGAAGAAGAAGAAGAGAAAGAGCAACGAAAGAGAGAAAGGGAGGGAAAGAAAGAAAAAAAGGGAAGGACAGGTTGCAAGAAGTTCAAATTTCATTGATCAGAGCCAGTTACAAACATTTTACGGGCCCCCGACATGCCGGGTGACCCCGACCAAGCACAAAAAGAAAATAAAGTACAAAATAAAAGAGAAAGGACTACTCTGTACCGGCCGGCCCCCCTGCGAGCCTTGAGGCTGAGAGGTCCTGCCTTTAGGGATCTGCAGCTGGACGATTCCGATGGCTCCGACCTCAGATGGCTCGGCCTCGGCTAGCGTCGGAGGCTCGAAAGTCACAGCTTCCTCGATGACGACCTCCTCATCAGGCTCCGCATCTAAGGTCGAGGGGTACCTAAGACGATGGCGGTCTTTATCGATAACAGATGCCTCGATCCGACCATGCAAAACATGAAGCCTTTATAGAAGGAGTCCGACGCCGTTTGATGAATTTTGACGACGAACTCCTCTGAGGCCTTGAACTTGGCAACGGCCTCCTCAGCGTCTTTCCTGGCCTCGGCGGCCCCCTTCCTTGCCTAGGCGGCCTCCAATCTAGCAGCCTCCGCCGACTTGGCCGCTCTCTCCGCTGCCTTCTCAGCCATGGCCAACCTCTCTTTCCCTGCTGCTAGCTCTGCCTGGGCAGTTCAGGAGGCCTCCTTATGCCGATCAGCCTCGGCACTGTACCATTTCAACTTCTTTTCGATGGTGGAGAGATCGTCGACAGCCTTCTTTGAGCGACTCCGCTCCAGGTCAAGGGCCTCCAGGAGTCCTCTTCTCTCGTCCCTTAGCGTCAGTGAGCTGCTTATCCAGGTCCCCGACCTTCTACTCGAGTGCCCCGTTCATCCCGGCCTTCTCCTTCAGATCGGTCCTCAGAGACTCGATCTCGATCGCCTGCTACCGCTCGATGCTCTCCCAGTTCTGACAGTAGCCCCTAATGAAGAGGGCCTCGGCACCGATCTGCACCATGAATAAAGGTCAGCCACCCCCCCCCCCAAAAAAAAGAGAGAAAAGAGAAGAAAGGGTAACTCACCGAGTAAAGCTGGGGAAGATGCGCTGAGGACGTCGTTCAGCCGCAGTTCGGCCATCTCCTCCTGGTCGCATTTCTGGATTGAAATTCCATCATGAGCTCGGCTAGTGTGGGCTCAGGAGGACAGAGCTCCCCGACCCCATCTTGAAGGGGAGACGACGTCGCGCCTCCTCTTTCCTACTCTCTCATAGAGAAGGTGACCTTGCCCCACCAGCCGTAGGGCCCCTGAGGCAAGCTAAGGAACTGATACCGGTGAAGGCGATGCCTCAGTCACAGCCTTGGTCGTGGCTTGAACCTCCTCTTCCTGACCTTGATCATGGGCAGACTCGGAGGACGGAAGGATGCATGGGCAGCAGCTGCAGCCCTTGCCCAGGCTACTACCTTGGGCTCCGCGGTGGGGGCCGCCCCCTGATGATCGAGCCGCTCTGGGATCTTTTGGGCCTCCTGCTGGACCGGGCCCGGCACCACAGACACCGCCCTTTCCACTGGTGCAGGGGCAGCTCGGGTCATCCCTGAACTCTGACCAACTGGAGCAGCAGGGCTCGGACCGACCACCACGGCAGGCAGCCACGGGCGTGCTCTCACCTCAGACCCGCCTCGTCGGAGGCTCCTCGACTAGCCCGGTCGGCGCCTCTTTCAGGTGATCGCCAGTAGGTCGCTCTCTGTAAAAATCATCCCTGCATGCAGGCCACAACAGTCAGAGCCCGTAAGAAGCAATGTAAGAAATGCAAGGAAGAAAAAGAAAAGTTCAGGTCAAACTCACCCAACCCATTCGTTGGGTCGACCCCGGCGTCGGAGAGGTTCTGCTCCGATAACAGACCTCAAGGGAAGGAATCTGGATGGTGCGGAGCTGCTCATAGTCATCCTGGTCAGCCGCATCGAACACAGAATTTTGGTTAGGGGACTGGTCCGGATCGCTCCAGACCTAGTCGATCCCCTCAACCGCGAAAAGAAGAATTTGCTCTTCCATCCCTTGATGAAAGAGGGAGCTCGAATCTAATGCCCTTTGGGTGGAAGACAAGGACCACCACCCATCCTCAGTCGGGTGGCGCTTCAGGGTAAAGAAAGTCCTGAATAAGAGAACCAGGAACAAACCCGTGGAGGTGGTAGAGCAATGGAGAGAAGATGACCCTAATGGCGTTTGGCACTAACTGGGCAGGACCAAACGATAGTTGTCCAAGACAGACATGAAGAAAGGATGGAAGGGAAAGTGGAGACCCCCTGAAAAGGTCTCCTCATAAAAGCATGTGGCCCGGCCACTGGAAGTAACCCCTTCTCCCAGACGAGGGATCATAAGCTGAATAGAATGTGGGATGCCATAGACATCCCAAACGGTCCCCAGTTCCTCGATGGTGATCGTCGCGACGATCCCACCCCCAGGACCTGTGGACCGGGCAGACTCAGGAACAGGTACAGAAGGGGAGGGAGAGAGGACCGGACCCTGATTCCTTGATGAGCACCAAACCGGGAGAATGCCTCCTATTGAATCTCAGACGAGTCGCATCCTCTCCCTCACCGGAGGAAGAAGACGCTGGCCTCCGCTCAAGGACCGCCTCGCCTTGATCAGTGGAGGGGTGGAAGCCCAGGCCAAAGTGGGACATCCTCAAGAACAAGAGAAGTGAAGAACTCGAGGAAAAGGATGAAAGAACGGACTCGACTCGAAGAGACCCTAGACCCGGAGGAAGGACCCTACTCTAGCGAAGGGAGAAGAAAAAGAGGAGTAACCTGGTTTCTTAGGAGATCTGAGGCAATTGGGAGGAAGAAGGCTCGAATACAGCAGCAGCACGGAGAATTCAAAAGAATGGATATTTCAGTAAGGCCCTCTTTCATTTTGAAATGCCCGATGGATCCGTACCGCTACAACCCCTCCGCTAATGGTCCATGCCACGTGTTGCCCATCGTTGAAAACAGCATCCCGGCTGCTCTGAATTCTGTGCCAACATTAATTACTCCTTGGACGTGGCCACGGGGCTCTCCGCATTGGTCTGTAGGACCGTCTCACGAAGCGCCAGCAATCATGGCCATCATTGTGCCAAATCTTCGCCTTTCCATGTCAACATCACAATTACTCCCTCCGGCCCGAGCACCGCGCACTAACGACCTCAGGAGTGGGGGGCAAATGATGTGGCGGGATCACTGACATGGGGGAGCTGACAAGCGTCGCGTCAAAGGAAGCTGCCATGTCGAATGCCATGTCAATTCTCCTACCCGGACTCCTCCGCCGAGCTGAGCTCCCTTGAGATAACGAGTCGAGCTCCGTCCTCCGCTAGGTCGGTTCCCCAAGCTCGGGATGCCTAGGTCGGAGCCGCATTTTGCCTTCCAGAGCGAGACCCTCGGAGATCGAGCCCTATGGTCGGAGTCGAGCTCGGCCCTCCTTCGCCACGTGGAGCCTCTCCGAGGCCGAATCCTCTGGACCGGTTCTACATTCTGCTCTCTAGAGTGGGACCCTCAGAGATCGAGCCCTATGGTCGGAGTCGAGCTCAGCCCTCCTCCACCACGTGGAGCCTCTCCGAGGCTGAGCCCTCTGGACCGGCTCGCACTCTGCCCTCCTCCACCGAGGCGATCCCGCAGCTCGGGGAGTCTAGGTCGGAGCGAGCCCTGCCATCCCAGCTTAGCCCCAGCTCAGACGTGTTTACCGCCATCCCAGGACACTGATGAGCCGCCCGAGGACTACACTGGGGCACCTGCCAAACCGCACCGACCGCCTGCAGCCACTGGTTACACCAGAAAGGGGAAAGACCCACTGATCAGGCACCACGCTCCTCACCAACCACCTGGTCCACCCGAAAGAGGAAGTCAACTAGGAGATTCGAATCCCATGGGTGGCAGCCCACCGATCGAGGTACTGCCAGGTTTCCCGGAATGAGGCGACCAAGGAGAATGTCAAAGCACATGACAGCTTCCCCTATCACGGATCGGGAAGACCCCTCGAGACACTACCGCACGTGCCTGACAGCCCAGTGGAGATCCCAAGGCGAACGCCCACGGGGTAACCTAATCTACAAAACTTGGAGGTAACAACCATAATACAAAAAAAGACATAAGCCATACCACTGGAACACAAGTGCAAGCTCAACCAAAAAGAGCATGGCACCACCAGCATCCTCAAGCAAGGTGGGCGGAAGGGCCACACAGACACTCCCTCTAGCCGGCCACTCTTCCCCCGACATACTTGCATCCCACTCACACTAATCACTCCTCTTAGTGTGGAGTCCATCAAGAGGGGCTCGACCAGGAGGATATGTTCCCCTGGGTCGTCACTGACTTGATCGTCGGAGTGCCCCCACCGGAAACCCCGGCCCGGGTAACTAACCTCTGTTTTGCAGGTCCAGGATCACCGGACGGCGAGATAGTGAAGGAGGTGCGCTCCGACGCCGACAACAGCTACAAGCACGGCAATCTTGGCGGCAACACTATGTATTAGAGATAGAAATCTTATAATTCTAATTTTAGGTGAAATTCTCTCTAATTTCAAGAGATAAACCCTAATACCATCATACCATCCATCTCACATATTAATTTATTTATCCATCAGCTATCCAGACTTTCTTTTATGAGATTCTACATATCTATCACAAATGATGTCAAAATAAATCACCATTCTTAAATACAACAATCAGAATGGAATCAATTATATAAATACATTTCAAAATGATTTATTCTTTACCACTTTTATAGGTAGCTTTATTTTAGAGTACTCTAATAAGACAACCAAGATGGAAGATCATTATATAATGTAATATCTATATTCCATCATACTTAGTGCTAGCATAATCTTTCATTTCTACATTTCAGTCAGAGTCATCATAATGGAAGCATTAACTCTACTGAATGCAAAAATACTAACTACTAAATAGTCTCTATGCAGTTAATCAATAGAGAAATATAACAATATATCTCTAAAAATCTTTATAAGCATTATTTTAATGAGAGCCCTTGGTCCAATGCAATAAAACTTTATTTAGAAAGAAAATGATCCATATAAGGTATCTCTTCAACATATAATACTATATAATCCCTTCTAAAAGACTCAAAGAAGGACCTAGTAAATCTCAATAAACAGGCCACTTTGGTGTCACCATCTATCGAAAATCATTAACCTTCCAAGAGGGATCATCAAGTCATGACCTCTAAGATGGCATAAAATATCAATCAAGCTCATGCATGATGCAATATACTTGAGGTACAAACAATAAATCAATAAAAGTTTTGAATATATAAGCCATTTTCAACAAATGTATCATGTGCATCATCATATAAATCTCCTATAGGTAGAGTATGTGATGTACTTTTGAGCTCCACAAATGAGGTCAATACAAATTTTGAAAATGTCTCTATTTGGATAAATTATTTTTTTTATTTTTTTTAGGGCCTAATATATATTTCTTTTCAAATAAAATAAATGTTAACACAATGAGGATACAAGGCATTCAAAAATCTGTCCCCTTTGAGCAGACAAGTTTTTTAAGTCCAATATACCTCTACTTTTGATATTTTGACCCAATCAAATTGAATAACAACATTATTATTCAGATAAATGACTATAATCAAAAAATGATAGGAATGTAAAATACTAATCAATGAGCATATACATATATGATATGTAAGAGTCCAAAATAATATCATATATTCTCCTTTGGGCAGAACATGTAATAAGCATAAGTATTCTTCACACGATGCCATAAGCAAATGAAATACCCTAACAATCATGAATTTATCCCCTTTGGATAGACAAGCCCATGAAAGCTAAAGCACCATTGCAACACAATGCCCAATGCAATATTTCCGATTAAAACATACAACAATCCCCTTTGGGCAGGCGGTTGTATGTCATAACCAGAAATACCCCTCACATGATGAATAATTCGATGGACTGATACAAACAAACCACTTTGGTGATAAATTTTATGCCAACCCACAAAATTATTCATACAGGAATAAATATCTAAGCTAAAACAAAGGATATGTTTAAATATATGTATATCTAATACGATCAGTCGCAATAGGATACTAATCAACATGTATCCCCTGATCCATTTCATAAATTTCATTGCATTCCAAAATGTACATCATCAATAAAAACAACCATAAGAATTCGTCCATGCCTTTCCATCATTTTATTTTGGATCAAAATATAATCATAAATTTTTCAAGGTCTTGATTGTAAAAGGACTAATTTATAATTCCAAAAAACTCAAGGGCCTGAATGCAAAATGGTCTTTTGGACCAAAAGGTAAATATAAATGTTGGAGGGACTTAACTGCAAAAGGGCTGTCAACCACACGGCGAGAAACATGGCAAGAAACATGGCATGCTAAGATCCGTGACGATCGGTGAGAAGGTTTTATCAGATCTAAAATATTGAAACATGATTCTAATCCCAGGCTCTGATACCAAATGTGGGAAAAACAATCCCTAAATTCCTAGGATCAGTCAAAATAAGAATCATATATTAGATCTGAAAAATAAATACTTACATGGATTCGCCATAAAGGTAATCGCCATAATCCTTATCTCTATGCTCACACGAACATCGTAGGCAAAGTCCTTCTCTCCAGTCTTCCTCAAAAAGTGGCTCTCGATGGAAAAAATCACCGTATACGTGATATATAATAGAGAAAGCGGGAGGGGACCTAGCCAATAAAATAAAAATATCCTAACTGACCCTCCCATCACGAGTCAAGTCGGGCTAAGGCCTATACTGTGCCGTCTCAACCATACCAAATCACATGAGATGCTCCTAGTCCAATCAATGATCATATAATAATGGCTCAACCTACGTCTATCAACATGAACCATAAAATCAATCCGGTTTTTATAAAATAATTCTAATTAATGTTAGTCCAAATAAAAATTATTATATAGGATTCTTTGTATGGAGCAGAGACTAGAACTTTTTATTTTTTGGCTGAGCCAGAGGCATAGGAATCCTCTCCATGTTCGAGTAGGGCTCTGCCCTGTTTGGAATTTCCAACAGGCATTCGAGCCGTTCTAGGCCGGTCAATAAACCAGGCCTGGTTTGGATTTTAGAGGCGGGCTTCGCAAGTCGAGCGGGAGGTTCTACCTTTCTTGATCTTTATTTTTTCAGGAAAAAATTTCAGGAGTAGCAACAAAGAAAGTCGTAGAGCAAGAGGGAGTTTTACTTTTTTTTGTTATGGTTGTGCTAACGAGAGGTTGGGTGATACGCAGCCTTCAGAATCACATTAGATCAGTTTGGTAACTTCTAAGAACTCATTAAAAATTTTAAAAAAGTTGGCCTGTAATAAGTGAGAATTCTTCGAACCAGAGAAGATGAAACCGTAATTTTGGCAAAAAAACACCTCTCCTTCGAATCTTCTTCCCCTCTCCCTACAGTTCATCACGTTAGATCCAACAAGATCTTATTAAAAAGGCCAGGTAGAATGACACAAGCATTGCAGCTAGGGCTGAAAGTGGGCCGGGCTTAGATCCAATTTATTTTAAAAAATTTGGCTCGAGCCTATCCCGAGCTCGATTGGGCCAGCCTGAACTAAGCTTTAATTATGACCGCCTGAATAAAACCCAATTGGACTTATCAAATTGAAAATGAAATGATAAAATATGATTTTTTTAACTACCGGTATCTATTTCAGCTTGAATTAAAATTCAATGGACATGCCAAGTTGAAGATGAAATGATAAATAAAGTTCTTTTGCTACTAGTACAATTCCAAAAAAATTAAATATAAAATTCTAAAATTATCGGACAAGGTTCGAGCCGGGTATTTTTCGGATCGGGTTCAGGTCGGGTCGGGACAAGCTAAGAAAAAACTCGAGCCCGGCCCAAAAATTAATAAGTTATATTTTTAGACCTAAGCCTAGCCCGATCTATTTCAGGCTGGTTATAATTTCTATAAATGATCAGTCAAGATCTTCACATATTTGCATCATTTGCCTGTAACATTGATTTCAAAATTACCATGCATTTATCATCACCCGCACCCAATGTAAAATGGATGATCCGCACCTGACATGCACTTCCAATAGAATAATTAGACTTCAAAAAAAAAGTTACGCGATTATAAAGTCACCCTCCTTTCTTTTTTCTTTTTTTTTTTTATAAAGAAAAAAGAGATGGAAGAATAAATCTCGATGTAGCTAACTTCACTAGATCCCAACCCCACCAGGCTATGTTCGATTAAGATCATAATTTTTCTGCATACCCTTCCCACCATTGATGAATATGTCAGCCTGACACCACTAAGATCCCGGAGTAGTACGCTCTCTCGCCATCCTGATCACGTATCCTAGAAAAATTTCTGAATTTAATCGAGTCACCCGTGAAGATCATGCATCGAATCCCTTTCAATTTGGCATCATAAATGCTTCCAAGTTGGAGGAACTATGAATTGTTTCATAAGCTGAAACAATTCACGTCAGATTTAGTCTCGATCATGCTCTAATAAAACACATTGCTGCAACTTGTAACTCATTTAATCCATGGGAGATATGAACTACCTCGCACGAACAAGTCACACAAATCTCTTTAAGTTTTATTGGCTGGGCTTTTTAAAGAAATTGTCTTAAAGGTTCCCTGGAAACCCAAACCAAACCCATGCTTCTTGTAATATGTAGACCAGAGGGTCAACGAGGTCTATCCGGCTTCAATGTACCCGTAACATGTTGGCAGGCTATTGCCCAAAGTATTTTATCATGATGGTTCCTTTTTTTTTTTTTTTTTTCTTTTTTTTTCTTTATATATATATATATATATATATTATATGGAAAAGAGAATGGTAGGTAGAACTTAAATATGGTTTCAGTACCGATAACGGCAAGCCACATCCCTGTAGGCTGCAGGCATGTTTCTCGTTCTATAAGTTGATTATAAATTGTATAGTATAAAATATTATGCTAGAAAAATGGGGTTAATTACAGTTGGCACTCATGCTATCATCTGATTTTCTTCAATATGATTATAAAATCTACCAGTAGGTTAATTTTCTTCCTGATCATGGAAGATGTAATAATGGGTCTTTAAATTTTTAAGCATTAAAGATGTCATTTGATTTACTATCTAAAGTCTTTGGGGTTTCGATGGAATCGACAACATTTTGTGGTTGTAGTCCACCTATCCAAAACCTGACCCGCACCCAAGTCCTTTGGACCATCTTGACTTTATTAGGTTCGGGTTTGTCAAATGAATTCATTGCAATCTTGACTTGATTTAACTTGGGTTGATGACTTGGTATCTAGATTCCGTGTGAATTGGTATAACATGTCCCTAAATTCAACCACCCCCTCTTTCAACAATACAAAATACAAATATTTAGGTAGACAATTAATACACATCTTCATCAAGTTGCACTGACATCTTGGCAGTATGTAGCGTTCATCAATCATGGCTCCATATGCCTCCATCTATTAGTTTAGTTTATGACCGCCACAAATAAAAAAAAGATTTTTTTTTTTTTTTTTTTTTTAATGTACGAAACAAAAAGAAGAGGGAGATGAATCTCGGTTGTAACTATCCTTTTTGGTGAGTACGTCAGCCTGACACCACTAAGATATCGGAGTAGAGTACTTTTCCACCGTCCCGATCAGGTGTTCTAGGATAAATTCCTGGATTTAATCGAGTCATCAACATGATCATGGTTCAAACACGGGATCTATGGATGACGAGCATAAATACCTACCAACCGTGCTACCTCCTTAGCGGCAAATAATAAAAAGATCGATCAAGAAAGACAAACTTGATGTGGACTTTTTTTTATTATTATTGGTAATGAAACTTGAAGCTTGACGAGGACTTAACTAAAAATAGTCAGCATAAGTCATCATCCTTTTCTCTCCATCATTAATGCATATAAAGTTCATTTGCAAGTATGTATATTAATTTCAATTCCCTATTTAAAATGACATTCATCAGCCAAAGGCGTAGGTTAAACAAGCAAAGGACTTTCAATATCCTTCACAAGGCAAGTATGGTATACAAAAAACGGTTTAACTGATATCATACTTCCAATATTTATTTTTTTTTTGGAAAATAATAGGAGGGGTTGCCCATCGCTATCTAATTTATTTAGACAATAAATTTAAATAGTGTGAGTAGAACTAGAACTGAATTCATTGACACAACTCTAAACAATTTTATTGACAGACTTGGTTGATAGGCATGCTTCTAACATATATAATTCATTAAAAAAATACTGTCGCGTGTATCATGCCCAACAATTTCCTAAAACTTTGATCCAAAAATTTATAAATCATCAAAGAATCAGATTTGTTATTTGTAACTTTTTTCAAGAACTAGTATAGTGTTAATGTTTCGAGCTGGAAATCAAGTGCCTTTCACTGTTCACAGCAATTTTTTTTTTTTTTTTTTTTTTTTTTTTTTTTTTTTTTTTTTTTTTTTTTTTTTAAACAAGGGATAGATCGGGGATAAATCCTGATATAACTATCCCCGCAAGCCGTTATCACAGGATAAAGGAGGAGATCCCGATCTCTCATTCATGCCAACTATCGAGGGCTCCAGAAAAATTGAAAGTTTTTTTTTTAATTTATAAAAAGGATAGATGGGGATAAATCCTGGTGTAATATCCACGCAGGCCGTTATCCTAGGATAAAGGGGGAGATGCCGATCTCTCATTCATGCCAACTATCGAGGGCTCCAAAAAAATTATTTTTTTTATTTTTTTTTTTTGACAAAGGGATAGATGGGGATAAATCCTGGTATAACTATCCCCGCAGGCCGTTATCCCAGGATAAAGGGGAGATCCCGATCTCTCATTCATGCCAACTATAGAGGGCTCCAGAAAAATTCTGAATTTAATCGAGTCACCCGCGGGATCATGTCTTGAACCACCGACCTGTTGATAGTGAAACAAGGCCTCTACTAACAGGCCGTTATTCCAGGATAAAGGGTGCCACCTATCGAGGGCTCCAGAAAAATCCTGAAGGATCTGTCTCGAACCACCGACATGTTAATAGTGAAACAAGGGCCGTATCCCAGGATAAAGGGTGCCAACTATCGAGGGCTCCAGAAAATCCACCGACCTGTTGAGTGAAACAAGGCCTCTACTAACACCGACCAGGATTAAAGGGTGCCAACTATCGAGGGCTCCAGAAAAATCTTGAAGGGATCATGCTCGAACCACTGAGATGTTAATAGTGAAACAAGGACCGTTATCCCAGGATAAAGGGTGCCAACTTTCGAGGGCTCCAGAAAAATCCTGAACCACGGGATCATGTCTCGAACCACCGACCTATTGATAGTGAAACAAGGCCTTTACTAACCGGGCTACCGTCTTAGTATAGTTAAAAGTTTAGTTACTACATATTAGTCGGTGCATTGAAGGGAAAAAGGAAGTGACATATATTTCGATTTGATGTTCAATCGGCCAAAAAAAATTTGTAACTAGCTGGACATTCAATTAATATTTGCAACGATAATTTGAAACTGGTTGCTTCAATGCTGAAACACCTTACAGAAATAAGATGAAAAATGGGAATTCATGCAAGAAGCTTGGAAAAGCACTACAACATTTTAGGAGTTTTTTTTAAAATAATATTTTTTAATATATATTTATTAAACTAAGACCGTTTGAAATATATTTATCAAACTAGGATCATTGTGCTTAGCAACCACATTAGAAGCCGCAGGTTTAACCTGTGGCTTCAATTTAGTGAAGCCATAGATTGTACCTATGGTTTCAATTTGATCACTTTCAAATTTTAAAATAAAAATATAAAAATATTTAAAAATATAATAAAATATAATAAAATTAAAATTAAAATTTAAAATTTAAGAAAAGCCAGTTCGGTCGCCAGTCCAGCCATCGGTCTGATAGCTAGTCCGTCTCCAGTCCAGCTCCTGATTCGATAGCTAGTCTAGCTGTTAGGTCGGTGCCAGTCTGATTGTTGATTTGGTTGCCAGTCCGGCCATCGGTCCGATAACCAGTTTGGTCACCAGGTCGATGCCAGTCTGGTTGTCGGTCCGTCACTAGGTTGGTGCTAGTCCGGCTACCGGTCCTGCCATCAATACGATCGTCAAACCGACCGCTTGTCCGACCGTTAAGCAGGTATCAATCCAGCCACCAGTCTGGTTGCCAGCCAGTTGCCATGATCGAGTCTTGGGACACGAGCAATTAGGTGCCCGTCATATCATAGGCTCGCACCGATATCACCGGCCTTACATCGACTTTTTTTTAAAAAATTATATATTATAATAAATATATTACAATATATTTTTTATATTTATTATAATATTTATATTATATATTATAATAAATTTTATTTTATAATAGTAATATTTTATAATATTATAAGATATAATTAATTATTTTATTTATATTTTTTATTTTAAAATTTTTTATTCAAAAAATAGAGGTATGGAAATAAAATGAAATCGCAGGTACGATCCGTGGCTTCACTTAAGATGAAACCACAAGTTATATCCATGACTTTTTTAAAATTTTTTAATTTTTAATTTTATATTTTTTTTTTTTAATTTTTTTTAAAATTTTTATTTTAAATATAAAATTAATTAAATTGAAGTTGTAGGTTCAAACTATGATTCTTGATGACATGCAAGTATACTGATATTAGTTTGATAAATATTTTAAATAATTTTAGTTTGGTAAATATATATAATTAAAAATATTATTTTTTAAAAAAAATTATTTTAACATCTCATTGAATGATTTAGTGGGGGTGGCAAATATTGATTTGATAAGAGCATACGCAATAAGTAGGATGGGAACCAGCATGGACGGAAAATTTCTTGCACAAATCCATTTTAAAGAGAGAATATTTTGATGAAACCGTTTACCAGCAGTACTTCTAAACTTTCATTATATTGTTTTGCTTTTATATATGCCCTGCCTTGTTTCATGATGTTTAATTTCGAGCACATAGGTAATCTTATATATAAGTTTGCTTTTATTTAATGAATATCAAGGGAAATATCTTATTCTTTTGCTACCCTCAAAAAGTTTTTTTTTTTTTTTAAAAAAAAAGCCTTTCACAGTTCATATTTATAAATTTCGTTTACAAAAGAATAAAGTGGCGGGAAGGTGGATGCCACTGCTCGGTAAATTTTCAAGATTCACACGCTTCGTGGCTCAAAGTCTTACAAGCGGATACTTTATCCCGTACTAACCGCACTGAGATATTCGTGAAGAATAAGAGAGCAAAAAACATCCAACGGCGCGCCTCCTGACCGTATCCTTTCGATAACGTGGCTCCATGGCCAGCCAAAAAATAAATAAACAAATCTTTATCATCAGATTCAATTATTTTAGATAAAAACAAATCAGATCGGACTCACATGAGTGAACTTGTTTTTTGATCCAACTAGATCCTTTGTCCGATTTTAATATTAAATCCGAATTCAATTCCATAAAAAATTAAATTAGATTGGATAGGATCCATGATTAACTTTCTTGATCCAACCGATCATTCCGGTCAGATCGGGTTTATATCTATCTAGTCTCAATTCATGGAATGAAGGTCCAATTTGAATACGAGTCGGGTTTAGGTCCACATCGCCTATTATGATATATACAATCTCGAGCTCATCAAAGTGCACACCAACTTCGAGCTCCGAAACTTCTCACGAAGACATCCTCCAAGTCGATCATAGTCATCGAAGATATCAATTTCTTGGTTGATCTCACCAATCGTAGCTCGAAGAAGCCATCAAAAGAACCATCATCGAAGTTCCAAGTAGGGGATGAGCCGAACAACTCGATGGCCAACTCGATCACCTTGCCTAGTTAGTTGAATTTATTATTGGATTGTGGTCTTGTTGCAAGAGCAAGAGAATTTTTGTATTCACGAAGAATAGCATCGAGAAGGTCGACTCAGCCTAGGCGGATCGCCGGGGAGGCCTAGGTTCCCCCTAATTTTTTTAATTTTTTTATAAGTTAAGATATTTTTTATAAATTTTAAATATGTACAAGGTAGACCACCGGGAGGGCAAGGGAGCTCTTGGCCCCCCTTAATTTTTTTATATTTTTTTTATAAATTAAGATTATATATATATATATATATATATATATATGGCTCTTCTAAACTTGGAGATATTAAATATAACTTGAAAAATCTTAGAAAAAAAATTTAAAATGAACAAATACTATAAATCAACTTTTTTTACTTGAAAGTTGAACCACTGCCAATTTTATTTTTTTTTTATTAAGTTTTTTTCATAATTTTTTAGAAGAAAGACAGAATTTTTTTTTGTTACTCGACCAACGCCCTCTACAAATTCGTCATAGTCGAAGCTAATGCATGCAGTCAGCACCATCCCATTCACCATACTGATGGATAAAATGGCGGTCGGACTTGTCATGTAATGCAATCGACGAGAATACTCCCATGACGAGACCAGGCGGTTGCGCATGCAAAAGGCTGGATACCATCGATACGCTGGCCTATGACTATCATCTTGGTGGCCTTCGTCAGTCTTGCCACATTGATGAACACTACGTGCGATGAAGCTGCGCACCGTCTTAGCGATAAGATTCATCGCGTAGCATAATCGAATCTTGGAGGGCACGGATGGTGGGTGCCCGTCATGCCCCAGGCTCCCACTAATACTATTGCACTCACATCCCATCACTTTTGGCACAGTCGCTCAATGAATGTCGCATCCCGTTGTGCAGTGCCAACGGTACTCAGCGCGATGCTGCCACTACTGTGACCGGTACGCGTGCATCCTCTACGAGTCCGTAATGCTTATTACTCTTTCGGTTTCAACTACTACTATAGAGAAAATATTTTCAAAAATGAAATTGTTAATGCCGAATTATACAACAAGATGGAAGATGATTTTTTTATCGATTATTTAGTCACTTATATCGATAAGAAGATAGCTGAAAATTTTATAATAGATTTTATTATTAATGAATTTAATTTTATAAAATAAGATAAGCATAATTAAATAATATTTATAAAAATATTTAAATTAATTTTAATTATTTATTAAGATTTATATTTTTTATATTTTTTTGATCCTCTTTAAAAAAATTGGTGTGGCCCGCCTCTGGACTCAGCGCTCCTAAGGCCAGGGAGGATGGACATGTACATCTTCATGAGCTACTGCTCCTCCTTGGCATCGAAGATTCTAGTGAAGAACTTCTTGGAATTCCATGACGAATTGGATGGTGAAGAAGAGGATAAAAGCTCCATGGATCCTTACCTCGCTATCAACTAGGTAGGTAAAGCAACTGGTGGACTCATGGATGGTTCAGTACTATATAGGATCTTGGGTCCGATCAGATGATTGAATATACTATCTAAATTAACCCATAAATTAAATAAATCTTGTCGAGTCCAAATTCAATAAATTTAACTATAATTTAAAAAATAAAATAGATCAAACTCTAAAACCTGGCATAGTATTATGGATTCTTTAACATGAATTAGATCGGGTCTAACTTTATCATGGATCAGATCGGGTCTAAATGAATCGGATTAATTCGATCCATTTATAGCCTTAAATACCGTTAAAGGTGAAGAAATTTTTTTTTATATATTTTGATAAATAGGCCATTGGAGGTAAGTTGTGCCCTTGGATGTTTATAAATATTTCTGGTTACACCCAAAAAAAAAAAAAAATCCTCTATCCAACGCTGTTTAGACAAACCATACTAATTTTTCGTCGTTAACAAATTGATTATGTGCACAGATATTTTTTGCTTATTAATAACCATATATTGTTGCTTGGAAGGTCGAAACTTCGTCAGTTATGTTTGGCCTTCCATGGGCCTACCATTATCTCCAAGGGATCCACCAATCACCAAAATTCTGTCAACTCCTTGTCAGAAAAAAAAGTTAAGAGATTAATTTTAAAAAAAAGCAAGGACGTCGACTAATTGAATTGACGAAATCTCTCGAATTAGATATCAGCGATAAATATCTTCTTCTTGGGCTTCTTTGAAACAAAATATGAACATCAACTATCCAATATTCAATACACATCCTACCGTTGAACCCAAGCTGTGGTGCAACAACCACAAATAGCATCCAAAAATTATTATTTAATTTTTTTAATTCTATATAATATTTAAAATCTTGTTGATAAATAATTAATTTAAAATTTGTTACGGCTAAAGAATTTATAACGATCATGGTTTTGTTTTTTTAAATTTGAATTCAAAAAATTACCTCGTATGAATAAAAAAAAGTCCTTCATGATAAGTCAGATATTTTTACTCACAATTAATATAAAATTAATAAAATTCTCATGCTATATATATATATATATATATATGAGGCGAACCACGACACAGACCGCATGGAAAACGTGGTAGATATTTTAACGTGGGCAAGAATGATTCGGGTCCCGAACTCCGACTAGTTTGCCCCTACTCGACACCCAAATCAAAGTTGCCTGCATCACTGCGGCCATTGGTGGGCCAAAGTCTGAATCCAACCACAAAATGGTGACAAAGACTACAACTCTCCAACCAAAAAAAAGTTATAAAAAAGGTGAAAAAGAAAATAACAACATCGGCAAGGTTTCTTTGTAAAATTAATGTAAAGCCCCCCCATGTAGATCCGTCGCACCATGGGAGACACGCTACATGGCTCCACAAAATTGATAAGAAGTGATTGGAAATTCGTGGAGGACAAAAAAAATATTCTGCTCCACCCGTGACATGTTTTCTGACGTACATTTAATACACGTGGCGTTAACTCTTTATTTTAAAATTTTAAATAATATTTTTTTTTTTCAAAAAAATAGTATTATGTGATTAAATTATAAATAAATTATGCCTGTTAATGCAAAGTTATGATAACCAATAGTACATCTAAAAAAAATTACTATTTTAAAATTTTAAGATTTTTAATAATAAAAATACCATAATCTTATGATATTCTATTTTTTAAAAATATAATTTGATCATAAAATATTATAATATAGTTATAAAATATCATAATTTTTTCAAAACGGTAAAAAAGATTTCAACATTCAAAATTTTAAATAAAAAAATGAAACTATAAGTATTAAATATATATTAAAAAAAAGTAAGACGTGGCCTAATCAAATCGGGGTGGTGCTTTTTTTTTTTTTTTTTTTTTCTCTTCATGAGGAATAGTATACATAGAATTATAATCTTGTATTAGTGATGCTGATATTAAATAAACAATAATATTTATAATTTTTGCCTTATTCCAAATATGGTAAAATGCCAAATTTCTGATACATTTTTTATCCTAAAACAAGGTAAATAATGTGGTGTGTCCATAATTACTGTGGTAGCCTGCAATGAGTTCTTATGCAGAGATGGTTATCAGACTTGCAACTAATAAGGCATAATTTTTTTCTAATTATAGTGCTCATCATGTCAAAAACTAAAAAATCTTAACTACAAAAAATTAGCCTACTAGTAGATTTTAGATACATTATTATAAAAAAACTACTAATTATTGTTAAATGATATATAGTGTGAAAATTATAATAAATATTTTTTTCCATTATTTCCTGTTATTTTTCATTATAATGGATCATTATAATGTAAATAATGACTTATAATTCACATGTATCTTTTTTGAAATAAAAAATTCTTAAATTCAAAATTTTTATCTCGAAATAATTTGCAAAAATGATTGTATGGTCCAAAAACAATATTATTTATATCCAAAAAAATATTATTTATCTAATAAAAGTGAAAACAAAGATGATACGGATGTTTTCATTATTGCTGTTTTTTTATGGCACCATTATAACAACTATAATTCAGTAGTTATTTTAATTTCTAAAAATTTAAAATTATTTTTTAGCTAAATAATAATCACTATAATCATATAATAGTGAATAACGATTTTCGGTAGGATCTGTTAATAGTATAATGGGATATCTGTAATTTTACTTATTGCTAAAGTGATAGGCTGATTGATAGAGATCTTATCTCACATCCAACCGATCGTGGATTCAAGACATGATCCATACTAGATTTAACCTCCCTATCCCTTTTATAGCCTTACTATAAGGCATGGGAGCATCAATGTGAAGCAGGTTTATTAGGGTTAGTAGAACATTATGAGGCATTTGTGGAAGGTAAATGAGGATTTTACATGGAACATTACTTACCTTGCCTATTTCCCAAACCTTTAAGGAAAGAAGTGATTCCTTGACTTCTATGGACTCTCAACATCAATGGGTCGACAAGTGATTCCTTTTAGCACCACATGGTTTGTACTGTTGCAGCCCACCATACACTCAAAGCTTCCCCCATTTCTTTATAAAGTCCCCCACCCCATGCCCATTTGCCTGTTCTTTATTCAGATTTCAGACCCCTTTTAGCTACTCATATAACCAATACATTTCCTCTGGGTTCTCCTGCTATCTCTCTTATTTGCATGTATTTGTTTATTCCAACTTGCCCAAGATCTCTCTTATTCGTATGTATTTGTTTATTCCAACCAGACCAAGATTAAGTGTTTGTCCAGTACCATCTTATTGTAATCACATCCAAACTTATTCCAGTGTGAAATCCGGGAAGTCTTGTTATCTCTCACCTTTGCTCCATGGTGGTCTGAAATTTTCTAATTGGAAGTATTCCATATCTGCAAACCGTTTCATGTTACCCATGAGTGGTAACAAAAACCACCTCTCCCATCTTTGCCCAACTTGTGGGGGGGACTTGGTTTTCTTTTCGCAAAGATGGGATCGCTTCCCCTTCTGGCTTTGTGTGTCTCCGTTCTTCTGACCGGGGCCGGGGCCGCGGCCGCCGGCCAGAACGGCACCGGCGTGCGGTCGAGGCCTGGTGTGGTCAACATAGGGGCTCTTTCACCTTCAACTCTGCTATTGGGAGGGTGGCGAAGCTGGCGATTCAGCTCGCGGTCGAGGATGTGAATAGCAATCCGAAGCTTCTGGCTGGGACGAGGTTGAAGGTGATTGCGCAGGACACGAATTGCAGTGGATTTCTTGGAATTATTGAAGGTATAATGATATAATTATTTGGTGATGTAGTTTTGATGGTTACCCTTGTTTTGCTATTAGAAACTAATCAGTGGCGATCGTTTTTGGAAATTTAAATATTTTGTTTAGAGTACTTTATTGCAGTTACTCAAGTTATGACCATAGGGTTTCGTGAGTCTCCTGCTAGCTGCATTATTTTTAGCTTTTACTTAGATTTTGAATATAGTGATGTATTATTGCATTGAATATTTTTAATTAAGCCTCCATCTGAGCAGTGCTGTATCTGAGGTAGTTGAACTTTAAAATCCTTAAGCTGTGGTGTACATGCTTATTTTAATTTTTGAAGTATGCTTATCATTAACTCTTGCTTTTTTCTTGTTCCATTATTATAATATTACTCTGTTGTAATTTACATAATCATTGTTTATTCCTTGTTCTGTTTGATGAAAAATATTACGGTATTCTTTTTTTTTTTTTTGGTTTCTACTTCTCTCTTTGTTATGGTGAATAGGACTGGCACATGTCTTTACAAATACAAGAATTGACCAGTTCCAACCGTAATTTTAGGGTGATCTAATGTTATTGGACCACCTTATACTTTTAAGACAATTTGTGATAACCGAAGTCTTGGATAGATTTGACCAGGATAGCTTGTGGTTTGTGCAGCCTTGCAGCTGATGGAGAATGATGTGGTTGCGATAATAGGTCCACAATCCTCTGGAATTGCCCATGTGATCTCGCATGTTGTTAATGAACTCCATGTTCCTCTTCTTTCATTTGCAGCAACTGACCCCACTCTTGCTTCTCTGCAATATCCGTATTTCCTACGCACAACTCAGAATGACTATTTCCAAATGAATGCAATAGCTGACATGATTGGATATTATGAATGGAGAGAGGTCATTGCCATCTATGTAGATGATGATTATGGAAGAGGTGGGATCGCTGCTTTAGGTGATGCCCTCGCAGTGACACGCTCTAAGATCACCTACAAAGCTGCCTTCCCTCCTAATCCTGACAAAAGTGTAATTATTCAGTTGTTGTTAGAAGTGAACCTGATGGAATCTCGCATTTTTGTTGTTCATGTAAACCCAGACTCGGGGCCTACTGTTTTTTCTATTGCAAAAGATCTTGGGATGATGGCTAATGGCTATGTGTGGATAGCAACAGATTGGCTTGCTTCTGTTTTGGATTCATTGCAACATACCCCAGCTTCTAATGTCATAGAAGGGGTCATTTTTCTCCGCCAACATACCCCAGATTCTAATCTCAAACAAGCATTTATGTCCAGATGGAATAATATGCTTCAGAAAGGGAATGCTACCTCGAGCTTAAACACTTATGGGTTGTATGCATATGATTCGGTTTTGTTGGCTGCCCATGCCATTGACCAGTTCCTGAATGAAGGACAGACAGTTTCTTTCTCTAATGATCATCGGTTGCATGATGCAAATGGAAGTACACTGCATTTAACTGCACTCCGGTACTTTGATGGAGGTGATAAGTTACTTGAGAAATTGCTGGATACAAATTTTACAGGCCTGACTGGTCAAGTTCAGTTTAGTTCAGATAGGAACCTAATCCATCCAGCCTATGATATCCTTAACATTGTAGGGACGGGTGTCCGGAAGATAGGATACTGGTCTAATTTTTCTGGTCTCTCAGTCGTTGCTCCTGAAACTTGGTATAAAAGCCACAAAATGCTTCCAACACTAGCCAGCAGCTTTATAATGCCATTTGGCCTGGTGAGACCACAACAAGCCTCGTGGTTGGGTGTTTCCAAACAATGGGAAGCCGCTGAGGATAGGAGTTCCATACAGAACAAGTTATAAACAATTTTTATCAAAAGATAGCGGTCCTGATAATGTAAAGGGGTACTGTATTGATGTGTTTAAAGCTGCAGTTAACTTGTTGCCTTATCCAGTTCCAGTCTCGTACATTCTATTTGGAGATGGTCATAAGAATCCGAGCTACAACGATCTCGTGCAGAAGGTTGCTGATAATGTGCGTGTTGCTCCTGTAACAGAATTGCATTTTAGACTTAACTATACATAGTTTATAGTTCTATTTTACTTGGATTTGTTTGTTTTATGTTCAATAAGCACCTTAACCTACATGCTTTCTTCTTTAGTACTTTGATGCAGCTGTAGGGGACATTTCCATTGTGACAAACAGAACAAGGATTGTAGATTTTACGCAGCCATACATTGAATCAGGCCTCATAATTGTTGCACCTGTCAAAGAGATTAACTCAAGTGCTTGGGCTTTCCTAAAACCATTCACCGTAACGATGTGGTGTGTCACAGGGGTTTTCTTTCTTTTTGTTGGAGCAGTTGTTTGGATTCTTGAGCATCGCACAAATACCGAGTTTCGTGGATCTCCAAGGCAACAACTTATGACAATATTCTGGTCAGTATCCTTGACTACTCATGTTCTTTTATAAATAAAGCATATACAAACAGTCAGTTTTTCGATTGAAAGATGCTAAACCACATGTTTTGATAAAACAATGGTTTGAATAATTATGATATGAGAATATTGTTTTTACAGTGGTAAAACAAGGAAAAAAGCTTGATATGAATTGGCGGCAACCAATTATTGCAAATATTAAGGATATATTCTACTGCAATTTATCTTCTGTACTGTTTATTCAGGAGTAATAATTTACGGGAGACCACTATATCCACAAATAAGTTGAATCCACAAAGTGATCGTTATGAACTTAAGGAGTTTAGGTTGTTTTCTTTCCAATGCATTTTATCAAATATGAGTGGCAACTGCTAGAATGAGTGCTTTAGAGAATGAAATCACTATATACACGTGCAGAACCTGCATCCCAAATGAACATATAATACTCCAGGATGCATATCTATTCAAATGTATGCAAACAATGCATATACAGTGTTATAAAGAAAGCTACCTATCCACATCAAGGATCAAAGAGATACGCATCAATAATATACATGACATACACTTTGTGTAACATGGATATGGTACCATGCTTATAATTTATTTTCTCAACCATGTCCCCCCTCCCAAAGAAAAAGAAACAAAAAAAGAGCAAACTTTCTCCCAAGTCTAGGTGGAACTGATTCTTCTCAACAAAATTTATTATAAAAATAAAAAGCAATATTTCTGTGATATCCAATCTTTAGTTCCAAAGAGTGACAAGTGAAATGCTCCTTTTGTTGACTGAGGCAACAAGGAGAACTCCAACAGTGAAGGCCTTTCAAAGGTAGCCAACTTATGGCCTTGAGCAGTTATATTTTGCCTTCATCCTTCTATCCCTAATCCCACCATGGAGTTCGGGTAGAGCGTACAGACTGCAGGAATGTGATGTGTGTGGGTTTTTGTTGTTGGCTTCAAGCCTTCAAAGTGCCACAACAGTGAGTTTATTCTATTTTTCATTCTTAGATAGTGCATTATGAAGCAGTGATGGACTATAGCATAGACTAAGTTGTTAGTTCACCGCTAGAATATAAAAGCTTAAACTATCAATGAAAGGGGTCAACAACGTATATTAGGCCTCAAAACTCCCACTCTCATGCAACCCAGACCATGCATGTGAAAGCATAAATATAACTTAAGATAACAAGTTTGAACACATGACCTCCAGCTCTGGTTCCATCTTAACTTACCACTAAATGCCAAAAACATGAACCGTCAAGGAAAGGGATCAAAAAATTTATCGAACTTTAACTTATTGGGATAAGGTCCGGCCTCATGCGGACCCATATCCTAGTCTGGTTTTGATCCATGCCTCTCTCCTTTCCTGAAGTGAGTGGAGAGAGAGAGGTGTGATCGGTGTGGTTATTAAAATAAGGCCCTAAACAACTATTGTGGGCATGGTGGAGAGTGCAACTGCAACACACATGAGAGAGAGAAAAGTGGGAAGAAAAGAGTAGAAGAAAGAGAAGAGGAGACAGGGGAAACACTGTCCTCGAGTGATTTGTTGCCAGTTCTAGCTATTGTCTTTGGCATGCAGCATTAGTTCAGGATTTGACATGTGATCTCGCATCATCTTGCTTGATATTGTTTTTGATCTCTCTGTAGTTTCTCTTGTGATCCTCCCTGGTAATTTTATGGTTAGGTGATATTGATATGTGGTGTATACAAGTAATGAGCCTCAGGCAAGGATTGAGTGGCCTGCATGGTGGAATTTGTGACCACTCATTGCTTAGCGAATAGATCTTGCTGTCTCTCAATTTTTCCCTCCTGAGATTTGTCCATGTAAAATTTGTGCACCTACTTTATTGCTTGTTTTATTCTCTTTTGTGGTTTGGCAATCCTATCGATACACACACACAAATGCTTTGGCAGTCCTATTGACATCAACTTGCACAAATTTCAGCTTTACATTGCATAGAATGGAAATACTCTTTATTTTTTTGAATAAATCATGTTGGTTATTGCTATTTTTGAGTGTAATCACCTCTATATCCATGCAAAAATGTGTAGTTATGTGTTTTCTTAGTCTTCTCTGATATCAAGAATGGTGATCAGATGTACATCGATGTTCGAAACCTTGCAAATGTAAACAATTAAATATTATGCAATAATTGCTAGGATATCAATCCTGGTTTATCTTTTAGATGTAATGGCTGGGCTGTAACTTGCTGACAATCTGTTATTAGTGTTTCTTCATAATCAAAGCTGAGTGTTTATGTGCTACTAACAATGGTGATGGCGTGTCTTTTATGAATTTGGACCTTATTTGAACTTTTCTCTTTTCAGTTTGTTTCAGAATTATGCTGGAGTTTGTCTAGATGTAGATGGCTTAAATCAGTCTGTTTATTTGTTAGTAATTTGGATGTTAGTCTGTTCAGTCTCAATTCAAAATTTTGGCCGAATACTTTATCATTTGACCACAATATCAAGTAATGGTGGTTATACATATCTGATAGATTTGACTTCGATTGAAAACTATAGGTTTGTTTTAAAAAAACGAAAAAGAAAAAGAAAGAAAGAACGAAAAAAAACTTATCATCTTATTCCAATTGATATGCCTTCTTTCAGGTTTTAATACCGTAGGTCTATCATGAATCAATTTCTCTTTTATCTATTATCTCTCTACTTATTTATTTTCTACTTTTTTGCTTTGAATACTCAAGAACTCATTCAGCTTTATCTGTTTTGCAGGTTTAGTTTCTCAACAATGTTTTTTGCTCACAGTAAGTAAACATCACCGCTATACTGCTATCTTGAGATTTCAGTTGCTGAGGATTTTGCTTTCTCCCTTTGCACAAATCTCTTTTTGAGTATGGAAGTCCAAATTTCTATGTTAAAGTTGTGTGGGGTCTGTTACAGGGGAGAACACTGTGAGCACCCTCGGACGATTTGTGCTGATCATATGGCTGTTCGTAGTGCTAATTATCAATTCAAGCTATACTGCAAGCTTGACATCAATCCTCACAGTTCAACAGCTCTCTTCTAGGATTGAAGGTCTCGACAGCTTGATATCTAGCACTGACCCAATTGGTTTCCAGGAAGGATCATTTGCAAAGAACTATCTGATGCAGGAACTCAACATAGCTGAGTCTAGGTTGGTCCCCTTGGATACTCCTGAAGATTATGCAAGTGCTCTCGATCGCGGGCCAAAAAATGGGGGGGTATCTGCAATAGTAGATGAACTTCCATATGTTGAGATCTTCTTGTCCAATCACTGCAAGTTCAAGACAGTAGGTCAGGAGTTCACCAAAAATGGATGGGGATTTGTAAGTATCAGAGGTTCATAGTCGTTTATCGCATTTCTCTTTAATAACATGTCATATGGTCTGAAAAAGTTGATATCCTTCGCACAGGCCTTCCCAAGAGAATCTCCGCTTGCGGTGGACTTGTCAACAGCCATCCTTCAACTGTCAGAGAATGGTGATCTCCAAGGATCCATGACAAGTGGTTAACAAGTGACGAATGCACTTCACAAGATACTGGAGTTGATTCAAACCGGCTGAGCTTCAAAAGCTTCTGGGGCCTCTTCCTTATTTGTGGCATAGCATGTTTAATTGCTCTCATGGTATTCTTTACGAGAATACTTTGTCAATATAGCAATTATAGTAGCCAAGAGGAGATTGAATGCCCCAAACCGAGGGAAGTGGTAGACGTCCATCACGCTCAACTAGCATCAAGGGTCTGCTCGCTTTTGTTGACAAGAAGGAGGAAGAAGTTAAGAGTGCTATGAAGAGAAAACACAGTGATAAATCGAATCATAGTGCTCAGGGTTCAGAGGGACAGTCCATGTCACCAGCATAGAGGGATATTTTTTTTTTTTTTTTTTTGGGTTTGGGACTGATGGATGAACATGATTGCAGTTTCCGATCAACAGGCATCATGATAGACTAAGAAATGATTCTTATCACACTGCTACAAAATGAGCCTGGAGATGCCCAAGCCTTTTCTGGTTTGCTGTTCATCTTGATTGCAAGGTAGAAACAGAAGGAACTTCTCGCAAATTTGCAAGGTTATAACTAGAGATAACTTGGTGACTTAAAATTTGAACTGCTCATATGCATCAACCAACAGTTTCAGGAATTGCGAATACAAAGTTGTAGTGATTTCATCGAAGAGAAATACACTTAGCTGTCATGAAATATTTAGCCACGTATCTATTGAAATGCAAAACAGCCATGCAGATTATGTGAGTACTAATGTATTGCAACATTTGCTTAAATAAAAAAAGCTTGCAAGATGTATAGAATTTTGTGAAGATTTCTTTTCAACATTGCATAAATGGTTTCATGCATGCATGTGTGTATATTATTTTCGAACATGAGGTGATCCCAATACTGCAAAAATTTTATATTGTATGGTTACATAACTGATTCAAACTTTACCTGTCTGCATTCCTATATATAATTATTATTATCAAAGCTGGTCTTCCATTTAATCTGCATATGTTTAGGGTCGGTTGTGATGTACTGCTATCCGCTTGTTAAGTATTGGTTTTTTTCTGATGTGGGAATTGGGATTTTAAAATGACCAAAACTCTCTCTCTCTCTCTCTCTCTCTCTCTCTCTCTCTCTCTCTCTCTCTCCTCTCTCTCTCATGCATAGGCATGCATACGTAGGGATGGCGACAGACCGAGTTCGGGTCAAGTTCCTAATTAGTCAAATCCAAATTTTAATATTCAATAAACTA
This sequence comes from Areca catechu, assembly GCA_021397845.1. Lineage (NCBI taxonomy): Eukaryota > Viridiplantae > Streptophyta > Magnoliopsida > Arecales > Arecaceae > Areca > Areca catechu. The sequence goes on along the minus strand of CM038051.1, from coordinate 43,913,164 downwards.
TCCAAGTCCAGTCCAAACATTATTGAAATTTTTTCAAACCTATTTCAATCGGATATCGGATAATTTGGATTTACCTGACTCGATCTAATTAAGTCACATCAAGTATTTTTTTTATCTTTTATAAACTCTAAAGTCATCTACCATTTCACAAACCATACATACCTTAAACAAATAAAACTCAATTACATTTTTAGTTTAGCCGCACTTAGTTCCATATTCAATCAAAATAAAATTTGAATTATCTTAGACAAATAAAATTCAACAATACTTAGTTTAATATCTCTAAAATAAATAAAGATAAATATAATTTACAAGCACATCTAACTCTTAATTCCAGGTTCCAAAAAGATTTAAAAGAATAATTCTCGATTAATCCTTAGTTGCAACATCATTCCTCACCCGATCCACCTACAAATAATTAATCATTGTTAGTAATGATTGAATAGGAAAATAATGGAGAATCAAGAATTAGCCAATTAGGACCCTTTCCAATCCCCTTTTAAAAGAATAATGATAAGGGTTTAAGTACTTTAGGATTTAATAACTAATAGATAATAATTGATAAAATATTTTAATATAATATATATTTAATTATATATATATATTTAAAATAATAAAATAGTTCGGGCTAGATTTGGATTGGGTAAACATCTATCCAGTCCCGGTCCAAATCCAAAGTTAAGCAGTCGGGTTTTACCCAAACCTAGTTAAAGTGTTAACTACTTGACTCAATCAGGTCAGACCGGGTCGGGTTCCATGGATTTGGATTTTGTTGCTATCCCCACGCATATGCTAGTATGTAACCAGCACTTCGCGATAGAATTTAACTGGAATCAAAAATAAAATTCAAAATATTTTATCAATATATAATCTTTTATATAATATAATATATAATATTTTTATTAGCTAGCAATCTAATATCTATACTAATCTTCATCCGCTATAACCTCTTTATTATATATATTAAAAAATTTTAAAAATAAGTTTTAATATTTGAAATTAAATTATCACAACAAATATTAAAAAAAGTGAAAAGACTAATAAACAAAGTATGTTACTGGTTATGCTTGACAATATTTTAGAATGTATTTTTTGAAAAAGTTTAGCATGAATTTATTTTTAGTAGTTGAAATAATAAATTCTTGTTAAATTTGAGATGAAGAAGGTCAGAGCTAGAACCTTTTAGCAAATTATCAAGTTTAGATTCATTTTTTCAAAATATATCGGTGATTTTGAAATTTATCTATTATTATTGAGATTTTGCAAACCAAATATATATGAACACATTAGTAGCATTGAGAATATTTTGATAATAGATGGTAGACAAAATCTTTCACATTTTGTATTCAAAATAATATTAAATATTCATTATAATATTAAATACTAGGATTGTTGCTGAGCTAATTTTTTCAAATTATAAAGATCACCGTACCGATTTCATTCCAATGATACTATTTAATTTATATTTAAGATAATAGATAAGTTAAAGGCTTTCTAATAAAAATATATTCAATTTTAGTAAATAAAATATAGAGTTAAAAAATATATTATAATTTATCATGGTAAAGGGGCCGGTCATTTTACTGTATTGATTGTACGAAAAAATATCACTATAAATATTTGCTACAGTCCAATGACTGTAATATATTTTATGTTACCAACTATAAAAGATGTTAATTAATTTTAAACTTACTTTGTAAGTAAATTGTACCTCCTAAAAAATAATAAATGATTTTTGTGTATGCAAGTTATTAGATATAATAAAATATCTTTCTGCATTAAAATATTACCAATCCAATCTTAAACCAATCCTGGTTGAACCAACAATATACCCTAATCAAAAATAAATAAACTCCATATTTTAATCCAACATTAGTGTGCCCAGATATGGTGCCCAAGAGAGGGGGTGAATTGGGTATTTTAAAAATTAAAGCAATATATGTACTATCAAGTTCAAAGGTGAAGAGTGATAGTGCTCAAGTAATTGTGCAACGGAAGCAATGAAATAAAACAACAATTAAAGAGCAAAAGAATATAAAGAGTAGCAATGCAAACACACAAGAAGTATAGTGGTTCGGTGCACCTAGCACCTACATCCACTCCCCAAGCTCCACTTGGGAATTTCCACTATAATCTTTAGATTACAGCCGACTTGTTTACCAGGCTCACAAGTCAAAACCTACACACTTGTTTTGGCTTCGGCTTACAAGCAACCCTAGTTGTTTTTCAATTGGCTCACCAAAAACCTCACTCACTTGTTTTGGCTTCGGGCTTACAAGCAACCCTAGTTGGTTTATCAATTGGCTCACCAACAAACCTCACTCACTTGTTTTGGCTTCGGGCTTACAAGCAACCCTAGTTGGTTTTATCAATTGGCTCACCAACAAATAGAATATGAATACAATGAATAAAAACAAGACAAACTCCCTTGAAACACTAGTTTCAAATTCCCTTGAAACTAGCCTACCACAAATAGAATATGAATACAATGAATAAAAACAAGACAAACTCCTTTTGAGCAAAAGGTAATTCGATGTAGCTCTTGATGGAGACTCTTCAAGCCTTTCTCTTGGAATCTTGGACCTCACTAAATGCCAAACTCTTGAAAGTTGGATTCCTCAAAGATGGAAAGCTTTTGGCTAAGGAATCTCTTGGATTTCTCACTCTTTTTGGCTTGGAATTGATTGAAGGCTTTTACTTTCACTCTAATCCTTTTCACATTGTCTCCATGTCTTTTTTGAAGTTTGGTGGAGGTTAAATACCTCATTCAAGCTGAAACAACTCCACAAGACCGTTAGAATCAAAAATATGGCCGTTTATAGCCGTTAGAAATCAAATCAAAAGTTCAGAAAAACTAGCCGTTATGCCATGAGTCGACCTCATGAGTCGACCTCTGGATCAAGTGTCGACCTCATGAGTCGACCTCCATTTTATCTTAGGCAAAAATCCAGAAAACCATAGTTCTGCCCAGTTTGAATTCTCAGGCTATGAGTCGACCTCTGGTGTCGACCTCTGGACAGGTGTTGACCTCTGGTGTCGACCTCTGACAGGTTTGACCTCTGGTGTCGACCTCTGAACAGGTGTTGACCTCTGGTGTACCTCTGAAGCGTGCCACTGAAATTTTGCCGTGCCGGCCTTGCTGAACCATCTTCAAATTAAAACTTTAACCTCTTCAAGTCCTTTCATATTAATTCCAAAGTCCATATTTTGATTTTCCATTAGATTTAAAGGACTTTTTCAACTGAAATACAAGCATTTCTTCATTCAACATGGTTGAGTACTAAGATCTAAGAAATACACTTAAAACACAATTAGTACTCATATATACTTAAACATTTTGTCAATCATCAAAATCAAGACTAGAGTCAACAATCTCCCCCTTTTGATGATGACAAAACCTTTAAGTATATGAATAGGGTAAGCTTAAAAAGATTAACAATAAGATAAACATGTAAGCTCAAAACAATAAGCACCAAGCCCCCCCTCAAAATATGATCCAAAAAATCTTCAAAAATATTTTTTAAAATATGCAAAAGAAAAATTTAAATTTTCAAAATTCTTCTTCTTACTAATTCTTTCCTTTAGATAAAAACATTTTACATTCTTCTCCCCCTTTTGCACTTTCTTTCATTTCTCAAAAGATTTTTCATGTTTATCCAATCTTCCCCTTTTCATACTTAACAATTTTCTCCCCCTTTTGACATCATGAAAAAGGGTGAAAGGCAATACAAAGTGGGAATGAAGTTGGAAAGAATAGCAAGTAGGTCATCAAAATCAATGCATGAAATCAAATATTTATGATATCAATTGAATATGATATAAATTGAACAAGATACCAAAGAATGTAAGCACATGCAAGAAATGATTTGATGTATATTATCCATTCGCCTTACTTGTTCATGGGATAAGGTCACAGCGGCACCCCTACACGTCATAAGAGAGCCCGTTGAATGGGAAGAGAGGGTCTTTAAGCCCTACTTATCTCCTATGACCGGACGGCCATGGTGACTAACCCAATCCGAAGCGGTTACTAGGAATTCTTATATAAAAAAAAAAAAAATTTTTGATGCCAATAGATATGATACCATTTGAATGTAACTCCTCCAAAGAATTAGATTTGAAAACAAGAAGGAGTACCAGAGCAATATAAGCAAAGCATGATATCAACAAGATATTCAAAGCATCAAATATGATAACAAATCTTTGGATGCTCCCCCTGAATGTTATTCCTCCTTTAAAAATATGCATTTATTTCAGGAATAAAACATGAAAGCTTATGCATCAAGATTTGAAATTTTTCAAGATATTCATGATTTTCAAAATACAAAGCATTTATATCGCATAAAAACGTTTAGCATTATTTCAAATTCATTTTAATGATTTGATATTCATACAAATGCTAGAAGTAATATGATATCAAGTCTAGCTATTAGAGCAAGGGTTGTCAATAAGCATACCTTCTTCTTAAAAGTAACCCTTAACTACTAGTTCTATACTTGATCCAAATCATTTCTAGATTATGCATAGATGCCAAAAATAAAAACATATAAATCATAGCATTTTACTTGAAATAATTTAGAAACTATATTAATCAAAATCAAGTGAAGATCTAATAATCACAAGTTTGACCATGAGAGCTTGAAATTCATCAACATCAAAATGGTCATGATCACAACAAATGATTATTAGTCTAAGCTTGATTCTAATCAATCAATTAAAACATTTTTCAAATCAATATGCATCTTTAAAAGTATTTTTCATGAAATACATTAATCAAAATCAAGTGAAGGTCTTACAATCATAAATTTAATCATGATAGCATGAAATTCATCAACACCAAAAAGTTCATGATCATAGCCAATGATGATAAGTCCAAACTTGATTCTAATTAACTATTTAAAATAATTTTTCAAAGTAATTGATGCAATAAAAATTAATCTACAATTTTAATTATGGAAGGAGATGTTTGGAATTTACCAATATACATAATCCTTCTTTTACCACTTAGTCCAAAATATAGCTTGTCCACTTCTTTAAATTGTCTTGTACAACCTCTTTTCAAGAACTTCCTTTCTTCATGTTGGGTTGCAAGACATTCCTGCAAAACAAATTAAGTGGACATTTTTGGTACCCAAACTTTCTTGGGTCCTTTATGATTAGTAATTATGGTTCCTTTTGGAACCCAAACTTTTCTTAATCTAGAAGGATAAGCATTGAAACCACATTTATAAGAAGAATTGAAAGAAGCAGGAATATTGAAGTTCTTCAAGAGTTTTTGCTTCTTTTCCTCAATCAAAATATATTTTCTCATTAAAAACTTTTTCACATAAATCTTTTGAAATAACATTTTCTTTTTCTAAAAATTCTTTTTCTTTAGAAAAATTATTCTTTTCATTTTTCAAAATATCAATCTTGGCATTTAAATCATCATTTTTATTTGCAAGATTGGTGTTGTCAAGAGAAAATGAATCTACATGCCTATTTAATTTCTTGTGCTCAATTTTTAGCAATCTGTATTCATGCACAAGATCATTAGATGCATCATGTGATTCTTTAAAGGTAAAATCATAATTATTTTTAGCACATACCTTTTTCTCATTTGCCATGAAACAAAGATGGGCAACTTCATCATCCGTACTTGAATCTTCGCTATCGCTCCAAGTTGCCATCATTGCCTTGAATTTCCTTTTGGCCTTGAGAGCTATTATTTTCTTTTCTGTATCAGCTTCCACTATCCTTTGCCATAAGTTCAACTCATAGGTCATGAGTGAACCGATAAGCTCCTCCAAAGGTAAGGTTTCTACATCTTTAGCTTCTTGGATCGCCGTCACCTTTGGATCCCATGATTTTGGCAAGGATCTAAGAATTTGTTCACCAAATCAGCATTAGTATAGATTTTGCCAAGACTTTTTAATTCATTAATAATAGTCATAAATCTTGAAAACATATCAGATATAGATTCATAATGCATCATTTCAAAAGTTTCAAAAGAATGTATAAGCAAATTAATTTTAGTGTTCTTCACTTGAAGAGTACCCTCATGAGTAACTTCAAGTGTTTCCCATATTTCCTTCGCTGATGTGCATGTAGAAACTCTATTAAATTCATTTAAGTCCAATGCACAATAAAGCAAGTTCATTGCTTTAGCATTGAGTTCAATTTGTTTAATGTCATATTCATTCCAATCCTCTTCAAGCTTTGGAATGGAAATGCCATTAACCAAAATGGAAGGAATGAGGACCACTAATAATGGTTTTCCAAAGATGATAACTAATAGATTGAATATGGATGCGCATGCGAGTTTTCCAAAATATGTAATTTATGCCATTGAAAAATGGTGGTCTAACACTAATACCTACAAGGGTTACCATGAACTTTAGCTCAAAATCGTTAGATTTTCAATCAAAGCACCGAGCTCTGATACCACTTGTTGCTCAGATATGGTGCCCAAGAGGGGGGGTGAATTGGGTATTTAAAAATTAAAGCAATATATGTGCTATCAAGTTCAAAGGTGAAGAGTGATAGTGCTCAAGTAATTGTGCAACGGAAGCAATGAAATAAAACAACAATTAAAGAGCAAAAGAAGATAAAGAGTAAAGCAATGCAAACACACAAGAAGTATAGTGGTTCGGTGCACCTAGCACCTACATCCACTCCCCAAGCTCCACTTGGGAATTTCCACTATAATCTTTAGATTACAGCCGACTTGTTTTACCAGGCTCACAAGTCAACCTTACACACTTGTTTTGGCTTCGGGCTTACAAGCAACCCTAGTTGGTTTATCAATTGGCTCACCAACAAACCTCACTCACTTGTTTTGGCTTCGGGCTTACAAGCAACCCTAGTTGGTTTTATCAATTGGCTCACCAACAAACCTCACTCACTTGTTTTGGCTTCGGGCTTACAAGCAACCCTAGTTGGTTTTATCAATTGGCTCACCAACAAACCTCACACTAGTTTCAAATTCCCTTGAAACTAGCCTACCACAAATAGAATATGAATACAATGAATAAAAACAAGACAAACTCCTTTTTGAGCAAAAGGTAATTCGATGTAGCTCTTGATGGAGACTCTTCAAGCCTTTCTCTTGGAATCTTGGACCTCACTAAATGCCAAACTCTTGAAAGTTGGATTCCTCAAAGATGGAAAGCTTTTGGCTAAGGAATCTCTTGGATTTCTCACTCTTTTTGGCTTGGAATTGATTGAAGGCTTTTTACTTTCACTCTAATCCTTTTCACATTGTCTCCATGTCTTTTTTGAAGTTTGGTGGAGGTTAAATACCTCATTCAAGCTGAAACAACTCCACAAGACCGTTAGAATAAAAATATGGCCGTTTATAGCCGTTAGAAATCAAATCAAAAGTTCAGAAAAACTAGCCGTTATGCCATGAGTCGACCTCATGAGTCGACCTCTGGATCAAGTGTCGACCTCATGAGTCGACCTCCAGTTTATCTTAGGCAAAAATCCAGAAAACCATAGTTCTGCCCAGTTTGAATTCTCAGGCTATGAGTCGACCTCTGTGTCGACCTCTGGACAGGTTTTGACCTCTGGTGTCGACCTCTGGACAGGTGTTGACCTCTGGTGTCGACCTCTGAACAGGTGTTGACCTCTGGTGTCGACCTCTGAAGCGTGCCACTGAAATTTTGCCGTGCCGGCCTTGCTGAACCATCTTCAAATTGAAACTTTAACCTCTTCAAGTCCTTTCATATTAATTCCAAAGTCCATATATTTGATTTTCCATTATTTAAGGACTTTTTCAACTGAAATACAAGCATTTCTTCATTCAACATGGTTGAGTACTAAGATCTAAGAAATACACTTAAAACATAATTAGTACTCATATATACTTAAACATTTTGTCAATCATCAAAATCAAGACTAGAGTCAACAATCTCCCCCTTTTTGATGATGACAAAACCTTTAAGTATATGAATAGTAAGCTTAAAAAGATTAACAAAAGATAACATGTAAGCTCAAACAATAAGCCCAAGCTCCCCCTCAAAATATGATCCAAAAATCTTCAAAAATATTTTTTAAATATGCAAAAGAAAAATTTAAATTTTTTAAAATTTCTTCTTCTTACTAATTCTTTCCTTTAGATAAAATCTTTTTACATTCTTTCTCCCCCTTTGGCACTTTCTTTCATTTCTCAAAAGATTTTTTTGTTTATCCAATCTTCCCCTTTTCATACTTAACAATTTTCTCCCCCTTTTTGACATCATGAAAAAGGGTGAAAGGCAATACAAAGTGGGAATGAAGTTGGAAAGAATAGCAAGTAGGTCATCAAAATCAATGCATGAAATCAAATATTTATGATATCAATTGAATATGATATAAATTGAACAAGATACCAAAGAATGTAAGCACATGCAAGAAATGATTTGATGTATATTATCCATTCGCCTTACTTATTCATGGGATAAGGTCACAGCGGCACCCCTACACGTCATAAGAGAGCCCGTTGAATGGGAAGAGAGGGTCTTTAAGCCCTACTTATCTCCTATGACCGGACAGCCATGGTGACTAACCCAATCCGAAGCGGTTACTAGGAATTCTTATATAAAAAAAAAAAATTTTTTTGATGCCAATAGAATATGATACCATTTGAATGTAACTCCTCCAAAGAATTAGATTTGAAAACAAGAAGGAGTACCAGAGCAATATAAGCAAAGCATGATATCAACAAGATATTCAAAGCATCAAATATGATAACAAATCTTTGGATGCTCCCCCTGAATGTTATTCCTCCTTTAAAAATATGCATTTATTTCAGGAATAAAACATGAAAGCTTATGCATCAAGATTTGAAAATTTTCAAAATATTCATGATTTTCAAAATACAAAGCATTTATATCGCATAAAAACGTTTAGCATTATTTCAAATTCATTTTAAGATGATTTGATATTCATACAAATGCTAGAAGTAATATGATATCAAGTCTAGCTATTAGAGCAAGGGTTTGTCAATAAGCATACCTTCTTCTTAAAAGTAACCCTTAACTACTAGTTCTATACTTGATCCAAATCATTTCTAGATTATGCATAGATGCCAAAAATAAAAACATATAAATCATAGCATTTTACTTGAAATAATTTAGAAACTATATTAATCAAAATCAAGTGAAGATCTAATAATCGCAAGTTTGACCATGAGAGCTTGAAATTCATCAACATCAAAATGGTCATGATCACAACAAATGATTATTAGTCTAAGCTTGATTCTAATCAATCAATTAAAACATTTTTCAAATCAATATGCATCTTTAAAAGTATTTTTCATGAAATACATTAATCAAAATCAAGTGAAGGTCTTACAATCATAAATTTAATCATGATAGCATGAAATTCATCAACACCAAAAAGTTCATGATCATAGCCAATGATGATAAGTCCAAACTTGATTCTAATTAACTATTTAAAATAATTTTTCAAAGTAATTGATGCAATAAAAATTAATCTACAATTTTAATTATGGAAGGAGATGTTTGGAATTTACCAATATACATAATCCTTCCTTTTACCACTTAGTCCAAAATATAGCTTGTCCACTTCTTTAAATTGTCTTGTACAACCTCTTTTCAAGAACTTCCTTTCTTCATGTTGGGTTGCAAGACATTCCTGCAAAACAAATTAAGTGGACATTTTTGGTACCCAAACTTTCTTGGGTTCTTTATGATTAGTAATTATGGTTCCTTTTGGAACCCAAACTTTTCTTAATCTAGAAGGATAAGCATTGAAACCACATTTATAAGAAGAATTGAAAGAAGCAGGAATATTGAAGTTCTTCAAGAGTTTTTGCTTCTTTTCCTCAATCAAAATATTTTTCTCATTAAAAACTTTTTCACATAAATCTTTTGAAATAACATTTTCTTTTTCTAAAAATTCTTTTTCTTTAGAAAAATTATTCTTTTCATTTTTCAAAATATCAATCTTGGCATTTAAATCATCATTTTTATTTGCAAGATTGGTGTTGTCAAGAGAAAATGAATCTACATGCCTATTTAATTTCTTGTGCTCAATTTTTAGCAATCTGTATTCATGCACAAGATCATTAGATGCATCATGTGATTCTTTAAAGGTAAAATCATAATTATTTTTAGCACATACCTTTTTCTCATTTGCCATGAAACAAAGATGGGCAACTTCATCATCCGTACTTGAATCTTCGCTATCGCTCCAAGTTGCCATCATTGCCTTGAATTTCCTTTTGGCCTTGAGAGCTATTATTTTCTTTTCTGTATCAGCTTCCACTATCCTTTGCCATAAGTTCAACTCATAGGTCATGAGTAAACCAATAAGCTCCTCCAAAGGTAAGGTTTCTACATCTTTAGCTTCTTGGATCGCCATCACCTTTGGATCCCATGATTTTGGCAAGGATCTAAGAATTTTGTTCACCAAATCAGCATTAGTATAGATTTTGCCAAGACTTTTTAATTCATTAATAATAGTCATAAATCTTGAAAACATATCAGATATAGATTCATAATGCATCATTTCAAAAGTTTCAAAAGAATGTATAAGCAAATTAATTTTAGTGTTCTTCACTTGAAGAGTACCCTCATGAGTAACTTCAAGTGTGTCCCATATTTCCTTCGCTGATGTGCATGTAGAAACTCTATTAAATTCATTTAAGTCCAATGCACAATAAAGCAAGTTCATTGCTTTAGCATTGAGTTCAATTTGTTTAATGTCATATTCATTCCAATCCTCTTCAAGCTTTGGAATGGAAATGCCATTAACCAAAATGGAAGGAATATGAGGACCACTAATAATGGTTTTCCAAAGATGATAACTAATAGATTGAATATGGATGCGCATGCGAGTTTTCCAAAATATGTAATTTATGCCATTGAAAAATGGTGGTCTAACACTAATACCTACAAGGGTTACCATGAACTTTAGCTAAAATCGTTAGATTTTCAATCAAAGCACCAAGCTCTGATACCACTTGTTGCTCAGATATGGTGCCCAAGAGGGGGGGTGAATTGGGTATTTTAAAAATTAAAGCAATATATGTGCTATCAAGTTCAAAGGTGAAGAGTGATAGTGCTCAAGTAATTGTGCAATGGAAGCAATGAAATAAAACAACAATTAAAGAGCAAAAGAAGATAAAGAGTAAAGCAATGCAAACACACAAGAAGTATAGTGGTTCGGTGCACCTAGCACCTACATCCACTCCCCAAGCTCCACTTGAGAATTTCCACTATAATCTTTAGATTACAGCCGACTTGTTTTACCTGGCTCACAAGTCAAAACCTTACACACTTGTTTTGGCTTCGGGCTTACAAGCAACCCTAGTTGGTTTTATCAATTGGCTCACCAACAAACCTCACTCACTTGTTTTGGCTTCGGGCTTACAAGCAACCCTAGTTGGTTTTATCAATTGGCTCACCAACAAACCTCACTCACTTGTTTTGGCTTCGGGCTTACAAGCAACCCTAGTTGGTTTTATCAATTGGCTCACCAACAAACCTCACACTAGTTTCAAATTCCCTTGAAACTAGCCTACCACAAATAGAATATGAATAATGAATAAAAACAAGACAAACTCCTTTTTGAGCAAAAGGTAATTCGATGTAGCTCTTGATGGAGACTCTTCAAGCCTTTCTCTTGGAATCTTGGACCTCACTAAATGCCAAACTCTTGAAAGTTGGATTCCTCAAAGATGGAAAGCTTTTGCTAAGGAATCTCTTGGATTTCTCACTCTTTTTGGCTTGGAATTGATTGAAGGCTTTTTACTTTCACTCTAATCCTTTTCACATTGTCTCCATGTCTTTTTTGAAGTTTGGTGGAGGTTAAATACCTCATTCAAGCTGAAACAACTCCACAAGACCGTTAGAATCAAAAATATGGCCGTTTATGGCCATTAGAAATCAAATCAAAAGTTCAGAAAAACTAGCCGTTATGCCATGAGTCGACCTCATGAGTCGACCTCCAGTTTATCTTAGGCAAAAATCCAGAAAACCATAGTTCTGCCCAGTTTGAATTCTCAGGCTATGAGTCGACCTCTGGTGTCGACCTCTGGACAGGTGTTGACCTCTGGTGTCGACCTCTGGACAGGTGTTGACCTCTGGTGTCGACCTCTGAACAGGTGTTGACCTCTGGTGTCGACCTCTAAAGCGTGCCACTGAAATTTTGCCGTGCCGGCCTTGCTGAACCATCTTCAAATTGAAACTTTAACCTCTTCAAGTCCTTTCATATTAATTCCAAAGTCCATATATTTGATTTTCCATTAATTTAAGGACTTTTTCAACTGAAATACAAGCATTTCTTCATTCAACATGGTTGAGTACTAAGATCTAAGAAATACACTTAAAACACAATTAGTACTCATATATACTTAAACATTTTGTCAATCATCAAAATCAAGACTAGAGTCAACAATTAGCTACCAATTTTTTGAGCCCAATCTCTATTATAATATTAAATTGATCCAGCCCAACATATCTTAAGTAGGCCTAAACCCATAAACATATTATTTATTATTAAATATTAATTCTTAAAATCAATCAATAAATATAATCCATAATTTTAAATTTATTTTTCTAAATATTAATTTTTTAAGCCAAATATGAGTGTGTATATATAGAGAGAGATGTGGACTTGGCTTCTTTCAAATAGACTTAGAGCCAAATCTAGTCAGGTCAAAATTTTATAATAGAGGTCAAATATGATGATCCAAGCCATTGAATATGATTTACTAAATCAAAACTACTTATATATAAAAAAATCATATGATTTGGGAACCCCTAACCTATGCATCAAGAGATCAAAAAATATATCTAATATAATTTTATTTAGACTATCCAAATTTTGACTATTTGATGCTTAGGCTAGGAATTTCCAAATCATATGATTTTTGATATATAAGTAGTTTTGATGTAGTAGATCATATTCAATAATTTAGATCATCGATTTATGACCTCCATTATAGAGTTTTGACCTAACTAGATTTGGTTCTAAATCTATTCGAAAGGAGTCTAAGTCCACCTCATTTTTATATATATTGTAAATTCATACAATCAAAACTATCAACTTTATTTATATTAATTTTTGGATAATTTTTGGATTATATATCATAAATTTAAATATTTCTATACATTTTAGTATAGGATTCTAAACTTTAATTATGTTGATCTTTGAATGTCTCGAGCGAGCCTTAGAGACGACTGTGCTTTCGAGTATGGCTTGGCCAAACAACTGGTGCCTCTTTCGACCAATTAGATCTTGTTGGATGCCAAACCATCGAGTATACTCGTTCGCGCAGGTCTCAGTAGTAATTGGCATTTATCAACTAATCCCCGAAGGCTATCAACATGCACTCGTCGACCGCTTATCAGATCCGATCCTTGGACATATAGTAATTTCGCTCCAGTATGGCTGGACGTGGCTTGATCATGTACTTAACATATAAGTGGTCCTCAAACTCAATAGAAATGCTTGAACCGAGCCTCAATCCGTAATTCTGATAGTAAATGGGTTCTCAGACGATACGCCTACTTAGACCCTCTAAAGGTCAACACTACTGGTGCTTGTCTCTAGGATTAGATCGCATGGCCAAAAGGTCACATCATGTCTAATGATTGCTAATCTTCATCACATCTCCGCATTTAAGAAAAACATGCCCAAACTCATGCAATCCACGTCGCCATTAAAGAAACATGGCAAAACTTCGCATGAGGATAATATTTTAATTAAAACAGAATGGACGCATCATATAAATGAAAAATCCTCTAATAGCCTACTGCTAAGTCCTATCACTTCTTACCGAATCTATCAAGATTCTCCTTATTCTAAAATATCCTTATCCTTCACTATAAAATGAAACCCCCTGGAGACTTTCAAGGTATGCAAAAAAATCTCTGCCTCACGCTCCTCATACTGTTATCATGTCAGAAAATTGACTTGAGTATCGAAGGGCTCACACTGGAGTACCTTCTAGCCAGAGCTTTTTTTTATAAGTACTACCTCCTGGAGACCCATCTGCACCATCAGCTCCAGCATCTTTGGTTTACTAATGGATTTCAGCACCAACAAAAGAGAGGAAGGGCCTGATACAATTATGAGGAGCACAACCTAACGATAGAATCGATAATACCTTCCAAGAAAGCTGCATCCCACCACATTAACACCACCACCTCCTGATTGATGGAGAGCTAGGCCAATAACCAGCCCTTGCCAGCACCAGTAAGGGTCTCTCTATGTCCACAAATGGTGATAGTTAGTGCGAAGCTATTTAACCTGGTCTTTTTGTAGGTCTAGAACTTAGTGGTAGTCATTTAGGCTATTCAAGCCACCCCCATGCCCCTCTCTATAGTGTAGCCTCCTTTGGTGGTACTACTTGCAGTCTCTCAACCTGTGATACAATTAGCTTCAACATTATCTCTCGTAGAACCACACCCTTATCCAGAACCAAAAATAGCACCATCGCCATCGAAGCAATCACAGGTCCCTTCTAGGGATCCATATAGGAAGACTGTCCACTATCATCACCCTAGGAGCTCGGAGCCAAGAAGATAATGATCTTAAAGTCCCTCCTCGAGGCATGACTCAACCTTGGGCCAACGATCCCCTTAACAATTGAAAACCCTTGCCATCTGGGACCTCGAATTCAAGTGAAAGCTTAGGGAGCTAGATCAATGAATTGAGCCAATCTACACATCTCCTCGATACAACATGATGAGTTTAATAATGACCCACCTTTTGATAACAAAATTATGTGGGCATCGCTTTTCCAACACTTCAAGATTCCTCAGCTAGAGAGCTAAGATCGGATGACTGATATAGTCGATCATTTGGAAAGCTTCAAGGCCATGATGCTCCTCCACAGGGCTACTAATGCTATTCTCTATAGGGCCTTCCTATCCACACTGTAAGAGCCAAGATCAATCCATTCTTTTGAGCAACAAACCCAATCCTTTGCTAACCATTTTATCAGCAGCTAGTGATAGCAAAAAGGATCAGACTACCTCCACACCCTTAAATAAAAAGATGGGGAGTTGATCCGAGTCTTCATCAGCTACTTCAATATGGCCATCCTGGAGATCCGTGACTTGGATCGGTCGGTCACAATGTCCACTTTGATGAGTGGATTATAAAAGAATGATCTCAAGAAGCATTAATCAAGACCTATCCCCGAGACTTTCTTGATATGCTGACCCGAAAAGAAAAATACATACGAATAGAGGATGCCTTCATACAGGAAGAAGTTACTACCATTTTCTCACTAGGAGGTGGTGAAAAGCTACAAGTCGATTGAAAACACTTTCCAATATTTGAGGAAAAAATCTAGCCATGCTCCAAATCTCCACCTCAGTAGTCGAAAAGTAGGATCCTCCAAGATTGCTGACCTAGGAGCCCTCGTGAAGAAGACCATCTAAAATCACCACCAAGAAAGTTCAATACCTACACTCCATTAAACATGCCAAGGAAGAAAGTGCTAATAGAGATCAAAAGGCAACATCCAAAAGCTCAAAACTGTGGACCTCATCGGCTCATAGAAATCCAAGCAAATTTTGCCTATATCACTGTGACCATGATCATGATACTGAAAAATATATCCAGCTCTAAGACGAGATCGAGGAGCTCATCAGACGAGGCTACCTCAACCAATTCATCCGATGTCGAAGGGGACAGGGGTATCGGTCAAGGTCACCTTGACCAACTAAACATCCATAACGACCCAAGCCCTAAGAAAAGGGCAACCCACTTCCATCGAGGATAGTGGATGCTATCACTATGGGGCGCCGCCACAAAGACTTTGGCAATGAAGGATGGCCAGCTAAGAGGCAGCTGGAGACCAATAATTTTCACCAAGGAAGATAATCAAGAAAGCCAATTCTCGCATAACGATGCGGTAGTTATAACTTTAAATGCTGAAAACTATGATGTATTCTGCATCCTCACAGATAATAAAAGTTTAGCCGATGTATTGTATTGTAATGCTTTTGTCAAAATAAAAATATCCCTTGATGACTGGGAAGAGTAGACTCCCCTTGGTCGGCTTTATTAGATATATAATCCAGGTGGAGGCAGTGATCACCTTGCCCATGAGGATGGGGCATTATCCTTACTGATCTATCATCCAGGTTGATTTTCTCATCGTCCGAGCACCTTCGACCTACAATGCCATCCTCAGATGACCGGGCCTCAATGCCTTCCAAGTAATTTTATCAATTTATTGTTCGAAGATAAAGTTTTTAATTATACGTGCGATCAGAAAGGTTCACAAAGATTAGGGCTTGGCATGCCACTGCTACCATATTTCACTCCAAGACATCTATCCGATCGAAGGGCCTGATACCTGTGATGACCTGGCCAAGTAGCGAGAAGAACCAACTGAGGACCTCATCTCCATATCTTTGAAAGATGGAAATCCAAAACACACAGTCCAGATTGGCTCTGATATGGATTAAGTAACCAAAAATCAACTTGTTTCATTTTTGTAGAAAAATGCCAACGTCTTCACCTGGAGACTAGCATATATGCCGAGCATCGATCCCTCGGTAATGGTGCACCAGCTAAATATGGATCCAAAGCATCGACCCTTTAAACAAAAGAAATGAAACTTCAAACTCTAGTGCCAGAAGGCAATAATTGAAGAGGTTGAAAATTACTCGATGCAAGCTTCATCAAAGAAACCTCTTATCTAGAGTGGATCTCTAATATGGTTATGATGAAGAAGGCAAATGACAAATGATGGATTTGTATCAATTTCACTAACTTACATAGAGCATGTCCAAAGGATAGCTATCTAGTGCCAAGGATTGACCAGATAGTAGATGCAATGTCAGGCCATGATCTCTTTAGTTGCATGGATATCTTTTTTGGCTATAACTAAATCCAGATGGCTCCTAAAGATAAGAAAAAATTATTTTTATTACTGATCGAAATGTTTTCTATTACAGGGTCATGTTATGTGGTCTAAAAAATATAGGTGCAACTTATTAATGCCTTGTAAATAAAATCTCCAAAGATAGATCAGGCGAAACATGAAGGTTTATATTGATAATATGCTCATAAAAAGTAAAGTTACCAGAACCCATATCAACAACCTCTGAGAAGCTTTCGCTATCTTATGAAAGCACCATATGAAGTTGAACCTCACTAAGTGAACCTTTGGAGTGGCTTCTAGAAAGTTCCTTAGTTTCATGGTCTCCAATTGGGGGATGAAGACCAACCCTGAGAAAATCAAAGCTATCTAGGAAATGGGCCGCCCAAGGATGATCAAAGATGTCCAGCACCTCACAAGAAGGATCACTGCCCTGAATTGGTTCGTCTCCAAGTTAGCCGAGCGATGTCTTTCCTTTTTCCAAACCTTAAAGCAGCCTAAGAACTTTCAATGGACAAAAATATCAGAAAGCTTTTAAAGACCTTAAAAACTATCTTAGTTCCCCCCTGCTATTGGGCAAGCTAAACATTGTGAGGAACTATTCTTATACCTAGCAACTTCATCCATAGCAATGGGCACAGTGCTGATACAGGAGTGAAACAAGATCCAAAATCGATCTACTACAACAACCAGATCTTGCAAAACACGGAGACCTAATATTGTAAATTAGGGAAGCTAGTTTATCCCTTCTTATCACTGCTTGAAGGCTCTGACCCTACCTCCAAAACCACACCATCACCCTCCTAACCAATCAATTTATGAAGAGCATCTTACACCGGCCTGATACATCGAGGTGCATCTTTAAGGAGCAATCAAACTTTCTGAACTCGACATCAAATTTCAACCCTGATCGTCGGTCAAAGTTCAGATATTGGCTGGCTTTTGGGTTGAATATACCATCCTAACAAATCAGCCATACTAGATGACATGGAGCCCTCAATGTCGACACAAGGACCCATCCCGGAGCCCACCAATACCTGAAAGGTGTATGTAGATAGCTCTTCTATCTCAAAAAGATCGACGGTTGAATTGGTCATCGTTAGCCTGGAAGGAGTCATAGCCTAGCATGCCTTATGCTTTGAGTTTTTCATGATGAACAACGAAGCTAAATATGAAGCTCTAATTGTGAAACTCTAAGTGGCTAAAGAATTAGGGGTGTAGGACCTAAAGGCCTACATTGACTCATGGCTGGTCGTCGGACATATCAAAACAATTATGAAGCTCATGAAGAAAACATGATCAAGTACCTTTCAAAGGTTAAGGATTTAGCTTCCACCTTCCACAGCTTCAAAATCTAGCAAATACCGAGGGAAGATAACTCTCGAGCTGACCTGCTAGCCAAATCGGTAACCACTACACCAATGATGCTGCCTAGAGGAGCTTATTTTGAGCTGATCAAAAGACCAACCATCGAGGAATCGATGGAAGTGATGCAGTTAGATGATGAGCCCTCTTGGATCAACCCACTGATCAACTTTCTGAAGAATGGTGCACTCCCAGTAGATTAGAAAGAAAATACAATATCAAGCTCCCGGTACCTCCTGCAAAAGGGAAGCTTTACAAGAGATCATTCTTTCTGCTCCTCCTCAGGTGCCTATACCCATTCGAGATTGATTATGCACTAAGGAAGGTTCACGAAGGGATATACGGAAGCCAAATCGAAAGGAAGGCATGGCATACAAACTCCTCTGATAGGGTTGCTACTGGCCCATGATGCAAAAGTATGCGGAAGACTTCACATATGATGTGATACATACCAAAGGGATTTAAATATCCAATGCCTACCTTCCATGCCGATCACCCCTATACCTGCCCATGGCCTTTTGCACAATGAGGGATGGATATCTTCGATCCATTTATGCTTGCCTCATGAAAGTGAAAATTCCTGCTGGTCATCATAAATTATTTTACAAAGTGGATAGTAGCCAAACAGTTGGCTTGCATTATCGAAGCAAGGGTGATAGGTTTCGTATGGAGAACTATAATCTACCAGTTTGGAGTCCCCCGAGTGTTGATCACCAATAATGGACAACAACGCATTGGAACCAAATTTGAAAAATTTTGTGAAGATCATGAAATTGCACATCACCTCATCTCGGTGGCTCACCCCAATCTAATGGAAAGGTAGAGGTGATGAACCAAACTTTTCTCCAAAGCATCAAGAAGAAATTGGGCAAAGCCAAGGGTTTATGGGTCAACAAGCTTTAACACATACTCTGGGCATATTGGATTACTCTAAGAGTCCTGATGGGGAAGACACCCTTCAACTTGACTTTCGAAACTGAAACTATGATACATGTTAAGCTTAGAGTCCTATCAGTATGGGTCAGAAATTTTAATAAGCAAACTAACTCAGAAAGATGACTCACAGACTTGACCTGCTGGACAAAGTCCAAGAAAGAGCATACATTAGAATGGTAGCATACCAATAAAAAGTCACCGAGTACTTTAACTCCAAAGTTTAAAGTAAGATTTGTAGAGTCAGTAACCTAGTACTATACTAAGCCGAGGTCTCCCACCTGCCTAAAGAGGCAAACTTTCACCCAACTGGAAAGGACCCTATCAAGTGGAGGAAATCATAAAGCTAATTGTTAGGACTTAGTATCACTCCGATACCAGCCATGGACCATTCTCTTGCATGGGAATTGGGTGTTAAACCAGAAAATTAGAGAAAGACAAAGAAAAGTGAAAACATAATTGCAAGCGCCTCCAATCTATTTTAGCAAAAATCTTCACAATGGCTCTCTTAGGATCCAAGATACTGTGCACCTCTCTTGGGATCTTAAATGCCATGAAACTCAACCAAATAGGAGCCCCTCCTGTTGCTTCAATGATGAGCAACCTAATTTGGAGCATAGAGAAAAGATTAGGATGGACACCAAATCTAAATGTTGAACACTGCAATGCAAAACTCTATTTTGGTGACAAGCTGATTGCCAATCACTTAGCCACTCCTCTCTTGGTCTTTTGGACAATCAATCAAAATATTAACAACATTAGGATGAGCCCTCCTTGCAATTTTAACAGCACAAAGAAAACAAATTCGTGGAGAGAAAGAGAGATCCAAGAAGCAGGGACTCTTAGCACTAAACCTGATTAGCACTGAAAGTTTTGGTATGTTTTTCTTGCTCTTGGCATGAACTCTCTTTCTTTGTGGCATGAGGAGAGAAAGAGAAAGGCAGAGAGATGGCTAGAATTTGAGAAGAAAAATGCTCTATTCATTTCACCTTTTGCTTGGTATTACATGACCTTATATATCAATTACAATGGATTAAATAGTCCAAATCCAAAAAACTTCCAAGGCTACCTAAACCCGAGTACATGTTATGCTCACACCCTCTTGGACCCAAACCTGGTCCAAAACTAAAAAGCCTCCCTTGAGACCTAAATCCCTTGGGTCTCGAGTCCTTAAGGCTCTAAATCTTGAGCCTCAAGACCATGGAGATTGAACCTCTACCCTATGACCAAACTCGTCCTAACTCTAGGAACCAAATTGGTCCTAAAATCTTGAAGCCAAGCTCATGGTTCCTCTTCTGGTCTTCAAAGGCTTGGGAGCACCACACCAACTCCTATAATCTCACCTTAGTGCCTCCAAGCCTTCGCAAGCCCGGCAATGTCCTCCTACGTGATTATGTTATCGCCGCATATCTTGACAGCTCCTTGTATGAATATCTTTGCTACCGCCAACTTTCTTCAACTTCTAAGCTTCCTTAGAAATCTTTGGGATGACCACCTCTATAGTTGAAAACCTTTGCTTGCTCCTTGGCACCACCTTTGAACTTATTGCAGGCTCCCTTCTGCTTGGTAGATGCACCACTTATTGTCTTGGACTTTTTTGAAGATTCTGTATTGTTCCTATACTGGTACACGCTGCAACTGATGCTCCACATGACATAGTCTCTGTAGAGCCATGCCTCTCCATCTGCATACTCCACTCCACATGGCTCTTTGCAACTCTGGTACTGGTGTTAGGATATTACTCTTCCTCTTGTGCCCTTTCGCTATGAACTCATGCTAAAACCCCCTCCACCTATAAAGCCACCTCTTTTCAATGCTCTATCTGAATCTGAAGTCCACCTAATACTACAGAAGTCAATCCCATAACCGAGGCCAGCTACCCAATGCTACCTTGTTGGGCCTGCTGCTACACTTTGATCACCATTGTTATCCCTTTGGACCTTCCACACTCCACTGACCCCTCCGAAGCCATCAAGAGCTCATCCAACTCTTTAGACATAGCAACTGAATTTAAAAAATATGAGTATTTCCTTTCTCCTTCCTTGCACTTCCTTTAAAGTGGACACTCCTGCTTAAAGTGCCCTACTTCACTACACTTGAAGCACCTAGCCTCCTTGCTGCCTTTCAGGAATTGTCTCCATCCCACTTGTTTACTCTTTTTCCTCGATCTCCTGGGCCTTTCCAAAATAGCAAGACCCTTCTAGAAAGCCTCCCTCTTCATTACTGTTCTAGCTGCTTGTTGGACTTGAGCACTGATACAATCTCCTTATATACTAGTGTATCCTTACCATATAATAGTGTCATAACCTATGGATCAAAGTTCCTGGATAGCGAATATAATAGCAATAGACTTTTATTCTCCTCTTCAAGCTCCACCCCAATATTGAGCAAATCCATGCTCATCCACTTGAACCGTTGAATATGCCCTGCAACATCCTTGCCCTCCTGCATTTGAAAGCTGTAAAGTTATTTTTTCAACATTAACTTGTTGCATATATTATTTTCCATGTACATCATGTGCAACCTTGACCACAAATCCTTGGGTGATCTTTTCTCCAATATGCCATACAACACTTCATCTGCTAGATATGCCCTAATCATGGCACATGTCCTTTTCATCAAGGACACCCACTGCTTATCAGTCATCCCCTCTGGGCTATCCTTGAAAACCCGATCCAATCTCGTCTGAACCAGCAGATCCTTTACCTTAACTTTCTACATGGTGAAACTTTTCTTTCCATCGAACTGGTCAAATCTAACCTTCAACCCACTACTTTCCATAATCAATCCCAATCACAAACAACATAAAGATGGATCTAAAAAAAACCCAACAAGGTAGGGTGGACAGCAGCCCCAAGATCTCTTCCTTCCTTACAAAACTTGGAGGAAAAACTTGATCAAAAACTTTGATTAGATCTGAAATCTATTTATATAGATTTTTCCTACTGAAAACTCTGCTACAGATCCTCTACTAAACAACTCCTCTTCTTCCATCTCCTCTGCTATAGAAAAAACTCCTTGATCAACAACCCAAATCTAAAAATTTCTAGAAACTTTGATCCTCTATTTTCATATCTATAGATCCTGCTGATCTGAAATTTTTTGCTATAGAATTCTCTTCCCCCTCCACACTCAACCAGCTCTGATACCAATTGTTATGACCTAGTACCACACCGATACTAGCCATGGATCATTCTCTTGCATAGAAACCTAGGTGTTAAACTAGAAAATAAGAGAAAGACAAAGAAAAGTGAAAACTAATTTGAAGCGCCTCCAATTTGTTTCTGCAAAAATATGCATAGTGCTTCTCTTACGATCCAAGACAACATGTGCTTCTCTTGAGATCCTAAATGCTATGAAACTCAACTAGAAACCTTATTTGGGGCATGGAAAAGGGATTGGGGCAAAAAACAAACCTAAATGCTTAATACCTTAGCACAGAACTCTATTTTGGTGATAAGCTGATTGCCAATCACCTAGGCACTCCTCTCTTGGTCTTTTGGATGATCAATCACAACATTAACAACATCAAGACAAGCCCTCCTTGCTATTTTAACAATGCCAAGAAAATAGATTGGTAGAAAGAAATAAAGACCCAAGAAGCAGGGACTCTTAGCGCTAAACCTGATTAGTGCTAAGAGTTTAGGGGCATCCTCTCTTGCTCTTGGCATGAACTCTCTTTCTTTGTGGTGTGAGCAGAGGAGAGAGGAAGAGAGATGGCTAGGGTTTGAGGAGAAAAAGGCTGTATTCATTCCACTATTTGCTTGGTATCACATGACCTTATATACCAATTACAATGGATTAAATAATAATAAGTTTTAAAAACTTCCTAAACTAATCCATACAAGAGTGCACTCAACCTAAACCCAAGTACATATTGTGCTCTCACCCTCTTGGATCCAAACATGGTCCAAAACTAGATTAGCCCCTCTCGAGACCTAAATCCCATAGGCCTCAAGTCCTCAAGACCCCAAATCTTGAGTCTCAAGACTGTGGAGGTGGAACATGCACCCTAAGACCAAACCCATCCTAGCCTTAAGATCTAAACTGGTCCTAGAATCTTAGAGCAAAGCCCATGGCCTCTCTTTTGGCCTCCCAAGGATTGGGAGTGCCATATCAACTCCTATACTAGGAACTTACCGACTAAAGCAACTAGATAGAACTCCTTTACTCTGATCCTAGAACAAGGCTAATCTCCAAATGTATTACTAGTAATGTAGTTCCTTGGCTTACTAAATAAAAAAATCTTTTTCAAGTTATGCATATCCTTACTAACTACCACGGGTCCAAAGATACTCTAATGATGAAGGCCCCCGAGCCAAGTTTCTTGAGCTGAGCAAAGCTTTCACTAAAGCTCCTTATATAGGGATCTTGATTAGATACCCTTAAAGCTTCTAGTAAAAATCTTCTACAGAAATATGAGAGATGCCCAAACACAAAAAATAGCCAAGCAGTTCAAAATTTAGCAAATGACAAACAAACATTAATAAGAAATATAAATAAATGATTATTTTATTAATAAATTTTTGATTACACATATTTGTAGCCTCACAACTAGATTATATTGTTTCAAGGATGCTTCACAAAGTATAGGTGAAGGATGGATGAACTTCGAAGAGCTAAGACTAGACCTCCAGAGGCTCTCGAACTTCATGCTAGTAAGAGGAGGATCAGGACCAAGTCTAAACTCCTTGAAGCGCCAAAGTTTTTCTCTAAAATATGCAAGACATCTCCTTCATGCCCAAAAAGTAGTTAAGATGCCCCGTGACATGCAAGAGTGATGCCAAGAAGGGGAGGAGGTGCATCGTGAAGCTGAGGCTGACTGTCATGAAGCACAAGCACATATGCCCTTTACGTGGGGTTGATGTGATGAAAAGCATGCCCCTACCCACAAGCAAATAGAGGAAAAAAAGCTAGCAGGCAAAGGACAATATTAAAGAAGCTAAGAGACTATCCCCTGCATCTCCTAGGGGTGGCACCACCAATTGTCATAGCAACACCACTAAGGGCCTCTTCTCAAAGGCTGGGTCCTACTTGAAGAGGGGCAGGGTGATGAGGCATACAACGTGACCCCCTCTCCTCTCCAGCTCCTTCCTCTGGTCAGCAACAATTGTAGCGATGCAGATGGAGCACCGACTATTTCAAATACCTCCCATTCCAAGGTGAGTGCCCACCAACACACCCTTAAAGCAACCCAGATAGCCCTCCTGGAGAGAACCCTTCCATTAAGAAAAAAATCTTGACCCCCAGCACCTACACTAAGAACTAGTTGCAACATCTTTCGACAAACCTTGATGTTTAATGAAGATGTGTTTCACTGTTCACCTATTTATAGAGGAGCTAAGTGGAAGCTATCCATGCATATGCCCAACCACCAAGTAACTAAACATCTTTAAGGAGGGTAATCAAAGCGGTGAGCATCTCGATCAAGGTCTCAATCCCCTCAGGAAATAGCACATTAATACCCTGACGCTCCCACTAAAGCTATACCATAAAGGTGCCCATTATCCAAGAGTCATGCTTAATCAAGGTTTCTTGGAAACCAGGATTTATGACAAGTAGTACTCTTAGCTACGTTGCATCCCATGACTTGGAGGAAAAATGCTAAGGCATCCACCAGGTGACAATGCATCGAGTACACTTGGAAGAAAAATACTAATAGAATAAGAGACCCCCTTATAGGTTCAAATTCAAAGTAGCAACCGAGAAGTGTCCTCAACAACCTCTCAGTGGCCTACAAAATGAAAGGCGATTCAATGCCCATGGCTCCAAATAATCTTTGATCGGTCAGAGCTCCAAAGCCATTCAATATATATAGCTCAAGATGATTTTTGATCGATTAAAGCCCCAAGGCCATTTAATGTCCATGGTTCCAAATGTCCTTTGATCAATCCGAGCTCCAACCCCATTCAACACCCATGGTTTCAAATGACCTTTGATTGGTCAGAGCTCCAAAGTGATTCAACATGTATGGTTCTAAATGACCTTTGATCATTCAGAGCTCCAAGATCAGTCAATGCCCATAACTCCAAATGACCTTTGATTAGTTAGAGTTCCAAGGCTATTCAGTCTCCACGACTCCAAATGACCTTTGATCAATCAGAGCCCTAAGGAGATTCAATACCCATGGCTCCAAAAGACCTTTGATCAGTCATAGCCCCAAGACGATTCAATGCTCATGACTCCAAATAACCTTTGAACAGTCATAGTCCTAAGATGATTCAATGCCCATGCTTCAAATGACCTTTGATCAGTCAGAGCTCCAAGGCTATTCAATGCTCATGGCTCCAAATGATCTTTGATCAGCCATAGTTCCAAGGCCATTCAATGCTTATGGCTTCTAGAAAAAGGATGAATTTATGAAGGAGATGCTGGCGATAGCGATGCATGGCTAGACTCCTTCAACCTGGGATGAAAATGAAGCCTGTAATCAAGTTCTATCTTTCTTTTTATACCTGATTCCTAAGCAATAAATACTATGATTTTTTTGTTTATATCTCTTGAGTTATTTTTTTGATCAAGATTTTGATCTGGCATATACGGCCTACACCCTGTATCGACGTGCCTTGATCTCAGGATACGACACGTGCCTTAAAGAGGTAGATAGTAGTATGGTAGATTAGACCCTTAATCTTGCAAATCAAGTAGATATTTTATACTCTAAGCAGACGTGTCGTGATCTCTAGATACCACCCGTTCCTCATAGGAGATAAATTATTTTAATACGAAATTTATAAGAATTATTGATATTGCAACATAAAGAGAAGAAGATAAAACATGTTTGCCTAGTAGATTCGAATTCCTAGGTTGCTTCTCCTACTAACTGATTTAACTAAGAATTAGTTATTATCTTTTAATAATTACTACTTTCAATTTAATATTTACAACCAATTTTTTTTTTTGCTATTTTCATGAAATAATTGTCTTTGATCTCCGATGTTACAATCCTGACTCACCGCTAGTTATAATAGTGAGTTGGTTTTATTTTTGACCGTATACGACAACGATCACCAAGCTCCAATACATGGAGTAATCCTTGTTTGTCGTGTTTCTTGATTGCCATGTTTTTTAATATCTAGCTAGAGTGGCATAAGTCCAAGGGGGCGATGATGGTTTGTGTTGGGAGACGACGCTTTAGGCTCCCGTAAGGGGAATTTCGACAAGGACTTGGTGGTTTTCCAATGGCAATGACTTGGTATAGGGATGGTGGTGCCAACATTCATCGAGGATTTCACCATCAGTGTTGATTGATTGGATGGCTAGTCGCTGCTAAATAACATTTCGGTGTCCAACGAGGACTTGTCCAATGATGTGTCCATGGTGGTCTGGGTATCTACAATGTGCTCAAACTACTCAACACATTGGTGGATATTTGGTCATGATCAAAAATTCTTGGCACCTGGATTTCTCGCATTGAGTTCCTTTTTTTTTAGGTAAAGTTGAGTTCTTTTACTTTGAATAAATGTAATTAGTTGTAAAAAGAGAGTAATCTTAGGTTGCTTTGGTTGTTTGAATGGATGATAATACTTGCTATTTTTTATTAGATTTTTTAGAATCATTTTAGAGAGAAAATATGATGCACATTTCAACCTAAGTAGACTTTAAGTTTTCATAATAGTTTAAACAAAGTCAATGCCAATTTTAGCTACCTGAGCAAAGTTTAAGCTATGCAAGCACCGGTGGTTGCCATATTAGACTTCTGAATATCAATGTAATTAATAAGGTATTAGAGTATAAGTAGATGAATTATGACACAGAGAATCAAACTTGAGTATAGGTGGGTAGATACTAGGCACATTGGGATGATAATTTATATTAATTATGATATAACTTAGAATCATAGATTTGATACAAGTGCATTGATAGATTTAAATCAGAGTATGCTGGAGAAGCATGGTGGCCTAAATTTATTTTTTAGTTGATCAGAATAATAATTTGATTTGAGATATGTTATGATGAAAAACTCGATCTTGAGATTAGAGGATGATTATGACTTGAGGTAGAAGTGATCCTATTTTTTTAAAAAAATACTTTAACAAGGTTCTTTTTAAGGGGAATAGAATGTAATACCTAGCCCATCAACTAATTTAAAATAGTCACACAAATCTTAAAGTGGTAAAAAAATAAAAAAAGAGAAGGCTCTTATTAGGAGTCTTCTTTCCCTTGAACTCTTGATCAAAGTCGATTAATAACTTCAGCAGGAGTCTTCTCCCATTGGGAATCTTCTTCTGTTGGACTTCTAATCAGAGTTAGAATCTAAAGTCAAGAAGAAGTTCAAATCCTCCCTATCCACCTATATTTGAAGGGATGAAGTTTCTTGTGAAATACCCTACTACCGGCCACCATTCATCACTAGGAGAAGTCTTTTTTTTTTTCTCTTTTTCTTCTAAGTTTTTCTACCAAGTCCATTGGAATAATGTTCAAACATTATTGGAGATAAGGCTCCGAAAGAGAATCTCTGAATTAATTAAATTTGTTAGTTCATCATTTCTGGAACATAAGTAATAATTTATTTTCTCTAGATTTTTATTTATATGACATTATTTTGAATATCAAATAAATTATTTATTGATTTATATATGATTTATAAATTTTATAAAATCATGTCCGGATAAAAATTGATATACAATTTTGAAGTAATATTTTTTAGGCTATTATTATAATTATTTATTAATTTGATATCATATATGTGTATTTCGATTTGATTATAAAATATGTATTATTCTGTGAAAAGAATTTTAATACAAATCAGATTTGAACTTTCGACTATATTTTGAATCTCTGGAAACATGTTTGAGGACCACATTAAAATGGTTCAAATAGTATAAGAACTAAACTTTATTTGTTTTATAGTTCAAGGACCTTTTAACAAATCCTGATTTAATTCAAGGACCAGAAATATAATTTATCCAAAAACTAAAATTTGATTGATGGCATAAACTTAATGTTTATGTCGGTGGTTGCACCAGAAATGATGAAAACTTTAATTTACTAGAATCAATAATGGGCATGAACTTAGCTATTCAGCAAAGTATTTGAATTGTAAATTATCCAAGATATAAAATATTTTTGCACTAGAATTTCTGTAAGACAGTTTTGGCTTGTTGAATCCGGTTATATCTTGAGTCACTATACCTGAAAATCAAATGCTGTGATATTCTTTTGTCAAAAAATAATGCTTCTGTTTTTTTTTTTTCTTAGCATCATCTAGCTGTTCCATAATGCAGAATTCCATGTGCTCTAGATTTGTTCAAACTGCAACTTTGGACTGCATTTGTCATCCATCCCCTCAAAATAAATATACCAGTTACTGCCAACAGACTTTGATGAAGGAAGGTTCAATGGGATCAGATGTTTACAATTTTTCCTTTTTTTTTTTTTTGGCCCATGGTAAGAACAATTAAGGCTGTCATAACTGATAGCATGCAAAATGTAGCGAGGACACAAAGATCTTGGTAACTGCTAGAAATGCCAAGTTACAGATTCATAGACTTAAATATTTGCTGCAGAATTTTGTTGGGCTGATGCCTTACAAGTACGACACCATGTCAAGGATTGACATGGTCTGCAGTTCTCGTTGAAATGTTTCTGGATGAGATTTAAAATACAACTATAAATGGTTCTCTCTTGGATCAAGGGAGAAGGAGTTTATATAGACATAGACATAGGAACATAAATGCGTATATATGTGAATCTCACAAGTCATAGCCAGCCTTCAATCTAACATCAAATTTCAACCAAGGGGAAATACTTAATTGTGAGAATGTTTGATCATGCAGTAGATGTCAAACTTCAAGCATATACAATATTTTTAGTTTTTATTTTTTCTTTATTTACGAAAATTATATTTTTTATATTAAATTTTAAGTTTATTATTTTTTTAAAAAAACATTGCTATAGCAAGTTGGAAGTTCTGATCAAGAAGATGATAAGTTGACATCAGGTTAATAATTGGTCTTAAAAAATTGTCAATGAATACATAGTTATTTGTTATATCCCTATATTCCAGTTTTGATAAAGGCCCAAGGCCCATTAAGGCCCAAGGCCCACTAAGGCCCACTAAGGCCAACCACTTCGGTTATTGTGTTATTCGGTTACAATCATTTCAATTATTCTGTTATTTAGTTACAACCACATTCGATTATTTGGTTATTCGGTTACAACTACATTCGGTTATTCAGTTATTCAGTTACAACCACTTCAACCATATTTGGTTATTACAACCTCTATAAATAGGATAAGAGAGGACACTCCAAGGGTAAAAAAGGTCTGAGGCCACTCCACACTACTCACTCCCTTTTCCATCTATGCTATTCTTGAATTCTCCATTCTGTTGATACCTAGACCACCCACTGACTTGAGCGTCGGAGTGTCCCCGTCGGAAATCCGGTCCGAGGTCTTTTGCAAGTGTCCAATCCATGCCCTGGAGCAGGATCAGAAGTGCGAGCGGGATGCCCGACACTGCCGAAGCTTCAGCCCAAGTGATCTAGCGGCAACAGATTGGTACGCCAGGAAGGAGTCGTTGTTCCCCGTCGAGAAGGAGAATTCAAAAAAAAAAATCCATGAAAAAGGGAAGAGATAGGAGTAACCTCGGAGAGAGCCAGCTGATGTCATCGTAGCACCCTCCCACCGCTAGATCTGATGGCGGGTCTCACCGGCAGCAAATCTGGACCGGCGAGCGGGGGAGGAAGGCAGCGTAGGAGGTCCGGCAGCTCGCGATCACGTCGATGCGGCTGTTCCCAGCCCTGCTATGCACGGAGCTCCCCTCTGCTACCGAGAAGAAGCCCGTCTTTGTCTCCGAGGCCAAGCGCCATCGCCTCGCCCTCCAGCACCGCGAGGAGGATGCCGCGGAGCAGCGCCACCGTGCACAAGACCTCTTACACAACCAAATCCACCGTCCCGCTTCCTCCAACTCCAAACCCGATGCCCCGTCCTCCACCTCCAACACCAACCACCATCAGCGAGCCCGAGACCGAGAGGAGGAGGCCTAGAGCCACGAGCACGCCCGCCTCAAGAAGCAGGCAGAGCGAGAGCGGGAGAAGGAAATGGAGGTCATCAAGGAATAGTACTTGGGTTTCAAGAAACCCAAGAAAAGGGTCATCAGGCCCAGCGAGAAGTTCCGTTTCTCTTTCGATTGGGAGAACACCGAGGACACCTCCCTCGACATGAACACCCTCTACCAGAACCCCCACGCACTGGCTACCCTGGATGTGGAGGATTTCCCTCATCTTGAAGCAGATCGGAGGGCGAAAAAGAGAAGACCAGACAACCGAGATGGAGATCTACTTATCTAAGACAAGGGGCGGCAATGGCGGTGGGAGGAAAGTGGAGATCTAGGTTGGCAAAGGTGGCGTCAAGTTCTGGGAGGTGGTGTTCGCCGAGCATGGGATCGGCCATGGCGAATCTGTTGTCGAGTCCCGAGGACCCATCACGGACGAGATATCTCCCCACCGGCACCCAGGAGGTAAGGTATCCCCTCGATCTCAGGAGCTCGGAGCTGTGGACTCCATGGCGACGGTCCTCTTTTCATTCTGCTACGTCGACAGCCTCGTGGTGGTGGGCATCTCTGTATGCACTGCCTTCCTATGCGAGGGCATCTCATGTCTCCTAATCTACCACATCTCCACCTACAAATCCCTCTGCTCTTCTATCGACAAGGCCTCGAAGAAACTTGAATCCATGAAATCCACCTCCTCCTCTGCCACTGCGATCGCCGATGCCACTACCGGAGCCCCCGCTGCCTCTTCCAAGAAGCCCTCATCTTGGGCTAAGAAGATGAACTAGATCTCGATGTTTGCCACGTGGGTCATCACGGCTTTTGTAGTGGTATTCTTCCTCCCGGCGGCGGTGAGTGGCGCGCGCGATGTGAAGGCGGCGACCGATAATGGGTTCGTCGTCCAGGGCCGCATCTTCTGTGACACTTGCCACGTCGGCTTCAAGACACCCAAGACCACTTACATCTCCGAAATAGGTGGGCAACGTGTTCGGATCCATATATTTCCGGGCCTAAAGTTTTGGTGTTTACTGAAAAATAAAGCCCACCAAAGGGAAAAAAATGGTTCCTGAGGTTCTGAAGTCTTCATGACCACCGGATCCCGTTCAAAGCCACGCCATCAATATGGATTCCCATACTATGAGTACTTCTAATTAATAACTTCTGATGAAGGACTATTTATATTTTTGAGAAGCAAAAGAATCGCTCAAAAATAACTTTAACTCAAGCATTATAACAGTAAGTACTGTCAAAAAGTTTATATCTTGGATAATATTACTCTGACCTCTTTCATTTATTAAAGAGTTTTCTATTTTATTGTTCGAACTCTACTAACTTGAATGGCGGAGTGTCTCCTACCAGAGGAATCTCGGTCAGGAATTTATTTTTGCAGGAATCTCTAAAGGTCGATATTTTCTTCAAGGCTGATATTTTCTTGAAGACCAATATCTTCTTCAAGGCCAATGATTTCTTAATGGATGATATATTCTTCAAGATTGATGACTTCTTAATGGCCGATCTCTTCTTGAAGGCTGATATTTTCTTAATGGCCGATCTCTTCTTCAAGGCTGATATTTTCTTAAAGGCCGATCTCTTCTTGAAAGCTGATATTTTCTTAATGGCCGATCTCTTCTTGAAGTCTGATATCTTCTTAATGACCAATCTCTTCTTAAATGGCTAATATCTTATTAAGGCCCACTAAGGTCCATAGAAAGGCTCACTGAAGCCTATCTTATCAGGGCTGAAGCTCAAGGAAAGGCCTACTGAAGCCTATCTTATTCTCTATCAAAAGGCATAAGGATGATCTATGTGATATACCTTATAAAGTGTCGAGATGGGCTTGACCAGCCTGTCTTAATCTTTTTTCTTTTAAGGCATAAGGATGATCTCCGTGATCTACCTTACGAAATGCCGAGTTGGGCTTAACCAGCCTATCTTAACCAAAAAGGCATAAGGATGATCTCCGTGATCTATCTTGCAAAGTGCCGAGGTGGGCATGATCAACCTGTCTTAATCCTATTTTTGAAAGGCATAAGAATGATCTCCGTGATATACTCTATGAAATGCCGAAGTGGGCCCGATCAGCCTATCTTAATCTTTAATTAAAGGGCATAAGAATGATCTACGTGATCTATCTTACGAAATGCTGAGGTGGGCCTGATACGCCTGTGTTATTCTCTATCAAAAATTCAGAAATGATCCATATGATTTACATTACTATAAATTTGATGATGTGCCAAAATAGCCCAATCTTTATTCAGGGATGACCTACATGGTCTATCTTGCGGCAAATCCAGTGATACACCAAAGTGCATCTAATCAACATATATTACTCAGTAGCTTATTGATGATCTGACCCGTCTATCTTATTCTCTGTCACTATCAATCAAAGGCAGATCCAATTGGCCAACTGACAAAGTGCAAAGGCTATTACTCCCTTCACTGAAAATGAAGTCAAAATCAGAGCAGTTCACTAGCAACATTTTTCAGCTCGGGAGTGGGGGACTGTGTTATATCCCTCTCATCCAGTCTTGATAAAGGCCCAAGGCCCATTAAAGGCCCAAGGCCAATTAAGGCCCAAAGCCCGCTAAGGCCCACTAAGGCCAACCGCTTCGGTTATTCTGTTACAACTATTTTGGTTATTCAGTTACAAGCACTTCAACCATATTCGGTTATTACAACCTCTATAAATAGGGTAAGAGGGGACACTCCAAGGAAAAAAGGTCTGATGCCACTTTACACTACCCATTCCCTTTTCCATCTATGCTATTCTTGAATTCTCCATTATGTTGATACCTAGACCACCCACTGACTTGAGCATCAAAGTATCCCCCATCGGAAATCCGGTCCGGGATCTTTTGCAGGTGTCCAATTCACGTCCGGGAGCAGGATCAGAAGCACGAGCGGGATACCCGATACTACCGAAGCTTCAGCCCAGATGATCTAGCAGCAACATTATTCAAATATGATATACTTGAATGCCAACACTTTCTCTATGGAACAACATCAAAGACGTTCAAAAGGGAAATTTTTTATGAATGAGGATCTATAAAGTCGAGGTGGGAAAATGCTAGATGGTTTAAGCTATGGCTTTATTTTATTCACTTTTTAAAACAAATCCTTTCGTCTACTTGTTTGTTAAATAAATCTTTCCACATTCAAGAAGGAATTTTAAGGGATAGGAGAGTGGATCTATTCATATTTTTCTAGAAACCAAATTTACTAATTTGTGGAAAGGAATTACTTGGTTATATGGTAATATTATTACTAGCGGAAAGAAAGTACTAGGCTACATGCAAAAATTATTACTAGATATTTAGTTTTTCCTTAGTTTTTCACAAAAATAATATATATATATACATATACACACACACAAGAAAAAAAAAAGTAATTAACCTTAAGAGCTAGGGGTTGCCTTAAGAGTTATACAATGTGATAGCAGCTTCCTGCTGATACCCTCATGTGAATGGGCAGCAAGTTAATATTGTTGCTCCAATTGACTACGCTACTTTTTTTTTCTAGTTATAGTTGTATATCATACAATTAGCCATTAGTCAATACTAGGATGTATATAATTAGTCGAGATTGTTGAGTATAAGAAACGAAAACATAACATCCTCCTTTAACAGCTAATACTAAATTTTTTTAAAAAATTCATTAATGAAAGAAAATGATGGCATTATGTCTTTCCCATTGGCAACCGGTTTATTTTAGGAATTCTTCTTCTCTTGTTTTCTTTCTTTTCAGTTTCTATCTATCTCTCTGAAAATTGTATCTCAATAATTTCAATGGATAAACAAAAATTAGACAGAAAGAAACACCGGTGTATCTCAATTTTGCCGCCAATCGAGATATTGGAAAATTCTCCAATATATTAATAATTAATAACTAAAAACTCACGATCAGATAACAAAAGAAAATGGAATATATTGTGATAATATTAATATTTTCATTATGTTCAATGAGGCTGTCACTAAGAATCTATGCAAAATAATATATCAGTCCAGATGAGAATATCTTGGTCCAAATTAGGTCAACTTTTTCATTATATTCAATGAGGCTGTCACCAATAACCTATGCAAACTAATATCTTAGTCCAGATGAAAACCTTGTGTCCACATTCAAAAAAAAAAAAAAAAAAGAAAAAAAAAAAAAGAAGAAAAGAAAACCTTGGTGTCCGTATAACATTGCTCGGCAAAAAGCTATCATGTCCTTCTGACAGTTTTTTCAGTTGATGAAGTGTCCAACATGCCCATTCCAATGCTTACTACCTCTTCCCACAAACACATCTCAAAACCCCACCAAACTCCTCACCAACCTCAACACCCTCCTCTCCAAACTCACCCGCTCCCACCAGTACTCCCAAGCCCTTTGCCTCTTCTCCCACATCCACGCCTCCTACCACCTTTCGCCCGACCACTACTCCCTCGCCTCCGCTCTCGCCGCCTCCGCGCGCTTCCGCGCCGCCACCGCGGGTGCCCAGCTGCACGCCTTCGCCCTCCGTTCCGCCCTCCTCTCCTTCCCCCACGTCGCCAACTCCCTCCTCTCCTTCTATGCCAACACCCACGGCCCCGACCCCACTCGCCACCTGTTCGGCGCCATTCCCAACCCCGACGCCTACTCTTATACCACTCTTATATCGGCTTACGCCAAAGCCGGTCGTTTTCAGGAGGCTCTCCAACTGTTCGATGGAATGCCCAAGAGAAACACCGCCGCATGGAACGCCGTGATAACGGGCTTTGTTCATCATGGCTACGAAGAATTTGCTCTTGAAATGTTTCTTAGGATGCACCGATCGGTTATCGGGCTTGACAAATACACCTTTGCTAGTGTCATTGGCTTGTGTCGTTCACCAGAGCTGGTGAGTCTTGGGAGGCAGTTGCATTCGATGGTTATAAAAAGTGGTATTTTGGAGCTCAGGGTTTCAGTGATCAATGCTCTCGTGACAATGTACTTTGATTGTGGGTTGGTTTATGATGCTTGTGATGTGTTTGAAGAAGCCACCGTACGCGATGAGATTACTTATAATGCTCTTATATCAGGGTTGGTGAGATGGGGAAGAGATGTGGAGGCTTTGATGGTGTTTAAAGAGATGAGGAAAGAAGATTTTTTGTTGCCAACTGAATTGACCTTTGCAAGTGTTTTAAGTGCTTGTTTGTCAAGGGAAATCAGGACTCAATTCCATGGTCAAGTCATTAGAATGGGTCTTGAAGCCTCTGTTTTGGTAGCCAATGCTATGGTAACTATGTATTCCAATTGTGGAGATACAGTCAGTGCTCGACAAGCTTTTGAGATGATCAACGTGAAGGATATTGTTTCATGGAATGCTTTAATTTCAGGTTATAGTCAGGAGAATTGTTATGAGCCGGCTATTAGAGTATATCATGATATGCGGAAGGCTAGAATTGAGCCAGATGAGTTCACCTATGGGAGCTTATTAGCTTGCTCAAGGATTGCAGTAGATGTCAAGATGATCCAAGCACTAGTCATCGAGAATGGCTTCATCTCATGTACTGAAGTTTGTAATGCCATGATATCAGCATATGCCAAATGTGGAGAGGTTGGAAGTTCTCATCTGGTCTTTAACGAGATGCCATTCAGGAATTTAATCTCTTGGAATTCAATTATATCAGGATATGTGCTCAGTGGGTTTCCAATAAGGGGCCTAGAAATATTTTCAGCCCTAACTAAGTTAAGATTAATGCCAAATTCCTACACTTTGAGCACTGTGTTAAGCACTTGTGCCACCATATCAGCTCTTAAACATGGAAAGGAGGTTCATGCTTACATTCTCAGAGATGTTACTAAGTGTGGCACATTGCTAATAAATTCCCTTATTACAATGTATGGAAAATGTGGGGAATTGAATTACTCTTCCAAAGTTTTTGATGGGATGTTGCAAAGAGATATTGTTTCGTGGAATGCAATAATTGCTGCTTACGCACAGAATGGAGATGGACTTGAAGCCATTCGTTACTTTAAAATGATGCAAAAATCAGGAAATATACCTGATAATGTCACCTTTACTTCTGTTCTTTCTGCTTGTAGCCATGCTGGTTTGGTTGAAGATGGCCATGTTATCTTCACTTCTATGGTTGAAGACTATGGAATAGAGCCTGGAGTAGATCACTACTCTTGTATCATTGATCTTTTAGGCCGAGCGGGGCATCTAGAGGAGGCAGAAAGACTAATAAATAGTATGCCTTGTAGAGTCAATTCTCACATCTGGTGGACATTGCTTAGCACTTGTAGCACTCATGGAAATGTAAGGCTGGGAAGAATCGCTGCTAAGTTTCTTCTGGAAACTGAACCAGAGGATCCAACAATATATGTGCTCTTATCCAATATAAATGCAGCTGATGGGAAGTGGGAAGAAGCATTAAGTCTAAGGGAACAGATGCAAAAGAATGGAGTGGCAAAAAAGCCAGGGTGCACCTGGATTGAAGATATTTAGTTAACAACATTCTCATGGTGAGCCTGGGAAATATACATTGCCTTGTTTAACTCTAGTATCATCTTATGTCTCTTTATTATGTAACGATATACACCAATTTATACAGAAAAAAACTGTTTTGATGTTTTTCTCGATGATTCATCAATTAATATAGGGAACAAACATTCATTTCTTTGTACAAAGAATTGAAAAGAGGACACAGTACACAGAAAAAATAGTATTTTCAGTCAATAATTAGGGGCTATCTGGTGGAGGTACATTTGGCGTTTCATTGCTAGAAACAGGGATGATGACATGTAAAATGATAAATATTTAGTATGTAACTTATGATAATGCATACCATGTCTATCCCAGCTTATGTTTTAACTTCTGGAAATGATTTTCTTTTTCCCCACATCTCCCAAAATCTTAGCACAATTATATTGTGCTTTCATTTTTTTCATGCAGTTTGAAGTGATGTTATAACTGATATGTGAAGATCTGTGGAGTAGCCTGGCAGCTTATTCAGTTCAGCAGGGTAGTTCATGTCTACACCAAGTTGCTTCTCCTAATATGATCATTCTTGTTCTTTAATTTCAATGTCAATGGGGTTGTCCATCTTTAACAACAGCTGTTCAGTATTCTGATCTTTTCTCAACAGGGTTATTTGAAACATTGAGAGATATGATAGTAGTTTGCTGAATATTAGGTGCTAATGTTTGTTTTTACATAAGCTTTCTTACAGTGCTGAAAGTTTTTGGAATGAAAATGAAATTACTTCCTCCAATGCATTATCATAATAGGTATATATTGTTTAGTACATAACAGAGATGGATGGGTTTGGGAAACAGGGAGGTACAAGACAGCTACGAAGTCCCCCTGCGTTATATATGCTGGTAATACAAGCTGTAACAAAAGGTGTACATCATCATTGGCTGCATGGCAGGCCACTTATGAGTGATCAACTGGCTTTTGAAAGCACTCCCCCTCCCCCTTCAAGGAGGTCACAACAGTATATTGGTTAGTTGTCTTGTGCCAACTTAAATTTAGAGCCTGAATGAGTTGGAAGCAGCTGCTAGACCTTGCACTTCTACATTTTGTAAGGAAAAAGTCCAGTCTTATAGAAGAAAGACGATGTGCTCGACAACTTTAGATGGTACCAAGACCTGGAATCGAAAGACAAAGTTATTACGTTTTTTTCCAAATGCACCAGAAACCTACTGAGACAATGATATCATGTGCGTCTGCCCTTGTCTTTTGAGAGCAAGAATCCAAGTGTCAAATATACTGTTCGGTAGTTGCTATATTCCTAACCTCTGTAATAGAAAACTCCGTATCTGTTTTGAATAATCACAAGATAATAGCAGGTGTTCTTTTTCAGGGTGATTTGAGCATGGTGGACATGATGTTGGTCCTGCAATACCTTTCTTCTCTAAGTTTTCGGCGGTAAAACTTTTGTTGTGGTAGCACACCCAATTAAATACTTTCACTTTCTCTGGAATGGAGAGTCTCCCCAATTTATTTTTCCAAAGTGTGATAAGACAAGACTACCCCATGACTTGCGAAGTAGTAGCAATGTTTTGCAGTGAAGGATGAGCTCCACTTCCATTTCCTGCTATCAACACTATTTGATAACATCAGCAACCCAATACAAGCATGTAAATGTTGGAGTTCAATTCTGGTTGTGTAATCCAATGGTTGTCGGAAGTTTTCAAGCCACTGTTCGACACTAAGGAATGGATCCATTGGTATGTATTGATCCATGGCAAAAAGAAATAAGGTGGGGCACCTTTCTGCTAAGGATTGATTCTGATTCCATTTATCATGCCAGAAAAAAAATTTTGATGACCGTTTACGACCATGGGAATAGAGATTGCATGAACGGATCCCATTATTTAAGGATGCTTTTCCAAAATGGTGAGGCCTTTCTTCACAAGTATAAGGTGAAAATAAGAACTCGCCTTGCTATCTGACAGTGCTTAGAGTTGCTATTCCAATCCAACTGTTGACAGAACTGCTAGCTTCTTAAGAACTATAGCAGCAGCTTATCCAAAAAATAAAAAACTTATAAAAAAAAAAAAACAGAACCATAGCAGCAGCGTTCATGACGTCTAGCAATAAACCAGGGTTGGTGCCGTGTTCTCAGAGACAAGATATAGCTCATCTTTTCAAGTTAAAAGAATATTTATTGAATCAATACGAATGAAATCATAAAGAAGAGTCAGCTGAGATGGTTTTTATCCAAACTAAGAGCATGTAAATTGTAACCAACAATGGCTAAAAGCCAGATTAAAGGCCTTGACAATATAAATGCCTAGAAAGAGTTCCCCCGCATGCCCTCGTGCAACTCATTTTTCTGTAATGTCCTTACCCGGTTGAAGGCATGTTCTCCTTCATACTCAAGAGAGGCAGAGCTTTGCTCCTATTTCCTAAAAAAAATTAAAAAACCAAAAAATAAAAAATAAATGTGTGGTGTAGCACAAGAGACCTGAATAGATTGGCAGCTGACAGAGTTCATTGCGCGCTCCACATAAATGACCATATGTCCAGCAACATGAGTGAGAATTGCTATGCATTGCCAAGGAAATAACATGAACATAGGTACGTGCAAACTTCTTATTAGAATATAGGAAAGGGCACTGCAACTCCAAAAGATAAATTCTACAAACTGCTTAAAACCAGCAATCTCCAACTTTCCCGGATGCAATTGAGTGCCCCCAAACCTGTGTACTGCTATTGAATTGAATAATACTAGAATATTTGATGGTTAATATTCACAAACAATGGATTGCATAATGGGCTGTGTAAATGCCTGTCTACCACATTGTTGGATGTTTCTAATATTGGTGGGAAAAATCACATGGGGCACATCAACGGACATGCTTCTTATCTTACCTTATCAGTAATCACATGACCGTAAAAGAGCATGGAACAAATACTTCCCTTGTTTTTTAAAGAACTACAATGATCTAAGCTAGATCATATTCAAATGTAAGGCAATTTACACCAATCCGTGGCCTCGTTTGAGAGGGAAAAAATTTGCTGCCAAAAGAGGTGTTTCTGTATGCTAAAATAACACGGTTGTAATAGGCTTTCGCATTTAAACTACAAATCCCACACTTGGAATTCACGGAAACGTGTGCTAAAATAAGATAGTTGAAACTACAAAATCCCACACTTGAAGTGTCACCAAAAGGAGGGCTAAAATAAGACAGTTGTAATAAGTTTTCTTATTTAAACTACAAAATCCCACACTTGAGATGATACCAAAAGGTGTACCATAATAAGACAGTTGTAATACGGTTTCTCATGTAAACTATAAATACCCACAATTGAAATTTCGTCAAAACGTGATCCATTCTTAAATCTCAAAAGCTGCTGGATAGTGAGGCAGTATATATACTGGCAGCTGAATTCCTGTAAAAACAAAACAAAACAAATGATAATTTAGGTAGTTCACAGAGTAGGGAATTGAAATCCCGAAAATTATATGAATAGCATATAGCCAAATAAGTGGTATCATCTATCCGGAGGATGAAACAATGGATTGATGTAACCGAAATTATTTCACCCACAACTTAGGGATTGCCAACACCAATACCACTAGCATATTACCCGCATAATGCACGAGATACATTTTTTATTTAGAAAATATACTATCTTAAAAAATATTATTTTATTCATTACATAATTTTTTAGAAAATAATATATATTTTATTATCATATAAAATAGATTTTATTTATAAATAATTTTTATTAGTTTTTGATAAAATATCATTTTATTAATGCATTAATCTATTATTTTATTTATTAATAGATCCTTTTTATTATTTGTAATGCATTAATATCATATTACAGAAATGCCCTTCATTTTCTCCTAAATTACAAAATGACCCTCCACATAAACATGGAATTAAAGTACAAAGCATTGAAATGCCTATTCCTTCTTATTGAACTACAAAACATACCCTTAGAAACACTTTCTGAGAGATGTAACCACTCTTTAAATGTTTGCAGCTGAGACCTATCTAGCTATAATCATGAGGTGTATTGGTAGATAAAGGTATCTCTTCCAAATCTCTCAGTTAATTCAAACGTATTCCAAAGCATCAATCATGAATGGAGGTGGTAGCTGAATTTAATAAAATGTGAAGGTAAACAATTACTTGTACATAGATTAGAAAATATGTATGGATGTGTTCCAAGACATGAAGTTAGAAAATATCTGTACATATATTGAAGTTGTAACATGTGATATTAAAATCATCTATCTATTCTTAAAATAGGCTTTTCATATATGTATTGAAGTTGTAACTTAAGATATTAATACTATCTATTCCTTCGTATTCTTAAAATGGTCGTTTCATATACTTTGCACAAGTGACAGAGTACATAGCAGATTAAATATGTGGATATGATAAATTAAATATGGGAAAAGCTTTTAATATGGCAAACTTAAAATTCCAGGCCTTGGAAATAACTTCCACATTCAGGTTTTTAAAATGGACATTTCACATATCTTGCACATGTGGCAAAATAAAATATGGGAAAAGCTTTTAATGTGGCAAAGTTATAACTCAAAGCTTTGAAAATAACTTTCATGGACACATGGCAGACAAAGGCTCTGCTAATACAAAAACCTCCATTTTATAATATATATATATATATATATATATATATATATATATATATATATATATATATATATATATATATATATATATCAGATTACCTATACATCCTTCACTTCCCTACTAAATAAGCATGAGCATAAGTCCTATAGGAAACCATCAACCAATTTATTGCTTTGAATATCATTTACAAAAATCAAAGCACCATAGCAATTGGTCAGCAAAATATTGTAAGAATTTGAGTGTCACATGAATCGCATTTCAAGTTCTGTCTCATGGTGGCAAAGAAAGTCTGATTCTTGAATCAAAATGAAAGATTTGTTAACACAACCAGGTATATTGTATATGCATGCAATTATCTCGAGAGTGCAAATTGAAAGAGTGGGAACTATTAGGGATAGCAACTGGTAGGGTACCCGCAAAATTTTCCCTACCCATATCCGAACCTGTTCCAAATCTGATCATGAAATTAACTAAAAATCCCAAACTTGTCCTATTTAAATTTGGTATACACAGCAGGTACCCGAACTTGCCTGACTAACCATTATTCTTCATATTATCATGAAAATAGAACTCCATAAACTGAAGTTTTTGTAGCTAAGAAGAATCCTTTTGATCAAACATCCCCAAACCCTACAACATATCATGATTCTACCAACATTAAGCACTATAAAACTCAAGAGACCAACTCACACTGCCACAACCCACAACATCGCATAGCTTGAAAAAAAAACCCCAACCAGAACCTAAGAAACCCCTTCGACCTTAGGTGCTCTCCTTCCCCATGAATCTCCGATAAAGATAATGAAATGAAAAGAAAAAAGAAGAGAAGCAAAAAAAAAATGATCAAGCTATGTGGGAAAAGGTCTGACCTTTTAATTTTTTCCACCTTCCCTTTGTTTTCATCGATTTTTCCTATGATTTCCCCCATATTTTTCTCTATTTTTTTTCCATCCTCAGAAGTCTCGATCAGGTGGGATCCTTGGAGCGGCAGCCATATAGGGAAGGTTAGACAATGGAGAGGGTTTTGTGTTTCTATTTATAGATATGAGTTTAAAAGGCATAAATATATTATCAATCAACTTAAACATATCCTTGAATCGTGCCTTGTTGGTTAAGATGGTGGTTTGGCAATTGAAGGATTTGGAGTTCAAATCCTCTCATCCTTACATATTTTATGAAAAAATATAAAATGTGTATAATTAGGTTTAGGTACAGGTACCTAAGATATCAATCCCAAACATGAACGAGTTTTAATATTAAATCCCAAACCCTATAGGATATGCTAAACAAGTCCTATTAAGGTCTGGGATGAGTCGGGTACCCAGAAAAACTTGCTCAGCTACCATCTCTAAGAACTATAATATAACAATCTTGCAATGATTTTACTTAAAGATAAAACCAGCACTGATTAAATTTCAAGCATACAAGAAATAGATCATCATATTTAAAAGTACTTTGTCTACCAATTGAATATGTGTTCATAGACAGCTACTATGGAACAAAAAGAACTGTCGTCAAAGCTTTACATCCTGGCGGGATAGGAGGGGTGGAACGGCCATTGCATCCCGTTCATATGAGAAAATGAGACTGGAACGAGGTCAGGACAATTGGCTAGATCTGGACAATTTTATAGTATGTCACCAGTATTCTACACAACCTCAATCACAAACACTAATTGAAAGATCTCAACTTGAGTGACTTTGCAAGCATAAACAGATTCATTAAATATCCTTTACCAATTATCCTTTTGGATATCATCACTAATAACGAATGAAACATGCAAATATTTTATCATTAGATTTATCCCTTGCAAAACCCTCCAAGGTAAAGATGAAGGAAAAAAAGAAGAAAAATTACCTCTTCTACTTGGTAGTTATAACCATCAAAGCATACTGCATCTTGCTTTTTTCTTGAATTTTTGCTAAATCGTATAGCATGCTGCATGGATAGTCCATGCATTCTTTGCACAGCTTGATTTTTTTTATTTTTAAAAATCCTCACTATTATTGAGAAAGAACCTTCCAACTGTAGCCCTGAGCTAGTAAGACCTCTCTAACATAATTTAGACAGAGCACAGGTAGTGATGAATCACCAAATGCTATTGTTTGCAGTAGGATCCTTCCAACTTAAGTTAAGCATCTGCTCCTGTTTTCAACATTTAAACATTCTAACTACCTCTCACACCATAGCTGTTTCTACCATAAGACCCTATAGTCAACGGTTTTATGTTTGGTTTCAAAATGATTACAATCATGACTCTATAGAAAATAACTAACTTG
Source organism: Areca catechu (assembly GCA_021397845.1). Classification (NCBI taxonomy): domain Eukaryota; kingdom Viridiplantae; phylum Streptophyta; class Magnoliopsida; order Arecales; family Arecaceae; genus Areca; species Areca catechu. The sequence goes on along the minus strand of CM038051.1, from coordinate 43,869,696 downwards.
AATCATAATCATGTCTCTAAAAAATTTGTGTTTCACATGACACACATAACCCCATGTCCATAGCCACACTGGGCGTTTTTATTAAACAGAATGAAGGATTTGTCAACCATAGTAGATATATACATATACATTATTTTTTTTCAAAAATTATAAAAAATAAAATATAACTTGGCCATAACATGATATTTCATGTAATAATTAAAAAAATAGAGCAATGAACTATAAATTATTAAAGAAAAGTTGGTTTGATATTTGAAATCCATGTTATAGAATATGTCCATAGATATTTGCCATTGGATAAAACAAACTCTAGTGTTAGCATGCAATGTACACCAGTACACCATAATTGATAGAAGAGTTAATGGAACATATGATGCAATCATGTCACTCAAATTTTTGTAGAAAGTGATATGATTGCAAGAGAATTATTCAAACCAACAAAATTTGTTCTTGACATTCAAGTCAATATTGAAGCCCCTTTTGCATTTAAGATATGGGGCAGTGTCCTTGCAGAAATGTTAAAATCAGTATATGGTGCACAGTACCATATAAGATTCAAGCTGTAGATTGCCTATATTGATGCCTAACTGGTGAAAATGAATGTAGTTATTGGTGTTTATAGTGACATGAGAGTTGAAAACTTACTTCTCAATCAAGCAATTAGTGGTAGCTTTCAATGGATATGTTAAATTAGTTTGCAAAATCTAGAATATGACAAACAGGGAAATAAAGTAACTGTTGGAAAGAAGAATCAAGAACTGAGGATTTTCGCATGTGAAAAGGAGAAAACTACCAGAGGAAAAATAGACAAGTATAGAAATTTTAAAAAACAATGAAAAAAAAGTAGCAAACTGATGCAATTCAGTGAACAGCAGACCTGGGCAGCTAAAAATACTAGTTGTAAAAGGAAAGAGTTTTTGTTAGATTTGGGCAATGGTCATCAAATCTGCAGTACACCATTAGTCATTATCCACAAACCACCTGAAAGATCTTTACTACAGGAACCTTGTCATGGATCAATGGAGTGATTGAATGCCCATCATAAATGATCCCAACTTTACTACCATGAAATAATGAAAATTGAAGATCCTTTTCTTGTTGGATTGAATGATTACTATTTGCCAAAGCCTCCGGGATTTAAAGATTCATGGTAAGAAAAAAGTTAACCTCTTTAACATACAACCTTTTAGGATTCTTGACCATTGACAAATTATTTACCGCATGAAGATTAAATTCAAGGTCTCTAAACACTGATATCTTGACAATCTCTAAAGATTGATAGACATTCACTGAGATGAAACGCTTAAGAGTTTTAAGTGGATGTGGATACCCCAATGACTTGGCCAATAAATTAATATTAAGTAACTGGTGCCTAATCTGCTCTAGGGTCTTTATGGCCATGATCACAGTGGTTATGGACAGGGTTGGACGGTGATTTATCACCCCATGACCTTTCATGGAAAAAGGAATGTAGGACTGAATTGCAACACAAACTGGGCAGATAAGGATAACTATTTGGCAAATTTTCATCCTAATGTAAACCTATTATAGTGGCATCGCATATTTCTATACTCCATTACCAGCTCAAATTAGTCTTTTTTTGAGGTAAAAGGAAGAAGGAAAACCTTCCCCCAATTCATTAAAAAGAATTTTAAAAATACAAATAGAAGAAGGTGCAAGGAGGGAGATGTTAAAGTTACAAGAAGAAGATTGATCAATCTTTCTTGCTAAAGAGAGATACCCAATCTTCCTTTTATGAGAGAATAAATTGAACCACAGCTGAAAGTTTGACAAAGCCTTTGAGTGCACAGAGTCGAGTGACATCTTCATCTAAAGAAATTTTCAAACAAATAGCCTGTAAATGATGGTCCCAAGCTCAACAAAAAGAGGAATGAATTTTCTTATATTTCCAACAAGTCCACAATGACTGCAAGGAGGTTGGCCATCCTCTCTTAAGGCATCAAAACAATTTTTAATATCAAAGAAAAACCCCTTAGTAAAAGGGCAACAAAAACATAGATTGTTAGCTGTTTCTTTTTTTGCGGGGGAGGGGGAATGCTGAGCTTATATACCAACATTTTTTAGCCACGATATCTCTGGTATGTATTCGGTATTTCAAGACCAACCACATGAACCCTTTCACTTTCTCTGATGCATTCAGCTTCCATGGTGCTTTATAATAGGAACAAAGAAGTCCTCCACAATTTAGGAAGGAATAGTAGGAGCAAACCAAGTATTTGCCAAAATCCAAAAGTTTTCACATTGGTACATCCATAATGCTAGAGGGCTGAATCAGTGCAAATAGACCAAGAGCACTTCCAATTCACCATGCTCCTTCTCTCTTCCAATTCACTATTCTCCTTTTTTTGACAAGGGAGAACTAATCTATTTTCCAAGCCTTCCATCTCCAACTCCATTGAGAAGCAACCAAAAATATCTTCATCTTAATGTAAACCTAAAATAATAATACTATGTATTTCTATACTTCATCTTTGGCTTAGATTAGTCAAATGACATGTTTCGGCATTTGACAATGACATCAGATAGATGAGAATTCAAGTCAACAACACAAGAATGTCTCTTTTTGTCCTATCCTTAACTCTCATGTACAATGCAAACAAATTTTCTCGCTAACAAATGCAGTCAGCCAGTTATTCCAGTATAAAAAGGCTATATATAGCTCTCCGATATGAGCGATAGAAAAAGGATAAAGAGATGAGAAAAGAAGAACAAAGGAGGGACCAAAAAGGATTGCTAGTAATTCTTAGAGGACTTCAGCAGGCTCTCATGCTTTATTTGAGACTCAAAAGAACCTATGCTACAAGCTTCGGTATTTGATCTCTTAATAGTATAAATCTATACATTTATACATGCTAAATATTCATGTCTTTGTCTATTTAGTTATTATTTGAAAGACAAAATCCTGTCCAATTTCTCCCGTGCACAGTACTTGGGTGTCGTTCAGAGTGGTATTCGAGTGATACAGATTTTACACTGGTTAAGAATATAACTGCTATAGAATGATCTATATCTTGTTTTGGCAAGACAAAGATGCATTTTTGTGCATAGAAATCGTTATCATATGCATTGCCTAATCTCTTTTGGTAATAGATAATCTAAGATGCAATTCATTGGTTAAGTTCTTTTATCTCATGCAACGAGATAGTATCACCCCTTCACATTCTGATCCATGGAATCATTATTTTTTATACTAACCTCAGAGTGTGAGGGTGCGATTGACTTCCCAATCACATTAGTGAAGACCTATATCTAAACTTGCAATTTTCCAAGCAAAATTAGAAACGAAGTGGAAAAGAACCGAAATCAAAACAAACTTAGTATTCTTGAGCTGTAAGGAGAATCCAAACCTCTAAAAAGGAGAAGAGAAGAGAGATAGTAAGACAACTCCCCATCCAGGTCTTCACCACCTCCAGCTGGGCGGCCAGAAGGCATGCACGCCGTACCCGGTCTTCCAATTATCCAAATAGACCACCTTCTTCACCGCCCAGAAAGCCACCAGCATCGCCACCAGCATAAACCCCCTCTGCGCCGTCGTGTTCCTCACCCTCACCAGCACATGCGTCACAAACGCCACGATCAGCCCAACGATCGTGTAGAGAAACCCCACCGCGAACCCTTCCGCGCCGAGCTGCATCCCTGAGCCCTGGTAAAAGAAGATGAGCCGATCCGGATCGTTCCGGTCCTGCAAGAACATCGGCATCTTGCGGATTATGTTGTGCATCGAGCCGGCGACGCTGAAGAAGTAGACGAACACGGCGAGTCCCATCCAGAACCGGCGGTCGTGTAGCATCGTGTCACCCTCGAGGATCCTCTTGATCAGGAAGGGCGCCGAGATCAGGAGGGCAACGGCAAAGAAGGTGATTTGTCGAGAAGAAATCGGGGAGGGCGGACGATGGGGCCAACGGGGAGATTGGTCTTGGCCTCGACGAACTCCGCCATGGACTCGGCCAGGCGAGAGAAGCCGGACTGGTCCATGGATTCGGAGTCGCGGAGGGAGCGGTGGTTGGGGCCGACATGGCGGACGTGGGGGAGGGCGGTGACGCCGAAGAGGGAAAAGGAGGCCTGGGATTCTTGGAACTCGATGTCGCAGAAGAAGACGCGAAGGGAGGTAGCCGTGGAGGAGGCGTGGTGGGCGGCGAAGGAGGAGGAGACGAGGGCGAACTCGGAGCGGAGCTGGGGGAGGTGGAGGTCGGGCTTGGAGCGGAGCTGGGAGGCGTCGAAGAATACGATGAGGGAATAGGGGCGGGGGACGGGGGCGGAGGTTAAGAAGCGGCCGATGGAGCGATCGTCGAGGTGGATAACGCCGGAAGGGGATTGGGCCCGGAGGGTCTCCAGCTCCGCCACCAGGTCGTCGGCGGTGGGAGAGGTGGCGGAGGAGAGGGAGATTTGGGCGGGGAAGGCAAGGAGGAGAAGGAGGAGGAAGAGGGGGTTTTGGGGATCCATCTGGCTCAGAGATCTTCGGGGGATTTCGACGGATTGACGGGCTAGGGGTTTGGATGTCGTCTCCGGTTCCAGTACTACATTGACCAGGGCCGCAGTCCCTAACCTAAGGCTGCCAATCGGTGGTTGACTTTTGATCCGATCCGTTCATTTTAATTCGATCTAATTTATTTTAAAATTTATAAATTTAAATTTAAATTTACCTTTTAATTAAATTTAGATTTATTAAATTTGAATCTAACATCATTAGACCTGTTTTAAACGTACTAATATTATTACGATCATATCTATTTGGATCTCTAAATTATAATTTAAAATCTATATAAAATTTATTTTTAACATATAGATAGATAGAGTTATAATTATTTTTATATCTTAATTTATTTTAAAAATAATATTTTTTGTTATCTATTTTATTATTAATAATAATTATATATGCAATAATTAAAATATAGTTGTCTATATTTTATCTGGATCATCCAAATTTTTTATATTAAAACTGGAATATTTATGGACCCGATTTTATCCAAATGATCCGTTAGATTGAAAATTCTTATAGTGAACCCAATCCAACCCAATTTTCTAATGAATCAGCTCTGGATCTAATATTAGAACCCAATTAAAAAATCGGATCAAATCGGGATCTTCATGACCTGGTCCAACCTGACCCATTTGCAACCCTACTCTCATCTAATAAAAGTACTAGAGTTTTTTAAAATAATATTATTTATTAAATATTTATCAAAGAGGTGACTTATCGAATATTTTTTTAAAAGTAGGTGATGTTGAATACACGGAAAGGAGGGGGGTTTTGCATACAGAAACCGTGGGTACAATATGCGATTTCCAACTTCAAAGTCTAGTAAAAAATAAAAAATTTTAAAAATTAATAATTTTTTTTAAAAAATTAAAAATTATAATAACATGATATTATAATAATATATTATGATATATTTTATATTATAATAAATAGTTTATATTATAAGATATAATAAATATATTATAATATATTAAATTATATATTATATATTATAATATAGTATATTTGTTAATGCACGCGTACTGGCCACAATAAATATATAATATATATTATATATATTATATTATAAAATATATAATATATTTGTTGTTAAAATAATAATATAGTTATTATATATTATATAAATAATAATATATTATTATTATTTATATTATAATATATTATTTTAACATGGAGTATTCCCGTCGATCGTGCCACATTGATAGGTGCCGCATGCAGTAGAGTCAAGAACTGCCATGGTGACCGGACTTGTCATGCGGTGCGATCGACGGGAATGCTTCCACAATGCAACCAGGCTACTATAAATGAGTAAGGCCGGATATCACTGACATGCCGAGTAGCAGCTGCCATCCCGGTGGCTTCTGTTAGCCTTGCCACACTAACGAGCATGGCATGTGGTGGAGCTGCATACTTTCGTAACGGTGGGATCTGTTGCGTGGCACGATCATTGGGATCACCCCTATTATCGGGCGGTTGCACGTATGTAAGGCTGGATACCACTAATACATCGAGCGACAATTGCTATCTTGGTAGCTTAGTCAACCTTGCCGCATCGATAGATACCGCATGCGATGGAGCCGCACACCATGCTGGCGACTGGACCCGTCGCGTAGTACAATCAGGTATCGTAGGGCACAAGTAGGTGAGTGTTTAAGTTGGCAAGCTCGCACCAACATCGTCGCCCTTGCACTCCATTGCCTTCGGTTTCGCTGCTCGATGAATGCCCCATCTCGTTGTGCTGCACCGACGGTACTCGATGCAATGCCACCGTTGCCATGACTGATATGCATCCATCAACAAATATACTATCCTATTATAATTATGTATAATCTTATAATAGAAATTGTTGCCGATCCTACCGTGATGGCCTGTAGCTTGTGAGCTAGCGCCGTTCTCGGACTCTCCCACCTTGAGATCTCCGAGCCTCCAGTCCTGCAAAACAAGGTTAGAGACACGAGCCAGGGATTCCAGAGGAGGCACTCCGATGATCAAGTTAGAGAGCGGCAAGATGGAACAGGTCCACTAAGGCGGGTTCCGAAGGATTCCCGTGCTTAGAGAAAATTTAGATGAAAGAAGTGTGAGGGAGAGAGGGGTTGAAGCCCAGCTTCCTGCACTGGGTCTACCGAGCTTGCGCCTAAGGACTTCCGGGGGTCCCAGGATCGTTCTTTCGGTACTCTTCCCTCTTTTTTGGCTTACCTTTCCATCCTCTTTTACTGTCCCTTTTATACCACCGGACCGCCTTTGGCCTCTGTCTCCTCCCTCGGAGATCTCTAGATACTTTTTCCCTTTCTTCTTCGAGTCCGGGAGTTAAGTGGCCGGCGCGCCTCGTCTGTCGTGTTGTCACGAAAGGAGAAAACTGGCCAGACCTCGAACCAAGCGCGGGAGCCCTTCTTTCGGGGCGTTGACGGTGGGTTTCTAGCGTTTCAGGCCACTGCCCGCAAAAATTTTATTTCTCGATCGAGGGGCCCCACTTAACTGATGTAAACGAGGTTCCACGCATCGCTGCGGGCCGTACTGGCGCCCTGTATGGGATGCGGCGCACGTCTATTCTAGTGGTGACCTCGTGACTCGTGCCTTTGCCTCCCTGAGGCTTTGCAGGGGAAGGTGGACCCGTCTTGGGGTGCCACCTGGCGAGGGAGTAGGGGCTGCCAGCTTCGACCGAGGTAGACCCCTCCTGGGTGGACACCTGGAAAAGTGGCAGAGGAAGGCTTGACTTTGGCTGAGGTGGACCCGTCTTGGGGTGCCACCTGGCGAAGGAGCAGGAGCGCCAGGCTCGACCTCGGTAGAGGTGGACCCGTCTTGGGATGCCACCTGGCGAGAGAGCAGGGGCCGCCAGCTTCGGTCGAGGTGGACCCCTCTTGGGGGACACCTGGCGAAGTGGCAGAGGAAGGCTCGACTTCGACCGAGGTGGACCCGTCTTGGGGTGCCACCTGGCGAAGGAGTAGGAGCGCCAGGCTCGACCTCGACAGAGGTGGACCCGTCTTGGGGTGCCACCTGGCGAGGGAGCAAGGGCCGCCAGCTTCGACCGAGATGGATCCCTCCTGGGTGGACACCTGGCAAAGTGGTAGAGGAAGGCTTGACTTCAGCCAAGGTGGACCTGTCTTGGGGTGCCACCTGGCGAAGGAGCAAGAGCGCCAGGCTCGACCTCGACAGAGGTAGACCCGTCTTGGGGTGCCACTTGGCGAGGGAGCAGGGGCCGCCAGCTTCGACCGAGGTGGACCCCTCCTAGGTGGACACCTGGCGAAGTGGCAAAGGAAGGCTCGACTTCGGTCGAGGTGGACCCGTCATGGGGTGCCACCTGGTGAAGGAGCAGGAGCGCCAGGCTCGACCTCAGCAGAGGTGGACCTGTCTTGGGATGCCACCTGGCGAGGGAGTAGGGGGTGCCAGCTTCGGCCGAGGTGGACCCCTCCTAGGTGGACACCTGGCGAAGTGGCAGAGAAGGGCTCGACTTCGACCGAGGTGGACCCATCTTGGGGTGCCACCTGGCGAAGGAGCAAGAGCGCCGGCTTGACCTCGATAGAGGTGGACCCGTCTTGGGGTGCCACCTGGCGAGGGAGCAGGGAATTTTGAAAGAAAAACCCACGTGGCACCGGCGGCATCCAACTGGATCTGATACACATTCCACGTCAGCGATGTAGCCATATCAGTTGCCCCCCATCTCCAAGTCCCATCAAAGCGTCGCGACTTGGGACGTGGGAGTTAATACGGAGATGACGTGGAAAAGGCAAAAATCCCGTGCCATAATTACCATGATCGCTGTCGCCGCTACTGTTGCGCCCGAGACCCTGTGGGAGGCTGCCACGTGCACGCGTCTGACAGGCCATTAATACGCCTTTTCGAAATCGAGGCAGTTTCCATTGGACCGAAGCGTCGATGTCGGGTGTGCCTCAACGTGGTGGTCATCTGATGGCCCGGGACGGAAAGAGGTGTACGGCTGCTGTTGATTGAGTTTGAAAAGGATGGGGACTTTCCTGAAACGAGGTCTCTCGGCTTTCTCACACATCGCTGGCAATTGCAGCGATCTCTCTTCATCTCCCATGGGTTGCCAATCCTTCGGTACAAAACATCCCGGTGAGTGCCCGCGACCTCTTTCCTCCTCCTTCTGCCTCCCGATTCTGTGCTACTCCGAACCCATCTCCTTCTTGTTCCTTCTTCCCCAATGGCCCGTCGCCGTCACATTTCTTCCAACCCGGACGAGGCCAGTCCTTCCTGGCTGAGGACTCTATCGTCTTCCTCCTCGAAGGGGGAAGAGATTCTAGACAAGGTCTGGAGGCAACTACAGCTAGGGACCGTGACCATAGGCATCCCTAGGGGTCTTAGGCCTCCCCCTATAGTTTCCGCACGTCCCATTTCTTCTCTTCCTCCTCCGGTGGTGGAGGTCTCTTCTTTTGGTCCCTCCGGTTATGCCTCGACGATGACCGGAGACGATCTTTTTCGGGATACCTATGGGGTCCCGGAGTCAATCCGTCTTTCACTCCTAGGACCCAGAGACCGAGTAACCTCGAGTGGCCCTGGGAGGGTCACCTTCTACGAGGACTTCCTTGTCAGGGGTTTTTGTTTTCCCCTTCATCCTTTCTTCCTTTCCTTTCTCAGACATTTCTCCTTGTCCCGACCTAGTTGGCTCCCAATGCCATCCGGGTCATCTTCGCCTTCATCGTCTTCTGTCATTTTCATGGGTTTGTTGTTCGTTTCCTCACTGTTCAGGACCCTCTTCATCCTGAAGAGCTATTCTACCGACGATGGCTGGTGGTATCTTTCACCCCGCCTAGGTGTCTTAGGTTCGACCTTCCCACTTCGATCAAGGGTTGGAAGAATCGATTTTTCTTCACCTCAGTTGAGGATGTCGACTGGGCCTGGAGCGAGCTGGACCGATCCCCGAACCAGAACTCCCAGGTTGAGCCGGCAGACCAAGAGGTCTACACGCAGATGCTAGGTGACGTGGTCCCAACTCTCGATGTTCTGCTCTCGGAGTAGAATTTATTCAAGGCAGGAATCCATCCCATCCAGGAGTTGGGTGAGATCCGGATCTCCTTCTTTCGCCTTAGTTTTCTGCTTTGTGCTTCTTTTCTTTCAAACTGGCCTAACTGTTTCTTTCCTTCAGGTATGAAATTCTCCATTGAGAGCTTGATGGAGGGTGTCCGAAAGAGGGACGCAACTGAGGGGACCCAGGAGGGTCCAGCAAAGAGGGCTCGAACTGAGGCGAGCCAGGGGCCCGCGCCCACTCCTACTGCTACCGGCCCCAGGGCAATGGGCCCTGCCTCAAGACCGCCTTAGGCTCGCGTGCCCGACGTCCCTATCATTGATCTCGACAAGGTTGGGGGAGAGAGGAGGCTGGAACTCCCTCGGGCAATGCCTGCACCGGCCACTACGCCGACCATCCCCACAGTTGCGACCAGGGCGACGGTAGCCCCACCGACGGCTGCATCGCCCAGCGAAGGATAGCCACCCACCTGCTGCCGATGCTCACATTCCACCCCCAGGACTTAACGCCAGCTCCTCCGTCATCCACAATCAAGGGCTTGCGGAGAGTGATGTAGTTCGCGAGCACGCCTCGGGACCGCCATTTAAGGAGTGACCGGGACTACATTGACGCGCTGCTCGGGATCCTTCCGCTGCTCTTCACTGTAAGCCCCGGGCTCTTATCTTTTAATATTCCAGTTGGATCTTATTAACATCCCGTCTCTTCTTTGATGCAGATCGGGACTGATGTATTGCTACTGAGGAACTTCCTCTCCAGCTACGCAAAGTAAGACACCGAGAAGGAGAGAAGGCTCGGCAAGCTTGCAGCTGACATGAAGGACCTCATAGAAAAAGGGATCGAGCTGCGGGAGAACAACTAGGCCCTCCAGGTGGACTTGGGTCGCATCGAGGGGCGCGTAAGGGAGCTGGAGACCTCTCTATAGAGGAGAGGATCTCGAACCAACGCCGTGCCGAGGACGACGCGGCAGAGATGTCACGTCTCTGGGCCCAATCCCGATCATTGGAGCGCTGGGTCGAGGAGGTCCTCAAGGAGCTTAGCATAGCCAAGGAGAAGAACTCCTACATGAACGGGCTGCTGGAGGCATCTAAGAGGGAGGCACAGGAAGCCATGCCGAAGTTCGGGCATCCGAGGAGTTCAGGGCAGAGATGCACGAGGCGGCTGTCGACTCTTTCCTGAAGGGCTTTGAGGGTGCCGGGAAAAGGTGAGTTCCTTCTTCCCTGAGCTCGATCTCAGTGGAGTTGTCCTGGGCGGCCGGAGGGAGGAGCTCGACGAGGGAGCTTCAGGCTGCAAGGTGCTGAGGCGGCGGCCCCCGGATAGCCTTCTGACGATGTCGGCAGTGGTGAGGGTGCCCCCCAGCCGGAGGAGGATGCGGCTGGAGCGAAGTAGCCCCGCAGCTTCTTTTGTTTTGCCTTTGTTTGAATTTGTTTCTTTCTTCTTCTTCGGGCCACCCGACCTGTCGGGGCCCCTTTTGTAAGAAACTTTTTATCATAAATGAAATTCTTCTTCCATTACTTGCTTTCTTTTTTTTTTTATCTTCCTCTTCCGGACTGAACCCCGGTGCCAGCCATCGGGACTGAGTCCCGTGTGCATTCTGGGCTGAACTCTGGGACTTCATGGGCGAACTGGATTCTGCTCTACCTTTCAGATCGAGGTCCGGGACTTCGCCTCGAAACCAAGTTCCAAGCGAACTTCCGGACTGAACCCCGGGGTCGCAGGCTAGAGTTGAGCCTTGCGCGACCTACTGAGTTGTTCTCCGGGATTTTGTAGGACCGGGACCTAAGTCCCCAGGACCTCCTCCGGACTGAACTCCGGGGCCGCATGTCGGAACTTAATTCCATGCAGCATTCCGGACTGAACTACGGATTTTTGTGAGAGGAGACTTCGTGCCTTCGCGGGTGCCCATGCTCGCCGAACCTAGAGCTGGATGGCGATTGTCCTACGAGACGAGAATAGGCATTTGGTGAAAATGATTCTATTGTTGAAGTTTAAGGAGTCTTACACTATTGGTAATACATCCTCAAGTTTGAGGTGTTCCAAGTCCGAGGGAACCGGGCTCCGCCTAGCTCCTCCAGGTAGTATGCCCCGTGGGGAAGTGCCTTCGCCACTCTAAAAGGGCCTTCCCAATTTGGGGAGAGCTTACCGCACTCCCGCGGCTGGGAAGCTTCAGTGCAGCGCAGCACTAAGTCTCCTTGGTAGAAGGACTTTGGTTGCATCCTGGAATTGTAGTATCTGGCCACTCGTTGCCGATAAACAGCCATCCAAACTTGGGCCCGGTCCCTCGTTTCTTCAAGAAGGTCCAGGTTCAGCAGCAGCCGCACCGTGTTCTCCGCCTCGTCGTACTGCTCCACACACAAGGTCGGCAGGCTGAGTTCTACTGAATAACTGCTTCTGCTTCGACGATGAGTTTGAAGGGGGTCTCGTCCGTGGCCGTCCTTGGGATAGTATGGTACGCCCACAGGTCGCTTGGGAGCTCCTCTGCCCACCTCCCCTTGGCTCGGTCCATCTTGTTCAAAGGCCTTGTAGGATGGTTCTGTTTGTTACCTCAGCCTCTCCATTTGTCAGAGGATGCGCCACCGAGGTGAAACGATGATGGATTCTGAGGTCGTCGCAGAACTCCTCAAACTCTAGACATTCGAACTGGCATTCGTTGTTAGTGATGATGGTGTGGGCGAGCCGAAGAGACAGATAATTGACTTCCAAAGGAACCTGGTGACATTTGTCTCTGTAATCCAGGCCAAGGGCTCGGCCTCGACCCACTTCGTGAAGTAGTTGATGGCCACAATCAGGAACTTTCGTTGCCCAGACACCGGGGAAAAGATCCGAGGAGATCCATGCCCCACCGAGCGAACGGCCATAGGGCGGAGAGCTGGGAGAGCGGAGCGGCAGGTTGACGCTGCACCACAGCGTGTCACTAACATCGATCACAGCTTTTCACGAAGTCAGCTGCGTCTTCCCTCATCGTTTCCCAGAAATAATCTTGACGGAGGGCCTCATACGCCAGCGCTCTGCCCCCCACATGGTTCCCGTAGATGCCCTCATGGATCTCCTGGAGCACAAGAGCGGCTTCGGAGGGTCTCAGATACTTGAGGAGTGGGTAGGAGTAGGACCTCCGATACAGTAGCCCGTCCATCAACACGAAACATGTGGCCTTCTTCTTAATAAGGCCGGCCGCCATGCGATCCTCTGGCAGGGTACCGTTGGTGATGTAGTCGATGTACTTGTCCATCCAGCTGGGCTCTGGGTTGATCTGCTGGACCTCCATGGGTGTCTCGTAGCTCGGGACTTTAAGATGCTCAATGTAAGCGCAGCCCAGTGATGAGTCCGGTAGGGTCGCTAAGCGGGAGAGGGCGTCTGTGCAAGAATTTTCCCCGCAAGGAATATGGAAGATGCTGAAGCGCCTAAAACCTGCTGCGCTTGTTTGCACGAGCCCCAGGTACCTCGCCATTTGGGGATCCCGCGCCTCGTTGTTGCCCAGGTGGCTTCCCAAGAGGGGGGTGAATTGGGATAATAAAAACTTTAGCAAGTATGTGCAATTTAAAATCCTTTTGGTGTTGTGGTGAAATATGCAATGCGGAAGTAAATAAATAAGCACAATCAAGGCAATCACAAACACAAGAGATTTAGAGTGGTTCGGAGCAACCCGCTCTTACGTCCACTACCCATATACCACTTGGAATTTCTACTATATTTATCCTAGAATACAGTCGGATTGTTTTACCGGGATCACAATCCAAACCCAACTCCCTTTGATTTTTACACCAGGCTTACCAAAGAAAGCCACTCTTAGTTTTATACTGGGATCACCAAGAAACCCAAACTTGGTTTTGCAACAGGCTAACCAAAAATCCAAACTAAAGTAAAACAAGTAAACAATGCAACATAAAATACAAACTCCCAAAGAGTAGATGGTTGCCGCTTTAGCTCATTGAATATAGCTCTTCTAAGCTCTCCTCTTTCTTCAAATAAAGCTTCAAGAGTTTGATAGGAAGTGAAGAACCCTCTCTTGAATTTGAACATTGAAGCTCTATCCAAAATCTGAAATATAAACTTGAAAAACCCTTTTTCTTCAATTTCTCTTCCCCTCTTCAATCACTCTTCTTTTTCTTCACTTTGATCCATCATATATAAGTTTTGGAAGTATTCTCATGTTGTTTTAACCGTTGGAGTACCTTGGAAATCAAAATATGACTGTTTGGAACTGTTGGAATGAAGAAAAATAATTTCTGCAACTAGCCGTTGGAGTGCCAGAACCCGTCACTCGAGTCAGCTCGAGCTGGACGAGTTGGCTCAAAGTCTCAGTCAAGAAAACACAAACTTTGGATGAGTCGGCTCTTGTGGCTCGAGTTGGCTCGAGTTGGCTCGAGTAATTACAGTTCTACCATTCTGGAGTCATTTTGATTGAATAATTACAGTTCTGCCATTCTGAAAGAGTTGGCGCTTGATCTATGAGTCAGCTCGAGCTTAACTTCTTCAAATGCTTCCAAACCACTCCAAACTTTTTCCAAACTTCTTCTAAATCATTTCAAATATCTTCTAAACCTATGATACTTTACAAAAACAATCTTTAGAAGAATAATTAGTAACATAATCATGCATCAATGTTTTGTAATCATCAAAATCAATCCTAGGATCAACAATTTTTTCCTTTTTGATGATAACAAAATATTGGGCATGAAAAAGAATTTTAGCACAAAATTAACTCTATAAAATATTATATTTCAAGTAAATTAACAAGTATCATATAAGCAATAAACTCTCCCTTAATTTATCAATATATTTTAAAAATAAAATTTCTCTCTTTTCAAATGTTCTTTTTCATGACACCTTATATTTCTCCCCCTTTTTGACATCAACAAAAAATATTCTTAATCATTTTTTAAGGGGATACTAATCAATGATTTTATAATACCATAAGAACATTAGGATGTTTTGAGATAATTTCACCTTCTTTTTATTTTCTTCATAATCTTGTCAATAATTTCTCTTTTTCCCCCTTTCTTTATGCTATCAATTGTTACAAATACTAATTGTTGGGGGTATCAAGATTCTTAATTCTTATTTTATCTAACACATACACTCCTCTCTCTTTCACATTCATTCTAAGCATTCATGCAAGAGAGTAATGTAAAACATGGTATCAATAAAAATAAATAAATATCAATAGAAGAATTAAAGTCATGAGTTTATAAAAATCATCAAATCAATCTATACTCATGATCAATTTAAAACATTAAGTATGCTAGCACATCTCAAATTATCTATGCTAGAGTAAGCTAGAACTCTTGATTTCATGGTTCATTGCCACAAGACTTGAATATCAATCATACCTCAAACATTCAAAATGTTTCAAGTCAAAGTTCAATGATTTCACATGATCAAAAATACTAGTAACTATTGCATAGTTGACATTTAACTCATCTTGAAACATCAAATATAATAAACATAAAAAATTGCTTCAAGTAAATGACTAGCATTATATATAAAAAGTAAGGAAGGGTTTGAGTAAATTATACCAATATGAATAATCTTCCAGTTGCCATTATTTCTACAAGCCATTAGTCCACTTGCCCTAACTTTAGGATGAAGACTTGCTCTTCCACCTACTTCATGCTTTGTACAACCACTTTATCATTGCAATCTTCTTTTCTTATGATGGACTGCAAGACAAACCTGCAAAATAGCTAAGTGGATATCTTTGGTACCCAAATCTTTTTGGGTCCATTGGAGTTAGTACATGTGGTTCCTTTTGGAATCCAAACTTTTTTTTAAATTATTTTTCTTTTTCTTTCTGAAATCATAAAGATAAGCTTTATGCCCAACTCTTTTACAACAAAAATAAACAACATTAGATTTTTGAATTTATTTTGAGCTGAAATCTTTCTTTCAACAAGATTGGAATTTGAATTACAAATAATTTCAGCTCTATTACTTGAAAATCTTTGATTGCTTAATAATAACTCAAGCTTATCCGAACTTAAAGTCAATTTATCAACTAAAGGCTTAAGTTTCTCATCTTTTTTTTACAACCTTTGATTTTCTTCATGTAATACTTCATTCTTTTCAAGATATTCAATCTTTTCTTTTTAAAAAGTTTTGCAATTTTCAGAAATAGAATTTATTCAATTTGCAAAACATGATATTTTTCCAAAGCATCATTTCTTTCATTTTGAAGTATATCATATGATAGTTTTAAGATTTGATACTTAGTTCCTAACTTTTTATATTCAAAAAATAAATCATAAAAAGCATCATTAAGTTCATCAAATATAAATTCTGAGTTAGGTACATAATTTACCTCATTTTGTAGAACCGTAAAGCATGTGTTGGCAGTTTTGATTGCTTTACATTATCACTTGAGCTTGAATCTTCGCTGTCGCTCCAAGTGGCTGCCAATGCCTTCTTTTTTCTTTTCTTTCTCTTTGTATGGCTTATCTTTACCATATACTTCTTTCTTCTTTTTTGAATCTGCCCTTATCCATAAATTTTCTAAACTTTTTTAAACCAGGGCTAATTCATCTTCATCTTGCTCCTCTTCGGATAATGAACTTGTGAACTCTTTTTTGTTTTCTTCAGTAGCCGCCTTGAGTGCAATTATTCTTTTTCTTTTCCTCTTCTTCACTCCGGTGCTTCATTATGAGTTCATGAGTGATGAGTGATCGAGAAGCTCTTCTAATGGTAGATTGTTTAGATTCTTTGCCTCTTGAATTGTAGTTACTTTAGGATCCCAAATTATTGGCAAAGATCGAAGAATCTTTTGAACCATTTTTGCATTTTAACACATTCTACCAAAACTTTTCAAACTATTAGTAATGTTAGTAAACCTCGAAAACATTTCAGAAATAGATTCATGAGGTTCCATTTTAAACATTTCATAATCATGCATAAGCATATTGATCTTGGAGTTTCTAACTTGTGTTGTGCCTTCATGAGTGATTTCAAGTTTATCCCAAATTTCTTTTGCAAATGTGCAAGTAGAAATCCAGTTAAACTCATTTGCATCTAAAGCACAATACAAGAGGTTCATTGCTCTTGCATTCAACTCTCCCATTTGCATTTCATAAACATTCCAATCCAACTCTGGTTTTGAAATATTTATGCCATCAACATTTATCATGGGAGTGGGAGGTTTTTTTAAGATAATTTTTCATAATTTAAAAATAGATAGCTTGAATATAATTTTCATGTGTGCTTTTCAATAGCTATAATTTGTGCCGATAAAAAGTGGTGGTTATGTAGAACATTGCCCTTTGACAAGATATGTGCTCATTTGGGTAGCCATTAATCTTTACTCTAAGTATAATTCAGAGACACTACTCTGATACCAATTATTGCCCAGGTGGCTTCCCAAGAGGGGGGTGAATTGGGATAATAAAAATTTTAGCAAGTATGTGCTATTTAAAATCCTTTTGGTGTTGTGGTGAAATATGCAATGCGGAAGTAAATATTAAGCATAATCAAGGCAATCACAAACACAAGAGATTTAGAGTGGTTCGGAGCAACCCGCTCCTACGTCCACTACCTAATATACCACTTGGAATTTCTACTATATTCTTCCTAGAATACAGTCGGATTGTTTTAACCGGGATCACAATCCAAACCCAACTCCCTTTGGTTTTTACATCGGGCTCACCAAAGAAAGCCACTCTTGGTTTTATACCGGAATCACCAAGAAACCCAAACTTGGTTTTGCAACGGGCTAACCAAAAACCCAAAAAAAAAGTAAACAAGTAAACAATGCAACATAAAATACAAACTCCCAAAGAGTAGATGGTTGCCGCTTTAGCTCATTGAATGTAGCTCTTCTAAGCTCTCCTCTTTCTTCAAATAAAGCTTCAAGAGTTGTGATAGAAAGTGAAGAACCCTCTCTTGAATTTGAACATTGAAGCTCTCTCCAAAATCTGAAATATAAACTTGAAAAATCTTTTTTCTTCAATTTCTCTTCCCCTCTCAATCACTTTTCTTTTTCTTTACTTTGATCCATCATATATAAGTTTTGGAAGTGTTCCCATGTTGTTTAGACCGTTGGAGTGCCTTGGAAATCGAAATATGACCGTTTGGAACCATTAGAATGAAGAAAAACAATTTCTGCAACTAGCCGTTGAAGTGCCAGAACCCATCACTCGAGTCAGCTCGAGCTGGACGAGTCGGCTCGAAGTCTCAGTCAAGAAAACACAAACCCGGACGAGTCGGCTCTTATGGATCGAGTAAGCTCGAGTAATTACAGTTCTGCCATTCTGGAGTCATTTTGATTGAATAATTACAGTTCTGCCATTCTGAAAGAGTTGGCTCTTGATCCATGAGTCGGCTCGAGCTGAACTTCTTCAAATACTTCCAAACCACTCCAAACTTCTTCCAACTTCTAAACCATTTCAAATATCTTATAAACCTATGATACTTTACAAAAACAATCTTTACAAGGATAATTAGTAACATAATCATGCATCAATGTTTTGTAATCATCAAAATCAATCTTAAGGTCAACACTCATACTCCCCCGAGACCTGCCCGGCCACTAGCTGCGAGTCAGTGAAGACCTTGAGGCAGGCCATGCCCAGCTCACGGGAAACTCTTAGTCCCGCAAGGAGCGCTTCGTACTCCGCCTGGTTATTGGTGGCGGCGAACTGGAAGCGGAGCGCACACTCGGCGACGACCCCTTCGCCATTGGCAAGGATGAGTCCGACTCCACTCCCACCGAAATTCGAGGCTCCATCCACATGAAGGATCCACATGTCTTCCTCCGGTCTAGGCTCTGGCTGCCGATCTTGGGGGCTCTCTTCCGGCCCCTCGCCCAGGCCTGCACACTCAACTAAGAAACCAGCGAGCACCTGTGCCTTCATGGCCGACCTTGGCCGGTAGGTGATGTCGAACTTGCTGAGCTTGAGCGCCCACTTCGCCAGGTGCCCAGACGTATCAGTTCGGCTGAGCACTGCTTTCAGTGGCTGATCCGTCAGGACCGCAATGGGGTGCGCTTGGAAATAAGGCCTGAGACATTGAGCGAATATGATTAGTACAAAAAACAGTTTCTCAGACTGAGAATACCTGAGCTCCGCATCGCGGAGGAGTTTGCCCGTGTAATACATCGGCCTCTGTGTCCCTTTGTCATCTGTCCGAACTAGGACCGAGCTGACGGCCTCTGGTGTGACCGCCAGGTGCAGGAGGAGCTCCTCTCCCTCTTCCGGCCGGGAAAGCAATGGCGGTGACGCCAATGTCTTCTTCAGCTCTTCGAATACCTCCTGGCACTCCTTCGTCCAAGCGAAGTCATGCATCATCCTCAGCACCTTGAAGAAGGGCTAGCATCGGTCAGCGGACCTTGAGATAAACCGGCTCAAGATGGCTATCCGACCTGTGAGTCACTGCACTTGCTTCTTAGAGATGGGCTGCTCCATGTCAAGGATCGCCTGAACCTTCTCCGGGTTGGCCTCTATCCCTCTTTGGGTCACCATGAAGCCCAGGAACTTTCCCACGGATATGCCGAAAGCGCACTTCGCGGGGTTCAACTTCATTTGGTGGAGACGGAGGTTATTGAAAGTCTCCGCCAGGTCACCTATGTGGTCCGAGGTCGGCTTGCTCATCACCAGCATGTCGTCCACGTACACCTACATGTTGCGGCCAATTTGGTCTTTGAAGATCTTGTTGACCAGACGTTGGTACGTGGCACCCGCATTCTTGAAGCTGAACGGCATCATCTTATAACAGTAAGTCCCGCGATCGGTGACGAAGGCGGTGTGCTCCTCGTCCTCCGGGTGCATTCGGATCTGGTTGTATCCAAAGAAACCGTCCATAAAAGAGATGAGGCGATGCCCCGAGGTAGTGTCCACGAGCTGGTCGATCTTAGAAAGGGAGAAACTGTCCTTTGGACAAGCTCAATTGAGGTCAGTGTAGTCCACACAGATCCTTCACTTGCCGTTGCTCTTTTTCACCATTACCACGTTCGCCAGCCAACTAGGATACCGTACTTCTTGCACAATGCCGGCGACGAGGAGCTTTTCCACTTCCTCATTGATGGCATTCTGTCTCTCCACGGTAAAACTCCTCTTCTTCTGGTGGACTGGACGGCACTTCGGATCAATCTTCAATTGGTGGGTGATAACCTCTGAGGGGATACCTGACATGTCTGTAGCAGACCAGGAGAACACATCATCGTTCGTCCGGAGAAAATCTAGCAAGCGAGCCCACTCATCTTCTGGGAGCTGGGCTCCTATCTGCACCATTTTCTGTGGGTCCGAGCTAAGGGGATACGTCAATAAACGCTCTATGGGACCTCCCCTAGGATCCTACACTCTTAGATCGAGATCGTCAACGTCAGAGCCGAGCTCGGCACTCTGGCCCCTGGGACCATTTGCAAGCAATGCGGGACAGGTTGGGCCGTCCCTCTCATCATTCCCGTCTCAGAGGCAGTAGGGAGCTACACCAGCAACCTTTTGGTGGAAATGACCGCGTCCAACTGGTTGAGCCTTGGACGGCCTAGGATAGCATTGTAAGGTGATGGGATCCTGACGACGGTAAACGTCATCATGATCGTGCTCTGCCGGGATGGGGATCCGCGGTAACAGGGAGAGTGATCTCTCCTTCAACCCCTACAGAATCTCCTATGAAGCCCACAAGAGGGGTGTGCACCGGCTTTAGCTGATCATGAGATAAATTCATTCGGGAGAAAGCATCATAAAAAAGTATATCAGTAAAGCTCCCACTATCCACCATAATACGATGTATAGGATGCTTTGTGATGGTCATCTCGACCACTACTGCATCATTGTTTATATTTTCACTTTCATTCTCCTTTTCAAAGGGGAGTACATTCTCCAGGTCTCTCATCTCCCGGGCTCTCTTCGACCCGCCCTATCCCCCAAGAGATCATGCCCACCGGCTTCTCCGTAGGACGGTTGTCAACTATAGGGACAGGGGGAAGGGCCGCGATTGGCTGGTGCTTCGCTGGGACCTCACTCCTCAAAAACTTCCTGAGGTAGCCCCTTTTGATCAGCTCCTCGATCTCACATTTTAGATTACGGCACTCCTCCATGTCGTGGCCGTGCTCGCAGTGAAATTGGCAATACTTCGTCTTATCACGGGTGTTCCTTGGGTTCTGAGGAGGAGGTCGGCGGAGGTAGTTCTCATCCTCAATTTCCATGAGGATCTTCATTCTAGGAGCGAGGAGAGGGGTAAAGGCACGCTCCGGGGAAGCACCATTCATCGGCTTTGGACCTGGATGGAAGTCTACAGGTGGTCCAGGCCTCCAGGTCCCCGGGACATCCCTTGGGGTAGGCTTCTTTGAAGGCTTCCCGTCCAACTCTCGCCTGGTATGGTCGGCCTCCTCAGCACGGATGTACTTGTGGATATGAAGGAGGAACTCGAAATACGTCTTGGGGGGCTTCTTGTCGAGGGAATACGTCAGGCAAAGAGTTTTGAGCCCTCGCTTCAATGCCAGCATGGCGACGGGCTCGTCCAGGCTATAAATCTCCAGGGCTGCGATCTTGAAGCGGGTGACGTAGTCCCGCAGCAGCTCCTGGTCCTACTGTCGGATAGAGAAGAGCTATCCACCTCTCGTGGTATCTTTCGGCAGGCGTCGAAGTGTGCCACAAACTTTCCTTCCAGTTGGTGGAAGGAGCTGATAGATTCTGGCTCGAGGTGGGTGAACCAAACTCGAGCGGCATTATGGAGGGTGGTCGGGAAGGCGATGCATAGAAGAGCGTCCGTCGCTCCCTGGACCCTCATGAGAGTCTTATAGCTCTCTAAGTGGTCCAAGGGATCGGTGGTCTCGTCGTAGGGATCCACCTGAGGCATGCGGAACCAATTCGGAATTGGTTCCTCTTGGATTTCCTGGAAGAATGGGGTTGGGCGTTATAGCCCACTGGCTCGATTGGGGAGCTCTGCATGTTGGCAAAACGGCGGGAGAGCTCCGCTAACTTGCGCTCGTGCTCCCCCAGATGCCTCTCGGCTAGGCGCAAAATGGCCTCATCGGTGGAACCTTCCATCGAGGCTGCTGGAGAAGGAGGTACTGATCAGTCACGGCGAGGGGCCTTGCCCCGATGGCGCTTGCCACGCCGTACTACTTTAGCGTCGACGGCCGAGGATTGACTCTCGTGATCCGTCGAACCAGTGTGGTTTCTCTTCTCAAGAGTCTGATGGCTCCCGCAGGGATTGGTCGCTGCACGCGGATGAAAAGGCCTGCCTTGGATGGAGCGCAGGCTTCCACGGGGCGGTGCGGCTCGGGTCACGGGGGTCCCCAGCTGGGGCTGAGTGGCTAAGGAGTGCTGCTGGTGCTGCAGCTGCCGTACGGCTGTAGTCAATGTTTGCAGCTGTTGGACATGGCTATGAAAGGACCATCCACCGAGGATGGCTGAGGGGGAGGAGGCAGAGCAGGAAGTTCCCTCTCCGGGCTGTGCGAGCCTGGGGGAGAGGGAACCTCTCCCGCCCGGCTGGTGGATGCTTCGCGCCCACACGTCACCACCATGGTCGATGTATGCTCTTGCTCACAAGGAGCTTGCTTGTGCAGGGGTTGCTGTTATGCCCCCTTCCGGGCGTGCCAATCTGTTCCGATCCTACCGTGGTGGCCTGTAGCTTGTGAGCTGGCACCGGTTCTTGGACTCTCCTACCTTGAGATCTCTGAGCCTTTGTCCTGCAAAATAAGGTTAGAGACCCAGGCCGGGGATTTCGGTGGGGGCACTCCGATGATCAAGTTAGAGAGCGGCAAGATGGAACAGGTCCACTAAGACGGGTTCCCGAAGGATTCCCGTGCTTAGAGAAATTTTAGATGAAAGAAGTGTGAGGGAGAGAGGGATTGAAGCCTGGCTTCCTGCACTGGGTCTACCGAGCTTGCGCCTGAGGACTTCCGGTGGTGCCAGGATCGTTCTCTAGGAACTCTTCCCTCTTTTTTGGCTTACCTTTCCGTCCGCTTTTATCATCCCTTTTATACCACCGGACCGCCTTTGGCCTCTGTCTCCTCCCTGGAGGCTCCCGGAGATCTCTGGATCCTTTTTCCCTTTCTCCTTCAAGTTCGTGAGTTAAGTGGCTAGCGTGCCTCGTCTGCCATATTGTCAAGAAAGGGAAATACAGACCCCGAATCGGGCGTGCGGCTCGGGTCACGGGGGTCCCAGCTGGGGCTGAGTGGCTAAGGAGTGCTGCTGGTGCTGCAGCTGCCGCACGGCTGTAGTCAATGTTTGCAGCTGTTGGACAATGGCTATGAAAGGACCATCCACCGAGGATGGCTGAGGGGGAGGAGGCAGAGCAGGAAGTTCCCTCTCCGGGCTGTGCGAGCCTGGGGGAGAGGGAACCTCTCCCCCCGGCTGGTGGATGCTTCGCGCCCACACGTCACCACCATGGTCGATGTATGCTCTTGCTCACAAGGAGCTTGCTTGTGCAGGGGTTGCTGTTATGCCCCCCTTCCGGGCGTGCCAATCTGTTCCGATCCTACCGTGGTGGCCTGTAGCTTGTGAGCTGGCACCGGTTCTTGGACTCTCCTACCTTGAGATCTCTGAGCCTTTGGTCCTGCAAAATAAGGTTAGAGACCCAGGCCGGGGATTTCGGTGGGGCACTCCGATGATCAAGTTAGAGAGCGGCAAGATGGAACAGGTCCACTAAGACGGGTTCCCGAAGGATTCCCGTGCTTAGAGAAATTTTAGATGAAAGAAGTGAGGGAGAGAGGGATTGAAGCCTGGCTTCCTGCACTGGTTCTACCGAGCTTGCGCCTGAGGACTTCCGGTGGTGCCAGGATCGTTCTCTAGGAACTCTTCCCTCTTTTTTGGCTTACCTTTCCGTCCGCTTTTACCATCCCTTTTATACCACCGGACCGCCTTTGGCCTCTGTCTCCTCCCTGGAGGCTCCCGGAGATCTCTGGATCCTTTTTCCCTTTCTCCTTCAAGTTCGTGAGTTAAGTGGCTAGCGTGCCTCGTCTGCCATATTGTCAAGAAAGGAGAAAACTGGCCAGACCTCGACCAACCAAGCACGGAGCCCTTCTTTCGGGGCATTAATGGTGGGTTTCCAGCATTTCACGCCACTGTCCGTAATGATTTTATTCCTCGATCGAGGGCCCCACTTAACTGATGTAAATGAGGTTCCGTGGACCGCTACGGGCCATACTGGCACCCTGTACGGACGCGCGCACACACCGATTCTGGTGGCGACCCGCGACCCGTGCCTCTACCTCTCCGAGGCTTTGCAGGGGAAGGCTGACTTTGGCCGAGGTGGACCCATCTTGGGGTGCCACCTGGCGACGGAGCAGGGGCTGCCAGCTTCGACCGAGGTGGACCCCTCCTGGGTGGACACCTGGCGAAGAGGCGAGGAAGGCTCGACTTCGATTGGGGTGGACCCATCTTGGGGTGCCACCTGGAGAGGGAGCAGGGGCTGCCAGCTTCGGTCGAGGTGGACCCCTCCAGGGTGGACACCTAGCGAAGTGGCAGAGGAAGGCTCGACTTCGACCGAGGTGGGCCCATCTTGGGGCGCCACCCGGCGAAGGAGCAGGAGCTCCAGGCTCGACCTCGACGGAGGTGGACACGTCTTGGATGCCACCTGGTGAGGGAGCAGGGACTGCCAGCTTCGGTTGAGGTAGACCCTTCCTGGATTGACACCTGGTGAAGTGGCAGAGGAAGGCTCGACTTCGACCGAGGTGGACCCATCTTGGGGTGCCACCTGGCGAAGGAGCAGGAGTGCCAGGCTCGACCTCGGCAGAGGTGGACCCGTCTTGGGGTGCCACCTGGCGAGGGAGCAGGAACCGCTAGCTTCGACCGAGGTGGACCCCTCTGGGTGGATACCTAGCAAAGTGGCAAAGGAAGGCTCGACTTCGACCGAGGTGGGCCAGTCTTGGGGCGCAACCCGATGAAGGAGCAGGAGTGCCAGCTTGACCTCGGTAGAGGTTGACCTGTCTTGGGGTGCCACCTGGTGAGGGAGCAGAGGCCGCCAGCTTTGGCCGAGGTGGACCCCTCCTGGGTGGACATCTAGCGAAGTGGCAGAGGAAGGCTCGACTTCGACCGAGGTGGACCGCCTTGGGGTGCCACCTGGTGAAGGAGCAGGAACTCTAGGCTCGACCTCGGCAGAGATGGGCCCATCTTGGGGTGCCACCTGGCGAGGGAGCAGGGGAACCCAGCTTCGGCCGAGGTGGACCTCTCCTGGATGGACACCGAGCGAAGTGGCAGAGGAAGGCTCGACTTTGACCGAGGTTGACCCATCTTGGATGCCACCTGGCGAAGGAGCAGAGCGCCAGGCTCGACCTCAGCAGAGGTGGACCCATCTTGGGATGCCACCTGGCGAGGGAGTAGGGGCTGCCAGCTTCGACCGAGGTGGACCCCTCCTGGGTGGACACCTAGTGAAGTGGTAGAGGAAGTCTCGACTTCGGCTGAGGTTAATCCATCTTGGGGTGCCACCTGGCGAAGGAGCAGGAGCGCCAGGCTCGACCTTGGTAGAGGTGGACCTGTCTTGGGGTGCTACATGGCGAGGGAGAAAGGGCTACCAGCTTCAATCGAGGTGGACCCCTCATGGGTGGACACCTGGCGAAATGGCAGAGGAAGGGTCGACTTCGGCGAGGTGGACCCGTCTTAGGGTGCCACCTGGCGAAGAAGCAGGAGTGCCATGCTCGACCTCGAAAGAGGTGGACCCGTCTTGGGATGCCACTTTGCGAGGGAGCAGGGGCTGCCAGCTTCGGTTGAGGTGGACCCCTCTAGGTGGACACCTGGCGAAGTGGTAGAGGAAGGCTCGACTTCGGCTGAGGTGGACCTGTATTGGGGTGCCACCTGGCGAAGGAGCAGGAGCACCAGTCTCGACCATGGAAGAGGTGGACCCGTCTTGGGGTGCCACCGGGCAAGGGAGCAGGGTCTGCCAGCTTCGGCCGAGGTGGACCCCTCCTGGGGGGACACCTGGCGAAGTGGCAGAGGAAGGCTCGACTTCGGTCGAGGTGGACCCATCTTGGGTGCCACCTGGTGAAGGAGCAGCGCCAGGCTCGACCTCGGCAGAGGTGGACCTGTCTTGGGGTGCCACCTGGCGAGGTAGCAAGGGCCGCCAGCTTCGACCGAGGTTGATCCCTCCTGGGTGGACACCTGGCGAAGTGGCAGAGGAAGGCTCGACTTCGATCAAGATGGACCCGTCTTGGGGTGCCACCTGGTGAAGGAGTTGGAGTGCCAGGCTCGACCTCGGTAGAGATGGACCCGTCTTAGGATGCCACCTGGTGAGGGAGCAGGGGCCGCCAGCTTCGATCGAGGTGGACCCCTTCACGGTGGACACATGCGAAGTGGCAAAGGAAGGCTCGACTTCGACCGAGATGGACCTGTCTTGGGATCCACCTGGCGAGGGCAGGAGCTGATAGCTTCGGTTGAGGTGGATCCCTCTTGGGTGGACACCTGGCAAAGTGACAGAGGAAGGCTGGACTTCGACCGAGGTGGACCCGTCTTGGGGTGCCACCTGGCGAAGGAGAAGGAGCACCAGGCTCAACCTCATCAGAGATGGACCCTTCTTGGGGTGCCACCTGGCGAGGGAGCAAGGGAAGCCAGCTTCGGACAAGGTGCACCCCTCTTGGGTGGACACCTGGTGAAGTGGCAGAGGAAGGCTCGACTTCGGCAGAGGTGCACCCGTCTTGGGGTGCCACCTGGCGAAGGAGCAGGAGTGCAAGGCTCGACCTCGGCAGAGGTGGACCCGTCTTGGGGTGCCACCTGGCGAGGGAGCAGGGGCTGCCAGCTTCGGTCGAGGTGGACCCCTCCTGGGTGGACACCTGACGAAGTGGCAGAGGAATGCTCGACTTCGATCGAGGTTTGCCCGTCTTGGGGCACCACCCGGCGAAGGAGTATGAGCGCCAAGCTCAACCTCGACAGAGGTGGACCAGTGTTGGGTGCTAGCTGGCGAGGGAGCAAGGGCCGCCAGCTTCGATCGAGGTGGACCCTCCTGGGTGGACACCTGGCAAAGTGGTAGAGGAAGGCTCGACTTCGGCTGAGGTGGGCCCATCTTGGGGTGCCACCTGGCGAAGGAGCAGGAGTGCCAGGCTTGACCTCGGTAGAGGTGGACCCATCTTGGGGTGCCACCTGGCGAGGGAGCAGGGACCGCCAGCTCAGCGAGGTGGACCCCTCCTGGGTGGACACCTGGCGAAGTGGCAAAGGGATGCTCGGCTTCGGCTGAGGTGGACCCGTCTTGGGGAGCCACCTGGCGAAGGAGCAGGAGTGCCAGGCTCGACCTTGGCAGAGGTTGACCCATCTTGGGGTGCCACCTGGCGACGCGCACCACCTGGCGAGCAAGCAGTGGTCTCCAGCTTCGACCGAGGTGGACTCCTCTTGGGTGGAAAACTGGCGAAGTGGCAGAGAAAGGGTCGACTTCGACCGAGGTGGACATGTCTTGGGGTGCACCTGGCGAAGGAGCAGGAGCGCCAGGCTCGACCTTGGTAGAGATGGACTCATCTTGGGGTGCCACATCGTGAGGGTGCAGGGGTCGCCAGCTTCGGCCAAGGTGGACCCCTCTGGGTTGACACCGACGAAGTGGCAGAGGAAGGCTCGACTTCGATCGAGTTGGACCCGTCTTGGTGTGCCACCTGGCGAAGGAGCAAGAGCGCCAGGCTCGACCTCAATAGAGGTGGACCCCTTGGGTGCCACCTGGCAAGGGAGCAGCGGAAGCCAGCTTCGACCGAGGTGGACCCCTGCAGGGTGGACACCTGGCGAAGTGGCAGAGGAAGGCTCGACTTCGACCGAGGTGGGCCTGTCTTGGGGCGCCACCCGGTGAAGGATTAGGAGTGCCAGGCTCGACCTTGGCAGAGGTGGACCCATCTTGTGGTGCCACCTGGCGAGGGAGCAGGGGCCGCCAGCTTCGACCGAGGTGGACCCCTCCTGGTTGGACTCCTGGCGAAGTGGCAGAGGAAGGCTCGACTTCGACCGAGGTGGACCCATCTTGGGGTGCCACCTGGCGAAGGAGCAGGAGCACACGGTTCGACCTCGACAGAGATGGACCCGTCTTGTGGTGCATCCTGACGAGGGAGCAGGGGCTGCCATCTTCGGTCGAGGTGGACCCCTCCAGGGTGGACACCTGGCAAAGTGGCAGAGGAAGGCTTGACTTCGGCCAAGTTGGACCCGTCTTGGGGTGCCACCTGGCGAAGGAGCAGGAGCACCAGACTCGACCTCGATAGAGCTGGACCCATCTCAGGGTGCCACCTGGTGAGGGAGCAGGGGCCGCTAGCTTCGACCGAGGTGGACTCCTCCTGGGTGGACACCTGGCGAAGTGGTAGAGGAAGGCTCGACTTCGACCGAGGTGGACTCGTCTTGGGGTGCCACCTGGTGAATGAGTAGGAGTGCCAGGCTCGACCTAGGCAGAGGTTGACCCATCTTGGAATGCCACCTGGCGTGGGAGTAGGGGCCGCAAGCTTCGGCCGAGGTGGACCCCTCTTGGGTGGACACCTGGCGAAGTGGCAGAGGAAGGCTCGACTTTGGCTGAGGTGGACCGTCTTGGGGTGCCACATGGCGAAGGAGTAGGAGCGCCAGGCTCAACCTCGGCAGAGGTTGATCCGTCTTGGGGTGCCACCTGGCGAGGGAGCAGGGGCCGCCAGCTTCGGCCGAGGTGGACCCCTCCTGGTGGACATCGGGCGAAGTGGCAGAGGAAGCTCTACTACTTCGGCCGAGGTGGACCCGTCTTGGGGTGCCACCTAGTGAAGGAGTAGGAGCGCTAGGCTCGACCTCGGCAGAGATGGTCCCGTCTTGGGGTGCCACCTAGCGAGGGAGCAGGGGCCACCAGCTTCGACTGAGGTGGACCCCTCCTGGGTGGACACCTGGCGAAGTGGCAGAGGAAGGCTCGATTTCGGCCGAGGTGGACCCGTCTTGGGGTGCCACCTTGCAAAGGAGCAGGAGCGCTAGGCTCGACCTCAGCAGAGGTGGACCCCTCTTGGGTGCCACCTGGCGAGGGAGCAGGGGCCACTAGCTTCGACAGAGGTGGACCCCTCTTGGGTGGACACCTGGCGAAGTGGCAAAGGAAGGCTCAACTTCGGTCGAGGTGGGCCCATCTTGAGGCGCCACCCGGCAAAGGAGCAGGAGTGCCAGGCTCGACTTCGGTAGAGGAGGATCCGTCTTGGGGTGCCACTTGGCGAGGAGTAGGGGCCGCCAGCTTCGGCCGAGGTGGACCCCTCTTGGGTGGACACCTTGCGAAGTGGCAGTGGAAGGCTCGACTTCGATCGAGGTGGACCCGTCTTGGGGTGCCACCAGGCGAAGGTGCAGGAGCGCCAAGCTTGGCCTCGGTAAAGGTGGACCCATCTTGGGGTGCCACCTGGCGAGGGAGTAGGGGAAGCAAGCTTCGAATGAGGTGGACCCTTCCAGGGTGGACACCTGGCGAAGTGGCAGGAAGGCTCGACTTCGGTCGAGTGGACCCATCTTGGGGTGCCACCTGGTGAAGGAGCAAGAGCGCTAGGCTCGACCTCGGCAGAGGTGGACCCGTCTTGGGTGCCACCTGGCGAGGGAGCAGGGGCCGCCAGCTTCGGCCGAGGTGGAACCCTCCTAGGTGGATACCTGGCGAAGTGGCAGAGGAAGGCTCGACTTCGGTGGAGGTGGACTCGTCTTGGGGTACCACCTGGAGAAGGAGCAGGAGCACCATGCTCGACCTCGACAGAGGTGGACCCGTCTTGGGGTGCCACCTGGCGAGGGAGTAGGGACCGCCAGCTTCGGCCGAGGTTGACCCCTCCTAGGTGGATACCTGGTGAAGTGGCAGAGGAAGGTTGACTTCGGCCGAGGTGGACCCGTCTTGGTGTTCCAACTGGCGAAGGAGCAGGAGCGCCGGCTCAACCTCCGTAGAGGTGGACCCGTCTTGGGGTGCCACCTGGCAAGGGAGCAGCAGAAGCCAGCTTCGATCGAGGTGGACCCCTCCAGGTGGACACCTGGCGAAGTGGCAGAGGAAGGCTCCACTTCGACCGAGGTGGGCCTATCTTGGGGCGCCACCCGGTGAAGGAGTAGGAGCACCAGGCTCGACCTTGGCAGAGGTGGACCAGTCTTGTGGTGCCACCTAGCGAGGGAGCAGGGGCCGCCAGCTTCAGTCGAGGTGGACCCCTCCTAGTTGGACTCCTAGCGAAGTGGCAGAGGAAGGCTCGACTTCGACCGAGGTGGACCCATCTTGGGGTGCCACCTGGTGAAGGAGCAGGAGCGCCAGGTTTGACCTCGGCAGAGATGGACCCGTCTTGGGATGCCTCCTGGCGAGGAACAGGGGCTGCCATCTTCGGTCGAGGTGGACCCCTCCAGGGTGGACACCTGGCAAAGTGGCAGAGGAAGGCTCAACTTCGGCCAAGTTGGACCCATCATGGGGTGCCACCTGGCGAAGGAGCTGGAGCACCAGACTCGACCTCGACAGAGCTGGACCCATCTCAGGGTGCCACCTGGCGAGGGAGCAGGGGCCGCCTGCTTCGACCGAGGTGGACTCCTCCTGGGTGGACACCCGGCGAAGTGGCAGAGGAAGGCTCAACTTCGACCGAGGTGGACTCGTCTTGGGGTGCCACCTGGTGAATGAGTAGGAGTGCCAGGCTCGACCTCGGCAGAGGTTGACCCATCTTGGGATGCCACCTGGAGAGGGAGTAGGGGCCGCAAGCTTCGGCCGAGGTGGACCCCTCTTGGGTGGACACCTGGCGAAGTAGCAGAGGAAGGCTCGACTTTGGCTGAGGTGGACTCATCTTGGGCTGCCATATGGCGAAGGAGTAGGAGTGCCAGGCTCAACCTCGGCAGAGGTTGACCCGTCATGGGGTGCCACCTGGCGAGGGAGCAGGGGCCGCCAGCTTCGACCGAGGTGGACCCCTCATGGGTGGACACCTGGCGAAGTGGCAGAGGAAGGCTCTACTTCGACCGGGTGGACCCGTCTTGGGGTGCCACCTAGCGAAGGAGCAGGAGTGCCAGGCTCGACCTCGGCAGAGATGGTCCCGTCTTGGGGTGCCACCTAGCGAGGGAGCAGGGGCCACTAGCTTCGACTGAGGTGGACCCCTCCTGGGTGGACACCTGGCGAAGTGGCAGAGGAAGGCTCGATTTCGGTCGAGGTGGACCCGTCTTGGGGTGCCACCTTGCGAAGAAGCAGGAGCGCTAGGCTCGACCTCAGCAGAGGTGGATCCCTCTTGGGGTGCCACATGGCGAGGGTAGGGGCCACTAGCTTCGACAAAGGTGGACTCCTCCTGGGTGGACAATTGGCGAAGTGGCAAAGGAAGGCTCAACTTCGGTCGAGGTGGGCCCGTCTTGGGGCGCCACCCGGCAAAGGAGCAGGAGTGCCATGCTCGACTTCGGTAGAGGAGGATCCGTCTTGGGGTGCCACTTGGCGAGGGAGTAGGGACCGCCAGCTTCGGCCGAGGTGGACCCCTCTTGGGTGGACACCTTGTGAAGTGGCAGAGGAAGGCTCGACTTCGATCGAGGTGGACCCGTCTTGGGGTGCCACCAGGCGAAGGTGCAGGAGCGCCAGGCTCGACCTCGGTAGAGGTGGACCCGTCTTGGGGTGCCACCTGGCGAGGGAGCAGGGGAAGCCAGCTTCGAATGAGGTGGACCCTTCCAGGGTGGACACCTGGCGAAGTGGTAGAGGTCGCTCGACTTCGGCCGAGGTGGACCCGTCTGGGGTGCCACCTGGCGAAGGAGCAAGAGCGCCAGGCTCGACCTCGGCAGAGGTGGACCCGTCTTGGGGTGCCACCTGGCGAGGGAGCAGGGGCCGCCAGCTTCGGCCGAGGTGGACCCCTCCTGGGTGGATACCTGGCGAAGTGGTAGAGGAAGGCTTGACTTCGGCTAAGGTGGACTCGTCTCGGGTGCCACCTGGAGAAGGAGCAGGAGCGCCAGGCTCGACCTCGGCAGTGGTGGACCCGTCTTGGGGTGCCACCTAGCGAGGGAGCAGGGACCGCCAGCTTCGGTCGAGGTGGACCCCTCCTAGGTGGATACCTGGCGAAGTGGCAGAGGAAGGCTCGACTTTGATCGAGGTTGACCCGTCTTGGTGTGCCACCTGGCGAAGGAGAAGGAGCGCCAGGCTCGACCTCAGTAGAGGTGGACCCGTCTTGGGGTGCCACCTGGCAAGGGAGCAGTGGAAGCCAGCTTCGATCGAGGTGGACCCCTCCAGGGTGGACACCTGGTGAAGTGGCAGAGGAAGGCTCGACTTCGATCGAGGTGGACCCGTCTTAGGGTGCCACATGGCGAAGGAGCAGGAGCGCCATGCTCGACCTTGACAGAGGTGGACCCGTCTTGGGATGCCACCTGGTGAGGGAGCACGGGCCGCCAGCTTCGACCGAGGTGGACCGCTCCTGAGTGGACACCTGGTTAAGTGGCAGAGGAAGGCTCGACTTCGACCAAGGTGGACCCGTCTTGGGGTACCACCTGGCGAAGGAGCAGGAGCGCCAGGCTCTCGACCTCGGCAGAGGTGGACCCATCTTAGGGTGCCCCTGGCGAGGGAGCAGGGGCCGCTAGCTTCGACCGAGGTGGACCCCTCCTGGGTGGACACCTGGTGAAGTGGTAGAGGTAGGCTCGACTTCGGCCGAGGTGGACCTGTCTTGGGGTTCCACCTGGCGAAGGAGCAGGAGCGCTAGGCTCGACTTCGGCAGAGGTGGACCCGTCTTGGGGTGCCACCTGGCGGGGGTGTAGGGGCTGCCAGCTTTGGCTGAGGTGGACCCCTTCTGGGTGGACACCTAGCGAAGTGGCAGAGGAAGTCTCGACTTCGGTTGAGGTGAACCCATCTTGGGGTGCCACCTGGGAAGGAGCAGGAGCGCCAGGCTCGACCTCACTAGAGGTAGACCCGTCTTGGGGTACCACCTGGCAAGGAAGCAAGGGCTGCCAGCTTCGACCGAGGTGGACCCCTCCTCGATGGACACCTGGCGAAGTGACAGAAGAAGGCTCCACTTCGACCAGGGTGGACCCGTCTTGGGGTACAACCTGGCGAAGGAGCAGGAGCACCAGGCTCGACCTCGGCAGAGGTGGACCCGTCTTGGGATGCCATCTAGTGAGGGGGCAGGGGCCGCCAGCTTCGACCGAGGTGGACCCCTCCTAGGTGGACACATGGCGAAGTGGCAGAGGAAGGCTCGACTTCGGCCGAGGTGGACCCGTCTTGGGGTGCCACCTGGCGAGGGAGCAGGGACTGCCAGCTTCGGCCGAGATGGACCCCTCCTGGGTGGACACCTGGTGAAGTGGCAGAGGAAAGCTCGACTTCGATCGAGATGGACCCGTCTTGGGGTGCCACCTAGCGAAGGAGCAGGGGCGCCAGGCTCGACCTCGGCAGAGGTGGACCCGTCTTGGGGTGCCACCTTGCGAGGGAGCAGGAAATTTTGAAAGAAAAAATCCACGTGGCACCGACGGCATCCAATTGGATCTGACACACATTCCACGTCAGCGATATGGCCATATCAGAAATAAATGTTCATATTAAGATATTTATGATTCTATAATTTTGTATAATTGTTTTTGAGATTATACTATCCTGCAATGATTCTATATCATCTTGTGTAATCATCACTAACCATATTTGTATCACTTATCCCTCTATTTAATACAGGTGACTTATCTTGATGAGTAAGGTGAGGTTTACAGAATTCTCTCTCTCAAAAATATTTTTACGCCCTGTTTAGTTGCAGAATACGGGGTCGAATAAGGGGAATAAGAGGCTTATTCTTCCAAACGGCTGCAAAATCAAGGAAAAATAAATTAGATTTGTTATTCCGGTCAAACCAAGTAATTCTGGAATCCATATTCCATGGGTTCCCATGGAATTTCACTATTCTCGTTTCAGTATTCTTAGGGCAGCTCCGTCATTTGGCTCGGTCCAGAAGGTTCCTCATCTTTCTCGTGATCCCTCTCCCTCTCTCTCCATTCTGGTCTCTCCCTCCATTCCAGGAGCAGCTGAACCCTCCGGCATTTCCCTCTGTTCCGGTCTCTCCCTCCATTCCAGGAGCAGGTGAACTCTCCGGCATTTCCCTCCGTTCTGGTCTCTCCCTCCGTTCCAGGAGTAGGTGAACCCTCCAGCATTTCCCTCCGTTCCGGTCTCTCCCTCCATTCCAGGAGCAAGTGAACCCTCCGGCATTTCCAGTTGCAGCCCATGGAATCGGCATTTCCCTCGACATCCACGATCGACTCGCTTGAGGTAAAGCAGTCGAACCCTCCACCCCTCTCCCTCTGTTCCAGTTGCAGCCCCGTGGAATTTTTTTCCCCTCGACATCCATGATCGACTCGCTTGAGGTAAGAAAGAACGAGCTCCTCTATTTTTTTCTTAAAAAATGTTTTGTTTTCGTTTCATTTGATTATATTTTCTGGAGATTTGTTGGGAAGGATACCATCTGAGATCTAGGTTTTATTTTTTTGGCATTTGATATTTGAATACAGATTTGCCCTATGAAAAGAAAGAACATTAAGAAATGCCCTTCCACTACTCGTGGGTATTTTTAAGTGGAGAAGTGCTCGTTTCTGGGTAACGGGCTGTGGGATTTTAGCTTTAAAGAATGATCTTGGATGGTTTGGCAGCATGGATCTTTAGTTTTGCTTTTGCTACTCGGTATTAAAGATGTGCTTTTTGCTCCTCTTACATTGCAAGAATGGTGTTTCTGTCTGATGGAAATTTGGGTTTTATTTATAATGAGAAGTCTTTGGGATCGTCCATGGTTCTTGAGATCTGGAATGTTGATGGGCATTTCTAAACAGTTCTTTCTTTTTTCCCCCAGTAGAGGAGTTTCTATAAGATTTGCCCTGTGAAAAAGAAAGAACCTGTATAAATCCCTTCCACTCTTATCATGTGATATTTGATATTGAATACAATGCTTCTGTGGCATTGGTTAAAACCCTGCATCCCTTCCACTTGACATCGCTGCCGTGCTGGCACCGGTCGGTCCGGTGTTCTTATACTCCCCGTAATACAATGTATCGAGCCTGAAGGATCCATTATTCCACCGTAGGCCACCCGCGGGATCGATCACGTCGGTGATTTCCGACTCGATTATCACGATCCTCGAGCATTCTTTCCAAAGATCAAGCAAATCCATCTTTGGTCTAGGTTTTTTTTCCCCTGAGCCAAAACAAGAAACGAGACAAATAGAAATTCATACATGGAGCAAAAAGAGAAAAGGTCTATAAGAAGAGGAGATGCTTACATGGAAGATCCCATGGCTTGCACTTGTTTCAAATCCACCTCTCCTACAGCTTTTGCACTGAAGCTATGGTTAAGAACCTTTGGAGAGAGGTATGGGTGATGATCTCTTCATCCGTAGGATGGAATCTAAAGCCCGGGGCAGGTCTATACTATCCTCCCCCTTGTTAAGGACCGAGCCATCCACCATGGTTGCACCTCTAAATTAAGAAATCACCTCTAAAATTGGCCTAAGATCTAGATCCGTGCTGTTGAAGGCACTTCCCAAAGAAGCCTCTCTTAAGATGAGGTAATTTAATTTATTGCTACTGTTATTGTTTTTATTACCAAATATTATTCTTTTCCGGTTTTGTTTGGCATCATATTTTAACCCATATCCCCTCGGTTTGAGGGAATAAGTTAATATAAGTCGAAGTACAGAGATTCATATTTTAACCCATGTCATGGTTTTGCTTTCATAGGCCAAAAATATTGAAAACCATCAAGGAGCAAAGATTAGTGCACCAAGGTAGTAATCTCCTCCCTTAGGCCCATGCCAGCGACATCACCATTGAAAGCAGGATCTTATTGCCGCATAAGCTTAATCGGTGGTCCATCATGTAGAGGGAGATGTGCAATATGCATTCATACTCCTTTCTAATTAATCTATCATAACCATGCATGTCTTCACAAAGATCAAATCACCTCATCTAATTAGTCTTAATGTTCATAGCCAAGGTTGAAAGTGATCACCACAACTAATTATAGCAACTATATATCATCTTAATTACCATGTCAACACAAAAAATGATAACTTGATGAATGTTTGTATTATGAACATCTTGCTTTCTAGTTTTATGTACAATTTATGTTTGTTTTTACATTTTATCTGATGAATGTTTTCTTGGATTCAAGTTACAGTTGTTTCTAAAATGTCCAAATCACATGATAAGAGTGACCAGATGTTGAAGGTTCCTCACGTCGAAGGACACCTAATTGGACAGATTCCCTCGATGATCATGATTACCTTAATGCGGTAAAAATACGATGAAGGTAATTGTATAATGGAACCTTCACAAGGAAACATGGAAAAGATGACCTTGTCTTTTAATCACCAAACAGAAGAGTTTTACATACCCCACCTGAAGAACAGGCGAAGGTCCTCAAAAAAATCCTTCAATCTTTATTTCACCTGCTAATCGATCGGTTGGGGGCTGGGATCCTGTACTGAAGGTGCCTACTCCCGTGATTAACAGATGTGGGAGGAGATCATTACGGTGAGTGCTTTATAGCTATACCATTCTAACCAAGTGTTAAGTATATCAATTTATGTAGTTAACATGTACAACCTGTATGATGTACAGTGAACAAAGCTTATGCCCGTATTAAGGATAAGCCTTTTCCTGCCTATGAAGATCAGAGATCTTGTTCTCTAGAACCACAGCTACTGGTAGGCGCGGGGCTACATCTGCTTTAACCGGAATTGTATCGGATAATTCAACGTCCGATGATGAAGGACAAATGGGAAATTTTGATTCCTTGCATATTAGGCATCTTCACAAATATTGACCGCGTATCTGCTGCTTCATTCTACCATTTGGAAGACTCAGATGAAAGCAGATTAGATGAAGCACCCAACAGCCCGGCCGCATGTACCCTCGACACCCGTAACCGAACCAGTTTCTGAAGGACGGCCTTATTCTAATAGCAAAAAGAGCAGGAGGTCAAATTCCAGACCGGTAGGTCATGTCGATCTCAGATTAGTATGATGCAAGTGATGCACTACAAGAGATCGCTGAACAAGGAAGAGATCGCTGAACAAAGAAGAAGATTGGAAATTGCAAATGAGCTTCTACGTAGGAGAAGCTTGGTAGGCCAAATGTTATTCTATTGCTGAATGCATGGCTAAGTTGGAGAGTTTACCCGGAATTACACCTGAATGCATCAAGATGCATTCGAATTTTCAAAATGAGGACAATCGATGGTTCTTTATGAATTATGTATGGACATGTTTTGGATGCATGGCTTCGGCGACAACTGTCCAAATTTAATCAGGGCCCTAGATCGATGCAGCTTCTCCTGCATCAAATGTCCTATGTCCCAAACATTTACACCCAACTTCCATGCATAATGTCCACAGAGCTGCCCAAATTATTTTATGAATCTGTCCATGAATCCAAACATTCACTCTACACATATATGTTTAGTTCAACTTCTATGCAATCAAGATTCAAGGTGGTACGCATCATTCACGGACCAAGTTTTGAGGGCTAGTACTAGAGGTAGCCCAATGCAGCTCATTCAACATCTACTGAACAAAGCTCGCAATTTTTCGGTACAAGCTCTTCTGCACCACGCAATCAGTCTGATGATACATACAGACATGATTGACGGATGACCTACTGTGTTTATGTCTGCTGAAGTTAACATTATCCTTAATTACTTTTAATTTACATATGCTTGAAGAATGTATTATTACAAGTATTGTTGTTTTGTATTGCTATTTTTATGTTTACTTAAATATTCTACATATGTGTATTCTGTTATGGAATCTTCATATGATATATCTGTAATGGAATCTTCATATTTCACTCTACATATGTATTATATTTTTATTTACTTTTGAATTGATGATATGAATTAAAAAGGATGTATATTTTATAAATCCATTTCTAATCCTATATATTTTATTTAGATGTCTCCCCCGAATCAGTTATTGCAATTCATTATTGATGAGAAGATTTTTGGGATGATGTTCTTATGACATTGCTAAGTACATGATTGATTCAGTTGGAGGATTATAACATACATTACAAAGACCATGTCGAACTCATCCTTTTTAGGTCACAATCTGATTACAGACATTATGAGTGGTCATCCTGACAGGGGTTTACTCTCATTTTCGAATGACAAATTATATGTTCCAAATTTAGAACAGCTGCTTGTCTCACGAGGATTTATAAGCGGCACTCGCAATGTAACCTCTACCGAACAATTGGCTTTCGTTTTGTACTGCGTAGGGATGGGGTCAGTAATAGAGTTTTGTCCGAACTTTTCAACATTCAGGTGAGACGATATCAAGAAAGATACTTTAACAAAGTTCTTAAAGGGATTTGTTCCCTAAAGCATGACTTCATAGTTCAACCATCTGCTGATGTGGGTGTGCATCCAAGAATACGTGATAACAACCTCTTCTATCCATACTTCATGGTATAATTCAAAGCTTTATCTAATTACTATTGCTACATTATATTCATAATTTGATTTTCTTTGGGTAGTGTCATCAAAGAATGCTGTAGCGCTGTTGATGGTACACACATACCTGCTCTAATAAAGAAGAGCAAACAACCTCGATTCAGGAATCGCAAGGGAACACTTTCTCAAAATGTTATGGCAGCTGCTTCATTTGATCAACTTTTCTTTTCATCTGTACTGGCTGGGAAGGCTCTGCAGCTGACATGCGTATTTTGCGTTGGTGTGTGGATTCCGGTGGTTTCAATGTCCCTGAAGGTATCGAATGCCTAATGAAGATATAATAAATTTATGGGATATCGTTGAAACTGTCATTGAGTTCATTTAAATGTTCTTATCCATTTCAGGAAAATTACTTGTTGACTCTGAATATGCAATACGAATAAGTTCCTGGCTCCTTATAGAGGAAATAGTAACACCTGAGTACATTCAACAATCCTCGAACTTGACGTTATTCAAACAATCGAGATCTATACAACCATAGACATGCACATTACGAATTGTGTAGAGAAGGCCTTTAGAATTTCGAATAACGTTTTAAGATTTGAGGACTGCTATAACCGTTTCCATTCAAGGTACATAAGTGGATAGTAATGGCTTGTTGCATTATTCATAATTCATAAGACGCAACCAGGGTAATGACAAGTACTTCAACATGTCATAGCACCAATGCCTCCTGACCATGATAGGATGACATAGATCCTTTGCTAATTATCGGTGATGATGAATGTCGTAGAGGGGAAGATCTACGTAATTCCATATCAAATAGGCTATGGGTTATCATCTACACCAAGGTATGTGCAAATTAACAGAAAGCAAATGACATACCTTTTTACACCTATACATTGGGATTTATTTCATAAATGTTTGGTACTAACTGTTGTTAATTTACATACTACACAATGTATAATGTGATGTTTTTTTTTTTTTTTTTGTTTATACAGGAAGGCGAGTTCCTCATTAACTATCTCCAGTATGACATCTGGAAAGTACTATATAGTTTTTGAGGATCGCCGAAGGGGAGTTTATGACTCATGGGCAGAATGTCAACGTGAAGTTTCTGGTTATAATCATGCTTTATACAAAAAGTTTAGGACACAATCTGAGTCATTCGATGCATTTGACAATATGTACGAGGTTTTAACAATCCTGCTCTACATGATATGCTATCAATGAAGTTGAGGCAAGACAACATTCATCATGACCGGGGCAATAATAATCACTCACGTTGTGCCCTAATGTTTGTTATTTTTCTTGCCATCTCGTAGCTATGTGCATGCTTGCTGACATGTGCTTCTATATGAAACTAGGATGTTATAGATTATGAATATTGTATTATTAAGACGTGGTACTGTTTGTTGTATCTTCATTTTGTTGTATGCATAAAGTATTGTTATGTTTTTGTCGTATGCATAAAGTATTGCTATGTTTTTTGTCGTGTACATAAATTTTTGATATGTTTTTCTTATGTGGCAATCATTTTTGAATTGTTTCAGGTGAGTCTGGTACATTATTTTGAAGTTTCTGATTTTGATGAAAGGAAAAGATGTAGGGCTGCTATCGAGAGCATGACCTGGAGACAATAGTTGATCCTAATATTAGTTATTTTTACATACTATTGTAGCCGCGATGCTCTCAGTCATATCAATTGCGGATAGTATCAAGAGCCATCTTTTCCAATCTACATCCTCTTGATTTTTACAATTTACATTTTGATATTTCTTATTCGTTCGATTTTTGTAATGTGGCAATGATGATGGCCTGTCTATGGACGAGCAATGCCAGGAGACAATAGTGATACGATGTATCCAGTTTGTTACTATTTAGCCTTGGCCGCATCCCTTGACGAGATTTCCACATTTTGTTGAGCCACAAACTCAATTAGCCATGTAATGCATTATTAAAGTGTCAGCCCTTAAAGTCCCGCTATATTGAGCTTCCTTGTAAAGTTTGATTGTAAATATGTACATGGTTTTTTAAATAAGGCAATGATGATGGGCTGCCTATTGATTGATTGAGCATTGCTGGGAGGCAGGAGTGAATTACATTTTTGTTGTTACCACATATCTTGTAGCCATGATGCTCAATTAAGATTACATTCGCTGTCCTGAGCCAATTATCTTAATTTATATTTGAACTAGTAGTAATAATAACAGCTTTCAGGTTGCTATACTTATATTTATGGAGCCCTAATCGTTTTAGGATTTTGAAGTTTTATATGGATATATGTGTTTTATATTTACTTCATGTATTATCATTAAATTCATTTGGTTCCTACCGTGCCATATTGATTGGTAGAGGCCGTGCCATCATTATACATGCCATGCCACTTTGCCGTGCCACTTTGCCATGCCACTTTGCCGGCCACTTTGCCTTGCCACTTTGATTGGAGGTAGGAGTGAAACACATTTCATTATTTAGCTTCTTGATAGTTTTGCTTTATGATTTCTTTGGAAATACAGTGCATTGTTTTGCTTTTTGATACTACGGTTTATGATGCTCATATATTTGTTTGGGAATTCAGTACATTGTTTTCTAGCAGTTTCGGGCCCTGTTAGCCATGCAGCATTGTGTATTTTGCTGTTACATGATTACTAGCTGAGCATTGTTTCGTTGCCAAGTGGTACCCTGCCATATGTGGTTTATCATTGTATAATATGTGCTTTAGCTTGTATTGACAGAGGGTTGGGAAGAGCTTTTGTCATGCCTTCATGCTTCTGCTCAAAACCGGGAAATCCTGAATTTGTGAAAGGCAGGGACCTGTAGTAATTAAGCACTATATAATTCTCTACTACATTTTGTGAGGCCGATATTTGTCACCATCAAATGTGAACATTTGGAATTTCCTAAAGATATCTAACTTCTTCAGTAAACCAGATGATGTTTTATTAATTTGCAAAGTTTTCTCTTTTGATGTACCTACAAATTTATAGTGCATACCTGTCTAACATCATTTTATTGGGTTAGCCTGTGAATAATTGATCTAATGTATTTAATTTTAGCAATGACCCTTAACTTATTTCATTGCTATAAATGTTTTAAGTTTGTACTCTATATTCTTTTCTGGCTTTAGCTTTTGCTGCTGTGCTTCATTTAACATACTGCCTCTTTATTTTCCTTCAACTGAAACTTGTGTGGTCATTGGCATGGTA
Organism: Areca catechu; assembly: GCA_021397845.1. Lineage (NCBI taxonomy): Eukaryota > Viridiplantae > Streptophyta > Magnoliopsida > Arecales > Arecaceae > Areca > Areca catechu. The sequence goes on along the minus strand of CM038051.1, from coordinate 43,828,817 downwards.
TGTCCATGCCGTGCCACTATTTTGCTTGCAGTGGCATGGAAAATATCTTGTAATTTTTATAGCAATGATAGTGGCACGGATAACCCAATTTTGGTTTGTCCATGCCGTGCTACTATTTTGCTTGCAGTGGCATGGTATGTCCATGTCGTGCCACATTATTTGCTTGCAATGGCATGGGAAATATCTTCTACTTTTTACAGCCATGATATGGTACATCCATACAAAACTTATTGGCTAAGAAAAATAGAAAATATGTTTAGAAAAGATAGAATATGTATTGTACTTCTATTTCATCTCAGCCTATGCATGCTAGATAAAATATGTATCGCTTCTTAATGATGCAGGATGTTTCAGTTGTTAAGTTAATGTATCACTTGTTGGTGTTATGGTTTATGATGATACGCAGGTTGCTTCTATAATGTTCAAGTGACTACGTGTCATTTAAGTTCCTCATTTCACCGGAATAAGAAATTCCTGTTATTCTCCCTTGATTTTGGTGCTGTTTGGCAGAATAAGGTATATATTATTTATGTGGCAATGATAATAGGCAGCCTATTGATTGAGCATTGCTTGGAAGCAGGAGTGGAATGCGACATTTGTTGTTTTCCTCTTGTTACCGTGGTGCTCAAGTGAGATTACATTTGCTGTCCTGAGCCATTTTTCTAAAATATATGTTGCTAATATTTTACATTTTGGCAAATGTTTTCCTACTTTTTCTAACATAGCTTCTTCATGTTGTGTGACGAGGTATGTTTATATGCATGATTTGGTACCGTTTTATGTTGGATATGGATGATGATGGGCTGCCTGTTGATTGAGCATTGCTGGGAGGCAGGAGTGGAACTTCATATTGGTTGTTTTTCTCTTGTAGCCGTGATGCACAAGTGCCATCCGTGCCATGTGTGCCATCCGTGCCATTCTTGCCATCCGTGCCATGTGTGCCATCCGTGCCCAGTTTAGTATTTCACATACCTGACATCAGCTATTTCATTTATTTTGTAAGTATTAAAACTGTTTATATTTGTTACAGGTGATACAGTGCTTGAAATGGTCAGGAGAGGCGATACCAGATGAACATAGTCATACGACTTACTGTGGATTATAAGACTGAACTGTAACATGCTAAACATGAATTTGTTTAAGTGATTACTAGTATTTTTTGATTTATACCTGATGGCTGTATCAGTTCCAGTCGTGTATTCGCTGGCATGTATGTAACAATCGTGTTCTTGTAAGTAGAACTTATTTTGTATCCATTCCTTATGATGATGCTACATAATATTATGATATGCACTGTTCTTGAGATATTGCAGAGTTTTCTCATGTGTCATAATAGTTCTCTGCTTGTGTTGTAAAATATATTTCATTTACAGGGATCCATGTACGGCTTTTGTGTAGGGAAAGTTTTTGCAAATTTTTTTTTTAATAACCAATTATTAGTCTCGTATATGATTGTAACGTACTAGGGTTCGCCCGATATTATTCAGGCGGATCGAAGCAGGGCAGGATTTCCGGTTCGGTCTAAGTACATAGGGTTGGTCTACAGGGTTCACTATTTCAGGCCTATATTGGATCACTACAAATCCCTGGTACGATATACCTTTTCGAATCTGATAGTTGTACCCGATATATAATATAGTTCTGTGATCCCGGTACTGTGCGACATCTCCAGACACAAGCATCGCTAAATAGATTAGTTACTTTATTTAAATAGTTTTAGTATGGGTTTTTCACGTATAATTAAAATTTAAAATATTTTGATTACAGTTTAATGGCTCTTATTATTATATTATGTATTGTATCTTAAATTTTCAATATTAATTTAATACATTGAAATAATATTATATTTTGTATGACTTAATTTTAATACATCATTATCATAACTGTATTAACATTAATTTATTAAACTTATTATTTAAATATATTATGATAGTCTGTTATTTATTTTATAATTTCTTAATTATATCCTAATAATTTATTATTATGATTAATAAATCATTTTTTTATTAACATATAATTATTATTTCATTTATTATTTCATTTATTATTTGTTGTTTTTAATACTTGTGGGAACTCAGGTTCATTTGTAATCTGATTTAAATAGATTTATTAGTGCTTTTCATGGATATAAAAAATAATTCAAATAGGATATTGAATGGTTACTAGATCAGAATAATAAATACGAGTCCGACAGGCGGCGGACGGAGCTCGACTTCGACAGGCGTCCCATTGTACTGGGGGAGCTTAGCCTGGCGAAGAAGTCCAGCAGGAAAATTGACGCGTGTCTGACATGGCGGCTTTCTTTGACATGGCACATGTCAGCTACCCCACGTCAGCGGTCTTGCCACATCATTATAATAATCAATAATTTGTATTACATCATAATTAGAATTTAATATTAATAAATTTATTTTTATTAATAAAATATATATAATAAATTAATAAATTATTTGGTATAACATGTTTTAATACATCATATTAATAATTATTATTAATATAATAATATATTTACTTAAATATAAAATTAAAAAATGATTTTATAACTTATTTTTTATATATATAACTAGGGGTATTTTGGGGATTTCAGAAAATTCCTTCCTATTCTTGGTGGAATACAGGCTTATTCCCATCTCATCCAAACACCATTTAGAATAACACACCGCATTAATTGCACTGGAATATTCTGGAATACCAGATTTTCATCCAAACAGTAATTAAAATTAAGAATAACAACGAGAATAAACTATTCTTGGAGAATACCTATTCCTATTCTCCCTATTTCTATTTTCCAACCAAACACTACCTTAGAGTTTTTACAGAATTCTCTCTCTCAAAGATTAAAGCCAAGATGGGCAATTTTCTCAAAAATTTATCAAATTCTTTTTAGAACTCTCGAGTTTCCTTTTCATAGACCCGCTTAACTTTTCTTTCAACCATACAACACTCTTCTTCTCTTTTCTTTTCATCCGTACCCTCTTGTTCTCTGAACACATTCTCGGTAGAAATCCTCACCACCATTGATGGCCAACATCTCAACCTCATCAAATGTACAAACACTTCCCTCTACCATTCCCAGCTTACCCATCAAACTAAGGGTCCAAACTACTATCTATGGAAGAATATGATGATTCCACTTCTCCGAGCTTAAAGCTTCTAGGATACGCGATGGCACACTCAAAGCACCACCGACGACACTCGTCAACATAGATTGCACATCCAAATCTAATCCCGAATACAATACATGGTCAGTTCGTAATCAATTCACTCTCACCATGCTCTTGCTCTTTGTAGATTCCCACGATTGTGGTCGGAGCTCGCATGGCCATCGAGTGGATGCGATGGTTGTGGGCATCACAGTGGAGGTAGAAAAAAATTTAAAGGAGAAGAAGAGTGTTTTGTATGATTGAAAGAAAAAGTTAGAGTGGGTCTGTAAAAGGAAACTCAAGAGTTCTAAAAAAATTTTGAGAAAATTGCCCAGTTTGGTTCTAACACCATGAAAATCTTTGAGAAAGAGAATCCTATAAATAGAGGGATAAGTGATACAAATATGCGAGGTGATTCTACAAGATTCCATTGCAATGTCAGAGGATTATGATTCACTTCCTTCACTAGCACCACCACCTTCTGGCTCCTTCAAAAAAACATTATCATTGTTGTGGCAATACAAATGTGCTGACGTTATTAGAAGTGGACACTACATGTAAGGGGGGAGGGAGGAATCGGGTCAAATCGATTATAAATAAGTCAGATCCAAGATGGATAGGATTGGAACGAGTTAAAACTGGTTTGTTTATTAAATGAGTCAGATTTTGAAATCTAAATATATCTTGTTTAATAATAGGTAACCCTAGTCATTGCATTTAATCTATTTAAAAAATAGATAATCTATTTATCTAATCTAACTCGATTTGTTTAAACCGTTATCTTTCTAGACTAGGTATCGCAACAATGTAAAAATGTTAAAAACTTTCGCATCCTTTTAGATGCTCTGCTAGCCGGATAGAGCATAGCAATAAATACATAAATACATAATTATTTCAAGATTAAAAATATTAGGCTAATTAATTGGATACCTTAGGTTTCGAGGGTAGGTGGATGGAGTCGTTGAGGATGAAGATGATTGATGATAGCGAAGTGAGGAAGGAGATGGAGTTGGTGATGCACACCATTTTGGCAGTCTCCCATGTCTCGCCTTTCCCTCACCATCTGTTCACCTCTAGATGATCCTCCCGATCCCATCTTCTACATCCCAACTCTAAACTCCTGCTATGATTCAATATTCCATGTAAGAATGCATTAGACCTTATTAATATTTATAAAAATAATGATATTTTTACTAATGATAATTTAAAAGATCAATAACATTAAATAATATATTGATATACTATTAAAAATTATATTTTATTAAAAACTAGTAAAAGCATTTAATAATAAATAAACATTATATAGATTAATAAAAATATATTATTTTAAATAATTTTATAATTAATAAAAGAAATAATATTTTAGGGATGCTATACTTTTTTAAAATATAAAAAAGTACAAATAAAATGCCCATCTTAAAAATAAAAGGATATTATTACCCCCGTTGGTTACTATAGAACTTGAAACATCCTATTATTTTATTTTTTTGTTAAATAGGGCCACCTTTAATAGTACCCCTGTATTTATAAAAATTATCTCTTTTATCAGTTGTCAACGTCTATATAGAAAAATATATAATAAAAAAAAGGAAAGTAATGCCAGTTTAATACTATTGCATACGTCAAGTCATAAATAGCACTTTTTTGTGTGCGTGTGGGCGCGCGGGGGGGTTCGTATCTCTCCATTCTGGCCCCAGAACCCGATGTAGCTCTTCATTCGGCCATCGTTCGAGCAAATTGTAATTTTATATAACACCCAGAAAAAAAAAAAAAAAAATTGAAGGCGTGACCGGCCCATCAGAATGGACTAGCCTAGATCCACTGCACGGCCCAGCACGTGGCCTAGAGCGGGCGTGAGGGAGTGCGTGGGCGCGATCGAGCGAAGTCAACAGGGGACAGGCGAGCAACACGTAGTGAACCGGCACGCGGATGCGCGGACGCGAGCGTGCGATGCAGTGCGGGCGAGACAAGTGCGAGCGGGCGCGCGACACGGGCGACGCGTGTGCAGGCGAGCGCGCGAGGCGTGGCCCGGCCCGACACGGCGGGTGCGCGTTGCATGGCCCAGGCCCACACGTGCGAGCGCGCGAGCGCGTGGGCTCGACCCAGCTCGAGTCGGCCGTCGCGTGGGCATTTCCCACACGTTTCCCGGGCATTTCCCATCCCGTTTCGCATGGCTCATGGTGGTCCATGGGATTTCTGAGCGATCTGGACCGTCCGATCACCTGATCGAACGACTGAGATTGATCCGAGAGAATTTAGGCTTGATCTGAGACTTTTGGATTCAGATTTGGACGTAATTTGAGGCGTAGATCACAAATCAGATGGTCGGGGAGATATTTTGTTGGTTTTGGACTTCTCAGGTGATGTTTAAGGTGGTTTTGAATTAGTTTTGCTTCTCTTTTTAATCAGGGACGTCGAGAGTCAATAGTGCAAGAGCTAGAGAGCCAAGAAGAGAGGAGAAGAGAGAAAGAGAAGGAAAAGAGGAAGAAGAAGGAAGAAAGAGAAAAGAGGAGAAGAGAGAGAAGGGGAGAGGAAATGGATCTTGGTTTGAAAGAAGAGGAAGGCTGTCATGCTATGATGGCATGGGATAGTGATCAGTTTTGGAGATATTCTGAAGTTCGAGAGAGAGAGAGAGAAGAGGAGAGATAAGATGAGAGAGAAGAGGAAGGAGAGAGAAGATGAGGAAAGGAAAATCAGGGAAAACCTTCTTTCTCAAATTTGTAAAACTAGGATTTGGTTTGAATGAATTATTTATTATTGTAGAAGATCATCTTTTGAGGATGAAGATTTTGACGAATTTCAGGTATAGATTAATACCGGATATCTGGGATTAGCGATTGAAGGTAAGGATTCTGGACGTGATCACCAGTCTATATATTATTTTACAAGTCATGATTTTGATCTGTTGGCGGGCCAGCTCGCACCCTCGTGGTTCATCCGGATGTAGGGTCTGGGCCCACGGGGATGTGGGTGCCACCGGTAAGGCGGGTCTGGTGCCACGTCAACGTCCCTTGGTTGGTGCTGCGGTACTCGTTTCCAACGAGCCGACTCGAGGTTTAGTACCCTGGGTAGCTCTTGCGGGGGTCGGCGGGGAGTCGACTCGAGTGCCCGGGGTTGCTGCGCTGCTGTTTAAGAGAGATAACTGGCATCTTATAATAGGGACGTTCCTTTTGTAAGAATGGTTAGGGACATCGATCCAACAACTAGTATCAGAGCCGGGTCTCGGGTTTGAGTCTCCGCATGGGGAAAAACTCGGTCGTTTCGCTGAGGGAGGATTGTTGGCTGGGCCAGCTCGCACCCTCGTGGTTCGTCCGAATGTAGGGTCTATGCCCCAAGGGGATATGGGTGACACCGGTAAGGCGGGTCTGGTGCCACGTCAACGTCCCTTGGTTGGTGCTGCGGTGCTCGTCTCCAGCGAGCCGACTCGAGGTTTAGTACCCTAGGTAGCTCTTGCGAGGGTCGGGGGGAGTCGATTCGAGTGCCCGGGGTTGCTGCGCTACTAGTTTAAGAGAGATAAACTGGCCTCTTATAATAGGACATTCCTTTTGTAAGAATGGTTAGGGGCATCGATCCAACATGATCCGAGTACATGAGCATTGGCATGTATGATTTATTGTTGCATGGTGTAGTTGAGTTTTTATGAAGAACAATATGAATATGGTTGTTATTATTTTATATTTCTGGATATTGTGTTTATTGGACAAAATTACTTTTGATAGATTGGACCATGATGCCAGTCATCGAAAGATTTGAGATTTCAGGTTTAACATCGTGATACGATTTGATAAGATGATGTGGATGATTAAAGTGATAACGGTGTTTGGACTAGCCATGAATCTGAAGTTATCGGAGCCACGGGCTTCGTACGAAGAATAGCCGGCCATGGGCATTTAAAATATGGGACAGCAGAGTCATGGGCTTTGCACGTGAGCTAGCATGGCCACGAGCTTAGAATATATGGTTGATAGTGTGGTTGCCAGTCATGGGCGTCGCATGACAATGGCTAGTCCAGAACCCTAAAGAAGAGGAAAGTTAATGAAAAATATAGGAAATATAATGATATGAAAGGTTTTGATATACTTGATATGTGATTGATTTTGGTTGCGTGACCGAAAAATTTATCGTTTGCCGTTATATGATTATGATCTTGTTGCTTTTCAGTTTTTATATTAATACTGGTGTAATTGTGAGGGAACCTTACTGGGCTGTAGAGCTCACAACCCTACTTTCTTCTTTCTCATAGTCATGCACTTGGTGATGAATTAGATTTTTTTGAGGTGAATTAGATTTTTTTGAGGTAAGTGACTCTTGGTGATGAATTAGATTTTTTTGAGGTGAATTAGATTTTTTTGAGGTAAGTGACTCTTGGTGATGAATTAGATTTTTTTGAGGTAAGTGACTCTTGTGTACCCAGGCCTTGCATGATTTCTAAGATAAAACTAGAATTTGTGCGGCCGGTCGCGTGCCGATTCTGGTACTGGATTTGGACGTGACATTTTACGCAGGCCTTTCCCACCCATCGGTGAGTACGTCAGTCTAGTCCCACTATAATGTCGGAGTATCAACCGCTCCATCTCTAGTCACGTGCATCCAGAAATTTTGAAATTTAATTGAGTCACCCGAAAAATTATGTCTCGAACTCGTATCCAGTGAGTAAATTACAAGGAAAGAGTTATGCTTTTATCGATCGTGCTACCACCGTATTGATAAATAGCACTGTTTTTATTGTAACTAAAAGCTTAAGCACGATAGTGGTAATGCATAACGGCCTTCATTTATTTTCCAGCATTGTCAACACACCTTAGGAAGGAAAGTTGGCGGAATCTCTGATCATCTACCACGTGTATACATAGCATTGACCATTAGGGAAGGCAATCGGATCATCCAAAATTCATATTTATCGTTAAAAAGTTCTCTATCTTATATCTGTTCCATACATGTCTTGGGTCAAGTCAGGTCGGGTATAAAAAAAATTATATTTGAATCAGATCGAGTCGGGTATAGCCGGTCTTATAAATTTAGTTTAATTAAAATCTAAACTGATCGAATCGAGTCGAGTTGGATCAGATTTTATTCGTCCTATATATAATTTATTTAAATATTTTATAAATATAATATTTTTTTATATATAAAGGATCAGATTTGGATCAGGACATACTATTATCCGTATCCGATCCGAACCTAAGTCGTGTTTTATTTATATAACATATATCCGTTTATAAATTAGATGGGTTGATTTTATCCGTCCCATTAAATCGGGTCGGATCGGATATCTATTAAATTGATAAAAATACCATCCCTGTTACTATGCATTTACATAGTATTTAATTATATTTCAATTTTTTTCTAGGATGTAAAAGAATTGAAGGTAGCATGTATGTATGTCTTTGGCAAAGTAGCATTTACTGCGATTTGTTAGCATCAAATATCATAACTTCGTTTTTTTAAACCAGCATTAATAGGTCAGAAATTAGAACAGCAAATGTTAACACTGGACCAGATAATATTTTGAACTTATCAAATTTGGCAGAGCCCTGGTTAAGCATATTATAATATTTTATAATAATATTAAAATTAATGTACTAATATAGTGAACATCATTCTGCATTACTAGCGTCACTGTTATGTTCACTAATATCAATAATAAAAACTTTAAAAGCTTGGACTAATTTTATATGAATAAAATTATGGATGTACAATGACTAACTAAATAAATTGATCATTGTATATACATTTTTTATAAAAAGATAAATTAAAAGAAGTGCAAGAGCAGATAGTTGTGAATCTAAATGAGTCCAATACAAACCAATTGAATTCAAGTATCTCTTTAACTTTTCAATAATAATATATGTTATTATTTTTTAAATAAATAATAATTAAATAATACATGTCGTTCATGATAAACTAAAGTTTGGAAGAGAAATGAGGTTGAGGGAACCCAACTTTAGAGGAAAAAAAACAACTAACTTATAATCCAAGCTACACATAAAATACAATTGTTTTTCATTATTTAATTATTTAAAATACATATAGAAAAATATTATATAGTAGATAAATAAAAAAATATATTTGCTAAAAATAAACTGCACCCGTTGCATATATATTTGCAAAGTTGGTAACACAGCAATTCTGTTGGACTTTATAAAGATTCGGAAAGTTCTGACTTTTCTTGGATTTATATGAAAGAAAAATCTTTATACAAAAATTATAACAACAATTTACTAAAACTTCCTCTATCAAGTAAAAAAAGAAAAATTAAAGTTAAAACTATTATAATGATACATTTTTTTGAAAAAAAATATTTATCCAAATATAATTACATGCCACTCACTGCATGTTATGAAATGTTTATATCTAATGCGCCTCTAGGGCTACATTTGTCTTGCCCTGGAAAGCAAAAAGAAGAAATTGGCATGACCTGCCTTGTCCAAATTGTGAACATATTTTATGGGCCGGGTAAGTCTTTGTACACTAAGTACAGTGCAAAAAAATTTATCTAGCCCGCATCACTATTTTTTGTTGGTCCACATCGATCCTATGATATGACAGGACAAGACAGGAGTTCGTATCACTGGCAGGAATAATGTGTTAAATATTGAGCATGATGTTAATAATACTGATGTGATAGGATCGTTGACGTGGAGTCCCCTTCGGATCCAGTTGGTGGTCGCGCTGGCAGATATCGCCACGTTAGTCCCCCTCCTCGAGCTCCTTAACCGGGCGGCTCCCCCGAGGTCGAGCCCACCTCGGTCGAAGTCGAGCTCCCTCTCTTCGAGCTCCTTCACCGGGCGGCTCCCCCGAGGTCGAGCCCATCTCGACCGAAGTCGAGCTCCCTCTCTTTGAGCTCCTTCGCCGAGCAGCTCCCCCGAGGTCGAGCTCGCCTCGACCGAAGCCGAGCTCCCTCTCTTCAAGCTCCTTCACCGGGCGGCTCCCCCGAGGTCGAGCCCGCCTCGACCGAAGTCGAGCTCCTTCACCGAGCGGCTCCCCTGAGGTCGAGCCCGCCTCGACCGAAGTCGAGCTCCTTCATCGGGCAGCTCCCCCGAGGTCGAGCTCGCCTCGGCCGAAGTCGAGTTCCCTCTCTTCGAGCTTCTTCGCCGGGCAGCTCCCCTGAGGTCGAGCCCGTCTCAGTCGAAGTTGAGTTCCCTCTCCCCGAGCCAAGCGCCCTTTAGAGAAAAGGTCTGCGGCCCAAGGCTATCCCAATGGCTGGGGCCATCGCACCTCAAAGAACCCTAAAGCAGAGAGAAAGGCCTACGAAGGGCAAGTGCGTTGGCCTACAGAGAGGGCCTTCCCAGGATGCCAGGATCTCTTCCACTGTTGTTTATACCAGATAGGAAAGAGCGCTCCAATCAAAGCACTACACTCCCCAGCTGACCGTTTGCACCGCCTGGAAGAAGAAAGTCATGCCAGGGGATTCAAACCTGGGAGTGACTACCCCCGGATCAAGGTTTTACCAAATTTCTCAAAGTGTGGCAACCGATCAGGAAGTCAGAATCTGCGACGTAACTCCCTACCATGAAGGGAGGGGGGGTCAGGGCACGACCCACGGGGGCGCTGCCGGTCATTGACCTTTGAGCACCCCCAAAAGGGGGAGAACCCGAGGTGGGTAGCAGAGAGGATCCATGGTCTAAAAAGAAGTCCCAAGGGCCTTCGAACAAGGTAAGCAAAAGCAGGCAGAGGGAGAGCAAGCGAGAGAGAGCACTCAGAGGCTACCGGAGAACTCACCAAAAGAGTCTCGATGGACATAGCCACCACAGCTCAAGCCCTCCTCCTCCATTGCTGTTCCCACTATACTCTTTCCTTTGAAAACAAAATCTCCTTCAAGCATGGAGACCGGACAGGGATCCACCGAGAAGGATCTGTTTTCCTAGATCGTCCACTAACTTGATCATCGAAGTGCGCCCACCAGGATCCCGGCCTAGGTCTCTTCTCTTTTGCAGGTCTGGGCATGTAACGAGGCTGATGTCCGGTACCACGCATGAGCTGCAGGCCACGGCGGTGTAGGCGGTAACAGATTGGCGTGCCAGGTAGGGGTGCAGGACAAAGTCTAATTCAAGCTAATCCCCTCGTAAATAACACCACCCGAAGCATGGTGGTGACACGTGTGCAGGAGGTCTCCACCCGCCATGCGGGAGACCCTCCTTCTCATGGGGCCCACATAGCCCAGAGAAGGACCCCCTGCTCCACCACAACCACCTCCAGTGGACGTCCAGTTAGCTGCACTTACCTAGCAGATACAGGTTCTGACTGTAGCAGTGTGACAGTACATCACCAGCACCGATCCCGCCACCCAGTAGTAGCCAAGGATCCCTACAATCCAATCTGCCATACCCCGCGATAGCCTGCGCTCCTTCCAAGGAAGGTCATCGCTACCACGGGCCGCGACTGACCCTCGGGGAAGCCACCGGATCCTGGTGAAGAAATAGTGGATTGGGTCAGTTGATCGGGAAAGCCGATCTCCGGCCTTTGAGTGCACCATTGTTAAGCACCGCCAAAGCCATCAAGGCAAGGCTCCCCATCACGACCTCCCTCAACTGTCATCCTCATCTCCTTCGACATCCTCGACGAAAGGTTCCACCGACGATGCCATCAGGTGCATGGTCAAAAAGTGCTTGGAGGAATAAAAGCGTAAGCTGGCGGAATTATCCCACCAATTTGTAAACATGCAGGGCTCCTCCCGTGAGCCAGTGGGCCATGTCGCCCATCCCCCTTCTCCAAGAAATCCAAGGGGAGCCGATCCCAAGTCGGTTCCGTATGCCTCAGGTGAATCCCTACGATGGGACCACCGATCCCCTAGATCACCTGGAGAGCTACAAGGCTCTCATGAGAGTCCAAGGGCGACCAACACCCTTCTCTGCATCGCCTTCCCAGCCACCCTTCGGAAGGCCACTCGAGTCTGGTTCACCCGCCTCGAGCCTGAAAGCATTAACTCTTTTGCACAACTGGAAAGGAGGTTTGTGGCCCACTTCGATGCTTGTCAGAAGATGCCACAAAAGGTAAACGGTCTTTTCTTCATCAGGCAATAGGACCATGAGTCTTTACGAGACTACGTGACCCGAATCAAGGTTGCTGCACTGAAGATATACAACCTGGATGAGCCCGTTGCCATGCTAGCACTAAAGGGAGGGCTCAGGACCTCCCGCCTGACCTACTCCCTGGACAAGAAGCTATCGAAGATGTACTCCGACCTCTTCTTTCGCATCCACAAGTACATCCATGCCGAGGAGGCGGACTGCACCAGGAGACAGTTGGACGGGGAGCCACTGAAGAAGTAGCCTCCGAGAGAGGCATCCGGGACATGGAGGCCCGGATCGACTCCGAACTTCCGACTAGGGCTGAAGCCGAAGAGCAGCCCCATCCCAGAAGAAAGATACACTCCTCTCCTCGCCACAAGATCAAAAATTCTCATTGAGATTTAGGGCGAGCGCTGCTTACGCCGCCCTCCCCCGCTGAGGCCATCCAATAATCGCGACAAGATAAAGTATTATTAGTTTCATCGCGACCATGGCCATGACACTAAGGAATGCCGCCATCTCAAAAGAGAGATCGAAGATCTGATAAGGAGGGGCTATCTTGAAAATTTGTGGGAGGCAAGATCCCGGCAGAATCTCAAGCACTTGCAACTTTTCCTCCTGTCCTTCTAATCGACAACCAACCCACCGAGAAGCCTGTGGATATGATATGCTTGGGAATAGAGCATACTTTTAAGAGGGCCGGGAGGGGGAGAGGTTAGAAAATGTCCTCCCCTTTATGAGGGAGGAGAGAACTAGGAACAGAAATGTAAATAATGATACTGTGGTTGTCGAGAGAACGATTGCCAGGCATCCTGTAAAATGGATTATGGTTGATAGTAGAAGTTCAATTGATATCTTTTTTTATGATGCCTTCTCCAAGATGAATTTATCTTCTACTCGACTGAGCCAGTGCACACCTCCCTTGTTGATTTTACTGGAGACTTTGTGGCGGTTGAAGGAGAGATCACTCTCCCTATTACTACCGTATCACCACCTCGGCAGAGTACTGTTATGTTGACCTTCATGGTTGTTAGGCTCCCTTCGGTCTACAATGTGATCCTTGGCCGCCCGGGGCTCAATTTGCTCGACGTGGTCATTTCCAATAAGTGGTTGCTGGTACAGTTTCCCACTCCTTATGGCATAGGGAAGATAAGGGATACTCTACCGATCCAACACTGTTTGCAAGCTGTCCCAAGGGCCAGAAGTACCGAGGAGGATACCAGCATCAACGACCTCGACCAATAGGTGTAGGATCCCAGGGGTGGCCTAGTTGAGCCTATATCGATGTACCCCCTTGGCACAAACCCGTTGAAGATGGTGCAGATTAGGACCCAGCTGCAAGAAGAAGAGCGGGCTCACCTGTTGAATTTCTCCGCTGAATGCGGACGTATTCGCTTGGACTGTAGTAGACATGCCAGGGATTCCACCCGACACATTACTCATAGGTTGAACATTGACCTGAAGTGCCGCCCAATTTGGTAGAAGAAGAGGTGCTTTGCCTTGGAGAGGTAACAGGCAGTCAATGAGGATGTGGAGAAGCTTCTCGTGGCCGGGTTCATTCGTGAAGTGCAGTATCCTAGCTGGCTGGCAAACATAGTCATGGTCAAGAAAATCAATAGAAAATGGAGGATCTGCATAGATTACACCGACCTAAACCGAGCCTGCCTAAATGACAGTTTTTTCCCTTTCAAAGATCGACCAACTGGTTGACGCAACCTCGGGGCATCGCTTGCTCTCCTTTATGGATGCATTCTCCGAGTATAATCAAATTTGGATGCACCTAGAGGATGAGGAGCACACTGCCTTCATCATGGACCGGGAACGTACTACTACCAGATGATGCCATTCGGCTTGAAGAACGCTGGCGCCATGTACCAATAGCTGGTCAACAAAGTCTTCAAGGACCAGATCGATCGCAACATGCAGCTTTACATGGATGACATGCTTGTCACGAGCAAGCGAGGTCAGACCATGCTGCGGACTTGGCGAAGGCCTTCCAGAACCTTCACCTACATCAGATATAGCTGAATCTGGCAAAGTGTGCCTTCACCATGGCAGTAGGGAAGCTCCTAGGTTTCATGGTCACCCAGAGGGAGATCGAAGCTAACCCCAAAATGTCCAAGCGATTGTCAACATGAAGCATCCCACCTCGAAGAAGCAAGTCTAGCACCTCATGGATCGGATCGTAGTCCTGAGTCGGTTCATCTCACGATCTGCTGACTACTACCTACCTTTCTTCAAGGCGTTGCATAAGGTGCATGACTTCACCTAGACAAAGGAGTGCCAAGAAGCCTTTGAAGAGCTGAAGAAGTTCTTGGCATCACCACCACTGCTCTCCAGGCTAGAGGATGGAGAGGAGCTCTTGCTGTACCTGACAGTTACCCCAAGGGCCATCAGTTCAGTCCTTGTCCGCACAGATGGAGATAGAGCTTAGAGACCAATGTACTATGCTAGCAAGCTTTTTCGAGATGTGGAGATCAAGTACACCGCTCTAAGAAACTAATTTTTGCACTCATAATGTCTACTCAGCACCTCAAGCCATATTTTCAAGCACACCTGATCGTGGTCCTAACGGACCAACTACTGAGGGCCATACTCAGCTGTCCTGATACATTTGGATGTCTGGCCAAGTGGGCTCTGAAGCTCATTGCGAGTTTGACATTGCCTATCGACCGAGGTCATCCCAGAAGGCACAGGTGCTGGCCGATTTTCTGGTCAAGTGCGCAAGCATGGGCGAGGAGTAGAAGGAGACCCTCCAGGAGTGCCAAACAGAGCTCGAAGCCGAAGAAGAGGTCTGAGTCCTTCATGTGGACGACGCATCCAACTCAGGAGGGAGTGGAGCAGGCCTCATTCTTGCCAATGGCGACGGGGTCGTAGCCGAGTGCGCACTCCACTTCTAGTTCGCGGCCACCAACAACCAAGTGGAGTATGAGGCACTCCTTGTAGGACTGAGAGTCTCTTGTGAACTGGGTGTGCCCAACCTGAAGGTCTTCACCAACTCTCAGCTGGTGGATGGATAGGTCTCAAGAGAATTCGAGGCCCGAGACCCTCAAATGTCAAAGTACTTGGAGTAGGTGCACTCGAACACGGTGAGCTTCCAGCATTTCAGCATCTCCCACATTCCTCATGGGGAGAATGCTCACACCGATGCCCTCTCTAGGCTCACAACCCTGCCAGACTCATCGCTGGGACGTGCTTATGTCGAGTACCTCCAGGCTCAAAGTTACGAGGCTTCCAGGGAAGTCCAGCAAGTCATCCCGGAATCCAGTCGGATGGACCGGTACATCAAATATATCACCGATGGTACCCTGCCCAAAGACCACGCAGAGGCCAACCTCATCAAGAAGAAGGCTGCATGCTTTATGCTAATGGATGTGCAATTCTATCATAGGTCCTACTTGTTTCCCAGGTGGCTTTCTAAGAGGGGGGGTGAATGGGATTATAAAAATTTTAGCAAATATGTGCACTTTAAAATTCTTTTAGTGTTGTGGTGTTGTGATAGATTATGCAATACGGAAGCAAATAATTAAACACAATCAAGGCAATCACAAACACTTGGTTCAGAGCAACCCGCTCCTATGTCCACTATCCAAGCACCACTTGGGATTTTCACTATATTTCCACCGGAATACATTCGGATTATTTTGATAGGCTCACAATCCAAACCTCTATACTTTGATTTTAATACGGGATCACCAACGAAACCCCATACTTGGTTTTACCAGGATCACCAAGAACCTATCTCCCTTTGTTTTAGAACCGGGATCACCAAAGAAACCAACACACTCTCAAGACACAGCCCCTTGCTGCTCTTAGAGAGAAAACAAGATATATCAAATGAAAATAGCAACTTTACAACAAACCAAATTTATTTGATAGTTGCCGATGAAGATCAAATTGAAGCCTAGCTTTAAATACTCTTGAATACTCTTCAAGCTACTTCTTGACTTCCTCAAAAGATTGGATTCAAGAATGAAGATCGGTTGGTGAAGCTTTGAATCCTTTCTTGAATGCTCACTTGAAGTTGGTTGGTGAAAGACTTGAAATTAACTTGAATGCTCATTTACTTTCAATGAATAATCAATGAATAATCTTTAATCTATCATAAATACTCCCTTCTATAGTTTTCAAGCAGAACTAGCCGTTGTAGGGTCTAGGGAACCGGAATATAGCCATTGGAGCCTCTTTAGAATTCAAAAAACTATTTCAGCAACTAGCCGTTACAAGCGAGAACACGACACTCGAGTTGGCTCGAGAACCAGGAGTCGGCTCGAAGTCTCAGACAATGGAAAAACAAACTCTGGAGAAGTCGGATCTTCAAGGCTTAGTCGGCTCGAAGTCTCAGTCACCAAAAAAATACAAACTCTGGATGAGTCAGCTCTTCAAGGCTTAGCGGCTCGAAGTCTCAGTCACCAAAAGCACAAACTCTGGTCGAGTTGGCTTGAACTTCTGAAACTTTGAAATTTTTGTGCCATGCCAGAACAAGAGTCGGCTCAAGGTCCACGAGTCGACTCTAGCAAAAACTCTTCAAATGCTTTCAAACTTCTCCAGACTTCTTCAAATCAAGATTCCAACAGAGCAAGTCTTCTAAATAATTTAAAGAGCTTACCACACATGTCTAATCTACTTACACTCATTTTCTACTAATTTATAGCTCTTTTTTACAAGATTACATGGATAAAGAATTAGGGCTTTACAACTTGAAATGTACATGAGTTGATACAATACTGGAAACATTTCAACTGAATAGAAAACCAACTAATGTAAAGATAAATACTTCTTGCAAAACTTCTTGAGTAATTGAAAGAATTAGTAATGCATACATGCTCCAATATTTTGTAATCATCAAAATCATTCCAAGGGTCAAAACTACTCTTATCCACTTCTTAAGTGCTTGAGACCCTTGGAGGCGGCCTTTGTACTCCAAGAGATATACGAAGGCCTCTACAGAAATCATGTAGGGGGCAGGATATTAGCATACAAAGCCTTCCGCCAAGGGTACTACTAGGAGACTATGAGGGAGGACGCAGCCAACTTCGTGAAGAGGTGCGACCATTGTCAGCGCCATGCCTGCATACAGCATCAACCGGTCGTGCCACCCCTTAGCCCTCTGCCCCAGCCATTTGCTCAGTGGGGAATGGACATCCTTGGTCCCTTTCCTCCCGCATCCGGGCAATGCAAGTTCCTGATAGTGTCCATCGACTACTTCACTAAGTGGGTAGAGGTTGAACCACTAGCACGAATTATCGAAGCCAAGGTCAGCCAATTCTTTTGGAAGTCGATCATTTATCGCTTGGATTCTCCCAGGCCATCATTACTGACAATGGACGACAGTTCAACAATCGGGAGTTCGAAGAGTTCTGCGTTGGCCTCAATATTCATCATCATTTCATCTCGGTGGCTCACCCTCAGATCAATGAAGAGGCCAAGGTGACCAATGGACCATCCTCCAAGGGCTCCAAGCCAGGCTAAATCAAGCCAAAGGTAGGTGGGCAGAAGAACTCCCTAGTGTTCTTTGGGCCTACCACAATATCTTGAATAGCCACGGAAGAGACGCCATTCAACCTCATCTTCGGCATCGAAGCCATAGTCCCGATGGAACTGGGTCGCCCACATTATGGGTAGAACAATATGATGAGGCTGAAAACCTAGCTCGCCTTCTACTCAACTTGGATCTCCTTGAAGAAACGAGGGACAAGGCTCGACTCCGGATGGCAGCCTACCGACAGCTGGTGGCCCGGTACTACAACTCTCGGGTAAAGCTGAAGACCTTCTACCCAAGCGATCTGGTATTGCGACGGGCCGAGCCTCCCAACCTCGGGAGTGCAGCAAGCTCTCCCCAAACTAGGACAACCCTTATAGAGTAGTCGAAGCCCTTCCCCATAGAGCTTACTACCTCGCCAAGCTTGGTGGCGCCCGATTCTCACGAACTTGGAATGCCAACAATTTAAGGATGTACTACCAATGATGTAAGGCTTCTTCTCATTAATAAAAGAATTCCTTTCGGTGCAAAATAATCTTTGCCTTGCATGAATATTGTTGCCTGACTCTGGGTCTAGTGATCAAAGTCGGGAAACTTCAGAAGCCCTGCACCTCGAAGCTGGAAAACTCCAGAAACCCCACACCTTGAAGCCGAGAAACTGCAGAAGCCCTGCACCTCGAAGTCGGGAAACTCTAGAAGCCCCGCACCTCGAAGCCGGGAAACTTCTAAAGCCCCGCACCTCGAAGCAAGAAAACTCTAGAAGGCCCGCACTCTATCTGCTCAAGTCCCAATTCGGCGAAGACGTCTTCGGGACTTCTCAAGCTTGGCTCCCTAGCTCGGTGGCATCCGGGCACCCGGAGATGGTCTCTCTCGGGGCCACTCAAGCCTCCTCAAGCCATTCACCAGCTCCTGGCTTGGCCAGAAAGAGCCCATAATATACAACCAGCTCTGAGAAAGCACACGAAGTCCTGTAACCGGGCTTCCGGCATAGTGAAGGTAACTTGTGAAGTCCTTGACTTCTCTTCATGGATGCCTACTACACCCAAAACTCTGCCAAGAAGGACTGAAAACCTGGTATCTTGAGGTAAAACACCATAGTAGAAATATGCGCATGGGCAATTGCAAGAGAGAAATTGAGAAAACTAAAAGCATGGGAATGCAAAAGTCTGATGAAAAGAAATGAAGTTTCATTGAAACTAGATCGAGAACTACATCATCAGATGACCCCCGACATGCTGAGCGGTCCTGAAACAAAAAGAAAATACAAGGAGCAAAAAGGTAAACTGAAGGAAGTCTTTATCCTAAGGGCTACTGCTCTACCGGCTCCTTCCCGGGATGACGGTGGGATGCGCCAGCATCTTCTTGGACCTCTATCGGAGGGGCTGCTTCCACACTGGTCGCAGGCTCTGCCTCCTCCACTTCAGCCATGGCCTCCTCTGAACCATCGCCTAGAGCATCTGGAAGAGCAAGCTCATCCAGCTTTAGCTTCGGGAGGAGTTGGGCCACCCGAGACTGGAAGAACCCATAGCCCTTAATGAATGAGTCCGTGGCCGCCTCCCGAACTTCATCAGCATATTCCACCGAGGCCTTGAACTTGGGCACCACCTCGGCGGCCTCCTTCTTGGCGGCCTCCATCAAGGCCACTGCCCCAGTAGCCTTCTCCTCAACCGTCGATGCCCATGCCGCGTTGCCTTTAGCTGGGCTCGGAGGGCCTGAGATCGCTCCTTCACTCGGGCCGCCTCAACTTTGAGCTCCTCAGCCTGGCATTTGGCCCGATCTTTTTCTTGGGCTAAGGACTCTTTGAGGTCCCTAATCTGCCTCTCGGCACTAGGCACCTCAGCCTGGAGGGCTTTGTTCTTCTCTTCTGTGGCCTGGGATCTATCGGTCTTCTCCTTGGCCTCGACCGCCAGCCCCACGAGCTCCTGCTCCTTCAAATCCTCCCTCTTGCCTACTAGGTGCAATAGTCACGGATGAGGAGGAGGTCCGTCCTGACCTGCACCAATGAAGATGTCGATCATGGCAGTCCAAAAAAAAATAAAGAGGTGGGAGAAGAAATAAAAGAAAGAAAGAAAGAAAAGAAAGAAGAAAAAGACAAGAGGACCTACCATGAAAAGGTGGGAAAAAATGCCAAGGATGGCATCGGCAATGACTTGCCATCCCTTTCGCGCCAGTCACGCGACTGGATGGCAAAGTCCATCATACGCTCGGCCATCAAACGATCCTGGATGACTGTAGAATTCGGTGTCACCTCGATCATCGCCCTTCGGATGACAGTCCTCGATGGGGCTGGTAGCTGAAGTGTCTCAAAAGTCCAGGTGGAGCTTGCCGCTACACTCAACAGTGCCATCGGAGGCTAGACCGTGGTGGCAGTGACAGGCCGGGTCCGCGCGCTTGTGTCAGACTCCCTAGCCAGGGGCTGAGTCTGCTGCCTCGATGAATCGGGGGCTGGTTTGGCCACCCTTCCCCCTGGGCTGGAGGCTATAGCGGGCTTAGGCCTTTGGTTGGGCTCAGTTTGGGCCCTCTTCGGCGAGGTCTCCCTAGGCCCTGCCGACGCGCTCCTTTTTTGGTGGACTCAAGGAGCTGCTCCATGGAGAATTTTATGCTTGCAAGAAGAAGGAAACAAAGGTCAACCTTGGACATAAGAAGGTTTGTAGAAGAAGAAGAAGCATTGTTCCGAACTCACCCAACTCCTGGATTGGGCTGATCTCGGCTTCGAATAGGTTTTGCTCTGAAGTAGAATCTCAAGAGAGGGAATCTGGTTGGAAATGAGCTGGACATATACTTCTCGATCAGCAGCCTCGACCTAGGAGTTTCGAATCAGAGTCTGATCCGGATCACTCCAGACCCAATCAACTCTGTTGACAGCGACAAAAAAGTATTTGCCCTTCCATCCTTTAATGGAAGAGGGGGTTCAAACTTTATGCCCTTGGGTGAGGAGACACAAACCACCACTCGTCCTCAGTCGGGTGGCGTTTCAGGATAAAGAAGGCCCTGAACAAGGAGAAACGAGCAACGATCCCGTGGAAGTGGCAGTAGACAATGAAGCAGTTAATGGTTCTAACTGCGTTCGGGGCCAACTGAGTGGGGACGAGGCAATATTACAGAGCATGGAAAGGAAGAAAGGGCAAGCAAAGACCCCCTACGAAGAATTTCCTCATAGAGGGCGATCCGACCTGGGCCACCGGAGGTGACTCGTTCCCTTGGTCCCAGGACCAAGAGTCGGATGGAGTCCGCGATCCCGTAAGCATCCCAGATCACAGAGAGGTCCTCTCTGGTCATCATCGACATGATGCCAGAGGGCCCGGTCGGACAGGAAGGCCTAGAAGGAACCTCAAGAGCAGAAGGAACAGGAAGGGGAGCCCCAGGTTCTCCTATAACTATGCCGGTCGACGAGGATCCCTATGGATATAGAGAGGAACCTCCTCCTCCTCATCGAAGGATGGAGTCCTTGGTCGAGAGGGCCCTGCCTCATCTGGGTTACTGGAGAGACGATGGTTACGACCCGAGGGAGCCATCTAAGACAAAACGAGGAAGGAAGAACAAGAAAATGGGGCTTGGAAAGATTCTGAAGGAAGACTCAACCTAGCCAGAGAAGAAAGAGAAGACCAAGGGAGACTAACCTAGTTGCCTTGAAGGTAAAGGACAGCCGGGAGGGGAAAGAAGAGATTTTGGTCCATCGACGAGCGCGAAGAACTTGAAAGAGATGATTTGAGAAAAGCTTTCTTTCTTTTCAAAGCAGCCAGACAGCGACCATGCATCCTCTCAGGACTTCCTCCATTGGATGGGCACTACATGTCGAGATCAACCGGAAACGATGCCTCGTTCACTAGAAACCGCCTCGGGTCCTGCATAAGTCATAATGCTTCCTCAGACTCACTGCCGTGGCATTCCCGCATTGGCCCCAAGGCCCAATTCGCGAAGTGGCGATGATCATGGTATTAATGGTACCAGATTTTCACCTTTCCATGTCAGCTCCGCATTTACTCCCTTCGCCTCAAACGCAATGCTCCGCCGGGACTTAGGAGTGGGGGCAAATAATTTGGCAGGATCGCTGACATGGAGTCCCCTTCGGATCCAGTTGGCAGCCATGCTGGCAGATATCGCCATGTCAGTCCCCCTCCTCGAGCTCCTTTGCCGGGCAACTTTCCCAAGGTCGAGCCCGTCTCGGCCGAAGTCGAGCTCCCTCTCTTCGAGCCCCTTCGTCGGGCAGCTCCCCAGGGGCCGAACCTGCCTCAGCCAAAGTCGAGCTCCCTCTCTTCAAATTCCTTCGTCGGGCGGCTCCCCCAAGGTCGAGCCCGTCTTGGTCGAAGTCGACCTCCCTCTCTTCGAGTTCCTTCGCCGGGCGGCTCCCCCGAGGTCGAGCCCACCACGGTCGAAGTGGAGTTCCCTCTCCTCGAGCCAAGCACCCTTCAGTGGAAAGGTCTGCCGCCCGAGGCTGTCCCAATGGCCGGGGTCCACCTCACCTAAAGAACCCTAAAGTTGAGAGAAGGGGATGCCACTACATCCCTTGGGTGGTGGCACACTGCCCAAGGCCTACGAAGGGGAAGTGCATCGGCCTATAGAGGGGCGCCTCTCCAGGGTACCAGGATCACTTCCACCATTGTTTACACCGGATAGGAAAGGGCACTCCAATCAAGGAACTGCACCCCAGCCGATCGTTTGCACTATCCGAAAGAAGAAAGCCATGTCAGGGGATTCAAACCTGGGAGCGGCTACACCCGGATCGAGGTTCTGCCAAAATTTTCAAAGTATGGCAACCGACCAGGAAGTCAGAATCCACGACGTAACTACCTATCATGAAGGGAGGGGGCACCGGGGCACGACCCATGGGTAGTACCGGTTGTTGACCTTCGAGCACCTCCAGAAGGGGGAGAACCCGAGGTCGGTAGCAGAGAGGATTCATGGTCTAAAAGGAAGTCCCAAGGGCCTTCGAACAATGTAAGCAAAAGCAGGCAGAGGGGGAGCAAGCGAGAGAGAGCACTAAGACTACTGGAGAACTCGTCGGAAGAGTCTCGACGGACACAGTCACCACAGCTCAAGCCCTCCTCCTCCACTACTGTTCTCACTCTACTCTTTTCTTTGAAAATAAAACCTCCTTCAAGCATGGAGATCGGATAGGGATCCACCGAGGAGGATCTGTTCTCCTAAGTTGCTCACTAACTTGATCGTCGGAGTGCCCCTGCCGGGATCCAAGGCCCGGGTTTCTTCTCTTTTGCAGGTCCCGACACGCGCGTTGAATTTCGGGTAATGAAGCTGATGTCCGGCGTCACGCACGAGCTGCAGGCCACGACGGTATAGACGGTAATAAATACATATTTAATTTTTTAAAAGTTTTTTGTACATATCAAAATATCCTTTTTCTCCGGCCTACTTTTTTTTGCCATCTTTTTATCAAACTATATGAGATCGACTTGGACCAATAAAAAATAGCGATGCATGTCAGATAGAATTTCCTACACACTGCATGTGGTACACAAAGACTTACACTTTATGTGCCCATGCTAGGAGGCCGCAGGGCTTAGGCCCGGTTGGTGACACAAGCCTCTGCAGTGTCCACTCTGATACGCATTCCAAAGAAGGCAAATGGACCGGATAGGCTATTCATTTGGAGCCATTGGGTCTCAAAGCAAGTGGAGCTAACATGATTAGATCGAGCTGGTTAGTTAGGATGCCTAAAATTGAAATCCATACAATCCAATAGCTTCAAGTTGTCCTTTAATGGGACGTTACTTTTTGAAATTGTACACGCCGAATGGCACACGCACACGCATAAGTTAAGGCATGGCACACCTTTCAAACTTCCTTCAAATCTGAACTAAATAAATCTAAGTTTAGATGTAAATCATCAAAACCAACTCATGAATTAGATATGTGATGCAGCACAGGATGCAGCTAGAAGATGCTATAACCTACTGGACTATGGAAAGCTTCACAAGCGCTAATAGATCACATGTAAAGATTTCAAAACTTAAATAAATTTTTATTGAAAATGTATCCAATTTTAGCTAAATTTTTATATTGTAGTTGAAATAATTCTATTATGGTTCCTTGGTATCGAGTTTTTTTTTTAGTATGATTTTGTACCGGGTGTAATATCCGAATTAATGTTAGAGGTCTTGTCCCGTTACTCTGTATATAATTTAATATATTGTAATGAAGGTTGGCTTTTGACATACTGATAAAATAATTCTCGAAGCGGACTACGTCGGTTGAAAAAAAGATTATTCTATACAGTTTGCCTTCAATCTTATGTATGATATCTAAAGTATAACACCCTCTTTAGTCCTGGTAATCGAATCCCTCCTTTAGTCCTTGCTCTACATCAATGTGCATCTCCTTGGCATATTTTTGATATAGAGGATATATCACCCTTCATTGTTGATCTGATCATAGAGGAGGAAAATTCTTTTTCCAACGGCTCAACTTGAATCTTTCAAAAAAAAAATAATGCAAGAATTATAAAAATATAGCTTAAATCCATTTTTTTGTTGATTAATTTTTATAATAAACTGAAATTAAATAAGTTAGATTGGACTCTCCTTTTTAGCTTAAATAAAACTAGATCTCTAAAAATATGATAAATCTAAATAGAAAATCATGAAAAATATAAAAATTTTATAAGAGAAATTTTGATTTTTATATCAACTTTGCCTTCTATCTCTCCATTCAATTTTTCATAGAGCAAAGGATAACATCTTATCAAAGTCTTTTCAAGAAAAAAAAAATTGGTTTAGCCAATCCATTTTGAAATCAAAATGACAGAATTTTAGTCCGATTTAGTCCCTTTAAGGGTTGTCCTAAAGTTATAGATCGGAGAAAAATATCAATTTCAAAAAAAAGCTAGCTTATCTCAATTGGACATTATATGATCAAGTTATAGCTTTTTGAAGTCTAGCATATGATTCAGCTTTTTGGTGTGATGGATCTCACTCTTGGATTTTATTTAGCTTTGCTCATAATAATCAATATGATCCACATGGAGTCATCATAGTAGTAAAAGTGATCCACATCAAATCTGATGATCCTTCTGAATATCTATAATAGTTAAAATTATTTACATTGAATTTAATGATCCACTTGGCTCAATTATCTATCTAGCATCTTTTGAAGTAAAATATTTTAATTCATTTTACTAATAAGCTTATTAACCTCAAAGATCTTAGTTAATACTTCCAAGTCACCAATATTAACCCAAATTATTAATTGCTTTGAAATCCTAATTAATCCTCCTCGACATGTCTAATGTTAATCAATTATTTTTAACAAAATGATTTTTTATGTGGTCCAAATTTAAGGATGGTAAAATATGATACAATCTACCAATACGACCTGCATTCGATCCATCTCAAGTAGGTTCAGATTTAATCTAAATGAATTCGAGTCATAAACAAGTCAATCTCATTCAATCTATTTAATTATTTATGTTAGTGTTGAAAACTATCAGGCCATGGGATGCTGGAGAAGATGCTGGAGTGGGCGGTGTATGTAGCTTTCTAGAATGCAGTATCTGCAAAAAGGTCCAGGCTGAAGGTAGCTCTAGCAGGTACTCCGATGCTCAAGTCAATAATCAGGCCAAAAAAGAGTTGCATATCTTAGGGACTTGCATGAGCCCCTTTTTGTAGGTGGAGAACTGAGGGTATTTCTGAAATGATGAAAATCTCAATGGATTATGATGCAGGACACGGATGCGATGTAGTACTAAAGGTTGATTTAAATTTTATGTTAATCGAGAGCAAATGTTCATTAACCTAATAGCCTATTAAACAATACGTTAAAGAATCTATAGCAAGCAACTAAATATACATCACCCGCATGCATACCTAACAAAATAATTAATTAGATGGATCACGGCGATTGAGAAACCACCCTATATTAGGTTCCTACTTTCTAACATCAGATCTAGAGGAAGGAAAGGATCTTGAGTTACCGATACGTTTAGAAGCCCTTGATGAAGATCTGGATCACTGCACTCTAGGGTTGAAGAATCGGACTCCAAACTGATCGCTCTTGACATCCGGATTTGATCAAACTGATTCCAAAGCATGGAGGCCGATCTTCAGAGTCGGATCTCAAGAGAATCTGCCAAAAACACCAAAAAATAGCAATTAAATATGGAAATCAAAGCTAGAAGGAAGGCTGGCACCAGGATTGTTGGTTCTCCCGGGGATCTTCTTCTTTGGTGGCTTCTAGGATCTCTTCAAAGCATTGGATGAAGGCTTGAAGAGACGTAGGGATCAGATCTGATGGAGGGATTGGATGGATAAACAGGGCGTCGCACCCCGATAGAACTTGGACGTCGCACCCAAGTGTTCTAGGCGTCACACCTAGCACCTATCAGCCGTCGCAGCTAGAAAGGAATTAGAAGAAGAACTTGACAGAGTCTCATTTCATTTCATCAAATATTCATTAATTACAAGGGGGGAGGTGTAGGGGTATTATAGAACCCTAACCAGAGAAGTGAGGAACTCAAATACAAGAGTTTCATTACAACTCCAGACTTCAAGTTTACATTGCCTGGACTCCTGCTGGAAGAAAAAAATGGACTCCTATCCAGAGTTGGCGCCAAGATGAGACTTTGATGGAGGGTCATGATCGCTCTGGGTTGGTCATGATGATTGGACTCCAGTATCTTGATAATATATTCTTCTAGAACTGCCTGGACTCTTCAGTCTGGATTGGAGAGAACTCTAGAGTCATGCTAAAATTCTAGAATCCTTAAAGCTTGAACAGTTAGCAGTTTATTTGAATGGAATGATAGGAACCCTTGGACCTCCAACACTATGTGAGAAAAAATCTCCAAACTCCTTTGAATGCTTGGCCGACTTCTCACTTTGGCATGAAATATTATGAGTAGAAGGGTGCCATCTGGGAGAAGTCCTTCACAATTACTCCTCTTAAAAATTTCGTGCGCCTTTCTTCATGGGCCAACCAAAAGAAATTGTCTTGATGAGTGTAGCTTATCCAAATTTAAGTGGTAGGCCATGTGTCATTGTCCCCCTGGTGACATGACAATAGTAGTCCTGAAATCATGCAAAGTTGACATGCAAAATAGGCTAGCATATGACAAGAGCTTGTGCTAGCACATAGTACATGGGTTTTCTTGAACTAGCACATGGATCATGATTTGAGTCACATGGGTATTATAATTGGTCTCCTGTAATACAAGACTCAACAACTAATTTTTACAGGACTCAATAAATAACTAAAGTCTATTTGATCAATTGGAACCTAATTTGATCAAAAGGACAAGACATGTAAATACGTAGTTCAACTTGGTAAAAGGGGTTTAGCCTAAAAGGCTAAATAAATAAAACCCTAATTCCAGTTAGTAAAAGGGGCTAACCCTAACTAATCCAAAATAACAAAATTAAAATAAATTATTTACATGGATAAAAGGGTTGGGTATAGGATTTCATTCACAGGTGATCCACAAGGATGTGGGTTCAACCTGTCGATATTTTCGGGACCTGGTGTCCTCACCATTCTCCCCGGGTGGGAGAAACTCGACCACGTCTAGTAAGGGTTAGACTGGCTCAAGTACTTCTCTAGCAAGTCCAGGGCGATCTTCTGCAGATCCTCCCGAGTTATCCAAGTGTCATCAGACTCGGGATGTCCTTGCCAACGAACCAAGTATCGCTGGTAGTCCTTATTCCGGGTAAATCATCTTGTCATCCAGAATTCGTTCAACCCTGTCTCTCCGATTTGTGGATTTGGCTATTGGACACTCATGAGTTGGTTCGCTCTTAAGAATAGGATCAGGCCAAAAGGTTCACTAGGTAGCAACATCGGCTCCCTATACTCTACAAGATCTGATATGTTGAAAGTTGGACTTATACCCAAATCTAAAGGTAGGTCTATCTCATAGGCATTAGGTCCAAACTTATCAATTATTTTATAAGGTCCCGCACTCTGGGCATCTAACTTTTTGACAGTTCTAGATGGAAATCGTTCAGGCCTGAGCCTAATCATAACTTGGTCCCCTACTTTAAACTCTTTGAACTTTTTGCTTAAATTAGCGTTTGTGCATATGAATCATTGCTCTCTTTAATTTTCTTATTTTTTCTTGATGCAAGTTCTTTATATGCTGTGCAAAAGACTCAGTTGACTCAGATATACGTGCATAAATAGGTAAGGGAATCAGATCCAATGGCTTCCTAGGCTTGTATCCATGAACGATTTCAAATGGGCTCTTCTCTATAGATCTGTTAACTGAGTTATTATAAGCAAACTCCACTCTCGATAACAATAGATCCCAATTTGCAGTATTTTCTCCCACTAGACTCCTCAACAGGTTTCCTAAACTCTGATTTACTACCTGAGTTGGCCATCTGTTTGGGGGTGGTAGGCAGTAGAATATTTCAATTTGGTTCCTAGCATATGCCATAAGGTTTTCCAAAAGTAGCTAGTAATCCTAACATCTCGGTCCGACACAATGGTCTTAGGCAAACCATGTAACCTAACCACTTCGTTCAAGAATAATTTGGTCACTCTAGACGCATCATAAGTTTGGGAACATGGGTAAAATGGGCCATCTTAGAAAACTATCTACTACCACGAAGATAGAATCTAGTTTCCTAGCAGTTTTAGGTAATCCTAAGACAAAGTCCATACTCAAGTCTTGCCATGGGCAATCTGGGACGGGGAGTGGGGTATATAGTCCAGTGTTCTGTCTAGGTTGCTTAGCTACAGCACAAGTCCTACACTGGGCTACCACTTGGGCAATATTTTTCTTTAGACTTGGCCAATAAAACTGATCCTCTACATCCAAGATAGTTTTATTATGCCCAAAGTGTCCTGCTAAACCTCCTGCGTGTATCTCCCAAATAAGAAAGTCTCTAAGTGATATCTTGGGAACACACAACCTATTTCCCTTGAACAAATGACCATCCCTTAAGACATACTCAGTAAATTCAGTAGATGGCCCTAGCTTCACTAATTCATAAATCTTTCCAAAATCTGGACAAAATTCATATTCTTCCTTTAATGGTTCAAATCCGACTACTTCGGTACTCACACAATTCAGCAACATTGTTCTCCTACTAAGTGCATCAGCTACCATATTCTCACTTCCAGCATGGTGCTTTAGGACAAAAATATGGGCTTGTATAAATTCGACCCACTTGCCATGTCTAGGATTTAACTTTTTTTGAGAATTTAGGAAGCGAAGTGCTTCGTGATCAGAGTAGAGAACGAATTCTTGTGGTAGCAAGTAATGCCTCCAATACCTAAGAGCTTGTACTACCGCATATAACTCTTTACCATATGTGAAATATTTCAACTTGGCATCACTCAGTTTCTCACTAAAATAGACAATAGGATGATTTTCCTGACTTAATACCCCTCCTATTCCTACACCTGATGCATCACAAGCGACCTCAAAGACTTTGGTGAACTCGGGTAACCTTAGAACTGGTGCCTTAGTCATTCTATCTTTGATCTCTAGGAAGGCTTTATGGGTAGCTCTAGTCCAGTCGAATTTGCCCTTCCTAATGCAGTCCGTGATCGGAGCAACAATCGTGCTAAACCCTCTGATAAATCTCCTATAGAAGGTAGCTAACTCGTGGAAACTTCGAATGTCATGAACATTCCTAGGTATAGGCCACTCAACTATAGATTTCACTTTCTCAGGATCAGCAGTTACTCCTTTTGGTGTTACTATAAAACCTAACAAAATGGTTCTGGTTGACATGAAGCTACATTTCTTAAGGTTTGCAAACAAAGCTTCCTTCCTAAGGACCTGGCAAATCTGACGGAGGTGGTCTAAGTGATCTTCCTTAGTCTTACTGTATACGAGGATATCATCAAAATATACGACTACGAATTTTCCAATAAATGATCGTAACACCTGAGTCATAACCCTCATAAACGCACTTAGGGCGTTTGATAATCCAAAGGGCATCACCAACCACTCATATAGGCCATCTTTGGTCTTGAAAGTCGTTTTCCACTCATCCCCGATTCTAACTCTCACCTGATGGTAGCCACTTTTTAAATCAATTTTTGAAAAGATGGTCGATCTGGCCATCATGTCTAGCATGTCATCGAGTCGGGTATGGGAAACCGATACTTTATCGTAATCTTGTTAATAGCCCGGCTATCTATGCACATCCTCCAACTGCCATCCATTTTAGGAGTCAAAAGTGCTGGAACAGCACAAGGACTCAAACTCTCCCTAATAAATCCCTTTTTCATAAGATCCCCTACTTGTTGTTGTAGCTCCTGATGTTCCGTAGGGTTCATCCTATAGTGTGGGAGGTTTGGCAATGTGGCTCCTGGTACTAAATCAATTGCATGTTGAATATCTTTTAATGGTGGCAATTGATCCGGTAAATCTTCAGGGTAGACATCTTTGAATTCCTCTAATAAATCTAGGATCTCCTTAGGGTATTCTAGTTTTGGTTGATCCTGAGCTTCCTTGGTAACTAAAATCCAAATTGATGACCCTATATCGATTTCTTGTTTTAACTCCTTTGCAGAGATCAAATTCAGATTAGACTCTTTTTCCTTTAAGTGACTTGACCCTCTCTTAATATTGTCCTTTGGTGGGGTCGCATTAATCACTATCCTCTTTCCTAGATGGTGAAATGCACACGAGTTCGATCGTCCAAACAGGGTGGCATCATGGTCATACAACCAAGGTCTTCCTAAAATGATGCTGCTAACCCTCATCGGAAGAACATCGAACCAGACTCTTTCTTGGTAGGATTGTACTTGAATTGTAACCTGGCATCGCAACCGGATGGAAATGTTGGTTGCATCGATCCAGGATACCTTATAGGGGGTCGGGTGTGGAACAGTTGGTAAGTCTAGGCTCTTAACTGCATTAGTAGAAATTGCATTGACACAACTCCCACTATCAATTATGACCTTACATACCTTATCCCCTATTTTAATAAAGGTCTATAGGATGTTAGTCCTACGCCAATCCTCATTCCTCTTAGTTTGAGTCAGGAAGCATCTGACCACTCCTAATCGGTCTGAGTCTAAAATCTCTTCCTCCTCATCATATTCCTCTACTAACTCAGCTTCAGCCTCATAAACCCCTTCCTCACAAGGGTCACTAATCTCAGGGTCCTCTACTTCAGGTTCCCCTATATGTAAGGCTCGCGATGAACATTGGGCAGCATAATGACCAGCCTGATTACACTTAAAGCATACTGGGGTTTGGTTTCGATTCTTCTGAACCATAGGTGCCTTATCCTTGTCATCTCTACGAATGGGCTGGGAATTGGGTCTAGGTCGATTTGCAAGGAATCGGTTCTGGTTTGGCCTATTTCTAGGGGCATTAAATCTAGATGAATCAGATTGATAGGTAGGTTTTCTTGGAAATCTCTCAACATCCCTAGCAACCTGATAGGCATGTTCTAAGTCATTCACTTCTCTTAGAATCAGTTCCCTCTTAATGTCCTCATTCAGGCCTGCTCTAAACCTAGACAAAGTAACCGACTTAGACTCGGACACACCACACCGCGTAACATACTCATTGAAAATGGCTATGTATTCGGACACAGTCTGATTTCCTTGGGTCATCTTCTGCCACTGATCTAAAAGCCTTTGTTCATAGGAGAATGGTAGGTATTTGGCCCTTAATTTGAGTTTCATGTCCTCCCATGTAGCTATATGTAGGTCTCTTCTCTATCGGCTTAACCTTTCCACATTATCCCAATACAATCGTGCTTGTCGAATCAACCTAAACTTAGCGAATTTGACCTTACGCTCTTCCGACATGGTGTACCATTCGAAGTATTGATCCATATCACTTTTCCAATCAGAGTACATCTTGGGATCTAAAGTACCATCAAATGTGGGGGCTTCTAGTCTGATACTCCTAAGGGCTCGTGCTTCCTGATCATCTATGTCATACTATTGCCTCCTAGGAATAGGATCAGGTGTAACCTCTCTACATTGGGCTCGATGCCTTGGAATTGGATCAGGTGTGGCCTCTCTGCGTTGGGCTTGATGTTTGGGGATTGGATCATGTGTAAGCTTTAGAAGCTGGGGTCCTGGACCATACTGTGGCGTAAATTCCAGTGGTGTAGGGTCAGGTTGAGACACATGGGATCTTTCTAATGAACCTATTCTTTCATTCATTTGATCAAACCTCTGGTCAACTCCAGCACTAAACTGCCTCTGTTCAGCACTAAGCTGCCTTATTTGCTCAGTCAAAGATCTCATGAAAGTTTCCATCGTGAGGTCCATGGATGTACTAGGTTGGTCCGGGGGGCCTGGTATGGGGTTCCTGACCTAGTAGTCATGCAAGGACACAATGCACTCAAACAAACCTAATCGACCATGGATAGTTAGACCTAGAGTCCAAACTAGATGCCTAATCAAGGTGGCAAGCTAGTCTGTAGTAACTCAAGACTTGGCTAGGCAGGTGTAAGGGGAGTGTAGGTCCCTGATTACCAATCCTAGACACCAATCAGAGATTGGCCAGGTAGGCTGACCAGCTCACTTGCCCTTCGGGACGTAATCCCTGAACCACCATTCTAGACACCAAGAAATGGGCACACACAGATTTAGTTGACACGATTGAATTGACACTAACTCGGACCCGACCAATTGGTGTCCCTAAGCTCACTAGAGCAATTAGGTTCTAATCAATTTTAATTAGGGCTTGGGTTCGAATGCAAAGTGGGTGGTTTTGGACTAGGAAAAGGTTATGAACTCCTCCCCCTATGTTATATTGTATGCCCTTAAAAATCAATTAGAAAATGAATGCAACAAGCAACTAATAAAACTAAACCCTAATGATTTTTTTTTTTTTGGGCAGAACCTGTTCTCAGGCCAAAAATAGAGAACTGCAGTTTTCACAGAAAACCATAAATTGTAAAAAATTATTAAAAATACTTTGAATTTCAAGGAAGCTAACAAAATAAATTTCATATTTTTTTAATTTTTATACATGTAGAAACAATTAAAATAATATAGCATATACTGGAAGGCCAAGATGCAGAATTTAACTAAATGCAAGATTAACCTAATCTAAACCTAGCTCTGATACCAAATTTGACGCGGGACATGGATGCGATGTAGTACTAAAGGTTAATTTAAATTTTATGTTAATCGAGAGTAAATGTTTATTAACCTAACAGCCTATTAAACAATACGTTAGAAGAATATATAGCAAGCAACTAAATATTGGATTACATCACCCGCATGCATACCTAACAAAATAATTAATTAGATGGATCATGGCGATTGGGAAACCACCATAGATTAGGTTCATACTTTCTAACATCAGATCTAGAGGAAGGGAAAGGATCTTAAGTTACCGATACGCTTAGAAGCCTCCTCTGATGAAGATCTGAATTAATGCACTATAGGGTTGAAGAATCGGACTCTAAACTGTTCGCTCCTGGCATCCGGATTCCGATCGAATTGATTCCAAAGTATGGACGCCGATCTTCAGAGTTAGATCTCAAGAGAATCTGCCAAAAACACCAAAAAATAGCAATTAAATGATGGAAATCAAAAGCTAGAAGGAAGGCTGGCACCAGGGTTATTGGTTCTCCCGGGATCTTCTTCTTTGGTTGGCTTCTAGGATCTCTTCAAAGCATTGGATAAAGGCCTTTAAGAGACTTAGGGATCAGATTTAATGGAGGGATTGGATGGATAAATAGAGCATCGCACCCCGGTAGAACTTGGACGTCGCACCCAAGTGTTCTAGGCGTCACACCTAGCACCTATCAGCCATCGCAACTAGAAAGGAATTGGAAGAAGAACTCGACAGATTTTCATTTCATTTCATCAAATATTCATTAATTACAAGGGGGGAGGTGTAGGGGTTTTTATAGAACCCTAACCAAAGAAGTGAGGGACTCAAATACAAGAGTTTCATTACAACTCTAGACTTCAAGTTTACATTGCCTGGACTCCTGCTGGATGAAAAAAATGGACTCCTATCTATAGTTGGCGCCAAGATGAAAATTTGATGGAGGGTCATGATCGCTTCTGGGTTGGTCATGATGATTAGACTCCAGTGTCTTGATAATGTATTCTTCTAGAGCTGCCTGGACTCTTCAGTCTGGATTGGAGAGAACTCTAGAGTCCTGCTGAAATTCTAGAATCCTTAAAGCTTGAACAGTTAGCAGCTTATTTGAATGGAATGCTAGGAACCCTTGGACCTCCAACACTAGGTGAGAAAAAATTTCCAAACTCCTTTGAATGCTTGGCCGACTTCTCACTTTGGCGTGAAATATTATGAGTAGAAAAGCGCCATCTGGGAGAAGTCCTTCACAATTACTCTTAAAAATTTCGTGCGCCTTCCTTCATGGGCCGACCAAAAGAAATTGTCTTGATGAGTGTAGCTTGTCCAAATTTAAGTGGTAGGCCATGTGTCATTGTCCTCCTAGTGATGTGATAATAGTAGTCCTGAAATCATGCAAAGTTGACATGCAAAATAGGCTAGCATATGACAAGAGCTTGTGCTAGCACATGGGTCACATGGGCTTGTCTTGAACTAGTACATGGGTCTTGATTTGAGTCACATGGGTATTATAATTGGTCTCCCTTGTAATACAAGACTCAACAACTAATTTTTACATGATTCAATAAATAACTAAAGTCCTATTTGATCAATTGGAACCCAATTTGATCAAAAGGGCAAGACATGTAAATACGTAGTTCAACTTAGTAAAAGGGGTTTAGCCTAAAAGGCTAAATAAATAAAATCCTAATTCCAGTTAGTAAAAGGGGCTAACCTTAACTAATTCAAAATAACAAAAATTAAAATAAATTATTTACATGGATAAAAGGGTTGGGTCCAGGGTTTCCTTCACAGGTGATCCACAAGGATGTGGGTTCAACCTGTCGATATTTTCAGGCCCTGGTGTCCTCACCAGATTAGGTAGGAAGTGATAGAATTCTCTTCGTGTCACCTAGAGCCTATTACTAGTAGAGAATATCATGTCCTCTTAGATGTAATCTTGTCATTTATAAGGGTTTGCCTTTATAAGGGTTTGCCATGGACACAGACTACTGTGCAGACTTAAGCATGCCTCCCTTAATCGCTTAAATATGGCAATGATTAGGGATCTTTAAAATGTGATGGAAAGCCCAACCACGTGGTGGAAGCTATGGCAATGAGCATCAGAGTATTATGCCTTAGAGATTTTGAATGGATGCACTGCCTAAGGGTTTGCCAGCCTGAGTGTTCTCATGGTGTTGAGGCCTAGTTGACTAGCGAGACTTGTCTAAGCAATTCTAGCTAAGAGAGGAGAGCATCTGATAAGTCTGAGACTGTTAGGCTATAGGGATCGGTCTGTGTCAAGGCTGGGTCAGATAAAGATAATCGATGGAAGGCGTTTCGCATAGTTGATTGGCTAAAGGATCTTTCTTGGGCAGGTGATGAATGAGACATTACCACGCGTTGGGTGCATGATGATGTATGATAAGCAGTCGACAAGTGTTTGCGGGGTCTTTGGTCACATGTGATGATCGCTATCGAGGCTTGCACGAACAAAGATGACAGGTGACATCCAATGTGGTTCAACCGATCAGGGCAATTCTGATGAGTGGAAAGACTACTATGGGCTTAGCATGTGGTTTGGTATGATGAGTGGTCGGTAGGCACCTGCTATTCGGATATTGCCGAGGCCTACTTGGATGCATATGTTTGAGGTTTGGCACTCAGCTGGGCCTATCCAAGGTGGATAGGTGCCTAGTTTCCTAGCAAGTAGGCGAATGAAGTGGCTAAGGTGCATCTCATGAGACCAAGCTTTGCTTATACTGGATTGCTTCGAGGATTAATACCATTAGGAAAAGCATCTCAAATTTGGCCCTTGAAGAAATCCAGTACAAGACCCAGGAAAGAGACAAAACAAGCCTAGATAGAAGGGAAAAAAAAACCTTTTTTGGCCTAAACTCATGGTCAGCCTGCAGACTAGACCATGGCCCAAACTGCATGGCCCAGGCAAGTGGGCAACCTAGGATGCGGGCATGAATGCTGGCATAGCAGTGGCCCAAGCCGAAGTGGCCAGCATGCATCTCGTCCTTTTTTCCCTATGTCACAGTCTATGGTGGTCCTTGGGATGTTGGAGCAGTCCATGGAAGAGAATGCGGTTTACGCGTGCATGTAGCACGATCAGACAACACAGCACCATCCACAGTGAGGATTTATGGCCATGTGCCTTCCCTGACTTGATCAGACAATCCGAAGAGTTCCCCGATATGATTTGGACTGATCTGGCCTTGTTTTGCATGATTTTCAATGCGATCAAGGATGATCGACGGTCATAAGTTTATCTATAGTTCAACTATGAATTGGAGAAGCTACATGACTCTGATTTGGACATGATTTAGAGTGTTAAACTCTTGGTGAGATGTGCTTCGCAATAGAGGCTATAAAAATATGGATGGAGAACCAGGCTAGGTGTGAGGATCAAACAAATGATGAAGGGTCTTTAAAAAATCTATAGGGACTATAAGTTGAGAGCTTAGAAAGGATTTTGAGATTTCTTATTAAGAGAACTGTACGGGATTGAGAGTGAGAGTTCCAATCTTGTAATTTTTTTCTTATAGTAAAATCTTGCATGCCCAAATAAATATGATTTTCTTCTTTCTTTTACAACATCGACATCGATAAATCATGATTTTGAAATTGGGGATCCATATTCTACATGAATGATCCCCAATGAGAGTGATATCAGTATAGTTGGTACCACAATAACTAGGATCAGAGCCCTAAATTATTTGTATTGATCGAGATCAAAGAAGATGACAAGCATAATTAAAGTCGACATCAACCAGTTCAATGAGAAGAATAATTTTTTTCTCAAGCAAGCGAGAGTGAAAGACATGCTAATCCAACAAGGTTGATCGATGCTTTAATGTATGAGAAGAGGCCAACCATTATGGAGGACAAGACCTGGAGATGGCTTCAGATATAGATGGTAAGCATGATCCGCTTGTACTTAGTAGATAAGATAGCGTTCTATGTATTGAGCGAGACTTACCTAATGGTGATATGGGAGAAGCTCGAGAAATTGTACATGGCAAAGTCCCTTACCAACATGCTTTTCCTATAAAAGCAGTTCTACCAATTGAGGATGATCAAAGGATAAAGTGTATAAGAGCATTTAAGTAACTTCGAGAGGATCATCACCGACCTTCTTAGTGTTGGTAAAAAAGTTGAAAAGAAGACCAGGGTGCTGGTCTTGCTTTCATCCCTTCTGTAATCCTTCGAGTCCTTGGTGATTGCTCTTCTAGTAGGGAAGAGCATCATCAAGATAGAAGAGGTCACCTCGATATTACTCTAGAACGAGATTTTTATGCGGAAGAATCAAACTTCAAGTTCAAGTGAAAACTCAACATTGATGATTTATGGAGGAGTAGATGGCAGAAGGTGGAACGATAGAGGATCAAGAGGCAAGCAGTCCAAGTTGAAGGATGCAAGCAGGATCAAGTGTTACCGATACGAAGAGCTGAGTCATCATGTCAGAGATTATCTATGACTCAAGAATCGAGCGAAGGCTACTGTGGCAGTGACCGATAATAGTGATGATAGATACATCAGTGATGCACTCATGGTATCCAACAAGGTATCTCCTTGTTTTCAGTAAATTTTAGATTTTGCCTGTCCACACCATATTTATTACAGAGAGGAGCTGTTCGACTCTTTAGAGAGTATAGAAGGTTCTGTCTACTTGCTAGATGGATTAAGCTGTGCGATCGATGATCGATGTATACCTAATTTTTGCAGGAATTTAATTTCACTCAGTAAACTAGATTCAAATGGCTAGACATTGAGAACCGATGATAGAATCCTAAAGGTCATACATGGTAGTAAGATCATCTTGTAGGAAAGAAGCGTGGATGTCACTGCTTCTTGACAGGGAGTCCACTACGAGGTAGTCCCTGTTGCAGATAGGAGTCGAATACGAGATGGAGCTTTAAGAGCAGGTAGATAGGGCATGAGACGAGAGACTGGGGAGGACAACAAATAACGTTGCAAGGTAAGTTCCTATTATCATAGAAAGTTTTTCCGAGCAGGTCTCAGATCGAGGTGAGCATAACACGTAACAAAGATAGGATTGAGCAGTCTGGCTCGATTCTCATATTTGCCTATTCATGATCAGTAGGCATCTAATGCGTGGTTGAACTATACAGGCCATTAAGCCATCTGGTTCAACCAACTTCTAGACCTTAGGCTTCCGGTCAGCGACTATGCTACTGGATTGGTTGGGCCATATTTACCTTGGACCTTGTATCCCTGATCCGGTCTTTTTTTTCATCAATAATTTAAATTAAACTTTATTTTTATTTTCTAACCTATTTAATTTATTTATTGAATATCAAGCTAAAACTAAAATTTTAGATATTTAACCTGTCCGCTCCGCGTGAAAACCAGAATGCGGAACGCGTTTAAAATTTTAAAATCACGTGGACCTTGATCCGTGGTTTAAATTTTGAAACCATGCATGGCCCGGGAGTCACGGCGCTTACCATTGTCGGTGCCTTTAATCCATCACTTTTTTAAAAAGAATTATTTTAGGTTCCGTGGCTTCTTTCCGCGGCGCTCCCATTACATGACTTTTTTTTTTTTTGTTTTTGGTTCCATGGCTTACCTACCATCCCCTCCCCCCGTTCGAGCTCTCTGTTTTCTCGTTCCGTCTCTCTCCTGTCACATTCGTCTTTTTCTTTTTATACCCTTTTTTTTTTTTTTTTTTTTTTTTTTTTTGCAGCAATAAGGGCCAAAGCCGGAGACGAGGTTTGACTCGTGATTTTTTTTTTTTTTTTAAAAAAAAAAGATTCCATAACTTTTCATCTCTCCTCCTGTTCTGGGGCTCTTTTTTGTTAGAGCGGCGATGCCGAGGCCCGGAGAGCACAAGAGACGGACGAGAGAGGAGAAACCATTGTAGTTTTGTTTTTATTTTTTATTTAATTTTTTTACTGATTATAAACGGTCTGTGCGAGCGCGCGTGCGTGTGCGTGGGGATCATTATCTTTAAAGCTGAGAACGGCAAAACACAGACAAGAAATTAATTAATCATTGCAACCAGGATTATCCAAAATGGTTAAATCAAACATTTTTTTTTTTTTTTTTTTGAGTGTAAAAATTTAATAGGGTGAGAGTCTGAGAGAGGTGGTTAAATCACTTGTTAATGATCTAGAAATTAACATCTACAATAATGGTTATGCCAATGGAGCCAATCAAAGAGTTGTTGGGTTTAATTGGAAAGGCGATATCTGGAGTACTGGAAATGACTATGTATCAAATATAAAACGAGCATATGATTCATTTATTAAACAGTTGTGGACTCGCTTAAACGACCCCATAAAAAATTTTAAAAAAAGGGGTTACTGACTGCACTATGGTGGAAACTTTTTCGTTGTGCCTGACCAAGTTTGAAGCAAAAGATGAAACAAAAAGAATCTTGTTACGGCACAGTGATTGATTTGGGGAAAATAATGTTCTAATCAATGAAAATGGCCTCGCAAACATTTTAGGGGGGAAGACATCTAGAATCGGATAAGGGCATGGCATGATAGAACAAAAATAAGTTAAAGAGGATGCTAGAATCAAAGTCGCTGATATTCAATATCCAGTAATTTTACCAACTAAATAAATTGGTACTTTTTTTTTCTCTAAGATAATCTTTTTCATTAACTTAATTAAATTGCAGGCATGTATGTGTATGTATGTGTGTATATACATATATTGCCTATTGTATAACAAATTTGTTCAAATATACGGAGAAACCTAGAGACCTTTTTACGGTTATTAAAACTTGTGAATTTGTAAAGCAATTCTTATTAATTGCCACCCAATATTTTTCTTTCAGCAAAAAAAAGGGGCAGATATTACAACGTCACCAGATAGCATGAGAAAAAAAGATTTAGACCGGCGCTCTGGTGGTAATTGGTGCATGAAACAATGGACCCAGCATCTCATTCCGTGCGTCCATCCATAGCTAGGTTCCATGGCGTATGCCTTGTTTCTTGAACCTTTGTGTATGCCAATTACTACCCATTACTCCATTAACAATAATATCAGTTTCAGCTCTTATCCACGGAAGGGACAATTCTGGAATGTGCGAACTTTGGATCCCCTCAGGTCCTTCTAGGATAGCAGATCCGAGTACTGTCAAATATATAAAAAAACGTTTTCAGTGTGCCTGAATAATGATGGATCAAACTGGTGTATTCCTCTAAAACCGGCTATCATTTTGTCTTGGAAAATATATAAATGTGCAATGATGGGACCATCAGGGATGTAAAGTAGAAGATGTCTTTCTTCATGCACTGAACTATAGATCCGCTAATGGAGTAAATTACGTGGCCCACGAGCCCAAAGTTTTCTCAAAGATATTATACCGACGCACCGACAGAATCATGCTAATCGCATGCCTGTTGGACTTTGTCGTTCTAAAGCCATCCTTCACTATGAGAACCCTGAGGAAGTCACTCTTAAAGTACTCGGAATGGAGTAGAAATGTTACTTATTTTAAGCCTAAATTACTTTATGTGACAGGAGCATCTAGGTGGTATTATGATCATTTAAGTTTAAGAACTGTGGTTAAGGGTCCTAGTGAAGTAGGTCATCGTAAAAGCCATGCCTTATTAATTATGAGGGATGTGGAACATCTAGACCACGAAGAATGCAGCGGTGCACAACCTGGCAGCTTATCATTTTCTCTTTCTATTTTTTATTGTCAATTCCAGGATTACAAATTTTGGTGTATGTGTTGGTCTCTGCTCGTACGATAAGGTGTTCCATATTCAGCGTGGTCCACCACTTACATATGCTTGTCTTAATCAGGGACTGATCTTGTCAAATACTTCTAGCGGTGGAAGCTGCTTTGCAAATGCCGAGATATATGCACCGTGGATGTCTTAACCAGCATCAGCTAAATTATTATCTTTAATAATATATTTGTTGAAGGTTTTTGATATGGCTATATCGCTAACGTGGAGCGCGTGTCATGTCCAGCTGGACACGGTCAGTACCACGTGGATCTTTTCTTTCAAAAAAATTTTCTGTTTGGGAAGAAGTTCTCCTGCTCCTTCACCAGGTGGTACCCCAAGACGGGTCCACCTCGGTCGAAGTCGAGCCTCTCTCTGCCACTCCGCCAGGTGTCCATCCAGGAGGGGTCCACCTCGGCCGAAGCTGGCGGCCCCACGCTCCCTCGCCAGGTGGCACCTCAAGACGGGTCCACCTCGACCGAAGTCGAGCCTCTCTATGCCACTCCACCAGGTGTCCACCTAGGAGGGGTCCACCTCGGCTGAAGCTGGCAGCCCCGTGCTCCCTCGCCAGATGGCACCCCAAGATGGGTCCATCTCTGCCGAGGTCGAGCCGGGCCCTCCTGCTCCTTCGCCAGGTGGCACCCTAA
Source organism: Areca catechu (assembly GCA_021397845.1). NCBI lineage: Eukaryota > Viridiplantae > Streptophyta > Magnoliopsida > Arecales > Arecaceae > Areca > Areca catechu. Next base: position 43,787,848 of record CM038051.1, on the reverse strand, counting down.
GACGGGTCCATCTCGGTCGAAGTCGAGCCTCTCTCTGTCACTCCGCCAGGTGTCCACCCAAGAGGGGTCCACCTCGGCCAAAGCTGGCGGCCCCTCGCTCCCTCTCCAGATAGCATCCCAAGACGGGTCCACCTCTGCCGAGGTCGAGCCGGACCCTCCTGCTCCTTCGCTAGGTGGCACATCAAGACGGGTCCACCTCGACCGAAGTCGAGCATCTCTCTGCCACTCCGCTAGGTGTCCATCCAGGATGGGTCCACCTCGGCCGAAGCTGGCAGCCCCACGCTCCCTCGCCAGGTGGCACCCCAAGACAGGTCCACCTCTACCGAGGTCGAGCTGGGCCCTCTTGCTCCTTCGCCAGGTGGCACCCCAAGACGGGTCCACCTCGGCCGAAGTCAAGCCTCTCTCTGCCACTCCGCCAGGTGTCCACCCAGGAGGGGTCCACCTCGACCGAAGCTGGCGGCCCCTCGCTCCCTCGCCAGGTGGCACCCCAAGACAGGTCCACCTCTGCCGAGGTCGAGTCGGGCCCTCCTGCTCCTTTGCCAGGTGGCACCCTAAGACGTGTCCACCTCGGTCGAAGTCGAGCCTCTCTATGCCACTCCACCAGGTGTCCACCCAGGAGGGGTCCACCTCGGCCGAAGCTGGCGGCCCCGCGCTCCCTCGCCAGATGGCACCCCAAGACGGGTCCATCTCTGCCGAGGTCAAGCCGGGCCCTCCTGCTCCTTCGCCAGGTGGCACCCAAGACGGGTCCACCTCGGCCAAAGTCGAGCCTCTCTCTGCCACTCCGCCAGGTGTCCACCCAGGAGGGGTCCACCTCGGCCGAAGCTGGCGGCCCCTCGCTACCTCGCCGGATGGCACCCCAAGACGGGTCCACCTCTGCCAAGGTCGAGCCTAGCCCTCCTGCTCCTTCGCCAGGTGGCACCTCAAGACGGGTTCACCTCGGTCGAAGTCGAGCCTCTCTTTGCCACTCCGCCAGGTGTTCACCCAGGAGGGGTCCAACTCGACCGAAGTTGGCGGTCTCTCGCTCCCTCACCAGGTGGCACCCCGAGACGGGTCCACCTCTGCCGAGGTCGAGACGGGCCCTCCTGCTCCTTCACCAGGTGGCACCCCAAAACGGATCCACCTCAGCCGAAATCGAGCCTTTCACTGCCACTCCGCCAGGTGTCCACCTAGGAGGGGTCCACCTTGGCCGAAGCTGGCGGCCCGTCGCTCCCTCGCCAGGTGGCACCCCAAGATGGGTCCACCTCTGTCGAGGTCCAGCCGGGCCCTCCTGCTCCTTCGTCAGGTGGCACCCCAAGACGGGTCCACCTCGGCCGAAGTCGAGCCTCTCTCTGCCACTCCGCCAGGTGTCCACCCAGGAGGGGTCCACCTCTGCTGAAGATGGCGGCCCCTCGCTCCCTCGCCAGGTGGTACCCCGAGACGGGTCCATCTCTGCCGAGGTCAAGCCGGGCCCTCCTGCTCCTTCGCCAGGTGGCATCCCAAGATGGGTCCACCTCGGCCGAAGTCAAGCCTCTCTCTGCCACTCCGCCAAGTGTCCACCCAAAAGGGGTCCACCTCGGCTGAAGCTGGCGGCCCCTCGCTCCCTCGCCAGGTGAAACTCCAAGACGGGTCCACCTCTGCCGAGATCGAGCCGGGCCCTCCTGCTCCTTCGCTAGGTGGCACCCCAAGATGGGTCCACCTCGACCGAAGTCGAGTCTCTCTCTGCCACTCCACCAGGTGTCCATCGATGAGGGGTCCACCTCGGTCGAAGCTGGCGGCCCCTCGCTCCCTCGCTTGGTGGCACCCCAAGACGGGTCCACCTCTGCCGAGGTCGAGCCGGGCCCTCCTGCTCCTTCGCCAGGTGGCACCCCAAGATGGGTCCACCTCGGCCAAAGTCGAGCCTCTCTTTGCCACTCTACCAGGTGTCCACCCAGGAGGGGTCCACCTCGGTCAAAGCTGGCGGCCCCTCGCTCCCTCGCCAGATGGCACCCCAAGACGAGTCCACCTCTGCTGAGGCCGAGCCGGACCCTCCTACTCCTTCGCCATGTGGCACCCCAAGACTGGTCCACTTCGCCCGAAGTCGAGCCTCTCTCTGCCACTCCGCCAAGTGTCCACCCAGGAGGGGTCCACCTCGGTCGAAGATGGCAGCCCCTGCTTCACCGCCAGGTGAAGCCCCCTGACAGTTCCACTTCGGCCGAAGTCAGCCCTACTCTGTAAGGCCTCAGGGAGATAAAGACACAGATCACGAGGTCGCCACTGGGGGCCGGTGCACGTCGCGCCCTGTACGGGGTGCCAGTACGGCCTGCGGTGATATGTGAAACCTCGTTTGCATCATTTAAGCAGGGCCCCGCAACCGAGAAATGAAATCCTTGCGGGTAGGAGCTTAAAATGGCTAAAAGCCCATTATCAACGCCCCGAAAGGAGAGCTCCCGCACTCGGCTCGAGGTCTCACCAGTCCTCCCATTTTCGTGACACACGGCGGACGAGGCGTGCCGGCCACTTAACTCCCGGACTCAAAGGAGAAGAGCGAGAAAAGAAGACCCGAGGTCTCGGGAAGCCTCCGGGAGGAGACGTGGGCTGAAGGCGGTCCGGTGGTATAAAAGGGACGGTAAAAACGGGCAGAAAGGTAGGTCGAAAAAGAGGGAGAATACCGAGAGAACGATCTGGGGGACCCCAGGAAGTTCTCAGGCATGAGCTCAGTGAACCCAGCACAGGAAGCCGGGCTTCAACTTCCCTCTTCCCCACACTTCTTTCATTTACATCTCCTCTAAGCATGGGAATCCTTCGGGAACCCGCCTTAGAGGTCCTGTTCCATCTTGCCGCTCTCTTACTTGATCGTCGGAGTGCCCCTGCCAGGATCCCCGGCCCAAGTCTCTGATTTTGTTTTGCAGGTCCGGAAGCTTGGAGATCTCGAGGTGAGAGAGTCCAAGAACCGGCGCCAGCTCACGAGCTACAGGCCACCGCGGTGAGATCGGCAACAGATTGGCATGCCAAGAAGGGGGGAAGAACTGTAACCCCTGTACGATCAAGCTCTCAGTGGGCGAAAGCATGCTCCAACCATGGTGGTGACACGCGAACGCGAAGCATCCACTAGCCAGGCAGGAGAGGTTCCTTCTCCCCAAGGGCCACGCAGCCCGGAGAGGGAACTTCCTGCCCCTCCTCCTCCTCAGCCATCCTCGGTGGACGTTCCCTTTGCAGCTGTCGTCCAGCAGCTGCAATCTTTGACTACTGCTGTGCGGTAACTGCAGCACCAGCAGCGCTCCCTGGCCACTCAGTCCTAGCCAGGGACCCCCGTGGCTCGAGCCACGGGCCCCCACGGAAGCCTGCGCTCCATCCAAGGCAGGCCCTCCCATCCGCGGGCAGTTGCCAACCCCCGTGGGAGCCACCAGACTCCCGCAAAGAGGAACCACTCTGGTTCGGCGGATCACGAGAGTCGATCCCCGGCCAACGATGCCGAAGCAGTGCAGCGCAGCAGGCGCCATCGAGGCAAGGCCCCCCACCGAGACCGATCGGCACCCCATTCTCCAATGGCCTCAGTGGAAGATTCCACCGATGAGGCCATCAGGCGCCAGGCCGAGAGGTGTCTGGAGGAGCACGAGCGCAAGCTGGTGGAGTTCTCCCGTTGCTTTGCCGACATGCAGAGCTCCCCCACCGATCCAGCAGGCTACAACACCCAGCCATCCTTCTCCCGGGAAATCCAAGAGGAACCGATCCCAAATCGGTTCCATATGCCTCAGGTGGATTCCTACAATGGGACCACCGATCCCTTGGACCACTTAGAGAGCTATAAGGCTCTCATGAGGGTCCAGGGAGTGACAGACGCCCTTCTATGCATCGCCTTCCCAGCCACCCTCCGGAAGGCTGCTCGAGTTTGGTTCACCCGCCTCGAGCCGGAATCCATCAGCTCCTTCCATCAGCTGGAAGGAAAGTTTGTGATGCACTTCGATGCTTGCCGGAAGGTGCCAAGAGAGGTGGATAGCCTCTTTTCTATCCGCCAGCAGGACCAGGAGCTGCTGCGGGACTACATCACCCGCTTCAAGACCGCCGCCCTAGAAATTTACAGTCTGGACGAGCCCGTCGCCATGCTGGCGTTGAAGCGTGGGCTCAATACCTCCCATCTGATGTATTTCCTGGACAAGAAGCCCCCCAAGACGTACTCTGAGCTCCTCCTCCGCATCCACAAGTACATCCAAGCGGAGGAGGCCGATCACACCAGGCGAGAGCTGGACGGGAAGCCTTCAAAGAAGCCTGCCCCAAGGGATGTCCCCGGGACCCGGAGGCCTGGACCACCTGCAGATTTTCATCCAGGCCCGAAGCCGAAGAACGGTGCTACCCCAGAGAGAACGTTCACCCCTCTCCTCGCTCCCAGAATGAAGATCCTCATGGAGATTGAGGGTGAGCACTACCTCCGTCGACCTCCTCCTCAGAACCCAAGGAACATCCGTGACAAGACAAAATATTGTCAATTTCACCGCGAGCACGGCCACAACACGGAGGAGTGCCGCAATCTGAAGTGGGAGATTGAGGAGCTGATCAAGAGGGGCTACCTCAGAAAGTTCGTGAGGAACGAAGTCCCGGTGGAGGGTCAGCCACTCACAGCCCTTCCCCCCGTCCCTACAATTGACAACCGCCCAACGGAGAAGCCGGTGGGCATGATCTCTTAGGGGATTGGGCATGTGACGAAGAGAGCCCGGGAGGTGGGAGACCCAGAGAATGTACTCCCCTTTGAAAAGGGGAATAAAAATGAAAATGTAAACAATGATGCAGTGGTGGTCGAGATGACCATCGCGAAGCATCCTGTACATCACATTATGGTGGATAGTGGGAGCTCTACTGACATGCTTTTTTATGATGCTTTCTCCTGAATGAATTTGTCTAATGATCAATTAAAGCCGGTGCACACCCCTCTTGTGGGCTTCACCGGAGATTCTGTGGGGGTCGAAGGAGAGATCACTCTCCCTGTCACTGCCGGATCCCCATCTTGGTAGAGTACGGTCATGATGACGTTTACCGTCGTCAAGCTCCCATCACCTTATAATGCCATCCTCGACCGTCCAGGGCTCAACCAACTGGATGATGTCATTTCCACTAAGAGGTTGTTGGTACAGTTCCCCACTGCCTCTGGGATGGGAGTGATGAGGGGGACGGCCCAACCCGTCCCACATTGTCTGTAGACGGTCCCGGGGGCTCAAAGTGCTGAGCTCGGCTCCGACGTCAATGACCTCGACCTAAGAGAGCAAGATCCCAGGGGAGGGCCCGTGGAGCGCTTGTTGACGTACCCTCTCGGCTCGGACCCTCAGAAGACAGTGCAGAAAGGAGCCCAGCTCCCGGAAGAAAAGCGGGCTCGTTTGTTGGACTTCCTCCGGGCGAACGTTGATGTGTTCGCCTGGTCCGCTACGGACATGCCAGGTATCCCCTCGGAAGTCATCACCCACCGGTTGAACATTGATCCAAGGTGTCGTCTTGTCCGCCAGAAGAAGAGGAGTTTTACTGCGGAGAGGCAGAAGGCCATCAATGAAGAAGCAGAGAAGCTTCTCGTCGCCGGCTTTGTACAAGAGGTACAGTATCCCAATTGACTGGAGAACGTGGTCATGGTGAAGAAGAGCAACGACAAATGGTGGATCTGTGTGGACTACACCGACCTCAACCGAGCTTGCCCGAAGGACAGTTTCCCTTTTCCAAGGATCAATCAGCTCGTGGACACTACTTCAGGGAATCACCTCCTCTCTTTCATGGATGCCTTCTCCGGGCACAACCAGATCCGAATGCACCCAGAGGACGAGGAGCACATTGCTTTCATCACCGACCGCGGAACCTACTGTTATAAGATGATGCCATTCAGCCTCAAGAACGCCGGGGCCACGTACCAACGGCTGGTCAACAAGGTCTTCAAAGACCAAATTGGTCGCAACATGCAAGTGTACGTGGACGACATGCTGGTGATGAGCAAGCCCACTTCGGACCACGTCGGCGACCTGGCAGAGACCTTCAGTAACCTCCAGCTTCACCAGATGAAATTAAACCCGGCAAAGTGCGCCTTCGGCATGTCCGCGGGGAAGTTCCTGGGTTCATGGTGACCCAAAGAGGAATAGAAGCCAACCCAGAGAAGGTCCAGGCGATCCTGGACATGGAGCAACCCACCTCCAAGAAGCAAGTGCAGCTACTCATCGGCCTTATAGCCGTCCTGAGTTGGTTTATCTCAAGGTCCGCTAACTGCTGCCAACCCTTCTTCAAAGCGCTGAGGAAGATGAACGACTTTACCTGGACGAAGGAGTGCCAAGAGGCATTTGATGAGCTAAAGAGAATGCTGGCATCTCCGCTGCTGCTTTCCAGGCCCGAGGAAGGAGAGGAGCTCCTCCTGTACCTGGCGGTCACCTCGAAGGTTGCCAGTTCGGTTCTGGTTTGGACGGATGACAAGGGGATGCAAAGGCCGGTGTATTACACGAGCAAACTCCTCCGTGATGCGGAGCTCATGTATTCCCGGTCTGAGAAACTGATTTTTGTGCTAACCATGTCCGCTCAGCGTCTCAGGCCTTATTTCCAAGTGCACCCCATTACGGTCCTGACGGATCAGCCACTGAAGGCGGTGCTCAGCCAACCTGACACGTCTGGGCGCCTAGCAAAGTGGGCGCTCAAGCTCAGCGAGTTCAACATCACCTACAGGCCGAGGTCAGCCATGAAGGCACAAGTACTCGCTGATTTCTTGATTGAGTGTGCAGGCCTAGGTGAGGGGCCGGAAGAAAGCCCCCAAGATCAACAGCCGGAACCAGGACCGGAGGAGGACGTCTGGATCCTTCATGTGGACGGAGCCTCGAACTCCGACGGGAGCATAGCTGGACTCATCGTCGTCGAGTGTGAGCTCCGCTTCCAGTTCACCACCACCAATAACCAGGCGGAGTACGAAGCGCTTCTTGCGGGGCTAAGAGTGTCCCACGAGCTAGGCGTGGCCAGCCTCAGGGTCTTCACCGACTCGCAGTTGGTGGCCGGGCAGGTCTCGGGGGAGTACGAGGCGCAGGACCCCCAAATGGCGAAGTATCTGGAGCTCGTGCGGACGAGCATGATGGGATTTCTGCGCTTCAGCATCTCCCATATACCTCGCGGGGAAAATGCTCGCGCGGACACACTCTCCCACCCGGCAACCCTGCCGGACTCATCACTGGGCCGCGCCTATATCGAGCACCTCAAGGCCCCGAGCTACAAGATATCCATGGTGGTCCAGCAGGTCAACCAGGAGCCCAGCTGGATGGACAAGTACATTGAGTACATCACCAACGGTACCTTGCTAGAGGACCGTGTGGCGGCTGGCCTCATTAAGAGGAAAGTCGCATGGTTCGTTTTGATGGATGGGCTACTGTATCGGAGATCCTACTCCTACCCGCTCCTCAAGTGTCTGAAACCCGCAGAAGCCGCACTCGTGCACCAAGAGGTCCACGAGGGCATCTGTGGGAACCATGTGGGGGGCAGGACACTGGCGTACAAGGCCCTCCGTCAAGGTTATTTCTGGGAGACAATGAAAAAAGACGTAGCTGACTTCGTGAAGAGGTGCGACCGGTGTCAGCGGCATGCCATAGTGCAACGTCAGCCCGCTGCTCCACTCTCCCAGCTCTCCGCCCCATGGCCGTTCGCTCAATGGGGCATAGATCTCCTAGGACCTTTTCCTCCGGCGTTCGGGCAACGAAAATTCTTGATCGTGACCATCGACAAATTCACAAAGTGGGTCGAGGCCGAACCCTTGGCCTGGATCACGGATGCAAATGTCACCAAGTTCCTTTGGAAGTCAATTATTTACCGCTTCGGCCTACCGCACACCATCATCACCAACAACGGACGTCAGTTCGATTATGGGACTTCGAGAAGTTTTTTGGCGACCTCGGTATCCACCATCGTTTCACTTCGGTGGTGCATCCTCAAACGAATGGAGAAGCCGAGGTAACAAATAGGACCATCTTGCAAGGCCTCTGGACAAGACTGGACCAGGCCAAGGGTAGGTGGGCATAAGAGCTCCTGAGCATCCTTTGGGTGTATCACACTACCCCAAGGATGGCTATAGATGAGACCCCATTGAACCTCGTCTTCGGAGCGGAAGCAGTTATTCCAGTTGAGCTCAACCTACTGACCCTGCACGTGGAGAAGTATGACGAGGCAGAGAACCCTGCCAGGATGCTGCTAAACCTGGACCTCCTTGAAGAAATGAGGGACAGGGCCTGAGTTCGGATGGTGGCTTACCGGCAACGAGTGGCCATATACTACAACTCCAGGGTGCGACTGAAGTGCTTCCGCTAGGGAGACTTGGTGCTCCACCGCGCTGAAGCTTCCCAGCCACGGGAGCATGGGAAGCTCTCCCCAAATTGGAAAGGCCCTTATAGGGTGGCGGAGACACTTTCCCATGGGGCGTACTGCTTGGAGGAGCTAGGCGGATCCCGGTTCCCTCGGACCTGGAATGCCTCAAACTTGAGGATTTACTACCAATAGTGTAAGACCCCTCAAACTTGAATAATAAAATCTTTTTCACCAAATTCCTACTCTCATCTCGTAGGGCAAAAGCCATCCAGCTCTAAGTTCGACGAGCATGGACACGGTGAAAGATCCGCGAAGGCGCGATGTCCCTCTTATAAAAATCCCGGAGTTCGGTCTGGATTGTCGCACGGAACTAAATTCCGACATGCGGCCCCGGAGTTCAGTCCGGAAGAGGTCCCAGAGACTTAGGTCTCGATCTTACAAAATCACGGAGAACAGCTCGGTAAGCCGTGCAGGGCTCAATTTCAGCCGCGGCCCTGGGGTTCAGTCTGGAAGTTCGCAAGGGACCTGGTTCCAAAGCGAAGTCCCGGACTTCGGTCTGGAAGGTGGAGCAGAACCCAGTTCGCCGATGCAATCCCAGAGTTCAGCTCGGAATGCACTACGGGACTTAGTCCCAGTAGCTAGCACCAGGGTTCAGTCCGGAAGATGCACACAAAAAAAAAGAAGAGGGAGAGAAGAAAAGAAGTAAGAAAGAGAAAGGACAAGTTAATGAAAAAGAAAGTTTTCATTTCTGGTGGAAGATTCCTTACAAAAAGGGGGGAGCCCTAACAGGCCAGAAGATCCCCAAGAAAAAAAAAAAGGAATACATGACCACAGAAACAAAAAAAAAAGATGTAAAGCTTCAGGGCTACTTCACCTCCGCCGTGTCCTCCTGAGGCTGGGGGGCACCATTTCTATCAGCGGCACCGTCGAAAGGCTGCTCGGGAGTCACCACCTCAACTGGCATCACTATCGAAGCTCCTCTGGCGAGATCCTCCCTCCGACCGCCCAGGATGACTCGAGTAAGGTCGAGTTCGGGGTAGAACGAGCTCACCTTCTCCCAGCACACCTGGAAGCCCTTCAGAAAGGAGTCCACCGCCGCCTCATGCATCTCCGCGACGTACTCTTCGGAGGCCTGGAACTTCGGCATGGCCTCCTGTGTCTCCCTCTTGGACGCCTCCAGCAGCCCATTGATGTAGGAGTTCTTCTCCTTGGCTGCGGTCAGCTCCTTGATCACCTCTTCAACCCGGCGCTCCAACGACCGGGACTGAGCCCTGAGGCGAGTCTTCTCCACCGCGTCTTCCTCCGCGCGACGCTGGTTCAAGATCCTCTCCTCTGACAGAGAGGTCTCGAGCTCCTTCAAGCACCCCTCGGTGCGGCCCAGGTCCGCCCGAAGGGCCTGGTTGTTCGCTCGCAGTTCGACCCCCTTATCCATGAGGTCCTTGACGTCTACTGCGAGTCTGCCGAGCTTCTCCTCCTTCTCGGCATCCTTCTTGGCGTAGCCGACGAGAAAGTTCCTCAGCAGGAGGACATCTGTCCCAATCTGCACCAAAATAAAAAGACACAATACGTCATCAGAATTCAACAGGAACTTTAAAAGGTCAGAGCTCGGAACTTACCGTAAACAGCAGCGGGAGGATCCTGAGCAATGCCTCTGTGTAGTCCCAGCCTCCCCTCAGGCGGCGGTCTCGGGAGGTGCTCACGAATTCCATCACTTTCTTCGCGAGCCCCTGATCACGGATCACGGAGGAGCGGTGGTTGAGGCTCGGCGGTGGAACAAGGTCGTCCGTAGCAGGCCGGGCGGTCGTCCCTTCGCCAGGCAATGCAGCTGTCGGTGGAGCCGCCGTCGCCCTGGTGGCCACCATGGAAGTGGCAAGCGTGGCGCCTGGAGTAGGCGTCGCCCGAGGAGGTTCCGGCCTCCTCTCTTCCCGGACCCTGTCGAGGTCGACGACAGGGGCATCTGGCACCCGGGCCCGAGGCAACCCCGAAGCAGGAGCCGCTACCCCAGGATCGGTGATGGCAGGTGGGCGTAGGTCCACGACTCGTCTCAATGCGAGCCCTCTTCGCTGGGGGGTCCTTAGCCCCTTCGGCAGCATCCCTCTCCAGGATGCCCTCCATCAAGCTTTCTATGGAGAACTTCATACCTGAGGAAAAAAGGGACAGTTAGGCTAGTCTAAAAGGAAGGAAGTGCAGGGCAGAACATGAAGGTGAAGAACGGAGAACCGGGCCTCACCCAACTCCCGGATGGGACTGACCCCTACCTCAAATAAATTCTGCTCTGAGAGCAGAACGTCGAGGGCTGGGACCACGTCACCCAGCAGTAGCATAAAGTCATCCTGATCCGTCGGCTCGACTTGGGAATTCCGGTTTGGGGATCGGTCCGGCTCACTCCAGGCCCGGTCGACGTTCTCGACCGAGGCGAAAAAGAAGCGGTTCTTCCAACCCTTGATCGAGGAAGGGAGGTCGAACCTAAGGCACCTAGGCCGGAACAAAATGTACCACCAGCCATCATCGGTGGAGTAACGCTTCAAGGTGAAGAGAGCCCTGAAGAGGGAGAAACGTGCAACGAACCCATGGAAGTGGCAGAAGACGATGAAGGTGAAGATGACCCAAATGGCATTAGGAGCCAACTGGGCCGGGACCAGACGATAATGGCTGAGGAACGAGAGAAAGAAGGGATGAAGGAAAAAACGAAGACCCCCAGTAAGGAAGACCTCATAGAAGGAGACCCTCCCAGGGCCACTCGAGGTTACTCGATCCCTATGCCTTGGGAGGGAAAGGCGGATTGAGTCCGGGACCCCATACGTGTCCCGGATCCGGGAAAGATCGTCTCCGGTCATCGTCGAAGCATAACCGGAGGGACCGGAAGAAGAGGCCTCCGGAGGAGGAAGAGAAGAGACGGGATGTGCGGAAACTATGGGAGGAGACCTAAGACCCCTAGGGATGCCTATGGTCACGGCCCCAGGTTAGAGCTGCCTCCGGACCTCGTCCGGAATCTCTTCCCCCTCCGAGGAGGAAGACGATGGAATCCTCAGCCGGAAAGGACCGACCTCGTCCGGGTTGGAAGAGACATGACGGCGACGTGCCATGGAAGAAGAAGAAGCAAGAACAACTCGTGCGAGGGTAGATAGAGGAAGAGAAAAGGTGACACAGGCACTTACTGGGATATTTTGAACCAAAGGAATGGTGACCCTGGAAGATGAAGGGAGACCACTACAACCGCCAGCGAGGTGTGAGAAAGCGAAGAAACCTCGTTTCTGGAAAGTCCCCCTCCTTTTCAAATTCGATTGACAGCAGCCATACGCTTCTTTCCGTTCTGGGCCATTAGAGACTGCCACGTGGAGGCACGCCCGACATCGATGCTTCGGTTCGATAGAAACTGCCTCGGTTTCGAAACGACGCATTAATGGCCCATCAGACACATGCACATGGCGACCCCTCATAGGGCCTCAGGTGCAACAGGAGCGGCGGCAGCGATCATGGCAATTATGGCACGAGATTTTTGTCTTCTCCACATCATCTCCGCATTAAATCCCCACGTCCCAAGCCACGACGCCTCGAAGGGACCTGGGGATGGGGGGCAACTAATATGGCCATATCACTGACATGGAGCACGTGTCATGTCCAGCTGGACACGGTCAGTACCACGTAGATTTTTTCTTTCAAAAGATCTCCCGTTCGGGAAGAAGTGCTCCTGTTCATTCGTTAGGTGGCACTCCAAGACGGGTCCACCTCAACCGAAGTCGAGCCTCTCTCTGCCACTCCGTAAGGTGTCCACCCAGGAGAGGTCCACCTCAGCCAAAGCTGGTGTTCCCTTGCTCCCTCGCCAGGTGGCACCCCAAGACGGGTCCACCTCTACCGAGGTCGAGCCGGGCCCTGCTGCTCCTTCGCCAGGTGGCACCCCAAGACAGGTCCACCTCGGTCGAAGTCGAGCCTCTCTCTGCCACTCCGCCAGGTGTCCACCCAGGAAGGGTCCACCTCGGCCGAAGCTGGCGGCCCCTCGCTCCCTCGCCAGGTGGCACACCAAGATGGGTCCACCTTTGCCGAGGTCGAGCTGGGCCCTCCTGCTCCTTCGCCAGGTGGCACCCCAAGACGGGTCCACCTTGACCGAAGTCGAGCCTCTCTTTGCCACTCCGCCAGGTGTCCACCCAGGAGGGGTCCACCTGAGCCAAAGCTGGCGGCCCCTCGCTGCCTCGCTAGATGGCGCCCTAAGACGGGTCCACCTTTGCCAAGGTCGAGCCGGGCCCTCCTGCTCCTGGCATCCCAAGACGGGTCCACCTCGGTCGAAGTCGAGCCTCTCTCTGCCACTCCGCCAGGTGTCCACCCAGGAGGGGTCCACCTCGGTCGAAGCTGGCGGCCCCTCGCTCCGTCGCCAGATGGCACCCCAAGACGGGTCCACCTTTGCCGAGGTCGAGCCAGGCCCTCCTACTCCTTCGCCAGGTGGCACCCCAAGACGGGTCCATCTCGGCCGAAGTCGAGGCTCTCTCTGCCACTCTGCCAGGTGTCCACCCAGGAGGGGTCCACCTCGATCGAAGCTGGCGGCCCCTAGCTCCCTCACCAGGTGGCACCACGAGACGGGTCCACCTCTGCCGAGGTCGAGCCGGGCCCTCCTGCTCCTTCACTAGGTGGCACCCCAAGACGGGTCCACCTCGATCGAAGTCAAGCCTCTCTCTGCCACTCTGCCAGGTGTCCACCCAGGAGGGGTCCACCTCGGCCGAAGCTGGCGGCCCCTCGCTCCCTCGCCAGGTGAAACCCCAAGATGGGTCCACCTCTGCCGAGGTCAAGCTGGGCCCTCCTGCTCCTTCACCAGGTGGCACCCTGAGACGGGTCCACCTCGACCGAAGTCGAGCCTCTCTCTACCACTCCGCCAGGTATTCACCCAAGAGGGGTCCACCTCGACTGAAGCTGGCGGCCCCTCGCTCCCTCGCCAGGTGGCACCCCAAGACGGGTCCACCTCTACCGAGGTCGAGCCGGGCCCTCCTGCTCCTTTGCCAAGTGGCATCCCAAGACGGATCTACCTCGGCCGAAGTCGAGCCTCTCTCTGCCACTCCGCCAGGTGTCCACCCAGGAGGGGTCCACCTCAGCCGAAGCTGGCGGCCCCTCGCTCTCTCGCTAGATGGCCCCCTAAGACGGGTCCACCTCTGCCAAGGTCGAGCATGGCCCTCTTGCTCCTTCGCCAGGTGGGATCCCAAGACGGGTCCACCTCGGTCGAAGTCGAGCCTCTCTCTACCACTCCGCCAGGTGTCCACCCAGGAGGGGTCCACCTCGGTCGAAGCTGGGACCCCTCGCTCCGTCGCCAGATGGCATCCCAAGACGGGTCCATCTCTGCCGAGGTCGAGCTGGGCTCTCCTGCTCCTTCGCCAGGTGGCACCCCAAGACGGGTCCACCTCGACCGAAGTCGAGCCTCTCTCTGCCAATCCGCCAGGTGTCCACCCAAGAGGGGTCCATCTCAGCCGAAGCTGGCGGTCCCTTGCTTCCTCGCAAGGTGGCACACCAAAATGGGTCCACCTCTGTCGAGGTCGAGCCGGGCCATCCTGCTCCTTCGCCAGGTAGCACCCCAAGACGGGTGCACCTCGGTCGAAGTCAAGCCTCTCTCTGCCACTCCACCAGGTGTCCACCCAAGAGGGGTCCACCTTGGCCGAAGCTAGCGGCCCCTCGCTCCCTCGCTAGGTGGCACCCCAAGGCGAGTCCACCTCTGCCGAGGTCGAGCTGGGTCATCCTGCTCCTTCGCCAGGTGGCACCCCAAGACGGGTCCACCTCGGCCGAAGTCGAGCCTCTCTCTGCCACTCCGCCAGGTGTCCACCCAAGAGGGGTCCATCTCAGCCGAAGCTGGCGGTCCCTCGCTTCCTCGCCAGGTGGCACACTAAAATGGGTCCACCTCTGTCGGGATCGAGCCGGGCCATCCTGCTCCTTCGCCAAGTAGCACCCCAAGATGGGTCCACCTCAGTCAAAGTCGAGCCTCTCTCTGCCACTCCGCCAGGTGTCCACCCAGGAGGGGTCCACCTCGGCCGAAGCTGGCGGCCCCTCGCTCCCTCTCTAGATGGCATCCCAAGACGGGTCTACCTTTTTCGAGGTCGAGCCGGGCCCTCCTGCTCCTTCGCCAGGTGGCTCCCCAAGACGAGTCCACCTCGGTCGAAGTCGAGCCTCTCTCTGCCACTCCACCAGGTGTCCACCCATGAGGGGTCTACCTCGGCCGAAGCTGGTAGCCCCTGCTCCACCGCCAGGTGGTGCCCCCTGACGGTTCCACTTCGGCCGAAGTCAACCCTACTCTGCAAGGCCTCGGGGAGGCAGAGACACGGATCACGAGGTCGCCACTGGGGGCCAGCACGCGCCGCACCCCGTACGGGGCATCAGTACGGCCTGCAGTGATACGCAAAACCTCGTTTGCATCAGTTAAGCAGGGCCCCGCAACCGAGGAATGAAATCTTTGCGGGCAGGAGCCTAAAACGGCTAGAAGCCCATCGTCAACGTCCTGAAAGGAGAGCTCCCAGGCTTGGCCCGAGGTCTCATCAGTCCTCCCCTTTTCGTGACACACGGCGGACGTTGCGTGCTGGCCACTTAACTCCTGGACTCAAAGGAGAAGAGCGAGAAAAGAAGATCCAGAGGTCTCGGGAAGCCTCCGGAAGGAGACGTGGGCTGGAGGCGGTCCGGTGGTATAAAAGGGACGGTAAAATCGGGCAGAAAGGTAGGTCGAAAAAGAGGGAGAACACCGAGAGAACGATCCGGGGGACCCCAGGAAGTCCTCAGGCGTGAGCTCGGCGAACCCAGCGCAGGAAGCCGGGCTTCAACTCCCCTCTTTCCCACACTTCTTTCATTTACATCTCCTCTAAACATGGGAATCCTTCGGGAACCCGCCTTAGAGGTCCTGTTCCATCTTGCCGCTCTCTTACTTGACCGTCGGAGTGCCCCCGCCGGGATCCCCGGCCTGGGTCTCTGATTTTGTTTTGCAGGTCCAGAAGCCTGGAGATCTCGAGATGAGAGAGTTCAAGAACCGGCGCCAGCTCACGAGCTACAGGCCATCGCGGTGAGATCGGCAACAGCTTTCACCTAACAAATAACAAGCTAGGCGGTGTTAAGGGCAGTCAGCCAATACCTTCACATTTTATAAGAAGATTTTTTTTTTTTCGGAGAAATAAATTTAAAATCAAATAGTATGATCAAGAAACGTTATAACCGTCTGAATTCTTTTTTTAAAAAATTATATTTGATTATACAACACCTGAAATTATTCAAAATTATGTAAAACATTTTACATTATGGACAAGAAAATTCTGTAAGAAAAGTAAATGTAATCTCATAATTAGGTACCATATACTAATTTATTTAAAGAAAAGAACTCTGGATTTATGAGCACGAATCAACTTTTATGCTGGCACAAGGTCATCACTAGAACCACAAGGTCATCACTTGGCAGTTGGCACAAAGTCTTTTCTTTAAATAAATCAGCATATGGTTTTCTACTTAGCTTTTCTGACTCTAGCTCTTTCTCGATCTCTCGCCATCAACCACCCAAACCTTGCTATAAATTAAGCTCATAAGAAGCACAAAGCTCTCCATATGCATGGCGGTACAATCATGGAACAAAGCCATGAACCCCTCCTTTCTTCTCCTGCCACCCGAAAGATCACTCATCGTTGCAACGCCCTCTTATTTACGCTCTCCTTCTCCCTTATTTGCACCGCCACCCTCATCACCGTCCAACTCAACACCACCACCACCCCCAACGCCACCTATCTCTGCGCCTACTCCCCGAACCTGGCCCCATGCACCGCCGTTATCTCCACCGCCCTCTCCGCCCTCGGCCGCCGGTCCAAACCGGACCCGGTCCAAGTCCTCCAAACCGTCCTCCACCAATCCCTCTACCAAATCGACTCCTTCCTCACCTTCGCCCGCAATTCGCACCGTCCGATCAGTGGTCCCAAGTCCATCCAACGATCCGCCCTCGCGGACTGCATCCATCTGATGGACCTCTCGCGTGACCTCCTCCTCGACTCGGCCTCCGCTATCTCCGCCGAGGCCTACACCGACGCCCGCACGTGGCTCAGCGCCGCACTGACCAACCATGTCACGTGCTCAGATGGGCTTAGTGGGCCCATCGGCCCAGCAACGGGAGCCCATTTAGAATCTCTAACGGCGTCGGCTAGCGCGTCCCTCGCCGTTCTAAGCGCAATTTCCCCGTCTGACGGTGATGCAGCAGAACGCGTTGGCAGGTTTCCCTCATGGCTGACGGTCAAGGATCAGAAGCTTCTAGAATCTTCTTCGTCGGACGGGATTACGGCCAACGTGACGGTGGCGGCGGATGGGAGTGGGGACTATAAGGCGGTACAGGAGGCGGTGGATTCTGCCCCGGATAAGGGGAAGGTGCGGTATGTGATTCGTGTGAAAAAGGGCACGTATAAAGAGAACGTGATCGTTGGAAAGAAGAAGACTAACGTTATGATTGTTGGTGATGGCATGAATTCGACCGTTATAACGGGCAATCTCAATGTTGTGGATGGGTCGACGACTTTCAACTCTGCAACATTAGGTAGGTGCAATTTAGCTTACTAGAAACCAAAATTTCTGGCTTATTTTGAGAAATTAATTATATAGCTTTATAACTCGTTTAGTTTGTTTCTTGGAATAATTTTTACTTGGTTGATTTTTTTATGGTTATATTTAAGGATCGATATTTTCTTATGATGGCAGGGAGACCTACAGATTTGGTTGATTTCTTGCTTGGAATATGATGAATTTAGCAGCAATTTTGACATGCAATTAACGTTATTTAGTTAAAAACTCGTCTTGTTTTATGTTTTCAGTATGGATCCTGTATTGAGTGCTTTTTTTTTTTAAAAAAAAAAAAAAAAAAAAAAAAATTGCCATGCTATTAGGAAATTCTTCTCAAAGCAGAGACAAGAAGTTCCAGTATCCTACATTCTCTTTAAAAAATAATCAACACCCTTTGCTACCTACAAAAATTGCTTTCAATTGTCATCATCTGTCACTGGGAAAAGAAACTTAACATGATAATTTCTCCCACATCTGTGCTGAATCTTTGACATACACATAATGAAATTGGTTGTAAGTTGCTAGAAGTTAATTATCAGTCCAACCTCAAAACATTTTACTTGGAATGCAGCTGCCGTGGGTGAAGGATTCATGCTGCAAGACATCTGCATCGAGAACACAGCAGGCCCCGAGAAGCACCAGGCAGTGGCACTGCGAGTCGGTGCTGATCGATCGGTCATAAATCGTTGCCGCCTCGATGGTTACCAAGACACGCTCTATGCCCACTCCCTCCGTCAATTCTATCGAGATAGCGTAATTTCGGGCACCGTCGATTTCATCTTTGGCAATGCAGCAGTGGTCTTCCAAAATTGCAACCTCATTGCCCGCAAGCCGATGATCGACCAGCAGAACCTCGTGACGGCTCAGGGCCGGGTCGACCCGAACCAAAACACGGGCACTTCAATCCAGAGATGCAAGGTGGTGCCAAGCGATGACCTTGCGCCGGTCAAGGGGTCGATACCGACGTACCTCGGCCGGCCATGGAAGGAGTACTCCAGGACGGTGGTCATGCAATCCTACATTGATGACCATGTGGATCCCAAAGGGTGGATGAAATGGAGTGGGGACTTTGCACTGGACACCTTGTACTATGGAGAGTATGACAACAATGGCCCAGGCGCTGGGACTGGTGGGCGAGTGAACTGGACTGGTTACCATGTGATTACCGACCCTAATGTGGCCAAGGATTTTACCGTGGCAGAGTTGATTCAGGGTGGGACTTGGCTGCAGCCCACTGGAGTGGCCTTCACAGAAGGATTGTGAATCAGGTTCGGATAAAGAAGTGGCGTTGCTTGTGGTTTGAGTTCTTGTATGCACACTTCCTTTGAAATGAGAGACGTGAGATTAAAAATGCGACTCTCTTTTGTCAGAAGCTTTGCAAAATATAATGAGAAAGCACTAAATCAAGTGAACCGCAGTAGTTTGGGGTTTGGCAACCTCGATTTATAAATGCTTGGAGCTTATCTTCGCTTTCATATAATTAGGTTTTGTCCGTAATCATATGATCAATTTGTTAATCAGTAAAGTATTTCAACCAATTCATATAATATATAGCTTTCACTTTAGTGGCCAAAATGCTGGTACCTTGTTGGTTTTATCTTAGCGTGGCATGGTTGTGCTTTTTTTCAGTACCTTCATGTCAAATGGAGATGAATTGAGATCTTAGTCTCCAGGGGTATGTAATTAGCTCGTAAAAACTTAAACCATAGGTATCATGAATCCTCTGAAATAAGAGATCTCTGGGTCAAACTTTTAAAAGAACAATATATAATTACAAGCATATATTTCAGCCCAGGCATGGAAAGTAGAGCAATCATATCGAGGAAAAAGAACAGGATATGATAGGCTGGGAATAAGATTGTGCACAAGATCTTTTCCTTTCTTTGGCTCTAAAAGCCTCCGGCAACGTAAAGTCCACGAAGAAGGGGTTCACATGCAATAAGGTGGCAAGTTTAATCACATCAACATAAAAAAGCTCACCATGGCCCTGTAGGTTGATCATCAAATCTAAAAGCATCATGCGAAGGCATGGGATACATTTTCTTCCTCAAAATCAATCAACAACCTAAAGGGCTTTTTATTCTTTCCTCCTCAGATTTAATGCGTATCGAGATCAATAATACAACCGTGCTGAAGTGGCGCAGAAGGTAGATGGAGGATCCTCTGGCAAAAGAGAAATCTGTGCAACCTGAAAAGAAGAGTTGATTACACCTAAAAGGGAGAAGAAAAAGTAATGCGACATACTAATGACACTGATTACTTTCCCATTGGATGTATGCAAGGAATACTTCCAAGAGGACATCATGCCAATGTCTTGGAGGGAAAATCAAAAGGTAACCAGCGACATCTAGAAAAAGAGTTTTAATATCTATGATAAAGTTCAATGGACTAAGGGTATCAAGCATCAGAAGCCATACTAATCAAACAAGGACTTCGTGGAATACCTGTGTTAAAATTACCTAAAATCAGCAAAACAACACCACCAGGGTCGACAATACCGTGCCATAGCTAGTTACATCATTGGCCATTTTATGGGTCTCATGAATGTCCACTTGAGTGAAAATATATCACCCCACAAACAAATGGCGAAAATGAACAATTAAAGACAACTTGTAAAATAAAATGTTCTGAATATTGATCTAGTGAGATCTTGATTCCTCCAGTTGATTCTTGTTAAAGTGAGGAACCACGATGGTTGGAGCTTCAACCTGCATCTTTAGAAAGTTGAACTCCAAAGCCAAGATGGGTTTTGATAGCAACACTGAAATGCTTCGGTTCCATACTTCATCTTCAGCAAAACAATATGAACCTTGATTGCTAACATTGATGTTATGGTCATCATCAGCATCAATAGTCTTTGGCCGTGATATTTTAGCAACCTCCACTGTTCGCACCCTGCAAGGTATATTCCATTATGAGCTAAAGCCTGTTAAGGAGCAAGGATAATTCTAACATTCTTTGGTTGCCAAAGAATTGACAAAAAATGTAAGTGTTTTGTCCCCACAGGTCATAAAGACTCATGGGAAATCCATACCAACAGAATAATAGAAATATATGGAGCTTGCTGATTGATTTGAAAGAAAATATCTCATAGCCTGAATGCAAGAAAAAGATCAAAGAGCTAGTTCATACAAAAACTAACCCTCCAACAGCAAGTTGTTAAAGAAAGGTTGAACAAGTGACAACCGTATTCCCGTAACTCAAGGGAGTACACGGTTTAAAATTTCATAGAACTTTCCACAGCACAAGATTCACAACACAGGTGTCTCATCAAATTGAAAATACGGAGAGTTCTACCGAAGTTATATAAACTACATCCAGAACGTAAGAATATATCTACCTATGCCAGCTTCATAGATACTTACAGGTATTAGCATTATATCTTCACACTGTTAGACACTTTTTTTGTATCTATTTTCCCTACTTCATGAAAGAAATGAAATCCAGGTGGGTACTCCAGTTCTATCCTTCTCTTTCAGGAAAAGAAAAGGCAATTCCATGAAAGAATTGAAGCACCTAGAGTCATATTTGACAAGATTTTTCACCATAAGTTGAAAGGCTGCACATATATTTTCCATATTTTATAGAATTAAAAATGTGTTTTAACCTTTTCTATCCTCCATTTTTTTTAAGCCTAGATTACCACTTTCTCAATGTAAGCCTGTTTCAGCCATGATGACAAAAATAGCTGAAAATGTCCAGTTTAAGGTTGCTCTAAAAATGCTCGGACGCCAAAGTTTTAAACCCTGCATGATTCAGATATTCTGCAAAACGGTCCTCAAAATTTAGACTTATTTCTCTATATGGAAGATTGCATGGACA
Source organism: Areca catechu (assembly GCA_021397845.1). Lineage (NCBI taxonomy): Eukaryota > Viridiplantae > Streptophyta > Magnoliopsida > Arecales > Arecaceae > Areca > Areca catechu. The sequence goes on along the minus strand of CM038051.1, from coordinate 43,767,223 downwards.
AATCATCCACTTCTTTGGTACTTGAATTATAGACTGACTGCAAAATGGTTCACATCCATGTCACAGTAAGAATAATTTCTTATCAGGTGAATCGCCTAACTGGTTGGACTTACTACAATTTTTAATCTGAAAAATGAACAAATTGATAGCTTTCTTTAACAGGATAATGTACATAAAACAGCTACATTTTCTCTTCCATAAAACAAGCAGCTGTTGCAACAGAAAAGTATGATGCCTTATCAGCAGCATAGAGGTAAAGAAATATAATGCCACACTCATTAACCTTGAGAAAGATAAGTCATATTACAGTTAATGCACACCTGCATTCAATCTGGCAGGAGTACTTGAGAAGCTGAGGGTTGTGTTCGGTTTGGCCACTGAAATTCCATATCATAGAAGTTATTCTCGAGTCAAAACATGGTAGGAAAGCTGAACTCCATATTTGTAAGACACTGACCTAAAGCTCGGAAGTGACATTCTGATTATAGGACCCATCCATTTCTCACTTGTTTTTGATTTTGGCACTGCCATCACCAAGATCATGACCAGGAAAAACCGAACAGTAATAAATCAGAACAAGAAATATAGGTTCTCCAGACATTGATTTAGAAAAAAAAAAAAAGGATTACAATTACCCTAAGTTTTCCTTTTGCAGAAAAATAGACATTACATTAGTATTGCTTCAAACAAACAAGGTATCGACTTAGAAATTGAGAAATGTAATCAAATTGCTGGACTAATTATAATAATTTAATATCTTTAAACAAACATGACATTTCATTCTGGCTTTATAACTTATATCCCATCAAAATAATCACTTCCAACAGCTGTCACTTCAAAACATCTCTAATCATGAAAGATGCCTACTCTCCAGCTTCTTTCAGTGAAACAGGAAACTAGACTAATCTCATGATTATAGACATCATGAGATTACTAGATTAATTAATTTATCGCAATTTCTGATTCATTATATATTAACTTTTAAAAAAATCCAATTCAACAAACAATAGGACCAATCTTTGAACTCTAAATTCCTTAAGAAGCTATTCATTTAAACACGCAGCACTTTCCAATAGCTTGTACTCTTGTTTCATCAAGTTCTACACTATATCATGAGTGGTAGTGCATTCTTGTGCCTCAACAACATTTGAAAAAGGCAAAAAACGAAACATGCAAATAGCAGTCAACATTATCAATAAAAAAGAAAACAGAGGCATATCAGACATTCAACCATAAAGTCTGTCGACTGCTTGGAAAAAGTCACATTTCCTAAAACTAAACATGATCCTCTGAAAACCTTGTCACAAAATCACAATGTTGTAAAATTGACTTAAATAAGATAGAATCTAGTGAGTAGTCACCAGTGAGTATGAGAACAGTGAAATAAAATGCAGTAATCTAAAAAAGATAGGAAATTTTTAACAAATGGTTAAAGATAAGCATATTGAGCAAATATATGTTCTCCCAGGAGGGCAGGCATATAACTTTTGTGACAATAATCCACAATTCCTGTCTCTTTTACTCGAGAATGTCTTAGGAATTTTGTATTCACCCATTTTTATGAGGAATATCCATACCAATTCAAACTCATTCATGAAGTTGAAAAGTCAACCAAGATCAAAAAGTAGAACTGCTATAAAATATTGAGCCAGATTATCTGACAGTCGTGCTATAGTAGATTATACAAGGAGAAAGCAACTGATTGGCACATAAGAGAACATTCACAGAATATATTACAATGGATCTAAATGGTTCACTCACCAACAAATGGCAAACTAATGTTACATATGCATGTTTGGGAAGAGCCCTTAATTTCTGATACTTGGATCTCACTATGCTCCTTTGACTTGCAGTAAGCAGAACTCATGCCAATCATGTTTAGGAAACGACTGTGTCTGCTTGATGGTTTCTCCATTATTTCCACTTTTCTCTGTCTCAAAGACAATAACATAAGACTACTAAGTGCATCAACCTGTTAGACACTTGTAGATATCTTTTAACACTAAGTTCTGCTGCTCAAAGATTTAGTTGCATAAGAAGATGGACAAAGATTGGAGAAGATGGACTATGTATGCTTCTACCATATTGTACATATTTGTTATTTGATATCTGCTGCCACGTATGAAGCATAGATTGCCAAATTAAAGAAAAGCAGAACTGTTTAATGAATAATAAGCTCCTGATAACCTGCGAGGACTGCATGGTATATACAATGTTCCCTGAACACTAATGGAATTGGGTATGCATGTATTTTAACAAACAGAGACAAAATGAAGATTCCACTCCTTTCGTTGTGCTAAGAATCATGAGTCAACGTAATTGTATCATTTAATTTAGAGTACCGTTGAGAATACTGCAACATGGCTTGGAAGCCCTATTTCCTGTAAAAACATGAAAGTGATGCTGGGTAAATAATGGTGGAATAGAACAAAAAAAAAACTAACACAACATAGAAATGCTCTATCATACCTTCCGGCCATGCCTGCAAGCCTCATAACTATTCACAAGTACTCTTGCAGCCCATCTATGAAGAATTAAATGAAACAAAATATGTGTATCAGAATGAACACTTTGCATGATTACAAATAAGGAACAACAGCTAGGATACATGAATGAATCTTATTTTCCCTAGAATACCAGCTACAGGGTATCGAAGCATTACGCGCATGAAGTAGGCGGGTTCCATACAGTGCCAGCAATCACCACGAGCTGAGAATGTACATACTCAAGTAGATTAGCAATGATCAATTCCAGGTTGTAAGAGCATAAATATACTTAAATGCATCCATGACATAATTTCAATAACTTGGTCAAACTCTGTTGTTATTTAACATCTTATTAAAAAAGCCCTTGAATAAGCAATTAATGATTAACTTCCTTTTAAAGAAGCTCTTGGGTATCAATAAATTTTTAACGGAAAGAAAGTTTGTCAAACCTCATCAAACCTTCCAGCTGGGCTGTCATCATAGTGAGCAAGGAAGAGACCACCAAGGGTATACCTGTGAAGCCGAAGCTCATCTTAATTGCAAAGATAACTAATTTTATTGTTTGGAGGAGAGCCTTGTCCAATGATCATGATTCCCACTAATGAACAAGAAAAATGTTTCCACAGATCAGAGAGTACCCAAACGCTTCAACTAGTTTTAACTCCTTTGGAATGAAAGCCCGAGCAGTTTCTGCTTTCACGAGATGAAGCTGATATAGAGCACTAAAAAGGAAATGCATGTAAGTATAAACTGTAGACAACTTATTTATATATATTGGTTAAATAGATGATTCACACAAACCCCCCCCCCCCCCCCCCCCCGGTCCTAGTAAGTCAGAATGGAAAGTGGGAGGGCTTGCCTGCCTTTAAACAACCATGGTGCCCCAAGGGCATAACCAGAAGAAGAAGAAGAAGAAGAAGAAGAAGAAGAAGAAGAAGGTCTCTCCGCAGCTTCCATTAATCTCAAATCCACATCCAAAAGGCATACAGTTCAGTTGATTGGGAGTTGGACTATTAGTCTCATAAAGTGGACAAGTTGGCAAAGCTGAAAAAGAACAAGAAGTGATTCAATAATACCATAGAACTGTTAAAAAACGGAACTTAAAAAGATGGTGCTTAACTTCTAATAAAAGGAATTTTTAGAATCAATTTGATCACATTGTACTCATCCCATGAAACTTAGTCCACCAGACTCGTAATGTTAAAAGTTCTGCAACAAACAGCCTTAAGCAAGTAAGATGAACTATTGGACATCAAGGTTTTATCCCTCGATCCAATGAAACATGCATTCCCAATTTATGGAGTCATCGTCAAATGCTTATAGAACCGCAATCTCAACGAACGTTGATTGACATGCACAACACAAGCATTTGACAGAACGTGCATAAGACCTTGAAGACTCATGGCACCTCCACTTTCTAGTCCACTGGAAAATGTAAAATTTACAAAGAAAATGAAACCAACGAAAGCCTCAACATCTTAGCAGTACCAGTCTGCAATTTTTGGCACTACTAGACCATTTTTCTGTCCAAAAAATTCCATTATGTTGATAACTAATTGATGAGAAGAAACAGCCAAGCTGTGTCATTAATTACTCCTCCCACTTTCCTTTCAATACTCCTCAGTATAAAAACTACTATTCGAAATCAGAAAACTTAGCTTGTTTATTACAATGCCAAAAAAAAAAACAGATGAGCGTTTTTTTTTTTTTTTGCTGGAAAAAGGGTGCAACCAACAAATACACGAATCATAACTATGATTAGTTACTTCTAGTCGGCAAAGATTTTTCTTTTTCACAATAAAACATCATAAGTTACCAATTAAAAAAAAAACAATGGTCATTTGGGCAAGAAACTTAGAAACCCTACAGAGGAGCAAAAGTAGAATAAAAGCTCTAAACTCATCTCCAATTTGGCAAAACGAATTCAACGGGAGAATCCCTCGTGAAACCCTGGACAAGGAAACGCATACCTTGGAAGTCGGAGTCCAACTAGAGCTAGCAAAGATCCCAAGTTGAGTGAAAGGAGCGGAGAGCGAAGAGAGTGGCTGTTCTCTTCGGAATTTAGAGAGAAGAAAGGCAGGCACCGTCGGAGCTCCCTTGAGATATCTTAAACGTGGCGAGCGCTTGTGGGATCTGGATCTCGCGTATCCAACGAGATCTCCCCGCGTGTCAAATTAGATTGGGCTCGTCCGGCTTATTTGCGTTCCAGCGGGACCACACCAGCGTCATCACAGTTAAAAAAAAAAAAAAAAACGAGAACAAAATTAATGCCAGGTTAGTAGCCTCGCATCGTTGCCGAAAAAATATAAAAAGAAAATCATGGATACGGGACGTGGTCATCGGATAACTTGATTAAATTTAAATTTTTTAAAATATATAATTAAAAATAAAAAATATTATATTTTAATAATTTATTTGAATCAGATTGATATATTTATTTTCGAATGAAAAAATATTACAGTACACGATTCAAACATGACTTAGAATGGCAAATCAACGGAGACAGCTATAATGAAAATTTATTCATTATTTTTTAATAATTTTTTTTTAAAAAAAATTAAAATATTTTTATTTTTTTTAAAATTTTAAAATTTTTTTAATATATATAGCCAGTAGCAAGGAAGGAAAAAAAAAAAAACAAAAACAAAAACAAAGCAAAAGAAGTGGCCCGGCGACGACGCAAGGGACGAGGGAGATAGCTCGGCATTATATAAAAAGGTGAGTATGAACGAAATTATAAAAAAATAAAAATAAAAACTATTTTTTAAATAAAAATTATTGAAATTAAAAAATAAAAATTACTTTATCATAAAAAAATAATTAAAATACTTATATTAAATTATAATATATATATATATATATATATAAATAAAATACGGAACTGCAGTTTGGGAGATCATGTGGCACGTCAAAATAGTCGGAATATATTATTGCTGTGAATAAACAACATCATCCAAATCTCGACAAGCCTTTTTAAAATCCTCATCGTGGCAAACGAAATCTTTGTCAATATCCATTAAGAAATGACAGATTTTTTGAAATGTTACCATGATGAGTAACGAAAGCCTTGTCGATGTCCACTAAAACGATTTACTGAATCTTGGCAACGGTCTTGTCGATGGGGATTTGATGAATATTGATAAGATTTGGCTGGATCTTGTGGATGGGAAGGCCACGCCCCCTCCACCGACGCCCCTCCGCCTGATAAAAAAGGTTAAACAAATTAGGTATATTTTTCCTACATCACCCTCCACCATCGTGCCGGAGGTTCAACCATGTCGGGACAAACTAAGACCATAGTTAATCTCAGGGTATATTATAAGCTTGTAAAAACTTAAACCATGGGTGTCAGAGGTCCAGGTCCTCTCTAACAAGAGATCCGTCAAACTTTTAAAAAGAACATTATATAATTTACACCCAAAAAAAAGAATAATATTTAATTACAAGCATCTATTTTATCCAATGGCATCCATTTCATTCCGGCATGGGGAGAATGAGAAATTACATTGAGGAAAGTGAATTAGATATTGCGATCATGTGAAAATAGACGATTTGGACGATCCAATCTGATGTTGGATGTGTTACATATATTTTCTAATAATAATAATAATAATAAATTTTATTTTTTTATTTTTATAAAATTTTTAGTTGTTTTTTATGTAATAAACAGAAAAGAAATAAATATTAGTACCAAATATAAAACAACACGGTATTTAAAAATCACGGACATGGTCTAAAGCCTATTGCACCCGTTTGCAGTAAAAGATTAAGTTCTGAAGGACGAACAGAAGCTGTATGAAACTCACAGCTAACATCACCGTCCACCAGCCAATCTGCTACAAAGTTAGCCTTTCTTTAACATATGCTTAGCTCTAAAATAATTCAACGAAGAAACAATATGCTGATTGCGATACGAAGCAAAGGAATGAAGGGTGCAAAAACATATTTGCACATTAATCCATTAATGATAGCAAGAGGATTGTTAGGATATGGTACGTAATGGGATACCAAAAAATTTCTAGAAGAAATAAGAAAAAAAGGCCTGAAAGATACATACAAATATAAGCACAAACAATATACATGGATTACGTGATTTGGAACCTCTTGCTCTTACATCCATGGTCATATAGAATCAAATCTCTACTATGAAGAAAGAAGATATGAAGTTTTACAACAAAAAATCCTTTCTGGATGCAAACCCCGGTCCAATAAAAAGAAAAAAGAAAGAACAAAATAATATAGGAGAAACCCATGTCCTCTCTATGCCTTTTATCTCTTTCCCTTGTTTTCTCTCTTATAAAATCCTTGGACCACTTCTCTGGTTGCTGGAAAACTTTCCCTGGCTCTATGTTCTTCCTCTCCAGTAGCTCATGGCATCCCCCGTTGAGAAGAGGACGAGAAACAGTCCAAAACTGCATCAAAACGGTCTCCAGGTCGCTGTAGAAGGCCACTTGAAGCAAGAAGCGTTCCAGGCTATTTGATCCATGATGAATGCCTCCGATTGCATCAAGATCTGAGTCAAATTGCCCCTGATAGTGTCTGAAGCTTCCTCAGCTATCTGATTGTCGATCCGATGGTCCAAAAACCCTCGAAATGCTTGTGGACCGTATGAAATGCTGTGCGGTCTATGGTGAGCCGTGCGAAATGCAAAAGAAATGCCCTTGCGCGTTGCCGCCTATGGCTGGGCTAAGCCTGTGCATGCCCGCATGTGGGCCTGGGCCACGTGCCCGCATCTGATTAGGGAGTTTTTTGGTAGTATGGCCACAAATGGGATCAATTAGATTGCTCAAGTCAGGGGTGTACAGTGTAAGAATTTCTTAATTTGGACTAACATTAATTGGAACTTTGTTTTATGAAAACCAGGTAGATTTTATGGTCCGTGTTGATAGACGTAGGTTGAGCCCATTGTTATGTGATCATTGATTGGGTTAGGAGCACCTCATGTGATTTAGTGTGGTTGAGGTGGCATAGTGTAGGCCTTAGCCCAACTTGACTCGTGATGGGAGGGTGGTATTTTTATTTTATTGGCTAGGTCCCCTCTCCGCTTCCTTTATTTATATATCACGTATACGGTGATTTTGTGATACCGTGATTTTCTCCATCGAGAGCCACCTTTCTAAGAAAGACCGAAGAGAAGGACTCTACCTACGGTGTTCGTGTGAGCATTGAGATAAAGGATTTGGATCGGAAGATCATGACGATCCAGATAAGTATTTATTTTTCAGATCTAATATATGATTCTATATTTTGATTGATCCTAAGGATTTAGGGACAGATTTTCCTACATTTGGTATCAGAGCCTGGGATTAGAATCATGTATCAATATTTTAGATATGTTAAAATAATTTCTTTCCCCATCGATCTTTATAAATCTTTTGTATACCGGATATTGTTCGTGCGTGGGATAACCGGCAGCATCTAGATACGCTGTCAAGACCGGAGATGGGAGGAGAAACCTGCATGAACACCATGGTCTCCGTTTTTTTTTCTTTTGATACCCTGTAATTAAAAAAAAAAATCAAAGGGATTTGAAGCCATTCGGGGGTGGTGATCGTGGAGGCCGCGGTCGGGCCATCGCAGGTGGCCGTGGTTCCCGGTCGGTCCCGTGACCGGAACCCCCTTTTCCTCGCCTCCTCTTCCCGATGACGACGACCGGTGAGCCGTTGTCTCACTGATGGCCGATCGGAACAAAAAAAAAAGGTTTTGCCCAACGGCGGTGACCGTGTGGGCCGCGATCGGCCATGCCTGGGCCGTCACCGTCGATCGTGTTCCGGCCGGTCTCCCAAATCGGAACCCCCTCCTCTTCTCGGCGGTAGTGATCGGTGGCTCACTGGCGGCACAGTCTGTCAACAAAAAAAAAGGAATTTACCCATCTTGCCGGTCGTGGACTTGTTCCAGATCTCCGGGGTCTTCACCGGAATCGGCGATCGGAAGTTCTCGACCAACTCGGGCGGTGATCTCGTCGGTGGATGCGCCAGCGGGTGAGGGAAAGGGGTCGTAGCCGGCAGTTTTAAGAACAAGCCCTCTTTGGATTTGATCGCGAGGAAGAAAGGCTGACGGGTTTGCGGGTTTTGGGTTTTAACCCAAGATCCGTTAGCCCATTAACTAAAAGAAAAAGGCATTTTTTACTAAGGCCCTTGGGATTTCTGGAATTAAATATAAACCTTTTTGCAGTTAAGTCCCTCCAACATTTATAATTATTTTTGGATCCAAAAGGCCATTTTGCACCTAGGCCCTTGGATTTAGTAGAATTATATATCAGTCCTTTTACAATTAAGACCCTGAAAAATTTATAATTTTTGGTCCAAAATAAAGTGTTGAAGGTGCATGGGTGGATCCTACGATTATTTTTATCAATGATGTATATTTATGGAATGCAATAAAATTTGTGAAGTGGATCAAGGGATACATATTGATTAGTATCCTATTACGACTGATCGTATTGGACATACATATATTTTGACATATCCTTTTTGTTTTGACTTGGATATTTATTCCCTGTATGAATAATTTTATGGGTTGACATAAATATTTATCACCAAAGTGGTTTATTTGTGTCAGTCCATCGAATTGTTCATCATGTGAGGGATATTTTCTGGTTATGACATATAACCACCTGTCTAAAGAGGGTTGTTGTATGTTTTAACTAGAAAATGTGGCATGGAGCATTATGTTGCTAAGGTACTCTAGCTTCCTTGGGCCTGTCTGCCCAAAAGGGATAGGTTCAGGAATGCCAGAATATCTGATTAGCTTGTGGTTTCATGTGAAGAGCTCTAATACATATTGTATGTTCTACCCAAAGGGGAATATATAATATTGTGTTTGTGCTCTTATTTGTTATTGTGATATGATATGTTTGTAGTATGTCCATTAATTGATATTTGCATTCCTTATTTTGATTGTATAATTACTTTTGGTGTGAACAACAACAATGCTGTTGTTGAGGTACTTACTAGGTCGAACTATAAGAAATGGAAGCAAGACCTAGAGTTTGCTCTTGGAATTGCTGACATTAATCTTGCATTACGTGAGGCTAGACCCGATGATTTGAATGATCAAAGCATCATTTGTGCCTAAATTACTGGATGGACTCTTTCTTTTTTGAGGGTTCCATATAGAGGGTTCCATATTTATTTTTAAGTAATGATTTCTCTTATGCTCGCATGCATTTCTAATAGATATGAGGGCTATAATCAATTTATAAGGGCATTGATTTGCCATGCTTGGTCCTTTATCATCCCTGGTGTCATAGTCATGCTCACAGGATCTTTAATATATTGAGAATGACATTGAGGTGAAACTTCCTATATCTCTGGCATATCTTCTTGTTTTTAATATTTCCAAAGATCATGGAGGTCGATATTTGTCTCATTTCCATTGCTTGATGATTGTTGATCCATCATCGAATAGAAATGGTTGTAAGAGATAAGTTCTGAGTGGACTTTGGATTTGGATTATCAATTTTTGGCCCATTTAAAAACCAAACCATTAATTGTGTTGAGCCCAAATTGATGACTTAGCTGGATCTAATTTCATTGGGTCTATTTTAGCTTTGGGATTAAGAAGTTTTTTAAACTTAAGCCCCTATAAATTAAATATAAGTCCAAATAAATTTCTGAAATTTATGATTTGGTCCTTTATCATTTGTTATTTGATAAAAATTATTGTAACTTGCTCATTTTATATTCGATTTGAGCAATTTTTGGATCGTTGGACTCATGATAATTTGAAGAACATTTTAGTAAAGTTTTTCATATTTTGGTAAATTATTTAAATAATTTAAAATTATTTATGTACAATTCTACTCACTATCATATAGCTCGAGTGTGTTTTTCTATAGCCTCAAAGGATTTGGAGCACTCTATGTTTTTTGAATAGTAGAGTTAATGAGGACTAATTACATATTAATGTCTCTATAACAATTGATCCAAAATTGACTGTAATTGATTGTGATACTTATTATATACTATAATTCTTGTCCAAAGGTGTTTTATAGTCGTGTAGTAAGTGTATTGATAGATGTGACAGTTGGAATGCATTATTATGTAATAATATGATCAGTAGGGTGCATGTTGTAGAGTATTCCATTTTGGACTAATCTTTTGTAACATACATGTTGTTAAAGTATGTCATTTTATGTTTGTTGGGCATTTATCTTCTCTATATAAATAATTTATGGATTGGTATAAATATTTATCATCAAAGTGGTTTGTTTATGTTAGTCCATTAAATTTTTTCATTATGAGAGGGTTTCTGGTTATTGCATACAACTACCTGCCCAAAGGAGGTTGTTGTATATTTTAATTGAGAATGTTGCATGGGGCATTGTGTTGCAATGGTGCTATAGCTTTCATGGGCTTATCTGCCCAAAGGGGATAAGTTCATGACTATTAGGTATTTCATTTGCTTGTGACTTCGTGTGAAAAGTATTTATGCATATTATATGTTCTGTCCAAAGAAGAATATGTGATATTATTTATGGACTCTTGTATATTATTTATATATATGCCCATTGACTAGTATTTAGCATTCCTGCCATTTTTTTGATTATGTAGTCATTTATGTTAATAATAATGTTGTTATTCAGTTTTGACTGGGTCAAAATAGCAGAGGTAGAGGTATATTGGGTTTAGAAAATTTGTCTGCCTAAAAGGGGACAGATTTTCGAATGCCTTGTATCCTCATTGTGTTAATCTTTGTTTTCTTTGAAAAGAGACATATTTTCAAAATTGTATTGACCTCATTTTTGGAGCTCAAAAGTACATCTCATTCTCTCCTATAGGAGAGTTTTATGATGATGTATATGGTACATTTGTTAAAATGGCTTATTATATTCAAAGCCTTTGTTGATTTATTGTTTGTACCTTAAGTATGTTGCATCATATATGAGCTTGATTGATGTTTTATGCCATCTTAAAGGTCATGACTTGCTGATCTCTCTTTGGAAGGTTAGTGATTTTCAATGGATGGTGACCATCAAAGTGGCCCGTTCATTGAGATTTATTAGGTCCTTCTATGAGTTTTTTAGAAGGGATTATGTAGTATTATATGTTGAAGTGAGATTCCTTATGTGGATCATTTTCTTTTTAAAGAAAGTTTTGTTGTATCGGACCAAGGGCTTTCATTAAAATAATGCTTATAAAGATTTTCTGAGATATATTGTATAAGTTTCTCTATTGATTAACTGCATAAAGATTATTTAGCAGTTAGTATATTTATATTTAATAGAGTTAATACTCCCATTATGATGACTCTGACTGAAATGTAGATATGAAAACTGAAATTATGCTAGCACTAAGTATGATGGAATATAGATATTACATTATGTAATGATCTTCCATCTTGGTTATTTTATTAAAGTACTCTAAAATAAAGCTGCCTATAAAAGTGGTAAAGAGTAAATCATTTTGAAATATATTCATATAATTGATTCCATTCTCATTATTGTATTTAAGAATTGTGATTTATTTTGACTTCATTTGTGATAAATATGTAAAATCTGATAAAAGAAAATCTAGATAGCTGATAGATAGATAAATTAATATGTAAGTTGAATGACATGATGGTGTTAGGATTTATATCTTGAAACTAGAGAGAATTGTACCTAAAATTAGTATTATGAGATTTATATATCTAATACATAGGCTGCTCATCATATTAAGTTTTCCTACTGTGCTATTTAATGATCTTAAAATCATATCCTATTCTGTTTTAGAAATTTTTTTGATACTTTTAAGAAAATGATAAGGATATTGATAAGGTATATCAGTCACATTCATAGATCCCATATATAATAAATAAATAGTATTATTAAATATTTGTATATGTATGGGATAGTTGTTTGATTCATCATGCTGAAATTTATAAGTAAAATGATGTGACTGAGAGCCAAAGTACACTCTGAAAGATATGGTATGAGTATGATGAGTAGATACAATTTACTTTGATTTCTCTAGTATATAATCCTAATGATTACCATCTACATTTTGAATAAAATTCTTGATAAAAGGTTATACAAGATACCTTTTGAGTTAAAGGTTGGTAGGAAGCCTAATATATTTCTTCTTTATGGTTGGAGCTGTCCTGCAACTCTTAATCATTGATAATTTATCAGCGAATAAACCTTGTTTTTGTAATAATATGTTATTTATTTTGGTTATCCAGATAATTTTAAATGAATACATATTCTACTATCCTAATTGAGAGGTATAAAGATATTGAGTTGAATCATGCCATATTTGTAAATTCTGATTTGTATAATGTCAGATGCTTCCATATATTAGAAGTATGGCATTGCAAGAAAATAAGTTTTTTTGCTCTTATAAATATTTTCTTTTATCCTACTAGAGAATAGTGGGAGAGCAATATTAAATAAACAGGCAAAGTTTGTTGCATGTTGCAAAGTCATAATTTATTTTATTTATTATGAAACTTTATCCTATATCTTATAATTATTGATTATATCTTAAAACCACTTATAATTTTTATAATCATAGGCAGCTATGTTCTTTAAAAGAACAATAAAAGTTTTCATCTTTTCTATCTTTGTGAAGATATAATTTTTATCAATCAGAGGTTATAGTTGAAAGAGAGATATTTTGTACAATATATAAAGTCAATATTTATTGATCCTTTAATCAAGAATAAGATCCATAGTTTTTATCAAATGTGTTAAGAATATGGGAATTTTAAGAATATTTTGATTTTTTGGATTAGCAGGAGTTTGATGTATTTATACATTGATTTGATTGACAAATTTTATTTATCATTGATTACTGGACTGTAATCCAATGACACATAAGTGTCAAGTGCATGTGTATAAAGTTCATGTTGGTTGATCCTGTAACCAAGAATTTTGAAGCCCGTATGCTTTACAAATCATGTTGAAAATATAGGCATATTGAATTCTTTTGTTGTGCTTGGTTAGAGGGAGTGACTTTATATTTTTTCTTTATTATTATAAAGTTTGGTTTTATTTATTTTTCTATTATGTGTATTTATATACATTGTTGACATGATAATTAATGGATAGCATTCCTATATTTTTTTATGTGCACATGTGGAATAAAGTACAACATAGTATTTCAAGAATGTGTTTTATCTTGAGAATGACAGTTGTATGAGTATGTCTCATTTTGATAATTATGAGAGCTCATTGTGTTTGGAGACATACAAACTTCTTTTGAAGTCATGAGATTTCTCTAGCTTGTAATATAGCATATGGTTTTAGAGAAATTATGATTGCGGGTACATATATTTAATTTATTTTGATTATGAGATATCTCTTTTGGTTATGTACCTGACCGAAACCTGGTGTCATGTTTCAGATTTGTTATGCTGTCTCGTCATTGATACCATTGTTAAGTATGTGAGACAGGATGGCTTGTTGTTTGATGCCATCACGATTTCTCTTGCTTATTTTGTTTCTAAGCATGTTGATGAGAAATTGGAGGACTGACAATGAAAAATAGCATATTTTATTTGATCACTTTGATGCTATTTTCTTGCTACACTACCATACCTAGACTCATGTCGATAGTGTTTATGATGCTTGTAACCATGGATAAGTCCTGTATCGATTAAGTAGTACATCGACCCCATAATTCGGTATCATGGATACTGTTGGACCGAGTCATTTGTAGGTGCTGTTTATGGATTATATGGTGGCCACATTTTGTTTTCAACCCGAGAGCTATTTTTTAAAATGAAATGTTTTCAAAATTATAATTAATGTAGCCCAAGTGGAAGAATGTAAGAATTTCCTTAATTTGGGCTAACATTAATTGGAACTTTGTTTTATAAAAATCGGGTTGATTTTATGGTCCGTGTTGATAGACGTAGGTTGAGCCCATTATTATGTGATCATTGATTGGGCTAGGAGCACCTCATATGATTTGGTGTAGTTGAGGTGGCATAATGTAGGCCTTAGCCCAACTTGACTAGTGATGGGAGGGTCAGTTAGGATATTGTTATTTTATTGGCTAGGTCCCCTCTCCGCTTTCTCTATTTATATATCACGTATACGGTGATTTTGTGATATGGTGATTTTCTCCATCGAGAGCTGCCTTTCTAAGGAAGATCGGAGAGAAGGACTCTGCCTGCGGTGTTCGTTTGAGCATCGAGATAAAGGATTTGGATTGGAAGATCATGGCGAATCCAGATAAGTATTTATTTTTTGGATCTAATATATGATTCTATATTTTGATTGATCCTAGGGATTTAGGGACAGATTTTCCTACATACAGATCTTAGTTACTCCAGAGACACTTAGTCGGGTATGGGAGATTCCTCAGCATGGACTTGCTGCTAGCTGTGTGGCAGACGCTTATAGATGCATTTTAGAGCGGGATGATATTAGAGGTATATCTACTATTTCTGCGAGTCAGCTATCTGTGAAGATGAGACTCCTACATCATATTATTGCTCGCATTCTTCTTCCGAAGACAGGTCATTTTGATTTCATCGTTGAGCGAGAGCTTGTCTTGATGGTGACTCTAACTCAAAGGACAGCCATCAACCTTCCAGTGCTGATGGTGCATCAGATGGGTGAGGCGGCCACCTAGAGGAGGTTGTGTCTATCATACGGGATGGGATTGACTCATATTTTCCGTGCTTTTGGGATACCTTTGGAGGGCGAGGCCTCCAAAGAGATATTGCACACTGATACTTATGGTAAGAAGTCATTACATCAGATGGGATACAGGAAGGTGGGAGGCAGATAGATGAGGAGAGAGTCAGGCCAGGAGCCTGATGAGGAGGATGAGATTTGGGCAGCAGAGACTGGACCTTCTACATTCGCTCCTCAGATAATTGCTTCCAGACGAGCACCAGTCACCAGATTTGAGTTTGAGCCAGCTATGCCCCCTTTTGCTCGAGCTCCTTGACGTACTTCAGTGACAGACTCTAGATTAGAGGAGAGACTGATAGAGCAAATTACTATGGTTTGAGATGATGTATTGAGCATATCTGTTAGGACCAGCATACTATAGATAGAGCTACAGAGTCTGAGATCATACACTAATGAGTAGCCTACTTTGATCAGACAGGGTATGGAGGCAGGCTTTACGAAGCTCCGAGATCTTTTGAGATCCTTGTTGCCACCTCCAGCTTCAGCAAGACCTTCTGTTCCACCTCCACCTCCTCCTCCAGTAGATGATGAGAGAGGATGCAGATGATGATGATGATAAGAAGACTACAAAGGATGCTGAGCATGATAATACTGATGATGATAGTGATGATGACCCAATAGATGGTGGCAACATAGTATGTGATGAGTTTGCACCAGATGTCCCACCTGTTGAGTCTCATGAATGGATTTGAGTCAGCTCGGATGCACAGTCAGGAAACCTGCAGTTTGGATGAGTCGGCTCAAATAGATTTGAGTCGGCTCGGATGCACAGTCTGGAAACTTACAGTCTAGATGAGTTGGCTCGAATGGATTTGAGTCGGCTCAGATGCGCAGTCTAGAAACCTACAGTCTGGACGAGTTAGCTCAAATAGATTTGAGTCGACTCGGATGCATAGTCTGGAAACCTGCAGTTTGGATGAGTCGGCTCGAATGGATTTGAGTCGGCTCGGATAATGGGTGAACTGTTTTTAAATGGTGCCAGCTAAGGAAGTTTTTGGGATCTCGGGCACGTGTGATCGAGGTATATATATATTGTATTCTCGTAAGAGGATATGGTGGTGTAATGAACTTCTTGGAAGTGGAAATCCCTCTCCCGTGAAAATTCCTCTATTCTTCTTCTTCTCTCTACTCCCGTTCTTGGTATTCTTGATCTTCACAAACCTGAATCCTACCGTGATCTTCAATGGAGATTGCTGGAAGATGGTCATCCAAAACCTGGTGATATGCTTTCGCGATTATTTTGTTGATCACGATGTTCGTTCTTGATTGGGAATAAGACTGTTCTTGAGGGTTTGGTTCATCAAATCTGGTTGGATTGAGAATCAAATTTTGACAAGTTGGCTCGAATGGATTTGAGTTAGCTCAGATGCACAGTCTAGAAACCTGCAGTATGGACGAGTCAACTCGAATGGATTTGAGTTGGCTCGGATGCATAGTCTGGAAACTTGTAGTCTGGATGAGTCGGCTCGAATGGATTTAAGTCGGCTTGGATGACGGGTGAACTATTTTTGAACGGTGCCAGCTAGGAAAGTTTTTGGGATCTCAAGCATATGTGATCGAGGTATATATATATTGTATTCTTGTAAGAGGATGTGGTGGTGTAACAAATTTCTTGGAAGTGGAAATCCCTTTCTTCCATGAAAATTCCTCTATTCTTCTTCTTCTCTCTACTCCCGTTCTTGGTATTCTTGATCTTCACAGACCTGAATCCTACCGTTATCTTCAATGGAGATTGCTGGCAGATGGTCATCCAAAATCTGGTGATATGCTTCCATGATTGTTTTGTTGATCACGGTGTTCATTCTTGATTGGGAACAAGGCTGTTCTTGAGGGTTTGGTTTGCCAAATCTGGTTGGATTGAGAATCGAATTCTCAACATTAATTCTCAACATTTGGTATCAGAGCAAGGTTCGTGGAAGGAAGATCTTAAGATCAGAGGGTTGGAAGTAAGGCTCCTTGCAGGTACAATTTTCAGATCTCTTGAATTCTTGATTGTGGTTATGGCGTTAAGAGGGTTCAAAGTAGATTTTGAGAAGTACGATGGCAAGGTAAACTTCACCCTGTGGCCTGTGGTAGTAAAGGATTAAAGATTTGCTAATTCAATAGAGAATCTACAAGGTCTTGATTAAAGAAAGATCAGAAAAGATTAGTATTGAATAATGGGAAGATTTAGAAGAGATTGCTTTCAGCACCATAAGGATGTGTTTGGCTGATCAGGTTTTACCTGAAGTGTGTTTAGAGACTACTGCAAAAGGTCTTTGGAGAAGATTGGAGAACACATACATGGGAAAGAACATGACGAACAAGCTATGGCTGAAGAATCAACTATATAGTTTGAGAATGCCTGAAAGAGGAGATCTTGTTGCGCACATTCAGAGGTTCAATCAGGTTTGTTCTGAGGTGATGAGTCTGGATATAAAGATTGACTAGGAAGATCGGGTATTGTTGCTGCTGTGTTCACTTCCTGGATCGTATGATGGTCTCATAACAACTTTGGTTTATGGGAAGGAAACCTTAAACTATGAAGAGGTTGTTGGTGTGCTCAGATCCAATGAGCAAAGGGAAAAGTTCTGCAAAGGTAATCCTAATTTAGAGGTTCTTGTTGTGAATTAGAGGCAAGGAAGTTCCAAGAAAAAACTAGGGGAAAGTCCAAGGGTAGATCTCAGTCTCGGAATCACAAGAGTTTGAAATGCTACAAGTATTGTCAGCTTGGCATATCAGGAAGAATTGTCTTCTTTGGAAGACAGAAAAGGGGAGAGCCAATACTAGTGGTGCTAATGCTTTGGAAAGCAATGGAGAAGGAGAATTGGTTATATCAGATGGATCAGTAGATTGGAAGAATACTTGGATTTTGGATTTTGCATGCTCATACCACTATACCTTACATCGGGATTGGTTTTACACCTACAACAGGTCAGATAGAGGTAGTGTAAGTCTTGGCGATGATCATCCTTATATGGTAGTTGGAGTAAGCACTATTAGGGTGAGGATGTATGATGGAGTGATAAGGACTCTATCAAATGTCAAACATGTACTAGAATTGAAAAAGAATTCGATTTCTTTTGGCTACTTGGAAGAGCAGGGATATGCTTTTAGTTGCCAATTTGGTAGTGGATGTTTGAAAATTACCAAGGGAGCTTTGATGGTAATGAGGAAGAAGACTGAGCAACAATCTATACAGAATAAAAGGCTTAGTGGTGAGTGATAGTGCTGAGGTGCTTGCAGCGGCACAAGAGGAATAGTTGAAATATAAACTATGGCACTATCGAATGGGTCATATAAGTGACCGAGGGCTCATGGAGTTAAGCAGAAGAGGGAACATCCTAGCTTTGAAAAAGGATGGAAATGACATGTGTGAGCCATGTATCTTTGGTAAACAGCATAGAGTGAAATTTATTGTTTGTACCAAGCCAAGTGAAGGAGTGTTGGATTTGGTGCACTCGGATGTATGAGGACCAACACCTTTGTCTAGAGGTGGAGCAAGATATTTTGTTACCTTTATTGATGACTTCTCTAGGAAACTGTGGGTGTATCTGATGAGGGAAAAATCAGATATATTTGCCCGGTTTAAAGCTTGGAGAGTTGAGGTAGAGAAGGAGATAGGAAGACATGTAAAGTGCCTTCGGACTAATAATGGTGGGGAGTACTCTAGTACAGAGTTTATGAGTTACTGTGAGGAAAATGGAATCAAACGCCATTACATAGAAAGGATGACCCACAGCAGAATGGTGTCATGGAAAGGATGCACACTATTGGAGAGGGTAAGGAGTATGAGGCTGCAGTCATCACTGCTGAAAACCTTTTGGGGTGATGATATTACTCTGGCATGTTTTCTCATAAACAGGTCCCCTCACTTCAAGTTGGATGGTGGACTTCCTAAAGAAGCTTGGAGTGGGAAGAAGGTGGAGCTTGGCCACCTGAAAGTTTTTGGTTGCCCGGCTTATGTTCTATGGAGGCAACTGAAAGAAGCAAACTAGATCCTAAGTCAAAGAAGATGATCTTTATAAAGTATCCACAAGGAGTCAAAGGTTATCTACTGTGGGATCTACAGTCTCAAAAGGCAGTGGTCAGTAGGGATGTTATTTTTGATGAGAGGAGCATCTTGGTGAAACTGGGGACTGCAACTGGAAATACAGTCAATAAGATGAACAGCAATGAGAGCTCATCACAGGTGAAGGATAGGCCTTCAACATTAGCTGGAAATGGAGTTTCAGTTGATGTGGAGTTGGACAGGAAAGATTCTCCAATAGTAAAGGAGAGGCAAGAAGAATCAGCTGTTCAAAAAGAAGTGCAGGAGTCACAAATAGTAGACTTGCAGGATAGTGCAAGGGGAGTGGCATTGCATAAACCTCAACACACAATCCGGAAGTCGATTGGATATGGCATGGATGAAGTAATTTCATATTCTCTTATATCTGTGAATGGAGATCCAGAAAGCTTTGTAGAAGCCATGGAAAGTCCTGATGAAGAGTCATGGATGCAAGGCATGATGGAAGAGATGTAATCTCTCAGGAGGAATCAGACTGGTAGCTGGTGGATTATCTAGAGATGCTCATACTATTGGCTCTAAATGGGTGTTCACTAAGAAATCATTACCTTCAAAGCAAGGTGGAGTGAGATACAAGGCAAGATTAGTAGCAAAGGGATACTCATAGAGGGAAGGAGTTGACTACATAGAAGTATTTTCTCCTGTGGTACGCCATACTTCAATTCGGGTGTTATTGTCTTTGGTGGTAAAACATAATTTGGAATTGGAGCAGATAGATGTGAAGACAACCTTTCTACAAGGAAGATTGGAAGAGAAAATCTATATGAAATAACCTGATGGCTTTATTGAGATTGGACAGGAGAACAATGTATGTCTACTTCATATGTCATTGTATGGATTGAAACAATCACCTCGTCAGTGGTATCACAGATTTGATACATTTATCTTGAGTCTTGGATTTCTTAGATGTGAACATGATCATTGTTTCTATGTGAAGGATGTGGATACTATGGATGCTCTGTATTTACTTTTGTATGTGGATGATATGTTGATAGCCAGCAGAAGTATGACAGTTGTAAAAGGGCTGAAGAGAGCGTTATCTCAGGAATTTGAGATGAAAGACTTGGGATCAGCTCAGAAAATCCTTGGAATGGAGATTTGTAGAGATAGGTGCAAAGGAATACTCCATTTGTCACAAGGTGGGTACATTAAAAGGGTACTCGAGAGGTTTGGGATGGATAAGGCCAAACTTATAGAAACACCATTACCAGGGCATATTTCTCTCTTGAAAAAACAGTGCCCCCAGTTAGAGGAGGAGAAAGAGTACATGGAAAGAGTTCCATATGCCAATGCAATGGGCAGTTTGATGTATGCTATAGTTTGTTGCAGGTTGGACATAGCATATGCTGTAAGCCAGGTGAGCAGGTACATGGCTAATCCTGGGAAGGAACACTGGAAGGCATTGAAGTGGATTTTGAGATATCTGCAAGGAACTCAAAGATATGGACTGGTATTTGGTGGGCAGCCTAAAGGACATGGATGGAACTCCATAGAATCATGTGAGGATTCAAGTCCTTTGGAAGGGTTTGTTGATGCAAGCTATGCAGATGATCTTGATACAAGGAGGTCTACAACAGGTTATCTCTTCTGCATGTATGGTGGACCGATTTCTTAGAGATCAACCCTTCAACCTATTACTGCTTTGTCTACAACAGAAGCGGAGTATATAGGGATTACTGAAGATGCAAAGGAAGCACTATGACTGAGAAGGCTAGTGTCTAAAATGGGGATGAAACAGTGTATGGTGGTCCTGCACAGTGATAGCCAGAGTACCATATACTTAATGCAGAACCCAGTCTATCATGCTAGGACCAAGCATATAGATGTGAGATACCACAGAGTTAGGGAGCTGGTGGAGGAAGGAGAAGTGGCGCTTGTGAAGGTTCATACAATGGAGAACTAGGCAGATACACTTACGAAGGCTCTACCAAGGGATAGCTTCTACTTTTGTATGTGGTTAATGGGTTTGAGGAGTCTGGCATATATAGCCTTGAAGCACCAAAGTGGAGATTGTTGAGTCTCAAGTGGTGCATTCATGCCTAGTTGGGTCAATGTACATGTATTGATCTGGTCTGTCATGGTTTTCCATGATGTGTCTAGGGCTAGGGTTGAGTCCGGTATGAGTCCTAGGTGTTTAGGCTCAGTTTTGGTCAGCCAGGGTCTTAGGGTTGGCTCTTCTGTTATAAGAGTTGACTCTGTTGGTTGGCACGTCTCAGAATAGGTGATTGTGGATTGGACGAGTCAGCTCGAATGGATTTGAGTCGACTTGGATGATGGATGAACTATTTTTGAACAGTGCCAGCTGAGGGAGTTTTTGGGATCTCGGGTACGTGTGACCGAGGTATATATATATTGTATTCTCGTAAGAGGATGTGGTGGTGTAATGAACTTCTTGGAAGTGGAAATCCCTTTCTCCTATGAAAACTCCTCTATTCTTTTTCTTCTTCTCTCTACTCCCATTCTTGGTATTCTTGATCTTCACATACCTAAATCCTATCGTGATCTTCAATGGAGATTGCTGGCAGATGGTCATCCACAACCTGGGGATACGCTTCCGTGATTATTTTGTTGATCAAGCTGTTCATTCTTGATTAGGAACAAGGCTGTTCTTGAGGGTTTGGTTTGTCAAATCTGGTTGGATTGAGAATCGAATTCTCAATGTTAATTCTCAACACTACCATCCACTGAGCATCAACCTCTAGTTGATACAGCAGATACTTTAGCTCAGACTATGGATCCTGATACTACTACTGCTCAGCGTGCCATAGATTCTCCATTCTTCATACCAGCTGATACTCTTGAGACTCATGCCACCAAGACCTCTAGGACTTAGGTTGCTCTGGCCTATCCCTTAGGACCAGAAGCATGATCCACAAGATCCCTAGACCATCTGCATTTAGGATCATGGCACCTATTGTACTAGTTTTCCATATGACGAGGAGTAGCCTCGTATATTGTTGCCCATATATGGTGCCGAAGAGGGGGGGGGGGTGAATTGGATATTTTAAAAAATAAAGCAATATATGTGCTATCAATTTCAAATGTGAAGAGTGATAGTGCTCAAGTAATTGTGCAACGGAAGCAATGAAAGAT
This sequence comes from Areca catechu, assembly GCA_021397845.1. Taxonomy (NCBI): domain Eukaryota; kingdom Viridiplantae; phylum Streptophyta; class Magnoliopsida; order Arecales; family Arecaceae; genus Areca; species Areca catechu. The sequence goes on along the minus strand of CM038051.1, from coordinate 43,744,968 downwards.
AACAACAATTAAAGAGCAAAAGAAGATAGAGAGTAAAGCAATGCAAACATACAAAATGTATAGTGGTTCGGTGCACCTAGCATCTACATCTACTCCCCAAGCTCCACTTGGGAATTTCCACTATAATCTTCTCTAGATTACAGCCGACTTGTTTTACAAGGCTCACAAGTCAAAACCTAAGTTGGTTTTGTTACCTAGGCTCACCAACAAACCTTACATACTTGTTTTGGCTTCGGGCTTACAAGCAATCCTAGTTGGTTTTATCAATTGGCTCACCAACAAACCTCACACTAGTTTCAAATTTCCTTGAAACTAGGCTAACACAAATAGAGTATGAATACAATGAATAAAAACAAGACAAACTCCTTTTTGAGCAAAAATAATTCTATGTAGCTCTTGTTGGAGACTCTTCAAGTCTTCCTCTTGGAATCTTGGACCTCACTAAATGCCAAAGACTTGAAGGCTGGATTCCTCAAAAATGGAAAGCTTTTGGCTAAGGAATCTCTTGGTTTTTCACTCTTTTTGGCTTAGGATTGATTGAAAGCTTTGTACTTTTTCTCTCTTCTTTTTCACTTTGTCTCCTTGTCTTTTTTGAAATTAGGTGGAGGTTAAATACTTCATTCAAGCTAAAACAACTCCACAAGACCGTTAGAATCAAAAAAATAGCCGTTTATGGCCGTTAGAAATCAAATCAAAAGTTCAGAAAAACTAGCCGTTATGCCATGAGTCGACCTCTGGATCAAGTGTCGACCTCATGAGTCGACCTCCAGTTTATCTTAGGCAAAAATCCAGAAAACCATAGTTCTGCCCAGTTTGAGTTCTCAGGCGATGAGTCAACCTCTGGTATCAACCTCTGGACAGGTGTCGACCTCTGGTGGTCGACCTCTGGAGCGTGCAACTGAAATTTTGCCATTCCAGCCTTGCTGAACTTTTCTTTTCTTCATGAGTCGACCTCTGGTGGTCGACCTTTGGCAAGGTGTCGACCTCTGGGGGTCGACCTCTGGTCTAAAATTTTCTGAAACTCTGGAGAGGTGTGTGCCATGCTTGAGTTTCTCTAAGCCTTTGTTTCTTTTGTCAATTACTTCTTAATAAGAAGGTCCAATATGAGAAATTTGATCTTGTTTAAGGTAGGAAAGCTCTTTCCAAAATCAAGCAAGCTTGGTTTCATCATTGTACTCTTGATACTCTTTTTGAATAACCTATGGCCTGAAACTTTATCTCGAAATGAAACATTAGTCCAAACATATACTCAACCTTTAGTTAATCATCAAAACTAAGGAGCCAAAGCCAACATAGATGCTATGCTTATCATGTGTTTCATGTCACTAGTACTTTCTATGGTGTATTTCAGTTCATGTATGATATTTTGTTGATGTCTTGCAAGATTGATATCTGCAAGGATATTATTTGCTGTACTGAAACTTTTCTATCTATGACAGTTATATTTTTTTTTATTACTTTTCCTTTTATCTTATTAACCTTTTTTGACAAAAGCACTAATTAAAGGGGAGAAAAACTTTTTAATTTTTAATGATGACAAAAAGGGAGAGTAAGATAGATTATATAAGCAAAAATCCAAAATTTTCAAGAATTCATATTCTACTTAAGAAAGGGAGAGAAAATCTCACTTTGTTTGACTCATTAACTTTGAAATATTATTGTATAAACTAAAAAGCTGATACACCTTCATCTAAATACCTTTATGAACTTTGATATGCTAACAAATGTAAAGTTTGTTTAATGAACTTATTCAATTTACAATGCCTTTGAAAATATGCTTACTTGAAAGCTTAATACAATAGCTAAATTTGAACTCAAATGCTTATATATTTAAAGTTTTGTTATCATCAAAAAAGAAAAGATTGTTAGCTTTGGCCCTTAATTTTGATGAATAATAAAATGTTGAGTATATATTTTGTACTAATGTTTCAATTGGAGTTGTGAATTCTAAGTTATAGGTACATCAAATTCTTTACACAAAAGTATCAAAGTTATTTACATTAATATAAGAATTTCAAAGTTTAAGAAGTCTTCTCACTTTGGAAAGCCAAGAAATTAATCAATCTGGTCATTATGAAGAAGAAATTGGAAGTATATTGGACAAAATTTAGAGTTTCAGAGCTTGGCACATACTTTGGAATTGGCAAAGATCAAGTGTCGACCTTAGTGTCAACTCATGAAGCCTAGTATCGACCTTCTAAAGATTGGCATGCAGAAATTTTGCCACATACTAAGTGTCGACCCAAGTATCGACTCACAGGTCGATTCACAAATCGACTCATTGCCTGAGATAAGAAAGTTATAGAACAGTGTCATTCCTGGATTTTTTGCCAAGTGTTGACTCAAGTGGCAATCCAAGTATCGACTCACAAGCTGAAGTATTGACTCACAGGTCGACTCATAGCCTGAGACCAGAAATGAAGAAAAACCATGGATTTCAAGAATTACACATGGTGTCAATCCAAGTGTCGACCCTTGTGTTGACTTACAGGTTCTGACAACAGTAACGACTATATTTCAGAAGTTAAGAATTGATTTAAACGGTCCATAATGGCTAGTTTCTCCTCTCCAATGACCATGAATAGTTTTTGAAGGTTTTGGATATATTTATCACTCACCAAACTCATTGAATACACAAGAGACAATTCTTGTCATCCTATAAAGCTATTGAAAAGATAAGAGAAAGCTAAAAAAAAGATTCCAAGTGAAAAGCCTTCATTCTAGCTATTGAGTCTTCAAATCAATTTCCAAAAGTATTCATTGAAAGCTTCTAAGAAAAAGAAGACAACTCAAGCATTCAAGAAGAGCTTCATCAACATTATTTTTGCTCTTTTGAGAGCTTTTTCTTGTGCTTAAAACTGTACTTTAGGTCTTATTTGTTGTAACTAGTTTCAAGGATATTGAAACTAGGGGTTAGGCCCTTTCAAGCTATGAATTGGAATACAAGCCAAAGGTTGGGTTGTGGAAAAGGTTGTTGGTGAGCCTAAGTATGAAAACCAACTATGGGTTTGACTTGTGAGCCCTTAAAAATAAGTTGGCTATAATCTTTGGTAGATTATAGTGAAATTCCCAAGAGGTAGCTTGGAAAGTAGATGTAGGTGCTTGGAGTGCACCAAACCATTATAAACTTATTGTGTTTATGTATGTGGTTTTCCTTCTCATTTCTTTCTCTAGCATTCTCTTTATTCTTTAAATCACTGCATTTAGATCACATTCTGCACATTCACATTGTTACACAAACACATTAGTTCAGCACATACTTAGTTTAAATTTTTTTAAAAAATCCAATTCACCCCCCTCTTGGTTTGCTATGCTGGGCAACAAGTGATATCAGAGCTTGGTACTCAGCGTATAGGTCTAACGATCTTGAGTCAGAGATTTAATGGCATCCCAAATTGGTGTTGCTATTGTTGAGGGTCAAGCCTCAAACCATCCCCTACTTTTTAATGGCACAAACTACATTTACTGGAAGACACGCATACACATCTACATTCAATCCATATATATAATATTTAGAAGACCATAGTTAAAGGTCCTCATCAGCCCATTATTTTGGTTAATGGCATTCCCACTCTCAAATTAGAAGATGATTGGAATGAGAATGACATTAAATAAGCTGAGCTTACTACAAAGGCTATGAATTTGTTATTTTGTGCATTAGACCCTTGCAAATTCAATAAGATATCTAATTATCCTTTGCCAAGAAAATCTAGGATACACTTGAAGTTATTCATGAGGGTATATATCAAGTAAAGAATACCAAAGTTAACATGCTCATCCATACTTATGAAATATTTAGGATGGAACCAAATGAATCAATTAGTGAAATGTACACTAGGTTTACAAACATTGTTAATGGTATGAGGAGTTTGAGAAAAGTTTTATCTAATGCTAAACTTATCAACAAAATCCTCAGGTCTCTTCTATCATTATGGGATCCAAAAGTCACCGCTATTGAAGAAGCCAAGGATGTCAACACTCTTCTTCTTGAGCAGCTCTTGGGATCACTTATGATATACGAGCTATCCCTAAAGCAGAAAATGGTGGACAATGATAAGAAAAAAAGACTATCACATTCAAGTCCACAAACAAGGAGGATTCTAGTGATGATTCTGATGAGGAAGATGAGAAAGATGAAATGACTCTTATCTTGAGAAAGTTTAAGAGATTCATGAGGAATAAAAAATACAACTACAAGAAGAAGCCATAAAAAGGAGAGTCTAGTAAGGAGAAAGAAAAGGAGAAGGAAAGGGAATAACCAATCTATTTGAATGTAAGAAGCTCGATCATTATAAAATGGATTGCCCCACTCTCAAAAGGCTAAAAAAAACTCAAAAAGAAAGTGATGATGGCGACTTGGAGTGAGAGTGAAGACTCAAGCTCCAATGAAGAGCAGCAAGAGGTTGCCAACATTTACTTCATGGCAAATGAAGAAGAGGTAAGGTCTGAACTCGAAAGTGAATTTACCTTTGAAGAATTATGTGTTGTCTTTGATGAACTTGTTGTAGAGATCAAAGACTTAAAATGAAAAACAAAGAATTAAAAAAGCAAAACTTGGAGCTGTCTAAAATAAATGATAAGCTTTTGAAAGATAATGATAGCCTACTTCAAGAAAATAAAGAATTGAATGATCAAATTATTTCTTTAAAAAATAAAAAGGAAGATCTTTTGAAAGAAAAAGAAGCTTTGAAAAAGGATAAAGTTTTTGTAATAAATGAGAAACTTATTAAACAAAATAAAGAACTTTTGCAAGAAAATAAAAAATACAAAGAAGAGCTTGAAAAAGTGAAACCTTTCGTTGAAAAGTTTATCTATAGTTCGGAAAAACTTAATATGCTTTTGAATAGCCAAAGAGCAGTTTTCAACAAAACGGGCATAGATTTTAAACCTCAAAAATAATAAAAGTACTTTAAGAATTATTTGTTCTTGCATCTTCTAGCATTACATGTTATTCTTGTGGTAAGCTAGGATATAAATCTTACATGTGTGATAGAAGAAAGCCAAATAGTATTAGAAAAGTTTGGGTTCCAAAAGGAACCACATCAATTAACCCTAAAGGACCTAAGATGACTTGGATATCTAAAGTCTCCACTTGATTTGATTTTATAGGTGTGTCTTGCAATCAAGGAGAAAAGAAGATTATCATACCTTGATAGCGGTTACTCAAGATACATGACTGGAGATGTAAAGCAATTCACATCTCTTGAGGCTCTAAATGATGGAAATGTGATATTTGGTGATAATGAAAAAGATAAAATTATTGGTATCGGTAAAGTCCATATCATTCCCTCTACTTATGTTGATAATGTTCTTCTTGTTGATAGTTTAAAATATAATTTGTTTAGCATAAGCCACTTTTGTGATAAAAGTTTCAAAGTGATTTTTGAATCTTTTATGTGCATCATATCTAGTCTTGATGATAATGATATTAAGTTCATTGGTAATATGCATGGAAACATTTACATGGTTGATCTTGATGATCTACCTATGCAAAATGGTCAATGCCTAGTAGCAATGGAAGCCAACATCAATGAAATTAGTTAACTTTGGTATTGTAGACTAGGGCATGCAAGTATGCATTTGCTTTCCTAATTGAACAAAAAGAATCTTATAAAAGATTTACCAAAACTTACCTTTGAAAATGATAAGATTTGTAGTGCATGTCGAACCAAAAAGAGTAGTCTCTATATTCAGACCCTTAGAATTACTTTATATGGACCTTTTTGGACCTACTAGAATAACTAGTTTGGAAGGTAAGAAGTATGGTCTAGTAATTGTAGATGATTTTTCATATTTACATAGATAATTTTTAGCTCATGAAGATGAAACATTTTCTACATTCATCAAGTTTCATAAGAAAGTTTCAAATGAAAAAGGTGTTTCAATTATCTCTTTATATAGGGATCATTGAACTGAGTTTGAAAATCATAATTTTGAAATATTTTGCAATAAAAATGAAATTCATCATAACTTTTCTGCACCTAGGATACCTCAACAAAATGAGATGATAGAAAAAAAATAGGACACTAAAAGAAATGGCATGCACTATGCTTTGTAAAAATGACTTACTTAGATATTTTGGACAGAAACCATAAATATTGCATGTTATATTTTAAATCATATTTTGATCCGACCGATTTTGAAAAAAAATGCCTTATAAACTTTGGAAAGGTAGAAAAACAACCATCAAGTATTTTCGTATATTTTGATGCCGCTTTTTCATTCTAAACAATGGCAAAAATAATCTAAGTAAATTTGATGCCAAGTTAGATGAGGGTATCTTCTTAGGATACTTTACTTCTAGCATACTTTACTTCTAGCAAGATATACAGGGTCTTCAACAAAAGAACACTTCTTGTTGAAGAATCCATTCATGTTGTTTTGATGAAACTAACAAAAAACCTTTTATAAAAGAAGATACTTTTGATGATGAAATAGATATTCAAAGGATTGAAAAATTAGCAATCAATGAAGGACCTTCCAAAGAGCAAGAAAGTGATCAAAACCATGAAGAAGAACAAGTACAAGAAGTTGGGGCTTCATCAACACCTAAACCATTACCTAGAGAATGAAGGTATGCTCATGGACACCTTAAAGAACTTATAATTGGTGATCCATCAAAAGAGATAAGTACTCGTTCTTCACTAAGAAATATGTGTGATTATTTAGTATTTGTATCACAAGTAGAACCTAAATCAATTAAGAAGCTGAAAAGATCCTAATTCGATAAATGCCATGCAAGATGAGTTAATTCAATTCAAAAGAAACAAAGTTTGGACTTCAGTTGAAAGGCCTACTAATATTTTAATAATTGGAACCAAATGGGTTTTTAGAAATAAACTTGATAAAATGGAGTAGTTACTAAAAATAAAGCTAGATTGGTAGCAAAATATTATAATCAAGAAGAGGGTATTGATTTTGATAAAATTTTTATTCCGATTGCTAGATTAGAAGCAATTAGGTTACTACTTGCTTTTGCTTGCTTTATGAATTTTAAATTATTTCAAATAGATGTTAAAAGTATATTTTTAAATGTTTTTATTGAAAAAGAAGTGTATGTTGAACAGTCTCCTGGTTTTAAAAATTATGCATATCATAACCATGTTTTTAAACTTCACAAGGCTTTATATGGTTTAAAACAAGCTCCAAGAGATTGGTATGATAGGTTAAGTAAATTTATACTTGAAAATAGCTTTTTCAGAGGTAATGTAGATACTACACTATTTTTGAAAAAAAAAAATGATGATCTCTTAGTAGTTCAAGTTTATGTTGATAATATTATTTTTGATGCTACTAATGAAATACTTTGTCAAGAGTTTGCCAAGCTTATGTAGCGAGAGTTCAAGATGAGTATGATGGGAGAACTAAACTTCTTCCTCAAACTCCAAATCAAACAAACTAGAGAAGAGATTTTCATCACCCAAGCTAAATACAAAAAAAAATTCTTAAAGAAGTTTGGGTGGAGATAACCAAGCCTTTAGGTACACCTATGAGCCCTTCTTGCAACTTGACAAAGATGAATCTAGTAAAAATATTGATAAAAAATTATATAGGGGTATCATTGGTTTATTATTGTACTTAATTGCAAGTAGGCCGGATATCATATTTAGCATATGTATGTATGCTAGATATCAGTCTACTCCTAAAAAATCTCATTTATTGGCTATTAAATGCATACTTAGATATTTATTTGGTACAATAGATATTGGATTATGATATTCTAGAGATTCATCAATAAAATTGATGCTTATTTGATGTTGACTTCGCTGGTTATAAACTAGATAGGAAAATCACTAGTGGAACCTGTCAATTTCTTGAAGTTAATTTGATTTCATGATTTAGCAAGAAACAAAATTTAGTTGCTCTATCTATAGTAGAAGTTGAATATATAGTAGCTGAAAGTTATTGTGCTCAAATCTTATGGATAAAACAACAACTCGAAGATTTTGGTATTAAGTTAAATAAAACTCCCATAAGATGTGATAATACAAGTGCAATCAATTTAACTAAAAATCTAATTCAACACTCAAGAAGCAAATACATTGAAATAAGACATCATTTCATAAGAGACCATGTACAAAATGGTGATGTAATATTTGATTTTATATGTACTGATAGGTAATTAGCATACATTTTCACTAAATCCCTTCGCGAAGATAGGTTCAATATGATTAGAAGAGAATTAGGCATCATTGATCCTTTTGATTGAAACTCTTTAAAATACTTCATTGAATTATTTCAAAAGTTCCAAATCCTCTAAAATATCACTTGGTATAATCTCTAAACACCTCCCTTGAATTTTACCAATTTATTAAAATTTTTCCTGATTTTTTTTTGAATTTTGACCAAGTGTCGACACTTAAGATTTGCCCAAGTATTGACTCATCAAAGTGTTGACACTTGAGCAAATCACAAGTGTCAACTTATGACCGGATGACCAGTTTTTCTAGGGCATCACCGAGCAATCTTTTTCCATTTCTTTTTCAATCCTCTCTCTCCTAAGTGGTCCCTAACCTCTTCTGTCATCCTCCAATATTGATTTCCCAACCCTATCCTTCCTTTTTTGGCAAAATCCTCCTTCTCTCCACCAATCTCAACCGTCCCTTGTTATCTCGATGGCCATGGGTCCAAGGAAGCATGTGGTTTTTCGAAAGAAAAGGTCTAGATTTGCATGTGGAGAAGCAAGCATAGGGGAAGGGAGATCGAAGGCATGACTTGATCCAACTGGGTAGCAAGATGAACCCAAGATTCAAGCGGCTACGAGAGCACCCCCTTTGCAGCCTTCCCCTGTAGCCAAAAGGATGGCAGGGAAGGTCATCGCCTGCAGTAGGAGGATAGATCTGCCATTTTTGGACTCTAAGGGTTTCGTGATTGGTGATCTAGTGAGAGCTCCGAGACTGGTCCCCTTCTGCACCATGCGAGAGTGATACAACCCACATTTGATGAGGGAGTTTTTTGGTAGTATGGCCATAGATGGGATTAATTGGATTGCTCAAGTCAGGGGTGTACAGATCCCAGTTACTCCAGAGACACTCAATCGGGTATGGGAGATTTCTCAGCATGGACTCACAGCTAGCTGTGTGGCAGATAGAGATGCAGCTTACAGATGCATTTTGGAGTGGGATGACATCAGAGGTATATCTATTGTTTCTGCGAGTCAGCTATCTACGAAGATGGGATTCCTACATCATATTATTGCTCACATTCTTCTTCCGAAGATAGGTCATTTTGATTTCATCACTAAGCGAGAGCTTGTCTTGATGGTGACTCTAACTCAAAGGATAACCATCAACCTTCCAGTGCTGATGGTGCATCAGATGGATGAGGTGGCCACCCAGAGGAGGTTGTGTCTACCATACGAGATGGGATTGACTCGTATTTCCATGCTTTTGGGATACCTTTGGAGGGTCAGGCCTCTAAAGAGATATTGTACACTGATATTTATGATGAGAAGTCATTACATCGGATGGGATACAGGAAGGTGGGAGGTAGATAGATGAGGGGAGAGTCAGGCAAGGAGCTGATAAGGAGGATGATATTCGAGCAGCAGAGGCTGGACCTTCTGCACCCGCTCCTCAGACAACTCCCTCTAGACGAGCACTAGTCACCGGATCCGAGTCTGAGCGCTACGCCCCTTTCTGCTCGAGCTCCTCGACGTACTTCAGTGACAGACTTGGATTAGAGGAGAGACTAGCAGAGCAGATTCCTATGGTCCGAGATGATGTATTGAGCATATCTGTAAGACCAACAGATATAGATAGAGTTGTAGAGTCCGAGAGAGCACACACTGATGAGCAGCTTATTTTTATCAGATAGGGTATAGATGCAGGCTTTACTAAGCTCCAAGATTTTTTAAGATCCATGTTGCCACCTCCAGCT